>CM022303.1:134473723-135848731 GCA_011799875.1 Thinopyrum elongatum
GCGCTGAGATTTTAACATGATTTTTTTTTGGATATAAGCTTCCTTGCGCCCGAAGTAGAGGTCCAACCGACTTACAAGGAGGGCAGAACCCACCACCATGTGCCTGGGCTGCCTGGAGCGCCCAGGTGTCTTGTGGTGGCTGTGGGCCCCTGTTTGCATTGACTCCACCTCCCAAAATTCACATATATTCCAAAATAATTCTCCGTAAATTTTTATTGCATTTGGACTTCATTTGATATGGATATTATGCGAAACAAAAAATATGCAAAAAATAGGAATCGGCACTGGGCACTGGATCAATAGGTTAGTCCAATAAATCATATAAATTGTTGCCAAAAGTATGTAAAAGTTGTATAATATTGGCATGGAAGAATCACTACAAAAAAAGACACATCCATGACATTTTGGGCCGAACGAATTTTTTTTGTCATGCTTATGACACTTCTATGACGATAATTGTGACAAAAGCACATATCATCATAGATGTGGTTGGCTCCTACTTCTATGACAAAAAATCATGACAAAAAATGGGCTTTTCATCATGGGCGGGCCGGGAACGCACCTGCATGACATTCTTTGGGCCATCCATGATGGAAAAAATCATGGTAGAAGCGAGGGCGAGGAAAATTTCGGGGAGTTCCCGGTTACGGTGGGTGGTCAGGGCCGAGTGATGCACGGAGGGATTGCGCATTTTTCTCGTACACATACGCGTGTGTGTGCGAGGCATTGGGCTCTAACTCAACCCGAGCGAGGCGTTCGCTTACTGAACCCGAGCGATTGCACTAGCTATGTTACTGAACCCGAGCGATCGATCCCTTGGTTGTTAACTGAACCCGAGAGATTCCTTCGCTACTGCTGCTAACTAAAGCCGATCAAACCTGCTGCTGCCTCTTGATGAACAGTGACCGTTGTTGGTGTTGGATGAACAGTTCCCGGTGGGGGTTGGATGAACAGGACCCCATGGTAGTAGAGGTTGTTGCCGCTGGATGAACAGGACCCCGATCGAGAGGAGGCCGCCACACACCCGAGCCGGTTGGGGGTGGATGAACAGGACCCCGTGGAGGGCTGGTTGAACAGGACCCCGTGTGGAGGGCTGGTTGAACACTAGCCGGTGGAGGCTGGATGAACAGGACACCGTGGTGAACAGTAGCTGGTGGAGGCTGGATGAACAGGACCCCCGTGGTGAACAGTAGCTGTTGGAGGCTGGAAGAAGTCGACGGTGGATGAACAGTAGCAGGTGGAGGCTGGAGGAAGTTGACGGTGGATGAACAGTAGCCCGTGGAGTCCCGTTTTGCGGTACGCCACACCCATCCCGATGAACAGGACCCCTGTTTCGACCGTAGGCGCTCCAACACAAGTCTGTTTCCTCCATTTTGCGGTACGCCACACCCCTCCCGATCAACAGCACCCCGTTTTGACCGTAGGCGCTCCAACACAAGTCCGTTTCCTCCATTTTGCGGTACACCACACCCCTCCCGATCAACAGCACCCCGTTTCGACCGTAGGCACTCAAACAAAAGTCTGTTTCCTCCGTTGTGCGGTACACCAGACCCTTCCCGATGAACAGGACCCCATTTCGACCGTAGGCGGTCGAACAGAAGGCTGTTTCCTCCGTTCTGCGGTACGCCAGACCTCATTTCGGCTGTTCCGTCCAAGCTGGTTTGCTCCCATTGAACAGGACGCATTCCGACCCAGTCTGTTGCCTCCCGATGAACAGGACGATGTTTCTCCATTCCGACCCAGCCGGTTGGTTGCCGATGAACAGGACGACGTCGCTCGGTCGCTGTACGCATTAGAGACCCCGCCCGTATGTACGTACATAGCCATATTTACTATCTTGCAGTGTGGCTGTACGTACGTGTACACGATATAGACGGGACTGCGTGACATGCTACGTTGGCGCCTCTACTTCAACACGTGCCACTCCTTACTCAGCCACGGTACATCGCTGCAGAGAGACCGATCGACCGCTATGTACGTACACGTTCGCGGCCCGACAGATAACGCTACCTTCGCTTCAACCTGGTGGGTCCCAGGTGTCAGGGGGTAAGAAGGCACTTCCTTCCATGCGAAGATAAAGCCGGTCGGTCCCAGCTATCAGGGGGGAACCATTTTTCGTGAAATACAGAGGCCCTTCCGGTGGGTCCAAGCTGTCAGGTGGAGGAATCATTATTTTGAGCGTAATAAGGAGGCGCTTCCTTCCATGCGGCCATGGACCCAGCTGTCAGCCTCTCCACTTACAGTCCTCTTCTGATGGCTGTCGTTCATTGACCGCCCTGACGACGCTGTACCATTCGAGAGCACCAAGGTGGTGGACAATGGCGCGACCTAGGAAGGGAACGACCCAGAGCCGGGGAATACGCAAGAGTGGATGCCCACGCAGAGGGGAGTATGAGGGTTGACTGGTTCGGCTGTGGTTTGAGGCTGCCGTCGCCGGAGAATAACAGGGGGTGTGGGTGAGTAGAGGGAAGGCCTGGCCAGCGGTGGGAGTAGGGTGGGGCGGTGAGGCCTACGCGGCAGCACAGCCGGCCACTAGAGGCAGGAGCAGGCGGTCCCGCCGGCGCTGGTTTGGGCGGCTGGTGCAAGAAGATCAGAGATTGAAGAAGCAGGAGGACCGTTCAATTAAAATCCAACGGTCACTGCTGCTAGAATCGTTTGTTGACTAAGTTGACAAAGCCCTGCGTACGCGTCCACTTAGTAGGCCCACAGGTCAGCCTACGAACCGGTGCACCCCAGATGTCAGTGGGAGGAATCATTTTTTTCGCGTAATAAGGAGGCAGTTGCTTGCGTGCGGCCATGGACCATGGGGGTCCCTACTGTCAGCCTCTCCACGTACATCCCTATTCCGATGACTGTCGTTTGTTGAATGTTGACCACGTTGAGCACGCCACGCCTAGAGCACCAACGCGGTGGACGACGGTGTGGCCTAGGAATGGAACTACCCGGAGCCGGCGAAGACACTGCAGTGGATGCCCATGCTGAGGGGAGTATGATGGTTGACTGGTTCGGTTGCGGCGTGAGGCTGCCATCACCGGAGAATAACAGGAGGTGCGGGTGGGTAGAGGGATGGCCAGGCCAGCGGAGGGAGTAGGGTGGGCCGGTGAAGCCTGCGCGGCATCATAGCCGGCCACAAGAGGAGGTAGCAGGCAGTCCCGCCGACGCTGGTTTAGGCGGCTGGAGCAGGAAGATCAGAGAATGAAGAAGCACGTCGGCCGTTGGATGGACATCCAACAGTCATTGCTGCTAGAATCGTGTGTTGACTATAAGTTGACAAAGCCTTGCGTAAACAAGCCAGCCTCAAAATATGTGGCATGTACAGCCCATTTGCTATTTATTTTTTAATTTACAGCCCATTTGCTAATTCATATGGAATTTATTTTAGCCCATTTTCCATTTTTAGAATTGTTGGCCATTTTATGGTCAGTACCAGGGTTAAAAATTTGAAATAAAAAATATGCGAATTTTTAAAAATTCGCATATTTTTCTTGGGGAACAAAATATTTTTAATCCAAAAATTAGTAGCCATAATAAAACTAATTTAAAAATAAAGTAATACTATGTTATGTTAAAATCCAATGAAATATAAAATATCAGTGAAGAACAAAAAAAACAAAAAACAAAACTAATTGCCCATTTGCAATTTGCAATTTTGGAATTTGCAACCCCTTTCATATTACTTTTAAGATTTACTGCCCATACTCTCTGGCCAGGCCGGAATGCACCCCTCCTCGTCTTCAAAGCTTTGCAGCCCAGTAAGTTGGAGAAAACAAATAGGCCTAACTTGGGTATTCTTCAAAAGGAAAGAGTGGGCTACCTATTTTCCCAAATAAAAAACTGCTGGGCTAGTCATGTTGTTAGACGGGCCATAGAGACCGCACAACCCAGTTTATAGCCTGGTCCTCTGAACAAATCCTCAAAAAAAAGTGTTGTGCAATTCTGTCGCTAATTGACTATACGTTGACAATGATGTGTGTCCCAGATATCAGCAGGGTAGATTAGAGTAAAAAAATCGAGGGGTGCATCTGAGTAGTAAAGAGGCACTTGTTTGTGTTCGGGAGTGGACCTGGTGGGTCCGTACTGTCATACTCACAACTACAGTCCTCTCCCGATTCACTATGTTGACAGGGCCGGATGGCGGCGTCGCTGCGAGCGCATCAAGGCGGAGGACGATAGCGAGGCCTCGGACGGGAATGAACAGGAGCCGGGGAACATGCGGCAGTATGCCCGTAGGCGGAGGGGAGTACGAGGGTTGACTGGTTCTGGTGCGGGGTAGGATGCCGTCGCCAGAGAAGAATAGGACCGGTCAGACCCAAAAACTCATTATGCTAGATTATAAGAATTAATTTTATATGGCTACAACTTATTGTAAAATGCTGTGGAGCATCTTTTTCTTCTTGAGGTTTTTTTTAGACAATTTTCTTCTTGAGGTGTGAAGCCGAGCACATTCAGAAGCCCTGGGATAAAGCGGTGTCGCCAGTGTGTTGGGCTGGGTTGCGCATTCTTATCAAAAAATAATAATGGACCAGAACTATTTACGACGTTGACTACGATTTGCATGGGTCCGCTGGTTGCAGGAAGAAACTGGTGGGAGAAAAAAGACTGGTCGCTATCTTCGCCTAAGAATAATATCGACTGAATGTAATGACACTCTCATAGGAAATAATATCCTCCTGTTAAAATTTGACTTTTCAAATCATAAATTTAAAGAATTGGTGCATGAGCATTTAGCTTTATTTATTTATTACTTATTTATGTTTAGGGGACCATTGAGCATGTACCTGGGCCGGATTCATGTGAGAGCCTCCCTTCCAGTTATGGGCTCCTCTATTGGGCCTTAATCACTGGGCTGCATGTGATCGACAAGTGGAAAATGTGTTCCGTACCAAAAATAGTATGCGCTACGTATGGAGCACTAAAGGATCGGACCGTGCAACAACTTCCAAAACATTGTGTTTGTCGTTCTAACAACACATTTATTCAACCAACAAACGAAATATATTACTGATTGTACATTGAAAACAGCAGCAGCAACCAAGGCTGGGGGTGCAACAGATGTAGTAAGCAGGCCAAAAGAGTAAAGACGCAGCTCTCTCTTCCAAACCAAACATCAGCCAACATTACAAAAGGGCTACCAAAAAAGAACAAGTGTATGCATCAAACTAAATAAAGATCCTACTACACCAAGTGTACGCATCTAACTAACTCGCTCAGTTAGACGTTACTATTTATTAAGCTATGGAGATTGGCTGACGGCTTGAACCAGATGGGTGCCTGACGGGGGAAACTCCAGCCAGCAGGTCGAAGTCTAATACTTGCGACCCTCTCTCCTACTTTGGGCTACAGAGCGTGGCGGCACATATCAGGGTATGGTGCATGGAGAGACACATGGTATGCTGTGTACACACAGTTCTGCCTGATGAACGAAACCGCGCTGCCATCATGATCCTTGCCATTGGTTATCTCCTGGTTAATCGGATAATTCAGTGTGAGAAATAGAGAGCGTGTACCAAGGCTACTTACCGGCCTCCAGTCAAAAATTCCTGAAGGCCCAGATAAGCTGGGATCCTGCTCAAAGACCTTGCAGTGACTGTGATTGTATTCCGCAAAACAACATGTCCGGTACGTGCGAACGATCATCAATCGTTCGTCGTCGTCTGATCGAGCCAGGAACCACCTGCAACTGCCATGCCGCTTTTCTTTGAAAGGTTCTGGGATTAGGAAGGGTAGGGACACCAGGCGGCCTACAACATCATATCAAGTTGGAGTCAAATAAAAAGGGCTCATATTGTAGGAAATCTTAAGAACGGCATGTTACGAGCATGAATATATTTTTAGTAAATGTTGACAGTAATATAAGTAAGCCATCATGATATCATAGCAAAGTAACATACTGCTGTAACAGCCCATTGTAGTGATGACTGGAGTAGGCCAGCAATACGTCTAGCCATAGAAGGAGTCCACAGCATAAATGAAGCCCTTGTGTTCAATGGCATCGGAGAGCCATGGAGGATGTATGATCCTGCGATGGACGTGCAGATTTATCCACTTACCCCAGTGGCCTATCAGATAGGTGAGACCGCAGTTGAAGAATGCAATTAGCCTGAAGTCTTTATAATTCGCGAATCTTGTGGGCACTTGGCAGATTACAACCTTAAGCAAATCAAACTTGGTATCATGTTGGCTACTGTAAGATTCTGAGTATTCTGGGCCGCGGTGCCAAAGCAGTGCAGTGTTAATCGAAGGAAGGGGGATCAATCACCGGGTGTAGACCTCCATGAGCATCCAGTTGCCGCGACCATTGACGAGCACCATCCAAGACATGTTCACGCCGACCCAGTACATACCGTTAATGTAGTTGAGGGTGACGGGGATCGGATCAGAGTCAAGGGGGTTGACGCTCACCACCATACAATCGTTATGCTGTGTGACTCGCTGTTTCTGAAGATCAGGCGGCATCAGCAAGTAGGGAGCTGGCTTAAAAAGGTCCGGCCTGAGGGCTTTGAGTAAACGGTACAGCCCCGACGAGCACGCGGCGAGCGGCATGGTACTGAGATTGTCCACACGCGAAACAATGAGCTTGATTACCTCTGTGGGGAGCGAATTCCAGCTACTCTTTCGGTGGACGCTGCTCGGTTCTGCCATTGTTAGTGCTTGGGTTTCGGAAGAGGGGGGAGGCGCCTAGCGGGGATGGAAGATTGGACGATTATGTGCGGACGAGGATGGAGAAGCGAATATGTGCTGCGGGAAGTGGATAGGTGATGATGACAATGTAGCAGCAGCACGCCGCTTGACTTACGAGACACATCCCAGCAGCGTACGGTCATATCAATGCCAGACAACTTGCTTGAGTGATCACAGTACTAGTACAATAAACTACAGTACCTACTACTATGCCCTAGTAGTTTGCATATAGTGGAGTAGGACTCTACTCTACTACTAGCACCAGAGGAGTAGTAGTCCCTATTAGAGTATCGCGCTTGAATAAAAGTGTATCCATTTATGGTTTAGTCTAGAATCCTCCATGTATGCTTTTGCTCCATTAGAGTTCTCGCTTGCCATTTAAGAGATTAATTGAGAATTTTTACTACAGTAATGGTGAAAGACTTATGATGAACCATTTCTTACATCTCCTCTGCCCCCTTCCAAGTCATCCTGATTTACATTCATGGTGGTCTAGAAAAAATAAACAAAATCAATACTCAAAAACTAATTCTTAAAGATCATTTCTTGCAAAGCACAATAAGTGTTATTTCTTCAAAAGTTTTGGATGCGGGTTGAACAGTTGAACGCTTTTGTTTGCACAAGATACTTTTTTATCTATTTAGCCTACATTTACTCTTCACCCGGATGCTTGTGAGCTCTAGAGAAGAAATAATATCCGAAGAAACCTATCGATACTCGTTACACATGAGATGACCCCCACATACTTTGTCAAAATAAACAACTCCCCGATCAATGCATTTCACTGTTCCGTGCAATGCACGGGCACCTTACTATATATAGTACGACAATAAATTTGACTAACATTATATATAGTACGATAAATGCTCATGCATGTCACCAAAAATTATATCATTGGAAACTATGTTCAAATACGAATCCAACAATATAGTTTTTGGTGAAATGCACTAACATTTTGTCAGTTAAATCATCAGTCAAATTACATAGGGGACTAATAAACCACGACGGAGGTAGTACTAGTGTAGAGGGCGGCGTGGCACGGGAGTCTCACCCCGCTCGTGGCGCGGCAGTAAAGCCGTCATATCACAAAACCACACCACTCCCAGTAATAAGTGGCCTGGTAAAATAAACAGACAAGCAACCATCACATCCCTCTGTTTTTTTTTTGCATTTCATCTCTCTGCATTTACTTTGTCCGGTTCATCTCACACACTCGATCCCTAGCTACTACTCCTAGTATCCCTAGCTACTACTCCTAGGGCCAGTTCTTTTGGCGGCTTAAAATATAAGCCATCTCTTCCCCAGCTTTTCCCATAAGGCGCCTCACTCATTCATTTGGGCTTCTAAACTAAGTAGTTATGGGATTACTAATCTAGAAGCCTAAAAGAACTAGCCCCTGGTACTCCTAGTAGTAGTACTCAAGTTGGAATTCCAATTGCACGGCACAACTTCTCAGGCAAAAAAATCGATACAGGGTGTACGAAGCGGTTTGGGAATTTGCATACCTTTCCGACCAGTGAGATACTCCGTACAAAGTACGATAGAGAAATAACCACAGAGAAGGAAGCTAAAAGTAAACAATCAAACGAGCATTTTTGCGTTTCTTTTGCATTGAATCATTTCACAAGCTTGACTTGTGCTTTTTTTTACTTTTACAAAAACCGCATCGTAATGTTAAAACGTGCATTTGCACGTACATAAGTAATAGTAGTAGCACAGTCTGCAAGCATATATAGAGAGAGACGTGTAGTGCGATATATAGTTAAGTTTGTGCTATATGCACGTACTTACAAAATGCGTACGGATACACAAGGTTTCCAAACTTTTCCTTTTACATACTTAATTAAGGACGCTAATAATTCCCGAACATTCGGGATTTATCATTTCTGTCCCAAAACTAATGAGATCGCCTTATGAAACTAAATTATTCCTAATAAAAGCCACGGCGCTCACAGGAGCACTTGCGGTGCGCCACGAGTGCCCTGGTGCGAGGCCGTTTCCCAGCGCGGCGACACAACGCCTCTTCCACAGCCTCGCAACTCGCGAGGTGCTGATTGGCGGCTTGCCGGTGGGCGAGCGTGATCTCACCGGGCTGGTGATCCAGCGCCAACAGGTACTCCTCCTCGCTGGAAGTGTGCACCCGGTCCATGTACCGCCAAGCGTAGATAAGGCGCTTGGGCCCGACTGCACTCAGGGATTTGGCACGGGCGTCCTCCGCCACCCTCACGGCCCTCGCACGAGCCTTCTGCCAAAGAGCCAATTGCCTAACTCTCTTGGACGCGACATAGGCCTGCCAGGCAGCATGCCTCGCGGCGCACTTCTCTTCCTCGGCCTTCTTCTCTGCCTCTATTTTGGCGCGCTCTGCCAGAGGCAAAGCCTCCCACAAGGCGACCTCCATTTCTTTCCAAAGCTCCTCAAGGCTGGGGGGCTCGGCAGGCGGCACGACGTTCTCCTTGTAGCGGGGAGCCGACGTGCCCTTCGACGCGCGTGCTGGCGAGACTGGGAACACCGACGTGTCGCGGCGAGGAGCGAAACGCTGACGCGTCCACCTCGATGCTTCGCGGCGAGGAGCGGAACACCGACGCGTCCTCCTCGACTAGTGGCAGCGAGGAACGGAAAGGCGACGCATGACCCTCCGCACGGGGCAGTGAGGGGCGCCTAGGGCTTGGGAGGGGCGATGCAATGGTGGTCGACGTGAGAGGGAGGGGGAGGAGATAGCGATGAACGTGAGCGTTCTTCCGAATGCCGTGGGAGGCGCAGTATTTATAGCGAGCAATGGCACACCTACGTAAGATATGTTGCGTGATTAACGTAACAGCTAGGTGGGCATATTTGTTGGAGTAAATTACGGGGGAGGGAAGGGGTGGAAATATTGCTGGTCACAATGGATTGGACGAGCGCGGGGGGAGGAGAGTCATGCATGCAGATGTTTTTCACACGGGGTGGAGTGGTGGGACTGCCGAAGGGAGAAGTAGAGTCAAGCAGGCAGATTTGAGTACTTTTGCGGACTACAAAAACTATTCCACCGCCTCTATCTTGGTAAGAGTAGGTGAAATTTTTGAATCTAGCCCTTTAAACTAGAAGGGAGGTAGTAGTACTCTAATAGCTAACCTTGTTGTGATGACTAGATAGGACATGGCGCGCACCTAGACGGAGGAACTAGTCTGCATTATGCATATAAGTTTTGTCTGAAGTCAATGTACCTCTACTTTGACCAAACTTATAGAAAAATGTATCAACATTCACAATGTCAAATCAATATTTTTATACTCATTATGAAATGTAGTTTCAGAATATATATATTTGGTATTGTAGATATTGATATTTTTAGTATAAATTTGGTCAAACTTTGCAAACTTTGACTTGACACAAATCTTACAGGGAGTAAAAAGGACCAGAGGGAGTATCATGCATGCGGAGTAGGAAAAAAATTGCTCATTTATAGCCGTCCGAAGTCTCAAAGGGCGCGACCGCGCGAGGAAGGCGAAGGTCGTGGGAGGCGCAACGGTTGATGGAATTAAGTGAAGTTACATGCACGTGCCGGCATGGCGTGCGAACACGCAGAAGCTATACCGTCAGGCCTACGATGTGGGTCTAGTAGACATGACATCTAGTGGGTCCCGCATAGTACTCGAGAACTCTTTGGGGGCATGCAGCCGTTTATCCACCGGGCAAGCCACCACCCCACACCGTTCGCACGCCCTACTCGTCCTTGTCTTCTACCTTACAACAGTTCGCTCCCAGTCGTCCCGTCCTTTCACATTACATCAGTTCCACTTCTCCTAACCCGCCTCCAAAATCCATGGCCTCCCAAATCTCCATGATCGGCGGTGAGTACAAGGTTAGAACCATCACCGGCGATGAGTTCATCGTCATCTACACCCGTAGATCTGCGACGGTGGAAGCATGCCTTGGTCGCTTCCTACACATGTTCAAAATTTCGAAGGATGAGTGGGTCGCTGGGCTAGATGTTGAGTACACCACAGTCCTGGAAAAGGAGAAGCTTCTAAAGGTGGCAGAGATGAAGAAGCCCACCGTGATCTAGGTTTGCGTACATAACGTGTGCTTGGTCTACCACATATGCCATGCCAACGTTAGGTGCCAGGATTTTGAGTTCTTCCTCAAGGAAAAAAAGAGTGAAATTCGTTACTATAGACTTTACGAACGACAGGAGAGTCCTGGATCAGATAGGCCTCGTTGTAGGCCAGCCCTTCGATCTCCAGAAGGGAAGCTTGTTGTCCTCCTCTCAGCCTTCAATGCTGACCCTGGCAGCAGCCATGGTTGATCCTTCATACGCTCAACTGAAGAAACCTCACCCGGATTTTCATCATGCATGGGAGTCGAAGACAATAGATTGAGATAACATCATGTACGCAGCAACGGATGCCTACCTTTGTTTAAATATATACAAGAGTTGGATGAAGAAGCAGAGCCCAGTGTCCGGTTCGAGCAAAGAAGTGTCGGCGAAGAGGAAGAGGAAGAGGGACGAGGACAAAGTCGAGGACGTGGACTCAGACTCCGAGTAAGGTGGCAGTACCGTTGCTCATGCTGGTTCTACTGCAGTGTCAAGCGGACTAGTTGCTTAGTTTTATTTCAGTGGTGTGTTGTGCTGAGCCCCCAGCAGAACTATGTTCTTTCTCGTTATTTGAACTCTTTAGTATGTACAGTAGTACTAGTATGTCTTACTACTATTCTTCTTGTAGTTGGTACTACTACTCGTATCTTCGCGTTCCTACTGTACTTAATACGTACTAGTAGTATAATTTGGGCCAGTTGATTTGTGAAAGAAGTTTGACGGAGCGAACGAAGAAGACGGCAGAGAAGCTACCCCAGTATTTATATTAGGGTGGCAGGGTGCCCATGATCTATCTTATGAGTGTTGGGTGTGGAATGCAGTTTGCCAGAAAAAATGGATCGTTCCTGGGGTTAAACGGGTGGCGGGGTGGGGGGAGCATGGCGGTGGCAGGCGGTTCAGGGGAGGGCGGGGCGGCGGCGACAGGCGGTTAGGCCTGTGGCGGGCTGGCGGCTCGATGCCTGAGAGAGAAGATGAATAGTGCATCATTTTTGGAGGTTGAAGAAGCCCTTCTGGCCATCCATGTTGCATCCAACGGCTCACAAGAGTTGACTGGCCCAAATTGTTCCTTCAGATTGCAGGATCCATGTGGCATTCAAGGTCTCGAAGGTAGATTCCACGTCTGCAACCGGTTTGCAGGCTCGGCACTGGCGCGACCGGCTTCCGCCGCGACAGCCACCATGCGCACCTCCTCCGCGCAGGCGGAGATGACAATGACACGCTAGCTCCTCCTCGCCGGTGTGCTGGAGCACGCGCTCGTCCTCCTCTTCGTACGTTGTGGGCATAGATGCGGCTCCACCTACTCGCATGCTTGGTAGTGCGGCAACATCGTGAGGAGGGACTGCAGATGATGTGAGTGGGTGGGCCTTCGGCTTCATGGCACAGGGATGGCGGGGACACAGCGGTGACGGGCGAGAAATGGTCGGCCGGAGCAGGCGGGCGCCGGCATGCGCAACGGCGGCGGCGGCACATTGATGAGTGCGCGTATGGGACCTTAGTTTAGTTTTATATAGGGTTGGTCAAACTTAAAAGAACACCGTACTAGTACACGTAAGCATTAGACTGAGGCAGCGCTTATACTACAACATTAGTTAGCACAGCATCGATACGAAATCCTATGCAAGCGCGTGCACCGCAGTCGTGCGGTCGATCGAACGGTGTGTCACCGTGTCATGCTCGAAGGACATCCACCAAACATTTTTGTGTGTGTGAAAACAATCCCCGAATATTACTCTACTTTTTTTTCCTGGAAAAGTTCTTCACACTACAATATTTCCATATATTTGAATTTAGCTTCAGTTCGTGCTTATTTGGATTTGGACGTTTTAGGTGTGCCCTAGACATTTTTTTTAATACTGATTCTGTGTGTGTGACTGAGAGAGAACGTGTGTATGTGTCCATATGTGTGTTGTGGAGGAAGGGCAATGTGGAGACGGTGTGCGTGTGATAGAGACATAGAGAGGTGTGAATGTGCAAATGATCATGCATGAGTGAGACATAGAGAGATGCCGATATGTTGTGTATACATGAGAGAACGGTCTTCTATTTGTACTTGTGTGTGTGCGAGAGAGAGAGAGAGAGAGAGAGGAGCATCCGTAACACAACAACCATCTCTCTCGATTCGTCCGTCCCTCGCACGATCGCATGTAACACATGCATCAACGCACACATTTTGACACCCTCACCCGGCCCCTGCCTGCCTCAAGGCCCGCACATCACTCTCTATCTCGCACGCACAATCTCTTCGTTAAACCCCTATTTAGCATGTAGCTTTCCATCACATACACACACATTCTCTCCATAGGTTTGATTTCTCTCAATATCACACACACACACACACACACACTGCACACACTCCCCCCTCCCCCGAGCACACAATTCATCACCATCCAAGGTTATATGGCGACCACTCTCGCTTGTGCTTCTCTGCACCCCAGCATGCACACCACCTCAATCTTTAAAGAGGGCATCGAGGAGATCGAAGACGGCGACCACACTGCACTAGAGAATGCGGGGCCATTTGTAAGCAGGATGATGTGACGACAGCTGACTGACTCCTCCCCCCCCCCCGCCTCTCTCTCTCCCGCACAAAATTATCAATCCCTCAACCCACGAGATCCTTCCCCTCTCGTCCATGTTTTTCTAGCTCTCTCATCAAACCCGTTGTCTCTTCTCCTTCCACATGTACAAAATCTGGATGCACACGCATCTCACGTATATTACATGTCTCCATCTTTCTCACAGACCTAACTTCTTCCTCTCTCTCTCTCTCTCTCTCTCTCTCTCTCTCTTCCTCTCTCTCTCTCATGAGGTTTGTCTCCTACTCTCTCGCCCACATACATACAATCTTTCCCGCCCTATTTGCTCCATCTTCACAAGCTCTCTCTACATGTTTCATTCACACATTGGGATGTGTTCAAAATGTTGCTTTATAATGGATCATGTAGAGTTATGGTTGGTTTTGTTGCATCCTACAAAGTAATAACTATGAAATGCATTTAGATTTTCATTTGATTGGGATTATGTGAATTTGAGCATATTGTGAAGTACTATAGACCTGGTATACATCTTGGAATTCAATAATGATTCTAACTATTGAATTGTATCAACCATTACATTCGAAGTCAGTAGCTTAATATATTTATTTCATGATTACAACAAATGATTAATTCCACTACAAACTTAGAAAACAAATGTGTACTCCCTCCATTTTTATTTAAGTCCACATATTAGCATTGGTCAAAGTCAAGTTTTGTAAACTCTCACAAAGTTTACAACAAAAATATTAACATATACAATAACAAATAAATACCGTTAGATTCATTATTGAATGTACTTTCACATCATACATATTTGTTATGGTAAATGTTTATATTTTTCTATAAACTTGGTCAAACTTAAGGAAGTTTGACTTCGGTCAAACCTAATATGCAGAGTTAATAAAAACAGAGGGAGTACTAGTAGTTACTAGTACTACTCGCTAGTTGCTTAGCCCAATCACCCAACACGCCAGACGGGGAGTTCAGTGTTACAAAATTTTGAGGTCGGCGGGAAAATCTCCCGCGACCCTGATTCGAGCAGTGCGAAGTTACCATCATACCCTTTAGAACAAGCCTACGGATGCTGGTGGGTAGGGGGCTGTTTTGGTAACTTCAGGTTCACCTTACCCAGCCAACCCCACCCCGGCACCCAGAGTAGTACACCTTAATACTCCTCATTTTCTATCCCCACCGCAAAATAGACTTCTCCACGGCACCGCAGCCTTCGTGCTCCTCCCCTTCTACATCGGCGCACTCGTCCACCGCAGCACATCTGCCTCATCGACGATGTCGTACGCCGCACTAGAGCCGGTCCACCATCGTCGTCGTACACGGAGCCTCTTCCCCGGCACCGTCTTCCACGGTCTCGGATCTGCTTCCCGGAAGCCGACGCCAAGCGTAGAAGCACCACCGTCATGGACAATGTCGGATTCAGAGCTCCGCAGACCCAAGAAAGGTTCGAACTCTGGGGCGTGTGCGAAGAACTCAACCTATCCAACCAACTACCCCGTCGCCCCACGGCCTAGCTCGATGAACAAGGAAGAAGATGGAATCAGCAGTTTACCCAGGTTCGGGCCACCTTATGGTGTAAAACCCTACTCCTGCTTTGTGGTGGATTGGCCTCACGAGGGGCTGAGGATGAACAAGTACAAGGGATGAACAACCTCGTGAGGTCTACTCTAGTGAGGCGATGAGTCGAGAGGTTTCGGATCGGGATCCCCCTCTATGGTGGTGGCTAACCTATACTTATAGTGGACTCGGTCCTCTTCCCCCAAAATGTAGGCGGGAAGGGATCCCACAGCGGCCAATTTGAAAGGGGACAAGTGGTACATCTTATCCTGATAAAAGGTGGGCTTCGCCTGCAAAGCTTCTGGTGGTGATGCGGTGGTGGGCTCAGCGATGACATCCTTCCTGCCGTCCTAGCGGTCTTGGTCTTGTTGGACAGGAATGGTAACCTTTGCCTGATTCCTCGGGAACCCACACCTGTGCTTGCCTCCTTAGCACCAAAGAGGAAACTGTCTTCTCTGCGCCCACTGGTGCCCGCCTGGCCTTGATCGTCATCGCTTGTGTCACCGCAACCTCATGAGGTTGGGCGCTTGCATAGGAATCTCCGCTCCTCAGGAGCAGCCTGGGGAGGCCGCTCCCTCAGGAGGTCTTGGCATCGTCCGCCTCGCGAGGCTTGGCCCCTCGCGAGGGTCTTGTCCTAATGATCTTGTAGATGGGCCGTACCAGGCCGTCGATGGAGCCACGCCATGGGCCACAGGCAGGCAAGTCTGGGTACCCTAGTTCCCAGAACGCCGACAGTAGCCCCGGGCCCAAGGCGCGCTCAGACTTGGCTTCGAGGTGAAGCCAAAGGTAAGAGCAGAGCACCGCGGACCCCAATCACCTGCGGGCCAGGCTGATGTGTGGCGCCTGATGGGACGTGGGCGTCTCCACTTCCCCATGCCACCTTGGCAACTGCATGACTTGACAACTGCCTGGTGCATGAAGAAAAGTCCATCATTGCCTGGGATGTGAGAGGCCGGTGGTTAGCCTTCCTTCGCCTACAAATCAGGGAAGGAACGAAGCCCCCAGCTCATCTTCATCTTCTCGCCGCTCGCTCCTTCTTCTTCTTCATTCCGCCATCTTGCCAGAGCATCCATGGCGCCAGTGAGGAGGTTCTCAGCCGCCGAGAAGGGAAAGGCTCCCAAGGAGGGACCGGGCTCGCCGCCACCCAAGAGGGGCCGCAGCCGTCCCCGCAAGCACGTCGCGACGCAGGCGGTGGCTCCCTGAGGGCGTGGGCGCACCCCCTCGAAGGCTGGCGCTGCCTCCGGCAGTCGCGGGGGTGCTCCTTCCCACAGCGGAAGTTGCCGCGGCCGGGGTGGCCGCGGCGAAGGGGGAAGGCATGCGGCAACCGTCCGGCCATCGTGCCCGCGTTCTCATTCAGCCGACACGTCCTCGGAGTTCATGGTGTGGGCAGAGAGGCCCGCGGGCATCTGGTTCTAGCTCCCACACTTCTTTGCGGGCGTGTTGCCGGCCGGGGGACCTGGTGGCCTCTGGCTGCAGGCCGATGGCTGCCGCAGCAGGGCCTCATGGGTGGAGGTCAAGGTCACCCCCGCCGGCAACGTGTTCCTGAACTGCGGGTGTCAGCCATCGCCCACGCACGCGGCCTGCAGGGGAGGTGCACCCTCCACTTCAGGTATGACGGCGCGGTGACCTTCTACATCAGGTTCTTCGGGGAAGATGGCAGGTGCCTGGGGTGTTGCCCAGAGAGCGACAGCGTCGACGACAACGTCCACCCCACTAACGACGACGGCCGGTGGGGCGGTATCATCTCCGGCGGTGAGCTTTCCCTTGGTGACGGTCGCGACGCCTCCAGCGGCGGCGGCTCCTCTTCTGGGGAGAGCACGAGCGACGGCGACTACGACGAGCCGCCACGCCGCCGAGCTCAGACCAGGGAGGGCGATGAGCTGCCTCACCGCCGTGCCCCTGTGAAGCAGGAGGAGGACTCCGACTAAGTGCGGGCGTTGCTGGAGCCGGGTCTCAGGAGCCGCGATGGTCGCGTGGCCGCTTTTGCTTCTCTCTTTTTCCTGCACCAAAAAAGTGGAAAGCCCTGCCGGGGCGTGTAATGAACCATGGCGCTTGCGCCGTTTATATTATCGTTTTTATATTGCGTCCTGGCATCCATGTTACTACTAAATGACGGGTTCATGCTGATCGTGATTGGGATGACTTAGCTTAGTGTCCTTGTGGTAGATTCCCGTGCCGCGAGAGCGTGCTTCTCCGAAGCTTGTACCTCCTACGCACCCCTCGTTCCAGAGAGGTCCTAACAGGGGTTTCCTTCTTGAGGATTCAAAGGTCCTCAGGCCTCGGGAGGCACCCGATGGCCGCGGGGTCAGGGGACCTCTGGAGGTGTCGTGCCCCACGCGAGCCCCCGAGCATGGGCCGCTGGTGCGCCATGTCGCGATGCCTGGAGGCACGGACTCAGGAGGCGTTCGTGCCCGTTGGCTCATTTGAGGGCATCGCGCGAGGATTAAGACGCCAAAGGCAAGGACGCCAAGGCTTTGGCAAGGGGTGTTCGCGGGCAGGCCCAAGCGAACACACCGTGCCCAGCCCCCACGCGCGAGACGCGTGAGGAAGAGCGACGGGCAACTGTCACTCTCCCTAAAATGAGACTTGAAAGAGTGAATGCTGCGAGGAGAAAAATTTCCCAACCCTTTCAAATAAAGACGCGAGAACTTCAAATTTCATTCCAAGAAGTGGCAAATCAGCTACAGAAAGCAAGCAAAAAAGAATAGCTGTGTCCGGCACCTACACTAGTCTTCTGGTCTTCCCGCCAGCACGAAGCATGGGGCTTCCACTAGGACGTGGGTGGGAGCCCCCATGAGGCCTAGGGGCGGCACTCAGGAGACTCCGGGGCGTGTACAGCCCCACTTATTATTACGTGAGAGTGTCACGAGGGGAGACTTGAAAGGCGCTTGCTGGTCACGGATACAACTTCCAGAGGTGTTGGATGTTCCAGGCATTCTGGATGAGGACCCCGTCCTGTGTCTCCTGGCGCGCGGCGCCAGGCCTGGAGACGCGGGTGATCCTGAACGGGCCCTCCCACATAGGCGAGAGCTTGTGAAGCCCCTCACTAGAGAGCACCCGTCTCAGGACAAGGTCACCCACCTCGAGGGTCCTGGAGCAGACGCTACGGCAGTGATACCGTCGCAGCGCCTGCTGGTACCTCGTGGCATGGAGCACGGCTTGTCGGCGGCCCTTCTCCCCGAGCACGAGGTCCATCCCCCATGAGGTGTCCTCGTGTGCCTCGTCAAATGCCAAGACCCGTGG
This sequence comes from Thinopyrum elongatum, assembly GCA_011799875.1. Taxonomy (NCBI): domain Eukaryota; kingdom Viridiplantae; phylum Streptophyta; class Magnoliopsida; order Poales; family Poaceae; genus Thinopyrum; species Thinopyrum elongatum. Next base: position 134,491,829 of record CM022303.1, read on the forward strand.
GGAGCGATGTTTGACCTCATGAGGGAGGACCACCTCAGCCCCGTAGACGAGGAAGAACGGGGTCTCGCCGATGGGCTTGGTCGCGGTGGTGCGGATGGACCACAGCACTGACTGAAGCTCATCGAGCCAACCCCTATCGCAGGCCTTGAGTTTCTTCTTGAAGCTCCTCACCTTGAGGCCCCTTAGGACCTCCGCGTTGGCGCGTTCGGCTTGGCCGTTACTCCGTGGGTGCGCCACCAAAGCATAGCATATCTACGTTCCAAGGTTAGCACAATATGTTTTGAAGAGGTTGCTCGTGAACTGAGAGCCATTGTCAGTGATGATGCAGTTGGGGACCCCAAAGCGGCTCACGAGGCCCTTGATGAACTTGACGGCCGAACCAGCTGGGATGGTGCGCACGGGCTCCACCTCCGCCCACTTGGTGAACTTGTCGATGGCGACGTAGAGGTAGTGGTAGCCTCCAGCCGCTCGGGGAAACGGGCCCAGGATATCCAGCCCCCAGACCATGAACGGCCACAAGAGCGGGATGGTCTGGAGTCCCTAAGCGGGATGGTGGATCTGTTTGGCATGGAATTGACAGGCCTCACAGGATCTCACCAGCTCAGTGGCATCGTTGAGCGCCGTGGGCCAGTAGAAACCGCTACGGAATGCCTTGCCCACGAGGGTGCGCGACGAAGAGTGATGCCCACAATCCCCGCCGTGGATGTCAGCCAATAGCTTGCACCCTTACTCCTTGGAGATGCACTATAGAGAGACGTCATTTGGGCGCCTTCGGTAGAGCTCGTCGTCCTGCAGGCAGTAGGCGGTGGCCTAATGTGCCATGCGCTCCGCGTCTTCCTCCTTCTCCGGCAGGCTGCCTCGGAGCAGGTACGCCTTGAACTCCTCGCTCCTGCATCCCTCGTGAGGTTTGAGCGCCAGTAGCAGGCGGGCTCCTGAGGTCAGGCCACATGCTGGGGCGCCCGAGGAGGGGGCCTGGGGCGGTTCCACCCGAAGCAGCGCCGGGCTTGCGGTGCGGGGGGAGGGGGGGCGCCGATGGCTTGAAGAGCCGTTCCTCGAAGACGCCAGGCTTCTAGGGTTCGCGCCGGGATGCCCTCTTGGCGATGTCATCCGCCTCCTTGTTCGTGCCACGGGGTACATGCTGCAATTCTAAGCCCAAGAATTGTTTTTCAATTTTGCGTACCTCTTCTAGGTATGCCTCCATGTTCTCGTCCCTGGGCTTGTATTCCTTGTTGGAGAAGTTAACGAGGAGCTGAGAATCGCCCTTGATGGTGAGGCGCCTGACCCATAGGGCTGTCGCGGCCCTGAGGCCGGTGATCAGGCCCTCGTATTCCGCAATGTTGTTGGAGACCTTCTCGCCATGCTGGAAGCAGAGTTGCACGGCGTAGTAGAGCTTGTCCTGTGTAGGCGAGATGAGCACGGCTCCAGCCCCCGCGCCCTGGCGCGCTAACGCTCCATCGAAGTACATGACCCAGCCGTCGGGCGCCTCATCCCCGGGCGTGAGGGAACGGTCTTAATTCACCCCCCCACCCCCCCGGTCTGGGGCGTCAGTCCATTCCACCATGAAGTCAGCGAGGGCTGCGCCCTTGATGACCCTGGTGGTGCTGAACTCCAGCTGGAACGCCTGCAGCTCGATGTTCCACTCTGCAACCCTTCCTGTGGCATTGGGGCTCCGGAGCACCTTCTCCAGGGGGTACACACAGAGATGACTTTGATGGGGTGGCCTTGGAAGTAGTGACGTGCCTTCCTAGAGACGATGAGGAGCGCGAGCAGGAGCTTCTACGGCATAGGGTAGCGCGCGCACACGTCACGCAGCACCGTGCTGACGAAGTACACGGAGTGCTCGACGAGGGAAGAGGTGTCAACGGCGTCCGCCCCTGCCCGAGACGTGGGGGCCTCAGGAGCCTCACCGTCCGATGGGGTAATTGAGGCCTCAGGAGCGCCGTCCTGAGGTGGCGATGGCGCGGCTGTAGACAGGGCGCTGCACTGCGCACCCGCGCTTGTGCGCTCTTCCCGGACCGCCATGAGTGCTGTGCTAGCCGAGAGGGGTGTGGCGGCCAGATAAAGCATCAGAGGCTCAAGGGGGCGAGGCGCCACCATCACCGGCGGGCTGGTGAGGTACCTCTAGAGGTCCTGGAAGGCCGCCTCAGCCTCCGGAGTCCATTTGAACGGGCCCTTCTTTTTCATCAGCTTAAAGAACGGGAGGGCACACTAGCCAAGCATGGAGATGAAGCGCCCCAACGAAGTTACGCAGCCCGCGAGTTTCTGCATCTCCTTGAGGGTCTGCGGCGGGCTCATCCTCTCTATTGCCTTGATCTTTTCTGGGTTAGCCTTGATCCCTCTGTGTGACACCAGGAAACCCAGCAGCTTGCCTGACGGGACACCAAACACGCACTTCTCCGGATTGAGGCGCAGGTTTACCTTGTGTGGGTTGGCGAATGTTTCTTCCAGGTCTTCGACGAGGGTCCTTGCTTCCCGTGACTTGACCACTATGTCGTCGATGTATGCCTCAGCATTTCTGTCGAGCTGCCAGCCTAGGGTAATGTGCATCAGTCGCTGGAAGGTTGCGCCGACATTACACAGCCCGAACGGCATGCAGGTGTAGCAATACACCCCACATGGGGTCAGGAAAGTTGTCTTCTCGACATCCTGCACCGCCATCTTGATCTGGTGGTAGCCCGAGAAGGCGTCCAGGAAGCACAGCAAGTCGCACTCGGCGGTGGAGTCAATGATTTGGTCGATGCGTGGAAGAGGGAAAGTGTCCTGAGGGCAAGCTTTGTTGAGGCTCGTAAAGTCGACGCACATGCGCTCCTTCACCCCTTTCTTGGGGACGATGACCGGGTTGGCCAACCAATCCGGGTGCCGTACTTCCCGGATGATGATGGCTTCTTGCATCTTGCAGACCTCCTGGACGATGAAAGACTGCTTCTCCGAGGCTTGTCGCCGCGCCTTTTGCTTCACCGGGCGCGCGCCGGGGCACACCATCAAATGGTGCTCAATCACGTACCGCGGGACACCAACCAGGTCCGTCGCCTCCCATGCAAATACATCTCTGTTCGCACAGAGGAAGCTTGCCAGTGCTTCTTCTTGATCTGGGGGAAGGCCGACGCCTATGGTGAAGGTGGGGCCTGAGCCCCCGTCGTCGACTGGCACTTGCTTCGTCTCAGCCCGGTCCTAAGAGAACAGTTGTTTCTTCTTCACCGGCGCGGCCTCCGGGGTCTCCGAAGCGCCCTTTGCGTCTGGCTGTGCGGCCGTCGCGGCCTTGAAGGCGAGCTTGAGGGCCAGCAGTGCATCCTTGGTGTCTCCCACCACAGTAAGGCTGCCGCTGCTTCCAGGCATCTTGACGACATTGTAGCCGGGGTGCATCGCCGCCATGAACTTCGCAAGGGCTGGATACCCGAGGATGGCATTGTACGGGAGGCCGATGGGGGTGACGTCGAAGTCGATGAGCTCGGTGCGGTAGTTGTACTGCGTGCCGAAGGTGACGGGGAGGCGGATCTGCCCTAGAGGAACGGTGGAGCGGTCGACCACCCCTGAGAAGGGTTTGGTGGGGGTGAGCTGGTCGTAAGGCACATGAACCTGATCGAAGGCTTCCACGGAGAGGACGTTGAGGCCAGCATCGCCGTCGATGAGGGTCCTGGTGACTGCAACGTTGCTGATGGTGGGCATGCAGAGCATGGGGAGCGCGCCGGTGCCGACCGTAGTCTTGGGGTGATCCCTGGAGTCGAAGATGATGGCGGTCTTGGGCGCTGTTCGGCCTGGGGGAGCCCCCTGTCGCGGCTGGGCGGCTCCCACCTGCCAGAAGAGCTACTTGACGTGGCGGCTTGAGGCTGGCGCCTGCGACCCGCTGAGAATGGCTGCAACGGCGTGGGGCGCCGGTGCCGCGAAGCGCGTGATGAACAGATCACGCAACTCCTCCCAAGAGGCCACCGAGGACTCCGGTAGGCTGAGCAGCCAGGAGCGCGGCACACCCGTGAGGGCCATAGGGAGCCAGTTCGCCATGACTTTGTCATCACCGCCCGCCGCCCAAACAGCCTCCGCGTACACCCGGAGGAACTCTGTGGGGTCCGCCGCACCATCGTACTGCGGGGGCAGCTCCGGCCTGAACTTCGCCGGCCACTGCGCCTGTCGCAAGGCGGGGAGAAAGCTCGAAGGCCCGCGATGCCTCCGAACATGCCCGGCAGCTTGGTGGGTGGGGCGGCGCCAGCCATGGGAACCACGCAGCGTGGGCGGAGCGCAGCTGATGAAGAGGCAGACCTTCGACACGCCCCTACCTGGCGCGCTAAATGTCGGATTCAGGGCTCCGCAGACCCAAGAAAGGTTCAAACTCTTGGGCATGTGCGAAGAACTCAACCTATCCAACCAACTACCCCGTCGCCCCACGGCCTAGCTCGATGAACAAGGAAGAAGATGGAATCAGCAGTTTACCCAGGTTCGGGCCACCTTGCGGTGTAAAACCCTACTCCTGCTTTGTGGTGGATTGGCCTCACGAGGGGCTGAGGATGAACAAGTACAAGGGATGAACAACCTCGCGATGTCTGCTCTGGTGAGGGGATGAGTCGAGAGGTTTCGGATCGGGATCCCCCTCTATGGTGGTGGCTAACCTATACTTATAGTGGCCTCGGTCCTCTTCCCCCAAAATGTAGGTGGGAAGGGATCCCACAATGGCCAATTTGAAAGGGGACAAGTGGTACATCTTATCCTGACAAAAGGTGGTCTTCACCTGCAAAGCTTCTGCTGGTGATGTGGTGGTGGGCTCGGCGATGACATCCTTCCTGCCGTCCTGGCAGTCTTGGTCTTGTTGCACAGGAATGGAAACCTTTGCCTGATTCCTCGGGAACCCACACCTGCGCTTGCCGCCTTAGCACCAAAGAGGAAACTGTCTTATCTGCGCCCGCTGGCGCCCGCCTGGCCTTGATCGTCATGGCTTGTGTCACCGCAACCTCATGAGGTTGGGCGCTTGCATAGGAATCTCCGCTCCTCAGGAGCAGCCTAGGGAGGCCGCTCCCTCAGGAGTTCTTAGCGTCGTCCGCCTTGCGAGGCTTGGCCCCTCGCGAGGGTCTTGTCCTGATGATCTTGTAGATGGGCCGTACCAGGCCATCGATGGAGCCACACCATGGGCCGCAGGCAGGCAAGTCTGGGTACCCTGGTTCCCAGAACGCTGACAGACAATGAACTGACTCCCGTTGCCGACCATGATGCACAGACACCGCCGCGACCATTGTACTCCTCCTTGATTGGTAATGTGTATATTGAATCTCTTAGCAGTACATGTGCAGTTCCAATTTTGTTCATACCTACCCTTCAAATTTCCTGGTTGCTATTGTTCAGGTAAAAGTAATTGGTTATATCTTGCATTGTCCAACAAAATATCACCTTGTAATTGTGCGTCGCTCCTGTATTCTGCTGTGCTTGGGTAGGTTCTTCATCTGCAACCAGTAGTGTGGCAAATGATGGAAAGTTTTTTAGAACTAGCAAGATGCCCATGCGTTGCATGGAACATCAAGTTGCATTTGTATGAGTAATTTATCTTGTGGGAGAAAACGATGAACGAGGGAAGGCCTTATTTACAAATGTAGAGAGGGGTGTGGGTATCTTTTTGCAAAATTGCCATAGTTTCCTTCCTATCCGTCAGATATAAATCGGACGGCCTATATTGCAGGATGGCAGGCACACCATCATCACCAACTCTGTTTTTTATAAGAGTAGAGAGTAGAGAGTAGAGATAAATATAAATATAAAATAAATATAATATATATATATATAAGAGTAGAGAAGAGAGTAGAGATAGCAGGGACGTCGGGAAAGGATCGCGCGCGCGGGAAAAAGCGGTCGGGCGCGTGCTACTTTTGGCGCGCGGCGTCTGGCGTGCTTTATAAAATCCAACGCCCTCCCACCGCTCTGTGCCTCGCCACCGCTCTCTCCCCGCTCTTTCTCGCCTCGCCGCCACTCTTTCTCGTCGCGCCACCATGCCGCCGTGCCACCGGGAAACTTGGGGCTACCGCGGCGTCCGCGCGCGCCCCTCCGGCGGCTTCTCCACCGAGATCTGGTTTGGTGAGATGTGCCTCGGCCTCGGCACTTTCGACACCGCCCACGAGGCCGCCCGCGAGTACGACGTGGCGGTGTGGCGCCTCCAGCGGCCTCGTAGGGACATGAACTTCCCCAACGTGCCGACACGGGAGCGGGCGCAGGAGCTCACGCCTCCCCCGCGGCTTATCACCGACGAGGATCGTGGCGACAACCAGAGGCGGGAGCACCGTCTTGGAATCACCGAGATGGACGAGGAAGCCATGGCACTGTGGCGCCAACGCTTTCCGCAGGACATCATCAACGAGTGCGAGTTCTACGCGCAAAGGAGGGCGGAGAGGGAGAAGAGGAGGGCGGAGCGAGCTGCCTATCGCGAGGACAGGCGTACGCGGAAGGCGGCGCTCAATTCAACATCAAGCTAGGAGCAGCGTCGCCCTGGGACTCCAACGACGATCGGTATCTTGACGCCTACATTGAGACGTCGGAGGAGGACATCACCGAGGCGGAGTCGGATGACGAGGAGTAGTTCAACTATCTATTTTTTTATCTATCTATGCTGAGAACTATCTATTTATCTATCTATGCCAGTATCGACTCGGAGTCGAATGTGTATCGAGTCGGAGTAGAAAGGAGAAAAAAATATAGCGCGTCTATTAGAGCGGCGCGCGCGCGCAATTTTTTGCAGCGGCCGCTGGAGCCAGCACTCGCAGCCCGCAAAAACTCGCTATTCCGGCGCTGTAAATGCTTCTTTAACGCGCCGCGTGTTGCGCTTCTGTTGGAGATGCTCTAACATGGCAGATGAGTGCTTTAATGTTGCCCACAAGATGCGTGAGTATTACTATATTTTTCTTGCCATGTTGAGATTTTAAAACTATGAATGTGAACATGCAGAGGAGCAATGAAGACCAAACACGGGATATTGGGGACATCTTCAAGGAACGTGGCAAGTTAAAGAGGAGCTGCACCGAACCTATAAAACGAGCTTTGGTAAGTAACACCCTTTCAATTACTTTCGTTTAGCCTCATGTTCTTTGATGTGTATATGTTGTAGTTTCTATTTCTCTTAGCCTCGTGTTCTTCGATGTGTAATAAGAAGAGTCTTAATCGTCCTAATGCTTTCGTTTTTAGCTAGATGTAGGAAGTGGGTGTTCTCACCTTGGAGTCTGTTTTTATATTTCTCCTTTTGAATTCACTTCTCTGAGTCCTGTTTATCTGGCTTCTACTTAATGGATCTGGGTAGCTCTGAATATTGATCTAAAAAAGAAGTAACTTCATGTCAGGATGCAGTTCCTGCGAGGAGGGAAGTATGGTCAACCTCGAGATCATGTTTCCAAAATGAGGCTGGATTACACGCAAGGTGCCCGTTCCCTAATGATGCTGGATTAGACATAAGATGCAAATTCCCAGATGATGCTGGATTACACACAAGCCAGGTGGAGTCATCAACTGTTCATGTCCTCGTGGCTCTAGTAAAGGCTGAAAGAAAGCGTGCAGCAGCCCTTGAGAATGTAGCTGAGTTCCTGAAGAAGCGAAAAGAGCAATCAGATGCTCTCTTCACCCAAGCCAAATAAGAGATGGAAGAAGCCAGAAAGAAGCTAGCAGAGGCAGAGCAGGCTAGGCATCTCCTGCTATCTAAAATTGTAGTCAATACAAATTTTCCTTCATAATAGCTAGGTTCAAATGTTTATCCAGTCAGCATGCCTGTTGTGATGTCCGTGCATCTACTGATGTGGCACAAAATAAATTTTTTCGGGTCATGTAATAACAGCCATTACATTCCAAACAATAACAGACGAACCATTGGACATGGTATAGTTCACACGCAAGCCCAACATTCCAAGTTCAACTTCCACATCAAACTCATGTTCACAGATATCTGCACATTCATAGATAATGTCCACAACCATGATTCACTTCAAAGCCAAAAAAAATGTGAGGAGAGTTATAAATAAAGAAAAATCTCTAGTTCCTACTACCAGTGCGAGCACAACAAGTCAAGACCATATGTAATTAATTATATTTTGGACATTTTTTGACTAAACGCGAATAACTTCTAGAAGCAGGTATAATTTCTAATGTCGGCCGCGGCTGGGGTCCACGATGTTTTGAGCCAAACTGGGCAACACACCGGGTGTCTATGTCGGTGACGCGGTGGTTGTAGCATTCGTGGGTTCTAAGCGGCGGCGGCTCCCGTGGTCTACTATTCCTCGATGTCGGCGGTGGCCGCGGACGTGTTGGCCACCACTGCTAGCATGCCGCGGTTCCGCCAATGTTTGCGTCGGATGGCGCGGCCAACCACGGTGCACTGGACGCCGTGGTCCCCCATGTGCCGGCGTGCAGCAACTGGCCACTCCTCTGCGAGCAGGCTTGGAGCATCGAGTTGATGCACCAGGGGCCAGCTTGGAGCGGCGGCTTGCTCCTCCGCTTGCCCGCCTGCAGCCTCGCCCATGGTACTGACGGCCTGGGGCAGGGAGGAAGGTGGGGCAGCGAATTGCCTGGCTCGTCGGGGCACCCAGCCGGCTTTTATGCCGGAGAACTCGTCTTCCTGCTCACCGGATGCTATGGAGAGTGTGGAGAAAATGGTGCAAGGAGGATATGGGGAGCGGCGGTGTGGTGCGGTTCTTGCCAGGCGTCTGGCCTCGTTTAAATAGCGGGCGGACGAGAGGAGCCAACCGGCGTTGTGTTCTAAAATGCCGGCCAGCTCGCGAAAGGAAGTGTTGCCGGCACACGCGCGGATTCAATGGAGGCAGGCGGGGCAGTCTGAAGCCGGTTGCATGCGGCGAGGAGGCGTGTTTAGCCTGGCGTGCAGCGAGTGGGGCCCTCTTGGCCGGCGCGCCGGTTCAATGCCTGCGCTATGAGAGGTCGCGTTCGTGTCAGAGCAATCACTCCCTCTAGTCCTTTTTTGTTTGGGTATAACAAAATCTCATTTTCCATTCACATTTTACAAGTAAAATTCATGGACAAACTTTGACCCAAAATACGATGGGGACTAGTAAACCAGGACGGAGGTCCATTTTCGCTCCATACCAATCGTTCTAAAAACTAGTATAACGCGCTATTGAAAATCAGAACTCTTACCTCGCTAAAAATGATATTTTAAACGTGGCAACTCGATCAGTGGCGACTGGCGAGCCACCGCCTCCAGGTCGTTCACCTTTGGTCCCGACCATCAACTCCTACGCATCAAATTATCACGCGAGCTGACTATTCCTACAAAGGTGCGCTCCAGCACGTACCCGGTACCCGCGCATGCAGCAATCATGCACCTAGGGTTTATTTGTTTACGGTGCCTTTACGAAACTCTCATGTGTGCGAGACAGCGAGAGACCGACTACGTACGTGCGCCTCTTCTCTTCGTATATGTACTCCACCATTTGTCTGGTGTCCAAAAAATTATACAGTAATAACTAGCAATGTGCCAATGCGTTGCCACACGTTCAAAGTAGATTAATACATATTCACCGATTTGATAGAAAAGAGTCTAGTTTTGAAATACGTATATCACTAAAAATATGTTATGTTTCACTCAAAATATATTCCATTGGCGGTTTTGATGAGATATGGGAGGAATGTGGTTGGTTTCAAGATTCGAGAAGTGGTATATTGTTGCAAAAAGCCCATGTGTGTGTGTGGTGTGTATGTGAGAGAGGGAGAGAGGAGGAGGACGGAGTGCGTGTGTGACAAAGACACAAAGAGTGTGAGTGCAAGAGGTATCACCATAAAATGAGGCGATAGTGTGTGTGTGCATGATCGAGAGGGCGTGTCTCAAGAAGGGACAAAAAATCTACATAGATACAAGGAGCGCGAGAGAGACATGTACGAGATAGTGGAAGCAAGAGTGTGCGGATGTATAGACCTATCTGGAGGCTGGTCGATCAATGTTTGTGAGAGAAATACGAGTCGGGGATGCGAAAGCGAGAGTTTTGTGTGTGTGTGTGTGTGTGTGAGAGAGAGAGAGAGAGAGAGAGAGAGATGGTAGTCGGGAGGGGGAGTGGAAGCAGGAGTTGTGTGTGTGTGTGAGAGAGAGAGAGAGAGAAAAGGGGGAGAGTTTGTCTGGTCGGTAAACAAATGAATAATGTCAGTTTTATAACTGAGATGAAGACGGAAAGGAGACCCCAACAAATGTTGTGTGTGCGGAGAGAGTAATTTTAGTGGTAGGAGTCATATCTAGACAGATATAGGGTGCGTGAGAGAACCCTAGAGAGAAATAAAAAGTGAAAGACGAGTGAGAGTGTGTGTGTGGCGGTGAAAAAGAAAGCTTAGGTACCTAGTGATACCAAGGAATGACAGAGACGTGAGAGATAATGAAAACCGTGTAATGTATAATGATAGGGAGAGTGTGACACTTCTCAAGGGAGACGGCAAGAGACCATGTTTGCAAAAATAGGAGAAACGTGAAGTGAGTGTGCGGGTGAGCTGGAGAAAAGAAAGTGATAGCTACATGAAGGAGCACGCGAGAGAGATGGGCGTGAAAGGAGATTCAAATATTTAGTTGCGTGTATAGAAAATGTCAACATAAAAGGGATTCAAATATTTGAATTCGAGATGATGATACATGTAATTCATTCTCGAACCAAAATTGATCTATCAAACATGCATACTCATATGAATTTGCGCGCATCTATGTTATTTAATATCTAGATATTACTGATCCATACATTTGAGTAGAACATAATTTGGTTTAAAAAAATTGAATTCAACCTTATAATTTTGAGATCATTGTATTTGAAATCATATTATATATATGAAGGAGCAGAATTCTTTGTTTTGCTTTTGAAAGTATATATAAAAAAATTGATGTATATAGATTTTTTTTCGAATCGAAAGATCCTGCCTGGAAAAAAAGAATACAAAATGGATTGGAATTGAGTTGGCACGGTAAACGTGCAAGCTTTTTCTGAAAAATTTGAACAAAGCGGCGAAACTCGCAGTAACCGCCCGAAACCAAAATATGGGAGATGAAAATTACTGCCTGTCCCTGACATGCAACACATGTCGGCTCGATTTCAATAGGTCTTGATAGGGGCAGGTTTGTAATTTCACTCAAACATGACATAACCGCCTCTCACCCGCTTTCATACACGGTGGGGGCCAAAACACGGTTTCTCCTCGACCGAAATCGCCTCTCACCTCCCTCCTCGGTTCATACACGGTGGGCGCCAAAACAAACTCTCCTCGGCCGAAATCTCCGTCGGCAAATATTCAGTGTATGCAAGATTACCGTCCTATCCCCAACCAACAAATATTGCTGTGATGTAGGAAATTTTAAACGGGGGCTAAGTTTGTAAATTTCCTCGCATTTGAGACAAGCGCGCCCTGAAGACATGGTTCCCCCCTTCCTATCTCTCCCTCCATTTCCCCATTCGTACTCCGTGGGCACCAAAACACCCTCTCCACCGCAGTCTCCTCCGTCCGCCACCCCATCCACCACCGTCCTCCACCATGCCGGATCTGATACCTCGACGTTGTTGTCCATTACAAGAGATCGACCTCTCTCTTCCACGGCTTCGGACTAGGATCCCTGCATCCCATCCTCTCGCTTCATCCCCGCCGTCGTCCACCTTGCCGGCGCCACTCCTACGACTGTCTCGTCCACTGCGCCAGGATATTTCCCCCACCACCACCGTGTACCCTCCTAGATCTACTTCCACACCACCGACAGCCATAGCTACCGCAGCACCATCAAATTCTCAGCAGATGCATACACGGCGCTGCACCAGAGGCGGTACTCTTTCGTATCTGCTCAATTTATTTATCACACCAAGAAAATAGATCGCCACTGCTTTACTGTGATTTCTTGTCCATCACTTAGGATCTTACTTGTTAGTTGAAAGCAAACATTGGTTACAAAGTTGCCTTTGTCTGGTTTGCACCTTCAGATCCGCCATGGCACGCTCAACACTATACTCGCAATGCTTATGGTTTTCCCCTTTTATATTCCACACTAGTTAAATGACAGTAGACTAAATTCCAAAATTCGGTCAGTCGATTTTTGAGAGCTCGCCGGAGGGAAGGAAGGGGATCGGGTGGGGACGGTGGTTGTGGGGGGGCGGTATCCTAGCGGTGGTGGGGCCTCGCCGAAGGAAAAAAACTTGACCGGTGGGGCGGTGGTGGTGGCGAGGAACACAGGCGAGGGGCGGTTCAGGGAGGGCGGGGGGGGTCCGGGCCGGTGGTTCAGCCGGTGGCCCGTGCGGTGTTCTGTAGGGGAAGAATGAGAGATGAGGAAGAAGAAGGGTTAGGAGACGTAGGATCTTCATCCAACCGCCTGAAATGGTCGACTGACCGAAATGACAAAAGTCACGCGACTTGCATGCAGATATTCCTTTATATTCAGTACCATCATTGTAGCTGCTTAGCACTGCTCCTCAATCCATCAAGCTAAAACAACGTGCCACTCATAATTCCAAACTTGTTGCTCAAATACGAATCTGATATGATGCTGATATTACTAAAACAGATAACGTTTAATTGGTCAGCTAATGTTCCTACTTTACTTTCGAAAAGCACATGCGCCACATATCGAGGGAGAGCAGGGAGTCGCGTTCTTTATGCGCTTTGGTTCATCATGTGTGGCCAACCAACATTTTATTATCCAAAATTTGCTTGCTCTTCTTTAGCATGCTCCTCTTATGTTCTTCTTTTGTAAGTACTCTCTCCGTACCTAAATATAAGTCTTTGTAGAGATTCCTCCATGGACTACATACGGAGCAAAATGAGTGAATCTACACTCTAAAATGTATCTATATACATCCGTATGTGATCCATAGTGGAATCTCTACAAAGACTTGTATTTAGGAACAGAGGGAGTATAATAGTTGTACAGTATGTTCTTTGTAGTGAAGAGGAGTAGGGACATTTGCAGTGTACAGGTCTATTCGTTCGCTTGTCATGGATGCTTTCAACTCTTCGTGTTGGTCTTCATGTCGATTGTCATGGACGCTTTCAACTCTTCGTATTTGGTCGTATGTGTCGCCTTTGAGAGTTAGACTGATAGTAATAGTACTGCACCTTCAGTTGTAGAGAGCTGGTATCCGAAGCCTTTCTAGCCGTACCGGCAATACTAGCACATATATTCCAGCAAGTTCTACTTTCCTGATTTTACTCCTGATGCTTAGGGTTTTCCCATTATATCTACACTATGATCTGCATAGGTGCTTTGTGTCCTACTAGCAGTTGTCCACCCTTTAAAGCTAAATAACACACCAATCATACGTCCTAAGGTTCTTCAAATACGAATGTGATATGATACTGACATTAGCTAACAGACACACATTTAATTGGTTAGCTAATGCTCCCACTTGATTTTCCAAATGCATGTGGCCACATATAGAGAGATAGCTTGGAATTGCATTTCTTTGGGTGCTGTGATTCATCATGAGTGGGCAACCAACATTGTATGGAAAGATGTGGAATCTCAAGAATATGCTTCCTCTTCTGTTCTTTAACATGTTCCTCTTTTGTTATTCTGTATTTAGTACGTACAGTATGTTCCTTGTCAGGAAGGGGAGCAGGGACATCTGCAGTCAACAGCTGATAGAGCTGGCCTATACATGATCGATAGGCTTTCAATTAGTAGCGGCAATACAACACTGTATTTTCCAGCCAGTTCCACTTTCCCGATTTATATATGCTGGTTATGGTGTACCCCTTTTATGTACACTATGATCTGCCTATTTGTTGTGTGCTCTTGTTATCATGGTTTGCACTACAAAAAAATACACTTCCGTGATGATACGTGTTTGTCACAGTAGGTCACGTTTCCTGTCATGCATGTACATCCATGACGATTTTATGATAGAATCAAGATAGTCATACCTGTGCTGTCGTAGAAGTGTTCCATGACAATACCAAAATTATCATCACGGAAGTGTTCGCTTCCATGACGATAAATGACGCGTCATGGAAGTGCTTTTGTCAAGGGTAACCGACACGTGGCATCCACTATAACGGGTCGCCGTTAAGCTATCGGGTCCGGTTTTGGATCCGATAACCCATTAACAGCCCGGACCAATGGGAAATTTCCACGCGTAATATTCTCATTGGCCGAAGGAAACACGTGTCAGCTCGTCATTGGGTCAGATAGGCGCCTATGATATGTCGACATGTGCGACGGCTCAACACTGGCCCATTTAGCTTACAAAGGCTGGCCCGTTTGACTTGGTCAAAAGCTAGCAGGCCAGCCCATGAAAAGCCTGTTAACGGTCTGTTCGCATATAGCCCATTTTACGGCCTGGTAACTCACGGCCCGTTAGGGCCTTCCTGAAATCGGCCCAACAGCGTCATGTGGGCCATCGAATATAACACCAGCCCGTTTCACTTTCGGCCCATGTATGGCCGACGACGTCTTTTGGCCCATATGAGGCCTTTCGTATCTTTGGGCCTTTTAGTGGCCCACGGTGACTCTGGCCCATAATGAACAGTAAATTTCTTTGTACCCATTAACGGCCCATGATTCACATCGGCCGTTTCCAGCCCGTGTTAGCTTTCGGCCAACTAACGGCCCATACGTTCTTGGGCTCCTTTTCGGCCCTCGATTACTTCCGGGACATTACTGGCCTATTCCCCCAATGGGCCAAATTCGGCCCGTGGTTAGAGTCGGCCCGTTTGTGGCCTGTTAACCCATTGCGCCGTTTCCAGCCGTCCTATATTCTGGCACATTAACGACCCGTTATGCCTGTGACAGAATTAAGCCTTTGTTGTCTTCCGGCCTGTTAATGGCCTATTATCGTGCTAACCTGATACCAATTACGCCCATTTACGGTCCATGTGGGCCCATTTATCGACGGCGCAAGGCCCACTGATTCTACGGCCCGTTGGAGGCCCATTTATCCGACGGCCCGTAGGAGGCCCATGGATCCTACGGCCTGTAGCAGGCTCAAGGTTACCACGGTCCGTATATGGCCCATGGTTGTTGCGGCCACTAGCAAACCAAGGAAAAAGAAGACTAGGAAATAAATAAGCCAGAAACTAACGCTAGGCTATTAAGGCGATTGCACAGATTACATCCACTGGGCATCAAAGTTCGCCACCAGTGCAAATATAGGGAACACCCTACACTATACAAAAATGGCTTGCTGTTTTCTTGAGCCGGTGGTTGCACGTTAAGAACAAATTTTGTATCACAACAAAACAAATTACAACCATAAAACAAAAGGAAGTTTGGCATAAAAGTTAACAGTCCGGTAGATAAATGCACCACCAGAAGTTCAGAAGCTCAGTTCATTTGACCTGACTGTTACGTTTTCATGTTGTACTGTCCGATGGAGCACCATAACCTTCGCCTTCGTTTCTCCTAGACTCTTGAACAACATAGCAAATGTCTGATAGTATGGTTTCAAAACCATGCATATCTTGACGACATCAAACAATGGCTGTCCTTGTTTCACAAAGGGTCTCTGTTAGGGAATGGACTTGTGTCTGGAGCGCATATATAACATTGTTTTGAGCTTGCATATCTTGATCATGAGGCAGTTTGGACGAGATCGCCTTAACAACCAACCCAGTATTACGCAGGAACGTGCTTTTGGCACTGTTAGTGGACAGGTACTGACCCACTGCGGCAAGAGGTGACATTGCGGTTATAGTTGCCTCGTCACCTTCAGAAGGTGGCGGTTCCACCATTTGTTCCATAGCGTGCTGAAAAGTTGAGTTTTTACATTAGTAGTACCAGAACAGAAGATATTAAGGAGGCAGCAAAACCAAACAAAATAGCTTTGGTCTATATACAGAACTTATTCTGGTGAACCCGTGTAAAATATTAGTTGTATTTTACTGCAAAGAACATAATAAAACCAGGTTCCAAACATATGACCATGTACCATGGCTAATGTATTGTCTATTTCTTCACATTGTATTGACAGCTAAGGATAAAGAGACAAAGTTTATAATACGGTAAGCATAGTATGACATCATTCATATCACAAAACAACTGAGAACAGACAAACAGGCAATTGTAACGTTGTGTGGGCAAGTCCAGCACAGAACTAGATTACAGATCAAGATCAAAGGAACATTACTCCTCTCTTTTAAACCTTGTAAGGTGCAATGATACGCTAAGAGAATAGTGTATAAAATTGAAAAGAGTAATAGACATTGGCTGCAAACCATGCAGTTCAATGCACAAGTCAGAGTAAGTAGTAGTTAAAAGGCATGAGGATTAAGGACTTACAACAGCGGCTTTGACTGGTGTAGTCATGCCCTTCGTCTTGCTGGTGTGACAGTCCTTCAAGATTTACACAGCATTTGGTTCAGGTACTTTTTGGTCCTTGCGGGCTTTCCTCTGCATTTGGAACAAGTCAATATATATCTGATAATATGGCACAACGAAAAGAGTGAAACAGCAGCTAATTACAAGAGCCTCGCAGTGTGCAATATAGCTACGAGATCCTGTTATCTGTTGGAATTTCACTTTCATATGGTTGGCCTTGTTCTTTGAATAGTTCACCTACAAGAAGATAGATTTGTGAGGCACATGCATAAATAGGAGTTGAACATGTGATCTGATCACATATATATAACGTACTTGATACTTTGGATCAGACCAGTGTTTAACGAGGCCTCTCTAGTCTTTATCTGATATATTTTCCACTGGAGATGTTTGGGCAAGTTCACTGTTAGCCTTGCCTTCAAAGTGAGTTTTCCTCAAGTTATACCAATACTATCGCAGAGCAGACTTGAAAACATGAGTTCAAGCTTGTCTGGTTGCATCTTCTTGGCTATCCAACTTGAATCTCATCTATTGAAAATTATGGGAGTCTCATTATCAGCAACCTAGAAAGTATGGGACAGAGCAAGACAATATTACTAGTTTCCATACATAACCATACTTACAGATAAATGGTCGAGGAAGGTGTTAAACTGGGTTTCGTCTTTGTCATTCCTGTACTGAATCCATGTTGGGAGGATACGTGCATGACACCTAACGGCCACCACTGCCTCTGATACTAACTTGACTGACTCTGTAGCATCACGTGGCCTTTTTAAACCTGCCTCAAAATGGATCTCCATTCTTCCTCCTCTAGATTTAGTTAACCTATCGAGCATTATCCCTGATGTCTATTTCCTCTTGCGCCTAGGTGCTAGTCCAACAACGAACATAGGAAGTGTTAATGTACATCAAACTGTGAGACTACATATAAAGAAGCATGCGACTGTAACTTGACTCCAGCAACTACCTTCTTGCTGTTGAAGCTCACAAGGTTCATCTTATCTTGCCAACTCGTCTTGTGTCAAGAGTGCTTTGGAAGTAGTGTCAGGTGGCAAGGGAGCTTGGGAACGTGCTGCTAGCTGAGTTGACAAACGAGTAACTCATGCAGCTGGTGGTACTGTGGAAGGTGTTGCAACAACTAGGGCTGTTGCTGCTTGTTTGGTGGCAGCTATTAGTTTCTGTTTGGCTTGTTTTGCAGCTTGTGTAGCACTGGATACCGTGTTTGTACAATTTTTCGGTGGACTTTAACCTTCTATTGCACCATCAGTACCAGCAGAATCTGCATAATTCTTCCGCTTCCATTTCTGTGTGTCCTGAGTACTAACACCATCCCCTGTGTGTTCCTTCCTCTTTCTCTATGCCATGTCAAGCCAAGCCGATAAGAAAAAGGAATAAAAATTTAGTTCTTTAGAACAAATTGATGCGTGATACAGACGAACTGAACTTTGATGTTAGACAACCGCATGATAGGAGGATGTAATATGTATGAAAAACAGGATGGCATGAGATAATCAGAACTATGATGTGTAAACTAAGCAGAAGGCATTTCAATAAATTAGAAGCAATGCAATGGAAGGTAGACACCATATGAAAGATGCTACAAATATCGCTCTGCCAAGTTAACAGTGTCTCGTCATAACTAGCATTTAAACAAATGTGAAGCAGTACAAGAAATAAATCATATGCAAGATGCAAACAACATCACACTACCAAGTTAAAGGTCTCATCATTAGTGCCACTGCATATTCACAGCATTGCATATTCACAGCTTATGATGTGTAAACTAAGCAGAAGGCATTTCAACAAATTAGAAGCAACGAAAGCTAGACACCATATGTAAGACGCAATGAATATCACTCTACCAAGTAAAACTGTCTCGTCATTAGTGCCATTTCAACAAATTAGTAGTACAAGCTAGAAAATAATGCGAGATGTAAACTATATCAGACTCCCAAGTTAAATGTGTCTTGTGAAAAGTGATTGTTTTAGGTTACACAACAGTAGTACTTTGATGTAAGAACATGGTGTGATAGACAGATATTGTATGTTCTAGAAACAGGAACACGTGTCTTATTCACAAGTATAATGTGTAAAGTAAGCAGATGGAATTCAACAAAATCATATGCAACATGCAAGACAATATCACACTACCAAGCTAGAGAAAGCACCTGGGGTGCCGGTTTCGCCGGAAGACCGCCACCAGTCCCTGCCTTATTCTTTTCCTTCCTCTTTCTTAATTGTATTGCCTTGTCAAGTCAAACCCACAAGAAAAATGAATAAAAATTCGCTTTTCAGAACTCATTGATGCAGGATGCTGACGAGCACTACTTTAATGTAAGGCGACCGCATGATAGGACGATTGAATGTGTAAGAAAAAAGGACAGCATTGCATATTCATAGCTATGATGTGTAAACTAAGCAGAAGGCATTTCAACAAATTAGAAGCAATGAAAGCTAGACATCATATGAAAGATGCAACGAATATCACTCTACCAAGTTAAAACTGTCTCGTCATAAGTGTCATTTCAACAAATTAGAAGTAGTACAAGCTAGAAAAGAATGCGAGATGTAACCTATATCACACTCCCAAGTTAAACGTGTCTTATGATAAGTGATTGTTGCAGGTTACACAACAGTAGTACTTTGATGTAAGAACATGGTGTGATAGACAGATATTGTATGTTCTAGAAACACGAACACGTGTCTTATTCACAAGTATAATGTGTAAAGTAAGCAGATGGAATTCAACAAAATTAGAAGCAATACAAGCTAGACATTATACATAACATGCAACCACATATAACAGTGCCAAGTTAGAGGGAGAACCTGTGATGATGGACTAGGGGAGACGTGCTCATCATCAACACAGCTACGTTGAGTGTCTATGCATGTGTTGTCTTGCAAATCTTCTTGGGGGGGTGGCGGAGTAGAATCTGTAGAGGCCCTCCGTTTGGAAGGAGCACCTTTATCCACTGCCTTGCTAATTTCCTTCCGCTTTATTGATTTTGAATTGTCAAGTAAAACCGATAAGAAAAAGCAATAAAATTCACTCTTCAGAACACATTCATGCATGATACTGACAATCACTACTTTGATGTAAGGCAAACACATGATACCAGGATGGAATATGTACGAAAAACAGGACGGCATGGCATATTCACAACTATTTGTGTAAACTAAGCAGAAGCCATTTCAACAAATAAGAAGCAATGCAAGCTAGACACCACATGAAAGATGCAACCAATATGACTCTGCCAAGTTAAAAGCGTCCCATCATAAATGGCGTTTCAACAAATTAGAAGCAGTGCATGCTATAAATCATATGAAAGATGCAACCAATATCACACTGCATATACTAAAGGTGTCTTATCATATTGATTGATGCGGGACACAAAAAAACAGTAGTTTTATGTAAGGACATGCTTAATAGACAGATGTACTATGTACCAAAAACAGGAAGGCATGTCACATTAACAGGTATAATGTATAAACTAAGCAGAATAGCACATGCAATTTAACCAGATTGGAAGAATTACAATCTAGACACTATATTCAACATGCAACCACATATCACGCTGCCAAGTTAGAGCAAGCACCTGTGATGGTGGTGTAGGGGAAATGCGGTCATCAACTACAGAGCTACGTTGACTATCTTCATCTAGCATTGTTGTTTCTTGAGAATCATGTGGGGAGGCTGACACTGCATTCTTTAAAAGAGGATCTTTTCTTACAGCAGTCCATGAGCCTGACTGTCTCATCATAAGTGATTGATGAGGGATACACAAGAAATTAGTTTGATGTAAGAACATGGTTAATAGACATATGTAGTAGTATGTACCAAAAACAGGAAGGCATGTCATATTCAAAGGTATAATGTGTAAGCTAAGTAGATGCAATTTAACCAAATTGGAAGCAATACAAGCTAGACACCCGGCTGGAGTGGTGAGCATGATCATCGAGGACCTGAGAGCCTGGTGGGAGGCGGGCTGCTTCACCACCATCGTGGCTTTTTAGTTGGCTTGCAGGTGATGCTTGTCTGTGCTGGGCTTGTCACTGGCTCGGCCAGTGACTAGCTATTTGGCTTCTGGTGCTCTCGGGATGGTGGTTCATGTAAAAAATATCTTTCCTTATCTTAATAAAGACCGACTTCGGCCTTTCGAATACAAGCTAGACACCATATGCAACATGCAACCACATATGACACCGCGAAGTTAAAGCAAGCACCTGGGATGGTGGTTCATGGCGAGCGAGATCATCAACTCCAGAGCTACGTTTTCCGTCTCCATCTGCTGACACTGCACCCTTTATAGCGCCAAAACGTGTCTTGCCTAAGGCCGAAGAAAGCTGGAGCTGCTTCTCTCTTTTATTTCGTGCTTCTATCAACCGGTTGGCAGAGGCTGAAATACCCATGCATAAAAAAACAATAGTGAGAGTATGGGTGAAGTGTGTACAGAACTAGTGCACTGTAAAAGTAGCAGATAGCAGGTGGTTGAAAAATAAATGACAGGAGACATATGATAGCTCTACAACATTGCATGGCAAACAAAATTAGATTCTACTCCATATGATTTTGTAATATATGAGCACAGGGATGGCTGGGAAATGCAGGTACTCCTCCAGCACACCACCACATGTGGTCCTATCAAAATAACAGTCGACTGAAAATAAATAGGTTAGTCGATTTTTTTATGAACCGTCCGATCTACAAGGAACGGGCAGATGGCCTTCGTCTACCTCCCGCCAGTCAATGTTGACGATCTTTCTCGAACCGCCAGCGACCACCGGCCCAGACCCCTGCCTCCACCGCCTCGCCCTCCCCTCGACCTCACACCATCGTCGTGCTTGGCAGCGCCCCCCGGCCATCCCTTTAAGCCCGGCCGACCTCCAGATCGGGCGCCAGCAGCTCCTAGGCCCCACACACCCCTAAGATAAACACCGAGGCACTGCTTCCCCGGCGTAATAGGCGGACTAGCGCCTATTACACCGGGGATTGCTTACTTTAATTGGGAATCAACTGACCAGGAATTAAATCCAGGGGGCGACGGACCTCTAGCTAAGGTGAAATAGTATATGAGGAGACACCTTGTGCATCGCGAGTTACTAGGAACATCTAGTATCAGGAAGAAGGTGTAGGAAGAAGTGGTCAACTAGTGTCTTCTGTGGGATGAATACCGTGCAAGCAGACACGTAAGATTTGCACGAATAAGGGAAGAGGAGTACCATTTCCGGTTGCCAGTGTTGTGTCCTTCTGATATCACGGCGATGTTCTTCTTTTTACCGGGGGAACCGATGTTTTGGAGGAGGGTGGAGCCTTGGATGAACCCATGGCCAAATTGTTGACTGTGTTGCGGTGGCCGTCTGTCAGCGAAGGGGAAGCACATCCGAGGCGGCGAAGGACGGCGTAGCGGGAACAGCTCTAGTGCGGTGGACGGTGGCGATGTTGGAGCGGCAGCGGTGAGGCGCAGGACGGCGTGGTTGAACTGGCTCGGGTACGGTGCATGCCGGCATCCTAGAGGCAGCTCGGCCTCGGCTTCAACTACTAGCCGTGGAGGGCGTTGCGGTTGCAGTTGCAGTGGAAGACGACGTCGGGGTATCGGCTCCGGTGTGATGGAGGAGGGCAGCGGTTGATGGGTGGGATGGGGTGGCGGACGGAGGACGCCGGGGTTTCGCGGCTGGTGGAGAGGTAGTTCTGGCGTCCATGGAGTACGAATGGGGAATCGGACGGGGGACGGGGGTGGCGGGGGAGCTAAGGGGGAACCATGTTTCGGTCTGGGACGCGCTTGTTTTTGTTTTTTTTTAAAGATGGGACGCTCTTTTTTTAAATTTGGGGAAAGTACAAACTTTGCCCCCCTCTTAAATTTCGGACCTACTGCGGGTCGGGGGTAGGACGGTAATCTCAGGTGTCCCAAATAGTGGGTGGGAGCGATTTCGGCTGAGCGAATGTGTGTTTAGGCGGCCATGGTGTATGAATGTTTTTCGGAGGCGGTTGCATGGCGTCTAGATGAAGTTACAAACCTACCCAGTTTAGACCTATAGACGTCGGGCTGGTAGGCTTCATGGGTCGGAGTTAGAAAAGTAATTTCCTTCTACCAAACATTGGTCTCACGCGGTTTCGGGCGAGTAGAGGCTCTTTTGGTGCTTCGTTCGAAATTTTGAAATAGAAGCATTCATGTTTAGAGTACTCTTGAACTTTGAGGATTGACCTAAATAGACAACGTTAAATTTGACCTTGTATGTTTGAAAACCTCATTAAATTATGCGCTTCTTTTTGAAATTTTGACACTTGAAAATCCTATAACCACGATTATTTTGGAATGGAGGAGGTAAATTTGAATCTATTTTGTACACAACTATATATGCTATTATGTACAAAAGCAGAGCAAAGATTGGTGCCCCCATAATTTAGGTATGATTTACAAATGCCATGATCTCGAATTCAAATAATTGAATGGACTTCATGTTGAATTCGAATTTTTTAAACCACCTTAAGTTGAATTCAAATGTATGCTAGTTCATAGCTAGCTATTTATAACGTTCATTGTGTAACTTTTGTATGTATAATGTGCTTTACACACACAACATGAACTATACTCACGTTTATATTCGATTGCTAAAGCGATGCATTGTCTGGAGTTCAAAATACTAACTCTGTGGATCAATTATGTCGAATAATAACATAGACATGCTCAAATTCGATAGAATATAGATGTCTGATGGATCAATGACCGTTCCTTACGCGAATTGCAAATATCATGATCCCATCCTAATATTTGGATACAATTTATATTTTTAATCAATGTGTACAACAGTCTTTTACGTGTAGTTTCACTCTCCATAGGCCCCTCCTCACACACGCACTGACTTTCTCTCTCACACATACGCGCACATGGTGTATATCCATCGGTGGTCTCTCACACATGCTCACACACTCTCTCCCGAGGTATCTTTCTCGCAGACATGCTCTCGATATAACCCTCCCTCCCTCTCGCAACCATTTACGTCTGTTTTCACTAACCTTTATCACAAGCACTCTTCCTCTCACAAGCATACACACGCACAATCCCCATCGACCCTTTCTATATACATAGACCTGCCTACGTGTCTCCCGCACGCACATTATCTTTAGGCCTGTCTCGCACGCATTGTCTCCACCTCTCTTCCTAATTGACGAGTATGATTCTAGCAGAGCATTCTATAGGATGCCCCTTAAAGTTAGGTTGGATGAATGGTAATATCAGAGATAAGGGGTTACCTTAGTCCGAGGACCTAGGGTTACAAATCCTAGCCAGCTTTGTCAGTGGACATAGAGTCCTTCACGACTCTGGTATCTTTGTCTTGTACGACTAGTCCTCCATGGGCCTCCCTAAATGCGTCACGGGCCGACCAATGTGGCGCAGGACGGAACCGAACCAAGGGCCTCACCTCGGCCCACCGGACCTCATGCGGTGACACACCCTCTGCCCCCAAGTCTCATTATCTTCTCACACCCACACATAACAACATAGACACCACACAAAATATTTTCTCCTCGTGCCTCTATCCCCTCCCCCCTTGTATAT
Organism: Thinopyrum elongatum; assembly: GCA_011799875.1. NCBI lineage: Eukaryota > Viridiplantae > Streptophyta > Magnoliopsida > Poales > Poaceae > Thinopyrum > Thinopyrum elongatum. The sequence continues at coordinate 134,515,619 of CM022303.1, forward strand.
ACACACTCAAGGGCATCTCTCGCCATGACATCCTATTCGTCTCTCTCTCTCTAGACCTCTCTCATTTCTCATGCTATCTGTCCCACCCCCCCCCCCCCCCCCCCCCGTCGGCCCCTCTATCCATGCCTCCCTTGAATACGTAATACATACACATACCTCTCTAGGCCCTGCCAAATACGTCAACTACACATTCACACATGTTACATCACGTACCCCATTGATCTACAAAGCCCTCTCTTCACGTTTATTTCACATACAACATTCCTTTTGAATAAAACCACACAAAGTGTGGCCAAAAAATTATTTTAGAATTTCTACATATATGCAACATTACAAAGTTATATGGAGGAGTATGAACGTTAATTTGCATTGCATGGTGCACCCAATGATATTTATTCCACACTGTGAATTTTTATATTTTTATACTATATATAAAGTTAGTCATAATAAAGAGAAATGAAGAGCATCTCTCTCCATCTATGCCCCTTTCACGTACGCACACAAACTATCTCCAGGTCCTCTAAAAGTACGCCCCCAGCACATTCACCCATGTTTCATCTTTCTCTCGCGATATATACAGTGACGATCATTGTATTTGAAGCGAAAGCATGATACGTACATTGGACTCCAGAATCCACTCATTACGGTCACCATTTACGTTTTGTGGTTATTATACAGTCACGGGCTCACCGTACAGCTCTGTATTTGCTTAAGACACGACTAGTTGACCAGTTAAACGCTCCACGTGGCACCTCTAGTGCTGCATCACATTATCTCACTACCATTGGGCCCACCTGTCGGCGTGTATAGGAATGAAAACAAACAATAACAAAATATTGGACGGTGGTTCGAAGTCATGACCGCGGGCACAGCAGACAAGGTGGCCTTGTATTGGTATGCTGAGCCGTCTGTTTTAACACACAGGAGTTGGTGTGGTGATTATACACACACGCACGCATGCACACAAACTGCATGCACGCAACACTCACACGAACACACATAGCCACGCACGCATGCAACACTCACACGTACACACACAGTCACGCACGCACGCAATACTCACACGCACGCATGCATGCACACACCACACGACCAACACACACTCTCACGCTCAAGTGCTCAACCTACACGTGCATGCGCACACATCAGGCCCTGACAGACACATACACAACCAGGTGGTTCCCGCGCACGGGTTGGAGTCTTGTCGCGCCTGCGTAAATTTGTGTTTATCTCACCTTTTTCCTATGCGAACTGACAGGTGGGACCCACAAGGAACACGGTCAATTTAACCAGTCAACATAGTGCCACGCAGAATATTTAGCCGGTCAACAGAGTGCAATCCGATGCTGAATGGTGAGCAAGTGACCGTATAATCACCGCAAAATGTATATAGTGACCGTAATGAGCGTATTTTCAAGTCCGGTGACCGTATTACTCTTTTCGCTTGAAATACACTGACTGCCCGTGTATTTATCTCTTCTCTCGCTCTCTCTGTGGAGCCGAGTAGGCCAACGTGCCAGTGCCTAAATTGGCGCACGCCACCCCATTATTGTTGTACTGGTTTCGTAAGAGCGAACAAGCATTCACGTCTACTGTACAAACTGTAGATATGAGTTACAAATGTTATGAAGACGAATACAAATATTTGAATCCACTTTATGCCCAATTTCTCTCTGTAGGCCCTCCAAAAGTACATCTCTACACGTTCTCACATATTACATCTAACAACTATGCAATACAGCACTACTACTACACTCTAACACAATAAATCATACTCCGTATGTGTTTTTAGTTTTACTAGATCTCATATTGTTACTTAATTATTCAGCTTGCATACATTAAAATTGCCTTTGAAATGTATGGCTAGTATCATCTACCACGCGGGAAAAATCTCACCCTTGCCTGTTTAATCGGGTTTGTCTCGATGGATCGTGCAAAACAGCAAAACTATAGTAGTACTACAGTACAAGTAACAGTTCACTGGGCCACCGTGTCGTGTACTCCTCCGTCGTAACAGTGGAGCGCTCGCTTTCATAAATGTTCTAGTCCCTTTCGCCGACATGTGGGACATCAAGCAACCGGGTCAACGTGCCATACCGAAATAACAGTGCAGAGCAGCAGGGGTGAAGCACCCCAGTCACGGCACCGGCATAGTAATGAGCAATGAGGCGTCAAATCACAAAGCTGCACCTTTCCCATAGTTAAGTTGGAGGGATGAAGTAATGCTAAAAAAAGAAGTTGGAGGGACGAAGCAACCATCATTTCACTCGTTGCTGAATCCGCTTCTCCCTCATCTTCTTCAAGTTAACCATGTGTTGCTTCTGCCGTTGTTCTGCCTCATGTGGGACGCAGATCGGCTTGATAAAGCGCTGACACGTGGGACCGCATGTTAGCAAACCGCCAGGCTAACATCCTCTAAAAATAAGAAACCTCCCCCGCCTTCCGCGCGACAAAATCACCTCCTTTTTACTAATCTTGATACTATAATTTTTTAGATCAATATAATCAAGATTTGTATAGATAGCACACAGGAGCAAAACCAAGTGGTACGGTTAAGGGCATCCACAATGTGTAGCCAAATGTGAAAATAGCTTTTGGCATCGATGGGAACCATTGTGGACGGTGCTGCCAAAGCCAAAAATATGGAACCGAAAGCTCCCTAATTGATTGATTGAAGGAATAGAAAAATGCAACCTCTCTCCTCTTTCTCCCGTGCTTGGACGCATGTACAGTATAGAGCACAGAGTCTACTCCCCTGTCCCTTCTATCACAAATCACAAAGCAGTGAGGCGTCAAATCACAAAGCACGGATGAAGCAACCATCATTTCACTCTTCGCTGACTCCGCTTCTCCATCGTCTTCTTCGAGAAACCACCTTATCGCACTAAGCTGGACGGACGATGCTATTGTGTAGTACTAGTACATTTACGCGTCCTTTGGTTCAATGGACTTCCTGGATGCAAAGAAGGCGGTTGTCTCGGCTTGCAAGCGGCACTTGCGAACGACTTACCGTGGTCTCCCTCAATGGTGTGCTCCGTCGAACACACTTCGCCAAACCACAACATTCGAGATATCATCGACGTCACCGCAATGGGGAAGGAAGTCAAATAGTTACTACCTCCATTTTTTTGTATACAAGGCCAGTATCAAAATTACAATTTGCAGAAGGCCACTAACACTAATCGAGGCAAAATTGATGGGGTTTGCCTCGTACTAGCAACCAAGGACATTAATATACCCTTGCATGCATGCGGAAGTGAGAAGGTTGGTTTGCATGGCGCTGCATTAATCAAGCAAAGACAAGTGAGATGGTTAGCTCTTTGGGCATTGGAGAAAAAAATATGCATTAATTGACACATCAAACGAGAGGTACACTTGCGCACGGCTGTCGTGGTCGCACCGCACCCTCACACAGTCGCTCCTGCACGCTGCAAACCCAACCAAGGGAACGCACCCTCACTGACACGTGCTACCGCATGTGATCAAACCAAACTCAGCCATCCTACCGCTGACACATAATTTTCGTTCATACAGTATGTTTATCCAACCGCATGTTGGGAAAGATCCGTACGGCCCGTGCGGTGGTCTGTTGGGGAAGAAGAAGAGGTGAGGAAGAAGAAGGGTTAGGAGACGTAGGATATTCATCCAACCGCCTGAAATGGTCGACTGACCCAAATGATGAAAGTCAGGCGACCTGCATAAATATATATTTTTACACAACAAAAGATCCCTAAAAACAACAACATAAAGAAAAACTATCACTGCTCACGGAACGAGACGGCCTCATCGTCTTTGGCTGCCAGCGCGAACCAGTCGTAGCTGCTGACGTGTGTCTCCGCACCGTGGTTGTCCTCGGCCTCCAGCTACTCGTTCACACGAAGCGTGCGGGTGCTCTGCACGGACGCGAGCACCGCCCGGTTCAAGTCCAGGACGTTCAGTTCCACCTGCAGGAGGGCCTCGATGGCAGCGGCATCCGCGCGCTCCGCGTCGAGTTGAGCCTCCGCCGCCCGATTCAAGTCCACGACGTCCGGTTCTGCGTGTAGGAGGGCCTCGATGGCAGCGGCATCCGCACGCTCCGCGTCAAGTTGAGCCTCCGCCGCCCGGTTCACATCCACGACATCCAGTTCCACCTGCAAGAGGTCCTCGATGGCAGCGGCATCCGCGCGCTCCACGTCGAGTTGAGCCTCCGCCTCCCGGTTCTCCTTTAGGATCGCCATGTTGAACCGCTGGTCCGTCTGCACCATGGGGGACCCGGACGCTGGCACGAAGTCGACATCCATCATCTCATACGCATCGGGGGCCTTCTGCGCCGCGACCTCCACCATGAACATTGGATCGGCTTCCTCCTCCTCGGAGCTTGGCTCCAGAGAACTCGGGGATTGGCCCGCCGCAAAGTGAGCTTGGGAACAGAGGTCTGTGGCGCCGACCACCGCCGCGATTTCTGTGCGGCGCTCCGGCGTCAGCATCTTGTAGTACGTGATCTTGCGGTGCACCATGGCTTTCCGGCGAACTAGGGGACGGTTGATGCGGGCTAGGGAATCGAAAGGTGGGGGAATGGGCTGGAGAGGAGGTGTGGTTTTGGGGCACTGGTGACCGGCCGGCAAGTAGCTGGCGTAGGCCGAGCAGCGAAGGTTCTGGTGTGAATAGTGGTTCTAGTGACGACCGGTCAATCGGTTTTGACTGTGCGGAGTTTGCAAAGCCGGACGGCTGGAGCCTGGAGAGTTATGGGGTGGGATGGGACCAAAGTTTCAGAGTTTCACGTGGCAGATGTCCGGACCTCCCTACCGTTCCTGTCGACGACGAGGCGGTGACTTCATAAATCTCAAGATGACTAGCAAGATGCCCGTGCATTGCACGAAACATCAGGATGCATTTTTATGATATCTCGAGAATTTCATCAAAAAATGGTATCTCAAGAATTTAATCGAAAAATGATATCTCGAGAAAGATGAGAGATAAGGTGAGGAGGAGTAGGGCGCGGTGGTGATTGGTGGTCGGACTTAGCGGAGTCATGGGGATGGACGACGCCGGCAGCAGCCACCATGCCAGATTGTTCTAGAGGCTTCCTTTTTTAATTACTTAACAATGAAGTTGTGGGAGATAAGGATGAACGATAGAGGTGCGGGTATCCTTTTGCAAAATTGCCATAGTTTGCTTTCTATCCATCAGATATAGATCAGACGGTCTATATTGCAAGATGGCAGGCACACCATCATCACCGAGAGTAGAGATAAGAGTAGAGATAGAGGTATGACGGCTCAGTCTCTCGAAGGTGCTCATAGGGGTAGGGTGTGCGTGTGTGCGTTCATAGGGGTAAGTGTATGCGCGCATGTATGAGCGCTTGCGTCTGTACTGTGTTAAAAAAAAGGAGTACTCGAAGTATGCAAGTTCATAAGGAATGGAAGGTGTACATCACTCTTGTCGCCTTCGCGTTGCACCCCGGCACGCTGGACCCTCCACGTCGCTCACCGAATGGAACGCGCTTCGTCTTGCGTTTTCGCTCGCTTGTGGGACCGCAGTTGAGAGCAAACCGATGTCCCTCCCCCTCCCCCACCCGCGTCATTTATACTACTAGAAGAGAGAGAGAGAGGTCGGCCGAGTGTTTCCCTTTGTTTTATGCGGAGTAAATAAAAATGGAGGGAGTATACTACTAGTACTATGAGCACTACAGATGTTGTCAGTACTCCACTAGTACTACTACTTCTACTACTATTGGACAGGGAGCTTAAAAAAGTTACTATTGGACTGGCTATGCGTGGCGAAATCCTAGTAGGAAGAGCATGCGCGAGAACAAGCACATTCACGTGTTTGAAAACAAATTGGAAACCATCTCTGTTTGAATACAAATCTAGCAGTACGTAAGAATCTAACAATATTGATTGGGCGTTGTTGAATGTTGATACTTTTTTCTGTAAGTTTGGTCAAAGTAGAGATACTTTGACTACACATAAAACTTATATGTAAACTAGAAAGGATCGGAGGGAGTATATTGTACGTTCAAAAGCGAAAAAAACATTGAATACCCTTTATATATGACTTGCTGATGCTATGATCACCGGTTCAAAATTTTGAATCCGCCTTAGGTATCACACATGCACCCACTCGTTCTCTCTCGGTTTCATCTCGGGGTCTGGAGATCGATTGAAAGAGGACTAGGGTGGGCATAGTACATTCGTTTCACTTTTGAATGTACAATATACTCCCTCCGATCCACATAGACCCCCCCCCCCCCCGGGTCATTTCTATCATAGAAACACACCAAACCTTTATCTCCTTGCACGACACGCACTTGATCTCTCAACATCAATCGATCTCGTCAAGATGTGTCGGGGCATGAACCGAATGGGATGTCAAAACTAAGATGGGAAGCGACACATAGTGGAGGCAAAGTGAAACTTTAAACGAATCGTTTGTCTGTATGCATGTCGGACAAATTACAACATTGGAAATACAAGCATGGTCTAGGCCCACATGCGAATGATACTCGGCGGAATGTTCAAATGAGGCATGCGGGAGGATGGACTCGACCGGAGGGCGGCATGATCGATGGAGAAGAGGGTTGGAGAGGAATGAGAAATAAGCAACGCCACATGATTATACTTGAACGGCTCAAATAAACATAAAGTTGTCTCGTTTTCCCTTCCGTCTTGGTCACAGAGTAAGATACTCCCTCCGTTTTTATTTACTCTGCATATTAGGTTTGACTGAAGTCAAACTTCATAAAGTTTGACCAAATTTATAGAAAAAATATGAACATTTACAATAGCAAATCTATATGATGTGAAAGTATATTCAATAATGAATCTAATGGTATTGATTTGTTATTGTATATGTTATTATTTCTATCTATAAACTTAGTTAAAGTTTACAAAGTTTGACTTTGAGCAAAGCTAAAATGCGGAGTAAATAAAAACAGAAGGAGTACGCAGGGACTAGTATATAGTTACTACTGCCAGAACATGGTAAGTTGGACCCCTAAATGCGGGCATGGACCGGGCACACCTCAATTATTCCTTCAAATAGTCGGACACCTACATTAGCACACCATCCGGCTACTTAATCAAGTGTTACGCTTCACTAGTTGAAAAGGAAAAGGGTGGTACCGTACCCAAAACCACCACACTTGGGGCTAGGGTAACAACTTGGTACTGTACCACATTTGAACCAGGGCACAAAAACCACCTGTTCTGCGCCTAATGCGTAACGCGGAGCACTGACGCTCGAATTTGGCCGGGAAAATAGGGAAACCGACATGTGGGGCACACCTGTCGGGATGATGTGGTGCAGACTAGTCCAATGGAGGAGCTGGCTCACGACCTCCTCACCACTGGCAACCGTTCATGTGGGTCATGGGGGCTAGCAACGTGGCGCAGCTCCCGCACCGCCTCTGGACACGGCGACCGCGGTGAGCGACAAGCTCATCGTCGCTGGACACGCTCGGCTTCAGGGTGCCGAGGGTGGCATTAGCGCTGTGGCACAACTAGCAGATCAACACCCGGCTCATCGAGGATGCACAGGGCGCCGAAGTGCGCGCGCGCCGCGACGCGTCCGCGGAGTGTTCTAGCGCGGCCAACTGCATCCCCAGGACCTGAGACCATGCCGGGTCATCTTGCTTTTTCAATGACATGTGGGGATCGCATGTGAGCAAAGGGCATCTCCAACGTTGCCATGACTGCAGCTGACTATCCTGGCACACCAAAAGCCCTCGTCCCTCGCGCCATCGTGCGGTGCGTTCCCAGCCGGCGCCAGCTACCCGCATTCATGCCATCCGTCCGTATGCCGTCATTAAGAGGCTCGGTGCCCGAGGAACCAACTCCGGCGACTTAATGATGCGCCCGGACGCTTGGCCTCACCGAAATGCGCTACTTAAAGCGGCAATGCCCAGCTAAACTCCACACCATAGCGCATCCTCCTGCTACCTGGCACGGTGGCACCACATCCACCATGACCGCGAGCGTGAACGCTCTGCGGGAGAGCTTGTCTTTGGGGATGAAGCTCGAGGTCGCCGCCCTCGCTCAAGTCGCCGCTCGCAATGAAATAGTGGCGTAGCCAGACGCGGACGCGATCGCACAAGCGGTGGCCACGCTGGCGGCCGACGACGGGAGCACCGTCAGCCACGCGTCCTACTTGCCGCCATCCAACATTCGGTGGCGCATGTGGCAGGTGAAGCGATGGACCGTCCACGTCCATCATCATCAACCTCACGTCCACCGGCACCGCCGAGGTTGGGGACTCCTCCGAGGATGAGTAGGGCATGGGAGGCGGCAGGGCATGGTGTGCCAACTGGCCGGTCTGTCTCCCGTGTTCTACTCTTCCTTGCCGGAGACCGCACCTTCACTTCATGGGTCTTGAACCCCGCCCCCGTACATGGAGATGGAAGATGGAGGACGTCGGTCGCCGCCGTAGAAAAGGTTTAGGGTCGGGTTTGTTTTATTTTTCTGTCCTATAAAAGTTTGAAATGTAATGAAAATCTGCAGTGTTTGCATGAATCTCGTCCGGTGTATATGAACTTTCACAATAATAGTAAGATATATTGTAGGAGTATGAAAATATATGGAATGATGATTAGTTTTTGTGTGTATAAACTTAGAATGTTTGACCTGAGACAAAGCTAACATGCAAAGTAAATAAACACATAGGGTCTACATACACAATTTATCTTAGGCACTCCAATAGTACGTCCACTACACATTCACGCATTTCACATCTTTCTACATCTACGGGAACCTACGAAAGGGTTAACATAAATTGCCTCTCTCTCCCCCCTGATTTTCATGGTGGTGGGCCCCTCCCTCCCCCCAATCTCCAATCAACAGCCCACATGTTTCACATTATGTTGATTACGTAACTGGGATTAAGTAGGTGTAGCATTACTCGTCCTAAAAAAACCAACTAAGCCAACCTCCCAGCATATCGTGCAGGAAAAGACCCGGCCGCGCCATTTTAGTCGGGATTACCGGATTACTAGTAGTAGTATCGATGGATCGCGCGAAGCACCAAGTTTAAAAGGAAAAAAAGGCGGTACACTCACAGCACGCCTGCCGTGGTCGCATTGCACCCCTCACACGGTCGGTCCTGCACACGGCTCACGCAAACAGAATGCGCTTCGGCTTGCCTCTTCACTGACACGTGGAACCGCACTTGGAGAAACCGGGACCCATGCGCCAACCCCCACCCCCCCCCACTCACCCCCCCCCCCCCCCCCCCCCCCCCCCCCCCCCCCCCCCCCCCCCCCCCCACCCCCCCCCCCCCCCCCCCCCGCCCACCACGCAAAAATTCCTCCCAAAAATTCCCCCCAAATCCAAATTCAACCGCCCTTCGGCCAACTAGCCAATAATATTCCCCAAACCCCTCCCCCCCGGCCCCCTCCACTCCATTCGCTCCGCCAAAGCGCTCTCCCCGCCGTGCCGATACGTTGCTACTTCTTGAGCTTGCGTTGGTTTTTCCCTTGAAGAGGAAAGGGTGATGCAGCAAAGTAGAGATAAGTATTTCCCTCAGTTTGAGAACCAAGGTATCAATCCAGTAGGAGACAACGCACAAATCACCGAATACCTGCACAAACAATCAAACAACTTGCACCCAACGTGATAAAGGGGTTGTCAATCCCTTCACGGTTACTTACAAAAGTGAGATCTGATAGATATAGATGAAACTAAATAAAAGATAAAGTAAATATTTTTGGTATTTTTGGTTTATAGATCGGAAAGTAAAAGATTGCAAAATAGTAGATCGGAAACTTATATGATGGAAAATAGTAGATCGGAAATTTATACGATGGAAAATAGTAGATCGGAAACTTATACGATGGAAAATAGTAAATCGGAAACTTATACGATGGAAAATAGTAGATCGGAAACTTATACGATGGAAAATAGACCCGGGGGCCATAGGTTTCACTAGAGGCTTCTCTCAAGATAGCAAATAATACGGTGGGTGAACAAATTACTGCCTAGCAATTCATAGAAAAGCACATAGTTATGACGATATCTAAGGCAATGATCATGAATATAGGCATCACGTCTGTGTCAAGTAGACCGAAACGATTCTCATCTACTACTATTACTCCACACATCGACCGACTCCTGCCTGCATCTAGAGTATTAAGTTCATGAAGAACAGAGTAACGCATTAAGTAAGATGACATGATGTAGAGGAATAAACTCAAGCAATATGATGTAAACCCCATCTTTTTATCCTCGATGGCAACAATACAATACGTGCCTTGCTGCCCCTACTGTCACTGAGAAAGGACACCGCAAGATTGAACCCAAAGCTAAGCACTTCTCCCATTGCAAGAAAAACCAATCTAGTTGGCCAAACCAAACCAATAGTTCGAAGAGAATTACAAAGATATCAAATCATGCATAAAAGTATTCAGAGAAGATTCAAATAATATTCATAGATAATCTGATCATAAATCCACAATTCATCGGATCTCGGCAAACACACCACAAAAAAGTATTACATCGAATAGATCTCCAAGAACATCGAGGAGAACATGGTATTGAGAATCAAAGAGAGAGAAGAAGCCATCTAGATACTAGCTATGGACCCGTAGGTCTGAGATAAACTACTCACGCTTCATCGGAAGGGCAATAGGGTTGATGTAGAAGCCCTCCGTGATCGAATCCCCCTCCGGTAAGGTGCCGGAAAAGGTCCCTAGATGGGATCTCACGGGTACAGAAGGTTGCGGTGGTGGAAAAGTGTTTTCGTGGATGCTTTTGGTGGTTTGGGAATATATGTGAATATATAGGCGAAAGAATTAGATCAGGAGGGTCATGGGAGGCCCACAAGGCAGGGGGCGCGCCCTACCCCCCTGGGCGCGCCCTCCACCCTTGTGGCCGCCTCGTGGATCCTCCAACTTCATATCCAAGTCTCCTGGGTGTCTTCTGGTCCAAGAAAAATCATTGCAAAGATTTTATTCCGTTTGGACTCCGTTTGTTATTCCTTCTCCACGAAGCTAAAAAACAAGGAAAAAAACAGAAACTGGCACTGGGCTCTAGGTTAATAGGTTAGTCCCAAAAATAATATAAAATAGAATATTAATGCATATAAAACATCCAAAACAGATAATATAATAGCATGGAACAATCAAAAATTATAGATACGTTGGAGACGTATCAAGCATCCCCAAGCTTAATTCCTGCTCGTCCTCGAGTAGGTAAATGATAAAAACAGAATTTTTGATGTGGAATGCTACCTAACATACTTATCCATGTAATTTTCTTTATTGTGGCATGAATGTTCAGATCCATAAGATTCAAAACAAAAGTTTAATATTGACATAAAAACAATAATACTTCAAGCATACTAACAAGGCATTTATGTCTTCTCAAAATAACATGGCCAAAGAAAGCTTATCCCTACAAAATCATATAGTCTGGCTATGCTCCATCTTCATCACACAAAATATTCAAATCATGCACAACCCCGATGACAAGCCAAGCAATTGTTTCATACTTTTGATGTTCTCAAACTTTTTCAACTTTCACGCAATACATGAGCGTGAGCCATGGACATAGCACTATAGGTGGAATAGAATATGGTGGTTGTGGAGAAGACAAAAAGAAGGAGATAGTCTCACATCAACTAGGCGTATCAACGGGCTATGGAGATGCCCATTAATAGATATCAATGTGAGTGAGTAGGGATTGTCATGCAACGGATGCACTAGAGCTATAAGTTTATGAAAGCTCAAAAGAAAACTAAGTGGGTGTGCATCCAACTCGCTTGCTCACGAAGACCTAGGGCAATTTGAGGAAGCCCATCATTGGAATATACAAGCCAAGTTCTATAATGAAAAATTCCCACTAGTATATGAAAGTGACAACATAGGAGACTCTCTATCATGAAGATCATGGTGCTACTTTGAAGCACAAGTGTGGTAAAAGGATAGTAACATTGTCCCTTCTCTCTTTTCTCTCATTTTTTTTTATTTGGGCCTTCTCATTTTTTTGGCCTATTTTTTTCGTCCGGAGTCTCATCCCGACTTGTGGGGGAATCATAGTCTCCATCATCCTTTCCTCACATGGGACAATGCTCTAATAATGAAGATCATCACACTTTTATTTACTTACAACTCAAAAATTACAACTCGATACTTAGAACAAAATATGACTCTATATGAATGCCTCCGGTGGTGTACCGGGATGTGCAATGAATCAAGAGTGACATGTATGAAAGAATTATGAATGGTGGCTTTGCCACAAATACGATGTCAACTACATGATCATGCAAAGCAATATGACAATGATGAAGCGTATCATAATAAACGGAACGGTGGAAGTTGCATGGCAATATATCTCGGAATGGCTATGGAAATGCCATAATAGGTAGGTATGGTGGCTGTTTTGAGGAAGGTATATGGTGGGTGTATGGTACCGGCGAAAGTTGCGCGGCACTAGAGAGGCTAGCAATGGTGGAAGGGTGAGAGTGCGTATAATCCATGGACTCAACATTAGTCATAAAGAACTCACATACTTATTGCAAAAATCTATTAGTTATCGAAATGAAGTACTACGCACATGCTCCTAGGGGGATAGATTGGTAGGAAAAGACCATCGCTCGTCCCCGACCGCCACTCATAAGGAAGACAATCAATAAATAAATCATGCTCTGACTTCATCACATAACGGTTCACCATACGTGCATGCTACGGGAATCACAAACTTTAACACAAGTATTCCTCAAATTCACAATTACTCACTAGCATGACTCTAATATTACCATCTCTATATCTCAAAACAATCATAAGGAATCAAACTTCTCATAGTATTCAATGCACTTTATATGAAAGTTTTTATTATATCCCTCTTGGATGCCTATCATATTAGGACTAAATTTATAACCAAAGCAAATTACCATGCTGTTTAAAGACTCTCAAAATAATATAAGTGAAGCATGAGAGTTCAACAATTTCTATAAAATAAAACCACCGCCGTGCTCTAAAAAGATATAAGTGAAGCACTAGAGCAAAATTGCCTAGCTCAAAAGATATAAGTGAAGCACATAGAGTATTCTAATAAATCACGATTCATGAGTGTCCCTCTCAAAAGGTGTGTACAGCAAGGATGATTGTGGCAAACTAAAAAGCAAAGACTCAAATCATACAAGACGCTCCAAGCAAAACACATATCATGTGGTGAATAAAAATATAGCCTCAAGTAAAGTTACCGATAGACGAAGACGAAAGAGGGGATGCCTTCCGGGGCATCCCCAAGCTTAGGATCTTGGTTGTCCTTCAATATTACCTTGGGGTGCCTTGGGCATCCCCAAGCTTAGGCTCTTGCCACTCCTTATTCCATAGTCCATCAAATCCTTACCCAAAACTTGAAAACTTCACAACACAAAACTCAACAGAAAATCTCATAAGCTTCGTTAGTATAAGAAAATAAATCACCACTTTTGGTACTGTTGTGAACTCATTATTTATTTATATTGGTGTAATATCTACTGTATTCCAACTTTTTCATGGTTCATACCCCCCGATACTACACATAGATTCATCAAAATAACCAAACAACACAAAGAAAACAGAATCTGTCAAAAACAGAATAGTCTGCGAAGATCCGAATTGTTCTAATACTTCTGTAACTCCAAAAATTCTGAAAAATTAGGAAAATGGAGGCAATTTGTATATCAATCTCTATTAAAAAATTCAGGGTTTTTCAATACTCCATTTGAAAGTGCGTTATATCAACTAAAGGGGGGGTGAATAGGCAATTTTTACAAATTCGTCACTGAGGAAATACTACTTGAGGAATTTGCTAAGTGACGAACTACAAGCAGCGGAATAAGTACTCAGGTACATGCATAACAAAGCAGTAGCATAGTCATCATGATGAAATGAAACATACACAGAGCACAGGTAGCGTGTAAACAGGATAAGCAGGCTGAAGACAAAGTGACTGAAGAAATAGGAATGAGAAAATTGAGAAAGTCTTCAGTCAAAGTCTTCAAACAGTAACGATCAAGTACACAGGAAGTATGCAAGGAAATGAAAGGGTTGAGGGAATAGAACCAGTAGCTTGGTGACGACAGTGATTTTGTAGACCAGTTCCAACTGCTGTGATAGTTGTACGTCTAGTTGGAGCGGCTAGGTATTTAAACCTGAGGACACACAGTCCTCACCGTATTCTCCTTGAGCTAAGGTCACACAGACCTTGCCCAATCACTCGTGGTAAGTCTTCACAGGTGACTTCCAAACCTTCACAGACTAGGTCACTCAGCGATCCACAATTCCTCTTGGATGCTCTAGACCATGACGCCTAACCGTCTGGAGGATGCACAGTCCTCAAAGGTAACAAGCGTCGATTCCACACAGGAACAATCTCTTCAGTGATGCTCAATCACTTTGGGTTTTAGGTGTTGGGTTTGGGTTTTTCCTCACTTGATGATTTTCTCTCAAAGTCCTCGGAGGATGGGATGCTCTAAATGAAAAGTGTCAGTTTCTCTCGGAGCAGAGCAGCCAACCAGCTAGTGTTTGTAGGGGGCAGCTATTTATAGCCGGGGAGCAGCCCGACATGATAAGACATAAATGCCTTCAATGATATGACCGTTAGGTGGATAGGATACTTTGGACAGCTGGCGCATAGCACAGCAACGGTCGGAAATTTGAGCTCTCAAATTCCTCAGGGCTATCATGATCCCCACTTATAGGCAGTCCGCATTGGCGAATTCTTAACTCCTCAGTCAGAACAAATTCCTCAGAGAACAGAAGATCTTTGTCTCTGTCACTGAAGAACTTGACTGAACTGTATGAGATTCCCAATGGCTTCACTCGAAAGGATTGGGTAGGTGTAGGATGTGAGATGAGCATCACTTGGAAACTTTTCCTTAGTTTTACCTCGACCCCCTTTAACAGTACGGTGTTTCCTATGACTCAAGAAAAGGAAAACAAAACTATGAAAACAAAAGTCTTCACGCTTCATAATCCTCGCATCAATATCAAATCTTCAAGGTCACACCAATTTCCTCATTTTCAAAGTCTTCAAGAAAAGCAAAGTCTTCAACTGAAGACATTCATTTTTAGGGGTCGACTTTCATCGTAAATATCAAACTCCTCATAGACTTATAGAACCTGTGTACACTCACAAACACATTAGTCCCTTAACCTATAAGTCTTCAATATACCAAAATCACTAAGGGGCACTAGATGCACTTACAATCTCCCCCTTTTTGGTGATTGATGACAAATAGGTTAAGTTATCAACGGGGATAAAACATATGAAGTGTAAATACTGATACTGAGGAATTTGATTGCAAGATATAGAGGAACTCCCCATGAAGATGTGCATATTGAGGATTTTTCTTTGGATTGCAAATGCACATTGTAGAATAATATCATGGAGATCTCCCCCTATATCTTGTAATTCATACACGCATTTAATATATGATATGAAGAATTTGAAATGCATGATGAAATATGGTGTCTGACAAAATTCAGCATGCGTGCATTAAGGTACTTGAGGAAATATGCATGCTGAAAGCAGTTCAAAAGTATCAGACCACCATAGGACTTAAGTTTACAACTCAACCAACAAACACTTCAGAAGAGCGAGAGTTGTAACTTAACAGAAAAAAATAGCCCATATATAAGACCCCCTTGAAGACTAACTCAAATTTCTCCCCCTTTGTCATCGAATGACCAAAAGGGATGAAAAATGAGGACTAACGCCCCTGAAGAATATCATCATGATGTCGATGGAGGAGCGCCAGCGTTGTTGGGGTCGTCCGTTAAGGTAGGTCCTGACGCAGTGTCGTTCAAATCTTCAGCTTCATCCGTCTCGCGCGATGAAGAATATGAACTTGGGACCAGCTGAGGAACTTTGACCTTCTTGAATTTCTTCGAAGGTGGCTGAGACCAGTCAAAGTCCTGTTGGAATCCCATCTGCTTGAGATCTTCATCACTGTAAAGATGAGACAGAATAGCCCAAGTGCGGTCGAAGACTTCATGCAGGTAGTAGTGATTGTTCTTCACAGAGTTTTGCGTGACAGTCATATTCTGAAGAATTGAGCCAAATTGACGCTTGACCCACTTGTGATTACGGTCGACCTTCTGATGAAGACTTAGAAGAAGCTCATGATCAGTCATCACTCGTGGAGCAGTGGCTTGAGGAGTTGGCTTTGAAGCTTTTGCAGCAGAATCTTGTGTTGCAGAGTCATCATTAGTGGAGTAAGATGCAGCTTTGCAAAACTGACCATCCAATGGACGAGTGCCTTCATCAATGATAGCAGCTTTACCTTTTCCATCAAATGAAGAAATAGTCTACTTGAGGACTTCAATAGGAGGCAAATAGCTGAGATGATTCTGACAATCGGCCTGGTAGTGAATTGAAGACCTGGTTCTGATGAATTTCATGATCCATGGAGCATAAGGCTTCAACTCAAAAGGTGACAAAGCAGCATTAGCCAAAGTCCTCATGAAGAAATCATGGTAGTTAATGGGAATGCCATGTATCATGTTAAACAGTAGATTCTTCATGATGCCAACAACTTCCTCTTCTTCAGAATTGTGGCCTTTGATCAGACTGAGGGTTTTGGTCAGAATGTGGTAGATTGTCATAGGCACATAAAAGCAATTCCTTCAAAGGCTTCATCAACACTTGCATCATATGATTTGGAAGCTCAGGTTCTTCATACATGAGCCTGGCGCCTTCAGCAGGTGGACTGACTGGTACGGCATGAAGTAATTCAGAGGCCGGGGCTTTGTAGTGAGTGTTCTCAGTCATCCAGTCTAGCACCCATGAGTTCACATCAGCCACATTTCCAGTGAGGTGCAGTGTGGCATAGAATTGAAGAATTAGCTCTTCATTCCAATCGCAGATGTCAGTGCAAAAATTCAGAAGCCCAGCTTCATGAAGAATAGTCAAGACTGGCTGAAAGCAAGGAATAGACTCCATGTCAACATGAGGAATTTGACGGTGCTCAAATACCTTGTCCTTATCAAACAGGAGTGAAGAATAGAAGTTCATCTGACTGGCTGTCCAGAATCGCTTGCGTCGAAGTCTTGCAGAGTCATATGGATTGAAATCCGTGAAGAAATCATCAGCCTTGAACTTTTTCTTCTTAGCATGAGGATTTTGCTGCTTGGGCCGAAGATTAGCAGTTGAGGGCTTTGCAGCCTCTTGGAGCACAACTTCTGGAGCCACAGACTGAGGAATTTCAGCGGCAGTTTTAGTAGCAGCAGTCTGAGTCTCCATTTCTTCAGCTATAGTAGCTAGAACTTCTTCAGGAATGGAAAGAAGTGATGTTTGACGTTCTTCAGATCCCGTGTGAATTTTTTCAGTTTGTACAGGGGACTGAGGAATTTGATGCAGAGGTGTGGTCAATGGTGAATTGCGGTGAAGTCTTTCCCAATAATCATCATTAAGCACAGGAGTTGTAGAACCGATATCCACGTCTTCTTCTTCCATTTCCTCAACGCCTGCCTCTTCAGCTGTGAACTGAGGCATGGGCGATGATACCAGTGGGGTTGAAGGGATATCTTCCACTTCAATTTCTTGATCCAACTGCTCTGAGGTAGCGGCAGAAGGATTTTCTTCATCAATGTCATCTGGAATGACATAATCTTCACCATATGGGATAATTTCCTTTGATGGCACCACAGTGATAGGAACAGCATCAATGGGGTTAGTGAAGGAACTTGTCAAAGTGTTCACTTTCTTGGGAGCTGACGACTCTGCTGTCGTTGATGCTTTCCTTTTCTTCACAGCTGCCTTCTCTGCAGCTTTGGTTTTCTTCACTTATGATGCAGAAGGAAGGTTGATATTCTTCATCTTTGATGACTTTGCAGGAGGAGCAGACGAAGTTGGTTCAATGTCTTCAGGCTCAACATGAAGGTTGCCCTGGCAATTTCTTCAGGAGCTGGAATTTCTTCAGCAGCCCTGGAATTATCAGTTTCATCAGCAGCACTAGCAGTTTCTGCAATAGACTGAACAAAAGCATCAGCCTGAGGAATTTGTTGTTGTGATGGTGCTGCAACACTCAGCTTGAGGGTCTTGGATAGTTTGACGAATCTGACCTTGGCACCGAGCCAGTCTGCATGGTAGGTGTCAAATTCATCACTGAGGTTTTTGATCTCCTTCTGCATGTTTACAAGTTCTTCAGGAGTCATATTCAGAACATTTTTCTTCAGAAATCTTTCCTTTTTATATTGGGCCTTCTTGACTTGTCTGGCCTTCTCGAATTTCCATTTTTCTTCACTGATGAAGGCTGACAACATATGACTTTGACCAGGTGTGAGGTTCAAGTCAGGCAGAGGAGTATTGGGATCCTTGTGCCAGAGGTCAATGAAATCAAGGATCTTCTTTGGATCCAGCATGAGAGGCACGGCACTGCCTTTGTCTCTAGCGGCCCTTTCTTGCCTATCTCTGATGATTGCAACAAGTTCATCATCATCAGCTTCATCGTCATCAGACGGAACTTGAAAAACAACTTGTTTCTTATGAGGACTTGGCCTCGATCCACGTCCAGCAGTGGCCTTTTTCTTCAACAGAATTGGACCTGTTGAGGACAGTGGTGGAGCTGAGAAACTTGCAAATGCTCCTGAAGCAATAGAAAATCATGTAGTCCGTTGGCACGTGGCTAGATGCACAGGTGTTGAGGACTTGGCAGTAGCAGTTGAGGACTTTGAGGCAACAGAGGGAATTGGAGCTGCCCTTGAGGAGGTTGCCTGAGGAATTTGCCGTGAGGGCTTTGCACTTGGCCGTGAGGGCATTTCTGTTGAAGAACTCGACTTCACAGCTGATTTCTTCGGCAAAGCCTTCTTAGGCTTGCTAGCAGAGGCCTCAGCAGCAGCAGCAACAGCAGAATCTTCATTGAATTTCTGCACTGCTTCTTTTGCTACTTTAGCCAATTTGGCTTGGCGCTTGGCCCATTCTTTGGGAAATTCCTCACCGCGCCTGATGCTTGAGGGATCAGCTACTTGGCTTGGAGCCAATGGAGGTCTTGGACATGGAGGGTTAACAGCGAATTTCTTCATGTACTTTGGAGTAACATAACGATATTCCCTCCATTCCTTAGCCCATCTTCTCTCAATTCTCTGTATGCGTACTTTGCGCTCATTCTTAGTCTCTTTGCCATGAGTTGCTTCATCAGGAGTACAGTACCCTGCATAGATATCTTCAGGGATCTCAAAAGCAGTGTTTGTCTCAGGCCTCTTTCCTCCCTTCTGAGGTCTTTTACCATCAGCCATTTTCTTCACTTGAGGATTTTGAACAATTGATGTTTCTGAGGAAGTGTGCAACTTATCTTCGAGGAACACTACAAATGAGTTAAGTTCATGAGAACCTAGTGATTCAGCAGCAGACATTTTGTACCTGTGAACAGAGTATAGGTGCGAAGAATTTGGAGAGGTCATATGCGTTCTCAAAAAAAATTCAAAAGTATCAAGTTTGAGGAATTTGACCATGGGTGTCTTGAGGAATTTCACTAAGCATTCTTGACTTAGGTTCCAGAGTTGTATAGATTTGAAAATCCACACAATTGAGGAATCTTAAATAAAAACATAGCTTAGAGAAACAAATCAAGGTACTGAAGCAACTTGGTGTATATGGATTAAGAAGTTGAGGAATAAACACCTTTTGAAGATTTTGTGGAAATCATGTGAATCAAAGTAGGGCAACAAAATCAGATTTTAATTACCCTAGATGAAGAACATGATGAACTGGGAGTGAAGTTGGAGAAGTTCATCCGTTCAGATCTCTCACGCCCTAACTTGGCGGTGAGAGTCAGCTACGGCGGCGGCGGAGTGAAGATTTCCGCGGCCGGCGCGAGTACGATGGCGATGAGGTCGAGGCAGTGAAGCTCTTCCTCACCGGCGACAATGGAGTGTAGCGGCGGTGCTAGGTCTGAGAGCTCGAGCGGGATGGAGGTCGAGCGGGGTAAATGAAGACAGAGGAAGGGAGGGGGTATTTATAGCCACGGTGAAAAATACCCCGTCCGAAATTTTTGGACGAACATGCCCCTGACCCTTACTCTTCTAACGACATGTGTCACCCATGTACAGAGTT
The DNA here is from genome assembly GCA_011799875.1 of Thinopyrum elongatum. Classification (NCBI taxonomy): domain Eukaryota; kingdom Viridiplantae; phylum Streptophyta; class Magnoliopsida; order Poales; family Poaceae; genus Thinopyrum; species Thinopyrum elongatum. Next base: position 134,535,631 of record CM022303.1, read on the forward strand.
GTGGAGATCGTGGGTGAATATTTTAATCCATCGTCGGATGCGGAACGGTTTGAGCGGCAAAAGCCGAAAATTCAGATATGAAAATTTTAAAGTTTCGTTCGCAAATTCTTCAGCTGTCAAGGACACAGTGAAGACTTTGAACGGGTTTCAAATAGAACGCACATGAAGAATTTGTGAACAGACTGGGTTGAGTTTAGCATAGAGGGGGGAAGGGTCCGATCACACTCACTTAGAGGAAAAAGTCAACTTGAAGAATTAGCAATAAGTGAATGCTGTTGAGGACATGAAAAACTCAAAAAAAAAATATATATATATACAATGAAGAACACCAGTTGAAAAAATTTGAAGACTTTGCAAGTTGAAGAATTTGAAAGTTGAAGAATTTGAAAATTGAAGAATTTGCAAAATGAAGAAAAACTCAATTTTGAAGATTTTCCACTTTTATTGGTGGCGTGACCCACCGTATAAGAATGATGATTTCAGACACCGCGTACAATTGTCGTAGGGCTCTGAAAATCAAATTCTTCATTAATTTCTTCACACTTAGAGGGTTAGTCTTCATTGATTGAAGAAAAATGTTACTTCGTGTGTCGCACATCTAAGTCATCAATTTTGCATAAGTGTTAGGATGTGTGTCCTTTCAAAGAACATTCAAAGATTCTAAGATATTTAGCTCACACCGCAACTTGCTAAATCTCTTCTCATCCAAGGGCTTGGTGAAGATATCCGCTAGCTGTTCTTCAGTCTTCACGTGATCAATAGAGATGTCGCCCTTCAACACATGATCTCGAAGAAAATGATGACAAATCTGGATGTGCTTTGTCTTTGAGTGCTGAACTGGGTTATGAGCAATCTTGATGGCACTCTCATTGTCGCAGTACAGTGGCACATTCTTCATGTTGATGTCGTAGTCCTTGAGGGTTTGCTTCATCCACAGCAATTGAGCACAGCAAGAACCAGCAGCAATATACTCAGCTTCAGCAGTGGACAGTGACACGCAGTTCTGCTTCTTCGAGGACCAACATACTAAAGATCGTCCGAGGAAATGGCATGTGCCTGATGTTGACTTGCGATCCACTCGATCACCAGCATAGTCAGAGTCAGAATATCCAATGAGATCAAAAGCTGAGCCCTTGGGATACCATAATCCAAGTGTTGGAGTGTGAGCTAGATATCGAAGAATATGTTTCACAGCCTTATGGTGTGATTCCTTCGGTGTAGCTTGAAAACAGGCACACATGCAAACACTAAGCATAATATCTGGCCTAGATGCACATAGATACAGTAAAGAGCCAATCATGGAGCGGTATACCTTTTGATCAAAGTCTATACCATTTTCGTTGGTGCATAGATGGCCATTTGTGGGCATAGGGATTTTGACGCCTTTGCAATCTTGCATACCGAATTTCCTCATTACGTCCTTGAGGTATTTCTCTTGAGAAATGAAGATGCCATTGCGTTGTTGACAAATTTGAAGACCTAAGAAGAATTTCAATTCTCCCATCATGGACATTTGATATTCCTTACTCATCATATAAGCAAATTTGTCACTGTAACGTTGGTTAGTACAGCCAAAGATAATATCATCAACATATATTTGGCACACGAATAATTCTTCATCATATGTTTGGGTGAAACAAGTTGGGTCAAGTGAACCGGGTTTGAAGCCTTTCTTCATGAGGAATTCCTTCAGTGTATTGTACCACGCCCGAGGGGCCTGCTTGAGACCATAGAGGGCCTTATTGAGTCTGAAGACTTGATTAGGATGCTTAGGATCTTCAAAACCTGGGGGTTGAGCAACATATACTTCTTCCTCAAGCTTACCATTGAGGAATGCACTTTTCACATCCATTTGATATAAGATGGTATTATGATGGTTAGCATAAGCAAGCAATATGCGAATAGCTTCAAGTCTAGCAACAGGTGCAAAAGTTTCATCGAAATCAATTCCTTCAACCTGTGTGTAGCCTTGAGCTACAAGACGAGCCTTGTTCCTCACCACTAGGCCATTTTCATCTTGCTTGTTGCGGTAGATCCATTTGGTACCGATGATATTGTGCTTGCATGGGTCTGGTCACTTGACAAGCTCCCACACATTGTTCAGCTCGAATTGATGTAATTCCTCTTGCATCGCTTGAATCCATTCAGGCTCCAGAAATGCCTCATCAACTTTGGTGGGCTCTGTGATAGAGACGAAAGCAAAATGCCCATAAAAGTTAGACAAATGTGAAGCTTTTGAGCGAGTGAGAGGACCTGGTGCGTTGATGTCGTTGATGATTCTCTCAATCTGTACTTCATTTGCAACGCGAGGATGAGCAGGTTGACGACTTTGATTTGGCTCAGCATTTTCTTCAGAGCCATTTTCTTCAGATGCACCAGCATGATTTTCTTCACGATCTGGAATAACTTCTTTAGCAGATTCTTCAGTAGGTATGACATCCTCAGTAGCCTTTAGCTTGATGGATTCCTCAGGAGACATTTCATCTAGCACAGGAGGTAGGTGCTCTCTTTGCGAGCCATTAGTTTCATCGAACCGCACATCTACAGTTTCAACAACCTTGTGGTGATAGGTGTTGAAGACTCTGTAGGTATGCGAGTCCTTTCCGTAACCAAGCATAAAACCTTCATGTGCTTTCGGTGCAAATTTAGAATTATGATGAGGATCTCTAATCCAGCATTTAGCACCGAAGACTTTGAAATAACTCACATTTGGTTTCTTGTCAATGAGGAGTTCATATGAGGTCTTCTTGAAGAATTTGTGAAGATATACCCTGTTGATGATGTGGCATGCAGTATCAATTGCCTCAGGCCAGAAGCGACGAGGTGTCTTGTATTTATCAAGCATGGTGCGAGCCATCTCAACAAGAGTCTTGTTCTTGCGCTCCACAACGCCATTCTGCTGAGGAGTGTATGGGGCAGATAGCTCATGAGTAATACCAAGTTCATCAAGATAGTCATCAAGACCAGTATTCTTGAACTCGGTCCCATTGTCACTACGTATATGCTTGATCTTCACACCGAAATTCGTTGAAGCCCTTGAGGAAAATCGTCTGAAGACTTCCTGCACTTCAGTTTTGTAAGTAATGACATGCACCCATGTGTAATGAGAATAATCATCAACAATGACAAAGCCATATAGAGATGCTGCATTTGTTAGTGTGGCGTAATGAGTAGGGCCAAAGAGATCCATGTGAAGCAATTCAAAAGGACGAGTGGTAGTCATGATAGTCTTCAAGGGGTGCTTGGCTCTGGTCATCTTTCCAGCCTCACATGCCCCACAAAGATGATCTTCGAGGAATTTGACACCCTCAATGCCAATGACGTGCTTCTTCTTCACAAGCATGTGCAAGTTCCTCATGCCAGCATGACCCAGTCGTCGATGCCATAGCCAGCCTTCTGAAGCTTTTGCAAGTAGACATGTGGCAGGCTGTGGTCCTGCAGAGAAATCAACAATATACAAGTCTCCTCTCCTAAAGCCTTCGAAGACTTTGGAATTGTCAGATTCCATGAGCACTAAGCAGCGATATTTGCCAAAGACAACAACCATATCAAGATCACAAAGCATTGAGACAGACATGAGGTTGAATCCGAGGGACTCGACAAGCATGACTTTGTCCATGTGTCGATCCTTTGAGATTGCAACCCTACCTAGACCCAATACCTTGCTTTTTCCTTTGTCAGCGTAGGTGATATGCTTCAAATGTGATGGAGATAAAGGAGAGTCCATCAGTAAGCTCTTGTCACCGGTCATGTGATTAGTACATCCACTGTCGAGGACCCACTCAGTAGCTTTGGGTAAATCATCCTGCAGATGAATTAGTGCTTCTTACGAACTCATATACTTTAGAGTGAAGAATATGACATCAAATTCATCAGACAGAATTTCATCAATTAATGCAACATATGTATATATAGCAGTATAAGGACATGAGAAATGAATGAATCATTTCTTCATGATTAGCTTGCGTCCTTTCAAGCATTTCAGGTCTCCAGAGAATTCTTCAGACGATTTAGTTCGTCTGGAGACCTGACCCTGCATAAGAGATTAGTCCTTTTTCTTCACCACCCACATCTGGAGGGGTGGCAAAGATTTCATCATTCTGCGAGCTCCATAAGAGAAAGGTGGCATTGAAGCCAAAGCGCTTCGTTTCACAGAAGAAGGGTTAGAATAGGCATATGAATAAGCAGAGAAATTCTTCGAGGACTTATGAACATAATGATTTGAAGAATAATGCACATAATCAGAACTCTTATATTTTCCCTGCGAAACAGAAGCATTAGCATGATGATGATCATATGAGGATTTTGATCCAGGTGAGGAATTTGATCCATATGAGGACTTGGATCCATATGAAGACTTTGGTCCATATGAAGAATTTGATCTGGGGTTCCTATTCTTCACAGGTGGTGTCATGAGGACATTCACCTGAAGACTTTCAAGGCACCTTTTGGGAACCCAGATTTTCTTCATAGGGGGACCATTTCTGCAGTTAGTTCCAACATATCTAGCAAATACTTCACCATTCTGATTTTTGAACAGTTTATAGTTGGAGTCAAATGACTCATCAGATGAATATGAGGATTCACAAGTAAATCCAGATAAAGTAGATGGATCTACGGGAGGTCCCTTCGCAGCAACCCATGAGGTTTTGGGATATTGCTCAGGTTTCTAGTAGGTTCCATCAGCATTGAGTTTCCTCTCAAAGGCAATACCCTCTTTCCTAGGGTTCCTGTTCAAGATCTGCTTTTTGAGCACATCACAAAGAGTTTGATGCCCTTTGAGGCTTTTGTACATGCCTGTCACATACAATTCCTTCAACCCTGCATTTTCGTCAGTGATACTAGGGTATCCTCAGATGAGGAATTTGTGACCACAAAGATAGTTGAAGAATTAGCAGTTTCACGTTCAATGCATTTCAAACATGGTGGAATAAATTCTTCCTGAGTGGAGCTGATCTGTTGAGCAAGTAATGAATCATTTTCCTTCTGAAGATCTTCATGACTCACCCTTAGCTTCTCAAGATCTTGCTTTCTTTGAAGAAATTCATAAGAAAGCTTCTCATGATCGGCTAAGAGAGTTTCATGACGACTTTGATGGTTGTCAAACTTAGACTATAGTTGCTGAAGATTATCAGTCAGTGTTTGAGTTCGATCCATTTCCTCACCTAACAGGTCATCGCTTTTGTCTAGCATATTTTGAACCTTTTCCAAAGCCTTTTGTTGTTTAACAGCAATATTAGCAAGTTTGGAAGAGTTGGGTTTGAGGTTTTCATCAGATTCATCCCCACTTGATTCAGAGGAGGGATATTTGAATAGCTTGGCACCTTTTGCCATGAAGCAATAGGTGGGAGCATAGTCATCATTGCCGACATCAACAGTGTTGGGGAAGCCATTTTCCTCAGTGTTGAAGATGGACTTGCTGATGTAAGCAGTAGCGATGGCTAGGCTCGCCACACCAGAGTCTGACTCCTCAGATGCCTCATCTTCCTCATGTTCCTCAGATTCAGCTTCAGAGTCCATTTCCTTGCCAATGAATGCCCGAGCCTTCTTGGAACTGCTCTTCTTGTGAGATGAAGACTTTGAAGATTTTGATGATGAGGACTTTGAAGATTTCTTCTTCTTCTTAGAGTCATCTGAACTATCATCCTTGTATTTATTCTTCTTTGATTCCTTTGCCCACTGAGGACAATCAGTTATGTAGTGACCAGGTTTCTTGCATTTGTGGCAAGTCCTCTTCTTGTAATCACGGGATGAGGAATCTGATCTAGTGTCATCACCTTTTGAAGATTTTACAAAGCGACCACGCCTTGAGAACTTCTGGAATTTCTTCACGAGCATTGCTAGCTCCTGGCTTAGTTCTTCAGGGTCACCAAGGCTGCTATCAGAATCTTCTCCTTCAGATGAGGAAACTGCCTTGGCCTTCAGTGCGCGTGATCTTCCATAGCTTGGCCCGTAGAGATCTCTCTTTTCAGCTTGTTGGAATTCATGAGTGTTCAGCCTCTCAAGGATATCAGAAGGATCTAGTGACTTGTAGTCTCCACGTTCTTGAATCATCAGTGCCAGTGTATCGAATGAAGAATCGAGTGACCTCAGCAATTTCTTCACCACCTCATGGTCGGTGATGTCAGTGGTACCCAGTGCTTGAAGCTCATTTGAAATGTCAGTGCGACGATCAAAGGTTTGCTGGACATTCTCTTTGTCGAGTCTTTTGAAGCGGTTGAAGAGATTGCGAAGAACGTCAACTCAAGAATCACGTTGGGTTGAGATTCCTTCGTTGACCTTGGACAGCCTGTCCCAGATAAGCTTTGCAGACTCCAAAGCACTCACTCTGCCGTACTATCCTTTGCTCAGATGGCCACAATGATATTCTTCGCTTGAGAGTCGAGTTGCGTGAATCTCTTCACATCAGCAGCGTTCACGGAAGGAGATACAGGGGGAACGCCATTTTCCACAACGTACCAGAGATCGTTGTCAATTGCCTCAAGATGCATGCGCATCTTATTCTTCCAGTAGGGGTAGTCCGTCCCATCAAAGGTAGGACACCCAGCCGAGACCTTGATCATGCCTGTAGTCGACATAACTAAAACTCTAGGTGGTTAAACCAAAATCACACAAAACAAGGGAGTACCTTGCTCTGATACCAATTGAAAGTGCGTTATATCGACTAGAGGGGGGTGAATAGGCGATTTTTACAAATTCGTCACTGAGGAAATACTACTTGAGGAATTTGCTAAGTGACGAACTACAAGCAGCGGAATAAGTACTCAGGTACATGCATAACAAAGCAGTAGCATAGTTATCATGATGAAATAAAACATACACAGAGCATAGGTAGCGTGTAAACAGGATAAGCAGGCTGAAGACAAAGTGACTGAAGAAATAGGAATGAGGAAATTGAGAAAGTCTTCAGTCAAAGTCTTCAAACAGTAATGATCAAGTACACCGCAAGTATGCGAGGAAATGAAAGGGTTGAGGAAATAGAACCAGTAGCTTGGTGAAGACAGTGATTTGGTAGACCAGTTCCAACTGCTGTGACAGTTGTACATCTGGTTGGAGCGGCTAGGTATTTAAACCTGAGGACACACAGTCCTCACCGTATTCTCCTTGAGCTAAGGTCACACAGACCTCGCCCAATCACTCATGGTAAGTCTTCACAGGTGACTTCCAAACCTTCACAGACTAGGTCACTCAACGATCCACAATTCCTCTTGGATGCTCTAGACCATGATGCCTAACCATCTGGAGGATGCACAGTCCTCAAAGGTAACAAGCGTTGGTTCCACACAGGAACAATCTCTTCAGTGATGCTCAATCACTTTGGGTTTTAGGTGTTGGGTTTGGGTTTTTCCTCACTTGATGATTTTCTCTCAAAGTCCTCGGAGGATGGGATGCTCTAAATGACAAGTGTCAGTTTCTCTCGGAGCAGCCAACCAGCTAGTGGTTGTAGGGGGCGGCTATTTATAGCCGAGGAGCAGCCCGACATGATAAGACATAAATGCCTTCAATGATATGACCGTTAGGTGGATAGGATATTTTGGACAGCTGGCGCATAGCACAGCAACGGTCGGAAATTTGAGCTCTCAAATTCCTCAGGGCTATCATGATCCCCACTTGTAGGCAATCCACACTGGAGAATTCCTAACTCCTCAGTCAGAACAAATTCCTCAGAGAACAGAAAATCTTCATCTCTGTCACTGAAGAACTTGACTGAGCTGTATGAGATTTCCAATGGCTTCACTCGAAAGGATTGGGTAGGTGTAGGATTTGAGATGAGCATCACTGGAAACTTTTCCTTAGTTTTACCTCGACCCCCTTTAACAGTACGGTGTTTCCTATGACTCAAGAAAGGGAAAACAAAACTATGAAAACAAAAGTCTTCATGCTTCATAATCCTCGCATCAATATCAAATCTTCAAGGTCACACCAATTTCCTCATTTTCAAAGTCTTCAAGAAAACCAGAGTCTTCAACTGAAGACATTCATTTTTAGGGGTCGACTTCCATCGTAAATATCAAACTCCTCATAGACTTATAGAACCTGTGTACACTCACAAGCACATTAGTCCCTTAACATATAAGTCTTCAATACACCAAAATCACTAAGGGGCACTAGATGCACTTACACCAGTGAATTATTAAAATTCTCTGACTAGACGCAAAAGTTTCTGTTTTTCAGCAAGATCAAATCAACTATCACCGTAAGCCATCCCAAAGGTATTACTTCGCACAAACACTAATTAAAACACAAAACCACATCTAATAAAGGCTAGATGAATTATTCAAAGCGAAGCAGGAACAAAAAAAAAGCAAAAACAAAAATAAAATTGGGTTGCCTCCCAACAAGCGCTATTGTTTAACGCCCTTAGCTAGGCATTGAGATTTCGATGATGCTCACATGAAAGACAAGAATTGAAGCACAAAGAGAGCATCATAAAGCATGTGAAAAATGAATTTAAGTCTAACATACTTCCTATGCATAGGCATTTTATAAGCAAACAAATTATCAAGACAAGAAAAACCTAGCATATGCAAGGAAGGAGAATAAAACATAGACAATCTCAACATGAAGAGAGGTAATTTAGCAGCATAAAAATTTCTATGACCATATTTTCCTCTCTCATAATAATTACATGTGGGATCATATTCAAATTCAATAATATATCTATCACATAAAATATTCTCTACATGATCCACATGCATGCAAAGTTGACACTCTTCCAAAATAGTGGGATTAACATTAACTAAAGTCATGACCTCTCCAAACCCACTTTTATTAAAAAATTCATAAGATTGAATATTCTCCAAATATGTGGGATCTAAAGTTGACACTCTTCCAAACCCACTTTCAATATTATTTCAAACATTATTATCAATCTCATATTCATCATGGGGCTTAAATAAAATTTCAAGATCATAAGAAGAATCACCCCAATCATGATCATTGCAACAAGTAGTAGACATAGCAAAATTAGCGTCCCCAAGCTTAGGGTTTTGCATATCATTAACATAGTTGACATTAAGAGAATTTATAATAACATCATTGTAATCATGCTTTTCATCCAAGGAGCTATCATGAATCACTTCATAGATTTCTTCTTTTAACACTTCATCACAATTTTTAGATTCACGAATTTCAAGCAAAACTTCATAAAGATAATCTAGTGCACTCAAATCACTAGAAATTGGTTCATCATAACTGGATCTCTTAAAAAGATTAGCAAGTGGATGAGGATCCATAAACTTTTAGCAAGTGAAGATGCGAGCAAAAAGAAGGCACATGGTAACACAAGCAAACAAAAGATCGAACGGAAAGAAGGGCAAATAAAAAAACAAATCTTTTCAAAAATCGTTTTAGAAGCGGGGGAGAGGAAAATGAGAGGCGAATGGCGAATAATGTAATGCAAGAGATGAGAGTTTATGATGGGTACTTGGTATGTCTTGACTTGGCGTAGATCTCCCCGGCAACGGCGCCAGAAATTCTTCCTGCTACTTCTTGAGCTTGCGTTGGTTTTCCCTTGAAGAGGAAAGGGTGATGCAGCAAAGTAGAGATAAGTATTTCCCTCAGTTTGAGAACCAAGATATCAATCCAGTAGGAGACAATGCACAAATCACCGAATACCTGCACAAACAATCAAACAACTTGCACCCAACGCGATAAAGGGGTTGTCAATCCCTTCACGGTTACTTGCAAAAGTGAGATCTGATAGATATAGATGAAACTAAATAAAAGATAAAGTAAATATTTTTGGTATTTTTGGTTTATAGATCGGAAAGTAAAAGATTGCAAAATAGTAGATCGAAAACTTATATGATGGAAAATAGTAGATCGGAAACTTATACGATGGAAAATAGTAGATCGGAAACTTATACGATGGAAAATAGTAAATCGGAAACTTATACGATGGAAAATAGTAGATCGGAAACTTATACGATGGAAAATAGACCCGGGGGCCATAGGTTTAACTAGAGGCTTCTCTCAAGATAGCAAATAATACGGTGGGTGAACAAATTACTGCCGAGCAATTGATAGAAAAGTGCAAAGTTATGATGATATCTAAGGCAATGATCATGAAAAGAGGCATCACGTCCGTGTCAAGTAGACCGAAACGATTCTGCATCTACTACTATTACTCCACACATCGACCGACTCCTACCTGCATCTAGAGTATTAAGTTCATGAAGAACAGAGTAACGCATTAAGTAAGAGGGCATGATGTAGAGGAATAAACTCAAGCAATATGATGTAAACCCCATCTTTTTATCCTCGATGGCAACAATACAATACGTGCCTTGCTGCCCCTACTGTCACTGGGAAAGGACACCACAAGATTGAACCCAAAGCTAAGCACTTCTGCCATTGCAAGAAAAACCAACCTAGTTGGCCAAACCAAACCGATAGTTCGATGAGAATTACAAAGATATCAAATCATGCATAAAAGAATTCAGAGAAGATTCAAATAATATTCATAGATAATCTGATCATAAATCCACAATTCATCGGATCTCGGCAAACACATCGCAAAAAGTATTACATCGAATAGATCTCCAAGAACATCGAGGAGAACATGGTATTGAGAATCAAAGAGAGAGAAGAAGCCATCTAGCTACTAGCTATGGAGCCGTAGGTCTGAGATAAACTACTCATGCTTCATCGGAAGGGCAATAGGGTTGATGTAGAAGCCCTCCGTGATCGAATCCCCCTCCGGCAGGGTGCCGGCAAAGGTCCCTAGATGGGAACTCATGGGTATAGAAGGTTGCGGCAGTGGAAAAGTGTTTTCATGGATGCTTCTGGTGGTTTCGGAATATATGTGAATATATAGGCGAAAGAATTAGGTCAGGAGGGTCACGCGGGGCCCACAAGGCAGGGGGCGCGCCCTACCCCCCTGGGCACACCCTCCACCCTTGTGGCCGCCTCGTGGCTCCTCCGACTTCATCTCCAAGTCTCCTGGGTGTCTTCTGGTCCAAGAAAAATCATCGCGAAGATTTTATTCCGTTTGGACTCCGTTTGGTATTCCTTCTCCACGAAGCTAAAAAATAAGGAAAAAAACAGAAACTGGCACTGGGCTCTAGGTTAATAGGTTAGTCCCAAAAATAATATAAAATAGCATATTAATGCATATAAAAAATCCAAAACAGATAATATAATAGCATGGAACAATCAAAAATTATAGATATGTTGGAGACGTATCATACGTCGGCGCCGCGGTTCATCGAGGGGACGCACGGTGATCCTCTCGCTCCCACAGTATGCTCTCGTAGACTGCCGTCCTCTAGCCACGCCGCCACCGCTGGCGACGTTCTTGTGGAGACGCACGGCGGTCAGCTTCTCCCACGGTACGCGCATTCTAAACTGAGGCCCCATGCATGTCGGAGTAGCGCTGAATGTTAGCTGATAGACGTTGTTAATCTCACTATTTGCCGAAATAGTTTATAGTCAATATGCTCTGCTTAAGAAGCTTCGTTACCCTGTTCTGCACTCAATCTGCTTAGCTGAGATGGCATGCCACGCCCGATTAGTTGCTAAAATATCCTGCCATATATTTATTGTGACGTAGATTGCCATGGTCTAGTAGCCAATCTATTAGGTGAAATAGCTCTACGCCGTTTTATACTCAATCTTTGTTGCTGAGATGGCCTTCGATGGCTGTGTGCTCGGCCTCATTGACTGCTAAAACAGCCTGCCATAATTTAGCACTCAAATCTGTTTGCTGAATTAGCTTTACATATATATTTCATTACTTAGATCTGCTTGTCCAAATATCTTGCCATAGCTTTAGACATCGACCTAGGTATTTTTTTTTGGACTTCATAAAAAAGCATATATGATTTTCCTGTAATATCTAGTAGAAGAACTAATTTGTATGTCTAACAGATGGACATGACTTGGATAACTTCTGCTCGAAGATTCTCCACTGCATATGTCGAGGGGGTTGAAAACTTCATGAACTTTATCAAAGCTGAGTACGGAATTCCGAAATCAGATGTGCTCTGCCCGTGTAGCAGTTGTATGAATTCAGTTACAAGACCCCAGTCAACTGTGCAAAATCATCTACACTTGTATGGGATGTCATTCACATATACTAGGTGGGTTCATCATGGTGAAGCTGTGAACGTCAATGTTACTGACTATGTGGAAGTAGCAGATCACCATCTTGATCTGCCTGATGCTCAGGTGGAAGAGGAGGAGGAGGTGGTGGTGGTGGAGCCAGTGAGTTTGACCAACATTAAAACAATGCTACGAAATGCTCGCACATTTCGTGAACTTTCACCTGCTGAAGAAAAACGGTGGGCCCGCATGTTGGAACAATGCAACGTGGCTGTCACCCCAGGAAATAAGCTGTCAGTATTCTCAGCTATGGTCACCTTTCTTCAGGTGAAGACATCTGAGTAGATGACCAACAAATCATTCAATGTGATGTTGGCTGCTTTCCGCAAATCTTTCCCAGATGCGTCTGAGCTGCCACACACCTACAGTAAAATGAAGAATTTCCTTCGTGCAGTTGGAATTGGATATGATATGATCCATGTTTGTAAGAATAATTGTGTTTTGTTCCGGAAGGATTATGCCAACTTAAGTGAATGCCCAAAATGCAAATCATCAAGATGGAAAGATGGCGATGCTGTGAAGAGGATTCCTCATAATGTTCTGAGACATTTTCCAATTATACCAAGATTGCAGAGGTTGTTTCATGATGCTGAAACAAGAGAGGATGTACTGTGGCATTCTAGGAACTAGGAGTACAGAGATCAGAATGTAATGAGCCATCCATCTCATGGTAGTGACTGGAAAAGCTTCAATCAGAAACACAAAAAGTTTGCTGCAGACCCGAGAAACATTAGACTTGGCTTAGCTACAGATGGATTTCATCCATTTGGCCACCAGAGCGCCACATATAGCATGTGGCCAGTGCTTGTTATCCCTTACAACATGCCTCCAAATGTCTGCACCAAAGAATCAAACTACATGATGGCCTTGCTCATCCCAGGTCCAAAAAGTCCTGGAAAGGATTTTGATTTATTCATGGAGCCTCTTGTGGAGGAACTTCAACAGCTATGGAGGGGTGTTCTCACTCAAGACCTATATAGCAGCCCACCAGCTGATTTCTTTCTGTGTGCTGTTATAATTTGGTGCATCCATGATTATCCGGCTTTGGGCACTATGTCAAGGCGAACGACACATGGTTACAATGCATGTGTTCGCTGTGACAAGAATCCGCTGTCATACGCAATACTTAGCAAGATCTGTTACATTGGACACCGTCGTTTCCTTGCCAAGGACAAGTCGTGTCCTACAAAATACTGAAGACATGTGTTCAATGCAAAGCATTAAAACCGTGATGCGCCAAAGAGGCTCACCAGCGATGAGTTGCAAGTGGAATTAGAGAAGGTCAGGCATATTACACCAGGAAACCATCCTGATAATGGTAGCGGGAAAGGAAGCATGGCATGGTAGAAAAGAGATTATTATTTACCCGCAGGTTCACTTTGTGGGACTTGGAGTATTGGAAAGTTTTGGATCTGCGGCATAATCTTGATGTGATGCACATCGAGAAAAATATATGTGACAGCATTATTGGCACACTTCTTAATATTGAAGGCAAGACGAAAGATACCTTAAAATCTAGGATTGATTTGACACACCTGGGTATCAAAAAGGATTTGCAGGTGGAAGATGAAGGCAAACCACGGGATATGGCACCAGCTGTATACGTCTTGGACAAGGTAAAAAGAAAAGAATTCTGCAAGGTCCTGTCACGTGTGAGATTCCCACATGGATTTGCTTCCAACCCTGAAAAAAGAGTCAGTGCAGATGGAAACAAGGTACAAGGGTTGAAAACTCATGACTGCCACATCCTACTTCAAAGGGTTTTACCTGTTATCCTTAGAGGATTGGGCCGCCCTGACTTATACAGAGCAGTTGCAGAGTTGGGACAATTCTTCAGGGAACTCTGCAGTAGAAATATCAGGATAGATGCTTTGGAGCGCCTTAGAGACAAGATACCAACTATCCTATGTGACCTTGAGAAGATATATCCTCCAGCCTTCTTTGATGTGATGGTGCATTTGGCTGTTCATCTACCTGATGAGGCACTACTTAGAGGTCCAGTACAGTATGGCTGGATGTGCCCTATTGAAAGGCGGCTAGGCACTTTCAAGGGCTATGTTAGGAACAGAGCTAGACCTGAGGGTTCCATTGCAGAGGCCTACATTGCTACAGAAGCGTTGACATTCTGCTCAAAATACATTGAAACAGCTGATGAGCTTAGCAAAGAGGTGGGTGAAGACAATCCCGAGCTCATTGTTTTTTATTGTTCTGCTCGAGTTACAGGGAAGAGTCGACAAGACGACAAACCTAAAGATTTGGACAAAATGGTTTGGTATGTGTTGAATAACTGTCCTGAGATTCTACCTTATATCGAGTAAGTGCTAAGTACTGCAGCTTATACATCGTAATCTACTAAACTTGCAGCACATTCTTATATATTTAGATGTTTGACGCGATCACTATGTTGTGCAGCATCTACAAAAAGGAGTTACAGCCGCAAAATCCAAGTAACATTGACAAACTGGTTATGGCAGGATTTGCGAAATGGTTCAAGAGCCATGTAAGCTTTTGAATTGCACTGTTGGTTTTTTTAATATATTGAGTACATACGATGATCAGCTTGTCTATTTTCTAACCATAGGTTAAGAAGATGCGGGAGGATGGGCAGGCAGTTAATGATGTCCTTTACGCACTAGCAATGGGTCCTGATACTCGGGTAAGACATTATGAATCTTGCGTTGTTGGAGATGTGCGCTACAACACCCTTGCACGCGACGAAGGCAGGAAGACACAAAACAGTGCCATCATGAGCACGGATAAGTACGGCGAAGAGACAACTGAAATGTATGGTAACATAACAGGCATTGTTCAGTTGCAGTATATCTCCAGTTTCGAGGTTCACCGGTGTGTGGTTCTGTTGTGCTGTCGTTGGTATAACCTGTTTTCCAGGATCGCAAAACCCAGAGCTGATGATTATTTCAAATCCATCAATGTCAAGGCGGCGTACCAGACCTACGAGCCTTTTATTTTGGCAAATCAAGCAACACAGATATTTTTCTTGGAAGACACATTTGCACATAGCGATGACTGGAGAGTTTTGCAAAGGTTTGAGCAGAGGAATTCGTTTAATGAAGTTGCACAACAAGATGATGCTTACACTGCTCCTGATGTAGAAGATTCCACAGATGTTCCTAATATCTTTGAGAACCATCACGTCAATGACGCTGGCGAAAAGATTGCCTGTCAGGCTGTGGACATACGAGAGTTGATCAATAAGACACCAATGTTTGAGGACATTGAGGATGATGAAGAAGATGACACTGGGGGGAATTATGATTCAGACTGATACACATGGCGAAGATGTTGACGCTGCTGCTGCGGATGATGATTAGATTGCTTTTGTCGTATTTGCCTGTCAGAAGACATTTTGTATCTACTATGTGAAATTGTGTTTGCTATGACAACTGAAACCTGATGAAGTTGTTGTTTAGTATTTTGCTGTGAGAACATCACTTATTATGTATGTTGATTTGTATTTGGTGATTATATGACGACTAAAACATGATGACATTATTGTTTAGTTGTACTCATATTTGGCTGTGAAACTTGTATTTGATGACATAGTTTGCTGTTGGACTGCAATTTGCTCGACGTCTTCGAATGGGAACAAAGCTGACCCGACAGGGCCTTTGCTAATTTATTTATTTATTAGCAAAAGGGCCTCTGCTATTTATTTATTTATGAGCAAAAGGGGATACCCCCTGATTTCCGTTAATAGAAATCATTAGATGTTCACAACACTACGCCCAGCCTGCTAAACAGGTTTCATTCATTACTAGTTTCAGCAAAGTGCTCATGTCATAGCCACTGAATACATCACGAGTGCTACATACACGCAAATAAAGAGATAATCATCCTACAGAGCACATCGATTTTGCCCATTATCTTCACAAGCTCTTTCATCTCCTCATTGCTGTCAAGGCCGTTCAGTAGCTATTGCTTGGCCATGATCAGAGGAACTGCATCTTTAACCTTCTGCTCTGCATCTTCCTATTCTGCCATTCCTTCAGTTACTTGTCCAACACCCCAACCTGCTGGTATTGGGATTCCTCGGCTAACCAAATAATCAGCGTAGTTGCATTCCCCCACATCAGCAACTTCCCAGAAATACAAATCACATGAATCTTCCCTTTTCTGCATGAATCAAATTGGAAGATCATCAACCAAACTATTAAAAAAAATCAGCAACTGAAAGCAGCGGAACAACACTTAAACATATTATTACCCCATGATTCGGGCATTTGTAGAAGACTCGGCCAGGGTTGAGGATTGTGGTTGAGACGCGACGGATGACTCTGCGTGATTTGCAGCAGTGGCACCACACCAACGGCAGCGGGTTGCGATGAGCAACCGGCTGCGGTGCGTGTGCCGGCGGGGGTGTGATGAGACCCACAAGCGATGGCACGGGTGGCGACTTGGCGCATATCTGGTTGTTGCCTACTGAAGAGCAGGAGGACGAGCCACCAGCGGACATGGTTGTTGTGGCCAGAGCTTCTGATGCTAGGCAGAGTAAGTAGAGAAGAGGAGAAGCGAATGTTGGATATGTCAGTTTCATTACTTGCAGAGTAGCATAGCACCATATATAGTCATAATCTAGGTTTGGATTCGAACCAGCTACTGGAGCACGTCTCTCTTTTTTCTAAAACTCAGCAACATCTCTTTACTGGTACACTAGCTTGTTCTGTACGCCTTCTCAAGTCTTTCATTTTCTTTTCTTTCTTTTTTTTGCGAGGAAGGAAGGAGGAAAAAATTGAGGGTTCCTGGGACTCGAACCCAAGACCTCTCGGTTGAAAACCAAGGTTGCTAGTCACTTATGTGGCGAACATTCCCTGGGAGGAGGACGGCAAACGAACGCATTTTCCTCGCAGGTTTAGTTGCGACGCAAGATCAAACGGTCGCAGTTTCGGGAATGTTATCTGGCGAACGAGCCCAGTTTTTCTTTTCTTCCTATATATAAAAAAGTATGCTACTTGGTGTCGGTTTAGTCAACAAACGATTGTGCCAACCTTGACCATTGGATTGACATTCAACGTCTGTCGTGTTTCTTCAGTCTCTTCTTCCTCCAGCCGCCAAACCCAAACCAGCATCGGCGGGACCGCCTGCTCCCGCCTCCCACAGCTGGCTGTGCTGCCGCGCACGCATCATGGCCACATCACACCCTAAAACTCTGCGCATCTTCCTCGGCTCCTGTTCGTTCCCGTCCGAGGCCTCACCATCGTCCTCCGCCTTGGTTCACTCGCCGTGGTGCTGCCCTCCGGTGTTGTCAACATGGTCAACAACCGAGAGGAATAAGGAGATGACTGTACATGGTGAGGATGACAGTAGGGACCCACCAGGATCATGGCAATAGGCAAGCAAGTGCCTCCTTTATTACAAGAAAAAAAGGGTTCCTCCTGATGGTTTCCAGACATCTGGGTCGCACGCCACTGTCAACGTAGTCAATAAGCGAGATAACTGCACAAGGAGCGGCAGACACCCGGGACCCAGCAGTGTGCGCAGTAAAAAAATCGGGACGGAGAAGGGTATCAACTGGGTTGTGCGGGAGCTGTGGCCCGTCTAGCCCAGGCTTTTATTTCATATGTTTACCACATGACCAGCCCAGTTTTTTTTTTCTTTCTGAAAATGGCTAGCCCAGCTATTTTGTTTTTTGTAGAATAACCAACGTAGGCCTACTTGCTTTTCTACGCCCTGCTGGGCCGGAAATCTTTCAAGACGAGGAGGGATGCATTCGGGCTTGCCCAGAAAATGGGCTATAAGTAATAATAAATGGGCTGTAAAATGGAAAAATACAGCAAACAGGCAATTAGTTCCAAAATACTTTTTTCTTTTGGATTTTGATATTTTAAATTTCATTATTTTTGTGCGGGTAAAATTTCATTGGATTTAAATTAAGGTATGTTTAGTTTTTAAATTAATTTGAATCTGGCTAGAAATTTTGGGTTGTATGCTGTTTGGGACAGATTTGCAGGCTGACTTGTGGGTCTACTTGGTTGACGTGTATGAAAGGCTTTGTCAACTTAGTCCACAAACGATTCTAGGAGCAGTGACCGTTGGATGTTAATCCAACGGCCATGCTGCTTCTTCAATATCTGATCTTCTTACTCCAGCTGCCCAAACCAGCGCCGGTGGGACTGCCTGCTCCCGCCTCCCGTGGCCGGCTGTGCTGCCGCACAGGCCGCACCGCCCCACCCTACTCCATCACTGGCCAGGCCATTCCTCTACTCACCCACACCTCCTGTTATTTTCTAGTGACGACAGGCGAACCAGTAAACCCTCGTACTCCCCACCGCGTGGGCAACCACTGCCGAGTCTTCCCCGGCTCCGGGTCGTTCCCTTCCTAGGCCTCGCCGTCGTCCACTGCCCTGGTGCTCTCGGCGCGGCATGGTCAATGAACGACATCCATCGGAAGAGGACTATACGTGGAGAGGCTGACAGCTAGGTCCACGGCCGCACGCAAGCAAGTGCCTCCTTATTACGCGTAAAATAATGATTCCTCCACCTGACAGTAGGGACCCACCGAAAGGGCCTCTGTATTTCGCGAAAAAAATGTTCCTCCCGCTGACAGCTCGGACCCACCAGCTATATCTTCGCACGCAAGGAAGTGCCTCCATATTACGCACAAAAAAATGAATACTCCCCCTGCTATCTGGGACCCACCATAGTTGGAGGCTGACTTGTGGGCCTACTAAGTTGACGCGGACGGAGGGCTTTGTCAACTTAGTCAATATGAACGATTCTAGCTCCAGTGACCGTACGATGTCCATCCAACGGCCGTAGTGCTTCTTCAACCTCTGGTCTTCTTGCTTCAGCCGCCCAAACCAGCACCGGTCGTGCCGCCTACTCCTGCCTCCCGTGGCCGGCTCTGCTGCCGCGCAGGCCTCACCGCCCCACCCTACTCCCATCGCTGGCCTGGCCATCCCTGTACTCACCCAGACGTGCTGTTATTCTCCGGTGACAACAGCCTCACACTACAGCCCAACCAGTAAACCCTCGTACGCCCCTCCGCGTGGGAAACAACTACCGAGTCTTCCCCGGCTCTGGGTCATTCCCTTCCTAGGCCTCGCCGTCGTCCACCACCTTGGTGCTCTCAGCGCGGCGTGGTCAACGTGGTCAAGGAACGACTTACATCGGAAGAGGACTGTACGTGGAGAGGCTGACAGCTAGGTCCACGGCCGCAGCAAGGAAGTGCCTCCTTATTACGCGCAAAATAATGATTCCTCCACCTGATAGCAGGGACCTACCGGAAGGGCCTCTGTATTTTGGCTTAGCTGTATTTGCGAAAAAAACTTTTCCCCCTAACAGCTGGGACCCACCAGCTATATCTTCGGATGCAAGGAAAGTGCCTCCATATTAGGTGCGAAAAAAAATGAATCCTCCCCCTGACAGCTCGGACCCACCATCAATAACTTCGCACGCAAGGAAGTGTGTCATTATCCTCCCTGACAGCCGGGACCCACCTGGTCGAAGCGTACGTAGCGTTGTCGCGAATGTGTACGTACATACTGGTCGATCGGTCTCTCTGCAACGATGAATCGTGGCCGAGCAAGCAGCGGCACGTGTACTAGTAGAGCCCCCGATGTAGCAGTTCAGGCAGTCCCTTCTAAACCGTGTACACGTACGTACAGCCACATGCCAAAGAATACGGCCACGTACATACATACGGGCGGGGTCTCGAACGCCTACTCGCGCATACGTACAGCCAGGGCTCGTGTACATGGAGAGGCAACGGATGGCAGCAACGGCGTCCTGGTCATCGGGCAGCCAACCGGCTGGGTCAGAACGGAGAAACAGTGTATGTTCATCGGGAGGCAATAGACTGGGTCGGAATGCGTCCTATTCAACGGGAGCCAATCGGCTTGGATGGAACAGCCGAAGTGGGGTTTGGCGTACCACAGTACGGAGGAAACGGCCTTCTGTTCGACTGGCTACGGTCGAAACAGGGGTCCTATTCATCGGGAGGGGTGTGGCGTACCGCAAAACGGAGGAAACGGACTTGTGTTGGAGCGCTACGATCAAAACGGGGGTCCTGTTCATCGGGAGGGGTGTGGCGTACCGTAAAATGGAGGAAATAGACTTGTGTTGGAGTGCTACGGTCGAAACGGGGGTCTTGTTTATCGGAGGGGTGTCGCGTACCGCAAAACGGGACTCCACGGGCTACTGTTCACCCACCGTTGACTTCCTTCAGCCTCCACCTGCACTGTTCATCCACCGCGTCTTCCTCTTGCACCCACCAGCTACTATTCATCCACGGGCTACTGTTCTTCCAGCCCTCCACCGGCTACTGTTCAACCAGCCCTCCACGGGGTCCTGTTCATCCACCCCCAACCAGCTCGGCTATGGTGGCCTCCTCTCGGGGTCCTGTTCATCCAACGGTAACGGCCTACTACTACTACCACGGGGTCCTGTTCATCCAACCCCCACCGGGAACTGTTCATCCAACCCCAACCACATACGTCTCGACTTGTTCAACCAACCCCCACGTTCACTGTTCATCAAGATGCAGCAAGTTCGATTGGCTTCAGTTAGCAGCAGTAGCGAAGGAATCCCTCGATCGGGTTCAGTTAACAGCCAGGGATCGATCAATCGCTCGGGTTCAGTAAGCGAACGCCTCGCTCAGGTTCAGTTAGAACCCAACGCCTCGCACACATGCGCGTACGTATATGAGAGAAAACGCGCAAACCTCCGTGCATCGCTCGGCCCCGACCACCCACCGTAACCGGGAACTCCCCGAAATTTTCCTCGCCCTCGCTTCTACCACGATTTTTTCCGTCATGGACGGCCCAAAAAATGTCATGCAGGTGCGTCTCCAGCCCGCCCAGGACGAAAAGCCCATTTTCTGTCATGATTTTTGTCATAGAAGTAGGAGCCCACCACATCTATGATGATGCCGGGTTTTGTCACAATTATCGTCATAGAAGTGTCATAAGCATGACAGGAAAAAAAATTCATTCGGCCCAAAATGTCACGGATGTGTCTTTTTTTTGTAGTGTTGGCAATAAACTCTATACAGTATATTATGAACCTATCATCTGCCAACTATCCTTACTTCTGGAGCCTATATTTTTGTGTACTTGTGCCAGATTATATTAATGCATGCACCATATTACAGCACACATGGGCTCTCTCATCAGAATCCAGTGATAGCACACAAGGGTTTACAGGGAGCCCCTATATTAGAATATCATCTGCATTACAAAGATAATCTCACTACTATTTATGTTTTCATGCTTCTCAGATATTGTACGTAATCACAATGAATATGAGAATGCGTGCATCAGAAGAATATTGTGGAACACTGCAATGACTAACAAAATTGGCATCAACGCATTGAGTTCCATTCTGGATGCAATGAAACTCATATGCTCCCCACCTGCAGATTCTTGTTCAGAATATGATCCTAATGACTATTCTGACCTCGAGGAGTCGAAGGCAGATGGCCTATCCTGTTCACCCATCAAGGTGCCTGTTCTAATTTGGCAAGGTTTTATTGATTGCGCATATCTTGCATAAAGTGTCTTGCATTTCTTCTACTTTGTTGCACCGCCATCTGCTTAGTTTACTCATCATATATGTCAAGATGCCATGCCCATCCATTATCAATACATATTCCATCTGTCATCATACCATGTTTTTCCACTCAAATGTTGTTCTTGTGCATCAGACATCAAAAAGGAAGAGGGTGATTGTCGAACCTGAAGGAGCACCAGCAAAGTCCTTGAAAAACGTGGTGGTGCCAGAGAAATCAGATAGCACCCCACTTATATTGGCTCTACAACCAGTGACACAAAACGTAGGACCGACTCCAGCAGACTGTACCCATACTTCACTGGCCACACCACTAGCCCCACCACACAGGACCTGCACTCCAGCAAAAGGTATGCCGATTTGAATTGCCATAGCACCAGTCGTACCACAGAAAAATCCCACTCCAACAAAAAGTACAGCAAGTCCACCGGCCGAAGACCTATCCCAACTGCAGAGATGGCCAATTCCTGTAGATTGGAACCCCATTCCAGTTATTCCCAGTTTAAAACACAATGCTTTCAATGTTGTTAGGGACTACGTGCATATATTCCCATCATGGGAAGATTATAGTGAAGACAAACACCATTTTCACATCTTCCTGTCCCACTTACGTGTAAGTGCTATTATTCATGGTGATTATTTTCCTATTTTCTGCTAATTGAACACATCAATGATTTACATTACATTGTTGTAAGTAGGCGAGGGTCAATCTGGATAGTCATGACAAGCAAAGCTTGCTTGCGCTTTTCAAGGAAGCATTGCAGCAGTATCGGTGTTACCTGAGGAAAACACACTTTGATGGCAAGTCTATAAATGAATTTCCGGTGAAGTCTCGTGTGCTAAATTTACAAGACATTGAATGGAAAAACCTTGTTATGCACTGGTCTCGTTCCCAGGATGAGGTCCTGTCTATGATATCACATGATAATTTGAACTTCTACTTTTCCGCATGTGCCTTACGGATCTCTTTTGCAGGAAATCTGCTCGAAGAAGAATTCTGGTTTGAAAAGGACGACAGGATCTCGCAAATATACTACTCGCTGCTTTGCTCTTGTTAGTACCTGTTGTCCTGTATCACTGTACTTGCATTCATACCTGGTTCATTATGTGACAGCAGTATGCATGATAGCTTGCTTATCAATTGTTCGCTCCAAATTATCAGATCTGTATTAATGGTTACATTAATGTAGAATATACCCAATGACAATGAAAAAGTTTAGCTCTGCATTGTTCTTGTAAGTACCTGCTGTCCTTTATCAGTGTACTTATATTGACAGCTAGTTGTTCATGTACCATCACTCTGCAACTTATTTTCCTTTGCCCTCCATTTTCTACACATCAGATCTATATTTACTCTTACCATAAGGTTGGATAAAACCAATGGTACTGAAGAAGTTTAGCTCTGCATTGCTCTTGGCTGTACCTTTTGCATGTATTGATGTACTTACATTAATAGCTACTTGGTTATGTAGCATCACTCTTCATCTTATCTTAAATATTCTCCATTTTTTCTTATATTATCACATCCATATTTACTCTTAACAAAATGTAGAATAAAGGCAATGCTTATGAAGAAGATTCTATTGTAAACTTCTTGAATTGCCCCTCCATCAGCATGGACAAGGGCTTTATAGAGCCGGTCTTCACCACTAATGTAAGTTTGTCCTTCTCAAGCCTTCAAACTTTGTTGTGTATATTTGGTTAGGCATGATTGCAACAGCTATTTATTTTTGGTGTTTGCATCAAATTGCATGTTTAAAGTTTATTATGAAGTTCATAAACAAAAGTTTGTCCTTCTTAATTTAAGTTTTCAGTTGTACAACCAAGTTCCTTCTTCATACCATGTAAATTAAACTATACAGAGCAAGTGATCTTCTTTTGCACTGCATGTATGCTTCTGTTCTTGATCCGTAATCCAGTGGTGTGGTGAAACTACCCACTACAGCACAATGTCATATTCTGCAATGCCTTAACTATGAACAATGTCATATCATTCTACTATTATTTAAATCGTCTCTTTATTTGCCAATCTGAAATGGGATAAATTGACAGCACACTAACCATTGATACTTATGAGTTCTTGATCTGTAATCCAGTGGTGTCGTGAAGCTACCAACTCCTTCACAATGTCATTTCCTGCCATGTCTTAACTTGAACAATACCATATTGTGTTAATGCTATTTTAAACTATGTCTCTTTATTCGCCAATAAGAAATGTGATGAATTGTCAGCACTGATACTTATATGTGCAAAACATATCATCTGTCTGCTTGTTTCTCTTTCAGAGTGAGGAGGATATAAGCGTCAAACAAGCATAGTCTCATCAGCTTGCTCAGCTGCTTGCGCTGCAGCTCCCGAGCAGGGCAAACCTTTCTTGAACTCTATTGAAGTGCCGTCGGTTTTGTATATTATTTTGTTGGCGTGTTTATTTGCACTGGTGGCGATCTTTGATGCCCAGTGTATGTAATCTACTGTCTGCTTGTGCTTTATTATCATAGTGGCGAACTTTGATGCCCAGTGGATGTAATATGCCGTAATTTCTTTATTGTATAGTCTAGGTTTTTTCTTATTCACGATGTTGCAGTTATTTTACTGTATATATATCCTGTCTTCGCTCCATGAAAAGTAAACCGGCAAAACTGTAAAATTACGGTACATAATCGGGCCGTCATGCAAATCACTATATATGGGCCGCATCATGGGCCCAGTCATCTTGGTCCGTTAACAGGCCTAAATGTAAACTGGCCCACTAGTAGTTTCGGGCTTTTAATAGGCCAAGTAAACCGCCGGCCCTATTTTGGCAAGAAAATTCAATGGGCTTTTAGTAGGCTGAAAAGTAGGTTGTGCCTGAAACGTGCCGAACAGCTCATGGGCCGACAGCGAGCCGAAATAGACCCCGGCCCATGATTGTGCCAATCACATCACGGGCCGTTAACAGGCCAAAATTGTCTTGGCCCTTGTTTGGCCCAATCAAATTATCGGCTGTGAGCAGGCTAGATGCAAAGCGGGTCATAATTAGGCCCAACTATATGACGGGCTTTTAACAGGCCGAAATAAATATAGGGCCGAAATGTTAAACGGGCCTTTAACAGGCCGAAACTAATATCAGGCCGTACTATTAAATGGGCCTTTAGCAAATAGAAATCCTAACCGGGCCTCAAGTGGGCCCAAAAGCACAGCGTCCAGTTGACGGGCCGAATCTGATATGGGCCATAATTTAGCCCAAAGAATGAAAGGCTCTTAAAGGGCCAGATCTGATATGGGCCGTAATATGGCCCAGAACGTGGTAGGCTATTAATGGGCTGGATCTCATATGGGCCCTTATTAGGCCCAGAACATGGCAGGCTTTTAATGGACCGGATCAAATATGGGCCAGCATTTGGCCCAAAACATGGCAGCCTGTTAACGGGCCGGCCCACTAGTGTCTTCAAAATCTTGTGGGCCTTTAGCTGGGCCGACCCATTATGGTCTGCAAAATCTTGTGGGCCTTTAGCTGGGTCGGCCCATTATGGTCTGCAAAATCTTGTGGGCCTTTAGCTGGGCCGGCCCATTATGGTCTGCAAAATCTTGTGGGCCTTTAGCTGGGCCGGCCCATTTAATCTTTATGGGTCACTTTTGGGCCGGTCCATGTGTCAACATATCATAGCCGCATCTCGCCCATTGGATGAGTGACATCTGTGCCAACGCGGAGCTGACACTTGGTTCCGTCGGCCAATGAGAATTTTACACGTGGAAAATGGCCATTGGTCGTGGCTGTTAGCGGGTTATCAGATCCAAAACTGGACCCGATAGCTTAACAGTGACCCGTTACGGTGGATGCCACGTGTCGGTTACCCTTGACGAAAGCAGTTCCATGACGCGGCATTTATCGTCATGGAAGTGGACACTTCCGTGATGATAATTTTGGTATTGTCATGGAACACTTCTACGACAGCACAGGTATGACTATCTTGATTCTGTCATAAAATCGTCATGGATGTACATGCATGACAGAAAACGTGACCTACTATGACAAACACGTATCATCATGGAAGTGTATTTTTTTGTAGTGAATCAAAAATTATAGATACGACGGAGACGTATCAAACATACACAGGACTCAGTTCTTAAGGACGGTCCCAATGAGACAACCCACCATGTACTCCTACATGGCCTCTCATCGCTACCTTTACCAAATCGTGTTCACACACTTAGCTCTCATCAGCAGAACACCATCGATTCACTCCAATCCATCACCCAGATGAACCAGACCTGACACAACTCTAAGCATAGCAAGCATAACAGACATAGCATGGTAAAGATCACAACAGGGGATCAAGCAACTCCTAACCATGCTAGTAAGGTTTTACTATTTACTGTGGCAAAGACAGGTCATGATGCACAGGAAGTGGGTTCAGCTACCGCAACAAGTAGCAGTTGAAACACTATTGTCTGAATGCAGTAAAAGAGAGCAGGAGCAAGAGAGTGGGTTTGTATCAGAATGCTCAAGGAGGTTTGCTTGCCTGGAATATCAACAGTGGAGCACTGCTCCTCAGACAGGTACTATGGAACACTCTCCGGAGTTGGGGATATTACTACTGGGTGTAAACCGGCCAGGAGAGGCCGGGTTATCCCCATAATGAGTTATTATACTTGAAGCCCACTTGGCAAAGATGGAGGCGCTTTATGAAGGCCCGGGGCCCAACGGCAGATTAAGGTCTGTAGACATAAACCGACATTGATATGTAAACTTGTGCTATAAGATAGAAAGAGTAGAGACCGAGCTGGACATGTTCATGAGCCGGCCTCGGGATCCTGTAAACCGACGGGCGACAACCCATGTATATAAGGGGACGACCTGGCGGCGGTTTGTGGGGAGACAGACAACAATTCGAGAGCCGGGCATAGCGGATTCGCTCCCTGGTCATCGAAACCCTAGCAATTCCACAACAACTGGATTAGGCCTTTACCTTCACCGCAAGGGGCCGAACCAGTATAAACTCTCTGCGTCCCTTGTCCGCTTTAACCCCTTTAGGCTAACCCGTCGCGATGGCTCCACGACTAAGTCCTTTCTCTAGGACATCTGACGTGACAAGACCACGACAGTTGGCGCCCACCGTGGGGCTATCGCATGATGGTTTCGAGTTCTTAGAGGGAAGCTTCGAAGGACTCAAGGGATACGCCATGGGCCGGATGACTAAAAGTCGTCGCGGCAAGCTCTACATCGACGACGCAGGCTGGGGCCCCGAGGCCGGTTCAATTGAGTACGGGTACCGGGTCCCCTTTGGCGGCATTCACGTGTTCATTGGCAAGATTGGCGAACCAGGCCCTGAGCCGGACATCTGCACCGACATCGTTGAAACGGCTCAGCGTGCGAGGTCTGCCCGGGTTAAGCCTGTCATGAAGCATGCCTTCGTGGGAGTCATCCACGGAGTGGAATCTGAAGATGGATCGGAATATGATGGCGAAACCATTGTTTATTCTGGTGACGAGTCATCTACTGGAGAGACCGAGTCATTGTACCAGCTGCAAGATCGCCGGTTTGGTGGTTGTTCCGATGGCAACAGTATTCCGAACTCTCTCGACCCGCCAAGCCGGGTTGCGATCTTCATGGCCGGTACGCAATCAGCGCCACAATCTTCGACCGCTGCAGCGATGATCTCCGGTTCAGCAGCGACGACGGCCGCTGGGGCAGGAGGCCCTGCGCCATCACCGGCTCAGGCTCTGTCTGATTTATTCGACACCTCGGCAGCACTGTTAGCGGCCGAAGTCCGCCTGGCGGATCAGGAGCGGCACAACGCAGAAGTGGCGAAGGTGAAGGATCGGATAGCCCAAGCCAAGGTGGATTTGGCAGCTGAAAACACCAGGATGGCTGCAGAGCGGGCCGAGTTAGATGCACAGGCCTATCGGCTTACGTTGGATCAGAACGCGTCCAATGATGTAATGAGGAGAAGGTACCAGTCTCACCTGCCTCCGGTTTACGAAGCCAGGAATCTCTTCAATACGCCAGGGGCCGGAACCAGCAACCAGCCAGTGGTAAACCGGGTAGAAGCGCCTGGAACGGGGACGCCAATTCAGCCGCGCGCAATGGATCCGCCTCTTCAGAATAACCCATCCCAGCATGTGCCCACGCCTCAGGGTCATTATTCCAACCCCTTGGATAACATAGTCGCGGCCGCTTCATGATTGGCAGCCCTTCCAGTCGATGGTGAGTCCCTTGTAGCGGTGGAGACGCGACCGGCTAGGGAGCTCCTTCAGACAGCTTTGACTCAGCAATAGGCTTATTCGTACAGTCGCGAGAGGATTCATTCCACCCCCCGCCCAAGCCGGAGTTACAGCAGGCACGTTGATGAACCGACTGTGTCTAGCAGTGCCCGCAATCGTAATCCGCTACGAGGCCATAACCCGGCAGGCAGCGGTGTTGATGCTCAGGATGTGGTGGACCGTGCTAGGGCACGTCGAGAGGCTGAGTTAGCAGCACAGAACGCGGCCCGTCAGCTTACTCCGGTTCGTCCAACAACTTCGATGGAACCAGGGGTTACCTCCAGTTCTTTGGGGGTGCCGTGTCTCGTCCCAGCATTACGCAATGTACGGCTGCCCAAGGACTTCAAGGGCCCACGCAAAGTGCCGAATTACACTGCCGATTTATCCCCCGAGTCATGGGTGGAGAGTTATGAGATGGCGATGGAGATGCTGGACGTAGATGATGCGGCATGTGCTAAGTACTTCACCATGATGTTGGAAGGGACAGCTCACACTTGGTTGAAAAACCTACCAGCTAACTCCATTGGGTCATGGGCCGAGCTAAGAGCCCGGTTTATTCAGAATTTCAAAGACACGTGCAAACAGCCAATGTCAATTGTGGATTTAGCTGCCTGTGTCCAGGAGGAAAGAGAATCAACAACCCACTGGGTGCGCCGGGTTTCAGACATTTTGCATTCATCGGACCGCATCAATGCTGATACGGCCGTTTTGATGTTGGAAGGCAATTGCCGGTTTACGCCTCTTAAGTTGAAGCTGGGACGGCTCAAACGCCATTGCAATGACATGGGGACACTTATGGCAGCTCTGGTGAAATATGCCGACTCTGATAGTACCAAGGACCCTGAATCTGATGATGACAAGACAGGAAAGGGAAAGAAGGGTGGCAGCACCAAAGGGCAGCAGCATAACTCGGCGGGGCATGGAAACAGCGGTAAATGTAAAGCGGATAACAGTTCAGATTTTGTAGCTAATACCAACGCGCAGGGTAATGGTCAGCGTCGGAAGGGTAAACCGCCCCCGCGTGGAAGAGAACCAAGTCCCAATCCGGAACGCCTGAATTACCTGTTGAACCAGCCCTGCCCAAAGCACGGATCGCGGGACAAGTTGGCCACGCACCTCTGGAAGGATTGTTATATTATGCGAGAATTCAAAGATTCAGATTTTTTCCGGAATGATAATGGACCGGCTGGCGGTTCAGGCCCCGGGTCTCATGGGCCGGGCTATGGTGGAGGAAGTTCCGGTTCAGGATTCCATGGTAATCAAAGCGGACATGGCAATCAAGGCAATCAAGGCAACCAAGGTGGTTATAATCATCAGGGGAACCAACAGCAGCAGCAGCAGTCGGGTTACCAGAGCAACCCGAAGCAGTTAAACAGTGGACAGTACCATGTCTTCACCACCAACCTATGCAAGCGTGATCAGAAGCTTCATAAAAGGGCAGTGAACTCCGTTGAACCGGCGGTGCCCCGTTACTTACGCTGGTCTGAACAGCCCATTGTGTGGAGTCAAGAGGATCATCCACCTCGGGTTGACAATCCGGGTCATCTGGCGTTGGTGGTGGCACCTCAGGTGGGAGGTTACAAGTTCACTAAAGTACTCATGGATGGGGGGAGTAGTATCAATATCCTTTATTATGAAATCTTCCGTCGCATGGGGTTAACAGATAAAAATCTTAAACCGTCCAGCACGGTCTTCCATGGTGTGGTGCCTGGTAAATCAGTGTATCCGGTCGGTAAGATAGTTCTGGAGGTTGCTTTTGGTGATGAGCATGATTCAAGATCAGAAACATTGACCTTTGAAGTGGTGAAAATCAAGAGCCCGTATCATGCCCTGTTTGGGCGGCCGGCTTATGCTAAATTCATGGCGAGGCCCTGTTATGTCTATCTGCAGCTCAAGATGCCGGGTCATAAGGGGACCATCACGGTACATGGGAGTCGTAAGATCGCTTTGGAATGTGAAGAAGGTGATGCGGCTTATGCTGAGTCGGTTTGTGCAACAGAGGAGTTGAAGTTTTACAAAGACAATGTTGATCCGGCAGACATGACTTCCTTGAAGAAGCCAACTACAGAGCATGATTCGGCCTTGATGTTTAAGTCGGCTGATGAGACTAAGCTAGTTGATTTCGTTCCTGGCGATTCATCCCAGCAGTTCAGCATCAACGCTACCTTGGATCTGAAATAGGAAAGCGCGCTCATCGAGTTCATCCATGAGAACCGGGACATCTTTGCGTGGAAGCCTTCTGACATGCCAGGTGTACCGAGGGAACTCGCTGAGCACACTCTTAACATTGATCCCAAGTTTAAACCGGTCAAGCAGTTTCTCCGCCGGTTCAATGAAGAAAGACGCAAGGCTATTGGTGAGGAAGTGGCCAGGCTCTTGGCAGCTGGCTTTATTGTTGAGGTATTTCATCCTGAGTGGTTGGCTAATCCGGTGCTAGTACTTAAGAAGAACGGCACTTGGCGTATGTGTGTGGACTACACAGATTTGAACAAGGCTTGTCCAGCGGATCCTTTTGCCCTCCCTCGTATTGATCAAATCATTGATGCTACGGCGGGTTGTGAGCGTTTGAGTTTTCTGGATGCTTATTCTGGCTACCATCAAATCAAAATGGCAGTTAAGGACCAGGAGAAGACAGCTTCATAACTCCCTTTGGAGCCTTCTGCTATGTGTCTATGCCCTTTGAGCTAAAGAGTGCCCAGGCGACTTATCAGCGCTGTGTGCAGAACTGTCTTCATGATCAGATCGGCCGCAATGTTCATGCTTATGTGGATGATATTGTGGTGAAATCCAGAGAGAAGGAGACATTGATAGATGACTTGAAGGAGACCTTTGATAACCTCCGGGTTTATAAGATGATGCTTAATCCGGCCAAATGTGTCTTTGGTGTACCGGCAGGCAAGCTCTTGGGTTTTCTGGTGTCTAACAGGGGCATTGAAGCTAATCCAGAGAAAATCAAGGCCATAACTTCTTTGGCTAAACCGAAGTGCATCAATGATGTTCAACGCTTGGCAGGCCGGATTGCAGCCTTGAGTCCATTTATTAGTCGCCTCGGGGAGAAGGCTATCCCTTTATATCAGATGCTGAAGAAGACGGATAATTTCGTCTGGAGCGACGCCGCCAATAAAGCGTTTGAGGATTTAAAGCGGCACCTAGCCGAGCCGCCTGTCCTTGCTGCTCCTGTTGATAAAGAGCCTTTGATGTTATATGTGGCTGCCAATGCCAGGGGGATTAGCTTGGCTATTGTGGTGGAGCGCAAGGAGACCGGAAAGGAGTATCCGGTTCAACGGCCGGTTTATTACATCAGTGAGGTACTTATTGAGTCTAAGCAAAGGTACCCACATTGGCAGAAGCTGGTGTATGGAGTTTTTATGGCAAGCCGGAAGCTCAAGCAATATTTCCAGGGTCATCCCATCACTGTGGTCAGCTCTGCTCCTTTGGGGGAAATAATCCAGAACAGGGAAGCGACTGGCCGGATTGCCAAGTGGGCCATTGAGCTTGGACCTCACGGGTTAAATTATGTGCATCGGACGGCAATCAAATCACAAGCATTGGTGATTTCATCAATGATTGGACAGAGTTACAGGCACCAGAAGAGAAGCCGGATCATACTTATTGGACTATTCATTTTGATGGGTCCAGGCAATTGGAGGGCTCGGGGGCTGGAGTCGTATTAACTTCCCCACGAGGTGATAAGTTTTGTTATGTTCTCCGTTTAATGTTCCCTTGCACTAACAATGCAGCTGAATATGAGGCCTTACTCCACAGTCTTCGGATGGCTAAGGAGATGAATTTGAGCCGGGTTAAGTGCTTCGGTGACTCGGACCTGGTGGCTCAACAAGTGTCTGGCACTTGGGATTCTAAGGATCCGCTCATGGCTGCATATCGTCGAGAGGTGGATATTGTTGCAGGTCACTTCAAAGGCTATCAGGTTGATCATGTGGATCGGTGGAAGAATGAAGTGGCGGACGCTTTAAGCCATTTGGGTTCCCAGCGTAAGCCGGTTCCACCCAACGTCTTTTTGGATGTGCTGCATAATCCGTCGGTTAAACTTCCCACAGAGGAGGATCTGGCTGTTCCTGATCCGGAGGCTCAATTGGTGGCAGCACTTCATGTTATTCCGGAATGGACCGTCCCATATCTGGAGTACATGAACTGGGGCGAGTTACCCGAGGATGAGACTTTCGCCAGATAGATAATCCGGCGATCCAAGTCAATGACTATTGTCAATGGCGAATTACATCACCGCAGTGTAACAGGGGCGTTTCAACGTTGTGTATCTCCTAAAGAAGGCCGTGAGATCCTGTGTGAGATCCACGAAGGGGATTGTGGTCACCATGCCGGTTCAAAGTCCCTGGTAGCTAAAGCTTTTCGTCACGGTTTTTATTGGCTGACGGCTCATGCTGATGCGGAAGATTTGGTGAAAAAGTGCGATGGTTGTCAGAAGTTTTCACGCCGAGCTCATGTTCCGGCCCAGGAATTGAGGATGATTCCAATCACTTGGCCGTTTGCAACTTGGGGGCTGGATATGGTTGGGCCCTTTAAGAGATCCAAGGACAAGAAGACCCACCTTTTGGTGGCGGTTGATAAGTTTACTAAGTGGGTGGAGGCAGAGCCAGTCAGTAAGTGTGATGCAGCTACGACGGTTCAATTCATCAAGAAGGTGATTTTCCGGTTTGGCTTTCCGCACAGCATTATAACTGATAATGGTACTAATTTGTCCAAAGGTGCTATGAAAGAGTTCTGTCAGCGTGAGCACATCCGACTTGACGTATCTTCAGTGGCTCACCCCCAATCTAATGGTCAAGCGGAGAGAGCCAATCAGGAGATCTTGAGAGGCATCAAGCCCCGGCTTATGGTTCCTTTGCAACGGACGCCGGGTTGTTGGGTGGAGGAGTTACCTTCTGTGTTATGGAGCATCAATACCACGCCCAATAGGTCTACGGGTTACACACCTTTCTTCATGGTCTACGGAGCAGAGGCGGTTCTCCCGAGTGACATCCGTCATGACTCGCCTCGTGTGGCGGCTTATGTTGAAGCTGATAATGAAAAGGCATGGCAGGAAGCCCTTGACCTGTTAGATGAGGAGCGTGACATTGCAGCAGCCCGTTCGGCGATTTATCAGCAAGATCTGCGTCGTTATCACAGCCGTCGGGTTAGAACCAGAACTTTTCAAGAAGGCGATCTGGTGCTCCGACTCATCCAGGATCAGACGGATATGCACAAGTTATCCCCGCCTTGGGAAGGACCCTTTGTGGTCAGCAAGAACCTGCACAACGGGTCATACTACCTAATCGATGTTCGAGAGCACAAAGACTCACGTAAATCGGAGGAGGAGACCCACCGGCCGTGGAATATCGCTCATCTACGGCCTTACTATACCTGAGCCCTAAGCTCTGCTATGTACATAGTTATGACAATGTATATATTATGATCAATATAATAAACCGGAGCCTCAGCTAAAGCGGGGTATCTGTTGTTTTTTCTTACTTCAGGTGTGGTTACATAGAGGTTTCTGCTTATAAAGCGGCGTTCGGTTTACCCCTTGATTCGGCTTATCAAGCCATATATATAAATCACTTGGGGGCTTGGTCGTATTCGAACCTTAGCTACACCTCTTGATAGGCGCAAGGCCACCAGAAAAATCACTTGGGGGCTTGGTCATATTTGAACCATAGCTACACCTCTTGATTGGCTCAGAGCCAAAAAGAAAAATTACTTAGGGGCCAAAGAGAGTGTTCCAAAAGAACAACTCAAACATAGGCACCCACTGAGCGCAGCTCAAAATATTGCTCGGGGATTCTTTGCTATTGCAATGAACAAAGAATCTACACTTGTAATAGGCTATCAAGCCACGGCTTGGAAGCCTGGTGTATACACCTAAAACCCCGAGTTAGCCTGCCTTTGTTAAGTAAGTCACTCCGTCCAGGTAAACCTGGTATGACCCGTCGAACTTCGACAAGTCAATCTCATAAGACCCTGAACTTGTCAAAGTTAAAACGATGATTGGTTAAAGATTGAGGTCTATCTTAAAAGGCTTTGTAAAATGGTTTAACTCAGCGGCCTGGCAGCCCATGAAAAGCCTCGAATTTGGGGCCTGGCAGCCCGTGAAAAGCCTCGACTACAAGTTTTCATATGCTTTTATTTGCCAAGTTTTTTCTCCTTTGATGAGATTTATGATGATTTTGGTAAACCGGCGTTAATTAACCCGGCTCGGCTTTCAACTACAAGTTGTCAATACATGATTAGTCATAATCATGTGCTTATTAACCCGGTCTGGTTTTGACTACAAGTCGCCAGTGTTATATATGAATAATCCGGTGTTTTTTCACAACCCGGTACGGGTTTATCATAAACCGGCACAATATGGAAGGAGTTATCAATACTCATGATTAGGGGTATCACCCTTACTACAAAGGTTGATCAATCTATGATGTGATTCAATGTCACAGGTACCATTTATTTTCATATTTGATTATTTTTAACAGCCTTGTTTATAAACCCAGGCTATATGTTTGGGCATCATGACCTGTCCAGTGGTAAACCGCCAGGACAAGTTCAACTTTTTGTATGCAGGAACACCCTGAATAAATCGCTTTGGATTATGAACATCATATATCTTAAAGCATGGTGAATTAACGGTATCAAGCAAAGTAAATATGCACGATGGCATAGCAGACCAAGTGTTTAAACTAGCCTATTACAAGGCGTTTCAGTGCCCAAAAGAGTAATTGTTTTTTGGCAAGTAATGCAGCACGCGGAAGGTTAAATCGGCCTCCGGATCATGACTCGTCACCGGGCTGCCCTGACAGTTGTGGATCGCTTTGCGCCGGTTCATCCTCTTCCTCTCTACCCAGCGGCTGGAAGTCAATGGTGGCCCAATCGACCCAGTTAAGGCTTGGAACACAGCTTCATCGCTTATAAGTGTGGACTGTTCAACATCAGGGGCATAGGTGTGCTTACGGATTGGCGGGATAAGGTTTTGAGCCTCAGGGGTTGGTGCAGCAACCCGTTTGTTGTTGACATCATAGCTCGCCTGGTAATATGAAAGATCAGTTTCTTCAGCTAGTTGGCAAGCCAGTGGACGTACTTCCCGGTTTATTGCTCGGAGGTCCTCATGGCCAAATTCTGATCCATCTTCTTTTAAGCTTGGATAGCCTTTAGCCACATCCACCGGATCAAGATCAGGCACCCATGCTTTTGCCCGGGTTAGTGCGGTCAGAGCACCAGCCTTGGCAGCAGATCTCTTTAGCTCTTCTACCCAGACAGGCATCATTGACAACCTTTCTAAGGTCTCCTTGATTAAAGTTGGGGGCGGCTTGTTGTGAGAAGCAGTGCAGATGATCCGTTGCGCGCCGGTATATAACTGCTCTATAAGAGTATAGGCAGCCTTCAGCTTCTTCTGTACGTCAGAGCCCAGATGACTAATGCGAGTTCCTGCGCCATTACAAACATCAGTAAACCGGCAATGTATGGGATGATATGTTGAAAAATTTAAAGCCAGGATATTTACCAAACACAGCAGCAGTCATGGCATGTATTTGCCGCTTTACACCAGTTAGCTCGTCTACCACCGGTTTAAGAGCTGCTTCTGCGTCCTCGGCACTTTTTTGCAATGCGGATTTTTCTGTGTCCCAATCCGCCCGCTCCTTGTTGAAACTCTTCTTCAGCTTTTCCATAGCGGCCAAAGCACTGGTAAGCTCATCTTTGGTTTTGGAGGTTTCTGCCTGCTGGGACTTGATGTTTTCTTGCAGATCAGCGGTTTGAGTTTCCTTTTTGCTCAGCTCAGCCTATAAGAGACAAACATATCATGAATTGGCAGTGCATATTTGAAGTACCAAGCACATAACAAGTTATGCACCTGATACTTGGGGGCTAATGCATATTTGCTCGTAATCAGAAATTTCTACAAGTCCCAAGTGCAATACAAGTATTACTCTTGGCACTTGGGGGCTAATGTATGCTTGCTCAAAGTGACATTATGAGTATTCTTCTAAAAGTCCCGGTGCATCTTCATCAGTTAAACCGGCCCTTGGGGACTATACCGGCGAAAGTTGTAATATTGCAATTCTAAGGTACCGGTTCATCTTAGAAAGATAACCCGGCCCTTGGAGGCTAAGCATGCAAAGTTGAGATATTACAAAGTCCCAGTTCAGATGGCTATCATAAACCGGCACTTGGGGGCTACTGGAGTTAATATTTGGAATTGAACACAAGAGAGAAGCAGTTATGCAGTTACCTCATATCGCTCCTTCATTAGATTCACTAAACCGGCTTCAAAGTCGCGGCTTGTGTACATGCGGTTTAAAAAACCAGAATGGATTTCTTGGGCGTTGAGGTGAGCATAGGTTGATAAATCTGTGTTCCATTTGCCTTTGCCCATAGCAGAAACCTCGTCCTTGGCACTATGCTTCGATAAAGCAACAGGATTGCCAGGAGCGGTGTGGCCGACGCCAGTAATCATAATATCATCTTCTTTATCATCAGCAGCCTTCATGGGAGTTGACGGTTTATCAGCAGCCTTAGCTGGGCTGGCCGACTTATCATCCGCGTGAGCCGGGCTAGTCGGTTTATCAGTGTGGCCTGTGGTGTCAACTTCTGTTTGTTCAACTATGAAGTTGTAATCTTGAGGCGGTGGATCATCATGTGTAACATCAATATTTGTTCTTTCCATATCTGGAGTCTTCTCCGGTTCAATATCCACATTGTCATCAGACGGTTTATTTAACCGGGCCTTCTTACTGGGTCTAGGCTTGGCACTGAGAAGAACAAACATAAAGATCAGTACAGTATGCAAACATAACACATTAAGGATAAGATTAAAGCATAACCTACCCAGGGACCGTCTTGAGGGTTGGAAGTTGTGTGGCCGTTGACTCGCTAGAGGACGAATTAGGTGTTCCCTGATAATTTGAATCAGACGGATTAAGAGGCTGTCGAAAACAACCCGCCTTGGGGCAAGAAATATCAGGAGTATAGGAGACCTCTGATCGACGTTTCCGGACCGGAGTGTTCGGTAAACCGGCAGAGGTAACTACCTGGCCACTGTGCCGGGTTGTGCGGCGGGCTTCGTGTTGCTGCTTCTTCAAAAGAAAGTTTGGGTCCAAGTGAGCTAAGGGGTGAGAAAATTTTATTTTCCGGTTTGCTTGACGGATTTTCTGTGTTGGCAGAGGGTCTGAACCGGAAGAAGGGATAATTACCTCTGCATGGTCAGCCTGGCTGCCTTCGGCGTCGTCCTGATAACAGTCATTGTCAACAAGGTGTATGAAAAAAGAACCAAGAGAGTCAAGTTCTACCTCTGAGTCCGGATTAGCCAGATCCGCATCAGCATTTGGTTCAGAAGATTCAGTGGTCATCTTCTTGGCAGGTTTCTTGATGACCTTGGTCTTCGGGCGAAGTGGTTTTGCCGGTTTATCCTGTGGTTTTTTCTTCCAGAATGGGTCATCGCCCTGTGAAAGACGGACAAAATTTTGAGACTATCTGAAAAGGGGTAAACTAAAACAAGAAAGTTGTGATTCTTACAGGTGGCGGTTTATTGGAGACGCAGAAAGGGCTTAACCCGGTCTGGCTACAGACAGCTTCCGGTTCATTCAGTATTTTCTTGACAGCCTCAGTAACTTCGGCTTCTGTTAGCTGAATGTTGATGTGTCGTTGAGGGTCTTTCAAATCCCCTGTGTACTCACACATTAAACCGGGGCGCCGGCTTAAGGGCAGAACGCTCCAAGATATCCAACAGCGAACAAAGTCAACACCTGTCAAACCATTTGCCATAAAGGCTCTGAGCTTTGATAGTTGTGGTGCATAGTTGGACCGTTCCTTGGCAGTCAGCCTTTGAGGGAAGGGATGAGTGTTGCTAAGCCGGTGGGGACGGTAACCCGGCAGAGGATTTTCATCGGTTGGAGATGTGTCTTTGCAGTAAAACCAAGTCTGATTCCAGTCCTTGGGGTGACTATGAAGCTTGGCATGAGGGAAGCTGACACCCTTCCTCTTTTGAATTGCCATTCCACCAAGCTCAGTGTTGGGTCCATCTGTGAACTCTGTGCGACGGTTTAAATAAAAGAAATCCCTGAACAGTTCAACTGTGGGCTCCTCTTGAAGATAGGCCTCACAAAATACTTGGAAATTGCAAATATTGGACATAGAGTTTGGT
Source organism: Thinopyrum elongatum (assembly GCA_011799875.1). Classification (NCBI taxonomy): domain Eukaryota; kingdom Viridiplantae; phylum Streptophyta; class Magnoliopsida; order Poales; family Poaceae; genus Thinopyrum; species Thinopyrum elongatum. Next base: position 134,573,651 of record CM022303.1, read on the forward strand.
CCAATATCTTGACGGTGGAGTTGGAAGCTGGCCAGCACGTCCCGGAAAAATTTTGAACCGGGAGGGCTAAAGCCTCGACCCAGATGGTCAGTAAAAACAACTACTTCTCCGTCCTTGGGTTCAGGAGGATTTTCCGGACCAGGGGCCCTCCAGTGGATGACTTCTTTATTGGCTAAAGCTCCAGTTGTGACACATATGTTTAACTGCTCTTCAGTAACCCGGGAAGGAACCCAGTTGCACTCGTAAACTTGTTTGGCCATTTCAATGGGAAGCTGAAACATATTTATTGCCGGTTTAAGATTTATGACGGGCGAGCATAAAGCAATGCAAAATAAGCAGAAGCAGAGGCATATTGTTAAACCGGAGTTTGATATTACTAAACCGGAGTCTGACAATGGAGAAGGTACACAGATCAATGAATCGGCGGTTTAAGAGGGGACTAATGATGCCTACCGGATTATTGTTCTTTAACAAAGCTAAACCGCCTATATTGGTATGAAAGATACAGATCTAAAATACCTAAGTGAGGGGAAAACAAGTTTCACAAAGTGATATGATAATTTCAGATCTGCAGTGCGACAAAAAACTAGAATATACTCAGACCTAAACTTCAGGTACTTAAATAGTTCATCAGGTTCAGATGAGTTTTTTTGTATGAAAGGGATGCTCTAATGGGGAAAAGGGAGCTTTAACTACAAAGGCATCGGAAAATATCAGATCTAACTTGCCATTTGCGCTATTGAACAGGGGAGAATAGCTCTAGAACTTCGAAGAACTCCGATGAGTACAAACCCTAGTGATAAGATCTAGGGTGGAAGGAGAGGAGGCTTACCAGTATCAAGGAACAGCGGAGAGGTGTCGCGGCTTTCTGGTACGATCAGGGTGATGCAGCGGCCTTCGTTGGGGCAGAGGCGAAGGTCGACGGCGACGGTGGAGCTCCAACGTTCGGGCGACGCGAGGAAGAGGACGATGCGAAGGGGCACGAAGGGGAAAAATGAAAAGGACCCTTCGGCTTTATTTATAAGGCGAATGGATAAGTGACAGGCGTGAGAATCGAGGAGCCCAAAGCGGGATATGTGGCAGAGCTGTCGCCTCGATTGTCGGAGGCTCATTAATGAAGGTGAGAGACATACCATTTTTAATAACAGGTGACATCATGGCGGTTTATCAAGATACTGGAGGATGACGTCGTGGCGGTTTACAAGATTTATGCGAAGATGCTGAAAGAAGAATTTTTCTCAAGTTGAAGATTGACATGAACCAGTTCAAATCAATCTAGGGCCTAATGTTGGGGATATTACTACTGGGTGTAAACCGGCCAGGAGAGGCCGGGTTATCCCCATAATGAGTTATTATACTTGAAGCCCACTTGGCAAAGATGGAGGCGCTTTATGAAGGCCCGGGGCCCAACGGCAGATTAAGGCCTGTAGACATAAACCGACATTGATATGTAAACTTGTGCTATAAGATAGAAAGAGTAGAGACCGAGCCGGACATGTTCATGAGCCGGCCTCGGGATCCTGTAAACCGACGGGCGTCAACCCATGTATATAAGGGGACGACCCAGCGGCGGTTTGTGGGGAGACAGACAACAATTCGAGAGCCGGGCATAGCGGATTCGCTCCCTGGTCATCGAAACCCTAGCAATTCCACAACAACTGGATTAGGCCTTTACCTTCACCGCAAGGGGCCGAACCAGTATAAACTCTCTGCGTCCCTTGTCCGCTTTAACCCCTTTAGGCTAACCCGTCGCGATGGCTCCACGACTAAGTCCTTTCTCTAGGACATATGACGTGACAAGACCACGACATCCGGAGCAGGACCTATCGAAAAGGACGATGCCGGCAATCAATACACAACATATGCAACAATATGATACATGGAGATGACATGGCAAGAATGCTATGGAGTGTGCTAATGCATCTAGCAACACTTTAGATGAGGTCCATTTGAACCAAGGGTTCAAATGCAAACTTCCATATTAAGCACTTAAAATGCCAATTAGTGTTTTCACTTATACAGTAGGTATAAGTTGGTTAAACATGCATGAAAGTGGCATAAATGGATAGATTGGATTTTTTTGATAATTTTTCATATATAACTTATTTCATTCTGAGCTACGGTTTATTTTCTATGATTTTTTTGAAGTTTAACTAATTTTCTAGAATTTCAAAATCATTTCTGAAGTAGAAATAATCCATAAATGGTTTATTGCGTTAGCACTGCATCATGCTTGCGTCAGCAGGTCAGCGGGGTCAACCAGAGTCAAACCTGACCAGTGGAGCCCACTGGTCAGTGACTCGTTTAGTTAACCAGGGTGATTAGCACTAATTTTTGTCACTAACCCAAAGTTAGTCAGAAGCCGGGCCCACACGTCAGTCTCGGAGTCAAATGGTGGTCAAAACCAGTTGGGATGACCGGCATTCAGCCGCCGGCGACAACGGGGACGGCGGAGCGGGTCAGAAATCGTCCACAGTCGACCAAATCAACTACGGTTTGGCCCTACGCGAAGCTGGTGCACGCGCGCATCCGTTGGTGGCCTTGGTTTCGTTGGAGGTGGCCTAAATAGATGGCAGCGGCCGGAGTTCGGGTTAGGTTGGGCTCGACGCTAGGGCGCTTGGGAGGAGGAGCTGGAGGGATCTGCGGCCTCCTGGGAGCATTCGGAGCACGCGGGCGTTCTCAGACGCGAGCTAGGGTGTCTATAGCCGCGGTAGCGCCATGGCCGGCGGCGATGAGCTCTCGGCTCCGGTGGCTCGGGCAGTTAGAGGAAGCAAACAAGCTCGGGGGCAGGGGAAGAGATAGCGGAGCTCACAACGGTTTTGTTGGTGCAGCTAGCGAGCTCGGGGCGTGTTGTGGACGGCAAATCGGCGAGGGCGATCGGCGGCGTCCGAGGTTGAAGATGAGGTCGGGGACAGCACGGCAGGGCATCCAGGATTGCGCTCATTGAGGGGAAGCTTCATGGCGTCGAGGCAGACAGCGGGGATAGCACGGGGATGGTTGTGGCCGCCGTGGTGCTCGTCGGCGGTCTCGCGTGCGTCCCGGTCCAGGCAAGAGAGAGAGAGCAGAGGGGGGGAAGGCACGGGAGAGAGTGAGAGAGAGGCCAGGGGTGTGCGTGGCGTCTCCAGGAGGGTCGGGGCGCAGGCAGGCAGCCTGGAGGTGGCGCGGCGCATGCTCGCGCGCATTGGGCGCGTGGCCTCGTCCTCCTAGCGCCATGAGGACAATGACTGGCGTCGGCTGGGGGTTGGGCCGCCTACTGGGCTGGCCAGGTAAGCCTTTTCCTTTTCTGTTTTTCTACTTTTCTATTTTATTTTCTCTGTTTTGATTTAGGTTAGGCACTAAATCATTTAAGTAAATTCTAAAAATTATTTTGGAGGTTAACTGAATTATTCCAGAGCTCCACAATAACTTCAGAATATTTGGACCATTTAAAATATATATAGCATTTAAATGGCTCCAATTCAAATACCTTTGTGTTAATTCAAAAATCCAAAAATGACATAGAAATATGTGCATCATTTTTGGCAGAGGATTTCACCTTTATCAAAAATCATGAACTTTTCTGAAGGGCATTTCGGTTTATTGAAAATATTTTTAAGTGAACCTATGAAGGTTAAAGAGGTGCTAGGGTTTGGTCATTCCCCATTTCAAGTTTAATTGAAATTTAAACATGATGCAACACCAGATGCTAGTCTAAGTCATTACCAGAACTAGGGATGTGACATTTCATATATCACCATTGCTACTTTTCAAGCTCTCAAATAAATTTAAGTGAGGTACGACAGCATAAATATTTCTTCAAAAAAAATTCAACTCTCAAAATAATCTAAGTGAAACATGAGAGCATATTTCTTCAAAATTTTCTAACTCTCGAAATAATCTAAGTGAAGCATGAGAGCATATTTCTTCAAAATTTTACTAACTCTCAAAATGATCTAAGTGAAGCATGAGAGTATTTCTTCAAAAGTTAAACCACCACCATGCTCAAAAATATATAAGTGAAGTACTAGAGCAATTCCATAGCTCAAAAAAATTAAGTGAAGCACATAGAGCAATTCTAACAAATCATAGCATCATTATGACTCTCTCAAATAGGTGTGTCCAGCAAGGATGATTGTGACAAACTAAAAAGCAAAACAAGCAAAGACTCATATAATACAAGACGCTCCCAGCAAAACTCATGATATGTGACGAATAAAAATATAGCTCCAAGTAAAATTACCGATGATCGTTAGAAGAAAGAGGGGATGCCCCGGGGCATCCCCAAGCTTAGTTGCTTGATTCTCCTTGAATATTACCTTGGGGTGACATGGGCATCCTCAAACTTAGGCTCTTTTCACTCCTTAATCCTTCATCCATCGTGATCTCACCCAAAACTTGAAAACTTCAATGATACAAAACTTAACAAAAACCTTAGTATAGTAAAGCAAATCACCACTTTAAGTAGTGTTGCAAACCCATTCATATTTTATTATTGCATTATACCTACTGTATTCTAACTTTACCATGGCTTATACCCCCCCCCCCCCCCGGCGATAAAATCCATAGATTCATCAAAATAAGCACACAATGCAACAAAAACAGAATCTGTCAAAAACAGAACAGTCTGTAGTAATCTGTACTTTAACCATACTTCTGTAACTCCAAAAATTCTGAACAATCAGGACGACAGAGGCAATTTGTATATCAATCTTGTGTAAAAATATCAGAATTTTTCGTCGCTTCTGTGATTTTTAAAAATTCAGCTACTAGACGCAAAAGTTTCTATTTTTCAACAGGATCAAATCAACTATCACCCAAGCCATCCTAAAGGCATCACTTGGCACAAACACAACATAAAAAGCACAATCATAACAGAGGCATAATTATGTATTTATTGAAAAACAGAAAAGAAACAAAAATTTAAAGGATAAATATTGGGTTGCCTCCCAACAAGCGCTATTTTTTTACGCCCCTAGCTAAGCATAATGCATAGTTTCAAGTATTGTCATCTTTAGTTTTTGATCCATAGGTTGCCCCTCATGATTGATTCATATGGTGGCTTAATTCTAGTTCTAGGGAAGTGTTCCATACCCTTTCTCAAAGGAAACTAAAATTTTATATTTCCTTCTTTCATATCAATCACGGCATCTATAGTTCATAAAAACGGTCTACCAAGTATTATGGGACAAGACGGATTGCAATCAATACCAAGAATAATAAAATCTATGAGCACATAGTTCCTATTTGCAAGAATAAGAAAATCATTAATTCTTCCCAAAGGCTTTTTAATAGTAGAATCTGCCAAGTGCAAATTAAGAGAACATTCTTCCAACTTAGTAAAACCTAGCACATCACATAGACATTTCGGAATTGTGGAAACACTAGCACCCAAATCACATAAAGCATTGCACTCATAATTTTTTATCTTGACTTTAATGATGGGTTCCCATTCATCATATAATTTTCTAGGAATTGAAATCTTTAATTCTAACTTTTCTTCTAAAGCTTTCATCATCGCTTCTACAATATGTTTAGTAAAAGCTTTATTTTGTTCATAGGCATTCGGTGAATTTATCATAGATTGCAACAAAGAAATACACTCTATCAAAGAGCAACTATCATAATTTAAGTCTTTGTAATCCAAAAGAGTGGGCACATCACTAGCTAAAGTTTTTACCTCTCCAAACCCACTTTTATCAATTTTTTCAACAAGATTTTCACCCTCCGAATTATGAGGACGCCTTCTAACTAAAGTTGACTCTTCTTCAGTCCTCTTATCATCAATTTTAATATTACTAAACAAGGAATCAATAGAATAAACACCAATCATTTTAATATGTTCATCATTACTATGAAAGCAATCGGTCGAAAACGCTCTTTCTAAAAATTCTCTTTTAGCTCTAAGCATAGTGGTTCTTTTCTTACTTTAATCCATGGAAACATATAAAGCTTTAGTTGATTCATTGACATCAACCTTAGGTGGAAAAATTTTAATCTTGAGATTTTCTATATCATGAGTAATTCTATCAATGCTTCTAGACATATCGTCAATCTTATTCAATTTTTCTTCTATCGTGGTATTGAAAACTTTTTGAGCATTGATAAATTCTTTAATATTACTCTCAAGATCAGAGGGCATCCTATTATTATTATACAAAGAATTACCATAGGAATTGCCATAATTATTAGAGGAATTTCCAGGGAAAGGTCTAGGATTAAAATTACCTCTATAAGCATTGTTATTAAAATTGTTTCGAGAGACAAAATTAACATCTACGGGATCATTATTTTACTAGCAACCAATTTCATAAGTGCATCAACTTTTTCACTCAAAGTACTAAATTTTTCAACAAAATTAACCTTTTTACTAGTAGGTGTTCTTTCGGTATTCCATTTTGAATAATTTACCATTATATTATATAGCAATTTAGTAGCTTCACCCAAAGTAATCTCCATAAAAGTACCACGCGTGGCGGAATCTAAAATATTTCTAGAAATAAAATTCAATCCTGCATAAAAAATTTGTATAATCATCCAAAGATTTAAACCATGAGTATGACAATTTCTTAACATTAATTTCATTCTTTCCCAAGATTGTGCAACATGTTCATGCTCAAGTTGCTTGAAATTCATAATTTGATTTCTAAGGGAAATAATTTTCGTGGGCGGAAAATACTTAGTAAGAAAAGCATCTTTGCAATTATCCCAAGAATCAATACTATTACGAGGCAAAGATGAAAACCAAATTTTTGCACGATCCCGCAAAGAGAAAGGAAATAATTTTAATTTCACAATATCATTGTCCACTTCTTTCTTCTTTTGCATATCACACAATTCTACGAAAGTGTTTAGATGGGACGCGGCATCCTCATTAGGATTACCGAAAAATTGCTCTTTCATAACAAGATTCAACAAAGCGGCATTAATATCATAAGACTCCGCACTAGTGGCAGGAGGAGCAACCGGAGTACTAATAAAATCATTGTTATTAGTATTGGAAAAATCACACAATTTGGTGTTTTCTTGAGACATCGTGACTACGCAACAAGAACACAAGCAAACAAAAGATCAAACAAGAAAAAGGCAAACGAAAAATATTTTGGATTTTTGTAAAAAAAATGTTTTAGAAGTGGAGGAGATGAAAACGAGAGGCAAATGGCAAATAAAGTAATTGCAAGGAGATGAGAGTTTGTGCATAGGAACCTGATAGATGTTGATGATATCTCCCCGGCAACGGCGCCAGAAATTCTTCCTGATTGCTTGTATCTGTGTTGGTATTTCCCCGAAGAGGAGAGGATGATGCAGCATAGCAACGGTAAGTATTTCCCTCAGTTATGAAACCAAGGTTATCAATCCAGTAGGAGAACCAAGCAACACTATGTAAACAGCACTTGCACACAAACAACAACTTGCAACCCAACGCGTAAGAGGGGTTGTCAATCCCTCCTCGGTATTGAGATAGATTAAATTGTATGAGATTTGTAAATAGATCTAACTAAAACACAAAATAAAATAAAATAAGGAAAAATGCAGCAAGGTATTTTTGGTTTTATATGATAGGAAAATAGACCCGGGGGCCGTAGTTTTCACTAGAGGCTTCTCTCGGGAAAATAGCACACAGTGGGTAAACAAATTGATGTTGGACAATTGATAGAAAAGGGAATAATCATGACGATATCCAAGGCAATGATCATGTATATAGGCATCACGTCCAAGATTAGTAGACCGAAACGATTTTACACCTACTACTATTACTCCACACATCGACCGCTATCCAGCATGCATCTAGTGTATTAAGTTCATGGAAAAACGGAGTAATACAATAAGAACAATGACATGATGTAGACAAGATCTATTCATGTAGGAATAGACCCCATGTTTTTATCCTTAATAGCAACGATACATGTGTGTCATGTCTCTTTCTGTCACTGAGATTGAGCACCGCAAGATCGAACCCATCACAAAGCACCTCTTCCCATGGCAAGAAAAATCAATCTAGTTGGCCAAACCAAACCAAAATTTCGGAGAAGAAATACGAGGCTATAACAATCATGCATAAAAGAGTTCAGAAAAGACTCAAATAATATTCATGGATAGAACTTATCATAAACCCATAATTCATCGGATCCCAACAAACACACCGCAAAAAGTCATTACATCAAATAGATCTCCAAGAACATCGAGGAGAACATTGTATTGAAGATCAAAAAGAGAGAAGAAGCCATCTAGCTACTAGCTACGGACCCGTAGGTCTGTGGTAAACTACTCACGCATCATCGGAGGGGCAACAAGGATGATGAAGAACCCCTCCGTGATCGTTGACCCCTCCGGCAGAGTGCCGGAAAAGGCCTCTAGATTGGATCTCGTGGTTCTATAACTTGCGGCAGCGGAAACTATTTTCTCTCGACTCCCCTAGGGTTTTTGGGATTGTAGAGTATTTATAGAGGCAGAGGTCGGTGGAGGGGATGCCTGTGGGCTCCACTACCCACCAGGGCGCGCCTGCCCTGGTGCCTAGTAGGCCTCGCAGGCCCCCTCTGGTGCACTTCTTGGGCCTCCTGGGTGTCTTCTGGGTAGAAAAAATTCTCCAAAAAGTTTCGTGGCATTTGGACTCCGTTTGGTATTGATATTCTGCGAAGTAAAAAATAAGCAAAAAACAGCAACTAGCACTGTGCACTATGTCAATAGGTTAGTCCCAAAAAATGATATAAAGTTGCTAGTAAATGAATATAAAACATCCAAGAATGATAATATAACAGCATGAAACAATCAAAAATTATAGATACGTTGGAGACTATCAAGGGTTTGGAGGTATGGGAGGATTCATGGGTAGCATGGGTGGCAATGGAAACAATGGTGGCAATGGAGAGGAAACAAGCAATGGAGAGAATACAAGCAATAGTGATGGCAATGGAGGTAATTACATTTGAGAGGGATATGCATTCATGTTCTATGTACTTTTATTTGTGGTTGTGATGCACAATGCTTGTAGATTGAATTTGAATTTCATATGTGGATTTGAACTCGAATTTTATAAGCTGTTCAGTACGTGTGTTCTGATCTTGTGATATTGTGAAGTTCTAATTATCATGTCATGGTTTATTTCAATATGTATGCAATTGTAGGCACTAACCAGTTTTTTGCCATCTAGAAAAGCAACAACAATTATGGGTGCCCAAAAACCTTCTCTCTCATCACCTAAGCCATTTTTAGGGCATTAATTTTTGGGCATCTGTTGGAGATGCCCTTATAAGTTATTGCTATTGACTCTCATCGTCTAAAACCATTTTTAGGGCACTAACTTTTGGGCATTTGTTTGAGATGCTCTTATAAGCTATTAATATGGACATTACTGAACACGATGATCGTCAATCCCTTTGACAAGAAACCATTTGGCCATGGTAGTGCAGGTTACTTTGTCTGGTCTTATTGGTTCTAGCTTCATCATATTGAGAACATCCCACATCTCTGCCAAGCACCCGACCCTCCCATATGCATACATCAAACAGTTGCAGAACACAATATCCTATTCAATGAACAGAGAGCGTAACACAGTTATACTTTATGCGGTCTGATTTCATCAATCTAAAGATATATTCCACTTGTTACAATTTGGCAGATTTTTAGCAATTTCACAGTATATCATAAGTTTGGGTCTATCCAACATCTTTTTTTTTAAGATCCGGATTCAGCCGGCTTCATTGATTTAGAAGGTAGCAGGCGGAAAAACAATGATGATCAAACGATCGAGGGAACAAAACAAGAGTGTGACAACAGAAGAACTAAAGATCATTGTTCTTCCAGCAATGTGTTCTCATTATTATCGGCATCATTGTCACTTTAACAATGCCTTGATCAGGAAATCGAGATCATCTACAATTCATGAGCTAGTCTTAGAGGCGAGACTATGGATCTATTTGGTGTTTATATTTCCACACATGCAACCGAGTTTTCCTCTGAATCTCACATTCAAAAACAACTGCAAATATAGCACTAAAATATGAACATAAAATAACATAATAACATTTTATTATTTCCTCCGAGGCATATTTCTAACATAATGATTCCCACACAAGATGGCATATCCCTTCTTTATAGTATGGCGTACCTATGGCCCAAAAACGATAAACCCTCGGTACAATTTTGATGTGTCATCTTTTTTTTTTCTTTTAACTAGGGAGTCGCCTGACCAACATTATGTTCCATTTCCAATTATGTGTAAACTCAAAGCATACTCAAAATATAGTTAGTCGACTAATCATAATGCTATTAACACCAAAACCCTCATTGGGGGTGGATGTCCTTTCAGGACGCGTGGTGAGAACCCTAACCTTGCCACCCCAAGCAGACGGCAGGAATCAACGCCGGATATCCATCGGTTCCATCTTGACGAACAAACTCGAAGCTCAAAAGACCAGCTCAAAGAAGAGACGCCACCATCCGCCTAAACGCCGCCCCTGAAGTAGAGCACAAATTCTTATGCTAAGGATTTTATAAGGGAAACATCTTCTATAGTTCTCGGTATGCTCTACTCCGCAAACCATCGTAGGACAGGGAGAGCCTCTGGTTGTACAGGAGTGTTCCCTTCGGTGGAACTGTTTGGGAAGGTTTTAGGAAATTATCCCATATAATTGCTAGCTACTCCTGAGGCAATTTGATGAATATCAAGTAGGAATATTACATCCACTGCTGCTAGTTACTCAGTTCATCTTGTTTGGTCTCGCTCACCCATAAGATCCTGCCAAAGTAAGATGATTAGATTAATTAGTTGTGCCTTAATTTTTAGGTAGATGGTGCAACAAACGGATCACCGAAATCTTCAAAAATCTTGTTTGGCCTGGAAATGGCCGCAGATAGACTTGGTATCGGGCAAGAGAGTATGAGCAGCATAGCTCAGACCAAAGGAGTGCAAGCGGGAGCCAGCGAAAACCTGCATACAAGTATATCGAGAATCAGCAGTGTAGGGCTTCGTGGAATGCACACTTGTATCCTTACTGTAACTGAAGACGCTTCAAACTCAATACTCTCTCCGTCCTATAATATAAGAGCGTTTTTTGTGACTAGTGTAAAAAAACGCTCTTATATTATGGGACGGAGGGAGTACTTTATACTACCTCTAAAAAGAATAACTAACGTTCTGGGTTTATCCTAAGTCAAACCTGTTTAACTTTGACCGAGTCTATAAAAGAATATATTAACATCAGGAACACAAGTTAGTATCGTGAGTTTCTTTAGATGAAATATATTCACATACATCAAGAACACTAAGTTAGTCTCATGAGATTTTTTATGAAATATATTTCCATACTATGTGTATTTGATGTTGTAGACCTTAGCATATTTTTCTATAGAATTGATCAAACTTAAGCAAGTTTGATATAGTTCAAACCTAGAACTTCAACTATTTTGAAACGAGCGAACCAACCTGTGGTTGGATGGTTAGAGGGACTGTGGTATCCCCAGCCCACCAGGGTTCAAATCCTGGTGCTCGCATTTATTCCTGGATTTATTTCAGGATTTTCGGCGATGCGCATTTAGTGGGAGGAGACGTTCCCGTCGACGATGAGGTGCCTACGGTGACTTTGTAAATTTCAAGATGATATGCCGGTTCAGTCTTTCGAAGGTGCTCATAGGGGTAGGGTGTGCGTGTGTGCGTTTATAGGGGTGAGTGTATGCGCGTGTATATGAGCGCTTGAGTCTGTACTGTATTAAAAAAAACTATTTTGAAACGAAGGGAGTACGAGCTAAACCCAACCTCGGCTCAGCTCACTCTCTAAAAAAAGGAGAGAGAACCTCAATCTCTTCTGGAAACCTAGCCGCCTCCCGGGTTGCCTCCGCCCGCACGACTCCGGAGAATCCTCCCCCGTCCCCTCCAGCACCCTTCATCGGCGTGCCCCTGGCCAGCGGCGGTGGCGCCGCCTTCTCGTCTAAAGACGGAGGGGAGGAGAGTGCACCGTGGCGGCGGCTCCATGGGCGGTTGTGGAGTGGTGGCAACGGTTCAAGGGCGGTGCGGCCTGTAGCCGTGGCCTGAAGCCGGAGTGGCGTCTTCGCGGCGGGTGGTGCGCAGGGTCGGCACCAATCTCCGGCGGTGCGGTGGTGGGTTGGATCTAGGCCTAAGGGCCCGATCTGGGTCGCCCCCTGCCATGGACGGTTTGTGGTCGTGTGGCTGCTGCCTTCTCCGATGCTGCTCCGACCGGCGGTATAGGGGCCTGCTGGTGTGCTTGAATAAAGGCGGTGGTCCTAGGGTTCCTCTTGCGCCAAGACGAAGATCTGCCTGACGCATGTCCTTCTTGATCTGGCCAGAGTGGCGGGTTCCGAAAGGCTCCGCCGGCGGACTCCCATGGGCGTGTTATGCCTGGAGATTGCTGGACCGGGTGGGATTCGGTCGTGCCCATTGGTTCTCCGTTAAGGAGCGCGCGGCACGAAGCTCTACTATTTGTTGCCATCAGGAGATATGTTTAGCTCCATGGTGAAGTCAGAGGCGGAGAATGTCATGGAAGCTGAGATTGGAGGACTAGTAATGGTGATTGGAGCCTACGGCGTTGAGGAACTTGCTTGGAGTTTATGGATTCGTAGCAGCGGTGAAGTTCAAAGTCTTACTTTTCAGGGTGAAAATCCAAGATCTGGTCTTAATTGTTTGTGCCTGGCAATGGCCTTGTTGAAAGCATTGTTTTGAGAGCAGGGATCATCTCCGGAGTGAAAACCCAAGATCTACGATTGGGCGACGACGGCACTGGTGCACTGTTTCCTCCTTGGAGGCATCGCTTTTGGACAACTTGGGCATCACGTGTTGTCTTGGTAGTGATGGTTGTGCTGCTGCTGCAAGGACTCGAACGTTGTAGCGGGACTTCTCCTTTTTTAGCTGTGTGCATCCATCATGCCATTAGGGCATTGCGTTGTTGCAGAGACTAGTAGTAACCGGTACCTTCACGATATTAATATATACTTTTATCGAAAAAAGCTCAGCTCACTCAAACGCGAGTCAGTTTGCGTTCGAACGTGAAGTTGGTATAAATTCCATACCAATCTCATTAAAGTTACAGTTCGGCAGATTTTAAGCAATTCCGCTCTTCCTTTACGCGAACACACTAAACTTAGCACCAAACTTTCTTTCTCTACATGTACAGAGTCCAGGTGCCCCAAGGCACACCTGGACTACCCTGTAATGGAGCACGCTGGCATATCTTGCCCCCTCGAACATCAGGGGCTCGTCGCCCGAGCCGAGCGAGATCTTCAGATTTTCAGCAGTTCTGGCGCTCTTTCTTTCACATCAAACACAAAGGTTTTATTCCTCTACATGTACGAGTCGAGGTACCCGTTGGCGTGTACCATCCTGTAATTCAGCAGGCTGGCGTAGACGCGGTCGCACACCCCCACGAACAGGGACTCGTCGTCCGGGCTGAGCGAGATCCCCGAGATCTCGCCGAAGAAGTCGATCTCCTGCCGCTTCCGGTAGCACCCGGCGGCGCTGTAGACGTGCACAAAGTCGGCGGGCTCTGAGAAGAGCAGGAACCGCCCGTCCGAAGAGTAGCGGATGCACCGGATCGCGCCGATGTTGCCCCTCAGGACCGCGAGGGAGGTCGACGGGTTCCGGATGTCCCAGACCCGGCAGGTCTTGTCCTGGTTCCCGGTTGCGAAGGTGACACCATTCGGGTGCCACGCCGAGGCAAATGAGTAGTCCAGATGGCCAACTAGGGTAGAAGTTACCTGCACACAGGAAAGAAAAATTGAATACTGATCTGTCCAGATAACAACAGTCACGATAATGCCTTCAAAATAGTTTTTTTCCTTCACAAAAGAGGCATGGCCTTTGCCTGTTTTATTGATAAAGATGAGACATCAAGGGCAGAGCCCTATGCAAAAATAAAAACAATCAGAAGGTGAAACACAAAAGAAAAACTAGGGCATCATTTGCAGCTAGTCTTATTTGCCGCAAACTTCCTACTCCCTGGTTCCACTTTGATCTTTCCAAAGAGGATCACCAGCATAGTTGATTTATGATTGGAAGCCCCGGCGTTTCAAACTGGACATTGACCACAATAGGAATGGAAGTCCGAGAAAAAAAGAATACACCAAGAAACCCTTTCAATGCAGTCATAAATTAAGGTGCTTACATCTCACTTTACTAGTAATGCAAGGAGCCAATAGTATAATTAAACCAACATAATAATATCTGAGATACCTACAAAAGCCAATGGCTGATAACAAGTATATATACTAGCCAAATACCTTGCCATTTCGTGAATCAACAAGAAGAGCGTCCCGGTCATCTCCAACTACTGCCAAAAGTTTCTTGTCCGGGCTCACGGATGTGTGCTGTCATTGGGGGAACGATAGGTAAGGGGAACAATTAAGAAAGGTACAATAACCTGAAATCTTTATGTGATCTTGAAGAGATAGAACTTACATTCACTGGCCAGTTAAAACGGAAGTGATTCAAGAGCTGAAATCTTTCCATGTCGAATTCACGAACACCAGAATCATTATTCGATACCGTGATGCGCAAGCTTCCACTGCATGAGTATTTTGCAAACCTTCAGATTTCTATAACAATATCTACAACTTCAGATGAGAAGTCTGCAAGTGACTTTTTTACCTTGTAGATCTGTGTATATCCATAGCATTTGTGATAGCATTGTCGCTCAAAGTAGTCCTTGTGCAGAACTTAACATCACGTTCTCCTAGACTCTGCATAAAGACAGAAATGCAGAGCATGTCAGCCTGCTATTCATGATTTACCATTTATATAAATCAGGTATTTCATTAAAGAGAAACTAACGGAAGTCTGCTGCCCATATACTACTCCCTTATGCAGTGTCTCTTTTGTTTCTCATTCCTACTATGCTGCCTATATACTAAGGGAGTATATGTCAGCCTAACAACAGAAGGAGATGACCAGTTTAGAATGCAGGGTGGGAAGACGTAAAAATAGGAAAAACACAGGAATTAGATATCATGTCTCCTGGATTTTTTACAGGACTTAACATATCTGCCTGGAAGCTCCACCTGAACTTTACAGGCAAATACTTCTTGACTAGAGAGAGAAGAAGTTGAACTTGTTACTGAAAACATGAGATTAACTAGAAATCTCCAAAGGTGAAGAGTTCATATAGGATTTTTTTCAAAGCTAATCCAACAATCACAAAAAGAAATTCATAGGAAAATTTTCTAGAGGATTATATCTCTATGAAATATAACAAAAACCTTTACTTCAAACAGGCCATAAGGATGCTTTCAGTTACCTACCATTGACCATTTTGTAACTTCCGATATAAAATACTTAGCACAAATAGAAGAAAATTGGAAAAAAAAAATGCAGCAGATACAGAAGTGGAGGTTACAGTAATAGTAACACTGCCTAATACCTTACCTTGCAAACTAGTTCTCCTTGAAAACCACCAGCGACCAATAAACCCTCGTTTACTGCAAGTGTGCTAACTTGAACGCCAGTAAACCCTTCTAGTGCACAGCCAGGGTGTTTCTGTGTAACCAACAAATTAATATAGGTTACTTGCATAATCGGTATAACATCAACAAACAGAACTTCAAACTTGGGAGAAAAAATAAGAATAACTGATCAGAAGGAAGCACCAGGAACTTTAAAAGAGGAAAACCTTTGCTGGAGCAACATGCCCTGAGAAATCAAGAACATCTGTCATTTTGTGAGACAATGACGACCAGTGGCCTACTGTGGAATTCGACATGAAATAGACATCATGCTTTGAAGTTGCCCATAACAAATTCCGAAGCTACAAGTAAAAAAAGGGTTGATCAGTATGAGCAGCATTAGGAATCATATGACTAGATACATCTAATTGGCCTGATCTTCAGTAGGGAATGAGGCAGATATAATGCAATGCAGACAAACACATTGAGTTTACATCATTTTTTACTGTAACTGGCAGGAGTTCTGCTGCTGCAGTATAGATTAAGAGGAGAGTGTATGTACAGGTGCAAGGCACAAGTCGGCAGAAAAAAAAAGGAGACCAATTGCTAAACAAGTGTGCTGCATGTACAAGGGATAAACACCGCGTTTGTGCAAGGGGCCAGTTACAGACTGCTTTCCTCCATGAGGCAACCAACCTGGTGTGGATTAAGGGTTTGGTTGGAGAACATAATTTTATTGCCCGCAGTCAGATATGCCAAGCAGTGTAAGATGCCGTCACTGCAGCCTTCTTAGGACCAGAAGCTAAAGCGCTTCACCAAGGTGACATCAAGCCCTCGAGATTAGAAATCCTAGGCCTCAGGTTCGGGTGCTTGCGACAGGTTGGGTGCCAGGCTTTCCTAGCAAAAGGGCAGACGGAATAGGTACACCGCAGGTTCAAGAATTTGGTCACACAGGGCACACCAATCATCATGTGGCCAATCCCGGGCTTGCAGGTGATCCACCGTTAGTAACCAATTCGGTGCAGATAGCCAAAAAAAAATCACCTTGGGCTCCATCTTGAGTTGCCAGATTCTGGAGAGCTCCGGCCTTGGAATCATGCCATACAATTGATAAAGAAAGCTGCGGAGGCGGTGTAGGTATTATCTTCAGTCCATTTCCAGAGAATTGTGAATCCGGCTGTGGGCAAAGATTGATAGATTGCAGCTGGTGCAATTACTGGACAAAGGAGTGAAGGTCTTGTTCAGAGTTCGATCTTTGAAGTTCTTTCATCCAGCGTCCCTTATAGAGCCCCTCTGCAACCGTAAGTTTTTTCCTCCGGGCCAGTATGAACAGGCCAGGGGCCAAGGTTTGGGAGCAACACCGTTAAGCCAACTATCAGTCCAGAACTTAGCGGTCTTTCCAGATTTTTAATAACCTCCGGATTGCTTAGGCAAGAGCAAATTGAGCCCCCTTGCCTCCTCATCGCCAGACCAGAGGAAGTGTCCTATTTTGTCAAAACGCTTGAAACCCCACTTGCTTGGCTGGAAAATGGTCATAAAGTAGGTGATGATGGAGGTGAGAACAGAGTTTAACAAAGCCAGACAGCCTGCCTTCGCCATAAGCTTTCCTTTCCATCCCGCAAGCTTAGCAGCCAATGTCGAAGACAGATTGGATCTGAATTTTACTGAGTTGCCTAATACTCTGAGGCAGCCCGAGATAGGAAGAGGGCAGGGAGCCCACATCACCCAAGAAGGATGCCAAAGTGTCATTGATATCCAGGTTGGAGCAGTAGATATGGAAGAAAGTTGATTCTGAGAAGTTGTGCGCAGGCTGGAAACATCACCAAAAGCAGCAAGAACAGAGTGCAGGGCATCCACCTCGCTTCTGACAGGGTTGATGAACAAGGCGACATCATCAGCGCAGAGACTAACATGGAACCTTGCATGGCGGCTGGACAGCTGACTCAGAATTCCATCGTTCATCACCCTTTTGAGGATCTTCTGCAACGGCTCGATGGCAATATCAAGAATAGGAGAGGCGACAAAGGGTCGCCCTGGTGGAGGGAGTCAAGGAAGGAAAGGAATGCCAGGTACACCGTTGAGGACACAGGAAGAGGTGGAAGCCAAAGATATGGCAATAAGATCTCTCCACTTCTGCCCGAATCCAAACTGCGCCTAGAAAACCGACAGAATCAAAGGCTTAAAAAAAATACGCTGTCTAGGAGCTTTACCAGGACTCACAAGAAAAACACCTAAATCAGACCGAATCAAAGGCTTTTGCAATATCCAGCTTGAGGAAGAGGGCAGGATTTGATTCGGTCTGATTTAGGTGTGAATCAGGTTCTGTACATGTAGGAAATTGCCCTGGATGCATCTCTAAGGAAAGCACTCTGACATAGAGAGATGAGATCATTCAACTCAGGGCAAGGCGTAGGGCAAGCAATTTTCTGAGAATCTTCGTCACGCTTTGCAATAAACTGATCGGTCTATAATCAGAAGGCCAGCAATTTCTTCAGGATAAGCGCAACGTG
This sequence comes from Thinopyrum elongatum, assembly GCA_011799875.1. Lineage (NCBI taxonomy): Eukaryota > Viridiplantae > Streptophyta > Magnoliopsida > Poales > Poaceae > Thinopyrum > Thinopyrum elongatum. The sequence goes on from CM022303.1 coordinate 134,591,524, forward strand.
AGCAGTGTTCAGCAAGTTCCAATGTTGGACATTAACTGCAAACAGCTGGTTAAGAGCACTCAGGAGGTCGCACTTGATAGTGCTCCAGCACATCTTGAAGAATAAACCTATAAAACCGACAGGGCCAGGGACTTTTTCAGAAGGCATATCCTTAATGGCCACCTTGAGCTCATCCATGGTGAAAGGAGGGTCTCAGTGACTCAGATTTGCCTTAGGCAACTGCAGGAAGTCACCATCCAGTTGGAAGGGTCTGCGCTCACTCGTGCCAGGCAACAAACAGAAATGGTTGAGAAGCAAATCAGCTTTATCTCTATGATCAGATACCACAGAGGTGCCCGAGTGGAGGAAAGGAATATGATTTTTGCGCTGCCGCCCATTGCATGGAGGAGGAATAACTTTGTATTTGCATCACCGGCCTTGAGCTGAGTTTACATAATTGATACAGATATCCAGCTATGTTCCAAATCAATCGGTGCTTTATAAATCCACAATAACCTCCATTGCCCATTTTCAGGGTTATACTCCTTTAACAGTTTCATGTGAAACTCTATGTAACAACTGCAGCATTTAATTCAAAGCTGCAGTACAATTTATAAAGTTAAACCATTCTAGTGGAACCCTTAAACCTCCCGTAAAAAAGGGAACTAAGTTATCTTTTCAGACTTCTTACTGATATGGATACAAATAAGACACAGAACTTTGCAAAGAAAGCACAATAAATGCTAATAAGAAAGAAGGAAAATGAAAGTCCATATAACTTAATGCTAATGAATGTAATAAGTATGCCATACTACAAATCCTGCATTAAACAGAAGACAGATCACAACTCACCTGAAAATGGAGAATTGATGGCTTCACTATCCGAGTGTTGTATTGAAATTCATAATACTTGCTGCTGCTCTCCACTTGCTTGCACAACTATTAACATTTCAGAGGATCCTTTTAGGAAATTTGATCATCTAGAAAATAGACTAAACATTGACAGATACAATTGATATTAATTAAGACCTTATCCATGAGCTCTCCGGATTGAGGGAAGTTCTCATAGTTCTTGTACTGTTCCAACCTAGCTTTTCTGTAATCCTGCCTGGTAATTTGTAACCTCTCCCATGGTATACCTTGTATATCCTTCCCTGCCCTTGCTTCAGCTGCTGATGTGTCAGTTATCCTAGTGAGCTGTAGAAAATAGTCAAATATCAATATGCTTTAGCTTAATATACTCAGATATTTTTATATAAGCACCGGAGACTACTAGGCCTGAACAATATTATAATTTCACCATGCCTTCAAAATATCAAAAGGGCAAAGAAATCACACGGCGTATTTTTAAAGCAATTATTTATCCTTAATGAGCTACATCAGTCATAATTTATTCAACCATGTCGTGATCTTGATGATTAGATAGAGTCAGGTACAGCCACATAAATAGTTCTCATGCATACGCCAAAACATGGCGGCCCCATGTGCTACTTTTAATTCAGCAGGTGAATAATCAACAAGGCCAAAGACACAGGTCCTTTTTTTTCCTAGTAGAAAGCCATGTTTTATGCTCTTTGGTCTTAGCCAATTCAAAAAGCACAAACATCGCATCTGCAACGCCTGGCAAAGTGGGGCATTGAAAATTATGCAGTGTGTGCCACTTGTGAAAACGACGTTACAGAGAATGGTAAGCCAGATCATTATTGGCTAGAGATAAACACAACTGGCAAATTCGAGCTGGATGATTGGGCAATACTAATCTGCTCCAGAAGCTATGTTGACATCAAGTCCCCTCTTTATCATAAATATTGAATTCAGCACCCAGAAGACTAAGTGAGGAAAAATCTGCTCTATAAACTAGCCACGGTCTAAAAGTAGCTTTTCCCGCACCCTTTTGAGTATAATCACTGGACTAAGGTTCCTCTCGCGACACGCGCATGTTTTGAACGAGTGATTGCGCGCCTCGCATAATATAGTAGTTCCTTCTTAGAATATGGTTGTTCTGTTGATGGCAAGTTATGTTTCTCTACTTTGTCGTAACATAACAAACTACTGCGATTTTTAACTTATAAAACGGATAATTCTTCACCCAACAGGTAGAAGTGGTGAACATACTAATAGAAAACTAAGCTGAAACCGCGGCACTACGAACTTAGTCTCCGCGATCAGATTTCAGGATGAACCTGATTGTGCCCATGATTTTTTTTTTCTTCTGAAGAACCAGCCGATACACTAACAAGGACAGGCAAGCCACTGATAATAAACTCCTGAACACCCTAAACAATATCACGCTCGACTTCGAATCATGGTATAAAGAGAAAGGAACCTCAGACAGCCAATCAATGAATCAATTAGATAACTGAAAGCGGGCCAGCAGGTGCAGGTGCAGGCTCAGATTCGCGATTCGGAGAAAACAAGCAGCGGAACCACCAACACCACCGCGACACCAACCCAAAGGAACGTCGTTACCCACCAGCGCGTACTCGTCGTCGCCGTCGCCGTCGCCGTCCCTCCGGCCGTCGTCGCCGGCCCCGCCGGCGTGCTGGAGCTCGCTGCCGGCGTCCACGTCCACGTCCATCTCGCCATCCGAGACGTCGTAGTCGTCCACCACGTGCCCCGCAGCCGCCGCCGCACCTTCCCGCACGCTGGCGGCCATGAATCAACCACCTGCGCGCACCAAACCCGCCGCTCAGATCAAACCTACGCGGACAGAGACAGAGAAACCCGCGCCTGGGGGGTGAAGCAACCGGAGCCGTACCTGTGCTGCGCTGCGTCTGCTGCGCGGAGCAGGGCAGGGCGGGGCAGCGCGGCGCCGAGCGCGTAGGGCAGGGACGGGCCGGGGAAGCGCGGATTGGCGGGAGAAGAGGTGAAGGAAGGAGAGGGATGAGCTGCGTCGGCGGCGGGGGTGAGGATGGGGGTGGGAGGGGCAGAGACGTGTGGAGGGGAGGAGGGCAGCGCGGCTGGGCGGGCTGGCGCTCCCCTTTTTGTGCCGTGCGGCGAAGCGAGGCTCTAGACGGCAAGCGAGGGCTCGATCCAGGATTTGACAGCGACGGGGGATGGGTGTTGGGGAGGGATCAGCCGATTAGGCCGCCCGCGCTATACATACAGATACAGCGGGAGGGAGGGAGCCTCTAGAAGCCATACAACGAGTCGGAGTAGGGGTAGGAGTATGATGATTGACGACATCCATGGTACGTGTACTTTTTTATTGTTCCCGTCATGTGTTTTTCTGCAAGGGGCGCACTAAACAAGCGCTGCTTTTCTAGGGCAGGAGCACGCAAACGCTGCCCCTTTGCCGACTGTAATTAGTTGGATTAACTATTTGGTGTGTTTGGTGTTAGCCAAAGTTTACTCTGTCAATGTGTAACACGTTAGCGTTTATCTGACTGATCACGCTGCACGCGTCGACCGACTCTGCGGTCGGGCCTGTTTTTGATCGGACGGATCGCACCCATCTTCACACTTTGTAGCTTAGCCCGTGTTGCAAAGCAAGCGAAATCAATATGGTGCTTGTTGCAAAGGTTGCGGCTGACTCGACCGTAGATCAGACGAAATTCGTTGTGATTGGTATGAAATGGTTCAACCATTGCAACAAGGGGTAAGTTGAGAAGCAAACGAGCTCAACATGGTGCTTGTTGCAAAGGTTGCAGCTGACCCGACGGTAGATCGGGCGGAACAAGTTGCGGTTGGTACGAAATGGCTTACGGGAGCCGTTGGAGAGCTATTTTTACCAAAACTTCTCGTAAACGATAGTTTCTTTTACGGATGCATGAGCTATTGGAGTTGCTCTAAGGTCTGTCCACCATCTCGTGCTCTAATTCCTATTTTGCCGAGGAATAACATTCGTGAAAATACTTTCGGCTTGTGAATCGGAAATTGTTATCTTTGAACTTGTCCGTGTGAGATCCTGATTTTCTTCACATGGAAACAGATTTTTGTTCAGTGGAGACTCACATTGTCATACAGTTGTAGATTATCTTTCACTGCAAACCTAGTCATGTGAAGGAATTTTTTTTTTACTTCAGCTAACATATTAGCTCCATCTCTAGAGCAGGAAATACATTATTGGTCATTGAGGGGTTCACGCAGAGCCGGAACAATGATTGTCCGGATATCTACTATTAAAGGAGAATCTACGCTCGTGATGATACGTCGTGCTTTGATTTGATTTTGTATATACGTCTGTTGGTTTATATAATTATGGACAAATATCATTCTTTAGATGAGAGGATCACATTAATTATGGAGAGTATCATTCTTTTGATGTGAGAATCACGTTAATTACTGAAAGTATCATCGAGCGTTGGATGGGAGGATCCCTAGAATAGCATGCCCCATTTGCAACGCACAGTCAATTAGCTAGTGTCTTGTGAGAAGATGACTAGATGGTTTCTGACACAATAACAACACCACTTTTGCATCATTCAAAATGGTTGTTACTTTTGCGTAGCCGGTGAAAACGTCTTCCAGAATGGCTTGGAGTATCTCCATTACTAGCCCTTGTTCTACAACTCCTAAAGGCTAAATGGGGTTGCCCCCATTTCTCGGCCCTAAAAAATGCTCCCATAGCACCAGTTTTACCAGTCCTTTGTTTGATGCATTGGACCCGTTTATTATTGGCTCAATTTTTGTCTTACCTTTTTTTTTACCACATCTATCTCCTTTCTCATCTAATGTTGGAGCACAGCCCCCATTTCTCGGCCCTAAAAAATGCTCCCATAGCACCAGTTTTACCAGTCCTTTGTTTGATGCATTGGACCCGTTTATTATTGGCTCAATTTTTGTCTTACCTTTTTTTTACCACATCTATCTCCTTTCTCATCTAGTGTTGGAGCACAGAGGCGGCGGTAGAGGCATTCTGGAGCACGATGTCATGGGCGAGAGACGATGACATGAGGCGCCCCATCGGCAACTCAAGATGAGAATGCACATACATCCCCTATTGCCTAGGGTTCAAGGGGAGGGACAAGGGCCCTCCTATGGTGAAGGCTTGAGTAGGGGCTCTAGTGGAATGTGTGTGTGTTTTACACTCTGTCCTCCAAAACAAACATATTTGGAGGCCTAAGTAGGGGCCTTGATGGGATGCTCTTGTAGCCTTATTTGGAAATTTTTTCTTTTCTTGTAAGATCGAATATTACTTTTGCGCCTCCCTACCTTTGTTGCAAGATCGAATCAAACAATATATTTCTGTGTGCATTGACAATAATAGGCTATACCTATGATAATACTATTGATAAAATGTTGCTCCTTTGTATCGTACTTGAGCAGGTAAAACTCTACATGAGTAAGAGAGAATAATATTTTTGCTAGTTTAAGCACAATAACATTGAGTTTATACAAGTAAATCCCGCCAAGTTCTTTATTCACTACTCTCTTCATTCACTATTATAAGACGTTTAGGATATTTTAATATAGACTACCCGTGCATTAAAATGAGTGAACAACCATGCTAAAACACATCTATATACATCTGAATGAGAATTTTTTTAGAACATCTTATAATAATGGACGAATGAAGCATTTGGCAGCGGAATTACAATCATGTACTCACATACAAAATTCATGTGAACCGTGATTGTCACTCAAGCTCGCCATTCTTCATCGATGTAGATAGTGGTTATGCATTGTTGCAGTCAAAGAAATAACACAACCATATCACAAGGAACGGGTATATATTCAAGTCTAACCTACGTGTGTATATTCAACGGTGGAGGTACGTGTAAGTACGAGAGGGCCGTGGGCCCCAACTCAATTGGAATTTTTTATTTACCATGCAGTGGTGCCCCTGCAACTTTGGGAAAGGCCCATCATCCACATGTACGCACACACTCCTGTTCGGCTTCTTGACTGCTTCGCCTCTGTTTCTAAACTTATTTCTATTTCCCATGAACAATTTTGACATGGTCCCCTTACCTTCTCTTTTCATATGAGAGGTAAGAGGATAAGAGTTAGGAGTTAAGAGGGATCATGTTAGAAAACCTTCCCACGTAATCATGCCTAGGCATAGCTCCCTGCTTCACCCATGTTCTGCTAAGTAGTAGTTGCCACCGTTTTGCCTATTCACTTTGGTTCTATTCATAGTTGCTCTGTAGTACCACTTCTTTTGTACAAGTTGTTAGTTGGCTCACAGAATGACTTCGAAGTTTGAAGGCTGAGCGGTATATCCAAGTCGACAAGTCGTATACTTTGATGTAGTTAGTTCTATGAAGTATATGTTTGCTAATCATACATGCATTTTGCAACCAATATGGGCATATAATTATTATACATTTGGTTAAATACTATTCCTACGTTTGTCTTTTTGCCCCCCCCCCCCCCCCCCCCCCCCCCCCCCCGGCGCCTCCCATGAATAGATTCTTATCAAGCTCCGCCATTGTATATATTCAAGTCTAACCTAATGCAAGCTCATCTTTGTAGGTACCTGAATGATTTATTTCATAGTAAGCTGTACACGGGTGTGTGTATGTGGGCATATACATTAGTACTATGTTCAAAAATATAAATAAATAGTAAGTTGTATACAGTCCATGTTGAAGCATATGCTAGTAATTTAAGTATTCATGTTTCAAATTAAGCCCATGAGCTTTTTTTTAACCTTAGATTTGATGGATATACGTGTCCCGTTAATGAATATACCTCCTCCGTCTTTTTTTTTCAAAAATAATCCAAATCTATTATTAAAGATTACCGGAAGTATAAAGCACCTCAAACATAATAAAAATTACATCAAGATACCGAGACCACCAAACGATCACTACCGCTGCCAGAACGAGCCGCCGACGCGCCGCTCCCCTATCGGAGCCGGCTTGACCTTGTCGATAACAGCCGGGAAGTCTTCGTGCACGTGCCCCTAAGGACCAGCGCTCTGGAGCCGAAGTCATCGTCGTTGAACCCTTGAATAGAACTAAAGAATCTGACACCAAATCTCGCCACACGACGAGAAACACTAACCTCACCGCCCCAAGAAAATGGCAGGAATCTACGCTCTACGTCCAAATGGACGAACTTGAGGAGGATTGAAGCTCGCAACACAAACTCGGAGAAGAAGCGCTGCCATCCACCCGAGCGCCGCACCTACGAGGACTAAAACCTCACCTATAAACTACTAACAAAAGCGGAGGCATCGGGATTCCTCTCCCGCCACCGGCCGCCGGAGCAGCAGGAGGCAGATCCACGGGCTCACTGGCGAAGTCTGTTGGGGGCCCCCTCCATCTTAAAATAAGTGACGTGATTATTCTTTGAGAAAATGGCAAGATGACTAATCAATCGACTTCGTCAAATTTTAAGCTCCACGACTCCAGTTCGTCGCGTATACACCGTACACGATGTACCAACCGATCGATCTACTCTCCTTATAAAAAACATGTATGCACTTAAAAAAAAACATGTATGCAGACGTGAGACGCCTGTGCCTAACAAGGTTAAGACCTGGTCAGTCCTAGTGTGAGCATGCGTGGCTTGCGCCCCATTCCCCAAACCCAAAAAGTCAAAAGCGTACGTCGTGCAACGAAGAAAGAAACCTGCAGGCTCCAGGACGGTGCGGCGCACGCAGCCGCCAACCCAGGCCCAACCCAACCCAAACCCAACAACCCGCCGTCCGGCCCATCCCGTCCACGAACGACCACGCCCACGTCACACAGAAGCCGCGAAAAAGAAAAACAACCGGACTGGAAGCCGCGAGCCCGCCACTGAGCCCCCCCGCGCGGCGCCCCATTCCCATTCCTTCCCGCCCCGTCGCGCGCCGCCTCGCCTCGCCTTGCCGCTCCCGGCCCGTCGCCTCCTCCATGGCCCCATCCCGGCCGCCGACGGCGCTGGCGGGGGCTATGCTGACCGGCAGGGAGAGCCTGGTCCGCCTCATCGGCCGCCGCCGCCGCTCCCCTCTCCCCGCCCCCCTCGCCGCCGCGCTCCTCTCCCCCTCCCACTCCACCTCCCACCAGGTCAAACCCCCAAACCCCAAGCTACCCGCCGGTCCTCTTCTACCCGTGCCATCTGTCCCGCGCTTATAACGCTCCTCTTTTTTTATTCCAGGCCGACGACGCAGCCGCGGGCGAGGCGGCGGGTGAAGCGGGCCCTTCTACGTCGGGAGGGGGCGCCGGCGCGGAGCGGGTGGCCTGCCCCGTCTGCGGCGAGTTCATCCTCGGCTCGGACTACTGCGTCAACACCCACCTCGGTCCGTGCCCCCCCTCCCCTCCACACATGCATACACTTCTCTGAACCCGCGGAATGCTCATTCAGTGCTCGTTTTGCTGGGCCGTGTTTAGTCCGAAATGTTCATTGCTTACCGCTTTGACTAAATCGTATAATGCCTAAATATCCGGCCTGAGCTAGATGCAGCTAGCCACCTGCCCACTTCCTGATTGCAAGTTCATGTGCATGTGCTTCCCTGCTTGTGCAGTTGCACTTTGTCACTCTCACGTGCTGCACTGTCATTTACAGCCAGTCACTGGCTTAGCTATGAACACGGTAAAAAGAATTTAGTTGACTTGACTATGTCTGTTGTCTCGGTTGATTTAGGATAACCGGTTCATGTAAAAATTTACTTAGTACACTGGAATGCATACCCAGCATGTCATACTTACCAATGCTATAATGTTCTGAAGACTTCTCTGTTTTGACATGAACTGTGCAGATATATGCCTCTCCAGAGGAGCGAAAAGGAAGTTAACACAAAGCAGCCTTCTCGATTTCAGATTCAGCAAAAAAACAACAGTTGAGCCTACTCCAGACATTTTGAACAATGGTGACGAGGCAGAAAACAAGGGACTGACAGATGGAGACGTATCTACCGACAGAGAATTTTGCTCCATGAATAGTGACACTGGAAGTCCCAAGGATAGCGCAACCGCTTTATTAACTGGTTGCCTACGTGGTTCACCTGGCATTTCCGAGATGCATAATACATGTATACCTTCAAATGCTGGCTTGCCAAATATGAAGAATGCTGAAAATGGCGATGCAGATGAGAAGTTATCTTCCTGCTCGCTTTCTACAGGAACAACTTCTGTCAGTATTGATGCATGTCCAGACATGGATTCTAGCAGCACGGTAGCTGTTGATACTGTCATAGTGGGCCGGAGGTTCCGTGAAAGCATTGAACTGCAAGAAGGCATGGGCATTACTGTTTTAAGGGACCCCCAGAATGCCAAGGACCCTGATGCTGTCAAGGTTTCTAATCTTTATGAATAAATTATATTTTCTGTCGACATCCCACTCATGTAGAATTTTTTCTTAATACCATGGATAGGTGATTTATGCAGGGTCTGATTGCGGGCAGATGCTTGGATATTTGCCTCGAGAGCTGGCTAAAGTCTTAGCTCCTCTACTGGACACACATTTTATTGAATGCGAGGTGATTCCTTATTATATTGCAGAAGAAGTGTAATATGGCATACAGTTGTTAGGTCCTCAAGAGTTATATAGGCTGCTCTCTTGTTGAATAACATATGCCGTCAACTTTACGCTGAATGATTAGTGATGAATAAACTAGCCTTGAACACCTGTGGTAAGTTCTCTTAGAAATCTCACTCCATGCCATCTTAGTGAATGCCCACTGATGCTAAAAAGACGCAGTAAATTAACCCCGCATAGTCAGGCTTCAAGTTTTAATCTGGATGCTCCACTTGGATAGAACAACTTTAACATCATATATGATCTCTCTGTATATATTTCTGCTCTCACTTTTTAGCTAATTTTCTGCTTATTGACTATAAGCCTTAATATTTCCATACGGCCTGGCGCAGTGGTGGAGTACTCCCCACTTGTGCCAAGAGGTCCTGGGTTTGACAGTCAACACCCTCTCTGCATTGCACTGGGCAGGGGTAAGGCTTGCCTCGTATAATATTTCCCCAGACCCCACCTGGTGTGGGAGCTTGTAGCACTGGGTCTGTCCTTTTCATACCCAGCAGTTGTAAGGAAGGTCTAGCGCATCTCCTGTTCTGCATTAGTTTCAGCCGCGAGCTATGTCACCGTGTTAATGACTTTAGGTGGTTGTCTTGTGTCTGTAATTTAAGCTGTTTTTTCAGTAGTCGGTCTCAACGAGTTTTCTCAGACAGGCAGTTTAGGGTATTTCTCTCAAACTGTAGGCACATCGCCACTGTTTTAATCAGGATTCCAACAAAGTTCATATGTTCATATACAAGCTCCCACCTAAAACTCTTTTGTATGAAACCTACTCTACCCGTAGAGAAAGTTCAGTTTGAATAAAGGTTTGTAGGATCGGGAGGTACATTGCCTAACTAAATCCCTGGAAAGGACTGAGCCGACTTCATATCCATTTATACTCAGGGCAAGCAGCCCTTCAAGTCACTGGAAGCCCACGGTAGCTGTGAAAGTAGTTAAGTAGAATAACACATATACTCTGGTGTAAACAGATGCTTAATCAGAAGTAACACTCTCTTTAAGCCTGAAAGTTTGCTTTGATAGTTTTTATTGAGATTAATTCCCTTAAACCAGCAAGGCTAGGAAAAAAAAATCTGGTGGTGACTTTGGTATCAGCTTTTCTGATGCCATCGATTTTGGTGGCAGTAATTTTTTTTATTGTGTTTGCTATAGGAAGGTCGTGAGGTTTTTGCTGCAACTTCGAGCATCGCTTTTTGGCAGATATTTTTTTTGTATCAAGTGGATAACCATCCAACTCCTGATTGCTTACTTTCCTATTTTGTTAGGGATTTGTGGCTGGTTTGCCTGAACAACAGCTTGACAATGTGCCCATCCAACTAACTTGTAAGAAATGTGAAAATGACAATCAGAATTATGAAGATCTGAGATACCAACAATCCTTGTGGGAAAATTTTCTTGGTGTTGTTAGAAATGGAAATTTCCAGCAACCTAGCAGTGCAAGATACCAGGCAAATTTCAATACGATGCTATTGGATGTTATGACCAACCATACACACCTTTTCAGTGATACGGAAACATCATTTTTAGGTTGTTTATTTTATTTCCTTCCCATTCCATCTTATGATCAAGAAATCTTAATGACAAAGTATATGTTTTAACATCCAATAGGATCTTTTAAGTCGTTATCAAATGATGGCCAAAGGCTTTTTGTGAAGATTTACACTCGAAAAGGTTAGCTCCTGATGTCCATAATGTCGATTGATAGGTAAAATGTTGAATTGGCTCCATTCATGTTCCATATGTGTATAGTGCTAACGACTTAAGTTTAGTGCATGTATTACTTTTAGTAGGTTAAGAAAAACGGAGCCATTTATTAAGCAAACATAACTTTGCACTTGACTAACTGAATTTCTTGCAGGGCCATGGTTTCGGTTGAGCAGCATTTCGTATCGTGAGATATCAGATGTTGAGCATGCAGCCATGGAGTTGAAGTGTAATAACCTAGCCCTACTCATTTTTTGTTACTAGCATGTTGCCATTCTTTAGGTATTTGAACTGGAAGTTCTTTTTTATAGTGGCAGGTTATGTCGACATGTTTTCTTGCACCGATGTTCCATTTGAACATGATATGAAAGAGATTCTCAATGTGCTAAGTGTTCCTGAAATGAAGGAAATCCTAAAGGAGCTCCCTAAGGTTTCAATCTTATCTTCAACTCCTTTCTTATTGTGCAAAAGTATGTTGTTTCCCTTTTCCAACCCAATCATTTTCCTATTGTCGTTTAGAATCACCATTTGTTCATGTTGCTACTTAGGGAAGTTATACAATACTTTAGGATTGGCAGTAGCACATCTATATGTATAAAAAAGGACAGACCCAATGCTAGAAGCTCCTACACCAGGGGAAGGATTATATGAGGCAAACCTTACTCCTGCACTATATCTATACCAATATAAAAAGACCCAAACAGCAGATCCAACTAATCTTGGTCATCAAACCATGTCAATCCAGTGACCTACATGGCTCTAATGTTGAGCGCCTGACATGTTTAGCATGCAATTAATATCATACCTAATATAAACGTCACTGTTAACTACCTGATTAAAACACAATTAATATCCTACCTAATATCAAGTGGGCAATTAATGTCCTACTTAATACCAACGTGCATTGCACGTACAGGATTACTAGTTTATTTAATACCAGTATGGCAGCATATCAGTGCGAACTTGGTAGTGGTGCTGTTGATCTACATTGCATCCACACATCCTGATTCACATATACTCACACAATAGCATGTCAGTGATGGCACAGCCATGATAATGCATAACCTGCAAAATAACTAAGACATATGATCTGGCAATAAATAGAATATCAGTCATTTATCCATAATGTTTGCCTACCAATGCTCAGAGAAAATGATGTGGGTATACACCTACACCTTTTCCTTTAAATATGCCCAACAACTTCTGAGTATGATACGTGGTAGCACATAATGTACACCAATGAAAGATAGATATTTAGAAACATGTAATCTTGCTCTAATTGATAGAGGAAAAGCCTGAGAACATGTATTAGCATCGTTGTGTTACATTGTAACTACCACCCATACCTTATTTCAAGTGTTCTATTCAATTTTAGGTTTCCTTCAGAAGTTGTCACAATCACCACAAGTCTCGAGGCATTGTTAACACAGTGTTTCTATGCAAGAATACAAGCATCACATTTCTATATATTGAAAATAAAATAAAAATTGAAAAACTGATTGGTATTTTGATCAACTACCAGCTACTGCGAGTTGTTTTTCTCTCTGCACTAACTTGCAGTTGATTTCTATGCTCAACCTGGTTTTCTCAATGAATATCACATTCATTTATTTTGCTTCCCAGGATAACACAAACTGCACCCGTCGACATGAGCTTCTGAGCACCCTTCTCTCTATGTACAATAATGGAACCTGGTAAAGGCTCTTTCCTTGTTTCATTCAGTCATTCTTGGACATTATGGCCTTGTAAGCAAAATCACCTCCTGATGCAGCACAGTGCTTCCAAAGCGAATTTTTAAATGGACAGGAACCTGTATAAGAGTCTCCAATATGGCTGATGAACTTCTGTGGCTTGTTCAGGTGAATATAGATCTTGCTTAAACTGTTTATCCTATTTACAGTATTATTCCATCCAACAGTCTGATGATCGAGAACAACCATGCAGAGGCTATTTTTTCTAAACGGTGATCAAGATCTGTCATCCTTTCTATTAGTGGATCTTGGTCTGGTGAAATTCCCAGACTACACATGCAGCGTTGTTCATCGCATTTTTCAAGAAAGAAATGATTTACTTGAGTATGAAGAGGTGAACTTTTCATTTCTTTCTAAAAAACAGAAGCATAACCTGCCAATCTGCATATGTGTTTAACATCTTATGTTTCAAATAGGCAATTCGAGTGGCACAGTTCATGGATGAATCTCTTGATAATGATAACATGGAATTAGTGTCAAGATGCACTGATTTGTCTGAGAATCGACTATGCACTTCGTTAAAAGAAGAAGATAGCAGTTTAGCTGATTCTCCTCCATTATTCTATTCATGCTTTTCATCTACCTGGATCTATTCCAAAATACTCACATTAGGTGTCTCTGTTTACGAACGCGAACGCAGGTAAGTTGTGATAAACTTATCGATCAACTCAACTGATATTTACATGAATTTATGTGTTTCATTCAATTTTGATTGAACTGGAACCCTTGACTATACTATTTCTTGGTTGTGTGGACATGTCTTCTGGTCTGCTGTACGCATAATTGGGTGCTTTAGTTCTCTTACAGCTGTCAGATATTTAGTTGCACTATTTAAAAGAAAAGATATTTAGTTGCATACACTTACACTAGGCAGGCTGTAAAGTTTCATCTTGTATGCAAATTATAGATTAATGTAAAGTTTTGAACTGAAGCTCAGTTTTTTTCATGAAGAAACCCAATCTTCTCAGGAATATATGATTGCATTCACAGGAGGGATCATTTCCTTTCTTTGTTGAAATTTATAATTTTAAAGAGCTTCTGAGTGTGCTGTTGCACTCAGTACCTATCTTGTTATTTTGGGGAACTAGATATCACGCTGACTCTATTCTGCAGGTATGCAGATGCAATAAGGACTCTAAAAATACTACTTAGTAAAGTTGCTTCTGGCAGACGGCGAGGATATTGGACACTGAGATTATCTATTGATTTGGAGCATATGGGTCGCCCTAATGAGAGCCTTTCAATAGCTGAAGGAGGAGTGACCGATCCATGGATCCGTGCTGGGTCAAAGATTGCACTGCAGAAGAGAGTTCTGCGTTTAGGCAAACCTCCACGGCGCTGGAAAGTTCCCAGTTATGCTGATTCTCTTAAGAGAAACATAAAAGAGGTATATATGTATATCACTCTGATGGTCAGTCAGGAGAAAGTTTTTTTTGTGTCTGTCTACTGGATTGAGGTTGTAACATGGAAATGCTAAATAGTCTATCATTGGGATACATCACACGTTTTTTGTTACCAGGTGAACATCGAAGGAAGGCCATTAAATTGTGAAATAGGAGCAAAGAATGTGTTTTATGGCTATGATGGTGACCGTTGTGGGGTAGAGCAATTAGCTTTGCAGTATTATGCTGATGAGGGAGGTGGCTGGCAAGGTACCCATTCAGAAGGTGGCATATGGATGACAATCTTTGGCCTTCTAATGTGGGATGTAATATTCTCAGAAGTATGCGATGTTTTCCATTCTAAATTTCAGGTACTTGACTTATGGACCATTTTTTTTTTGTTAGTCGCATAACCTGCATTGTGTCGGCATGTTGCAATGGCTATACTTTTGATACTGGTACTGCTTGCACGTTTGAGTTAACGGTGAATGCTGTTTTTGATCATGGTCTTTTACCTGGCTTCCTTGCAACGATTTTGCACAGCTTGATTCGTGTGTTCTCTTGCAGACAGCCCCTCTTGATTTTGAAACAGAAGACTTCTACAAGTCAAGAAAGGACCTTATAGAAGCACAGTTGAAAAGGATACAAGATGGAATGGCCGAAGAGATGCTCATCAGCTCCTGGGAGCTACATCAAGGGACGTCCTGCAAGGGTGTCAATTGGGACCAGCATCCAATGGCCGATGTACGGGCTGTCGTTGCGGGCGTTGGTCGGCATCGCTTGGCATTACTTCTCCGGCATCTAGCCCTCGATTACAGGAGCTGGTCCAGCGGGATGCCCGATCTGCTGCTATGGCGTTTCCTGGATGAACGAGGTGGTGCTGAAGCTAAACTTGTGGAGGTCAAAGGACCAAAGGATCAGCTCTCTGAGCAGCAACGTGCTTGGATTTTCGTCCTGATGGATTTTGGGTTTGATGTGGAAGTTTGCAAAGTGAGCCTAGTTTCTAAGCGGCGATAAGCTTCCTTTATACAAAATGTATTGATATTTGCATTGATCCATCTGCAAATGTATTGAAACAACAGACCAAAAGCTGTAACATGTAAAAGCAACAATGTTCTTGATATTTGCATTGATGTTGTCCGGAGTAAAACTTTCTTACAATTTGTTTATACGGTATCATTCTAACAAAACTATTGTCGGATCCCAAAAAGCTCAGAACTGAGAAATGTCTGGATTAATTTAATCTGATGATGAAAATATGCAGAAAACTAGAAATTTAAGCATACTCGTAACCACACTAGAGTTGATAGTTCAATACTAGAAATATAAGTATACTCATAACCGCACTAGAGTGAGTGGAAGGGTGATATGAGAGATCACACAAATTGGTAAACACGATCTGATAACACTGATATTATATTCAAAAGGAGCCGAGGTTTGATGAACAACAAAGTCATGCCATTACAGAGGAGCAATGACAAAAGTTTCAGTCATTGGCATGATCATAGGTACATCGATATGCAACTTCTCGACTTGCAAAAAGGGATGACCACTGGGCCACTTGATGCTGATCAGACACTTCAATCCCTTCTGCTTGATGTCCAAAATATAGGCCACAACCAACAGGTTATAGCTGGACAAGTACGCGCTGTGGTATAAGGGTCGTAATAAGTTAACCATGCATCCTCTGGGACAGTAGCTGTGCCTGATCTAACCTTTATACGAATATGCTGTTAAATGCTTCCTCCAGTGCTCTTCGCCTGCCCAACTCGGCAGTCCAACCACCTGCCCGAGCTCCTCTCTCCGCGCGTAGTCGCATGGTCTCCTCGTCATATCCATGTAGAGGATCGGATGAACCACCGATTGGCTGCGGGGCGTTGCCTGTCGGACGAGGCTGATTTAACCCACCAGGAACGGCAGCAGGTGCATACTGGCCTTGAACTCCTGCTCCACCACTAATACCCTGGGAGGTTCCAGCAGCCTGTTACATTGACATTTGCACAACAAAAATACAAGAATCACTTCAGATAGATTGAAACACAGTGCTTCAACTTTCAGTAGCACAGAACAGGAATCATTGGAAAGCTGAAGAGGACTCAAGCTCTTTATGATTTACAGGTAAATATGCAAGTAGTCAACGTGGAGTAAATAAAATAACTGAATATAATTAGCGACTAGAAAATCAGGGCACAAAGTTAACATGATAATAGCCTCTTGATGATTAGACAACTACACAACCATATCTGTAGATGCAATACCTCTACGCAAAAATGGTTTTAAGATAGGATGATAAATTGGAGACAAAATGCAAATTCACTCCAAGCTGAAAAATGCTAGTGGAATATCCAGCTTGCTGAAGTTGACAAATCCATCACAAACCAGCTAGCATATTTCATCTAGATTTATACTTTCACAGTATTTGATTGACAGATATCAGATACGGGCATTATGTTGTAAGATCTAAAAAGTTGGCACTTCAAAAAATAGCATTTCACTGATACCATTTCATAATTTTTTTTGTTAGTTCTAATATTCGACAACTAGTAACTGCAGAACAAAAATACTGAATATTCTCCATACACGAAGGCTTGTAATTCCACAAAGCTGATGGAACTGGACATATGAAATGTATCATAGACTGCGAATATCAACTAACCGTATCACTGGGGCCAGCCTTCACAGAGACCATTCTGCTCGCTTTAAGCGCCGCGGCAAGATCTTCAGCCTGCACATCAGCCAGAAAATCAGGGCCGACAGGCCTTATCACAAAAACATCATCTTACTGAATTTGTACTGAATGTATGTATGTAAGAACAGCATACCCTTTTAGCTCGCGACAAGTATATCTGCTCAGCATTTTCCTGCTGATACCTGGCAATCCTCGCCTCGATCGCCTCGACGTCGATTCCTTCGATGAGGTTGAATGCTTCAAAAGACACAAAATTCGAAGCACCGATCAAAATCCTGCCAACTGCTGCATCCGAGAACGAACAGCATACGAACAGGGATGAGCGGACAACTCACTCATATCCTCCACCTCCTCCAGGTAATCGTTGTAGTCTTTCAGCGTCGGGAAGTGCTCCCGCGTCTTGTTGAATCTGCGCCCGCATCCACCACACAAAAAGAATCAGGCCTATCAGCCTCGACAGCGGAAATTTTGTTCAGAGGAACCTGGGGAGTCGAGGGCGGAGGGAGGGAGGGAGGGAGCGCGCGCATACATGCTGGACATCCTCCGGCGGAGGGTCATCTCCTTCGCCCACGCATTCCCGCCGCCGCCCCCAACCACCACCATCTCGCCGTTGCCGCCGCCGCCGCCGACCGGACCGCGAGATCGGCTGCCCTGGAGTCGCGCCGCGGTAAGTGGGCTAGGGTTCGTTACCGGAAGCAGAAGGGGGAGAGGCGGAGGCCCGTGTGTGCTATATCGAGCAAAGTGAGGGCCGTTTGGCAAAAAAAGGCAGGCGATCGCGGATCCGAGCCGCCCGATCTTGATCGGACGGCAGGGAGGAGCGCGTTCACGTGCTTGTAGCCTCGGATCCTCTTTTGCCCCCTTGGCCACGTCACAGACCCCGCGATGGCGCTCCCGCTCCGCCTCCTCGGCCGCATCGGCGGCGGCGGCCGCCGCGGCCGCCTTCCGCCACCGCTCGCCGTCCTCGCCCATCTCTCTGCCGCCTCGCCGCACCGAGGCTCCACCCACGAGCCGCCCTCTCCTGCTCCCCCGCTCCATTTCCCCTCTCCTGTCCCCCCTTTTGCCGTGCCCGCGCGGAGCTTCTCCTGGTACCCCCGCCCCCCCGCCAGCCCCGCCCCCGCTGCGGCCGAGGGGGCCCCGGCTGACGAGGGCGCGAGCGCCGAGAAGGAGTTCGTTTACTTGGACGATGCGAGTACCGTCGATTACGGTGAAGAGCTCGCCGCCGCGGCAGATGGCGCGGCGGATGCTGCCGTAGGAGTGGCCGCCGGCGGCAATGGAGGCGGCCTGTCGGGGTTCGCTATGGACTCTTTGATCGGCGTCCTCGACGGCTTCCATA
Organism: Thinopyrum elongatum; assembly: GCA_011799875.1. NCBI lineage: Eukaryota > Viridiplantae > Streptophyta > Magnoliopsida > Poales > Poaceae > Thinopyrum > Thinopyrum elongatum. Next base: position 134,609,761 of record CM022303.1, read on the forward strand.
ATCTCACCGGTCTGCCATGGTAGGCATCCTTCGGCGGTAGGCTTGTCAATTATCCTTTACTGTTGTTACTGCTCCTGCTGCTGCTGCTACCATCGACGCCATTAATTTGAACTTAGTAGGTTTGATTAGGCATTTGTCATGCGATTACATGGCTCCTCTGTGGTACTTGCGTGTGTAGCCCTCGTCGCTCAGAATATGCCAGATCCTTTATGTCTAAGAACAACTTTGGTTGTGAATGTAACCGCTGATTTTCATTGCAGGTGGATAACAATCTCCGCCTCCACTGTGGCCATGCGGCTAATCATACTCCCCGCCCTGATAGTACAATTTCAGAAGACTGCTAAAATCGGCCAACTTTTTCGAAAATGTATGTTCCGCCAGCTTCTCACTTTACTTTCTTGTATTCAAATGTTTGGTGTGCATTGGCTTGCTGGTGCCGCAGAATACCTGATTCAGACGACTGCTGTTTAAGTGTTTATCTTTCTTTAAATTATTCTTAAATCTCCGGATTCATATAGCATTTACCAACTGCTAAACTTAATTTGTGGTGAATACCCCTTCCAGAGCCTATTCTATTCTTGAAATCGAAATGTTCATCGTAGCTGAGCCTCCCAGAGTCTATTCTATTCCTGTCTGATTGAATTCAGATGTTTATATTTTCTGTTTCTGTTTCTGTTTATGTGTCTCTGATTTTACTCTCATATATCTCCTTTTAAAGTGCCCCCTCCATTGCCCCCTCCTCTATCAGGAAGGAGTTATCGTGACCAATACTCTCTTTTCCAGAAGAAAAGGCGAGAGCTTGGTTGCCCCTCCTTTCTTTGGAATTTTGCCTACTTTTCAGTTCAGGTAATGATACAAATCTTGTGATAAAATCTTCTATGATTCACACTGTTTGAGAATAGATAACATTGCAATTGATTTTCCAAAGAGCCCCTTATATGTTTCTTGTTCCTAATCTCCTTTCTCTCCTATTCGTTGTTTCAAAAACAATTAAAAGAGCAATCAACACCAACTAATTCTGCACTTTCTTGTTATCGTCTCTTCACTCAGCTGTTTGGTCGTATATGCAGTTCCCTTGCTTTATACTGTGGATGGCAAGCATCCGGAGTATGTGCCTCAGTAATCACCCTGGATTAGATAATGTACGTTCAAGGTATCTCTGTACCCAATTATCTTTTATTACATTCCATCTAATATTCCTAAGCTTCTTTAAAAGAGTATTCGTCTGTGAAGGTTTGGTGTTGTAACCATACATGTTTTCCAATGCATATTTTATGTTGTATAGGCATTCATGAACTATGCTCACTTGAGTAGTTTTTTATCGGGAGAATGCAGAAGACTTGCGTTTCATTTCATTGGAAACAAATCACTTGAATAGTTTTGCAGCTTAAATTTCCATTACAGAGATGATGATTCATATTCAGCAGCATTTTTTTTTTATAATTTCGATCATGATCCAATGGATGTAAATTATATGAGAACAAAGTCTGGCATTCACACCAACTTAACTACCAATGTCTGTAATTCACATTTAAATGAAGGAAAGTTGATGAGCTGAGCTCAAAAAGCACATAACTGATAAGTGATGCAATTTGATATTTTTTGTAGGAAATTGTAAGAAATTTTCTTAACATTGGCATTGTTTCTTGTGGCAAAAGAGAGAAATTTCTTGCATCTTCATTAATAAGATACATCGTGTAGTGGAAAATGTTCAAGGTTTCTGGTTCTTTTGTCTGTGATATAAATATTCATATTTGACAAGTTAATTTTTATTTCAAGCGATATATATATATATATATATAACATTCTGTTGGTATTTCTTGACAATTACACAGGGCGGTATTCTCTGGTTTAATAACTTGACCGAGTTTCCACATGGTGCTTTAGGTCCTGTTTTTCCTGTCTTAGTTGCTGGGCTCCATTATTTAAATGTCCAGGTACTCTACTGTTTCGTATCGAGTTTTTTTTTGTGTGTGTAAGATTTCGCTTGCCATTTCCTCCTTTTTTAGTTTTTTAGTTAGTTACCTGTTATTGCCTGGCCAACGCACAGTTGTAAAAGGCAAATGCCAAATATGGGTTATGTTACACAAAATTGATATCATTGGATTAGTAATCAACAATACCTTTATGATATCGGTTTTATGAAATATGAACAGTATTATACTGGAAAATTGCAGTCAAAATTTTAAATTGGGGAGTCGAAATGTGCCCAACAATTTGAAACGGAGGGACTATGTGTTGTCTTGCATCGTGTGATCATTAATTTCAATGTCTGGACACATCTGTTAGTAATTTTCTCTTGAAAAGAGGTTGGCATGTCTTGGAGTATTGGACATTCAGGTTTACAAGTCCAACTACTATACTGGGAGTTGTAGGCTGGAACTCATCACGTGAATGTGAATTAAGATGTTGCAATTAGGGCTTTAACTAGTTTCGAGCCAACTAGAAGTTGGTGTTTTTTTTGTTGGTTGCTACTTGCTAATGACCATCTGTCTGTTAGTGGAGGGTCCATGATATCAACGTTTGAGCTATCAGTCCATCTGTGAATTAACCTAACACTAGAGTAGCAATCTTTCTTTTCTGTTTCCTGATGAAATCACTTCTCTTGATTTAATCACAAAATATCTTCTGATGAGAGTTTATATGCGAGATCTCTTCTGATGAGAGTTGAAAGGTTATCTGTTCTTTTCATTGCTAACTGGATGATAACACTACTTTATATATTCAATGAAGCTAGGATTTGCTCCAGTTTGCAGTAAACTATCTTTGACTTTGTTTTCTTGCCTTCCCCAGATTTCCTTCCAGAAAAGCCAGGCAAAGCACTACCCTGGAGTTTTAGGTTTATTAGCAAAGGCATGTTTCTCAAACCAATGGCATATTTGATACAGTTTGCTAGTTGTCGCAAGTTACCTGTAAATTACTCGCATAATTGGCATATTGCTAACATCTTGTGTAAAGAGCATGAATGGTTGGCAGCTCACTCGGCAAAGTACATATTTTGACTAGAATTGTTTCAGTAAGTAGCACTGGATGGATTTGTGCACTTATGGGGTTTAGTTGGTCAGTACTACCAAGAGCACACTGCACATGTTTTCTGCGTGTAACTAGATTGCACAAGGTTGAATATTTGATCCTCTTTCAAATGGCATATATTTTTTAACTGTATGATGAATACTGTTATTCACTTAAAAAAATGTTGTACTGTTATGGGCATGCTAATGTTGCTGTTGCTGAGCTGCTATGCTGACTTTCTGGTTTAATATAGTACTCCCTCTGATCCATATTAATTGTCGCTGCTTTAGTATAACTTTAGTACAAAGTTGTACTAAAGCAGCGACAATTAATATGGATCGGAGGGAGTAGAAGTTATGGTCCTGCGGAAAGATGAATAAAACCTTGCGTAGGCATGGACTTTGTTTGGTGAAAGCTCCAGTGTTGGCCTTACTATCTGCAATATGACATTCATTTTTTATTTAAGAAAACTTGCTCAATAACATTTGAATGCCCATGACTTTTATTCTGGAATGATCTTATGTGTATCTTCACTCTTATGTGGTGAAAATATTTCTATCTTGCTTGCAGTACTACAAGATTTACCTTGATATTCTGGCTATTCCTTTGTTTCTTATCGCATATGTGGTCCCTCAGGTCAGTTCCTTCCAATTTGCTTAGACATATTGATTCTGCAAATTAGATAGTTATATCTTTCTGCTCTATTTCGAGGACAATTTCTGCCCCACATTATGATCTTTTCAGTGCACAGTACTGAAAAGTACATCCACTTATCCCTGTTCGCGCTATCCTAGCAAACTGCGTTGCATTGGATAAATTAAAGATACTGCAATTGGAGGGGGAAGCATATCATATTGAAATGTTAACGGCTCGAGTTGTTTGAAGTAATCAAAGTTCTCGGGGCAGAGCTTTAAGCTAATATTAGGAATGATGTTGTTGTACTAAGAGTTCAATAGAAGGTGATTTTTATTATCTTAAACGTAATCATGCATCATCATCCAACAGACTGGAAGAAGAATCATTATTTAGTGCAAATTTTGTTTCATTCAGGTCACATTCAGATGATAGTGATGCATTTTATTTACTCATATTCTCTTTGATTGGCAGGGGAGCCTGGTCTACTGGACTACCAATGGTTTATTTCACGTAGCTCAGGTCAGCTGAAGTTTTTCATTCTTGCAATGGAAGCCATTTCTTTGTTAACTTTGGATATTGCTGCACCAGTTTTTCTAAGAACTCCATGCTTACATATATGTATATATTTGATGTATGCAAGTAATGCATTTTAAGGCCCACCAGTTCTTTTACGTTATTTTTTTCTAGAGTTGGAAATATAATTATGTGGCATGGACTAGTTTTACATATTATGTAGAAAAGGGAGAACACGGGTCATAACAGATCTGGTAGAGTAATGCAAGGAATGCTTTTAAGGCCCACCAGTTCTCTCTTTCGTTTTTGCCAGCTTGCTGTTAGTCCAGTATATGTTCTAGTATCAGTGATTTTGGCATGTGTACATAGTTAACAAGGACAGACCCAGTGCATAGAAGCTCCCACACAAGGTGGGGTCTGGGGAGGGATTATAGGAACCTAGTCTTACCCCTGCAAAGTGCAATGCAGAGAGGCTGATTCGAACCCAGGACCTCTTGGCACAAGTGGGGAGGACTTCACCACTGCGCCAGGCCTGCCCTCTAATGTGTACATAGTTATGCTGTAGATTTTTTATATTGCTGTTCCAATAGTCAATAAAATGGCCAGGCAGCTTCTCATATGTTTTACTTAAACAAACTTAACTGTGCAGTTGACAGTATGTATTTTGCTTTTGCATTGCATTCTAATTTTTTAAATGATTAAAATGCAGCAATTGTCCCTCAGAAATGATATTGTCCGCAAGATGTTGGGATTGCCTGATACTGGAGCTCTCGCTGGTAATACATCGCCAAAATCTCTTCACGAGGGTCAGAAGATAATGCAGGTAAAACCATCAGAAGGTTTAAATGTTGTAGCCATTCGCAGTTCTTATTATATTTATATGCATCATGTGCAGTTGCCGTCATGCTAATCTAACTATTGATTTGGTAATTTTCCATCCTGTTCCATCTCAGCTAGAACAAATTGTTGCATTTTTTTTAGTATATACCTGTTTTGTTGCTGCAGTTTGGTTTATTCTCTTATAATATAACTTGCAGCGGTGGCCCCTTGGAGATTCTCGCATGCAATCGAAATTGGAATCGTCTACAACTCCAAAGTTTATGTTTGAGGATGGTAAAATAATGGATGAAAATGTATCTGCTGAGTCCAGTTCACCTGAGGAGCTTCTTCAAGTATGGATGACTGCAATCTATAGAATCTTTGTCATGGAATATTATTTTATCATTAATTCTGAAGCATATATCTGTATTTTTTCTGATAGCAAGCGTTACAATATTTGGGAACTGGCTGCCAAGATCAAGCTGTTCCACTTATCAGGTATAATTTGTATCTGGTTGCCTTTTTGGTTCATCTGCAAACAGTACAAGTTGATGAACAATCTTTTACTACAGAACAGCAATAGAGAAAAACCCAGATCTACATATAGCTTTGATTGGAATGGGGCAAACCTTGTTCTCAAATAAGTTGTTTCCTGAAGCCTCAGTGTGTTTTGAACATGCTATACCAAAGGTATGTTGTAATCTCATATGTTCTTTGGTACTTTTGTTGGTTATGGATTGATGTAATATAACACACAGTAAGATTTACTGCTTTCTGTTGTGTAGATTGAAGAACAAGATCCTCTTCTTGTGCTTGCGTACTTTAGTGCGGGTCTTTCACGTAAAAATCAGGTAGAGTATCCGTTCACCTGTTTTTAAGCCATTAGAAATAGCAGTGAATAACATAAGCGCCTCCATCATCACTTCCCATTGTAGGGTGATAAGGAGACGGCAATCAAGCTCCTGCAAAGACTAACAGAGCTCAAGGAACCAGAACAAGTGATGAACAAAGCATGCTATTTCCAAGGCTTTATTGCTCTAGGAAGGTAACTAAACCCTTTTCAGATCATTTTATCAATGTAAGCTTACAACTTGAGTAGTCTCCACTCTTCCGAGTATTGATCGCGGCAAAATGAGCTAGGAACACTTGCCAGTTCCCCCATTTTGTATTGCATCTTTTTTGTCTCTTATAAGTAGCAGGAGCGTGCGGGCGTACATAAGTTCACTGTTGTGTTTGGTTTGAACACTTGGTATACCTAAGTTGTGTTGTAGTGTCAGCTGCATGTAGCCAATTTAGTAACGCAGTTAGTCCACTGTTATTCAGGTTATCTGCTTGTAGTGAACTTATGAAACTTTAGTTTAACTCCACTACTAGTTACCCAACACAAAGATTAGAGCATCACCAAGCCGCACAAAAAGCTGCTCCAACAGATGATGTAGATGCAAATTTTTTTACTCGAGATTTGCTCGAGCAAAACGCGCGCAGCCCCAGCTGCCGCGCGGAACCTTCCCGCCGAGCGCCCGCCGCCCGCCGTCAGACCCCATGGACGCCTCTTCAGACCTCGCGACTGCCAACGCTGCTCTGGCGCACTTCACCATGGCCGCCTCCACGGTGATGTAAATTTTACATCATCTGTTGGAGTTCGGAGGTTTTTGGTGATGTAAAACCCCACTTTTTGGTGATGTAAATTTTACTCGAAGCACAATTTAGTGAGATGCTCTTAAGGTGGGTCAAAAGAGAGGTATTGAGGAAAAAAAAGACTAGACGAACCTTGCATGGGAGGTATGCATCGGCTGAATCTTTTTCCACTCCAACCAGTTGCTCTCACACGCACTCTGTAAGCACCATATTATGCATGTGTATACGATGAGTGGAGAAAAAGCTGCACAGGGCTAGAACGGGAGGGGGTGACTTAGGCCCTGTTCGGATCCTCTCCGCTCCCCAACTGCAGCTCCCGGAGCGGAGGGAGCGCCAGCACAATTGCACGGAGCGGTTCGAACCCAGCTCCTCGCGCGGAGCGGAGTTACGAGACGGGAGAGCTTCCGAACAGGCAGTTAATGCTATCTCTTGCAGTTGGACTAGTATGCGCACCGTCTGAAACAAAAAGGAGCAGAAATCTTTGCGCCCTGTAAAATATGAAATTGACTTATTATATTTTTCCACCCCTTGGTTTTGGAAGAGAAACCTAATTGCTATGTAGTAGCTGAAGCCACTGACATTTGTTTGCAGTATACTATCAAATGAAGGACGGAAATCTGAGGCTGCGAAATACCTGCGGGCGGCTACTGCTTATGATCCTGGTGTTGAGAGATTTCTGAAGGAATGTGAGGAAGCAATGGAAGATCAATCAAGTCAGCAGAGCACTGAGCCGCCAAACCTGAAAGGACCGTAAGACACGGGTACAATATACTGTTTCCACAAGTTTTGATCGGCAGTTTAACTGTGTTTTCCTACTCGGCAAGTTCAGTTTCATCCTTGTAGTACTTTTAGAAGGTGTTTGAAATCGGATAGCGTCAATCGCCAAATAAACCCTGAATCCCTTGGAAGTATTGGGATGATATAGGCACTTCAAATTTTGTAGGGTAACTATATGTAGCCAGCGATTGTATTATTATCGTAGACATTAGGGTGTTATATATTTTTGCATGGATGTTCTTGGAATCGCAGCCACAAAATATAATGAATCTTTAACAGAGATGATTTGGAATCTGCTGCTAAAAAGTGCACTGAGTAAATGAGTTGAATATGTGTCGTGAGGATGCTTTTCCTTCACAATGTATGCTGACATGTCAGATCAGTAGCTCCCAGTCTCAGATGAACCGCACACAAAAAATTGTGAACAATATGTTCATATTGTGTGACATGGCACATCATATTACCAATACAGTTTAGATACTGAGGCAGTAATACCAAATCCTTAACGAGCCCTTCATTCTGTAAATCCTTCTTAACACGACGAAGGCAGCCAGTTAACCATCTTACTTCCGCGAACTTGCTTTGCATGAACATGTTGCCGACGAAAAGGAAAGTTCAAATTATCGAATATTTGCGTGATGTGGAGTTCTTGCGACTTGGTGCTCAGCTTCTACACAATTGAGATGAGAATTGTCATGTACTCCCTTCGTCCCATCCCATAGTATAATAGCGTTTTTTATACTACACTAAACACTTTTAAATTATGGGACGGAGAGAGTACTTACGGAGAAAACAACATCAAGTGGAGGCATTTCCATGGGAGGAATATTCCGGTGCGGGAAGAAATGGCACGAGCTTGAGCTTCATACTTACACATCCTATGTCCTATATTCCTAAGCGATTCATCCCCGCTATCTTATTTATCTTGACATACAATCTATCATCATCATCAACTAGGTTCACATGTAAAAATACTTTCCCACTAACTCAGTATGCGCATGGGCCCTCTAACTCTTCATGCACATGCAGCCTGCCACGAATAATCATTAATTATTATTTTTCATTTAATCTCAATCAGCCACGTCATCCTAGGTTTTTTTTGCTATCTATATATGTCTTAGACGTCATCTGATCCACTCCAGACAACTAGCATGAGTCCCCGTCCAACCATTTGGTTGACTATAGTGTTGATGTGATCATCTAATTCCGGGAGCCCAAACGACCGTCTTTTATCATTCCCCTTCTTTTGAGCTTCATGTCCATGCCTCTTTTCTGCCCACATGCCACAGAATTGCGCCAAATGCAGGAACAGCTCACCCATGCCACTGTTGTGATTGCTTTGCTGAAAGTTTCCTGAATACGAAAAGTGAGGTTGACGATTCCCCGCTCCCCGCGCCGCCAGCCACTCCGGCCCCGGCGCCCAACAGCCCGCGACGGCCGCCACTCCGGCGCCGCCGCCCACCTCTCCGATGGCCACCCCGCCCGCCGGCCGCAACCGCGAGCTGCGGTGGATGGAATCAAGCCCCTCCTCCATTGGATCTGGCGCCCCGTCGTACCTCGACGTGCTCCGCTTGACGCCCCCTCGCCAGGCCCTTCCCCCCCGCCTCTGCCCTCACCGCCGGCCCCACGCCGCATCCCTCGCTCCGAGATCCACCTCGTGGAGCGTGAGCCCGTGGATGCTCATGGCGACGGTTGGCGCGTCGCCACGGGCGGCAGGCGGCCGCGCTCGCTGCGCAACCCCCGACGCCGTCGCCGTAGCCCCGACGTGCGTCGCGACCCGCCACCTCCACCACCCCCCGGCGAGTGCCCTCGCTGCCTCGGCTTCCACCCCCGCTCCGAGTGCAGGCGCGACGTTCGCTGCCGGCGGTGCCGCTTCTTTGGCCACATCGCCAGGAACTGCACCACGCCACGCCCCCACTCCCCGAGCTCCCTCCAGGCGGCCAAGCGACCGCGGACCGCCTCCCTGCTCCCCGCAAACTCTTCTGCGTCGAGCGTGGTGGGGCCGAGCCAGCCTGCGTCCTCCAGGCCTGGTTCCCGTCCCCCACCTCTGCTTCCGCCTCCCCCGAGCGGAGCGCGCCATCCCCGGCAACGGCCTCCCCCCCGCCTCCTCATCGCGCGAGATCACCGCTAGGTCGGGGCATCCTTCCCTGCGCCCGGCGGGCGCGGTCTGCTATGTGCCACGTTCTGAGCGCATCGACGCTGCGGAGCATGCCCTCGGGCTCGCGCTCGTCGCCAGCGTGGCCGGTAACCGCTCCAGGGTGTCCACCGCCGATGTCACCCATGCTGTCTGCTCTCGCGTGCCGCTGGCGCCAACAGAATTCTCCGTTCACCGCACCCGCAATAGCGAGTTCCTCCTCCGCTTCACCAGCCCGGATGCCCGAGCGCGCGCTGCCATGGCCAACGTGCGGGGGCCGAACTTCCGCCTGCTCCTACAACCCTGGAGCCGCCTCGCCGGCGCTGAACCGCTTCGGCTCCGCATCCATGTCGACATCGAGATTTACGGTATCCCGGAGCACGGCTGGGACATCTCGTCCGCTGTGCAGCTGCTCTCTCCGTACTCCATGGTTGGCCGCCACGCGCCGGAGACCGCCGATGGGAGCAACCTCTCCGTGTTCAAGTTGGAGGCTTGGACCGCGAATCCGGACGGCATCCCTCGGACATCTGAGCTGTTGCTCGAGGAGCCCGACGAGCTCGCTGACGCGGACCCCGATTGCGTCGACCGCTTCGCGCTATCGCTCATGCGCTTCCCTGTCACCATCCATGTCCGCCATGCTGCCGACTACCGCTTCCCCTCACCGCCGCCTCTCCCGCCGCCAGCCGGCGCTGACACTGACGGCGCGCCTGACCAGGGATCCCCCCTGCCCCGATGCTTGGCCTCGAAGCCACGACTTTCCGCATCCTCCCGGAAACCTGCATGCCGGCCGCCCCTCCCGCCGTGGCAACTCCGGCCGGCGGCGACACCGCCGCGCCGTTCCCGCCTGCCGCGATTGGCGCGGCGTGCTGGGCCCCTACCCAGCCACTAGTGCGGCGCCACGCCCCCCGGTCCGCACGCGGCTGACGACCCGCTCTGGGGCCCACCTGCGCCCCCCCGCCTGTCGGGGCCTGCTGACCCAACCTCCACTTCATGCCAAGCAATCGTACCGGCTAGGAGCACAGCGATTCAAACCCTGCTTTTGACCAGGTCGGGCTCACCACGTGGCGCGACCTCCGCCACAATCCCTGCTGAGCCCGCCTCGGATCCGACGCTTCTGCTGGAGACGCCGCCAGATTCCTCCTGCGCCTGTCAGATGCCGCAGCTGCTAACCTTATCACCGCGTCAGCCGAAGCTCCTTTGCAGCCTTCGCCACCAGCCAATCGCCCAGACAGCCAATTCGATGATATCTGCCAACCTCGGGAGGTGGCTTTGGCACCCCACCAATCACACCAGCCGACAGCTGCGGATCCCCAGGACACCATGCAGGCGTGCCCACCCACTCCCTCCCCTCCCCTGGCTGGGCCCGCTGTTGATCCCCATGCCACCACCACGCTGGTCCACCCCGCCAACTGCCCTGATGGGGATCGCGCCCATGCAGGCCACGTTAACTGCAGCCCACGTGGCGCATCCACGGCCACCGAGCAGCTTCCCCCATGCACGTCCAACGGAAGCGCCTCCTGTGCCATCCCGCCTCATGTACTGAGCTTCCTGGACTCGGTTAAAGCACCAACGACGCTGCTTCTTGCAACCCCGGCTCCTAGGCGCAAACGAGCTGAAATCCCGCCTAACTTCACGCCACGTCGCAGTGGCCGGATCGCCTCGCAGGATCAGGGATACGACGCTGAGACAAAAGCCAAGCGGGTTGTCGGTGTAGTAAGAACCAGGGTCCCACTAACCTTCGAAGATGGGCCATGACAGTGCTCAGCAACGCCCGACAATCATTTCGCTGGCAAGCACTACTACCACGCAGGGGGCGTCTCTCCCGCGCGAGGATCAAGGCTCAAGCCACCAAGTAGAAGATTCCCCAGAAAGGTCTCCCTTGCCGGGCAGGCGAGCCTGGCGGGGTCGAGACCACGCCTGGGACCAAGTCCAAGCTACTTCAGCAGGGTCTCCGGGGCCGCCAAGCCAGACCCCGGCAAGTTCCGTCCCGACGGGGGCTCCTGTCGGTGTACTAAAGTTTGGGTCCTTTAGTACCCCATACTTGTGCACGGACGGTTGCAGCCATACCAGCGGCAAGGCCTGACAGGGACAGCTGGCAGCAGAGACAAGGCCACCAAGGAGGCCTTCAAGCCTACGATCAGAAGACGACAGACTAAAGGCAAGGCCCCGTCAAGACCCTTGCCGGGGACGCTTGCGAAGCCCCGGCAAGATCCTTGCCGGAGACGCTTGCGAGGCCCCGGCAAGATCCTTGTCGGAGACGCTTGCGAGGCCCCGGCAAGACCCTTGCCGGGGACGCCTGCGATGGCTCGCACCAGGCGGAGGTTCTACCACCTTCCCACCGCTCCAGCGCGGCGACCAGCATGCCTTCCTGGCCTTGCATGCCTCGTCACCTTGGGCGCGTGTCAAGATGAGGCGAGGCGGTGATGGACGGGACGGGCTCTTTTCCGTCCCCGATAAAGCTAGGGACACGTAACTAGCGCATTTAATGCACTTGTCCTAAGACGCCAGAGATAAGCACATGCACTGTAGCACTTTACACCTCCTGTGTGCCACTGTGGCAGCCCCTTGGACGTATAAAAGGAGGCCCAAGGCATACTGGAGAAGGATTCAAACTTTTTGGACTCTCCGGCCCAGCTTGCATGCATAGCAGCTAGCCGAAGCTCAAGAACACATAATATACACACAAAGCAGGACTAGGGTTTTACGCTTCTCAGCGGTCCGAACCTGGGTAAAAATCCCTCGTGTTGATCTCTAGATCTGCTCTTCGTGCACCCCTCCTCCCTGCCAAACCGTAGAAGGGATCCACCTGATCCCATAGGTGTCGTTTCCCCGACATCTTTGGCGCGCTAGGTAGGGGGAGAGGTTGTGCGAACCTGATCTAGTAGTTAGCGCGTCAGTTTCTTCAACATCTTCGTCATCATGCCTCCCAAGAGGAAGAGTTTCGCGGCGATTGGTTCGTCTGCGGTCGATCTGCCCGTGCCAACACGGACGGGCGACGGGGTGGACGCAGACGGAGGAGGTGGAGGTCACGAGCTCCCATGGTGCTCGGGCGATCGAAGCTAGGCGAGCGGTGTCATCCGCAGCCGCGACGACGACCCGCGTGCCACACTTCAGGAAAAAGCTATGTTCTAAAACTTTAATGCTTTTTGCTGATTTAATTTCATCCTTGATGATGTTCTTTGCACATAACCTGTGCGCAAAGGAGCACTCTTGAGACATTCTGCGCTCCAGGTTGTTCGGGTCCGCCTAGCAACGCCTGTGCAGCCGCGTTTGTTCTTGAAGTGTGAAGCTCTCGAGGAGGCGGCGTCCTCGATAGGCTGCTAACTAGGATCCGTTCCTAAGTGCCATTGACTAGGACGTGCGCGATTGAGATGCATTCCGGCAAGCTTAGGGAACAACTGTGCAAAAACAAAATCATGAGGAGGAGAGCTCTAAATAAAGTTATGCACAAGCTAAAATGCATTTAAGATGCTAATTAACTTGTCGTATTTAAACGCAGTTGTGGCCTGGGGGATGGCAGCGCCCTCAGGACCAATCTTCTCGGCGTCGAGAACGACGAGGTTCTTCGCCATTAGCCTTCCCGGCAACAATCTTGCCGGAAGCCGGTGTCAAGAACGACGAGGTTCTTCGCCATTAGCCTTCCCGGCAACAATCTTGCCGGAAGCCGGTGTCAAGAACGACGAGGTTCTCCGCCATAAGCCTTCCTGGCAACAATCTTGCCGGAAGCCGGTGTCAAGAACGACGAAGTTCTCCGCCATAAGTCTTCCTGGCAACAATCTTACCGGAGGCTAGTGTCGGGAGCTTCAGAGTTATCCACTGAAGTCAGTCATTGAGAACGTCAAAGTTCTCTGCTGAAGATAAAAGCATTCCCGGCAACAAGCTTGCCGGAAGCCGGCGTCGAGAAAGACGAAGTTCTCCGCCATAAGCCTCCCTGGCAACAATCTTGCCGGAAGCCAGTGTCGAGAGCTTCAGAGTTCTCCACTGAAATCAGGCATCAAGAACGTCAAAGTTCTTCGCTGAAATCATGAGACTTCCCGGCAACAACCTTGCCGGAAGCGAGAAAGAAGACAAAACCACATTCTAGCATTGAGATCTGTAGAGTTCTCTGCCAGAAAATTTCCATGGAATCAGGCTCGGGGGCTGGCCGGCGCCTTTGAAAGCAGCTTCTTTGGGAACCGTGGTTATCACTGTCATGACTCATGCAAAGCTTGGCCCCAGCTCTAGCGTCGAGTTCTTAGAAATCTCCACTGAAGCTGGGCCCGGGGGCTACTGTCGGTGTAGTAAGAACCAGGGTCCCACTAACCTCTGAAGATGGGCCATGACAGTGCTCAGCAATGTCCGGCAATCATTTTGCCGGCAAGCACTACTACCGCGCGGGGGGCGTCTCTCCCGCGCGAGGATCAAGGCTCAAGCCACCAAGTAGAAGATTCCCCAGAAAGGTCTCCCTTGCCGGGCAGGCGAGCCTGGCGGGGTCGAGACCACGCCTGTGACCAAGTCCAAGCTACTTCAGCAGGGTCTCCGGGGCCGCCAAGCCAGACCCCGGCAAGTTCCGTCCCGACGGGGGCTCCTGTCGGTGTACTAAAGTTTGGGTCCTTTAGTACCCCATACTTGTGCACGGACGGTTGCAGCCATACCAGCGGCAAGGCCTGACAGGGACAGCTGGCAGCAGAGACAAGGCCACCAAGGAGGCCTTCAAGCCTACGATCAGAAGACGACAGACTAAAGGCAAGGCCCCGTCAAGACCCTTGCCGGGGACGCTTGCGAAGCCCCGGCAAGATCCTTGCCGGGGACACTTGCGAAGCCCCGGCAAGATTCTTGCCGGAGACACTTGCGAGGCCCCGGCAAGACCCTTGCCGGGGACGCCTACGATGGCTCGCACCAGGCGGAGGTTCTACCACCTTCCCACCACTCCAGCGCGGCGACCAGCATGCCTGCCTGGCCTTGCATGCCTCGTCACCCTGGGTGCGTGTCAAGATGAGGCGAGGCGGCGATGGACGTGACGGGCTCTTTTCCTTCCCCGATAAAGCTAGGGACACGTAACCAGCGCATTTAATGCACTTGTCCTAAGACGCCAGAGATAAGCACGTGCACTGTAGCACTTTACACCTCCTGTGTGCCACTGTGGCAACCCCTTGGACGTATAAAAGGAGGCCCAAGGCATACTGGAGAAGGATTCGAACTTTTTGGACTCTCCGACCCAGCTTGCATGCATAGCAGCTAGCCGAAGCTCAAGAACACATAATATACACACAAAGCAGGACTAGGGTTTTACGCTTCTCAGCGGCTCGAACCTGGGTAAAAATCCCTCGTGTTGATCTCTAGATCTGCTCTTCGTGCACCCCTCCTCCCTGCCAAACCGTAGAAGGGATCCACCCGATCCATAGGTGTCGTTTCCCCGACACGGGTGCTACTCCGAAAGCTTGGCCTGCTGGGGAATGACGAGCCGCTCTCCGCCGACATCCTTACCAAGTACTCACGGCTCTTCGACCAGCCGCTGGCCACAGATGTTGTGCTTGCCTTCGCGGACTTCTTTGGCTGGCACGTGCCGTGGGAACTAATCGCGAGCCCTGTGCGTGGCCAGGCCCTTCTCACCGCGGCTTGACTGGACATCTCCTAGTCCAACTAGCACCCCCCCCCCCCCCCACCCCCCCCCCCCCCCACCCCCCCCCCCCCACCCCCCCCCCCCCCCCCCCCCCCCCCCCCCCCCCCCCCCCCCCCCCCCCCACCCCCCCCCCCCCCCCCAAAAAAAACTTATGGATAATCACAATAAAGTTGTCTTCTGGAATGTGCGTGGTCTAAACAGCAAAGCCAAGCGCACTGCTGTCCGCACCGTAATTGCATCTACTTCCCCCCTCGTGGTCTGCCTGCAGGAGACCAAGCTATCCCTAGTGACACCTTCTTTGGTGTTTGAGACGCTCGGCGGCGGCTTCGCCGATTTCTACTTCCTCCCCGCGGTGGGCACACGCGGCGGCATTCTTCTTGCTTTGCGTAGTGACGTGATTGCACTAGCCAACCCGACCATTGGGACATACCACGTTTCCGCAAGGGTCTCCTCCCTGTCCGGGAGCAACACTTGGTGGCTGACCGGCGTGTATGGACCACAGAGCACCCCCGACAAACTCGCGTTCCTCTCCGAGTTGCATGACCTTCGAGACTCTATTGCCGGGCCATGGGTTATCGGTGGCGATTTCAACATGGTGACGTCCATCGCCGACAAGAGCAACGGCCGCGTTAACCACCGGACCATGAATCAATTCCGACGCTTCATTGCCGACTCGGCCTTGCGAGACATATACCTTCATGGCCGAAGATTCACTTGGTCCAACGAACAGGACAACCCCACGCTCGTGCGCAATGACCGCGTCCTCTGTACACCATCTTGGGGGACCAACAACCCCAACCACGTGCTCCACTGCCTTGCTTCTGCGGCCTCGGACCATTGTCCGCTTGTTCTTGATTGCTCGCCTCGCGAACACGGCCAGCCACGCTTCCACTTTGAGCGGTTTTGGACCAAACTTGAGGGCTTCCATCAGACCGTTTCAACGGCTTGGCACTCCGAGGAGCCTGACCCGGACCCGTTCCGCCGGATCTACGCGCGACTCAAGGCCACGGCGCGCGCGCTCAGGAGCTGGAGCTCGCGCTCGCTTGGCAACATCTCTACGCAGCTTCTGGTCTCCCGCGAGCTCATCTACCTCCTTGATATGGCCCAGGACACGCGCCCTCTTTCTGCCAGCGAAGCCTGGCTGCGGCGGGAGCTAAAGCGCAAGTACTTGGGCCTGGCCTCCCTCGAGCGCTCCATTTCCCGCGAGCGTGCTCGCTTCTCTTGGCTTAAGGAAGGGGACACCAACACAGCTTTCCTCAAGATCCACGCCGCCCATAGAAGCCAAAAGAACCACATCCTTGGGCTGCACCATGATGGTCACTTCGTCAGCGATCCTCCTGGCATGGCCCAGGCGGCATTCGCCCACTTCTCTGCCACCATTGGATCCCAGATCATGCGCGATCACACGCTCGATCTGCGCATGTTCGACTCCCGCCGCTTCGACCTCTTGCTGCTGGATGAACCATTCTCTGAGGATGAGATTTGGAGCGCGATCAAGTCAATGCCCCTTGGCAAGGCACCGGGCCCGGATGGATTCACGGCGGAATTCCTATGCTCTTGTTGGGCCATCATCAAGGAAGATATATGTGCCGCTTTCGACAAGCTCTACACAATGAATGTCATGGGGTTTCGCAAGCTAAACGAAGCACTTCTCATTCTGCTACCCAAGAGACAGGATGCATCCACACTCGCGCACTACCGGCCGATCAGCCTTATCCACCTCATTGCCAAGCTCTTCGCCAAGGTTATCTCCCTCCGGCTCGCGTCGCGTCTCCGAGAAATGGTTTCTACGAACCAAAGTGCTTTCATCGCCGAAAGAAGTGTGCACGACAACTTTCTTCTTGTCCAGCAGACGGCTAGGCTCCTCCACAACCTTAAGGCACCGCGCGTGCTTCTCAAACTCGACATCGCCAAGGCATTCGACACGGTGGCATGGCCATTCCTCCTAGAGACGCTTCGACACCTAGGCTTTGGCAGGCGCTGGTGCGAGTGGATCTCGATCCTCCTTTCCACTGCATCCACTCGAGTCCTCGTCAACGGCGCCCCCGGGCCGCCGATTGCCCATGCCCAGGGGCTGCGTCAAGGCGACCTGGTGTCCCCCATACTGTTCACCTTGGTGATCGACAAGCTTAACTCACTCCTCGAGCACGCTACAAACCAAGGAATCCTCCGGAGGCTAACCATGCGCCACGCTGCATCCAGTATCTCCATGTTCGCCGATGACGTGGTCATCTTCTGCCACCCCGACGCTCATGAGCTCTCCGCCATCAAAATGTTGGTCGACACGTTTGGCAACGCCTCTGGTCTGTGGACCAACTTCCTCAAGTGCTCCGCATCACCTATCAGGTGCATCGACGACCACCTCGCCACCATTGGAGCCTCCCTCTCTTGCCCGATGGCGGATTTTCCTATCAAATACCTCGGGCTACCCCTCTCAACCTGCAAGGTGCCGGCCACTGCCCTCCTTCCGCTCGTTGACAGGCTTGCCAAGAAGCTGGCTACCTGGAAGGCCTCCCTGTTGTCCCGTGGCCAGCAACTTGCCCTCGTCCGGCACGTCCTCACTGCCATGCCGGTGCACATACTGCTAGCGCTGGCGTTAAACCCGGCAATCCTCAAGAAGATCAATAGACTCATTCG
Source organism: Thinopyrum elongatum (assembly GCA_011799875.1). Taxonomy (NCBI): domain Eukaryota; kingdom Viridiplantae; phylum Streptophyta; class Magnoliopsida; order Poales; family Poaceae; genus Thinopyrum; species Thinopyrum elongatum. The sequence goes on from CM022303.1 coordinate 134,627,529, forward strand.
TGACTTCCTTTGGCATGGCAACAAAGATACTCAAGCTGGATGCTGCATTGTATCTTGGCAGAAGTTGTGCCGCCCCCTTGCGCTTGGTGGGCTGGGGGTCCGCGACTTGCATCGCACCGGCGTTGCCCTCCGCACCCGCTGGTTGTGGCTGTAGTGCACCGATCCGGATCGCTCCTGGAAACATCTCCATCTCCCGTCAGACCACGAGGCATCCGTGCTCTTCCGTGCCTCCACAACCTGGACCATTGGCAATGGCAACACCTGCAAGTTTTGGCAGGATCATTGGCTCAATGGCCGATCCATCCCCGAGATTGCTCCTACCTTATCCGCCCTCATCCCGAGACGACGCAGGAGTCAGCGCCTAGTCAGCGAGGCTCTCAACAACAGAGGTTGGATCATCGACATCCACGGCATCTTACACCCCCGCGCTGTCATCGAGTACGTCGAGCTATGGAGGCTGCTCCAAGCCGTTGAGCTCTCCGACGAGCCAGACAAGCTCTCCTAGAAGTGGACCGCCGACGGCAACTACTCCGCTCGGTCGGCCTACCACGGGTTATTCATTGGAGCCACCACCGCGCCATTTTGGTGCCCCATTTGGAAGACTTGGGTTCCCTCCAATGCGAAGATATTCCTCTGGCTCGCCTCCCTGAACAGATGCTGGACCGCTGACCGGCGAGCATGACACAACCTACCACATGACCCCCTTTGCAAGCTATGTAGTCAAGACAACGAGACCTTACACCACCTTCTCGTCGGTTGCGTCTTCTCGCGCATCATATGGCACGACATCATGGTGTGGTGCCGCATACCCACCCTACCACCCGATGGCACCACCTGATTCTTCGACTGGTGGACGGCGACCAAAGCTAGCGTGCCGGCCTGCCTCCGCAAAGGGTTGAACTCCCTAATCATCCTCACTTCTTGGGCAATATGGAAACACCGCAATGCAGCTCTCTTCGACAATGCTGCACCCTCCTACAACAAGATCATCGAGGACATACAATGGGAGGCGAAACTTTGGGCAAGAGCCGGCGCCAAAGGGCTCGATAGGATCATTCCTGTAACATAAAATGTAACTAATGAGGCTAAGCATCCTCCCTCCCTCGCTGCTCACCGTAGCGCTTAGGTACCGCCATCCTATGTGTACGACACCTAAGGCGCTCACCCATGTATTCCCTCCCAACCTATCAATGGAATGATCCGCAACTTGCGTATTCGAAAAAAAAAACATTTACATTCCAATTTGATTCCATTGTGTCCAAAGAGGCAGATCATCGAGTTTATTTCATTTTTAAGAATCCACTGTTCCCATGCAACCTTTTAATCCCAATTGAGTTCAATTGCATACATTCAAGTAGCTAATAAGACTTTTTTAATGACAGAACTAAGAGTCAACTAATGGGCAAGAATTAGAACTACGTGGGTGTATTGTGATGAATGGTTGCAGTACATTGCACATGGTTGATCTGGTGAGAAGCATGATTTACTCAACAGTGGGCCTCATGATTAATAAACAACGACCTTATTTTTTATATTAAAAATCAAATTAGGAGTGAACTCTCGTTTTATTTTTCTATGCGAGCTATGTTTCTTTATGAATGCACATATGCAGTTGCTATCGTTGTTTTAGGTTTAGCCAAGGGTTGAGATGTCTTTACTGTTACTACTAAATTTTTTTCGTCTCATATCGCCTCGCTGATATATTCTCAAGATAATAAATTAATACAAAAATTGGTCTCATTTTTGACTTTTGCATCAAATTTTCTCTAGATGCTTACTCTAAACAATAGTTTTTAAAACAAAATTTATTATCATCAACTTAGACTATGCTTCATAAACTTTTTTCATGTTTTTAAACATCAAATTATTTGTTAACAATTCCCGCAGCAACGCGTGAGGTATCATCTAGTTTACTTAGTTTCTATCTATTTCCCTTTATTTAGCCACCCATATCACATTCTTATGAGTAATTAAGCACGGTTTGTCAATACAAGTGTTCAAAAAAGTATATTAGTGATCATGTCATTTTTCAAGAATTGCAATGGACCAAATTGTTGTCCAAGGCCTAGATTTAAAACATGTAGCTGTAAAGCTAATCAATCATTATTATTGCTTATCAATCGTCCTAGTAGAGAATTTACAATTTAGGGGGCATTAAAAATGGAGAATATAACACTAAAAGGGTTCTCTAATATTCCTTGGCGACATGAATGCGTTAGCAATTTCTACAACTCTTATACTCATATATTTGTACACCAATTAGCACTACTTTGACGAGAAATTAAAATTTTGCCGCAAAAAATGGACATATTTTAACGGTGCTTCAAAGCAAAGGGAATAAATGTAGAGAAAAATAAATAAAGAGGGACAATGAGAAATATGACCAACCTAATGTTATACCCAACCCCTTGTATGGGTGATTGTTAATTATGGCTCTTGATATTTGTCTTTGTGTTTTATGTGGCTATATTATTAAGAAGGTTCTAAGAAAAGGGACCATCATGTCGGTTCATCAAACGAAAGCACCCATAAATTTGAAGTCATTGTTGACCGCACACCATACTGATTCCTTGATACTCGAAAGAAAAATATTTTAGCACTTCAACTTTTTAGTGAAAACTATTTGACTACATGAACGTCTACCCAAAAGAATATGAACATTTTGAGTTCTAGTTTTTTTAGATTCCATAAGGCCATTACGTGAAAAGATGTTCATACACATAATTAATAATTAGAAAACTAATAATGCCTCTAGCAAGCTACGCAACATTCTACAATGAATGTAAGCTAAGGTAGTTAAAATTGCAACAGGCCCTACATAGATTAGGCGTCTAGAACTCAATCAAGATAGAATTTGCAAATATACAATTATTATGCAAGCAAAAATATCAAATAGATAATGCGCACGAAAAGATCTAGTTAATCAAAAGGATACATGTATCAATTTGTTAGATAAACTTTAGTATCTAAGCTAGTGGTTCCGATTTGCCAGATTGTACCCGTAATGCACATGTGATAATCTATACCATGAATCATTAATTACAGGATAGCTGCAAGGTTTTCTTTCGGTCTATTAGCACAATTAGAATTTGCTACCTGTGACTTCTTCTTACATTCTAAGCTTTATGGTTATCTTAGGACTACCGAAGATGATTAGCAGTTATCAATATTTCATGTGGCAGACAAAATTGGTTAACTTTTATTAATTATCTGTTCAAACTAATATCCCAAGAAACTTGTGTTCCTAGAATTCCCTGGTGCAAAATTGTCCAGGATCCTCTATAAGTTAGCTAAATATAACTCACCACATCCATAATTTCAGCAGAAAAGATATAGCAAGCAAAATAACACAGCAAGTGTGGGGTTGAGCTTATCTGAAGCACTACTTAATATTAAGATTGATTTCCAGATCCACATTGTAGTTGAAGCAATAAATTGTGAGCAAGCTGCAGGGTCGCCTAGTACTTCTTATTCTTATCCCCTCGTCAGGAGCTTGGGCAGAACCAGAAGTAACATTTTGAGATCTAGTTACTAGTACGTTGCTGCTTAATCATTGTTTATAAAATAGCATCTTTCAGCCAATCATACCGCCGGTACAATTATGAAAAAATGCACATCGTACCTTTGATGGGTGACACATTTTTTCTTCCAAAACAACATGGGCACCAAGTATTATGTAAATGTGACTCTCGCACAATTACCTTAGCATTGACCTGGAATTAGGAAGAAAATAGTTGCAGGGATCATTTTTATACCCAAAACTGTAAAAGGATTGGTACGTTGATCTTTTTAAGGTGCACGACATAACTTACACAAATTAATTCCATGGAAGTAATTGGCCTTATTATGTCAGAAACACTTCACATGGAAGTTCATCTTTTTAAGGTGCATGATATATAGAACTTACACAAATTATTTCCATTTTAGTAACCGACTTTATTATGTCAAAAACACTTGACATGGAAGTTCATCTTTTTATGGTCCACGATATATAGAACTTACACAAATTATTTCCTTGGTAGTAACTGGCTTTATTATGTCAAAAACACTTCATCTGGAACATTCACAAGTGTCTCCTATTAGTCCTCACTTCATGATGAATCTAACCCATGTAATAAATTTTAAGATTATGTATTGTCATAGATCATGTAATGTGTTCGTCCATATGCTTTTTGTGACGGGCTGTCAGGCCACCAACGAACCAACATTATCTAATGACCTTGTTTCAGATGTACTACGTGTTTTGATCCTGTCATGGCTGCACCACGCATGGCACCGAAGCTTCCTTGGAAGGTGCCTATAGTGTGTTTTCTTGCCGCCCTAGAGAAACACATGCTATAGCCTGGACTGGTTACCAAGCATCTAGCTAAGAATTGACCAGACGTCTGAAGTTGGTGTCTGGGGCATTGGAGCGCAGCTGCCTGGCCATTAATTCTCACTAATCAGACACTCCATTATGGCCTTGGTGACCTTATGGACCTTAAATAATTTACCAGGCGAAGACATGAACCAAACATCCCTAGACTAGGCTAGCCTCGCCAGGCATCAAAACACAGTGTACCCCCGAAGGCAGGCACCAAAATCTTTCAGGCATGGAGCTGGGGATACTATCCAAACATACACGTAATATATTTAATGAAGGGTATTTTAGTCTCTCGCATCACTTGTTAATGCAAGAGTTTCATTTCAAAATAGGCAAGTTGGTGAATAACTCTAGCAAATTGAGATACGTTAAGCGACCATAAACCATTTAAAAGGAGATCATGCCTATGGGTGCTATAAATGAAAAATAGGGATGTACAAAGGTTAGACATCAACTGTAAAACAAAAGCAAAAGTCTGAGTTTGGCACTGAGGAAGTGTAGCATACGTGGTACTTAAGGGCTGTAGCTTATTCTTGCATTGAGTGTGTTGAGATTGGATATCGACATGTATGGAGAGGTGTCTGCACATTAGAATACAATGAAACAACATGGAGATGGAAGAGATCAATTTAGCACGTCATACTCATTTTTAATCATATTATGACATGGAAATCACAACATGGAATCCGAGTTAGGATGTCGAGACCAATTAGCACCTAAACCTTAAAGGTAAGAATGGGGTTCACTATGCATATTGATGACTTCAAAGGATGGCGTGGCTGGTCGTGGAGAAGATCCTAATGGATAACTATATCCTTTGGGACAAGCTAGTTGTAGCTAGAACTCCCAACCATGTTAAGTTAGGCGCAACTGCATGTATGCAAGAGAGGAGAACCTGAGTCTAGAGGAGGTGCTGGAAGATCAGAGCAGGTGTTAGAAAATCAATCGAAGATGGATAATATATGGGTCGTGGGTGGTGCCCATGCGGAAGAATGTGAATGGACAGGAATGAAGAGATCAACATATAACTTTAATTGCCTCTTAGTGGTGAATGGAGATTAATTTCAAAATTAGGAAGAAATTATGATGCCTTCCGTTACCAACCAGATCGAGAGGAGAAAGGAGTTCAAGTCTCAAGAGTAAATGGGAATTGATGCTACGGGAGGAAGGAGAAATAAAATGTACTAAGGCCACCATTTAACTGGGTGATGTATGGTTGGTGTGATCCTTTTTTTTATAAGAAACACTCGCAAAAAATATTTTTTTTTGCAAAATAGGAAACCTGACCTGACACACAACGTCCCCGTAGTCCAATATTTAATTGTTGCAGACGCTCATCTTGCCAAAAAAACTATCCATTGCCATAGTAGAAGGTCACAACTGACAAAGTTGTCGCTAACTGCAGGTGCAGGTGCTGGATCCAGTTTACGCCATGGTTGAGGCTCTACAGTCTTTTTTTTTGAAAGATCCAGCTTTATACTGGCTTTATAGATTTAGCAGAAGGGAGCGATACAAAGTTTGATCAAGTCGGTTCATCAAACGAAAGCACCCATAAATTTGAAGTCATTGTTGACCACACACCATACCGATTCCTTGATATTGGAAAGAAAATTATTTTAGCACTTAAACTTTTTAGTGAAAAATATTTGTCTACGTGAACGTCTACCCAAAAGAACATGAACATTTTGAGTTCTAGTTTTTTTAGATCCCATAAGGCCATTATGTGAAAATACGTTCATACAAATAAATAAGAATTAGAAATGTAATACTGCCTCTACCAAGCTCTGCAATACTCTACAATGAATGTTAGCTAATGAAGTTGAAATTGCAATAGACCCTACATAGATTAGAAGTCCAGAACTCAATCAAGATTGAATATGCAAATATCAATTTATTTTGCAAGCAAAAATATCAACAGATAATGCACATGAAAAGACCTAGTTAATCAAAGGATACATGCATCAATTTGTTAGATAAACTTTAGTATCTAAGCTAGTGATTCTGATCCGCCTGATTGTACCCGTAATGCACATGTCCTAATTTATACCATGAATCATTAATTACAGGATAGCTACAAGGTTTTGTTTCGGTCTATTAGAATTTGTTACCTGTGACTTCTTCTTACATTCTAAGATTTATGGTTATGTCAGCTCTATCAAAGATGATTAGTAGTTATCAATATTTCACGTGGGAGACAAAATTGTTTAACTTTTATTAAGTATCCCTTCAAAGCAATATCGCAAGAAAGTTGTGTTCCTAGAATTGCCTGGCGCAAAATTGTCCAGGATCCTCTATAAGTTAGCTAAATATAACTCACTACATCCATAATTTCAACAAGAAAGATATAACAAGCACAATAACACACTAAGTGCGGGGGTGAGTTTATCTGAAGCAGTACTTAATATTAAGATTAATTTCCATATCCACGTTGTAGTTCAAGCAATAAATTGTGAGCAATATGGAGGGTCGCCTTGTACTTCTTATTCTTATCCCCTCACCGGGAGCTTGGGCAGAATCAGAAGTAACATTTTGAGCTCTAGCTACTAGCACGTTGCTACTTAACCATCGTTTATAAAATAGCATCTTTCAGCCAATCGTACCGCAAGTACAATTATGGAAAAAAATGCACATCATACCTTTGATGGGTGACACATAATTTCTTCCAAAACAACATGGGCACCAAGTGTGATGTAAATGTGACTCCCGCACAATTACCTTGGCATTGGCTTGGAATTAGGAAGAAAATAATTGCAGGTATCATTTTTATACCCAAAGTTGTAAAAGAATCGGCACGTTGATCTTTTTAAGGTGCACGAAAGAACTTACATAAATTATTTCCATGGTAGTAATTGGCCTTATTATGTCAAAAACACTTCACATGGAAGTTTATCTTTTTTAAGGTGCATGATATATAGAACTTACACAAATTATTTCTGTTATAGTAACTTGCTTTATCATGTCAAAAACACTTCACATGGAAGTTCATGTTTTTAAGGTGCATGCTATGTAGAGATACACAAATTATTTCCTTGGTAGTAACTTGCTTTATTATGTCAAAAAACCTTCATCTGGAACCTTCACAAGTGTCTCCTGAAAGTCCTCAATTCATAATGCATCCAACCCAGGTTCTAAATTTTAATATTATGTATTGTCATAGATCATGTAATGTGTTTGTCCATATGATTTTTGTGACGGGCTGCCAGGCCACCAACGGACCAACATTATCTAATGACCTTGTTTCAGATGTATGACATGTTCTGATCCTGTCATGGTTGCACCACGCGTGGCAGAGAAGCTTCTTTGAAAAGTGCCTATAGTGTGTTTGCTTGCCGCCCTGGAGAAACACGTGCTATAGCCTGGACTGTTTACCCAAGCATCTAGCTTAGCTTTGACCAGACGTTTCAAGTTGGTGGCTAGGCATTGGAGCGTGGCTGCCTAGGCGTTAATTCTCACTAATCAGTTGCTCCATTATGGCCTTGGTGACCTTAAAGGACCTTACTAGGCCAAGACATGACCCAAACGTCCCTAGACTAGGCTAGCCTCACTAGGCATCAAAACACAGTGTACCCCTGAAGTCAGGCACCAAAAAATTTCAAGCATGGAGCTAGGGATACTATCCAAACATAAACGTAGTATCTTTAATGAAGGGTATTTAGCCTCTGGGACACTTGTTAATCCAAGAGTTTCATTTCAAAAAAAGGCAAGTTGTTGAATAACTCTAGCAAATTGAGATACGTTAAGCGGCGTTTTGCATTTTATAAAGTTCAAGTTGGTTTTGGTACCCCAAGGTTAAGATGATAAAAAAGACAATGATAAGTAGATCATGTAAAAGAGGCATGATAATTATGTAGGTATTTCTCTATGAGTATTATTTTGGTGCTCTGGTGTTAGTACTTCATTGTCCACATTTATAATACACTTTGTATAGACTGGAAGAAATGTCACGAACTTTATCTTCAAGCAATCCTATACACCTTGAGTAACTGAAGACTTGGGAATATTCTCGAACTAGTAGGATGTCCTTTTGCCCTCCTCTTAAGATCAGAGTTTCAAATAGCAGGCTGTGACATCTGGCGACGACTCGGCTAGAAGTTATGAAAAGCCATAGCAAAGCTAAGTCCATTAACATTTTTTTAAATCATGAAAAATTAAAAAGCTAAGCATGCAGGTCCACATGGTTGATTACTGTGAGGGGAAAATAACTCGTGATGCCCAGCCTTCCAACACAGATCAGAGAAGAGGACACAACCGCGATCCTATTCCCCTTCCCAAACCCTAGAGTTCTTGGTAGTCACAGTGACATGTCCCACAATATTTAAGAGGCCCTCAAGGTACTGATTACCGAGCCAAGGAGGAGGCGATGCCTCCTGGAGGAGGAGGATAAGGTGAGAATGGTTGCACGGAGCAGGAATACCCATCGGTGACTGGCCGCCTTGACGAGGGCGCTCTATCCCATCCTATGCCGTCCTCCCCCTCATTATTCCCATAGATTTTGAGGTTTGCTCCCCCCTGTTTCTTTTTCCAATATTTGAATCATGAAAGGGAATCAGGAATCTAAATGAGTTGTCTCTATTATTTGTAGAAGAAGAAGCACGAGCTGCTGTAGGAGCACAAGAAGCACCCTGCTAGGAGCCTCCCTAAGGGCCCCCTTGTTGAGATCTTGTCCGGGGTGCTCTGGAACAGTCACTTTGCCGCTTCAAGTGTGTGTCCAAGTGAAAGGATCAAGAAGAGGGGTCTAGAGTGGGGGGGGGGGGGGTGATTAGACCCTTAACAAGCAAAGTTGGCAGTTTTTAAGTTCTTCAAGTTAAGGTGGAGTTTTAGCACAAATTTAAGCATTCACGATATATTTCAAGCAAGCATGACAAGAGTATATATGTAGTGGAAAAAGTAAAGCATGCAAGTTGCAAGAAAGTAAAGGGATGGGATCGGAGTTTGCAAACACAATGGAGACACGGAGATTTTTGGCGTGGTTCCGATAGGTGGTGCTATCGTACGTCCATGTTGATGGAGACTTTAACCCACGAAGGGTAACGGCTGCGCGATTCCACGGAGGGCTCCACCCACGAAGGGTCCATGAAGAAGCAACCTTGTCTATCCCATCATGGCCATCGCCCACGAAGGACTTGCCTCACTCGGGTAGATCTTCACGAAGTAGGCGATCTCCTTGCCCTTACAAACTTCTTGGTTCAACTCCACAACATGTCGGAGGCTCCCAAGCGACACCTAACCAATCTAGGAGACACCACTCTCCAAAAGGTAATAGACAATGTGTTGATGATGAACTCCTTGCTCTTGTGCTTCAAATGGTAGCCTCCCCAACACTCAACTCTCTCTCACAGATTTGGATATGGTGGAAAGATGGTTTGAGTGGAAAGCAACTTGGGGAAGGCTAGAAATCAAGATTCTTGTGGTAGGAATGGAATTTCTTGATCTCAACACATGAGTAGGTGGTTCTCTCTCAGAAAATGAGTAGTGGAAGTGTAGGCACGTTCTGATGGCTCTCTCATTGATGGAGAGGGGGGTGGAGGGGTATATATAGCCTCCACACAAAATCAAACTGTTACACACATTTGACCCATCTCGGTGAGACCGAATAGCTAAACTCGGTGTGACCGATTAGTTCAAAATGTGAACGTTAGGAATCTCGGTGGGACTAACTGGAACAACTCGGTGGGACCGATGTGCTAGGGCTTAGGGCAAACGTCAACTCTGTGGCGCCGATTGCATCAAGTCGGTGAGACCGAAGTGAAGCAATAAGCAACATAGTGAATGTCAAGCCAACTCGGTGAGACCGATTGCAATTTCGGTGAGACCGAAATAAATGCAACAAGTCACAGAGAGTTTGCAATGCCATCTCGGTGAGACCGAGATCCGTATCGGTGTGACCGAACTGTTAGGGTTTCTAGATGTGGCTATGTCATATGAACTCGGTGGCGCCGGATAGAAAGAATCGGTGTGGCCGAGTTTGACTTTAGGTTTTGGACATATTTGGATGGAGAAAGTGGTTGAGGGATTTGGAGCAATATCACTAAGCATTTGAGCAAGCAAGCCATTAAGCAACACCTCATCCCCTTTTAATAGTATTGGCTTTCCTATGGACTCAATGTGATCTTGGATCACTAAAATAAAGAAGAAGAGTCTTGAGCTTTTGCCAATATTTGTCCTTAGCATTTTGAAGGGGTTCCACGTCCTCTTGTCCTTGCCACGCCACTGTTGAACTTGTCTGAAATATACTAGACAAAACCATTAGTCCAACAAGAGATATGTTGACATTAATTACCAAAATCACCCAAGGAGCACTTGTGCTTTCAATCTCCCCCTTTTTGGTAATTGATGACAACATACATCAAAGCTTTAAGTAGATGATATAAAGAAAAGCAAACAAAGCTTTGGAAGGACATGTAGCAAACATAAGCTCCCCCTCCATGTATGCAGTCATATAAAGATAACATGAAAGAACATGTGAGTGCATAGCATGACAGAGTAGAAAATGTGTTACATGTATCTTGGCTATATGCATCAGAGCAAATGATATGGTTGAGAGATGTACCTTCATGTTTATGAATCCCTCTTGTAAACAATATGTGCAGCGACAAGAGATCATCACGCACATGAGTGTGATGCATATACTTACCTTGTGGTTTTGAGCTGACTTTTGAGGGAGTAGACTTGAGAAAACAAGGTTAGATAACACAAGAACACACCAAACAAAATAATTTCAAGATCCACAAGAATACCAAGACTGGGATGTCATGTAATGAATACTTCATCTAGATATAGACATGTCCCCAAAGATTTAAAGATTTGCAATAGGTTCCAAGGATTTATCTCCCCTTGATTTAACATAGACTCTTTCTCCCCCTGAATATAACAATGGATAATGGGAGAAGGTGGGCTGAGATAAAATCAAAGCGAAAAGGTAAATTCAGAGCAGACTAGAATCAATCATGCTAACAACATGTCTTTCCCCTCTTAAAGACATGTGACTTCTCTCCTCTTGTTAATGTGCATCTTTTAGAAGAGCTATAAGTGCTCTTGTTGATTTGATAAGATTTGGTGTGCTCTCTCTCCCCCTTTGACATCAATTTCCAAGAAGGGATACTTCAGGAATATGAGTCAAGTAGGTGTGGTCTTTGAGAGACACTACAAAGCAGCATGTAGATTAGGATGATGGCAGAGGATAAGAATCATTGAGTGGAGCTGAAGAAAATGGGCAATATAAAATGGCAAAATGTTTTCTCAGCAGTGAAATCGGTGACACCGATCTGTTTCCATCGGTAACTCCGAAATAGCAGAGTCACAGAGGGTGTTTATTGGTCAGACCGAGTTAGTCCATGTCGGTTGTACTGATGAACTGTGTACAAGGAATCCTTGTATTTCGATCTAGCCGATAGGCTTGGATCGGTGAGTCCGAGTTCAACACAGAGGAAAATTTTGTCATCTCAGCTCACTTGGCAAATGAAATCTCACAAAGATTTTCAAGGAATTGTCATAAGGATTTGCAATGAATTTACAAAATATTCACAGACAAATGACAAACACAAAGAGAAACAAAAAGAGTACTAGATGAAGTTTTTTTTGATGTTTTAGAAGGGAATCACTCTAGCAAGAAAACATGTAAATGAAGTGTAAAGGGCACAAGAACACTAGAGAACTTCATCTAGAGATGGTCGGTGACAAGGTGAGATCACTTAATCATAGGTCATACTCATCGGTTAAGCTAAAAATGGGGTTACCATCTTTCATTTAAGCATTTTGATGTATTCACACCTTGTTGAGTTGCTTTACTTCATGACTTGGAGTAGAACTTCTCTAAGGTGGAGTGACATACCTTGGGTTGTGGTGTTGATCTTGATCATGTAGTTGAACTTGTATCGGATGCTCAAGGTTGATGTAGTTGGGAGCACCCTTTGGAGTTGAAGTTCATCTTCCTACATGGGTTAGTTTTGCAAGGAAGAGCACTTGTGTATCCAAATTGACAATCATGAAATCAATTGAAATAGTCAAAGGATATGTTGAGTGAGTTCATGCTTCCTTGATTTCAACAACCAAACCATAGGAACTTGGTGAGGTAGAAATTGCTCAAAGTGTGAGTGACTTGCAATCTCATAGATTTAGGCTCATCCAAGTACCTACAAGGGTTAGATAACATGCACGGGTGCAAATATATATCCAAGACAAATGATCATCATCATAAGAGAAATATCAAGGATTAGTCACCAAGGCTCATGCCTTGCATGTATCCAAAGGAATCTCTATTCCAAGTTTGAAGCATCAATGATATTCAATTCACCTCTCAAACGGCAAAATACTTTTTCATCAAGCGGTTTAGTGAATATATCCGCCAATTGCTTATCGGTACGAACATGCTTAAGATTGATGTCTCCTTTTGCAACATGATCACGGATGAAATGATGACGAACTTCAATATGCTTAGTTCGAGAGTGTTGCACGGGATTATAAGCAATCTTAATAGCACTTTCATTGTCACAAAGCAATGGAACATGTTTCACATGTATCCCATAATCTTTAAGAGTTTGGGTCATCCAAAGTAATTGAGCACAACATGATCCGGCGGCAATGTATTCCGCTTCGGCGGTGGATAAGGATACCGAGTTTTGTTTCTTGGAGGACCAACACACAAGGGATCTACCAAGAAATTGACAAGTACCCAAAGTGGACTTCCTATCAACCTTGTCACCGGCATAGTCCGATTCGGAGTAGCCAACAAGATCAAAAGTTGACCTCTTAGGATACCAAATGCCAAAGTTTTGTGTATGGATTAAATATCTCACTATCCTTTTCACGGCCTTAAGATGACACTCTTTAGGAGCCGCTTGATATTGTGCACACATGCACACACTTAGCATAATATTGGGATGGGAGGCACATAGATATAACAATGAACCAATCATAGAGCGGTAAACCTTTTGGTCAACCTGTTTGCCATCCTTAGTCAAGTCAAGATGTCCACTAGTAGGCATGGGGGTTTTCCTACCTTTGCTTTCTTGCATGTTGAACTTCTTGAAAAGATCTTTGGTATACTTTGTTTGTGAGACAAAGGTACCTTCCTTAGTTTGCTTGATTTGCAAACCAAGGAAAAATTTGAGTTCACTCATCATAGACATCTCAAACTTCTCCGACATTAGCCTTCCAAACTTTTTACTAAAATGAGGGTTAGTAGAACCAAATATGATATCATCCACATAAATTTGGCACACAAATAATTCACCATCAATCCTTTTAGTAAAAAGTGTAGGATCAATTTTCCCAATTTCAAAGCCTTTTTCAATGAGAAATTTAGTCAAGCATTTATACCAAGCTCTAGGAGCTTGTTTAAGACCATAAAGAGCTTTGTGAAGTTTGTAGACATGATCGGGTTTCTTGGGATTAACAAAGCCGAGAGGTTGTTTAACATAAACTTCCTCCTCAATTTCAACATTTGGAAAATCACTTTTAATGTCCATTTGATATAAAGTGATATCATGATGATTGGCATAAGCAAGTAAAATACGAATGGACTCAAGTCTAGCAACAGGGGCATATGTCTCACCATAGTCCATACCTTCGACTTGAGTGTAGCCTTGAGCGACGAGACCAGCCTTGTTGCATACAACTTGTCCGTCCTCATCTTGCTTATTCCGAAACACCCATTTGGTTCCAATGACATTATGCTCATCTTCGGGCTTTTCTACCAATGTCCACACTTGATTCCTCTCGAAGTTGTGTAGCTCTTCATGCATAGCGTTTATCCAATCCGGATCCTCAAGGGCTTCTTCAACTTTCATAGGTTCAATGCTATAAATGAATGAGTAATGTTCACAAAAGTTAGCTAAACGAGTTTTAGAGCGAGTAATTCTCCCGGTTTGGATATCATCGAAGATTTGTTCTATGGGATGATCTCTTGAGATTCTTGCTCTAACTCGTGGAAGCTTTTGCTTGGGTTGAGGTGGAACATCCTCATCCTCATCATCATCTTCTTCTTCATTGTTGTTGGTGTTATCGTTCTCTTGTCGAGGTGGAGAAGGAGGTCGAGGTGGATCATCTTGTTGTACTTCCTCATTTCCTTCATCTTGACGAGTTCCACTTGTGGATGCCTCCAAGTCAACTTGTAGTTCACCTTGATGTGAAGTTGAGGCTTCCACTTGTATGGACGAAGTACTCTCCTTCACCTCCGTTGGTCGAATCTTGCCAACATACAAGTCTTGAATTGCTTCCGATGGATCTTTCTCTCCTACATCAATTGGCAATTTCTCTACTTGCGAGCCATTAGATTCATCAAACTTCACATCTATCGTCTCTTCAACCTTTCGGGTGAAATTGTTGTAGACATTGTAGGTGTGAGAGTTTGAGCCATAACCGAGTAGGAAACCCTCATGAGATTTAGGAGCAAATTTTGAATGACGATACTTATCAAGAATATAGTACTTTGAGCCGAATACTCGAAAGTATCCAACTTGGGGTTTGTTACCGGTGAGTAGCTCGTATGCCATCTTGCCGAGAAGCTTGTGAAGATATAGTCGATTCGTGGCATGACAAGCTGTCTCAACCGCTTCCGCCCAAAAGTGTCTTGGCGTCTTGTATTCATCAAGCATTGTTCTTGCCATCTCGATAAGTGTCCGGTTCTTCCTCTCAACAACTCCATTTTGTTGAGGCGTGTACGTAGCCGAGAACTCATGTGAAATCCTCTCTTCGTCAAGAAAGGTATCCACATTTGCGTTCTTGAACTCCGTTCCATTGTCACTTCGAACCTTCTTGATCTTCACTTCAAATTGATTTTGGGCCTTCTTGGCGAAGTTCTTGAAGATCTTTTGGACTTGCGATTTGTCATCAAGAAAGAACACCCATGTAAATCTTGAAAAATCATCAACAATAACCAAACCTAATGAGTTACCACCAAGGTTCTTATAAGCATTGGGACCGAAAAGATCCATGTGAAGTAGCTCAAGTGGTCTTCTCATGGTCGTGATGTTCTTCACGGGATGACTTCCTCCAACTTGTTTTACTGCTTGACAAGCACTGCAAAGTCTATCCTTGTCAAATATAACATCTTTAACACCAAGGATATGATCACCTTTAATAAGCTTATCAAGATTTTGCATGCCAACATGACCTAACCGTCTATGCCATAACCATCCTTTAGAAGATTTAGCAATTAAACAAGTGCGAGGTTTGGCTCTCTTAGTAAAGTCAACAATGTATAGATCACCTGTACGAATACCGGTAAATACCATATTATGATTATCTCTTTGAAACACTTGGCAATCTACTTCGGTAAATAGGACATTGAAACCAAAATCGGCTAGTCTAGATATGGAAAGTAGATTGTAACCAGGAGACTCAACGAGCATGGCATTTTGGATAGAGCTATCATGGGAAATGGCCACCTTACCAAGGCCAAGTACCTTACCCTTGGAGTTGTCTCCAAAAGTGACATACTTGCGTGGACCGTCATTCTTAGCAAGCTCGCGGAACATGTCTTTATCTCCGGTCATGTGATCGGTACATCCACTATCAAGAATCCACTCTTTTCCTCCGGCCATATAGTCATGAAGATTATCCATGAGACCAAAATGCCTCATAGACTTCTCAAGTTCGGCATCACTATCTTCGTCTTCATCATAATAACCATGCCCAACATCATCATCCATATGATCATCACCTAGGTCAAGTGATTTGTTAGATTTATGACCATGACAATGTTCAAGTTTATGAATTCTAATTGTCTCCAAAATGATGCTACTAATGACTCCAACATTTCCTTTGGCACGCATAAGATCACGGAGCTCAAATAGACATTCATCAAACTTAGGATCACTAGGTTCCATATTTTGAAAAGCAATTGATTTTTGAAGAATCTCATCTAGATTTTTCAAAGAGTAATTTGGAAAGCGTTCTTCAAGATAATTCCATATAGAATAAGCACATTCAAAGGTAGGCAAGCATACAAGCAAATTTCTAGGTAATCCTCTAATGATAAGATCAATAGTCCTAAGATTGCGAACCATGTCAAGATACTCATCGGGGGTAGGATGCAAAGGATCAATGGGAGGCACATAAGGGCTAGTAATGCACTTGTTCAAATTATATTCATTGAAAATCACAAGCATTTCATTTTTCCAAGAACCATAGAACTCCCCATCAAGAATAAGCACTCTACGTCTAATACTCCCGAATGTAGACTCATCCATCTTCCTCCAATGGAGATTAAACCAAAGCAATGGAGACCAATGCTCTGATACCAATTGAAAGGATCGACAAGAGGGGTCTAGGGGGGGGGGGATTAGACCCTTAACAAGCAAAGTTGGCAGTTTTTAAGTTCTTCAAGTTAAGGTGGAGTTTTAGCACAAATTTAAGCATTTACGATACATTTCAAGCAAGCATGAAAAGAGTATATATGAAGCGAAAAAAGTAAAGCATGCAAGTTGCAAGAAAGTAAAGGGATGGGATCAGAGTTTGCAAACGCAATGGAGACACGGAGATTTTTGGCGTGGTTCTGATAGGTGGCGCTATCGTACGACCACGTTGATGGAGACTTCAACCCATGAAGGGTAACGACTGCGTGAGTCCACGGAGGGCTCCAGCCACGAAGGGTCCACGAAGAAGCAACCTTGTCTATCCCACCATGGCCATCGCCCACGAAGGACTTGCCTCATTCGGGTAGATCTTCATGAAGTAGGCGATCTCCTTGCCCTTACAAACTTCTTGGTTCAACTCCACAACATGTCGGAGGCTCCCAAGCAACACCTAACCAATCTAGGAGACACCACTCTCCAAAAGGTAATAGACAGTGTGTTAATGATGAACTCCTTGCTCTTGTGCTTCAAATGATAGTCTCCCTAACACTCAACTCTCTCTCATAGATTTGGATATGGTGGAAAGATGATTTGAGTGGAAAGCAACTTGGGGAAGGCTAGACATAAAGATTCTTGTGGTAGGAATGGAATGTCTTGATCTCAACACATGAGTAGGTGGTTCTCTCTCAGAAAATGAGTAGTGGAAGTGTAGGCACGTTCTGATGGCTCTCTCACTGATGGAGAGGGGGGTGGAGGGGTATATATAGCCTCCACACAAAATCCAACCGTTACACACATTTGACCCATCTCGGTGAGACCGAATAGCTAAACTCGGTGTGACCGATTAGTTCAAAATGTGAACGTTAGGAATCTCGGTGGGACCAACTGGAACAACTCGGTGGGACCGATGTGCTAGGGCTTAGGGCAAGCATCAACTCTGTGGCGCCGATTGCATCAAGTCAGTGAGACCGAAGTGAAGCAATAAGCAACAGAGTGAATGTCAAGCCAACTCGGTGAGACCGATTGCAATTTCGGTGAGACCGAAATAAATGCAACAAGTCAAAAAGAGTTTGCAAGGCCATCTCGGTGAGACCGAGATTCGTATCTGTGTGACCGAACTGTTAAGGTTTCTGGCTATGGCTATGTCATATGAACTCGATGGCGTCGGGTAGAAAGAATCGGTGTGGCCAAGTTTGACTTTAGGTTTTGGACATATTTGGATGGAGAAAGTGGTTGAGGGATTTGGAGCAATATCACTAAGCATTTGAGCAAGCAAGCCATTAAGCAACACCTCATCCCCTTTTAATAGTATTGGCTTTCCTATGGACTCAATGTGATCTTGGATCACTAAAATAAAGAAGAAGAGTCTTGAGCTTTTGCCAATATTTGTCCTTAGCATTTTGATGGGTTTCCACGTCCTCTTGTCCTTGCCACGCCACTGTTGAACTTGTCTGAAATATACTAGACAAAATCATTAGTCCAACAAGAGATATGTTGACATTAATTACCAAAATCACCCAGGGAGCAATTGTGCTTTCACCAAGCCATGGCTTGACGTCTGCTCTGATCCCCACATCAGCAAGAGGTCATCCCAGACCATGTTAGGCTTCTTCGTCAAGAACTATGGCATCGGACCCTGCTTCATTAACTTGTCTGAAAGATGCCAACCCTGTTCAACCCTGCTCTCTCGTTCTTTCTCAAGAGCTATGCACTTCTCATCCCCGAGCATTTCTGCAGTGGCATTGTCCTCTGCAAATACTAGGAATCACATTATGCCCAGGAAAATGATTACAATCTTGTAATGTGCAATCCTGCGACCAAGAAGTGGAACAAGTTGCCTCCTAGTCTTATACAATTGCGAGACAAAGTCAAATAATATTTGTGTTTTGATACAGCCGCCCCTTCCATTTTGTGGTATTCACACACACTTGGAATTTCACAGAAGTGATAATCTACTCATTAGACACTGGACAATGGACTATGGTCAAAAGTGGTCGAAATGATGGGACTATCCGTATTGGTCTTCCTGTCTTCCTGAATGGCACTGTGCATTTGTTGACCACTGAATATTTTATAGCCATAGTAGACACAAAGGGGAAGGTTTGGCGGGAAATTGATATAACAGTCAACATACGAGATAACTCTAATTATCCATCCATCGGACAGTCTTAGGGATGTTTGTATGCTTGGTGTATGGATGATAATTATGATGTTTCCAACTCTTAATTTGCACTCTTGAGGATTATGGTGGTGCAAAGTGGGACTTGAAGCATAATATTAACATTTTAGAACTGTTTGGAAGGCATGGTTACAATAATTTGAATCCCATAGCACTTCATCCAAATTGTAATTCAATTTTCCTTATTGACCAGAGCGAAAAGACTATCTCATACGATGCGGACAACAAAAAGTGCATGCTATATGCACTTACAAAACATTTCGTGGTGTTTTATCTTATGTTCCATGTTTTGCGGAATGGTCGTCAAATGGTCACCGACCTTCATGGAACCATATTTCCTTCATAGAATCATGCCAGGGAGAATTAATATACATCACCTAGCAGCACCTTCTAGCTGGAAATGCTAAGTTGTATGAATGATTCTAGTCATTTGATCTACCTCCTACAACTAGTGCTAATCATTATGGTCACGTGTTAGCTATTGGTGCAGACTAATTGTGAGATTACATTATCTATGTTTGAAGTTGGTTGGATTTTCACCTCTTTATTTTTTGTTTAAGATTGGAGAAGCTTATCTCTTTTGTTGCAAGGACATGTATCTTTTATGTACGATTTGTTATCCATGGATTCTGAATGTTGACATCGCCTTCTATACTTGAGTAGTTTAAAAACATGGACGATTCTCAGTAGGATGACTTGTGGTCCACCTTTCAAGATTACCCATGGCTAATTCATCTATTTTCACAAGGGAATTCTAGAGCATTGGATGAAAGTTGTTTTTAGCAAATGAAAACATTCGTCCATTCGTCGGTGCATGGGGAACGAAACATTCGCAAGACGATCCCCCAGATCTAATGTTCCCCAGAAATTGCGGTCCAAAATGAAAAGAATGGGATCTCATTCAAGAGCCCACCTCTACACGTCCCGTGAAAGAGGTTGTATTGTTAGTAGAGAATTGTAGTTTATACTAGAAAGAAGGGGGCATTAGAAATGGAGAATATAACACTAAAAGGGTTCTCTAAAATTTCTTGGCATCATGAATGCGCTAGCAATTTCTACAATTCTTAGACTCATATATTTTTACACCAATTAGTACTAATTTGATGAGAAACTAAAATTTTGCAGCAAAAATGGACATATTTTAATGTGTTTCATTGCAAAGGAGTAAATGTAGGGAAAAGTAAATAAAGAGAAATAGTGAGAAATATGACCAACTAACGATATACCCAACCCCTTGTATGAGTGATTGTTAATTATGGCTCTTTATATATATATATACATATATTTTGAGCTTTATGTGGCTATATTATTAGGAAGGTTCTAACGAAGGGGACCATCCTGTCGGTTCATCATATGAAAGCGCCCATAAATTTGAAGTCATTGTTGACCGCACACCATACCGATTCCTTGATACTAGCAAGAAAAATATTTTTGCACTAAAACTTTTTAGTGAAAAATATTTCACTACATGAACCTCTACCCAAAATAACATGAGCATTTTGAGTTCTAGTTTTTTAGATTCCATAAGGCCATTATGTGAAAATACATTCATACACATAAATAAGAATTAGAAAAGTAATAATGCCTCTACCAAGCTCTGCAAGATTCTATAATGAATGTAAGCTAATGAAGTTAAAATTGCAACACGCCCTACGTAGATTAGAAGTCTAGAAGTCAATCAAGATAGAATATGCAAATATCAATTTATTTTGTGAGCAAAAATATCAACAGATAATGCACATGAAAACACCTAGTTAATCAAAAGTATACATGGATCAATTGTTAGATACACTTTAGTATCTAAGCTAGTGACTCCGATCCGCCTGATTGTACCCGTCATGCACATGTCCTAATCTATACCATGAATCATTAATTACAGAATAGCTACAAGGTTTTCTTTGGTCTATTAGCGTAGTTAGAATTTGCTACCTGTGACTTGTTCTTACATTCTAAGCTTTATGGTTATCTTAGCACTATCGAAGATGATTAGCGGTTATAAATATTTCAGGTGGCAGACATTTTTTTTTAACTTTTATTAATTATCCCTTCAAACCAATATCCCAAGAAACTTGTGTTCCTGGAATTACCTAGCGCAAAAATTGTCCAGGATTCTCTATAATTTAGCTAAATATAACTCACCACATCCATAATTTTAGCACAAAATATATTGCAAGCAAAATAACACACTAAATGCGGGGGTGAGCTTTTTTGATGAAGTACTTAATATTAAGATTGATTTCCCTATCCACGTTGTAGTTGAAGCAATAAATTGTGACCAAACTGGAGGGTCACATAGTACTTCTTATTCTTATCCCCTCACCAGGAGCTTGGGCAGAACCAAAAGTAACATTTTGAGCTCTAGTTACTAGCATGTTGCTACTTAATCATTGTTTACAAAATAACATCTTACCTTTATGAAAAAACATCTTACATCTAGCCAATTGTACCGCGAGTACAATTATGAAAAAAATGCACATCGTACCTTTGATGGGTGACACAGTTTTGTCTTCCAAAACAACATGGGCCCCAAGTATAATGTAAATGTGACTCCCGCACAATTACCTTGGCATTGGCTTGGAATAAGGAAGAAAATAATTGCAAGTATCAGTTTTATACCCAAAATTGTAAAAGAATTGGTATGTTGATCTTTTTAAGGTGCACGACAGAACTTACACAAATTATTTCCATGGTAGTACTTGGCCTTATTATGTCAAAAACAATTTACATGGATGTTCATCTTTTTAAGGTGCATGATATATAGAACTTACACAAATTATTTCCATTATAGTAACTGCCTTTATTATGTCAAAAACACTTCACATGAAAGTTGATGTTTTTATGCTGCATGATATATAGAACTTACACAAATGATTCCCATTGTAGTAACTGGCTTTATTATGTCAAAAACACTTCACAGAGAAGTTCATCTTATTAAGGTGCATGATATATAGAACTTACACAAATTATTTCCTGGGTAGTAACTTGCTTTATTATGTCAAAAACACTTCACCTGGAACGTTCACAAGTTTCTCGTAATAGTTCTCAGTTCATAATGCATCTAACACATGTTCTAAATTTTAAGATTATGTATTGTCATAGATCATGTAATGTGTTTGTCCATATACTTTTTGTGAAGGGCTGTCAGGCCACCAATGAACCAACATTATCTAATGACCTTGTTTCAGATGTACGACATGTTTTGATCCTATCATGGCTGCACCACACATGGCACAGAAGATTCCTTGGAAAGTGTCTATAGTGTGTTTGCTTGCCGCCCTGGAGAAACACATGTTACAACCTGGAATATTTACCAAAGCATCTAGCTTACCTTTGACCAGACGCCTGAAGTTCGTGGTTGGGGCATTGGAGCACAACTGCTTGGGCATTAATTCTCACTAATCAGTTGCTCCATTATGGCGTTGGTGACCTTATGTACCTTACTTGGCCAAGACATGAACCAAACATCCCTAGACTAGGCTAGCCTCACCAAGCATCAAACCACAGTGTATCCCCGAAGTCAGCCACCAAAAAATTTCAAGCATGGAGCTAGGGGTACTATCCAAATGTACATGTAATATCTTTAATGAAGGGTATTTTAGCCTCTAGCATCACTAGTTAATGCAAGAGTTTCATGTCAAAAAAAGGCAAGTTGCTAAATAATTTTAGAAAATTGAGATACGTAAAGCGGCGTTTTTTCCTTTCATGTAGTGTTGGTGATGATATAAAGTTCAAGCTGGCTTCAGTCTCCGAGTAGTAAGATGATAAAAAAATGATGATAAGTAGATCATGTAAAAAGAGGCATGATAATTATGTAGGCATTTCACTATGAGTATTATTTTGGTGCTCCGGTGTTAGTACTTCATTGTTCACATTTATAATACACTTTGTGTAGACTGGAAGAAATGTCACAAACTTTATCTTAAAACAATCCTTTACACCATGAGTAATTGAAGACTCAGGAACATTCTCAAACTAGTAGGATGTCCTTTTGCCCTCCTTTCAAGATTAAAGTTTCAAATAGCAGGCTATGACATTTGGCGATGACTCGGCTAGAAGCTATGAAAATCCATAGCGAAGCTAAGTCCATTAACATTTTTTAAATAATGAATAATTGAAAAGCTAAGCCTGCAGGTCCACATGGTTGATTACTATGAGGGAAAAATAAGTTGTGATGCCCAGCCTTCCCACACAGATTGGAGAAGAGGACACAACCGTGACTCTATTCCCCTTCCCAAACCCTAGAGTTCTTGGTAGTCACAGTGAACTATCCCCCAATACTTAAGAAGAGGCCCTTAAGGCACTGATTACCGAGCCAAGGAGAAGGCGATGCCTCCAGGAGGAGGAGGAGGAGGAGGAGGAGGAGGAGGTGAGCATGGCTGCATGGAGCAAGAACACCCATCGGTGACTGGTCGCCGTGATGAGGGTGCTCCGTCCCATCCTATGCCGCTGTCCCCATAATTGTTCCCGTAGCTTTTGAGGTTTGCTCCCTCCTTTTTCTTGTTCTAATCTTTGGTTCATGAAAGGTAATCTAGAATCTAAATGAGTTGTTTTTATTATTTGTAGAAGAAGAAGCACCAACAACAGTAGGAGCATGAGAAGCACCTAGCCTGGAGCCTCCCTAAGGGCCCCCTTGTTGAGATCTTGTCTGCGTTGCCCTACAACAGTCACTCTGCTAATTCAAGTGTGTGTCCAAGCCATGGCTTTCCCTCTTCTCTGATCCACGCATCAACAAGAGATCACCCAGACCATGGTAGGCTTCTTCATCAAGAACTATGGCATCAGACCCTTCTTCATTAACTTGTCCGAAAGAGGCTAACCCTGTTCGACCCTTCTCTCTCTTTCTTTCTGAAGAGCTATGCACTTTTCATCCCGGAGCATTTCTTCAGTGGCCTTGTCCTCTAAAAATAATAGGAATCACATTAGTCCATGAAAAATGAGTACATTCTTGTAATGTGCAATCCTGTGACCAAGAAGTTGAACGAGTTGCCTCCTAGTCCTATACAATTGCAAGATGAAGTCAAAGAATATTTATGTTTAGATCCAACCGCCCCTCCCATTTTGTGGTATTCACACACACTTGGAATTTCACATAAGTAATAATCTACTCATTAGACACTCGACGGAGGACTACGGTGAAGAGTGGTCGGAATGATGGGACTATTCCAATTGGCCTTCGTGTCTTCCTGAATGGAACTGTGCATTTGTTGACCACTAAATATTCTATAACCATAGTAGACATAGAGGGGAAGGTTTGGAGGGAAATTGATATCTCAGTCAACATACGAGACAACTCTAATTATCAATCCATCGGGCAATCTTAGGGATGCTTGCATGCTTGGTATATGGATGATAATGATGATGTTTCCAACTCTTAATTTGCGCTCTTGAGGATTATGGTGGTGCAAAGTGGGACTTGAAGCATAATACTAACATTTAGGAACTGTTTGGAAGGCATTGTTGCAAAAATAAGAATCCCATAGCACTTCATCCAAATTGTAATTCAATTTTCCTTATTGACCAGAGGGAAAAGACTATCTCATATGATACGGGCAGCAAAAAGTGCATGGTCATCAGATGGTCACTGACCTTCGTGAAACTATATTGCCTTCATAGAATCATGCTAGGGAGAATTAATATACAACACCTAGGAACACCTTCTAGAGGGAAATGCAAAGTTGTATGAATGATTCTAGTCATTTGATCTACCTGCTGCATCTAGTGCTAATCATTATGGTCACGTATTAGCTATTGGTGCGGACTAATTGTGAGATTACATTATCTATGCTTGAAATTGGTTGGATTTTCACCTATTTATTTTTTGTTTAAGATTGGAGAAGCTTATCTCTTTTGTTGCAAGGAAATGTATCTTTTATGTATGATTTATTATCCATTGATTCTGAATGTTGACTTCACCTTCTATACTTGAGTAGTTGAAAGACATGGACGATTCTCAGTAGGATGTCTTGTGGTCCACCTTTGATTACCAATGGAAAATTCATCTGTTTTCATAAGGCAATTCTGGAGCGTTCGATTAAATGTGTTGTTTTCAGTGAAGGAAAACGTTCATCCGTCCCTCGGTGCATGGGGAACTAAACATTCGCAAGGCGATCCCTGAAATCTTACGTTCCCCAGATATTGTGATCCAAAATGAAAAGAGTAGGATCTCATCCAAGAGCCCACTTCTACATGTCCCGTGAAAGAGGTCATATTCTTAGTAGTGAATTGATAGTTTAAACTAGAAATAAGGGGGCATTAAAAATGGAGAATATAACACTAAAAGGGTTCTCTAATATTCCTTCGCGGCATAAATGCACTAGCAATTTCTACAACTCTTAGACTCATATATCTGTACACCAATTAGTACTACTTTGATGAGAAATTAAAATTTTACCGCAAAAATGTACATATTCTAACGATGTTTCATTGCAAAGGGTAGAGAAAAATAAATAAAGAGAAACATTGAGAAATATGACCGACCTAACATTATACCCAACCCCTTGTCTATGGCTATATTATTAGGAAGGCTCTAACGACGGGGACCATTCTGTCGGTTCATCATATGAAAGCACCAATAAATTTTGAGCCATTGTGGACCACACACGATACTGATTCATTGAGACTAGAAATAAAATATTTTAGCACTTAAAATTTTTAGCGAAAAATATTTGACAACATGAACGTCTACCCAAAAGAACATGAGCATTTTGAGTTCTAGTTTTTTTAGATTCCATAACGCCATTACGTGAAAAGATGTTCATACACATAAATAACAATTAGAAAACTAATAATGCCTCTAGCAAGCTATGCAATATTCTACAATGAATGTTAGCTAATGCAGTTAAAATTACAACAGGCCCTACGTAGATTAGAAGTCCAGAACTCAATCAAGATAGATTTTCAAATATCAATTTATTATGCAAGCAAAAATATCAGCAGATAATGAACATGAAAAGATCTAGTTAATCAAAAGGATACATGTATCAATTTGTTAGATAAACTTTAATATGTAAGCTAGTGATTCTGATCCTCCTGATTGTACCCTTAATGCACATGTCGTAATCTATACCATGAATAATTAATTACAGGATAGGTACAAGGTTTTCTTTCGGTCTATTAGCGCAATTAGAATTTGCTACGTGTGAATTCTTACATTATAAGCTTTATGGTTATCTTAGCAATATCGAAGATGATTAGTAGTTATCAATATTTCAGGTGGCAGACAAAATTGTTTAACTTTTATTAATTATCCCTTCAAACCAATATCCCAAGAAACTTGTGTTCCTGGAATTCCCCGGCGCAAAATTGTCCAGGATCCTCAATAAGTTTGCTAAATATAACTCACCACATCCATAATTTTAGCAGAAAAGATATAGCATGTAAAATGACACTAAGTGCGGGGGGTGAGCTTATCTGAAGCAGTACTTAATATGAAGATTGATTTCTAGATCCATGTTGTAGTGGAAGCAATAAATTGTGAGCAAACCGGAGGCTCGCCTAGTAGTTCTTATTCTTGTCCCCTCGTCATGATATTTGGTAGAACCAGAAGTAACATTTTGTGCTCTAGTTACTAGTATGTTGCTACTTAATCATTGTTTATAAAATAGCATCTTTCACCAATCATACCACCAGTACAATCATGAAAATAATGCACATCGTGCATTTGATGCTGATGCATTTTTTCTTCCAAAACAACACGGGTACCAAGTATAATGTAGATGTGACTCCCGCACAATTACTTTTTAATTGGCTTGGAATAAGGAAGAAAAATAATTGCAGGTATTATTTTTATACCCAAAATTGTAAAAGAATTGGTACGTTGATCTTTTTAAGGTGCACGACAGAACTTACACATATTATTTCCATGGTAGTAATTGGCCTTATTATGTCAAAAACACTTCACATGGAAGTTCATCTTTTTAAGGTGCATGATATATAGAACTTCCACAAATTATTTCCATTGTAGTAACTGACTTTATTATGTCAAAACCACTGAACATAGAAGTTCATCTAGGTGCATGACATATAGAACTTACACAAATTATTACCTTGGTAGTAATTGGCTTTATCATGTCAAAAACACTTCATCCAGAACCTTCACAAGTGGCTCCTGATAGTCCTCCCTTTATAATGCATCTAACTCAATTTCTAAATTTTAAGATTATGTAATGTCATAGATCATGTAATGTGTTTGTCCATATGCTTATTGTGACGAGCTGTCAGGCCACCAACGAACCAACATTATCTAATGACCTTGTTTCAGATATACGACATGTTTTGGTCCTGTCATGGCTGCACCACGCATGGCACAAAAGCTTCCTTGGAAAGTGCCTATAGTGTGTTTTCTTGCCGGCCTGGAGAAACACATGCTATAGCCTGGGCTGTTTACCCAAGCATCTAGCTTAGAATTGTCTGGACGTCTGAAGTTGGTGGCTGGGGCATTGGAGCGCGGCTGCCTAGGCGTTAATTCTCACTAATTAGTCACTCCATTATGGCCTTAGTGACCTTATGGACCTTTAATAATTTACCAGGCCAAGACATGAACCAAACATCCCTAGACTAGGCTAGCCTCACCAGGCATCAAAACACAGTGTACCCCCGAAGTCAGGCACTAAAAACTTTCAGGCATGGAGCTGGGGATACTATCCAAACATACACGTCATATCTTTAATGAAGGGCATTTTAGCCTCTAGCATCACTACTTAATGCAAGAGTTTCATTTCAAGTTGGTGAATAGCTTTAGCAAATTGAGATACGTTAAGCGGCCATAAACCATTTAAAAGGAGATCATGCCTATGGGTGCTATAAATGAAAAATAGGGATGCTACTTCCAATATTGCATCATTTTGATAGTCTTCCTCTCAGCATCTACAAAGGTTAGACATCAACTGTAAAACAAAAGCAAAAGTTTGAGTTTGGCACTGAGGGAAGTGTAGCATACGTGGTACTTAAGGGCTTTAGCTTATTCTTGCATTGGGTGTGTTGAGATTGGATATCGACACATATGGAGAGGTGTCTGCACATTAGAATACAATGAATCAACATGGAGATGGAAGAGATCTATTTAGCACGTCATACTCATTTTCAATTATATTATGACATGGAAATCACCACATGGAACCCGAGTTAGGACGTCGAGACCAATTAGCACCTAAACCTTAAATATAAGGATGGGGTTCACTATGCATATTGACGACTTCAAAAGGATGGCGTGGCTGGTCATGGATAAGATCCTAATGGATAATTATGTCCTTTGGGGGCAAGCTAGTTGTAGCTAAAACTCCCAACCATGTCATCAAGTTAGGCGCAACTGCATGGATGCAAGAGAGGACAACCTGAATCCAGAGGAGGTGCTGTAAGATCAGAGGAGGTGTTAGAAGATCAATCGAAGAGGGATAATATATGGGTCATGGGTGGGGCCCGTGCGGAAGAATGTGAATGGACAGGAATGAAGAGATCAACATATAACTTTAATTGCCTCTTGGTGGTGAATGGAGATTAATTGCAAAATTTTGAAGAAATTATGATGCCTTCCATTACTAACCAGATCGAGAGGAGAAAGGGGTTGAAGTCTCAAGAGTAAATGGGAATTGATGCTACGGGAGGAAGGAGAAATAAAATGTACTGAGGCCACCATCTAACTGGGTGATGTATGGTTGGTGTGATCTTTTTTTTATAAGAAACACTCACAGCAAATAAAAAATTGCAGAGTAGATTACCTGACCTGACCTATAACACATCGTCCCCGTAGTACCATATTTCATAGTTGCAGATGCTTAGCTTGCTAAAAAAACTATCCATTGCCATTGTAGAAGGTCACAACTGACAAAGTTGTTGCTAACTGCAGGTGCAGGTGCTGGATCCAGTCCATGCCATGGTTGAGGCTCTATACAGTCACCAGGATCATTGCACAATCTGTGAAATCACCATATAAATCCACAAGGATTATTTGGGATAGATGGATATCAAGTAATGCCAGTACATGTTGTGCATTCTTACATTAGTTGTGAACTTGTGATTTAGTAATACCGGTGTGGATACTTGAGAGTGTCAATCTATTGAGGGATCTTCTTGAGGGTGAGCCCGCCTTTGTATACAATGAAACAAAACCATAGATGTCTTATAATACTACATCGACGCTAGAGAAAAAGAACTCTACCTACACTTGCTGGAATGGAGAGTATGGGAGGACGAAGCCAAATGAGCAACATGGGTGTGGGACCGAGGGCTAGAGACGGGGTAGACCGCAGTCTGACACAATCTAGGAGAGTTGTCGAAGGCAGAGTGGTGGACCGGTGGTCATGGCGGACCCGGACATCCATAGGAGTAGAGTCGGACCGACAGTCTCGGCCGACTGTCCTGCTGAAGGGGCATGAGATGAGATCTCGGCCGCTGCATCAAACGAAGAGGGGAGCCATGCCAGCAGTGCTGCCGGAGGTCCATCATAGGGGAGCCTGGCCGCTGCACCGAATGCAGAGGGGAATTGGACCAGCGATGCTACTGGAGGCTCGTGAGAGGGGAGCTTGCCCGCCGTGCCGGACTGCAGCCGCACTCCTGCCTAAAGGATGTGAGATGGCATCCTTGCCGCCGTACAAAGGTGGAAGTGGGCGATGGGTTGGGCTGAATCTGGGAGAGAGACGTCCGTGATGAGCGTGTCGTCGGTCCTACTGCTGGCAACTGAACGTTTACGTGGCTGTTCCATATCATGGTGGGTCACCCATGTCAGCTGGTAAAGAAATGCTCATGTGGCTGGGCTGTTGACGTGTAGATTGCATGTTTAAATAAATAGGTTAGTGGGGGTGAACTTCTTATGTATATAGGATTTGAAGCAGCGCACATATCACTTCATCCAGGTTGTAATTTGATTTTCCTTATTGACCGGAGGAAAAACTATCTCATATGATATGGACATGAAAAAGTGCATGCTATCGGCACATACAAAACATTTCGTGGTGTTGTATCTTATGGTCTATGTTTTGCAGAATGGACGTCAGATGATCACTGACCTTCATGGAACTATATTGCCTTCATAGAATCAAGCCATGGAGAATTAATATACAACACCTAGCAACACCTTCTAGCAGGAAATGCAAAGTTGTATCAATGATTCTAGTCATTTGATCTACCTTCTGCATTTAGTGCTAATCATTATGGTCACGTGTTAGCTCTTGGTGGGGGTTAATTTTGAGAGTACATTATCTATGTTTAAAATTGGCTAGATTTTCACCTCTTTATTTTTGGTTTAAAGTTGGAGATGCTTATCTCTTTTGTTGCAAGGACATGCATCTTTCATGTATGATTTGTTATCCATCGATTCTGAATGTTGACATCGCCTTATATACTTGAGTAGTTGAAATACATGGAAAATTCTCAGTAGGATGTGTTGTGGTCCACCTTTTAAGATTACGCATGGCAAATTCATCTATTTTCACAAGGCAATTCTAGAGCATTCGATGAAAGTTGTTGTTTTTAGCGAACAAATATGTTCGTCCGTTCCTCTATGCATGCCGAATGAGACATTCATAGGGTAATCTCCCAGATCTAATGTTCCCCAGATATTGCCGTCCAAAATGAAAAGAGTGGAATCTCATGCAAGAGCCTACACGTCTGATACATCTCCAACGTATAAATAATTTTTGATTGTTCCATGATATTATATTATCATTCTTGGATGTTTTACAATCATTTTATAGCAACTTTATATCATTTTTGGGACTAACCTATTGACATAGTGGCCAGTGCCAGTTGCTGTTTTTTGCTTGTTTTTTACTTCGCAGAATATCAGTACCAAACGGAGTCCAAATGCCACGAAACCTTTTGGAGATTTTTTTGGACCAGAAGACAACTTGGGAGCCAAGGAAGCACCTAGGGGGTGGCCCGTGGGGACCACAACCCACCAGGGCGTGCTAGAGGCCCCTGGGACGCCCTGATGGGTTGTGGGGCCCACGGGGGTCTCCTCCACCGCCTCTTCGCTCTATAAATCCCCAGAAATTCCAGAAACCCTAGGGGAGCAGACGAAACACAATTCCAGCCGTCGCAAGTTCCAGAACCACGAGATCCAATCTACAGCATCATGGAGGGGTTCATCATCCTCATTGGTGCCTCTCCGATGATGCGTGAGTAGTCCACCATAGACGTACGAGTCTGTAGGAAGTAGCTAGATGGATTTCTCTCTCTCTCTTTGATTCTCAATACAATGGTCTCCTGGAGATCTATTTGATGTAATGACTTTTTGCGGTGTGTTTGTTGGGATCCGATAAACATTGAGTTTATGATCAGATCTATATCCATGAAAGTTATTTGAGTTTTCTTTGATCTCTTATATGCATGATTACTTATAGCCTCGTATTTCTTCTTCGAATCTTTGGTTTAGTTAGGCCAACTAGATCAATTTTTCTTGCCATGGGAAGAGGTGCTTTGTGATGGGTTCGATCTTACGGTGTCCTCTCCCAGTGACAGAAGGGGCAGCAAGGCACACATGTATCGTTGCTATTAAGGATAACAAGATGGGGTCTATTCCCACATGAATAGATCTTGTCTACATCATGTCACCGTTCTTATTGCATTACTTCGTTTCTCCATAAACTTAATACACTAGATGCATGCTGGATAGCGGTCGATGTGTGGAGTAATAGTAGTAGATGCAGAATCATTTCGGTCTACTAATCTTGGATGTGATGCCTATATAATGATAATTGCCTGGATATTGTCATAATTATTTGATCTTCTATCAATTGCCCAACAGTAATTTGTTTACCCACCATATGCTATTTTCTCGAGAGAAGCCACTAGTGAAATCTACGGCCCCCGGGTCTATCTTTCATCATATTGCTTTCCGATCTATTTTTATTCTCTTTTATTTTCAGATATATTATTCCAAAAACCCAAAAATACCTTGCTGCACTTTTTCTTTATTTATTTTATTTTGTGTTTTACTCAGATCTATTTATCCAAAATCATACAAACCGATCTATCTTTTTCCTGAGTAGGGATTGACAACCCCTCTTACGCGTTGGGTTGCAAGTTTTTGTTCTTTGTGTGCAGGTACCGTTTACATAGCTTGGCCTGGCCTCCTACTGGATTGATACCTTGGTTTCATAACTGAGGAAAATACTTACCGTAGCTGTGCTGCATCATCCCTTCCTCTTTGGGGAAATACCGACACAGTTTCAAGCCACGTCAAAAGGAATTTCTGGCGCCGTTGCCGGGGAGGATCAAGTCAAGATCTATCAGGTTCCTAATCACAAATCTCGTCTCCTTGCAATTTACATTATTTGCCATTTGCCTCTCATTTTCATCTCCCCCACTTCACAAAAATTTGCCTTTTTATTCGCCTTCTTTTTCGTTCGCCTTTTTCTCGTCAAATCTCTTTGTTTGTGATCTTGCTTGCCCGACTTGTTACTATGGCTAGTTCATCCTCTATTGCGTTTACTCCCGAGAATGAAGTTCTTAATTTTAAACAAAGGGGAGGGGAGAATCTAAATGATGCTTGGTATAGAATTTGCAATGCTCATAATAGATCTATTCACAAGCAATCTACCGTTGTTCTTCTTCACAATTTTTATGTGGGCATTACCACTTGTTATAGATTCATTCTTGATACGATTACTGGTGGAAATTTTTTGATATGTCCGTCTTTGGATGCTTTTAATGCTATGGGAGATCTAGTGGGTGCACCACCTATCATTGTTAATGAAACAAATCTAACTCTTGAGCATGTTATGCAAAGATTAGATGCTATTGAAAAAAAGATGATTATTGAAGAACAAATTGAAAATTTGGATAAAAAGATGCATAATCTTGCTAATAAATTTGGGTCAAAAGTGGGAGATGCTTTTAAATTACTAAGGGAAAAACAAACCATAATTAATGAAAGAATAGGAGAAAGTCCCTCTCGGGTTGATAAGTTGGAAGAAATTTTTAGTAATTTAAGCTCGGTCTTTTCTTCTGTTAAAACTATTGAGAAAAATCCTGTAAAAATTTGCAAGTCTACTCAGGTCACTAAGAACAAGGGTGCCACTTCTAGTAACCACAAGGAAGATCTTAAAATGATTAGTGTTTATCCCAATTTTGTTGAAGTGATAAAAGACCCTACTTACAAGAATGAATTCTTCAATCTTATTCCTAGAAGTATTATTATTGAAAATTTGCATGCCAAATCTTTGAAGAATTGTGTGATTGAGGAATTGGAAACCAAAGATGACAATACTTGAATCTATGCATTATGCCTAGCTAGGGGCATAAAACATTAGCGCTTGTTGGGAGGTAACCCAATGAATAAAATTTATTTTTGCCTTTTCTTTTTGTTCTTGAGTGGTTGAACAATTATGCTACTGTTTGTAACACCCCCAGTGGTTAGCCACAGTAATTCCATTTTGATAATGCCAAGTCAGCATGATTAACAGTGCGTGATCATCATTTGCATCATAATGCATTTCAACTCCTAACTCAAAATTCAAATTTAGATGAAAGTGAAAAATAAAAGTTGTCCAACATAGAAACTAAATTGTTCATTAAATAGCAGATAAATCAGAGGCTATGTTAAAATTGTAAACAACATTATTAAAGTTGGGTAAGTGACTCAAACATCCCCAAACAGTGACTAAAGACAATATTTAATTACCTTTTATTTAATCTAAAATAAATATGAAAAGATATTTACCCCAAACTAGTTTTTGCTGGTAGGATATATTGTGCTGTGATTTGTGGGCCAGCTCTCATATTTTACAAAAGTGTTTTGAAATAAAAACAAAAGCCTAAACAGAAACTAAAAAGAGAAAACAGAAAAGGAAAAGAGAAATGGAAAAGTGCCCCTGTGCACTTGAGCCCACAGCCGCACAGGAGCCGGCCCAGCCCAACCAGCCCACTCCCCACCCCTTCCCCCTCCTCTGTTCACCGCCGCACGCTACTGTCGCCTCGCCCGCACCTGCCGCGCCGGCCCCCCCCTTTCCCCCGCACGACAGCGCGTCGCTGCGCCCGCCCCTGGTCGGTTAAGGCCCCCCTCGACCCTCTGGCACCCCACCCCCCCTCCGTTCTCTCCATCGCCTTGCCCCCTTCCTCCCCGATCGTCGCCAGAACGCGCCGTCACCGCCGCAGCTCGCCTGCGCGGCCACCGGCCTCCCCGCGCCTCCTGCTGATGTCCGGGAGGACCCCCGTGCTCTTCTGCATCACTCAACACCACTGGAGCGAGTCGGGACACCGCCAAGCCGTCGCCATCGCCGTTCTTCCCCGACGGGATCCCCTCTTGCTCGCCGCCGATCTGCGACGACCAGCTCCTCCCTGAGCTCGCTGCCTTTCCCTACACGTTCGCTGTGAGCACACGATTCTCCCCGACCTCTTTGCTCCTCTCCCCGTGCCGCGTAGACGTCGCTCCGTCGAGCTCCGAAACTCACCGCCGCCGTTCGTCGCTGCAGCGCACGGCTCTGGCCGTTGCTGCTCGTGCCACTAGTCCCGTTCGATGCGCCGCGTTGTGGCCGTCCTGCAGAGCCTGAGCCCGGTCCAAACGGACGCCGAAATCGGCCAGACGACCATCGCCGCCGTCCCCTGTTATTAACTGCTGACCCTCACCACTAATCCCCACTGACAGTCGGGCCCCACGAAGGTTAATTAGTTTAACAGAAAGCGGTTTAATTAAAATGACTAACTGACAAGTGGGGCCCACCATTTACTGTTCTAATGGATAAGATCTGCTGACTGTGACTGCTGACTCAGCACTGGGCCCCATCCGTCAGCCTCTGCTGACTGGACCCAGTTGACCAGTCAACGGTCCAGTCAACTGCTGACTGGGCAGTTGACTGGGCCCACCTGTCAGCCACTGTGCTAAACAGCTGGGTACACTTCTGTGTACCCGTAGCAATTTGTCTATTTAATTTCGAATTTAAATTAATTCCAGAAATTAATAAAAACTTTAGAAAATCATATCTTTTAATCCGTAACTCCGATCGAAAAACTTTATACATGAAAGTTGCTCAGAACGACGAGACGAATCCGAATACGCGGTCCATTCGTCCGTCACACGTCCCTAACTATCTGAACATGCAACCGTTCCTCTCCGGTCATCTGTCTGACAAATGTCCGGAGACGGGAAAACATTCCCGGATGAATCCCACCTTCGCCAGTATCACCCGGCACTACGTTAGATCACCTCCGTCACCGCGTATTGCCATGTTATGCTTTGTGCTGCACTTGTTCGCTGTGTATTTATACTGTTTCCTCCCCCTCTTCTCTCTCGGTAGCCCCCCGACACCGACGTCGCCCCCGAGGCCGACGCAGCTCCGGAGCCCGAAGACACTATTGACGACCTTGCCCTTGCCGCCGAGCAACCAGGCAAGCCCCCCTTTTGATCATCCCGATATCGCCCATTCTATTTCTCATGCTTGCATTAGAATTGCTGCTGCTGCTTTACCTATTCTGATGCATAGCCTGTTCATTGTAACCTGCTGTTGATAATTACCTGCATATCCTAAACTGTTTAGTCTAGGCTGGGTAGAGACCTATCAGTGACCCCACTCATCCCGACTGCCGCGCTGGATCGTCAGAAGACCCGATCAACGGGGTTGAAGACCAGGACCCGACACCGCACATCACCCACCTTTAGTTGTAACGACACTGCAGTGTTACTATCGAGTGCCGAGGGTGAAACCTCATGTAGCACTTCTGATGTTAACTCTGTAGAGTAGCTATTCGGTCGTGGTCATCGAGGGTGATTCCTCCTTCGCCACTTCCGGTAACGACGCTGTCGTGCAACACATCAAGTATGAACCCATCGAGGGTGAATCCTCCGAGTTCACCTTGACAGACACATCGAGTAGGAATCCAACGAGGGTGATACCTCGGATTCCCCTGATGTTATGGACACACGGATACTTGGACTTTACACTGTTACGTGGATAGGCGGGTCGACCCTGAGGGGTACCCGCGTGCGCCTGAGAGGCGAGTGTTGTGAAGACGGGTGCTAGTGTGGTGCCCGAATGATGAATACGAGGCGCGGCCGGGCATTCTTAACCCTTGCAGCAAGTCCTCGAGACGGGGCGACGGGGTCACATCTTTCGTGAGTCTCTGCTCGTTACCGCAAGCCCCTAGTCCTAACGATTTGGATATTTGATCCGAGCAGGCCTCTGGCCTGATAGCACTAACCATCACGTGGGCATAGTATGGGCATTCTGCATCGTAGCATCAGCCGAAAGCTCTGCCAGACGTCTAGTTCAGCCTTGCGGCCGGGACGGACCGGCGCCCTCCGGGTGCCTGGCTTCACCCTGCTCGCAACGACCCGTCGTGCACCGGGCGATGGCCAAGACCCCCTTGCGCTTAGGATGTAGACCGGCGGGGACCTCTCTTCTGAGCTGTAGGTAGGGTTGCGATGTGTCGTTTGGCCGAGGCCGGGCATGACCCAGGAAAGTGTGTCCGGCCGGAGTTAATCGAGCGTGTTGGGTAAGTTGGTGCACCCCTGCAGGAAAGAACACTTCTATCGATAGCCGGTCCTACGGTAAAGGACACTCGGAGTTGTATCCTGATTGATACAATTTAGAACTGGATACCTGTGATGAGACCTGTATGTATGGCTCTGGGATTGCTTCTCGCAGGGAGTCGAGAAGGGATCTCAGGACGAGGTTGATGACTGTATGGCTCTGGGATTGCTTTCTCGCAGGTAGTCGAGAAAGGATCTCTGGGTGAGGATGAGACTTAATGATACTACTACATTATATTGACCTGTTCTGCTCTCTTCTATTGCTGCAAGATCGCTGAAGATGCTAGTCTTCGATAGGACTAGGTCTTCTCTCTATTCTTGCATTTCTGCAGCCCAGTCCACATATACAGCCTCCCTTTGATAATGTTGCATATGTAGTGCAGATCCTTGCTTGCTGAGTACTTCTGAGTACTCACGGTTGCTTTGTTTTCCTTTTCTCCCCATATCAGTTTGTCGTGACCAAGATGGCGGAGCCCCTGAGACAGATGCCCCGTCGATCGACTACTACTACTACTACTACTACCCAGAGGATGGATACTACGACGAGTTGACTGACGACCAGGAGTAGGATCGGAGGGTCCCAGGCAGGAGGCCTTCGCCTTTCGATCGTAGTGTTTTATTTTGCCCCGCCTTTCTAAAGGCCTTTCTGTTTCTATTTCATATCTGTACTCAGATATCTGATGCTTCCGCTGACGCTTGTTCGCAAGCTTATGTATTCGAGCCCTCGAGGCCCCTGGCTTGTAATATAAAGCTTGTATGACTTTATTTATGTTTTAGAGTTGTGTTGTGATATCTTCCCGTGAGTCCTTAGGCTTGATCATGTGCATTTGCGTGTATAAATAGTGCATGATCGGGCCGGGGGCGTCACAAGTTGGTATCAGAGCCGACTGACTGTAGGAACCCCCTTTCCAACTCCTTGGCCGAAGTTGAGTCTAGTAACCGAAAACTGATTTACTAACTTGGCTGTGTGGCTTACGGGCCCACGTCGCCAATTGGGTGGTATTAGTATCTTTTATTCCTCATCTTTACTCTGGGACTCTGATCTCTCTTCTATTCGGGTTAAAATTTTGCTAACTCCAACATTAGGTTCTCGTGATCACATCCACCCGGTGCTCTGAAAATTTCCCCCCTTGCTCCAAGATTGTGGACCAGGTTCTGCTTACAGGATCCTCTTATCGAGGGCAACCTGTGTTGTCACTTGCAGATTCCTCGCTCCAATTGTTTTCTCCGACGTTGATGTAGCCTTTGCTATGTCTCGTTGTGTACTTCCCTACCGCGTGCCTGCGCGCCGCCTAGTTGTCTAGCCCTCCCTTTTCTACTGTCGTAATGCCGGATTCTAACCGAGGCTATGTGTGGATTTGAATGTCTGGTGTGACTATGATGAAGTATCTATTGCACTTCCTTCTGTCGTGCGTGCTACTTCAAGAATCATTCCGTACACCTGCAGTTTTACTTGCTAAACTGCCCCTGTTGATTTGGCAGGATGGCTGACGATCCTCCACCTCCACCCTATATTGCCGCCATGATGCAGCAGTTTGAATTGAACCGTCAGCTCAACGAGAGTCTAGTAAGACGTTTGGAACGCAACGAGGCTCGCCAGGAGCCTGGACCGATCTCGCTGCCAGAATTTGTGCGCCTCAATCCGTCCGTTTTCCGCAACTCCACCAATCCTATGGATGCTGATGATTGGCTTCGTGACATCCTGTTTGAAATGGAGTCAGCTAATGTTGCCCCTGACAGTCACGTCACCTTTGCGACATTCCACTTAAAGGGTCCAGCTGCTCAATGGTGGCAAAGCCACAAGGCTATGTTGCCTGCAGAGACTGTAACCACTTGGCAGGAATTTCAGTCAGCTTTTCATGCACGTTACATTCCTCAAGGTCTGATAGACCAGAAGAAGCAGGAGTTCTGCAAACTCTCATAGGGCACAATGACTGTGGATGAATATCAGAGGAAATTCCTTGAATTATCCCGCTATGCTACGGATGACATTGACACTGACACTCGCAAGCAGGAGAAATTCCGTGGAGGACTACGTACTGATATAAAACTTGCACTTGCTGTCCATGATTGCACAGAGTTCGCAACCCTTGTCAGCAAATCTTTCCAAATTGAAACAGCTCTGACTGAGTACCAGGAGTCGCTCAAGTGCACTCGTGATGTTGGTTCGTCTTCGGGTCGACCTGTTCAGAAGCGTCGAGTGTGGATCCCGCACAATGTACACCACCGACCTGCTCCAACACCAAGGCCGTCATATGTTGCACCTCGTTTGCCTTCACCGCCGAGACAGCTATCGGTTCATGATGGACCGCCTGATGCTATGGCTTTTCATCAGGATGCACCACGTCCTCCCGTTGGTTGCAAGAAGAGCGGTCGAAACCGTCGTCTCAGAAGCTCTAATGCCAAGCCATCTGCTATAGTTCGGGTCCTTGTCAACCAAGTTAACATGGAAGAAGCTCGACAGGACCCCAACATTGTGATGGGCACCCTTCTAGTGAACTCAATCCCAGCTTTAGTCCTCTTTGATTCTGGAGCATCACACTCCTTCATGTCCGAAAGTTTTGCGCGAAGCCATGATATACTTTTCGAGGAGATGTCCATCCCATTAGTAATCCATTCACCTGGAGCTAATTGGCAAACTACCATGGTAAGCCACGGTAACCACATTGTGATCGGAGGATTGATGTTCCCCGTTTCACTCATTGCTCTCAAGACCTCCAACATAGACATTATTCTGGGTATGGACTGGTTGAAGCCCCATAAAGCTTTGATTGACTGTGCCACTGAAACAGTCCGCCTCACACACCCTTCCGGTCAGACTGTCAGATACTCAGCTCGTACACTGCAGGACGCCGAAGCTCAGATATATGTCCTAAATGCATTGAACGCTTCACCTCTTGAAGGCATCGAGAACGTTCCAGTTGTTCGTGAATTTCAAGATGTATTTCCAGAAGAACTTCCAGGAATACCCCCTGCTAGAGCTGTCGAGTTTGTTATCGACTTGAAGCCTGGCACTACCCCTATTGCGAAGCGCCCTTATAAGATGCCTCCGCATCATCTTCTCGAACTTAAGGAAGAAATCGACACATCACTTAAGAAAGGTTTCATCCGCCCCAGTTCCTCTGCTTGGGGAGCACCTTCACTCTTCGTTAAGAAGAAGGATGGAACTAACCGATTGGTTCAGGATTACCGACCTATCAACCAAGCTACAATCCAGAATAAATATCCGCTTCCTCGGATCAATGATTTGTATGATCAACTTGCCGGTTCCTTAGTATTCTCTAAGCTTGATTTGAGATTGGGATACCATCAGATCCGTGTTCGTGAAGAGGATATTCCGAAGACTGCATTTGTTACTCGTTATGGCTCCTACGAGTACACTGTCATGTCATTTGGCTTAACTAATGCTCCAGCCACATTCTCCCATCTGATGAATTACATCTTCATGGATTACCTCGACAAGTTCGTCGTGGTTTATCTAGATGATATTCTGGTCTATTCGAAGAATAAAGAAGAACATGCCGAACACCTCCGTCTTGTACTGGAAAGGCTCCAAGAACACCAGTTGTATGCCAAGTACTCCAAATGTGAATTCTGGCTATCTGAAGTAACCTACCTTGGTCATGTAATTTCCAAAGATGGAATTGCCGTTAACCCAGAACGAGTTCAGGCTATTCTGGACTGGACTCCTCCGAAGAACGACAAGCAAGTGAGAAGTTTTCTCGGCCTTGCAAGCTATTGCCGTCGATTTGTCGAGAACTTTTCCAAGATTGCTAAGCCTTTGACTGATCTGCTTCACAAGGGCATTAAGTTCGAATGGACAGAAAAATGTCAGGAAAGTTTTCAAGCACTCAAAGACAAGCTGACATCTGCCCCAGTACTATCTCCTCCAGACACCCGCAAAGACTTTGTGATTTATTGTGACGCATCCCGTGAAGGATTAGGCTGTGTCCTAATGCAAGAGCGTAAAGTGATTGCTTACGGCTCTCGTCAGTTGCGCCCACATGAAGAGAATTATCCGGTACATGATCTAGAACTAGCTGCTGTCATCTATGCACTACAGTTGTGGCGACATTACCTCCTCGGTAATCGTTGCGAGATCTACACGGATCATAAAAGTCTGAAGTACTTGTTCACTCAACCATCTCTAAACCTCCGTCAGCAAAGATGGATGGAGGCCATTGCGGACTATGATTTGGGTATTTCCTATACCCCTAGCAAGGCTAACGTGATGGCTGATGCCTTAAGCCGCAAGTCCTATTGCGACAACCTCACGGTTAGGCAAGCACAACCTCGTCTTTTTGAACAACTGTGCAAGCTAAATCTGCGTATTGTTCCACAGGGATCTCTTAATAACCTTGTGATACAACCAAATCTTGAGAAAGCTGTTAAGAGTGCGCAAGCTAAAGATGCTGAAATTGATCTGATGAAGAAAGACCTTCACCTTGTAAAGTACAGGGATTTCTCGCTGTCTGAAGATGGAACCTTGTATTTCAGAAACCGCATTGTAGTACCTCGCTTCGAACTTATGACTGACAAAGTCATGAAGGAGGCACATGATACCCCGCTGTCTATTCATCCGGGTAACACCAAGATGTATCGTGATCTCCGTCAAAGGTACTAGTGGTCTAAAATGAAGCAGGACATTGCTCGATATGTTGCTGAATGTGATGTGTGTCGTCGCATTAAGGCAGAACATCAGAAGCCTGCTGGAATTCTGCAACCACTTCCTATTCCTCTATGGAAATGGGATAAGGTTCAGATGGATTTCGTTACAGGACTTCCCAGGTCACAGAAGGGTCACAATGCTATTCTTGTCGTCGTCGACCAACTCTCTAAAGTTGCACACTTTCTGCTTGTCAAAGAGACTATCACTGCTAGTCAGTTAGCAGAATTGTATATCTCCAGAATTGTATCACTCCACGGTATTCTGAAGGAGATCAGTTCGGACCGTGGCGGCCTTTTCACTTCCAAATT
This sequence comes from Thinopyrum elongatum, assembly GCA_011799875.1. Taxonomy (NCBI): domain Eukaryota; kingdom Viridiplantae; phylum Streptophyta; class Magnoliopsida; order Poales; family Poaceae; genus Thinopyrum; species Thinopyrum elongatum. The sequence continues at coordinate 134,668,808 of CM022303.1, forward strand.
CTGGGAAAGTTTTCAAACAGCTATGGGAACTCATATTACCTGGAGTTCAGCTTATCATCCCCAATCCCAAGGCCAAGTCGAACGAGTCAATCAGGTTCTTGAAGACATGCTTCGGGCTTGTGTTATTTCATTCGGCAAGAAGTGGGAAGAATCTCTCCCGTATGCCGAGTTTTCCTATAACAACAGCTATCAAGCGAGCTTGAAAATGGTTCCCTTTGAAGTTCTTTATGGACGTAAGTGTCGAACCCCTCTGAATTGGTCAGAAACTGGGGAACGACCGCTCGTGGGTCCGGATATTATTCAACACGCCGAAGAACAAGTTCGTATTGTCCGGAAAAATCTCAAGGCGGTTCAGGACCGCCAGAAGAGCAACTATGATCGCAAACGATGGGGTTTGACTTATCAACCTGGTGATCAAGCTTATCTTCGTGTCACTCCTATGAAAGGCACTCACCGTTTTGTAATCAAGGGCAAGCTAGCTCCACGCTACATTGGTCCTTTCCGCATTATTGCTAGGCGTGGACAGGTGGCGTATAAATTGGAATTGCCGCCGCAATTCTCTCATATCCACGACGTCTTCCATGTGTCGCAACTTCGTAAATGCTTCAAGGAATCTCCGCACCGAGCAGTGGATCACGAGGTGCTTGAATTGCATGATGATCTATCTTATAAGGAGCATCCGATCCGCATTCTCGATGAAGCTGAACGTCGAACCCGCCAGAAAGTTACCAAGTTCCTCAAAGTGCAGTGGTCAAATCATACTGAAGATGAAGCCACTTGGGAACGCGAGGATAATCTTCGTGCGGAATACCCCCGAACTTTTTCCTTCTACCTCTTAATTCTCGGGACGAGAATTCTTGTTAGTAGAGGAGATTTGTAACACCCCTAGTGGTTAGCCACAGTAATTCCATTTTGATAATGCCAAGTCAGCATGATTAACAGTGCGTGATCATCATTTGCATCATAATGCATTTCAAATCCTAACTCAAAATTCAAATTTAGATGAAAGTGAAAAATAAAAGTTGTCCAACATAGAAACTAAATTGTTCATTAAATAGCAGATAAATCAGAGGCTATGTTAAAATTGTAAACAACATTATTAAAGTTGGGTAAGTGACTCAAACATCCCCAAACAGTGACTAAAGACAATATTTAATTACCTTTTATTTAATATAAAATAAATATGAAAAGATATTTACCCCAAACTAGTTTTTGCTGGTAGGATATATTGTGCTGTGATTTGTGGGCCAGCTCTCATATTTTACAAAAGTGTTTTGAAATAAAAACAAAAGCCTAAACAGAAACTAAAAAGAGAAAACAGAAAAGGAAAAGAGAAATGGAAAAGTGCCCCTGTGCACTTGAGCCCACAGCCGCACAGGAGCCGGCCCAGCCCAACCAGCCCACTCCCCACCCCTTTCCCCTCCTCTGTTCACCGCCGCACGCTGCTGTCGCCTCGCCGGCACCCGCCGCGCCGGCCCCCCCCTTCCCCCGCACGACAGCGCGTCGCTGCGCCCGCCCCTGGTCGGTTAAGGCCCCCCTCGACCCTCTGGACACCCCAGCCCCCCCTCCTTGCTCTCCATCGCCTTGCCCCCTTCCTCCCCGATCGTCGCCCGAACACGCCGTCACCGCCGCAGCTCGCCTGCGCGGCCACCGGCCTCCCCACGCCTCCTGCTGATGTCCGGGAGGACCCCCGTGCTCTTCTGCATCACTCAACACCACTGGAGCGAGTCGGGACACCGCCAAGCCGTCGCCATCGCCGTTCTTCCCCGACGGGATCCCCTCCTGCTCGCCGCCGATCCGCGACGACCAGCTCCTCCCCGAGCTCGCTGCCTTTCCCTACACGTTCGCTGTGAGCACACGATCCTCCCCGACCTCTTTGCTCCTCTCCCCGTGCCGCGTAGACGTCGCTCCGTCGAGCTCCGAAACTCACCGCCGCCGTTCGTCGCTGCAGCGCACGGCTCTGGCCGTTGCTGCTCGTGCCACTAGTCCCGTTCGATGCGCCGCGTTGTGGCCGTCCTGCAGAGCCTGAGCCCGGTCCAAACGGACGCCGGAATCGGCCAGACGACCATCGCCGCCGTCCCCTGTTATCGCCGGCGATTAGCCGTCCTTAACCCCGTCGACGTGGCGTGATTAACTGCTGACCCTCACCACTAATCCCCACTGACAGCCGGGCCCCACGAAGGTTAATTAGTTTAACAAAAAGCGGTTTAATTAAAATGACTAACTGACAAGTGGGGCCCACCATTTACTGTTCTAATGGATAAGATCTGCTGACTGTGACTGCTGACTCAGCATTGGGCCCCATCCGTCAGCCTCTGCTGACTGGACCCAGTTGACCAGTCAACGGTCCAGTCAACTGCTGACTGGGCAGTTGACTGGGCCCACCTGTCAGCCACTGTGCTAAACAGCTGGGTACACTTCTGTGTACCCGTAGCAATTTGTCTATTTAATTTCGAATTTAAATTAATTCCAGAAATTAATAAAAACTTTAGAAAATCATATCTTTTAATCCGTAACTCCGATCGAAAAACTTTATACATGAAAATTGCTCAGAACGACGAGACGAATTTGAACGCGCGGTCCGTTCGTCCGTCACACGTCCCTAACTATCCGAACATGCAACCGTTCCTCTCCGGTCATCTGTCTGACAAATGTCCGGAGACGGGAAAACATTCCCGGATGAATCCCACCTTCGCCAGTATCACCCGGCACTGCGTTAGATCACCTCCGTCACCACGTATTGCCATGTTATGCTTTGTGCTGCACTTGTTCGCTGTGTATTTATACTGTTTCCTCCCCCTCTTCTCTCTCGGTAGCCCCCCGACACCGACGTCGTCCCCGAGGCCGACGCAGCTCCGGAGCCCGAAGACACTATTGACGACCTTGCCCTTGCCGCCGAGCAACCAGGCAAGCCCCCCCTTTTGATCATCCCGATATCGCCCATTCTATTTCTCATGCTTGCATTAGAATTGCTGCTGCTGCTGCTTTACCTATTCTGATGCATAGCCTGTTCATTGTAACCTGCTGTTGATAATTACCTGCATATCCTAAACTGTTTAGTCTAGGCTGGGTAGAGACCTATCAGTGACCCCACTCATCCCGACTGCCGCGCTGGATCGTCAGAAGACCCGATCAACGGGGTTGAAGACCAGGACCCGACACCGCACATCACCCCCCTTTAGTTGTAACGACACTGCAGCGTTACTATCGAGTGTCGAGGGTGAAACCTCATGTAGCACTTCTGATGTTAACTCTGTAGAGTAGCTATTCGGTCGTGGTCATCGAGGGTGATTCCTCCTTCGCCACTTCCGGTAACGACGCTGTCGTGCAACACATCAAGTATGAACCCATCGAGGGTGAATCCTCCGAGTTCACCTTGACAGACACATCGAGTAGGAATCCAACGAGGGTGATACCTTGGATTCCCCTGATGTTATGGACACACGGATACTTGGACTTTACACTATTACGTGGATAGGCGGGTCGACCCTGAGGGGTACCCGCGTGCGCCTGAGAGGCGAGTGTTGTGAAGACGGGTGCCAGTGTGGTGCCCGAATGATGAATACGAGGCGCGGCCGGGCATTCTTAACCCTTGCAGCAAGTCCTCGAGACGGGGCGACGGGGTCACATCTTTCGTGAGTCTCTGCTCGTTACCGCAAGCCCCTAGTCCTAACGATTTGGATATTTGATCCGAGCAGGCCTCTGGCCTGATAGCACTAACCATCACGTGGGCATAGTATGGGCGTTCTGCATCGTAGCATCAGCCGAAAGCTCTGTCAGACGTCTAGTTCAGCCATGCGGCCGGGACGGACCGGCGCCCTCCGGGTGCCTGGCTTCACCCTGCTCGCAACGACCCGGAGTGCACGGGGCGATGGCCAAGACCCCCTTGCGCTTAGGATGTAGACCGGCGGGGACCTCTCTGCTGAGCTGTAGGTACGGTTGCGATGTGTCGTTTGGCCGAGGCCGGGCATGACCCAGGAAAGTGTGTCCGGCCGGAGTTAATCGAGCGTGTTGGGTAAGTTGGTGCACCCCTGCAGGGAAGAACACTTCTATCGATAGCCGGTCCTACGGTAAAGGACACTCGGAGTTGTATCCTGATTGATACAATTTAGAACTGGATACCTGTGATGAGACCTGTATGTATGGCTCTGGGATTGCTTCTCGCAGGGAGTCGAGAAGGGATCTCAGGACGAGGTTGATGACTGTATGGCTCTGGGATTGCTTTCTCGTAGGTAGTCGAGAAAGGATCTCTGGGTGAGGATGAGACTTAATGATACTACTACATTATATTGACCTGTTCTGCTCTCTTCTATTGCTGCAAGATCGCTGAAGATGCTAGTCTTCGATAGGACTAGGTCTTCTCTCTATTCTTGCATTTCTGCAGCCCAGTCCACATATACAGCCTCCCTTTGATAATGTTGCATATGTAGTGTAGATCCTTGCTTGCTGAGTACTTCTGAGTACTCACGGTTGCTTTGTTTTCCTTTTCTCCCCATATCAGTTTGTCGTGACCAAGATGGCGGAGCCCCTGAGACAGATGCCCCGTCGATCGACTACTACTACTACTACTACTACTACCCAGAGGATGGATACTACGACGAGTTGACTGACGACCAGGAGTAGGATCGGAGGGTCCCAGGCAGGAGGCCTTCGCCTTTCGATCGTAGTGTTTTATTTTGCCCCGCCTTTCTAAAGGCCTTTCTGTTTCTATTTCATATCTGTACTCAGATATCTGATGCTTCCGCTGACGCTTGTTCGCAAGCTTATGTATTCGAGCCCTCGAGGCCCCTGGCTTGTAATATAAAGCTTGTATGACTTTATTTATGTTGTAGAGTTGTGTTGTGATATCTTCCCGTGAGTCCTTAGGCTTGATCGTGTGCATTTGCGTGTATAAATAGTGCACGATCGGGCCGGGGGCGTCACACTGTTATGATTATGTTTTTTATTTTTTAATTAGTGTTTGTGCCAAGTAAAGGCTTTGGGATCATGTTGGGAGATAGTTGATTTGATCTTGTTGGAAAATAGAAACTTTGGTGTCCAGTAGCAGAATTTTGAAAATTCACAGAAGCGACGAAAAATTCTGAATTGTTACACAAGATTTATATACAAATTTCCCATGATTTCCTAATTTTTCAGAATTTTTGGACTTACAGAAGTATGGGTAAAATTCGCGTCTTTGCAGATTGTTCTGTTTTTGACAGATTCTGTTTTCGTTGCATTGTGTGCTTATTTTGATGAATCTATGGATTGTATCGGGGGGTATAAGCCATGGTAAATTTATAATACAGTAGGTATAATGCAATAATAAAATATGAATGGGTTTGCAATAGTACTTAAAGTGAAGATTGGTTTTCTTATACTAACGGATCTCACAAAGTTTTGTTAAGTTTTGTGTGATTGAAGTTTTCAAGTTTTGGATGAGATCACGATGGATGAAGGAATAAGGAGTATAAGAGCCTAAGCTTGGGGATGCCCATGGCACCCAAAGTTAATATTCATAGAGAACCAAGCAACTGAGTTGGGGATGCCCCGGAAGGCAACCCCTCTTTCTTCTAACGACCATCGGTATTTTACTTGGAGCTATATTTTTATTCGTCACATATCATGAGTTTTGCTTGGAGCGTCTTGTATTATATATGAGTCTTTTCTTGTTTTTCTTTTTAATTTGTCACAAGTATCCTTGCTAGACACACCTATTTGAGAGAGCCAAAATTACGCTATGATTTGTTAGAATTGCTCTATATGCTTCATTTAATTTTTTTTGAGCTATGGAATTGCTCTAGTGCTTCACTTATATCTTTTTTGAGCATGGTGTGCTTTAATATTTTTGGAGAAATACTCTCATGCTTCACTTAGATTAATTTGAGAGTTAGTAATTTTGAAGAAATTCTCCCATGCTTCGCTTATATTATTCTGAGAGATGAAAATCTTTATGCTCATGTTCTTCACTTAAATTTATTTGAGCTTGTCAAAAGCAATGGCAATATATGAAACTAGTCCCAAAGTGATAGATATTCAAGAGGGATATGATAAAAACTTTCATGAAGATCATTGGACAAAATAAACTTGATTCCTTGTAATAGTTTTGAGATATGATGATAGTAATATGTGAGTCATGTTGGTCAGTAATTATACTTTAGTAAGAATATTGGTGTTAAGGTTTGTGATTCCCTATGCAAGCATGAAAGTCAATAGTTATGCAATGAAATTATATCCTACTTGTGGTGCATTATTCGGTGTTAGTTATGCTTAATGCTCGTTTATGAGATTTTTTGTTTCTTGGCTGGTTGCTTCTCAATCTTTTTTCTTGCCTCCACTTGTACTAAGTAGAAATAGTACTTGTGCATCCAAAATCCTTAAACCCATTTTTTCCATATGAGTCCACCATACCTACCTATATGCAGTATTTCCGTGCCGTTCTAAGCAAATTTGTATGTGCCAACTCTAAATTTCAAAATAAATTTCCTTTTTGTGTGCCCGTACCGCTCATGAAGCGGCAGGGGGTGGCCAATATTTTTCCATGCTAGATGTGTTATTCTCAAGATGAGTGTTCTTTCACTTGTCATTGCACAAGAGTACGACGGTAATAGGGATGCCCAGTCCCGAAATGAAAAAGAAATTTACTTTTTGTTGTCAAATAATAAATTCCTTGGAAAGTGTTGGTATGGACGGTACCCGTGGATACGACTAGCCATGGAGTGTGAAAGAATGGTGGAAGAAGGAATAAACTTTATTTTCTGTTTGGGAACCGCCTATGATATATCTAGCATGGAAAGTATTGGGAATTCTCGGTCGTTTTTGTTGACAGGAAAAGCATGCCTCTCAAAATGTTTTTATCTCTCATTTTTTTGCTTTGAGCCCTGACACCTCTACAAATCCCTACTTCCCACTGCGAAGGGCCTATCTATTTACTTTATGCAATTTTTATTTTTATTTGAGTCTCCATCTTCTCTTATAAAGCACCAACTAAGGGGCACTATGATCGTACTTGAGCATTGGATGTAGCTAATATACGAGTGCGCTTCATGAATGGATCAATGATTGAGCATGATGGGCTAGGGATAGCTTTCTTTAGTGTTGATATTTTAAAAGACATGGTTGCTTGTTGATATGCTTGAGTATTGAAGTCTTCATGTCAAAACTAGACTATTGCTTTGAATCATCTAAAAGTCCAAATGTCCATGCAACCAAAAGAATATGTGATGAACATGTTAGGCAGCATTCCACATCAAAAATTCTGTTTTTATCATTTACCTACTCGAGGACGAGGAAGAATTAAGCTTGGGGATGCTGATACATCTCTAACGTATCTATAATTCTTGATTGTTCCATGCTGTTATATTATCATTCTTGGATGTTTTACAATCATTTTATAGCAACTTTATATCATTTTTTGGGACTAACCTATTGACATAGTGCCCAGTGCCAGTTGCTGTTTTTTGCTTGTTTTTTACTTCGCAGAAGATCAGTACCAAACGGAGTCCAAATGCCACGAAGATCAGAAGACAACTTGGGAGCCAAGGAAGCACCTGGGGGGTGACCCGTGGGGACCACAACCCAACAGGGCGCGCCAGAGGCCCCTGGCACGCCCTGATGGGTTGTGGGGCCCACAGGGGTCTCCTCCACCGCCTCTTCACTCTATAAATCCCCAGAAATTCCAGAAACACTAGGGGAGCAGACGAAACGCAATTCCAGCCGCCGCAAGTTCCAGAACAACGAGATCCAATCTACACCATCACGGAGGGGTTCATCATCCTCATTGGTGCCTCTCCGATGATGCGTGAGTAGTACACCATAGACCTACGGGTCCGTAGGAAGTAGCTAGATGGCTTTCTCTCTTTCTTTGATTCTCAATACAATGGTCTCTTGGAGATCTATTTGATGTAATGACTTTTTGCGGTGTGTTTGTTGGGATTCGATGAAGTTTGAGTTTATGATCAGATCTATATCCATGAAAGTTATCTGAGTTTTCTTTGATCTCTTATATGCATGATTACTTATAGCCTCATATTTCTTCTTCAAATCTTTGGCTTAGTTAGGCCAACTAGATCATTTTTTCTTGCCATGGGAAGAGGTGCTTTGTGATGGGTTCGATCTTGCGGTGTCCTCTCCCAGTGATAGAAGGGGCAGCGAGGCATGCATGTATCGTTGCTATTAATGATAACAAGATGGGGTCTATTCCTACATGAATAGATCTTGTCTACATCATGTCACCGTTCTTATTGCATTACTCCATTTCTCCATGAACTTAATACACTAGATGCATGCTGGATAGCGGTCGATGTGTGGAGTAATAGTAGTAGATGCAGAATCGTTTCGGTCTACTAATCTTGGACGTGATGCCTATATAATGATCATCGCCTCAATATCATCATAATTATTCGATCTTCTATCAATTGCCCAACAGTAATTTGTTTACCCACCGAATGCTATTTTCTCGAGAGAAGCCAGTGAAATCGACGGCCCCCGGGTCTATCTTTCATCATATTGCTTTCCGATCTATTTTTATTCTCTTTTATTTTCAGATCTATTATTCCAAAAACCCAAAAATACCTTGCTGGACTTTTTCTTTATTTATTTTATTTCGTGTTTTACTCAAATCTATTTATCAAAAATCATACAAACCAATCTATCTTTTACCTGAGGAGGGATTGACAACCCCTCTTATGCGTCGGGTTGCAAGTTTTTGTTCTTTGTGTGCAGGTACCATTCACATAGCTTGGCCTGGCCTCCTACTGGATTGATACCTTGGTTTCATAACTGAGGGAAATACTTACCGCAGCTGTGTTGCATCATCCCTTCCTCTTTGGGGAAATACCGACGCAGTTTCAAGCCACCTCAACGTCCCGTGAAAGAGGTCCTATTCTTAGTAGAGAATTTAAAATTTAAACAAGAAATAAGGGGGCATTAAAAATCGAGAATATAACAATAAAATGGTTCTCTAATATTCCTTGGTGGCACGAATGCGTTGCAATTTCTAGAACTCTTATACTCATATATTTGTACACCAATTAGTACTACTTTGACGAGAAATTGAAATTTTGCTGCAAAAAATTGGCACATTTTAATGGTGCTTCAAAGTAAAGGGAGTAAATGTAGAGAAAAATAAATAAAGAGAGATAGTGAGAAATATGACCAACCTACCATTATACCCAACCCCTTGTTTGAGTGATTGTAAATTATGGCTCTTGATATATATAATTAATTTTGAGCTTTATGTGGCTATATTATTAGGAAGGCACAAGAAAAAGCACGACCATCATGTCGGTTCATCAAACGAAAGCACGCATAAATTGGAAGTCATTGTTGAACACACACCATACTGATTCCTTGATACTAGAAAGAAAAAGTGTTTAGCACTTAAACTTTTTAGCGAAAAATATTTGACTATGTGAACATCTACCCAAAAGAACATGAACATTTTGAGTTCTATTTTTTTAGATTCCATAAGGCCATTATGCGAAAATATGTTCATACAAATAAATAATAATTAGAAATGTAATAATGCCTCTACCAAGCTCCTCAACATTCTGCAATGAATGTTAGCTAATAAAGTTAAAATTGCAACACGCCCTACGTAGATTAGAAGTCCAGAACTCAATCAAGATAGACTATGCAAATATTTATTTATTTTGTGAGAAAAAATATCAACAGATAATGCACATGAAAATACCTAGTTAATGAAAAGGAAACATGTATCAATTTGTTAGATTAACTTTAGTATCTAAGCTAGTGATTCTGATCCGCCCGATTGTACCTGTAATGCACATGTCCTAATCTATACCATGAATAATTAATTACAGGATAGCTGGAAGAATTTTTTTGGTCTATTAGCGCAATTAGAATTTGCTACATGTGACTTCTTCTTACATTTTATGCTTTATGGTTATGTTAGCACTATCGAAGATGATTGGCAGTTATCAATATTTCAGGTGGCAGACAATTTTTTTAACTTTTATTAATTATCCCTTGAAAGCAATATCCCAAGAAACTTGTGTTCCTATAATTGCCAGGTGCAAAATTATCTAAGATCCTCTATAAGTTAGCTAAATATAACTCACTACATCCATTATTTTAGTAGAAAAGATATATCAGGCAAAATAACACACTAAGTGCGGCGGTGAGCTTATCTGAAGTACTTAATATTAAGATTGATTTCAATATCCATGTTGTAGTTGAAGCAATAAATTGTGAGCAAACTAGAGGGTCACTTGGTACTTCTTATTCTTATCCCCTCACGGGGAGCTTGGGCAGAACCAGAAGTAACATTTTGAGTTCTAGTTACTAGCACGTTGCTACTTAATCATTGTTTATAAAATAGCATCTTTTGGCCAATCGTACCACGAGTACAATTATGAAAAAATGCACATCATACCTTTGATGGGTGACATATAATTTCTTCCAAAACAACATGGGCACCATGTATAATGTAAATGTGACTCCCGCACAATTACCTTGGCATTGGCTTGGAATTAGGAAGAAAATACTTGCATGTATCATTTTTAAACCCAAAATTGTAAAAGAATTGGTACGTTGATCTTTTTAAGCTGCAAGAGAGAACTTACACAATTTATTTCCATGGTAGTAATTGGCCTTATTATGTCAAAAACACATCACACCGAAGTTCATCTTTTTAAGGTGCATGATAGATAGAACTTACAAAAACTATTCCCATTATAGTAAATGGCTTTATTATGTCAAAAACACTTCACATGGAAGTTCATGTTTTTAAGGTGCATGATATATAGAACTTACAAAAATTATTTCCTTGGTAGTAACTTGCTTTATTATGTCAAAAACACTTCATCTGGAACCTTCACAAGTGTCTCCTGATAGTCCTTAGTTCATAATGCATCTAACCCGTGTTCTAAATTTTAAGATTATGTATTGTCATAGATCATGTAATGTGTTTGTCCATATGCTTTTGGTGACGGGCTGTTAGGCCACCAACGAACCAACATTATCTAATGACCTTGTTTCAGATGTACGACATGTTTTGATCCTGTCATGGTATCACCACACGTGGCACCAAAGCTTCCATGGAAAGTGCCTATACCGTGTTTGCTTGTCGCCCTGGAGAAAAACATGCTATAGCCTGGACTGTTTGCCCAAGCATCTAGCTTAGCTTTGACCAGACGTTTGAAGTTGGTGGCTGGGGCATTGGAGCGCGGCTACCTGGGCATTAATTCTCACTAATCACTCGCTCCATTATGGTCTTGGTGACCTTACGGACCTTACTAGGCCAAGACATGAACCAAACATCCCTAGACTAGGCTAGCCTCACCAGGCATCAAAACACAGTGTACCCCCGAAGTTAGGCACCAAAAAATTTCAAGCATGGAGGTAGGGAAACTATCCAAACATAAACGTAATATCTTTAATGAAGGGAATTTATCCTCTGGGATCACATGTTAATGCAAGAGTTTCATTTCGAAAAAGGCAAGTTGCTAAATAACTCTAGCAAATTGAGATACGTTAAGCGGCGTTTTGCATTTTATAAAGTTCAAGATGGCTTTGGTACCCCAAGGTGAAGATGATACAAAAGATAATAATAAGTAGATCATGTAAAAAGGTTATTATGTAGGTATTTCGCTATGAGTATTATTTTTATGCTCAAGTGTTAGTACTTCGTTTTTCACATTTACAATACACTTTGTATATACTAGAGGAAATGTCAAGAACTTTATCTTCAAACAATCCTATACACCTTGAGTAATTGAAGACTCGGGAACATTCTCGCACTAGTAGGATGTCCTTTTGCCCTCCTCTTAAGATCAAAGTTTCAAATAGTAGGCTGTGACATTTGGCGATGACTCGGCTAGAAGCTATGAAAAGCCAAAGCGAAGTTAAGTCCATTAACATTTTTTTAAATCATGGAAAATTGAAAAGCTAAGCATGCAGGTCCACATGGTTGATTATTGTCAGGGGAAAATAAGTCATGATGCCCAGGCTTCCCACAAAGATCGGAGAAGAGGGCACAACTGTGGCCCTATTCCTCTTCCCCAAACCCTAGAGTTCTTGGTAGTCACAGTGACATGTACCACAATATTAAGAAGAGGCCCTCGAGGTACTGATTACCGAGATAAGGAGGAGGTGATGCCTCCCGGAGGAGGAGGAGGATAAGGTGAGCATGGCTGCACAGAGCAGTGACACCCATCGATGACTGGTAGGCGTGACACGGGCGCTCCGTCCCATCATATGCCACCGTCCCCCCTCTTTGTGCCCGTAGCTTTTGAGGTTTGCTCCACTCCTATTTCTTATTCCAATATTCGATTCATGAAAGGGAATCAGGAATCTAAATGAGTTGCCTCTATTATTTGTAGAAGAAGAAGAAGCACGAGCTGCAGTAGGGGCACGAGAAGCACCCTGCTGGGAGCGTCCCTGAGGGCCCCCTTGTTGGGATCTTGTTCGGGGTGCCCTAGAACATTCACTCTACCACTTCAAGTGTGTGTCCAAGCCAGGGCTTGCCCTCTGCTTTGATCCCCACAACAGCAAGAGGTCATGCCATACCATGGAAAGCTTTTTTCGTCAAGGACTATGGTATCGAACCCTGCTTCCTTAACTTGTCCGAAAGAAGCGAACCCTGTTTGACCCTTCTCCCTTTCTTTCCCAAGATCTATACACTTCTCATCCCCGAGCATTTGTGTAGTGGCCTTTTGTCCTCTTTAAATACTAGGAATCACATTATGCCGAGGAAAATAAGTACAATCTTGTAATGTGCAATCCTGTGACCAAGAAGAGGAACGAGTTTGCCTCCTACTCTTATACAATTGCGAGACGAAGTCAAAGAATATTTACGTTTCAATCCAGCCGCCCTTCCGTTTTGTGGTATTCACACTGCTACTTGTGAGATGTGTTGGGATTTCTGCGAAGAGGAGAGGATGATGCAGTACAGTTGAGATAAGTACTTCCCTCAGTTATAAAACCAAGGTTATCAATCTAGTAGGAGAACAAAGCAACACTATGTAAACAACACCTGCACACAAACAACAAATACTCGCAACCCAACGCGTAGAGGGGTTGTCAATCCCTCAACGGTTATGAGCAAGATTAAATTATATAGGTTTTGATAGATAGATCTGACAAAATACAAAATAAAATCAATAAAAGAAAATTGCAGCAAGGTATTTTTAGTTTTAATATATGATAAAAGATAGACCCGGGGGCCACTCTTGAGAAAATAGCATACGGTGGGTAAACAAATTACTGTTGGGCAATTGATAGAAAAGAAAATAATTATATCCAAGGCAATTATCATACATAGGCATCACGTCCAAGATTAGTAGACCGAAATGATTCTGCAGCTACTACTATTACTCCACACATCGACCGCTATCCAACATGCATCTTGTATTAAGTTCATGTCGGGGACGAATCCGCGATCACCTATGGGACCCAGGGAAGGACCCCTTTACGTTCGGCAGGGAGAGACGGTCGCACGAAGAGCAAATCTAGCGAAGAACACGACAGTGTATGAGAGAGATTTACCCAGGTTCAGGCCGCACGGATGCGTAAAACCCTACTCCTGCTTTTTGGTTTATTATCTGTATGATTGTTCTAGCTCCAGGAGCGCTACAGTACCGGGTAGCTGCGTACAATACTGGAGTTCTCCCTCTCTCAGTTCCTCTTCCCCCCCCTTCCATGTTGCCTATGGGCCTCCTTTTATACGCACAAAGGGGTCACCAACAGGTGGCAAACAGTAAAGGTAGAGGTGGAAAGTTGCTACAGTAAGGCCACTATTACCAGGATGACATGTCCTACCTACCACTGACGGCAGGGGACAAGGGCATTAAATGCCCATGCCTTTGCTGTCCACATACATGTACTCGGACGTCTTGGAAGGGAAAAGCCTATCCCACTTGCTCCTGCACCGCTAGCTACAGTGCACCGCCGTCTACACAGTGCCCTGCCACGCACGCCTGGAAGGACCCAGAGCGCCACGCTGGCAGAGGCACCGGAGCAGCACAGTAGCACAGTGGTACAGTAACGCTTGCCGCGGCAAGACCTTGCCGCACCCGACAGCTTGCCGCAACCCATAGTTTGCCGCGCAAGGTAACTTGCTGGGGCAAGTACCTTGCGGCAGCCGCTATCTTGCCGCAGCCAATACCTTGCCGCAGCCAATGACTTGCCGGGGCAAGTACCTTGCCGCGGCAAGTACTCTGCTACAGCAATGCCCAGGCTGGGCCTCAGCTGTCCCTCCCGGCAAGCTCCTCTTGCCGGGGCCTTAACTCTTGCTTTGTATACTTTGTTCTTGAATGGCTTAATAATCTTGAGCTTCTCTCTGGCTGTCCTCCCGCAAGCCTAGTCGCGGGATGCTACTACTGCCCGTGCACAAGTACGGGGTACTAGGGTACCCCTATTCTAGTACACCGACAGGAGCCCCCGGGCCTGGGCCACACACGGTGCCGGGCGTTGTTGGGCCAGGCCCAAACAGTGCACGGGCACGCGTGGCTGGGATAAGCCGAAACGTCTCTATGCTGTTTAATTGCACGCTCTTCCACGCGTCACGCGTTGAATGCGGAGCGTGGGAAGCGTGCGCAGTTATCTCGAATGACGAAGGGGCGGATGGTTCCGCATCTTTCCCCATAAAAGGAGGGACCTGCAGAAGCACTCACACACCCCTCTCACCATTCTCGATCTTCAAATCTCCGCCTTCTGGACCTCACACCGAATGCCGTATCCACCATGGCAATATTTGCGCATCTGTGCGAGAACTTCGTCGGCGTCGCACCAAACACCGTGCTGTTCAGGCATTACTTCACTCCCCGTGCTGAAAAGGGGGAGCCTCTCACTGTTGGCGTCTCGTTCGTTTCAAGATTGGGCGCCAAGGAGCATTATCTGAAGGGGGATCTCCGCCCAAGATGGGGAGAAATCCGGTCTGAATGGTGTTGGATCATTGACGACGAGCCGCCACCATACTGTGAGCTTCGCAAGACCCCAGCAGCGCGTGGCACGGACTGGAGCGATCTGGATCCCCAGGACAAAAAGCTGGAGATTGCCGCTACCAGGATCATACGGCTCAGGGAGGCCGGGCTCACCATAGGGATGGTTGGCGCAGACTTCCTCCGCCGCCGCATTGCTCCTCTGCAACAGAGAGGAAGGCCGGCCTCTGATTGGAAGAACCCAGCCGATATCATGCGGCTGCGCCCTGGACTGATCAACAACTTCACAGTTCTGCAGCACGACTTTTTCATGCGAGAACTGTTCAAGCAAGAGACAGATCCAGAGAAGCGCGACAAGGCGTTCACGCTGCCGAAGCACATCGTGCCCCTTTGCAACAACTCCGCATTGAGTGCAATCATCGCTATGATGCCGCTCTGCAATGCGCACAGCGTTGAAGCAACTTGGGACGTGCCGCTCAAAGAAGACGTGCGGCGATTCTTTGACTCCACGGTCGAAAAGCAGGTCCGGGTGGAGGAGTGGCTCGTCCGCAACACCACTGAGCAAGAAATAGAATTCATTGCTCGAAGAGTGGAGGAGGACAGGCTCGCCAGGGAAGCTGGCGATTTTGGTTATACTTTGGCGGAGCTCGACGAGGCACAAAAGGAGAGCCTTGCCGAGCAGAGGATGCTTACCGGGAAGGGCGAGCTCGCCGCACCCGGCAAGGATGTCGGGCCAAGCCAGCCTGCCGACGAGTCAGGCAGCTCGGAGGATGAGGGCTCCTCTTCCGAGGAGGGCACCGAAAGCCCACCGCAGTCAGAGTCCCCAGCCCCTCTGAGGAGGAAACGCCTTCGCAGGCTTGGCAAAGTGGCTGAGCGGCAAGAAGTTCAACAACCGCCGGAGCGCCGTTCGACGCGCTCGACCGCGGCAAGGGCTGGTGCTGCGGGAGCGTCTCACGCGGCCCCGGCAACTGGAGCTGGGTCATCAAAGACCGCTGCTACTACCCCCGCCAAGCGGCCAAGGAGCCCAGCTCCCCCTCCTCCCCCTCCTCACATGGAGGCGGACTTTGATTTTTCCGCTCTCAGCGAAGAGGACGACGAGGAAGAGTAAGTTCCCTTGCCGCGACCCTCAATCTTTGTAAGGTTTTGTTTCTGTCCTCACTTGTCGCGCTCCGGCCTTGCTTCCGCAGGGAGGAAACCTTGGCGGAGAGGACAAGGAAGAGAGCTAAGGTCTCGACGAGCAAGACCATAGTGGTCGTCGAAGATGAGCCCACGGCAACCACCGGGGGAGCGTCTGAGACCATCCCGACCAGCTCGGAGCTCAGCCCTCGTCGCAGCCCCCAGCGTAAGTATTTCAACTACCTTTCGCTGGCGGTCGCTGAGGAACAAGCATTTTGTCACTGACATCTTTGGGCGTGTAGGAGAGGAGCAGCAAGTGGAGCCATCTGAAGGTGCTCCAGAAGTACCACCCCCCTCGACCACATCACCAAGGAGAAGATCTCCGGTAAGGGCTCCCACTAGCGAGCCGAGCCACGAAGAGGAGCCGGCAAGCGCCGAAGCGCCAAGCACCAGCGCTGGCAACCCCACCCCAATGACAAACGTTGACGGGGGAGGGGAGCCCACCGCTCCTGAGCTCAACACGGGTAAACCCACTTGCCGCAAAACTCTTTCTGCTTTCTTTCTTTTGTCTTCTTGAATTTCTTCCTGAAGCTCTTTTTGCTTTACTTCTCGGGTTGGCAGAGCCCTCCTCGGTGGAGCCAATGAACATTGACTCTTCTGCCGAGGAGAACACCGCAGGGGCCGTCGACGACGAGGCCGCCAAGGCCGCCGCTGCCAAGGCCGACAAGCTGGCAGCCGACAAGCTTGCCGACGAAGAAGCTGCCAGGGCTGCCGAAGAGGCCGGCAAGGCCGCCGAGGATAATACCGCCAAGGCGCCCACCGATGAAGCCGCCAAGGCTGCTGAAGCTGAGGCCGCCCAGAAGGCTGCTGAGGAGGTCGGCGAGGGAGCCGGTGGTCGTACTGACGGCCCTGAGGCCACAGGAGCGCCAGGCGCTACTTCGACCACGGGTCCCTCAACCACTGACGAGGCGGCAGCGCCCAACTCGCCTCCGCCAAGAAAATACATCCGGGTCGGCGAGAACGTCTACGTCAGCCTCCCCTGGACGGTGGGCTCCAGAGCGCCAACCGAGGAGGATGTTGTGGACGAGGAGATCCTTGCCGCTGCCGGGCTCCAGCTTGTGGATGCGCCAGGCGCCAGCAGCAGCAGCACATCTGAAGAGGAGCAACTGCTTCAAAAGCTGCTGAATCTTCATCGCGCCCGACGGGAGAAGCTAGCTTCCAGGGAGGCACTCATCGAGAAGGCCGAAGCTGACATGTTGAGGCGCGCGGAGATCTTGGCGGACGTCCGCGCGCGATCTCTTAATGTGTTAGAGGTCAAGCGGGCACAGCTGGCCGAAGAACGGCAGGCCCTCCTCCTGATGAAGCAAGACATTGAACAAAAACAGGAGGAGACCGCCAAGGAGTTGTCTGCTCGGGCCGGTGATCTGAACCAGCGGAAAGTGGACCTTGATGCCCACGAAGAAGAACTTGCCGAGCGCAAGAGGAAACTTGCCGAAACCCTCCGACAGAAAGACGAGGAGGTGGCAAGACTTGTCGCAGAGCGGACCCAGGGGCAGGCACAAAAACACCAGAAGGAAATCGAAGCCTTGGCCCAAGAGTACGCCAGCAAGTTGGTGGTGGCCACCAACGCTGTCGCTGCTGCAGAAGTGAACAGGAAGGAAACGGAGGAGAAAGTGGCAAGACTAGAGGCCGCCCTCAAGGCAAACGGTGACAAGCTCTCAACGCTTGAAAGTGAAAGGGCAAAGGTGACCCACACTTTGGCGGAGATGCAAGTTACCATAGCCAAGAAGAACAATCTGCTTGCCGCTGCCAACGACTCCAGAGCAGACCTGAAGCTGAAGCTGGCCACGCTGAAGGAGACGCTCGACACCACCAGAAAGCGCGAAGGGCTTCTAATGACAGAGCTCCAGAAGGAAAAGGGTCTGCTTCAAGACGCTATTGCAACCCACAAGAAGTTCAGGGTTAACGTGGGGATCTTCACAGACAGGCTTGCCAGCGCCGCCGAGGACATCGACAAGGAGCTGACTGCCCTGAAGGTGCCGGACTTCGGGTACTCCACCGACAAGAACACGCAAACTAGCGTCAAGCTAGCCGAGTTCTTCGACGGAGTAGTAGAAGCACTCCAACAGCTCCAAGTCCATCACAAGGCTCAACTGGCCGACGAGTCATGCAGGCTTTGCCGGGGAGTTCTCCGGAGGTTGTTGGTGAAGATAGCATACAGAAACCCGGGCGTCGACTTCAGCAACATCTTCAAAAGCTTGCCGAAAGGATACGACCCCGCGCCACTAGAGGCCCTTGTCGCGCCCATCGTGGAGAGGGTGGACCAAATCCACAGAGTCGAAGGCGAGCACCGCAATTAGAGAGCCCATTCTTCTCCCTCCTTGCCGCCGCTAGACATGTTAAAGAACAATCTGTTTAAGCCGCGGCAACTTATCTTGTAATATAACTTGCAATATTTTGAAGTTAATGCATGTCATCTCCCTTGAGCAATTTCTTTCTTTGTGTGTACTTGCCCTACGCTTATAGGGAACTTGCCGGTGCGCGCACCATTGCCGCGAGCGCTGGGTGCGGGACTCCAGCAGCCTGCTGGCGGTGCCGCTGCCGGCAAGCAACCTTGTCGCGCTCAGTGCAGCCACTTAGGTTGTTGAGCGGACTCGAAACAAGGTAAGGGCGCGACCGATTACGCTTAGGTTCCGTCGCGCACAGGTTTTCCATACAAAGAGTAGTATCATTCAAGGAAAATAACCTTGAAAATAAAAAAAGAATTTGATTATTCAAACTTTGGCACTTAGCTTTGTCGCTGATCTCTCCGCGGCAAGGTCTTGTCACTGCTTGCCGCTGCCTTCTTCCCGGCAAGGCAAAGTTTCTCTGAACGACGCCTGGTCCATATCATTATCCCACCTCCCCCGGCAAACTTGTGCGCGAGGGAAGCTTCTGTCTCTTTGAGAAAAAGAAAGAAGAGAAAATAAAGATATAGGAGCTTGGCGGCTCGTTAATGCTTACCGGGGAGGCTGTACTGCACAGTATGTCAGATAATCATGCAAAATAAAAGTAAACATGAAATCGTCAAAAACTGCGAAATACGAAAGCTTTATTTATGCACAGGGTCTGCGCCTGGCTTTGTACAAAGGATTATATGCAACAGCGGCAATACTTGTACAAAAGGTGGTTGCCGGGGAAGGGTCCGGCAACCGCGCCTTATGGAAAAAACTTACGAAGATGCTCAATGTTCCAGGAATTGATCACTGGAATGCCATCCTCGGTCTCCAGGTGGACAGCGCCGGGCCTGGTGACTCGTTTCACCCGATAAGGGCCTTCCCACTTCGGCGTCAACTTGTTTGAATTCTTGGCCGACTGAACGCGCCGAAGAACAAGGTCGCCTTCCTCGAGACTTCTGGCATTAACTTTGCGGCTATGGTAGCGACGCAAAGCTTGGTAGCGAGCAGCTCTCACAGCAGCCTGAAGACGATCCTCCTCGAGGAGCACAGCGTCATCTTGCCGCAGCTGCTCTTGCTCAAGCTCATCGTAAGCGAGCACTCGAGGTGACCCGTATACGAGTTCCGTGGGGAGAACTGCCTCTGCTCCATAAACTAGAGCAAAAGGTGTCTGGCCAGTAGCTCGATTTGGCGTCGTCCTGATCGACCAAAGAACCACTGGCAGCTCCTCGATCCAGTTCTTGCCGCACTTGCGCAGCCTGTCGAAAGTTCTCGTCTTGAGCCCACGCAGCACTTCAGCATTTGCCCTTTCAACTTGACCGTTGCTTCGGGGGTGAGCAACAGAAGCGAAACAGACCTTGGCGCCAAGGTCTTCGACATACTGCATGAAGGCGTGGCTCGTGAACTGGGTACCGTTGTCGGTGATGATCCTGTTAGGAACACCAAAGCGACAAACAATTCCCTTGAAGAACTTGATGGCTGATTGTGCTGTCACCTTCCTCACTGCTTCCACTTCTGGCCACTTCGTAAACTTGTCGATGGCCACATACAAGTACTCGAAGCCCCCGGTGGCACGGGGAAAGGGGCCGAGGATGTCGAGCCCCCAGACCGAAAATGGCCAGGAGAGAGGGATTGTCTGGAGAGCTTGAGCTGGCTGATGAATCTGCTTGGAATGAAACTGGCACGCTTCACACTTGGTTACTAGTGCAGTTGCATCCTGGAGGGCGGTGGGCCAAAAGAAACCTTGCCGGAAAGCCTTTCCAGCAAGGGCTCTTGACCCTATGTGGTGACCACATATGCCTCCATGAATCTCCGCCAACAGCTCCTGTCCTTCTTCCCGGGGAATACACTTCAATTTCACACCGTTTGGTCTTTTTCTGCACAGCATGTCATCGACAAATTGATACATATTGGACCGTCGGGCTACTTTCTCCGCTTCTTCCTGCTCTTCGGGAAGTTCTCCTGTCTGAAGGAAACGAACGATCTGCTGCGCCCACGCTGGAGCCTGTGGCTCGACAACGAGGACTAAAGGCATTTCTTCTGCTGCGGGAACATCAGGCCCTACGGCAAGAGCTCGTTGCTCTACCAGAGCCGGCCGTTCCCCGACGAGCTTGGCGGGAACAGCCGCTTCAACGATAAGAGCCTGGGGCCCTGCTGGAGCGTGCTGTCCTTTAACAAGCTCGTCGGGAGCAGTTGCTTCAACGTCGGAAGCCCAAGGCCTCGTCGGAGCATCTTGCTCCTCAGCGCTTCGATCAGGAGCGCCTGCTTCAACGACAAGGACCCGAAGTCTTGTCGGAGCAAGTTGCCCCTTTGCCTCTTGCCTAGGAGCATCCGCTTCAACGACAAGAGCGTGAGGCCTTGTCGGAGCAAGTTGCCCCTCTGCATCTTTGGCGCTGGCTTTGGCAGCCTTCTTGCCGGCGGCTTCGGGGAGCTCTGCCGGGAAGTAGTCGCCAGAAGCCAACTTCCTCTTCCTGCCTTGCCCTACTGATGGCGTCACGGATGGCTGAGTTAGTTGGAGCACAAAAGTGCCTGGTTCCACAGGCAATTTGAGTGCGGCGCGCTTTGACAAACCATCGGCAATGTCATTTTCAGCACGTGGGACGTGCTCCATTTGTAGGCCGTCAAAGCGTTCCTCCAACTTCCTCACCTCATCTACATAAGCTTCCATCAATGGGCATTGGTAGTTCTTGTTCACTTGCCTGACGATAAGCTGCGAATCTCCCCTGACAATAAGCTTCTTGATCCCAAGGTCTGCCGCGATCCTGAGACTGGCAAGCAACCCCTCATATTCTGCAGTATTGTTCGTCGCCTGTTCCTTGGGAAAGTGCATTTGGACCACGTACTTGAGGTGCTCTCCGGTGGGTGCGACAAGCAGTACGCCAGCACCGGCGCCTTGCAGTGAAAAGGCACCATCAAAGTACATAAGCCACTCTTTGCTTGTCTCCTTGCCGGGGAGAGTCGTCTCTGGGATTTCTTCGTCTGGCGTTGGTGTCCATTCTGCGACAAACTCTGCCAAAACTCGGCTCTGTATGGTTGATGTACTCTCAAACTTGAGACCAAAGCTCGACAACTCCAACGCCCACTCAACAATCCTGCCTGTCGCTTCTGGATTTTGCAAAATCCTTTTCAGCGGGAAGCGAGTGACGACGGTAACTTCATGTGCTTGAAAGTAGTGGCGCAGCTTTCTCGAGGCCATGAGAAGGCCGAAAAGCAGCTTCTGCATGCCAGAATACCTTGACCTAGCTCCCTGCAGAAGAGAGCTCACAAAGTAGACCGGGCGCTGCACCATTTTCTTCTTTTGTATCACTTCGCCTGACTGCGCAGACGAATCCTTGCCGGCAGCAAAACTTGTCGGGGGAGCCCCCAGCTTGTCGCTGGTTGTGCTTGCCGCAGTTACTGCATCCTCATCCACCTCTCTCTCTGCTACCAGCGCAGCACTAACCACTTGATTGGTTGCCGCTAGATACAGTAACAACTAATCCTTGCCGGCAGCAAAACTTGTCGGGGGAGCCCCCAGCTTGTCGCTGGTTGTGCTTGCCGCAGTTACTGCCTCCTCATCCACCTCTCTCTCTGCTACCAGCGCAGCACTAACCACTTGATTGGTTGCCGCTAGATACAGTAACAACTTCTCTTGTGGTTTAGGTGCGACAAGTATTGGAGGAGAGGAGAGGTATCTCTTCAAGTCTTGCAGCGCTGCCTCCGCCTCCGGAGTCCATTTCAATGGACCTGCCTTTTTTAAGATTTTGAAAAATGGCAGGGCGCGCTCAGCTGACTTGGAGATAAACCTACTGAGGGCAGCAACACAGCCGGCAAGTCGTCGTACATCCTTGACGCGCTTCGGTGCTTCAATTTGCTCAATGGCTTTGATCTTGTCAGGATTGGCTTCAATTCCACGTTGAGACACAAAGAACCCGAGAAGCTTGCCGGAGGGAACTCCAAACACGCACTTCTCGGGGTTGAGCTTCAGGTTGATCTTGCGCAGATTTACAAAAGTTTCTTCTAGATCTTGAACCAAAGTAGCCCTGTCTTTGCTTTTGACCACTATATCATCCATATAGGCTTCCACATTTCTGTGCAGCTGAGGCTCAAAAGCAATCTGGACGGCTCTTGCAAATGTCGAACCAGCATTTTTCAAACCAAATGGCATACGTACGAAACAGTATGTGCCACAGGGTGTGATAAATGCGGTCTTCTCCTCATCTTCCTCAGCCATGAAGATTTGATGATACCCTGAATATGCGTCAAGAAATGAAAGCAAATCACATCCTGCCGTGGAGTCAACAATCTGGTCTATGCGGGGCAAAGGAAATGGGTCTTTGGGACAAGCTTTATTGACATCAGTGAAATCAATACAAAGCCTCCATTTTCCATTTGCTTTGCGCACGACAACAGGATTGGCCAACTACGTAGGATGGAGCACTCCTCTGACGAGGCCTGCTGCTTCCAGCTTCTTGATTTCTTCCGCAATAAACTCTTGCCGCTCCACAGCTTGCTTTCTGGCTTTCTGTTTGACAGGCCTCGCGTGGGGACAAACGGCAAGGTGGTGCTCAATTACTTTCCTGGGAACACCGGGGATGTCGGACGGTTGCCACGCAAATACGTCGACATTCGCCCGCAGGAAAGCAACGAGCGCGTTTTCCTATTTGTTGTCAAGTGTGGCACTGATGGTGAAGGAACCACCAGTGCCGTCCTCCTTGGCGGGCACCTTCTTTGTCGCCGGCGGAGCGGCTTTGTTCTTCTTGCACTTGCCGGTGGAGCTCTCTGGTGCATCCTTGACGGCAGTGCAGCACTCCGAAGAGGTGCACTTGCCGGAGCGGGCACAGGAGCTCTTGCCGGACTTCCTCTTGTTCTCCCCCCCGAGAGCTTCAGCGGCAAGTGCCTTGGCGGCAGTTGCGGCGGCTGCTTCCCGGTAGATCTTGTCGGCGCAAATAAGCGCATCCTTCTTGTCGCAGGGAACTGTGATAACACCTACTGGACCTGGCATCTTCAACACGTTGTAGGCATAATGAGAGGCTGCCATGAACTTGCCGAGCGCTGGACGGCCAAGTATCCCATTATAAGGCAATGGCATATCGGCAACATCAAAGGTGACTTTCTCGGTCCGGTAGTTCAGCTCACCACCAAATGTCACTGGCAGCGTGATCTTCCCTTTCGACTTGCTCCTTCCTGGATTGACTCCTTGGAAAGTACCAGTTTCCTCAAGCTCGCCGTCAGAGATTTGAAGTTTCCGGAGCACAGCGGGCGAAATCAGATTCAAGCCGGCCCCACCGTCAACTAACATCTTCGTGACCTTGAGGTTGCGGATCGTTGGTGAAACCAACATCGGCAAGCACCCGACCGCCGTTGTGCGGTCAGGGTGGTCCTCAATGTCAAAGACGATAGGCGTGTCGGACCACTTCAGAAGCTTTCTGGCGTCAACAGATGGTTCCGCCGCATTGATCTCTCGCGCCCACTGTTTAAGTTGGCGGTGAGAAGAATGCAACGAAGCACCACCGTCAACACACAAGACTTCTGCGGCTTTCTGAAATTCGTGCTCACTGGATTCTTCATCATCTAGGTCATCATCATCATCATCTTTGTCGCGGCCACGAGGAGGCCTGTCTCTCTGTTGCTGCTTGGCCTTGCCGCGACGCCCTCCTCGGGCAGTGCACTTCTTGCCGGACCCGCCAGCACCTTCTGGGGCCTTTTCCTTGTCGCGCCTCTCATACTCAGCTTTCTGCTGTTCGACAAGCTGCTCGACTCGTCGACAGTTCTGGAGATCGTGTCCCTTGGTGCGGTGGATCTTGCAATATTGCTTGTCGGAGCCGTCCTGCTTGTCGGCAGCCGCCAAGGCCTGACAGTTGGCGCACGCGGCAATCTCCTTGCCGGAGCCCTCAACTTTGGCCTTGTCGGCGCTGCCGTTGCCGCTGGACTGCTCGACGGCAAGCACAGCTTTGCCCTTTTTCTTCCTGTTGTTCCGCCGCCGGCCCTTCTTTGCCGGGGCGGTACCTTCGCTGTCAGAGCTCCCCCCTGCGCCAACACCTTCACCGGGAAGTTTCCTTCCCTCTTCAGCGCGCG
Source organism: Thinopyrum elongatum (assembly GCA_011799875.1). Classification (NCBI taxonomy): domain Eukaryota; kingdom Viridiplantae; phylum Streptophyta; class Magnoliopsida; order Poales; family Poaceae; genus Thinopyrum; species Thinopyrum elongatum. The sequence goes on from CM022303.1 coordinate 134,693,298, forward strand.
CACACTTGTCGGCGAGAGCATATAGCTGGCCAATGTCTCTGACCTTGGTCATCGCCATTTCCTCCCGCATCTTGCGGTTACGCACATTCTGATGGAACGCGCTAATAACCGCAGCGGGGTGAACATCTGGGATGTTGTATTGTACGCGGCTGAACCTTTGAATGTATTTGCGCAGGGGCTCTCCTTCCTTCTGGGGGATGAGATGAAGATCACTCTCCTGGCCATGAGGTTGATGACCGCCAGTAAAGGCACCAACAAACTGATGGCACAGGTCCGCCCATGAAGAAATGGAGTTCTCCGGCAAGTGCATGAGCCATGAGACGACATTGCGCTTTAACACGAGCGGGAAGTAGTTAGCAAGAATCTTGTCGTCTCGTCCCCCGGCAGCTTGCACCGCAATGGTGTAAATGCTGAGGAACTCCGACGGGTGTGTCTTGCCATCATATTTCTCCGGCACGTCAGGCTTGAAAGCCTTGCGATTGGGCCACTGGACCTGCCGCAGCTCATGGGTGAACGCTGGACAACTTACCGCGTACGGCAAGTCGCCAGGATCCCCTGGCGCATGCGTGTCAACAGCGGGCCCTGCGCGTCTGTCGGACTGACGATGCGCTTCTCTCCTTCGCTCGATAGTGGTACGAGCGTCTTCTCCTCTGCGTTCCTGAAGAACGAGGCGCTGGTCACGACGAGCTCGCGGGTCGGACGACGCCGTGGAATCATCGCCACGGGCGTCGTTTCGACGTGTCGGCGACCGAGGCCGTCTGGGTGGGGAGTGTACGGTTGTTGCCCCCTCGCCATTCTTGTTGGTGACAGCATTGTCACCAGTTCTCTTGTCGGCCGCGCGTACCGGGTCGGCATCAGCGAAGCTGAGAAGGCTCTGAATGGTTGCCCTCCACTCGTCAAGCTTATCTGCTGGTGGAGGGAAGTTCAGGAGCAGCTGTGCACACGCCAACGCTTCTGCTGGTGAGGGAGGTATCGAGTGGCGTGAGGACTGTGGGATGCTCTTACTCCTAACAGTGTTAGAAGGAGCATCTCGACGCCCAGGCGACCGCACCTCGACCCCGCCAACGTGTTGTTGCATATGGTGACCCCGCGCATCTCGAGATCGATGCGCAAGTTCATTATCCAGGGAGCGCCTGGCACCTGGGGCGTCAGGACGCTGCCTGTCACGGGCTTCTTGCGAAGGCCGCGGCGTCTGAACCGGCGCAGGCGTTCCAGAACGCGCAGCACCGTTTCTGGAGCTTGCAGGGCCAGCAGCAGCGAGCAGCGCTGCGTTCCCAGACCCAGCAGCGCCAAGATTGGCGTTGCTGGCCCGGTTTTGGACAGGTGGAGGTAATAGGAGCTCTCGCTCTCCAGTCCCCCCAGCAGCCGCAATCACGTCGGCACCCTCCTGCATGGGAGCAGGCGGGTTGGACGTAGACGCACCGATGGCTGAAGTCTTCTTTTTTGGAGCCATAAGACGGAGGATGGCCCAAAAACTAACGCGCAAATCGCTAGATTAGGTTCACACAACCTTCTGTCCCCTACCTGGCGCGCCAAAGATGTCGGGGACGAATCCGCGATCACCTATGGGACCCAAGGAAGGACCCCTTTACGTTCGGCAGGGAGAGACGGTCGCACGAAGAGCAAATCTAGCGAAGAACACGACAGTGCACGAGAGAGATTTACCCAGGTTCGGGCCGCACGGATGCGTAAAACCCTACTCCTGCTTTTTGGTTTATTATCTGTATGATTGTTCTAGCTCCAGGAGCGCTACAGTACCGGGTAGCTGCGTACAATACTGGAGTTCTCCCTCTCTCAGTTCCTCTTCCCCCCCCTTCCAGGTTGCCTATGGGCCTCCTTTTATACGCACAAAGGGGTCACCAACAGGTGGCAAACAGTAAAGGTAGAGGTGGAAAGTTGCTACAGTAAGGCCACTATTACCAGGATGACATGTCCTACCTACCACTGACGGCAGGGGACAAGGGCATTAAATGCCCATGCCTTTGCTGTCCACATACATGTACCCGGACGTCTTGGACGTGGGAAAAGCCTATCCCACCTGCTCCTGCACCGCTAGCTACAGTGCACCGCCGTCTACACAGTGCCCTGCCACGCACACCTGGAAGGACCCAGAGCGCCACGCTGGCAGAGGCACCGGAGCAGCACAGTAGCACAGTGGTACAGTAACGCTTGCCGCGGCAAGACTTTGCCGCACCTGACAGCTTGCCGCAACCCATAGTTTGCCGCGCAAGGTAACTTGCCGGGGCAAGTACCTTGCCGCAGCCAATGACTTGCCGGGGCAAGTACCTTGCCGCGGCAAGTACTCTGCTACAGCAATGCCCAGGCTGGGCCTCAGCTGTCCCTCCCGGCAAGCTCCTCTTGCCGGGGCCTTAACTCTTGCTTTGTATACTTTGTTCTTGAATGGCTTAATAATCTTGAGCTTCTCTCTGGCTGTCCTCCCGCAAGCCTGGTCGCAGGATGCTACTATTGCCCGTGCACAAGTACGGGGTACTAGGGTACCCCTATTCTAGTACACCGACAGTTCATGAAAAAACGGAGTAATGCTTTAAACAAGATGACATGATGTAGACAAGATAAACTCACATATGAATAAACCCTGTCTTGTTACCCTTAATAGCAATGATACATACGTGCCATGTCCCTTTCTGTCACTGGGATTGAGCACCGCAAGATCGAACCCATTACAAAGCACCTCTTCCCATGATAAGATAAATAAATCTAGTTGGCCAAACCAAACCAATAAATCAGAGAAGAAAAATGAGGCTATATTAATCATGCATACAAGTGTTTAGAGAAAACCCAAATAATATTCATGGATAGATCTGATCATAAACTCACAATTCATCAGATCCCAACAAACAAACCGCAAAAAAGAATTACATCGGATAGAACTCCAAGAACATCAAGGAGAACATTGTATTGAAGGACATCGAGAGAAAAGAAACCATCTAGCTACAAACTATGGACCTGTAGGTCTATGGTAAACTGCTCTCGCATCATCGGAGGGGCAGCTAGGATGATGAAGAACCCCTCCGTGGTCGTTTCCCCCTCCGGCAAAGTGCCAGAAACGGTCCCCAGATGGGATCTCTCGAGTATAGACGCTTGCGGCGACGAAAAAAGTATTTCGTGTCTCCCTGGTAGGTTTTCTGATTTTTGGGAATATAGATGTGGAGTTAGGTTAAACGGAGGCTTGTGGGCCCCACTAGGTACCAGGGCGTGCCCGAGGCCCCTAGCGCCCTGGTGCCTTGTGAGCCACTCCTTCGTCTTCTCGTTCCCTCCCGAAGCTTCCAAGGTCTCTTATTGCCAGAAACAATCTCCTAAAAGTTTCCTGGCATTTGGACTTCGTTTGGTACTGATATTCTGCAAAGTCAAAAACAAGCAAAAAACAACAACTGGCACTGGGCACTAAGTTAGTAGGTTAGTCCCAAAAAATAATATAAAGTTGCTTGTAAACTTATATAAAACATCCAAAATTGATACTATAATAGCATGGAACAATCAAACATTACAAATATGTTGGATACCTATCAAGCATCCCCAAGCTTAATTCCAGCTCGTCCTCGAGTAGGTAAATGATAAAAACAGAATTTTTGATGTGGAATGCTACCTATCATATTCATCATACAATCTTTTATTTTATAGCATGGACATTTGGACTTGAATGATTCAAAGCAATAGTCTATAATTTGACATGAAAAAAATCAATACTCAAGCATATCAATAAGCAACCATGTCTTTCAAACTATCAACGCTAAAGAAAGTTATCCCTAGCCCATTATGCTCAATCATTGATCCATTCATGAAACACATTCAAATATTAGCTACATCCAATGCACAAGTATGACAATAGTATTCCCTAGCTGGTACTTTATAAGAGAAGATGGAGACTCAAAATTAAAATAAAAATTGCATAAAAGTAAATAGATAGGCCCTTCGCAGAGGGAAGCTGAGATTTATAGAGGTGCCAGAGCTCATAGCTTAAATTAAGAGATAAAATTATTTTGAGAGGCATGCTTTTCTTGTGAACGAAAATGGCCGAGAATTCCCAACATCTTCCATGCTAGATAAATCATAGGCGGTTCCCAAATAGAAAGTAAAGTTTATTTCCTTTTCACCATTCTCACACAATCCATGGCTAGCCATATCCACGGGTGCCTTCCATACCAACACTTTCCAAGGAATTTATTATTAACAACATATAAAAAAATTCATTAGTACTGGTCATCCCTATTACCTACCACACTCTCGTGCAATGACAAGTGAATAACCACTCATCATGAGAATAAAATACCTAGCATGGAAAATATTGGCCACCCCCTGTCGGTTCATGAGCGGTACGGGCACACAAAATGGAAATTCATTTTTGAATATTAGATTTGGCACATACAAATTTACTTGGAATGGCATGGAAATACCACATATAGGTAGGTCTGGTGGACTCATTTGGCACAACTTTGGTTTAAGGAGTTGGATGCACAAGCAGCATTCCTGCTTAGTACAAATGAAGGCTAGCAAATAGATTGACAAGCGACCAACTAAAAAACAAAAACGGCCATAAACACGCATTAAACATAACTAACACTGCATAATGCACCATAAGTAGGATATAACTTTGTTGCATAACTATTGACTTTCGTGCTTGCATAAGGAATCACAAACCTTAATACCAATATTTTTACTAAAGCATAATTACTCACCAACATGACTCACATATCACTATCTTCATATCGCAAAACTATTGCAAGGAATCAAGTTTATAATATCCAATGATCTTCATGAAAGTTTTTATTATATCCCTCTTGAATATTCATCACTTTGGGACCAAATTCATATCTCGTGCAAATTACCATTGCTATTATCAACTCCCAAAAAGATTTAAGTGAAGCATGAGAGCATAAATATTTCTTCAAAAAATTTCATGTATCAACTCTCAAAGTAATATAAATGCAGCATGAGAGTGCATTTCTTTAAAATTTACTAACTCTCAAAATAATATAAGTGAAGCATGAGAGTGCATTTATTCAAAATAAAATCACCACCATGCTCAAAAAGATTTAATGAAGCACATAGAGCAATTGGCTAGCTCAAAAAATTTAAGTGAAGCACATAGAGCAATTCTAACAAATCATAATAACATATGGCTCTCTAAAATAAGTGTGTCCGGCAAGGATGATTGTGACAAATTAAAAAGCAAACCAAGAAAAGAATCATATCATACAAGACGCTCCAAGCAAAACTCATGATATGTGATGAATGAAAATATAGCTCCAAGTAACATTACTGATGGTCGTTAGAAGAAAGAGGATATGCCTTATGGGGCATCCCCAAGCTTAGTTTCTTGGGAGTCCTTGAATATTACCTTGGGGTGCCTCGGTCATCCCCAAGCTTAGGCTCTTGCCACTCCTTATTCCTTCATCCATCATGATCTCACCCAAAAAACTTGAAAACTTCAATCACGCAAAACTTAACAAAAACCTTCGTGAGATCCGTTAGTATAATAAAGCAAATCACCACTTTAAGTACTATTGTAAAACCATTCATATTTTTTATTGCATTATACCTACTGTATTGTAACTTTACCATGGCTTATACCTCTCGATACAATCCGTAGATTCATCGAAATAAGCACACACCGCAACAAAAACAGAATTTGTCAAAAAACAGAACAGTCTGTAGCAATCTGAACATTGACCATACTTCTGTATCTCCAACAATTCTGAAAAATTAGGACAACGTGGGAAATTTGTATATCAATTATGGTAAAAAAATTCAGAGTAAAACCATGTTTCTGTGAATTTACAAAATTCCAGAACTGGGCGCAAAAGTTTCTGTTTTTCAACAGAATCAAATCAACTATCACCCAAACCATCCTAAAGGGTTTACTTGGCACAAACACTAATTAAAACACTAAAACACAATCATAACAGTAGCATAATTGTGTATTTATTGAAAAATAGTAAGGGAAACAAAAAAGTTAAAAGATAACTATTGGGTTGCCTCCCGACTAGCGCTATTGTTTTATGCCCCTAGCTAAGCATAATGCATAGTTTCAAGTATTGTCAATTTTGGTTTCCAATTCCTCAATGACACAACCATTTTTCCTCAGAGTTCTAGCATATATGTTTTTAATAATCACACTCCTAGGAACAAAATCAAGAGACTTATTTTTATATATTGGTTCCTTTATCAAATCAATGAAATTGGGGTGAACACTAATCATTTTAAGATCTTCTTTATTGTTGCAAGTCGTGGCACCCTTGTCCTTAGGAACATAAATGAACTTGAAATTCTTGCTAGGAGGAGTTTCTTCAATAGTTTTAACGGAAGAAAAAGCGGAACCCAAATTATTAATAATTTCTTCCAACTTATCAATCCTAGCGGGACTTTGTTCTACCCTTTCATTGATTATTGGTTCTTTCTCCTTTAGCATCTTTAGAGTAATTCCTACCTTTGATCCAAATTGAGTGACATGGTTGTGAATCTTCTGATCGAAATTTTCATTATGCTCTATGGTAGGCATTTTTTTTCTCAATAGCATCTAATCATTGCATAATATGTTCCAGAGTTAAAACTGTTTCATTAATAGTGATAGGTGGAAATCCCACTAGATTTCCCATAGCATTGAAAGCATCCATAGGGGGACAACTCAAGAAATTCCCTCCGGTAATAGTATCAAGAACGAATCTATACCAAGTAGTAATGCCCACATAAAAATTGAGAAGAAGAACCGTAGTAGATTGCTTACGAGTTGATCTATTATGAGCACTGCAAATTGTGGCACCCCGGCTCAGAGCAACCAGTTTACCTTGCATTGCCAGCCCAGAGATTAAGTCTTCTGGCAATACACAACAACTTGGCACACAAAGGAACCGCTTTATTGATTTCTAGCGAGTACAGGAGTTCTAATATTACAAGATAAACAAGGCCAAGCGGCACACACAGTGCGGCTGCACTTATGTACATTATTTAGTAGACATCTCACGGGCCTCGATGATAGGGAAATACTACGCGACAGCGGAACGACGATGTAGCGGAACCCCATTCCATGGGGACACTATTGGGACATGGCCTAGATCGCAATAGACAAGTTGACACCGACTCCTGGATCAGCTTCTCCTGCATCTGGCATGATAAGCCAGGTGAGTACTTTGAATGTACACTACAAAAAAAACCACTTCCGTGATGATACGTGTTTGTCACAGTAGGTCACGTTTTCTGTCATGCATGTACGTCCATGATGATTTTATGATAGAATCAAGATAGTCATACCTGTGCGGTCGTAGAAGTGTTCCATGACAATACCAAAATTATCATCACAGAAGTGTTCACTTCCATGACGATAAATGACGCGTCATGGAAGTGCTTTCGTCAAGGGTAACCGACACATGGCATCCACCATAACGGGTCGCCGTTAAGTTATTGAGTCTGGTTTTGGATCCGATAACCCGTTAACAGCAATGACCAATGGTGATTTTCCACGTGTAAAATTCTCATTGGCTACAGCAACCACATGTCAGCACCGCGAAAGGACAGATGTCAACCGCCCAATGGACAGGAGGGGCCTATGATACGTCGACACATGGCAAGGCCCAACAGTGGCCCATTTAGGTTAAAAAGGCTGGCCCAGTAAAAATTAGCGGGCTGGCCCATTAACGGCCTACTTGCAGACGGCCCTTTCGCAATTAAGGCCCATACGACTAGTGTCAAACGGCCTGTCAACGGCCCGTTCTAGACTGGTCATCATTGCGGCCCATGGTCACTTCTGGCCCGTTAAAAGTCCGCTTAGGATTTGGGCCGAATTACGGCCCAGTGTGTTTCCTGCCTGTTAAAGGTCCTGCTTCATTTGGGCCCATTCATTGGCCATTGAAACTTTCGGCCCATAAACTACTATGAAGGAATTGGGTCATATTTGGCCATGTCTGACATTCGGCCTATTAGAGGCTCACTGTAGATTTGGGCCACTTCCAGCCTGTTGTGTTTTTCGGCCTGTTAACGTCGGACGAAATCCATGGGCCACATGTGGCCCAACGTCACATCGGGCCTATTAACGGCCCATATAAAACTGATAATAATCAAGCCCGACCGCACTTCCGGCCTGGTAAAGGCCCGTGTAGTAGGTCGGCGCATTTTCGGCCCGTCTGAATTTTGGCCTGTGAACGATCCGCATTGTAAATGGGCCACCACGAGCTGAGATACGTTTCAGCCTGCTAATGACCAGTGGGTTATTTGGCACAATCAGGGCCCAATCTCACTTTTGGCCTATTAAAGGCCCATGTTATTTATGGGCTCGAGATATTTACACATGCTAAAGGCCTGTTGTTACTGAGGGCCCAAATTATGTTTAGGCCTGTTAAAGGCCCACTGTGGGCACAAGCCTACCAAAAATAAGAAAGCTTATGCTGATTTAGGCCCAGATATTTTTAGTGGGCTACATGGAAATTACGGCCCATAATCATTTTTAGCCCAATTGGAATTGTGGGCCCGACTAATGTTGGCACGTTAGGCTCCTACGAAGCTTTCGGCCGAATACATTACTAAGATAAATCTACACTATACAAAAATAACATCGTAATTTCTACATCCTTTGGCAGCACGATAAATGTTGTATCACAACAAAATAAATTCCAGCCATACAACAAAAGGCCTGTTGGCATAAAGTTTACAGTCCTTGCAGATAAAAGCACCATCAGATGTGTAGAAGCACAGATCATTTGACCTGAGTGCTAATGTTTTAGGCTGTAGAATCTGATGGAGCAGCATGATCTTCCCCTTTTTTCCGACACTGTTCTTGAACAACGAAGCAAATGTCTGATAGTCTGGTTTCAAAACCATTCATATCTTGATGACATTTGTCAACCACTATTCTTGTTTCCGAAACGACCTCCATTAGGGATTGGACTTGTGTTTGGAGCATAGATATATCACTCTGTCTAGCCGAATGATTTTGTTCAATAGGCGATTTGGACGAGGTTACCTTGACAACCAACCCAGAATTACGCAGGAAGGTGGTTTTTGCACTGTTAGTGGAGAGATACTGACGCACTGCAGCAAGAGGTGACATTGTGCCTGTGGTAGCCTCACCTTTAGGTGGTTGTGGCTGTTCAATCATTTTTTCCATAGCTTGCTGAAAGTTTGAACTTGTAGATTAGTGTACCAGATAAGTTACTAATGAGACAAAAACAAACAAAGTAGGTTTCACGTTTATACATAACTTATTTTGGTGAACTACTGTAATACATTAGCATGTATTGTAGTGCCAACTACATAATAAAATCACTTTCGGAACATATGTCCATGTAGCATGCCTACAGTATTGTCTATTTCCTCACATTCGTTGATATCTAAGGATAAAGAGACATGGTTTAAAGTAGGATGATCATAGTATGACATCATTCATATCATGGGCAAACAGATATCAAACAAACAGGCTATTGTATCATTGTGTGGGCACGTGAACATCACAACTAGATTACAGATCAAGACCAAAAGAATATCCTTTCGCTCTTTTAAACCGTGTAAGGTGAAATGATACATTAAGACAACTATGTATAAAAGTGAACAGAGTAACTGACATTGGCTGCAAACCAAGCAGTTAAATGAACACGTCACAGTAACAAGCAGTTCAAAGGCAGGAGGAGTAAGGACTTACAACAGCGGATTGAACTGGTGTGCTCATGCCCTTCATCTTGCTGGTGTGGCAATCCTTGAAGATTTGCACTGCATTTGGTTCAGGTTCTTTTTGGTCCGCACGGGCTTTCCTCTGTATTTGGAACAAGTCAATATAGATACGATAATATGGCACAGAAAAAAGAAGGAACTAGCAGCTATTTACAAGAGCCTCGCAGTGTGCAATATAGCTACGAGATCATGTTGTCTGTTGGAATTTCACTTTAGAACGGTTGGTCTTGTTCTTCAAACAGTTAGCCTAGAAGAAGATACACTTGTAAGGCACATACGTAAATATGAGTTCAATATGTGATCTGATCAAATACATATACCCTACCTGATACTTTGGATCAGACCAGTGTTTAACAAGGGCTGTCCAGTCTTCATCTATAATATATTTCACTTGGGATGTTTGGGCGATTTCATTGTTAGCCTTGCCTTCAAAGTGAGTTTTTCTAAGGTGATACCGATACTGTCGCAGCAGACTGAAAAACATCAGTGCATGCTTGTTTAGTTGCATCATCTTTCGGATCCAACTTGAACCTCATCTGTTGAAAAAAGAATGTGAGTCTTATTAGGAGGAAACTAGAAAGTATGGGACAGAGCAAGACAATATTACAAATTGCAATGAACAACATTACTTATGGATAAATGGTCAAGGATGGTGTTAAACTGGGTATCGTCTTTCTCATTCCTGTACTGGATCCATGTTGGGAGGATACGTGCATGACACCTAACGGCAATGGCTGCCTCTGATACTAACTTGGCTGACTCTGTAGCATCACGTGGCCTTTTTAAACCTGCCTCAAAATGGATCTCCATTCTTCCTCCTTTAGATTTTGTTAATCTGTCAAGCATTATCCCTGATGTCTGTTTCCGCTTGCACCGTGGTGCTAGTTCAACAATGAATATGGAAAGTGTTAGTGCACATCAAACTGTGAGAGTACATATAAAGGAGCATGCAACTGCAACTTGACTCGGTCAGGTACCATCTTGGTGTTGATGCTCATGAGGTTCATCTGATCTTGCCAAGTCCTGTTGTGTCAACAGTGCTTCAGAAGTAGTGTTAGGTGTGAAGGCAGCTTGGGAACAGGCCAGTTGCGGAGCAAACGAATGAGTAACTCGTTGAGATACCGGTACAGTTGAAGGGGATGCTGCAGCTGGTGGAGCAGGTGATACTGTGTTTGTAGATTTAGCTGGTGGACTTGGACCTTCTACTGCACTATAAGTACCAGCAGAATCTCGAGGGACGATCCTTTTCCGTTGCACCCGACGAGTAATACCATTCCCTACTATATTCTTTTCCTAACTCTTTTTTGACTTTGCCATGTCAAGCCGTACCCACAACACAAAAGAATAAAATCGCTCTTCAGAAGTCATTGATGCATGATACAAACAAGCAATACTTTGATGTAAGACAACCATATGAGGAGGATGGAATATGTAAGAAAAATAGGATGGCGTGACATATTCACAGCTACGATGTGTAAACTAAGCAGAAGGATTTTCGAGATAATAAAAGTAATGCAAGCTAGACACCATATGAAAGATGCAACCAGTATCACTCTGCCAAGTTAAAAGTGTCTTGTCATAAGTGGTATTTCGAAAAATTAGAAGCAGTACAACCTAGAAATCAATGCAAGATGCAACCACTATCACACTGCCAAGTTAAAAGCATGCAATCATGAGTGATGATGCGGGATACACAACATCAGTACTTTGATGTAAGAACATGATATGATAGATAGATGCAGTGTATTCTAGACACAGAAAGGCATGTCATATGCACATGTATAATGTATAAACTCAGCATGTGCAATTTAATCAACATAGAAGAAATACAAGCTAGACAATATATGCAACATGAAACCAGTTATCACACTATCAACTTAGAGCAAGCACCTGCGATGGTGGAGTAGGGGAGATGAACTCATCATGTAGACTTGGGACTTCAACTGCATTAGCAGTAGCAGTGGCAAATCTAGAGAGTCTCTGTTTGCGTCGGTCCGAAGGACCACCAACATCCCCTAACTTACTCTTTTCCTTCCTCTTTTTTGATATTGCCTTCTGAAGTCAAAACCACAAGAAGATGAATAAAATTAGCTCTGCATAACTGGTTGATGCATGATACAGACAAACACTACTTTGATGTAAGGCAAGCGCATGATAGGAGGATGGAATATATACAAAAAAAAACAACAGCATTGCATATTCACACGTACGATAGGAGGATGGCATATGTATGAAAAACAGTAAGTAGAAGGAATTTCAACAAAATTAGAAGAAATGAAAGCTAGGCACCATATGAACATGCAACCAATATCACTCTACCAGGTAAAAAGTGTCTCGTCATAAGTGCCATTTCAACAAATTAGAAGCAGTACAAGCTAGAAGACAATGCAAGATGCAACCTACATCACACTCCCAAGTTAAATGTCTCTTATGGGTAAGTGATTGTTGCAGGTGTAACTTGTAAGCTACGCAGATGCAATTCAACAAAATTAGAAGCAATACAAACTAGACATCATATGGAACATGCAACCACATATAACAGTGCCAAGTTAGAGCAAGCACGTGTGAAGGTGGAGTAGGGGTGATGTGCTCATCATCTACATGGCTACGTTGACTGTCCAGCCTTGTGTTGTCTTGCGAATCTTGTTGGGAGGATGGCAGAGTAGAATATGTAGAGACCCTCTGTTTGAGTTGCTCCGAAGGACCACCATCATCCACTGCCTTACTAATTTCCTTCAGTTGTATTGATTTTGCATTGTGAAGTCAAAACAATAAGAAAAAGGAATAAAATTCACTCTTCAGAACTCATTCATGCATGATACTGACAAACACTACTCGGAGGAAAGGCAAACACGTGATACAAGGATGGAATATGTATGAAAATAGGACGACATGACATATTCAGAACTATTATGTGGTAACTAAGTAGAAGGCATTTCAACAAATTAGAAGCACTGCAAGCTAGACACCATATGAAAGATGCAACCAATATCACTCTGCCAAGTTCAAACTGTCTAGCGTTTCAACAAATTAGAAGCAGTACATGCTAGAAATCATATGCAAGACGCAACCAATATCACAGTGGCAACTTAAAGGTGCCTCATCATAAGTGACTGATGCGGGATATGCAAGAACAATAGTCTGATGTAAGAACATGGTGTGATCAGATATAGTATGTTCTAGAAACAGGAACACGTGTCATATTCACAAGTATGATGTGTAAAGTAAGCAGATGCAATACAACAAAGTTAGAAGCAATACAAGCTAGACATCATACGCAACATGCAACCATATATAATAGTGCCAAGTTAGAGCAAACACCTGTGATGGTGGAGTAGGGGAGATGTGCTCATCATCTACAAAGCTACATTGACTGTCTAGCCTTGCGTTGTCTTGCGAATCTTGTTGGGAGGATGGCGTAGTAGAATCTGTAGAGACCCTCCATTTCAGTTGCTCGGAAGGACCTCCATCATCCAATGCCTTACCAATTTCCTTCCGCTTTATTGATTTTGCATTGTGAGGTCAAACCGACAAGAAAAATGAATAAAATTTGCTCTTCAGAACTCATTCATGCATGATACTGACGAACACTACTCTCATGAAAGGCAAAGTCATGATACGAGGATGGAATATGTACGAAAAACTGGACGGCATGACATATTCACACCTATGATGTGGTAACTAAGAAGAAGGCACTTCAACAAATTCGAAGCACTGCAAGCTAGACACCATATGGAAGGTTCAACCAATATCACTTTGCCAAGTTAAAACTGTCTTGTCATAGGTGGCGTTCATCAAATTAGAAGCACTACATGCTAGAAATCATATTCAAGACGCAAACCAATATCACACTGCCAACTTAAAGGTGTCTCATCATAAGTGACTGATGCAGGATACACAAGAAGAGTAGTTTCATGTAAAAACATGGTGTGATAGACAGATATAGTATGTACCAAAAACAGGAAGGCCTGTCATATTCACACGTATAATGTGTAAGCTAAGCAGATGCAGTTTACACTAATTAGAAGCAATACAAGCTGACACCATATGCAACATGCAACCAGATATCACACTGCCAAGTTAGAGCAAGCACCTGGGATGGTGGAGTAGGGGAGCAGAGACTTGGAACTTGTAATGCACTAGCAGTACGAGGAGAATCCGTACAGATGCTCCATTTACGTTGTTGCAGAGGACCACCATCATCGCCTTCCTTACTCTTTTCCTTCTTAATTTTTGATTTTGCATTGTCAAGTCAAACCCACAAGAAAAAGGAATAAAATTTGCTCTTCAGAACTCATTTATGCATGATACTGACGAACACTACTTTCATGTAAGGCAGCCGCATGATAGGAGGATGGAATATGTATGAAAAACAGGACGGCATGACATATTGACATGTATGATGTGTAAAGTGTAAACTAAGCACAAGGTGTTTGAACTAATTAGAAGCAATGCAAGCTAGACACCATGAAAGATGAAACCAATATCACTTTGCCAAATTAAAAGGGTGGCCTCATAAATGTATTTGACCAAATTAGAAGCAATACATGGCAACGGGCTAGAAATAATATGCAATATGCAACGAATAACGGTGTCTCATCATAAGTGATTGATGCATGATACAGAAGAGCGGTAGTTTCATGTAAGAACATGGTTAACAGATAGATGTATGTATCAAAAATAGGAAGGCATGTCATATTCACAGGTATAATCTGTAAACTAAGAAGATGCAATCTATCTATACCTATACTAATTAGAGACTTCCAAGAAATTTCTATGTTAATTAGAATTTACGAGTCGTTCATCTAGGGTGGGTCCGAGTTATTACGGTGTAGATTAACCTTTGTAAAAAAATCAAAGACCCACAAACCTTTCCGCCAGCTGAGAGCAGATTGATTATAAAGCCCATCTTTATAGCCGAAAAGAGAGGCCCATGATGCTCTAAAAAAAACTAAAATTGATATCTGTACAATATGTACCTCGAGCTTCTCTTCCTCTCTCTAATGTTCCTCTCTCTCACGTCCATCTCTTCCTCCCAGCCTCCCCACATGACAAATAGATCGGTATCTCTCTCAAGTTGGAACGAATAACTTGGGGGCATGGATCCCGTGCAGCTCTCTCACGTCTCTCTCTTCCTCTCCCATGTCTCTCTTCCTTCTCACATGAAAATCAGATCAGATCTGTGTCTCTCTCAAATTGGAGCAAAGAACATGGGGCATGGATCCCGTACCCTTCTCTCTCCCTCTCTCTCTATCACGTGTCTCTTCCTCTCCACAAGAAAAACAGATTAATATCTCTCTCAAATTGTAGCAAAAAACATGGGGCATGGATCGTGTGCCCACAGTCAAAGATGTTGGGGCGTGAATCCCCCGCGCTTCCGGAGGTTATCATATTAAAATTTCTTCATCTAGATCAGGTTTCTCTTCTCGCATGATCTGCTGTGAATTGGGTCTTCTTTGCAGTTTTATAATTAAATCAACCGTATCTTTTCCGTTTTATTCTCCATATTCTTTACTGATGCATGAGTTGATTTAGCAGGTATATGCCTATTATATTCCTATTTTCTCAATTTATTCTCCATTATACAGGGATTGCTGCAACACGCAAATTTAATAGGTGAGGCTACTTTGGTCGGTCACCGGATCGCTGGCGTCAGTGCATCCATGTTTGACAAAAGGAAACTGCAGATGTGTCCAACCATAGTCCATAGATACATACAATGACCAGAAGTTTGCAACAGTTTTATGTTAAATGATGTCTGCATGGTTAAGAAACTAAGCATACGCCCATGCATGATAGTTCATAGGTAAGGCCAATAAGCCATAGTTGTTTAAAACATACTAGCTCTCTATTGTTGGTTCTTAATTATGACAGGATCCATACATGCTACTGATAAATTTCGAAACATGCCTCCTTTGATCCTACCTCCTCAATCCCCTATAAACACATACTTCATACTGATATATGCCATGGCAAAC
The DNA here is from genome assembly GCA_011799875.1 of Thinopyrum elongatum. Lineage (NCBI taxonomy): Eukaryota > Viridiplantae > Streptophyta > Magnoliopsida > Poales > Poaceae > Thinopyrum > Thinopyrum elongatum. Next base: position 134,708,954 of record CM022303.1, read on the forward strand.
AAAAATGATGACTTAGACAGTGCGGCCAAGGACGAACACATGAATTTGTGATTGTGATGCAGGATGAATTATGTTTTTGTAATTTGTTCTTTTAAATCTGCCCTTAGTAAGTCTTTTCTGTCTCTATACAAAAATAGAAGAAGGAGCATTTTGCATGATGAAAACATCATTTCAAAATTAATGTCTACGATGAGACGATGACTATCGGTACATGGTCAATGACCAACAATTATTTAGTTGGTTTTAATTTTTTTAATTATAATGGCATACCGATTCTGGACTGCATGTTCTTGGCTGATTGCATTTGAACCATATTTGGGGTGCCGACAGGCTGCAGCATGAAGGATGGCCAAACAAGTAATATTGTCTGGAGTGTATGCATGAGCTTGAGACCCTGAGGCACCTATTGTGCCTCTACAAGGTAAGGTTGCCAAGGAGATTTGGACTAAGACCTAGCACATATGGCTGTAGAACTCCGAACCCAGCAGGTTGGTCATCCGTGACAAGCACTACTTCTCTTTGGAAGAAGATCATCGACAATCCGCCAAGTACGTACTGGAAAGAAATTAAATTCTTTTTATCATTATCACCAAGAAAATTTGGCAAGATACGAATAGCCACGATATTATGGTGGCTCTTAGACGCAAGTTGTATTGAATGATAGTGGACACTCTTTACCAACTGTTGTTCCAATACAATGTAGATAGTGCCATGTAATTGTATGTAAACATGGGAGAAAAATTGTTATCTAAGAGTATCAACGATTTAGTACTATACTTTCTAAATAAATAAAAGGTAAGTCTATAAATATACATATTTTATTACGTATAACGAGTGAATCTAATGAGGTCTGCTTTGTCACAGGTTTTTGCCTTGATTTGACGCAAGCTCTCTATAAGTTGTGATGTTCTCTTTCTTACACTTTGTTATGTTGGGTGTTGTTTATTCAAATTTATTTTTGTATCATCAATCAGGTAGCATCGATTCACTCACTTCTGAAAGATGCATTATGTAGCTACTTCTTTTCTTCTCAATTAACTGGAATGGTATGAAGTGTCAAACATGATAGTATATGTTTCTTCATTTTTTTCTAGAATGAGTTAAATTATGATTAATGAAATAAATAGTATATTATTACACATAATTTAAAAAAATACAATACTCCCTCTATATCACAAATAGGTGATGTTTTGGATACACAAATGACCTTCGCGATGTAACATTAACCGCTTATTTCAATTGTAATGTGCACAAATGTTCTACTCCCTCCGTCCGGTGAAGAGTGTACATCTAGCTTCAAAATTTGTCCACAAAAGAGAGTACTTCTATCTTCCCAATACACTTTAAATTAGAAAAAATACTTCTCTCTCATCACATGGTAACTAAGACCAATAGCAATCTACACATGGTCTTCTTAATTTCTACATGCACTTAGCTCATTGGAGGTTGGGTAATTAAAGAGGAGAGAGATGGTGTCTTGCACCTTTCCAATGCATTTTTTATTTAACTTCATAATTTGTCCTAAAATTTCTAGATGTACACTCTTCACCGGACGGAGGGAGTATGTTTCTAGGGATACTTTTTCAGTGTATATGATTTTGCATTTCTAATCTAAATAACAAAAAATTCATAGTAAAAGTTTTAGAAGTTTGATTGAAGGTATATGCAAAACATCACTTATTATAATATGAAGGGAGTATTTCATAACAGACAAACATCGACAACTGTGTGAACATTCTTAGATAATTAGTGTGCATGAATGTTAAAATCCACATATACATAAATATGCATAAGCAATGTATTCAACCACTCCACATGCTCCTTAAACGATGCAAAAAAAATTATGGTTAATGTGACTAGCCATACATTAAATGATTTTTTGATTTCTAATTCATGTTGTTCATGTAGTGGAAATGGAAACAATATAAATAATGTGAGCATGCTATCTTAAGAAATATAGTTTGTGCGCCAATTTAGTTTATGGTGAGATATACGTACTGATATCTTATTCACAAAAATATATTCCCTCATGAATTAGTCCTAATGTATCAAATCCTTTGGGTTCCGATGGCATGTTGAGTCAATGTGGTTGTACAAAACATATTTCTATGTTCTAAGGTACATGATTCTAAATTCATACTTTGCAACTAGCCCGTGCGAACGCATGGGTTAACAACTAGTTTACCCTAATTAGAAGCATTACAAGCTAGACACCGTATGCAACATGCAACTACATATCACACTGCGAAGTTAGAGCAAGCACCTGTGATGGTGGTGTAGGGGAAATGCGGTCCTCAAGTATAGAGCTACATTCAATATCTTCATTTAGACTTGCTGTTTCTTGAGAATCATGTGGGGAGGATGAAACTGCACTCTTTATAAGAGTAGCGTGTCTCATACTAACCCACGGGCGTGACTGTCTCATCATAAGTGATAGATGCAAGATACATAAGAACAATAGTTTGATGTAAGAACATGGTGTGATAGGCAGATGTAGTATGTACCAAAAACAGGAAGGCGTGTCATATTCACATGTATAATGTGTAAGCTAAAGAGATGCAATTTAACAAATTAGGAGCAATACAAGCTAGGCACCATATGCAACATGCAACCAGATATCACATTGCCATGTTAGAGCAAGCACCTGGGGTTGTGGAGTAGGGGAGTTGAGATTTGGAACTTGCACTGCAGTAGGAGTAGCAGGAGAATCCGCAGAGATCTTCTGTTTTGGTTGCTCCAGAGGACAACCATCATCCCATGCGTTCATCCTTTTAGATTTTGCCGTGTCAAGTCAAACACACAAGAAAAAGGAATGAAATTCGCTCTACCAATTTCGTTGATGCATGATACTGACGAACACAACTTTTATGTAAGGCAACCACATTGCAGGAGGATGGAATATGTATGAAAAATGCTAAGCAGAAGGCATCTCAACAAATTGGAAGCAATGCAAGCTAGACAGCATATGAAAGATCCAACCAAAATCACTCTACCAAGTTAGAAGTGTCTCATTATAATTGGCGTTCAACAAATTAGAGGCAGTACATGCTTGAAATGATATGCAAGATGCAACCAATATTACACTGTCAATTTGAAGGTGTCTCATCAGAAGTGATTGATGAGGGATACACAAGAAAAGTATTTTGATGCAAGAATATGGTTAATAGAAAGACGTAGTATGTACCAAAAACAGGAAGGCATGTCATATTCACTGGTATAATGTGTTAACTAAGCAGATGCAATTTACCCTAATTAGAAGCATTACAAGGTAGACACCATATGAAACATGCAACCACATATCACATTGCCAAGTAAGAGCAAGCACCTGCGATGGTGGTGTAGGGGAATTGCGGTCATCAACTACAGAGCTACGTTGACTATCTTCATTTAGCCTTGCTGTTTCTTGAGAATCATGTGGGGAGGATGACACTGCACTCTTTAAAAGAGTAGCGCGTCTCACAGTAACCCACTGGGGTGACTGTCTCATCATAAGTGATTGATGAGGGATACACAAGAGCATTAGTTTGATGTAAGAACATGGTTAATAGACAAATGTAGTATGTATCAAAAATAGGAAGGCATGTCATTATCAAAGGTATAATGTGTAAAGTAAGCAGATGCAATTTAGCCAAATTGGAAGTAATACAAGCTAGACACCATATGCAACATGCAACCACATTTGACAGCGCGAAGTTAAATTAAAGCAAGCACCTGGGATGGTTGTGTGTGGCAATTGAGATCATCAACTGCAGAGCTACGTTTACTGTCTCCATCTGCTGACACTACACCCTTTAGAGCGCTGTAACGCTTAGTGCTTATCCTCAAATTACACAGGAGCGACTTCTGTCTTTTCTTTTGTGTACTCATCAACAGTGTGTCCGAGTCTGAAATACCCATGCATAGAAAAACAATAGTGTGAGTATGGGTGAAGTGTGTGCACAAGTAGTACAGTGTAAAAGTAGCAGATAGCAGGTGGGTCAGAAGTAAATGATGGGAGACATATGATAGCTCTACAACATGCATGGCACACGAAATTAGATTCTAGTAGGATTTTGAAATATGAGCACAGGGATGGCTGGGAAATGCAGATACTCCTCCAGCACACCACAAGGTGTGGTCCTATGGAAATAACAGTCGACTGAAAACAAATAGGTCAGTCCATTTTTTCTGCACCGTCTGATGTACAAAGAACGACCAGATTGCCTTCATCTACCTCCAGCCAGTCAGTGTTGATGATCTTCCTCGAAACGCCAGCGACCACCGGCCCAGTCCCCTGCTTCCTCCCTCCCCTCGGCCTCACCACACCGCCGTGCTTGGCACCGCCCCCGGCCATCCCTTCAAGCCCCGTCGACCTCCAGATTGGGCGCAAGCAGCTCCTGCGCCCCACACCCCTATGATAGACACCGATGCACCGCTTCCCCGACGAACAGGCAGACTAGGTGCTCTGCGCGCCTAAGCGGGTGCTGCTTCTTTTGATTGCGAATCAACTGACCCTGAATTGAAATCTAGGCGGGCGACTGACCTCTAGCTAAGGTGAAATAGTAAATGGGAGGAAACCTTGTGCATTTAGTATCACGAAGAAGGTGCAGTAAGAAGTGCTCAACTAGTTTCTTTTGTGGGATGAATATGGTGTGAGCAGAGACGTAAGATTTGCACGAATAAGGGAAGAGGAGTACCTCTTTCTGCTGGCAGTGATGTGTCCTCCTTCTGTTTTTCCAACTATCTTCTTGTGGTTCACTGGAAACAAGAAGTTGTGGAGGACGGTGGAGCCTTGGACGAACCCATGGCCAAGTTGTTGAGTGTGGGGCGGTGGCCGTCTGTCGGCGGCGGGGAACCAGATCCGAGGCGGCGAACGATGGCGTAGCGGGAACAGCTCCGGTGCGGTGGACGGTTGCGACAGTGGAGCGACAACGGTGAGGAATAGGACGGCGTGGCCGAAGTGGTTCTGGTACGGCGCATGTCGGTGTCGGTGTCGTGGAGGTAGCTCTGCCTCGGCTTTAGCTGCTAAGTCCTTGAGGGCATTGCGGTTGCGGTTGCGTTGGTCGGCGACGTCGGGGTACCGGCTCCGGCGTGATGGAGCAGGGCGGTGGTGGATTGGGCGCGATGGGGTGGAGGATGGAGGAGGCTGGGGTTTCGCAGCTGGTGGAGAGGGCGTTTTGGCGCCCACGGAGTATGAATGGGGAAACAGAGGGAGGGAGGAACTAAGGGGGAACAATGTTTCGGTTTGCCACACGCTTGTTTGAAATTTGGGGAAAGTTACAAACTTTGCCCCCGGGTCGGGGGTAGGACAGTAATCTCAGGTGCCCCAAATAGTGGGCGGGATGGATTTTGGCCGAGCACATGAGTATTTAGGCGCCCACGGTGTATGAATGCTTCTCGGAGGCAGTTGACTGGCATCTTGGTGAAGTTACAAACCTACCTTGGTTTAGACCTTTGGACTTCGGTCGATAGCCTACATGGGTCAGAGTCAGGACAGTATTTTCCTACCACCAAACATTAGTCTCGCGCGGTTTCGGGTGACCAGAGGCTTATTTGGCTCTTCGTTCAATATTTGGGAGCAGAAGCATTAATGTTTACAGTTCTCTTGAATTGAACTTTCACGATTTGTCAAACTTAAAAAATCTTGACTCTTGAAAATCCTAAAACTATGATTATTTTGGAATGGAGGGGGTACATTTGAATATACATTGTACACGAGTATATATTAAAAAATATGCAGCTTAGCTCAATTCATGCATTGTTCCAGATATAATCTCCTTGGTTGCAAAAAAATAGTTAGACATGCGTATGAATATATAGCATGTTCAAACGCACAACAAAGATTGATGCCCCCTTTTAGATCTGATTTACAAATGCCATTATCTTGAATTCAAATAGATGAGTGCACTTCCTATGAATTCGAATCTTTGAAACCATCTTTTTTTTGCGGGGATCTTCGAAACCATCTTTATGTTGAATTGAACATGTATTCTATTTCGTAGCTAGCAATTTGGAATGTATCCATGTATGTGACAAATGTATAAAGTGCCTGACACTAACAACACGGAGTGCACTAATTAATGTTTATATATGAATTGCAAAAGCCATGCATTGTCTGTATTTCAAACCACTCTCACTCTATGGATCGATAATATGAAATAAACCCATACACATGCTCGAATTCAATAGAGTATGGGTGTCTGATAGACCAATGTTCGTTCATACGCAAATTGCAAAATTCATTATCTCATCCAAAAAAATTATTGCAATTTATATTTTAATTTAATGTGTAGAACCATCTTTTACACATAGATGCACTATGCCTTGGCCCGTCCTCACACACGTGCTATATATCTCCCTATCTAACGCATAAGTGCACACACTTTATATACATCGACATTTCTCTCTCACACATGCTCACACTCTCTCGCGTGTTGTCTCGCACACACACTCTCTATATATCTCCCCCTCTCTCTCTTACTACTACGTACCACTCTTTTCACTAATCTCAGTTAGAAAACACTATTTCTCTCACATGCATATATACACACGCACGGTCTCTGCTGGCCCTCTATATGCACATACATGTGCCTAAGTGTCTCCCGCACACACATTATCTTTAGGCCTCTCTCGCACACATTACCCCCCCCCCCACACACACCTCCTTCTTGTTGCCGGATATGATTCCATCAGATCATTCGGTAAGATATCCCTGACTGTTAGGCTGGATGGTAATACGAGGCAAAGTTTTACCCAAGTCTGGGCCCTTGCAGTTGAGGAAAAAGCCTACTCCTGGTATTGTATATTTGTGATAGGGGTGTGTACAAAGTACACGTGAATACCAGGCATTGTGTGTGTGTGTGTGTATACTATCGACGAACTAGCCCCCGGGCTTATATAACATACTCGGGGCCTATGGATACAAATCATATATAGCCGGCTTATCATCAGTGGGGATAGAGTCCTCCACAACTCTGGTAGCTTCGTCTTGTACGCCGAGTCCTCCATGGGCTTCGTATAATGCGTCTCGGTCCAACCTATGTGGCGCAGGATGGAACCGACCCATGAGTTTTCACGTCGACCCACCACAACTAGAAATGATGTGCCCACCACACCCCACACGCAATCGCCCACTAAGAAAATAAGCATATACAGTATTACAAAGTTATACGAAGTACATGAAAGTTAATTGCATGGTGCATCCAATAATATTTGTTCCGCATTGTGAATGTTTATATCTTCTCCTAAAAAAATAGTCACGGGAAAGAGAAACGAAGGGCATATCTCTCTTTGTCTCCACCGCACACCCCCTCTCTCCACACCACTTTCACGTACGCACACAAACTATCTCTCGGCCCTCTAAAAGTATGCCCCTGACACATTCACGTGTGACGGTCATTGTATTTCAAGCGAAAGCACTATACGATCACTGGACTTCAGAATATGCTCATTACAGTCACCGTATACATTCTTGTGGTCATCATACGGTATGTAGCTCAGCATATGTCTCTGTATTTTGTTGATGACACTGACGGTCATTGTATTTGATGCGTGCTCCGTATTTTGTTGACGACACTTATGGTCATTGTATTTGAAGCGAAAGCACGATATGGTCACTGGACTTCAAAATAAGCTCATTATGGTCACCATATACATTTTGTGGTGCTAACCAACTTGTGGTTGGATGATTAGGAGGACAGTGGTATCCCCAGCCCACCAGGGTTTAAGTCCTGGTGCTCGCATTTATCCTGGATTAATTTCAGTATTTCCGCCAATGTGCGTTTAGTGGGAGGAGACGTTCCCCTCGACTACGAGGCGCCTATGGTTACTTCGTAAAATGTCAAAATGATATGCTGGCTCACTCTCTCGAAGGTGCTCATAGGGGTAGGGTGTGTGTGTGTGCGCTTATAGCGGTCAGTGTTGGCGTGTATATATTAGAAAATTGATATAATTCCATTAAAGAAAAAAGCCCAAAGGCATTATTGAGATAGAGGTGAGGTCTAGGGAGGGTTTAAGGATAGAAGGGCCCACTTGGAAGAAAATAAAAAATGATTCCAAGTGGTAAGTACAAAAGAAATGACTGACAACTCCAAATGCAAATTTAAAATATCAAATAAATCCAAATAAATAAAAGGGCAAAAAACCAGGGTGTTACACAAATCCTATACCAAGCATATTTTACATTCTCTCACCCTTGTTTAAAATTGAGAACTTCATTCTCAGGCGTGCACGTAGCAAGGGAAGAACTAGCCATAACGATAAAGTGGGCAGGCAAGCAAGCAAAGAAACAAGCAAACAAGAAAAAGGCAAATGGAAAATATTTCTGTATTTTTGTAGAACTTTTTAGAAGTGGGGGAGATGTAAACGAGAGGCAAATGGCAAATAAAGTAAATGCAAGGAGATGAAAGTTTATGCGTAGATACATGATAGATGTTGATGATGTCTCCCCGGCAACCGCGCCCTGATAACCCACAAGTATAGGGGATTGTTTGTAGCCTTTTTCGACAAATAAGAGTGTCGAACCCAACGAGGAGCTAAAGGTAGAACAAATATTCCCTCAAGTTCTATCGACCACCGATATAACTCTACGCACACTTAACGTTTGCTTTACCTAGAATAAGTATAAAACTAGAAGTACTTTGCAAGTATAAAACTACGAATAAATTGCAAGATAATAAATTTAGTAGTTTAGTAGAAAACTTTTGTCACACAAGAAAGTTATTTGTCCCTAGGTGATCGATAACTAAACCGGTAATCATTATTGCAATTTTATATGAGGGAGAGGCATGAGCTAACATACTTTCCGTACTTGGATCATATGCATTTATGATTGGAACTCTAGCAAGCATCCGCAACTACCAAAGATCATTAAGGTAAAACCCAACCATAGCATCAAGTATCAAGTCCTCTTTATCCCATACGCAACAACCCCCTTACTCGGGCGTAAGCTTCTGTCACTCTAGCCACCCACCATAAGCGAATCATGAACGTATTGCAACACCCTATAGCAGGGATCCCTCACATTTGCACGACACGGAGGGCACCATAGGACAACACCAAAATAAAATATACAACTCAAACCAATCACGATCATCAATCAACCCATAGGACAAAACAGATCTACTCAAACATCATAGGATAACCACATATCATTGGATAATAATATATAGTGTTGAGCACCATGTTTAAGTAGAGAATTGCAGCAGGAATAGAGAGGTTACACCGCTCGATAGAGGGGGAGAAAGTTGGTGTTGACGGTAGCAAGATTGTTGGTGTAGATCGCTGTCATGATCCTTGCCCTCCCTGGTAGGTAGTGGAGGCCGCGCCCTGGTGGGTAGTGGAGGCCGTGGGCCTCCGTTTGCATTGATTCCATCTCCCAAAAATCACAAATATTCCAAAATAATTCTTCGTAAATTTTTATCGCGTTTTGACTTTGTTTGGTATGGATATTCCGTGAAACAAAAAACATGCAACAAACAGGAACTGGCACTGGGCACTGGATCAATATGTTAGTCCCAAAAAATAATATAAAATGTTGCCAAAAGTATATAAAAGTTGTATAATATTGGCATGAAACAATCAAAAATTATAGATACGATGGAGATGTATCAACATCCCCAAGCTTAATTCCTGCTCGTCCTCGAGTAGGTAAATGATAAAAAAGATAATTTTTTATGTGGAATGCTACCTAGCATAATCTTGATCATATATCTAATCATGGCATGAATATTAATACACGAGTGATTCAAAGCAATAGTCTATAATTTGACATAAAGACATCAATACTCAGGAATCCCAACAAACAATCATGTCTTTCAAAATATCAATGCTAAAGAACGCTATCCCTAGAAAATCATATAGTCTTGTTATGCTCCATCTTCTTAACACAAAGTATTCATCATGCACAACCCCGATGACAAGCCGAGCAATTGGTTCATACTTTTTAATGCGCTTCAGCTTTTTCAACCCCCACGCAATACATGAGCGCAAGCCATGGACATAGCACTATGGGTGGAATAGAGTATGATGATAGGGGTAAACATAGAGAAGACAAAAACATAAGAAAGTCTCACATCAACGCAGCTAATCAATGGGCTATGGAGATGCCCATCAGTTGATATCAATGCGAGGAGTAGGGATTGCCATGCAACGGATGCACTAAGAGCTATAAGTGTATGAAAGCTCAAACTGAAAACTAAGTGGGTGTGCATCCAACTTTCTTGCTCATGAAGACCTCGGGCATTTGAGGAAGCCCATCATCGGAATATACCAAGCCAAGTTCTATAATGAAAAATTTCCACTAGTATATGAAAGTGACTACATAGGAGACTCTCTACATGAAAATCATGCTGCTACTTTGAAGCACAAGTGTGGAATTAGCATGCCCCTTTTCTCTCATTTTTTTTCTTTTTTTTCTTGGGCTCTTTTTGGCCTCACTTTTTTTCCTTTTTTTCTTTTTTTTTTCTTTTTGTCCGGAGTCTCATCCCGACTTGTGAGGGAATCATAGTCTCCATCATCTTTTCCTCACTGGGACGTGCTCTAATAATGAATAATGATGATCATCACACTTCTATTTACTTACAACTCAATATTACAACTCGATACCTAGAACAAAGTATGACTCTATATGAATGCCTCTGGCAGTGTACCAGGATGTGCAATGATCTAGCGTAGCAAGGATATCAAAAAACGGGCAAGCCATGGAAATATCATGTTGGCTGTCTTACGATCATGCAAAGCAATATGACAATGAATGCTCAAGTCATGTATATGATGATGATGGAAGTTGGATGGCAATATATCTCGGAATGGCCCAGCCACAAATACTATGTCAGCTATATGATCATGCAAAGCAATATGAAAATGAAGGTGTATGTCATAATAATGAAACGGTGGAAGTTGCATGGCAATATATCTTGGAATGGCTATGGAAATGCCATGATAGGTACGTATGGTGGCTGTTTTGAGGAAGATATAATAAGGCTTATGTGTGATAGAGCGTATCATATTGAGGGGTTTGGATGCACCGGCGAAGTTTGCGCCGATTCTCGAGGTAAGAAAGGGCAATGCACGGTACCGAAGAGGCTAGCAAATTGTGGAAAGGTAAGAGTGCGTATAATCCATGGACTCACATTAGTCATAAAGAACTCACATACTTATTGCAAAATTTTATTAGCACTCGGAGCAAAGTACTACTATGCATGCCCCTAGGGGGATAGATTGGTAGGAAAAGATCATCGCTCGTCCCCGACCGCCACTCATAAGGAAGACAATCAATAATAAATCATGCTCCAACTTCATAGCATAACGAGAGACTATACGTGCATGCTTTGGGAATCACAAACCTTAACACCAATATTCTTACTAACCACAACCGTTCACTAGTATATGACGCCCCCGGCTTAATCGTGCACTAATCATACACGCAAATGCACACGATCAAGCCTAAGGACTCACTTGAAGATATCACAACACAACTCTAAAACATAAATAAAGTCATACAAGCTTTATATTACAAGCCAAGGGCCTTGAGGCTCGAATACATAAGCTTGCATACAAGCGTCAGCGGAAGCTTCAGATATCTAAGTACACATATGAAACAGCAACAGAGAAGCCTCTAGAAAGGCGGGGCAAAACAAAAGCTACTATCGAAAGGCGCATGCCTCCTGCCTGGGACCCTCCGATCCTACTCCTGGTCGTTGGCAAGCTCGTAGTAGTAACCACCCTCGGGGTGGAAGTAGTAGTCATCGGCGGGTGCAGCTGGCTCCGGGGCTCCGTCGTCTGGTTGCATCAAAAGGATAAATGGGGAAAAAGAGGAAGCAAAGCAACCGTGAGTACTCATCCGAAGTACTCAGCAAGCAAGGATCTACACTACATATGCAATATTTTCAAAGAGAGGCTGTATATGTGGACTGGGCTGTAGAAATGCCAGATTAGAGAGAAGGCCTAGTCCTATCGAAGACTAGCATCTTCAGCGGTCTTGCAGCATTAGAAGAGTGTAGATCAGTACAGCATAAAGTAGTAGTAACATTAAGTATCAACCTCGGCCAGAGATCCTTTCTCGACTCCCTGCGAGAAAGCGATCCCAGAGCCCTAGTATCCATTTCTCATCACAAGTATCCAGTTCTAGTTGTATCGATCAGGATACAACTCCGAGCGTCCGTTACCGAGGATCGGCTATGCATAAAAGTTCTTCCCTGCAGGGGTGCACCAACTTACCCACCATGCTCGATTAACTCCGGCCGGACACACTTTTCTGGGTCATGCCCGGCCTCGGCCAAATGATACGCCGCAACCTGACCTAGGCTTAACAGAGAGGTCAGCACGCCGGACTAAACCTATGAGCCTAGGGGTCTTGGGCCATCGCCCCGGGAACTCCTGCACGTTGCGAACGCGGCCGGTGAGCAGACCTAGAAGCCTCCAGTACAATGGAGGGTGCTTAACGTGGTCCAACCCAGCACGTGCCGCTCAGTTGCTAACGTCTATTAAGCTTTGGCTGATGCATACGACGCAGAGTGCCCATAACTGTCCCCACGTGATGGTTAGTGCTATCGGGCCAGAGGCCCACTCGGATCAAATATCCAAACCGTTAGTGAATTAGGAGCGCGCGATAACGAGCAGAGACTCACGATAGATGTGACCCCGTCGTCCCGTCTCGAGGACTTGCGGCAAGGGCTAAGAATGCCTGACCACACCTCGTAATTATCTCGCGGGTACTCTCTCTGGTCACCCGACTACACATCAATCGCATCACTTGCTCGCGCGGGTACCCCTCAGGGCTGACCTGACTTTAGTATCATGGTTATGTGGTATAGTCATAGTATCCGTGTGTCAAGAACACCAAGAGGGAACCCTGAGGAATCACCCTCGATGGAATTCCACCTGATGTAATCGTCAAGGTGAACTATGGAGGAATCACCCTCGAGGTCCACTCTTGAGGAGTTGCATGACAACGTCGTTACCGGGAGTGGAGAAAGAGGAATCACCCTCGAGGACCACAACCGATGAACTAACCTACAAGGTTAACATCAGAAGTGCTGACGAGGTATCACCCTCGGCACTTGATAGTAACCCAGTAGTGTCGAGCAACTAAGGGGGAAGTGATGTACGGTGCCGGGGCCTGGTCTTTGATCCCGTTGATCGGGTCTTCTAGTAATCCAGCGGAGCAGTCGGGACAAAGTGGGGGTCTCTGATAGGTCTCTACCCAGCCTATACTAAACAGTTTAGGATGAGCAGGTAGGTAACAACAGCAGGTTACAATAAACAGGCTATGAAGAAGAAATAGGATAACAGTAGCAACAGCAACTTCTAATGCAAGCATAAGAGAGAGAAGAATAGGCAATATCAGTATGCTCAAAAGGGGGGTGCTTTCTTGGTTGCTCGGCGGCAAAGGCAAGGTCAAGTGGTGTCATCGGTCTCCGAAGCAGCGTCGGTGTCGGGGTCTACCGAAAGAGAAGAGGGGGAGGAAACAAATAAATTCACAGCAAACATATGCAACATAGAGAATGCCATGCCTAGGGTGCAGTGCAGGGTTGCCTAAAGATTTGTCTAAACATTTTAGTTATTTTAGGATTAAGGTGGGATTTATTAAACGGTATATATGCACTATTCGTCTACCAGAAATGGGTGGAAAGTTATGGGTTCACCTACGTAGAGGGTTCCGACATGGAAATAGACGACACGGTCAGATTCGTCTCATCGTTCTGAGCAACTTTCATGTATTAAGTTTTTCGATCTGAGCTACGGTTTAATTATTATGAAATTTTGAAGTTTAAAGCATTTTCTGAATTTATTTTTAATAACAGAAATCCATTATGACATCAGCATTGCGTAGGGAGGACGTCAGCAGTCAGCAAACTCGCTGACCAGGTCAAACCTGACCTGTGGGTCCAGTGGGACCCACTGGTCACTGACAGTGGCTTTAATAGATGATTATTTTAGCTAAACAGAGTTATTTAGCAGGTAGGCCCCACTTGTCATAGACTGATTAATTTAACTAATTAATTTTTAATTATAAAATGTTTTAATTAATCTAAATATGCGGTGGGGCCCGCATGTCAGTGACACTGGGCTGCCCAGTCAGCAGTTGACTGGGTCAACCCAGTCAACTGGGACCTGCGGGGCCCACTGTCAGTGGCTCTGGGGCGGCCCAGGCCAGCCACGTCGGCGGCCGGCGCCGGAGTTCCGCTGGTGACCAAAAATGCGGTGGCCGACCGCCGGAGCGCGTCGGAAATGGGCTAGGGGCACCATTTGGCACGCGCAACGGCGCGTTCGAACAGGCGCTCGCCCGCGCGTCGCACGATGGTGGTGCCGTGGCCGGAGGTGGCCAGAAACATGGCCGGCGACGAGCTACGGAGGCGGCGCGTATGGGACCTCAACGAGAATGGCGCTAGGAGGCATGGGGAGGCTCGTGCGCGTGCTTGTCGGGCTCCTGAGAGCACTAGGAACTCGATAGCGGCCTCAGGCGACCGTGACAACGACCACAATGATGGCCACGAGCTCGTCGGTGGCGAACAGAGCACGGGCGCGGCAGCAGCTAGCTACGGCATGTGAGGGGGTTAACGAGGAGGAGCAGGAGGTGGAGAAGCTCACCGAGCGGCACGCCGATGGCCCTTGGTAGTTTAGGAGCAGCAGAGTCGACGGCGCTCGCCAGAGACGCACCGGTGATCCGAGGAAGAAGAAGGGCTCGATCCCGGCGTAGCAGAGCTCTCCTGCTTGCGCTCGTGGTCGAGGAAGAGGTAGTTGATGACGGCGGAGATGATGGGCATGATGGCGGGGCGAGGTCGGTCGCCGCGGTAACGATGGAGAATGGCGGTGACCGCGCTCGGTGGCGATGGGGAGCGAGGGAGAGGAAGCGAGGGGAGAGGGGAGAAGTGACGAGGGAGGACCAGGGGGAGTGAACGAGGGCTTCGGCCTTATCCCCTCGTCGGTGGGGCGTCGGTGGCCGTCGCGCTGTCGACGCCTCACCGGCGCGGCGCGCGGTGACCAGGGGCGAGGTGACACGCAGGAGAGAGAGAAGGAGATGGGCCTGGTGGGCTGGGGTTCGGGGCATTGTGCACTTAGGCCCAGTGCACAGTGCCTCTTTCTATTTTCTGCTTTTGCTTTTCCTTTTTACAGCAGGGTTTTCGCAATATTTTGAGCTATCAATTGATGTTGCAATAATGTGAAACTTGCTCACATAAATGCTTTGCAATATCCAGCATTGCCACAAAAAGTTTTGGGCATTTTTGGAACCCATTTGAATTTATTCAAAAATGAATAGGGCATTTTAGGTGCTATTTTGGCTCTGTTAAAATGCTTTAGCCCATTTAGAGTTGATGATAATGTTGTGTTCCTTAACAACAAATGGTTTTGGAATATTTGCTATAAAGTGAACATTTTTCCAACAGGTTTGGAGCAACTTCATTTTGCACTTTTGAATTTTGAGTTGATTTTCAGAGAAGGATTAGAATTGAATCTTTAACCATTGTGACTAAGCACTGCAAATGAGAATGACTTGGCATTATTAGCAGATGATCACAGAGGTTATTACATAGGGGTGTTACATAGTACCTCCCACATATTATCATCTCTATATCACAAAACTATTGCAAGGAATCAAACATATCATATTCAGTGATCCACAAGTTTTATGTAGGATTTTATGACTAACCATGTGAATGAACAATTCCTGTGACTCTCTAAATAGATATAAGTGAAGCATGAGAGTTTAATTCTTTCTACAAAAGACCATGCTCTAACAAATATAAGTGAAGCAAAAGAGCATTCTACATATAACGGTTTTCCATGTGAAGAGAAACAGGCAATCCAAACTTCAAATGATATAAGTGAAGCACATGAAGCATTCTATAAAGCCATACTCAGAAGATATAAGTGAAGTGCAAAGAGCATTCTATAAATCAACCGAGGAATATCTCATACCAGAATGGCGCATAAAAGAAAAATGAAACTAAACACAAAAGATGCTCCAAGATTTACGCATATCACGTGAACGAAACAAAAACCGAAACATACCGATACTTGTTGAAGAAAGATGAGATGCCTTCCGAGGCATCCCCAAGCTTAGACGCTTTAGTCTCCTTCAGCATTTATTTGGGGTGCCTTGGGCATCCCCAAGCTTGAACTCTTGCCTCTCCTCCTTTTCATATCGAGACCTCCTCGATCTTTGAACACTTCATGCACACAAAACTTAACAGAAAACTCGTGAGATCCGTTAGTATAATAATGCAAATCACTACTTCAAGTATTGTTGCAAACCCATTCATATTTTTTTGCATTATCCGTACTGTATCCTAACTTCTCCATGGCTATACCATCACTAAGATCCATAGTTCCATCAAAACAAGCAAAACAATGCATCAAAAACAGAATCTGTCAAAAATAGGACAGTCTGTAGTAATCTGAACATTGACCATACTTCTATAACTCCAAAAATTCTAAAAAAATTAGGAAAAAATAAATTTTTTTTTTAGCATTACTTTTTTAAAAAAATTAGAAACTTTTGACATTCCAGTAAAAAATGTAAATTCACGCACTATAGCCAAAGTTTCTGTTTTTTGCACTGCACATACCAACAAGCAATCTAATCATCCTAAAGGCAAATCTTGGCACATTATTTTTGTAATACAATGGATTTGTACAAGGGGATAATTATTTTTGTTGAAAATTTTCTGTAATTCAAGATTCACAAAGTTTCCATGGGCAGGAACAAAGTTCAAGGCATGCTCCCGCTTCCACGGTGCTCGTCTTTCTCACTTTCACTTTTCTTTTTGTAAAGTTTTAAGTTCCCCTCTATATTTTTTTGTTTTTTAAACTTTATAAAATCACACAAAATAATAAAAATGACTCTCTAAAACTTCCGGGTTGTCTCCCTGGCAGTGCTTTCTTTAAAGCCATTAAGCTAGGCATAAAGTGCTCAAGTAATTGATCCACCCGGATCCCAAGGTATATCAAAGCCAATTTTAATTAGCAATGATTTATAATTTAGTAGTGAGCACAAATAAACATATATCATGCAATGACGAAGCCTAACTCTCTTCCTATGCATCGGCATGTCATAAAAGAACAATTCATGCACACAAAGTAAATGCCAATGCGTAGTATAAACAGTTTCTTGCAATTTTATCGTGTTGGAAACATAGAGAGGTTGAGATGTAGTTCCTCTCTCATAATAATTGCAAGTAGGAGCAGCAAGCACATGCATATTATATTCATCAAAATCATCATGTGTAATGGTAGAACGCAAGCCATCAATATAATCCTTAATAAGAGCAAACTTCTCCGATATAGTGTAGTTGGGAGAATTCAAAAAGATAATAGGACTATCATGTTTGGGTGCAATAGCAACAATTTCATTCTTAACATAAGGAACTATAGCAAGTTCATCTCCATAAGAATAATTCAAATTGGCATCTTGGCCACAAGCATAGCAAGCATCAAGTTCACCAAAAAGGGATATTTCAAAAGAATCAACAGGATCATAGCATTCATCCTTTGGTAAGCACGAAGAGAAATTAAACAATGTATGAGTTGAAGAGTTACTCTCATTAGAAGGTGGGAACGGGTAGCTAATCCTCTCTTCCTCCTTTTGTTCTTCACTCTCCTCATCATCTTTTTCATCCAATGAGCTCACAATTTCATCTATTTCTTCTTCCATAGCTTCCTGCAAAATATTAGTCTCTTCTTGGACAGCGGAGACTTTCTCAATAAATACATCAATATCGGAATTGTATTTATAATTCTCATAGCAATATTTAAGTATAGCAAAGTTTTCAGGTCTATAAACAGCATCATCATAATCTTCATACTTTGCAAACAGAGAATCAATTTCATAAGCACCCTTAAAAGCAACAAATTCTTCTATTCGTTCCACATTATATTAATCATATCTACCATTAGCACAAGAAGCCAAGGTTTCATTATCATTAAATTCACATGAAAAGGGAAGGTGTCGAGCCTTAATCCTAGAGCAACAAGTATAATCATATCTCGAGCATAGATTCCAAGCATACCATTGCAACATTTCAATTTGATCCCATCAGAGTTTCCCTTTTTGAGTCAAGCAATAATCCCTAAAGTATTCACGTTGATCCAACGTGTCTCCCATTATCAGGTTGAATGGGTTTTCCTCAGGATTATCAAAGTAGTGTTTAATATTTTTCACATAACGAGCATCGAGGGTTTTAGGAGGTTCCCCATCTCCATGAGTAGCAAGTACAACAATTTTTTTGGTATTTCGTGTTCCATATCCATAACTAAAGATAGAGAACAACTTAGAACGGAAAATAAAATCTACTTAGTGATAAAGCAAACAAGCACACACAAGAATATTCACCCCACGCTATTGCTCCCCGGCAATGGTGCCAGAAAAAGGTCTTGATAATCCACAAGTATAGGGGATCGTTTGTAGCCTTTTTCGATAAATAAGAGTGTCGAACTGAACGAGGAGCTAAAGGTAGAACAAATATTCCCTCAAGTTCTATCGACCACCGATACAACTCTACGCACACTTAAGTTTGCTTTACCTAGAACAAGTATAAAACTAGAAGTACTTTGTGAGAATAAAACTACGAATAAATTGCAAGATAATAAATTTAGTAGTTTAGTAGAAAGTTTTGTAACACAAGAAAGTTATTTTTCCCTAGGTGATCGATAACTAAACCGGTAATCATTATTGCAATTTTATATGAGGGAGAGGCATGAGCTAACATACTTTCCGTACTTGGATCATATGCACTTATGATTGGAACTCTAGCAAGAATCCACAACTACCAAATATCATTAAGGTAAAACCCAACCATAGCATTAAGTATCAAGTCCTCTTTATCCCATACGCAACAACCCCCTTACTCGGGCGTAAGCTTCTATCACTCTAGCCACCCACCATAAGGGAATCATGAACGTATTGCAACACCCTACAACGGGGATCCCTCATGTTTGCGTGACATGGAGGGCACCATAGGACAGCACCAAAATAAAATATATAACTCAAACCAATCATGATCATCAATCAACCCATAGGACAAAATAGATCTACTCAAACATCATAGGATAACCACATATCATTGGATAATAATATATAGTGTTGAGCACCATGTTTAAGTAGAGAATTGCAGTGGGAATAGAGAGGTTACACCGCTGCATAGAGGGGGAGAAAGTTGGTGTTGACAGTAGCAAGATTGTTGGTGTAGATCACCGTCAGGATCCTTGCCACAGCGGCACTCCGGCGCCACCGGGAGAGAGGGGGAGAGAGCCCCCCTCCTTCTTCTTCTTCCTTGACCTCCCACCTAGATGGGAGGAGGGTTTCCTCTCTGGTCCATGGCCTCCATGGCGGCGGAGGAGCGAGAGCCCCTCCTAGATTGGATCTATCTCTCTGTTCTGTATTGTTTCGCATTCCTGTTTTCTGGCCCTTCACCGTTTCTTAAATTCCCGGAGATCCGTAACTCTGATTGCGCTGAAATTTTAACATGATTTTTTCTATAAATTATCTTTCTTGCGGCGAAAGAAGGGCCCCAACCAACTTACGGGATGCCCACAAGACACCACCGCGCGCCAGGGGGTGTGGGCCGCGCCCTGGTGGGTAGTGGAGGCCGTGGGCCTCCGTTTGCGTTGAATCCACCTCCCAAAAATCACATATATTCCAAAATAATTCTCAGTAAATTTTTATCGTGTTTGGACTTCGTTTGATATGGATATTCTGCGAAACAAAAAACATGCAACAAACATGAACTGGCACTGGGCACTAGATCAATATGTTAGTCCCAAAAAATAATATAAAATGTTGCCAAAAGTATATAAAAGTTGTATAATATTGGCATGAAACAATCAAAAATTATAGATACGACAGAGACATATCACGCCCGCAGCGACTGCTGCTGCCCGCTGATGCGGCCCCGCGCTTTGCTGCTGCTCATGCTCCACGCTCACCATGCGCTACGGCTGCTGCTGCCTGCGTTGGCCGCTGCCGTTGCCGTGCCCCGCCTCTGCCGCCTTTCCCCCTCTCTGCTGCCCCGCGCGCCTGCTCGCGCTTCCACCGCCCGCTCACCCGCGTAGTCGCGCCCCTGACACTGTCTCCGCCCGCGCCTCCTGCTGGCGCTTGGCCTCGCTCGCTTCGGTCACCGCCGCCCTCTCCTCTCACCGCTGTTGATGCCGACCTCCTCCGGCGACGCCACCCCCAGCATTAGATGCGCGAGAGCGCCCGCAACCCATAGAGCCTCGCCGCGCTTCAAACGGGGGTGTGTAGCCGTTTTCCGGCCGACTTGGGCGCGTCGCCACCGCTGTTTTAGTCGCCGCCGCCGCGCCACCACCGCGCAGATGTGGCCCGGCATGGGGCCACCCCTCTGGGTTGCTGACAAAGGGCCCCACGGGCCCAGTTGACCACGTTGACCTTGGTCAACTGACCCGACTGGGTGGCCCAGCCACTGACAGGTGGGGCCCACCTCCCTAAACTAACTAAAATTTAATTAAAATAATTAATTAAATTATTTAGACACTGACATGTGGGCCCAGTACCCTAATTAATTAGTTTAGTTTAAATTTAAACTCTGTTCAGCCCACTGTGTATGACAGGTGGGTCCCAGCCATCAGTTTGACCAGTCAACTAACTATGTTGACTGCTGATGTCGCTGGCGCAGTAAAGCATTTTATTTAATGAAAATAAATCCAGTAAATTTTAGAAAATGTTTAAAACTTTAAAAAATCATATAAATTAATCTATAAGTCAGATGAAAATATTTTATATATGAAAGTTTCTCAAAAATATATAACGAATCTGAATATGCTATCCGTTCATCTGTCACATGCCTCTAGCATGATGAACATGGATCCTTGTCCTCCGATTCATCTATCCGAAAAATGACAAACGTTGGGAAAACATTCCCGGATGTTTTCCCACTTCATCTGTAACGTGTAGTACTTCGTTAGTTCACCCCTAGATCTGCTTATTGCCATGTCATGCATCACGATGCACTTGTATGCTTTACATTTATTGTTTCTTCCCCCTCTTCTCTTCGGTAGACACCAAGACCAACACTGCTGCCGAGATCGACTACACTCCAGATGACCAGTCCTTTTCAACAGAGCTTCCAGGCAAGCAAACCCCCTTGATCATTCCGATATCGCCCATTCCCTTTTCTCTTATGCTTGCATTAGAATTGCTACTGCTTTTGTATGATCCTATTCTGATGCATAGCCCGCTTTTGTAACCTGCTTTTCTACCTTACCTGCTTATCCTAAATGCTTAGTATAGGTTGGATAGTGATCCACCAGTGACCCCTCACCTTGTCCCTATTGCCCCCGCTTTATGACCGATGACTCGATCAACGTGATCGACGTCCAGGGCCCGACACCGCACATCACACCCCCTTAGTTGTACGACACTTCAGGGTTACCATCGAGTGCCGAGGGTGATACCTCATATAGCACTTCTGATGAGATCTATGTAGTGTAGTTAATCGGTCGTGGTCTACGGAGGGTGATTCCTCCTTCACCACTACCAATAATGACTCGGTCGTACAACACATCAAGAATGAACCCCCGAGGGTGATTCCTCCAAGTTCACCTGGGCGGTTACATCAAGTGGAACCCATCGAGGGTGATTCCTCGGATTCCCCTTCGGTGTTTTGGACGCACGGTTACTTTGACTTTACCACAGAACCATGATGACATCGGGTCGGCCCCGAGGGGTACCCGCGAGTGATGTGAAGTTGGGTTGATCTGGAGGATACCCGTGAGATAATTACGCGGCATGGTCGGGCATTCTTAGCCCTTGCCGTAAGTCTGTGAGACGGGGCGACGGGACCAAATATCGTGGATCATTGATCGTTACCGCGCGATCCCAAGACACTAACGGTTTGGATATGTGATCCGAGTAGGCCTCTGGCCTTTTCGCACTAACCACCACGGGGGAATAAGTATGGACACTTCATACGTCTCCATCGTATCTACTTTTCCAAACTCTTTTGCCCTTGTTTTGGACTCTAATTTGCATGATTTGAATGGAACTAACCCAGACTGACGCTGTTTTCAGCAGAATTGACATGGTGTTATTTTTGTGCAGAAATAAAAGTTCTCGGACTGACCTGAAAATTTTCGGAGAATATTTTTGGAATATATAAAAAATACTGGCGCAAGAATTATCCAGAGGGGGCCACCTAGAGGCCACAAGCCCTGGGGGCACACCCACCCCGCTGGGGCACGCCCTGCAGGCTTGTGGGCCCCCTGGAGACCCTCCGACCTCAACTCCAGCTCCATATAACCCTATTTGGGGAGAAAAAAAAATCAGAGAGAAGAGTTTATCGCCTTTTACGATACGGAGCCGCCGCCACCTCCTGTTCTTCATCGGGAGGGCAGATCTGGAGTCCATTCAGGGCTCCAGAGAGGGGGATTCGTCGCCATCATCATCACCAACCTTCCTTCATCACCAATTTCATGATGCTCACCGCCGGGAGTGAGTAATTCCATCGTAGGCTTGCTGGACGGTGATGGGTTGGATGATATTTATCATGCAATCGAGTTTAGTTTTGTTACGGTTTGATCCCTAGTATCCACTATGTTCTGAGATTGATGTTGCTATGACTTTGCTATGCTTAATGCTTGTCACTAGGGCCCGAGTGCCATGATTTCAGATCTGAACCTATTATGTTTTCATGAATATATTTGTGTTTTTGATCCTATCTTGCAAGATGTAGACACCTATTACGTGTTATGATCCGCATACCCCAAGGTGACAATAATTGGGATTCTTTCGGGTGATTACCGTAGTTTGAGGAGTTCATGTATTCACTAAGTGCTAATGCTTTGGTCCGGTTCTCTATTAAAAGGAGGCCTTAATATCCCTTAGTTTCTATTAGGACCCCGCTACCATGGGAGGGTAGGACAAAAGATGTCATGCAAGTTCTTTTCCATAAGCACGTATGACTATATACATAATACATGGCTACATTATATTGATGAATTGGAGCTAGTTCTGTGTCACCCTAGGTTATGACTGCTACATGATGAATATCATCCGACATAATTATCATTGCTGATCCATTGCCTATGAGCTTTTCACATATTGATCTTTGCTAAGTTACTTTCGTGCTACTGCTATTACAATTGCTACAAAATTGCTACTGTTACTTTTGCCACCATTACCGTTACTTCCGTACTACTTTGCTACTAAATATTTTGCTGCAGATATTAAGTCTTGCAGGTGTGGTTGAATTGACAACTCAACTTCTAATACTTGAGAATATTCTTTGGCTCCCCTTGTGTCGAATTGATAAATTCGGGTTGAATACTCTACCCTCGAAAACTATTGCAATCCCCTATACTTGTGGGTTATCAAGACCTTTTTCTGGCGCCGTTGCTGGGGAGCATAGCTCTATTCTCTGAGTCACTTGGGATTTATATGTGTTTATCACTATGAAGAATCCTAAAGATCCAAGAACCAAGATTTATCCCTCTACTATGAGGGGAGGTAAGGAACTGCCATCTAGCTCTGCACTTGATTCACCTTCTATTTTGAGTAAGCTTGCGACACCACCACCTGCTATTAATCCTAATATGTCACAAGTAATTGATGATGCTACTTCTGCTATGAATGATGCTTATGATGCTACTACTATGCTTGATAATACTGTGCCACTGGGTGAATTTCTTGATGAACAACTTGCTAGAGCTAAAGATATTGAGAATGATGAAACTAATGATATTTCTGAAACTGATGAAATTATTGAAACTGAAAACTTTGAAACACCTATTAGTTTCTTGCTTGTAAGGATAGAGATGACCTTAAGAAATTATTATGCAAGTGGAAAGAAAAATCTTTGAATGCTAGAATGCAATATGATCCTAAGTTTTCTACTTCACCTATCTATGTTACTGATAAGGATTATGAATTCTCTGTTGATCCTGAGTTAATTACTTTGGTTGAATCTGATCCTTTCCATGGCTATGAATCTGAAACTGTTGTGGCACATCTTACTAAACTGAATGATATAGCCACTCTATTTGCTCACGAGGAATAAATTTGCTATTACTATATTCTTAAGTTGTTTCTTTCTCATTAAAGGGTGATGCTAAGATATGGTTTAATTCTCTTGCTCCTGGTTGTGTGGGTAGTCCCCAGGATATGATATATTAGTTCTCTGAAAAATATTTTCCTACTCATAAGAAACAAGCTGCTCTACAGGAAATATTTAACTTTGTGCAAATTGAAGAAGAGATGGAGGCTTCTCCAATTACTGAATGCTTTGCCTGATCATCCTCTCAAGAAAAATGAAATACTTGATATCTTTTATAATGGACTAACTGATGCTTCTAGGGACCACATAGATAGTTGTGCTGGTTGTGTTTTTAGGGAACGAACTGTTGAACAAGCTGAAGTATTATTGAATAATATATTGAGTAATGATAATGATTGGACTCTTCCTGAACCACCTCCTAGGCCAACTCCGAAGAAAAGAGGTATTCTATTTCTCAGTCCTGAAGATATGCAAGAGGCAAAGAAATCTATGAAAGAAAAAGGTATTAAAGCTGAAGATGTTTAGAATTTACCACCTATCGAAGAGATACTTGGTCTTAATACTCCGACACAGGTAGTAGAGGTAAATTCTCTCTATAGATTTGATGAAGGTGGTATTCCTTATAATAAGTCTGCTAGTCAATGCTTGGATGAATTTGATAACTTTATTGTTAAACAAGAAAACTTCAATGCTTATGTTAGTTGACAATTGAAACATAATGCTTATATGCTTGATTGCTTGGGTGATTATATGTGTAGAACGGTTAATGATCTCAAGATTATTAGTAAACATGCTTCCATGGTAAGAACTCAAGTAGAACAAGTACTCAAGGCACAAAATGATTTGCTTAATGAGATGAACAATAAAATGAATGATCATGTTGTTAGAGTTATGACTAGAGGTGGTAAAATGTCCCAGGAACCTTTGTATCCTGAGGGCCATCATAAGATAATTGAGCAAGATTCTCAGAGAATTAATACGGATGCACCTAGTCCTTCTAGTAGTAAAAAGAAAACTAATAGGACTTTGCATGCTTCTAGTGAACCTACTATAGACACGCTTGAGAATCCAAATGATATTTCTATCTCTGATGCTGAAACAGAATCTGGTGATGAACATGAACCTAGTGATAATGTTAATGATGATGTTCATGCTGATGCTCAACCTAGTAATGATAATGATGTGGAGATAGAACCTACTGTTGATCTTGATAACCCACAACCTAAGAATTAAAGATATGATAAGAGAGACTTCATTGCTAGGAAACACAGTAAAGAAAGAGAACCATGGGTTCAGAAACCCATGCCCTTTCCTCCTAAACCATCCAAGAAAAAGGATGATGAGGACTTTGAGCGCTTTGTTGAAATGCTTAGACCTGTCTTTTTGCGTATGCGTTTGATTGATATTCTGAAAATGTCTCCCTATGCTAAGTATATGAAAGATATTGTTACTAATAAAAGAAAGATACCGGAAGCTGAAATTTCCACCATGCTTGCTAATTACACATTAAGGTGGAATACCAAAGAAACTAGGAGATCCAGGAATACCAACTATACCATGCTCCACTAAAAGAAATTATGTTAAAACTGCTTTATGTGATCTTGGAGCCGGTGTTAGTGTTATGCCTTTCTCTTTATATCGTACACTTGATTTGAATAAGTTGACACCAAATGAAATCTCTTTGCAAATGGCCCATAAATCAACCGCTATACCCATCGGTGTTTGTGAGGATGTACCTGTCGTAGTTGCAAATGTTACAATTTTAACGGACTTTGTTATTCTTGATATACCCGAGGACGACAGTATGTCGATCATCCTTGGTAGACCCTTTTTGAATACTACGGGGGCTGTTATTGATTGCAACAAGGGCAATGTCACTTTTCATGTTAATGGTAATGAGCATACGGTACACTTTCCGAAGAAACAACCTCAAGTGAATAGTATAAATTCTATTGGAAAAATTTCAACGATTACTATTGGAGGTTTTAAATTCCCTATTCCTACTGTCAAAAAGAAATATGATATTCTTATTGTTGGGGACATGCATATCCCCGTTGAGGTAATCTAGTGCTATACGAACATTCTCCGGTTTCATGTCATTCGGAAGAAGTTTGTTAATAAGACTTGATCAACCTTGTTAATGGATTCCTTTTGACGGGCATGAGATGGATGAATTTAGTAAACACAACCCTCTGTACCCTCTTTTTACCTTCTGTTATTTAGGGTTAATAAAGCAAAAATGCAATTATTGTTCTGTTTTCTGAATTATCCGTGCAATAAAAAATGTCCAAAAAATAAAAGTTCTCCAATTACCCTAAAAATTTAGTATGATTTTTCCAGAATATTTAAGAATTTTTGGCACTGAACACACATCAGGGGGGGGGGGGGGTCACCAGTGGCCCACAAGCCCACAGTGCACGCCCACCCCCTGGGCGCGCCTAGCAGGCTTGTGGGTCCCACGTGGATCCCCCTCACTTATGCCAGCACCCATTCACTTTATCTTCCTCAGAAAAAATCCCACCATTGCTCAAACCCATGTTCTAGCTCATTTTTCTGCCATTTTTTATCTCCTTGCTCGGAACTCCGTTTCCGAAACTGTTTCGGGGGATTGTTCTTTGGTATGTGACTCCTCCAATGGTCCAATTAGTTTTTGTTCTAGTGCTTTATATATTGCAATTTTTTTGCTGCTGTGGTGACCATGTTCTTGAGCTTGCATGTCAAATTTATATGGTTCAAAGTAGTTTTGTTGCATGATATAGGCTCTAGACACTTGTGGGAGTAGTTGCTATCAATCTTGTTGAGTTTGGTTCACTTTTATTTTTAGTCACAAAAAATTTTAGAAAAAGAAAATGTTGAGGAAAGTGTTCCAAGGTGGTTCCTCAAAGAAGAAGGCCCCAAGGCTCGCAATACATGAGCCGGATCTCGAACCACCGAGGGATGCTCAAGTGCAACCTTGCGAATGGTCGTCTGATCCCTTCATGACTCATGCAGGTTTCAAAGGAGAATTTGATATATATGTACACAACACCGACCTGACAGACTTCGTGTCAGGTAAGTGTTTTCAATACTACAACCTCACTGATTCCTTTGTGCGGAGATTTAAGTTTTCAGTCCATCGCAATACGCATTCTGTTTTATTTGATCTGTATGATAAATCATTCACCATGGACCTAGAAGATTTTAATGATGCATGCAAAATTCCACAATGGGGTACTTGTACTGATCGTAAATCTGATTGCATTGGATTTCTTTCTAGCATTACCGTCAGTGAAACTAGGACCATAACACAAGCTACTATAGGGAGCATTCACTTTCCTGCATTACATTACTTTGCTCTCTTTGTGGGTAGATGCATTAATGGTAAACATGATCACAGTCACCTCTGCGCCCCTGATTTGAGTGTCCTCAAGAGTGCTGTAATGAATGAAAAAAATTTAACTTGGGGGCTATCATTGCACATAGATTACATAACAATACTAAAGATGGGGATTTCTTTGGTGGAATTTATGCCACCCGCTTAGCTAATTATCTTGGTATCACCATAAGATAAAATGATACTCCGTTGCTGTAACACCCCCAGTGGTTAGCCACAGTAATCCCATTTTGATAATGCCAAGTCAGCGTGATTAACAGTGCCAAATTATCATTTGCATCATATTGCATTTCAACTTCTAAGTCAAAATTCAAATTTAAATGAAAGTGGAAAATAAAAGTTGTTCAAACACAGAAACTGAAATGTTCATTAAATAACAAATATTGCAGAGGCTATTCTAAAATTGTAACCAACAATTAATAAATTAATTAGGTGGCTCTATCTTTACCAAAACAGCAGGGTTTAATACATTTTATTTATTGTAAAATTTGTGTGAACCCCATTTGTCTCCAAACCAATTTTTGGCAGTGGCAGAGAATGCCTAGTAATTATTGGAGCAAACGCCATATTTTACAAAAGTCATTTTGAGGCCTAACTAATTACAAAAACAGGAAATAAGGATAAGTAAAAGAAAAAGACCAAAAGAAAACAAAAAAATATAAATAAAAAGAAAACCCCCCGGCCTAACTGGGCCACAGCCCAGCCGGCCGACCCATTCCCCTCCTACTTACCCCCCTGGACCCCCAGAAACCCTAGCCCACTCCCCCACTCCCCACTCGCTCCCTCCCCCTCTCCCGATCCATATCGGGATCGGGCCGAGCCCCGCGCCCGTCGCCGCACGTCGCCGCCGCCGCCGCCTTGTCGGACCTCGCCTCCCCGTCCACATCGCCGTCCCCGTCTCCCTCCCCGAGCACCGCTGCCTTTGCCCTACTCTCCGCGGTGAGCGCCGCCCGTCTCCCCCCACCCCCTCTGACCGGCCCACGCCTGCACGCCGCGCTCGCGCCCGCGCGCGCCCTCGCCTCGCCCGCGTCAGCTCGCATCGCCGCCGCGCCCGCACACGCGCGCTCCCCGCGCCGCCCACCGCTCGTGCGCGCGAACGCCGCGCGCTGCCGCGCCCGCTGACCTCACTCCGCCTCGCCCCTCTCACTGCCGTGCGAGGCCGCTGCTGCCCCGCGCCACTCGCGCTCGCCGCGGCCTCCTTCCCACGCGCACCGCCGTTGCGCCCCGCGCGCGCTCGCACCCCCTCCTCCTCAGCGCCCGCTGCCGCTGCTCGCCGCCTCGCCCCTCACCGCCGGCCCGCGCCTGGGCATGCGCCTGGCCGCGGCCGGCACCCGCTCGCCCCTGGCCAGCGCCGCGCCACGCGCTCATGCCGCTGTGGCCTCCTGGGCCACTGCCCAGTGGGGCCCGAGGCCCCTGTGCCACTGGCTAGGGGGCCCCAGCCCCCAGGACGATTTAAAAAAAATAAAAAAATAAAAAAAATATTAATTAGTTAATTAATTAACATAATTAATCATGTTTAACTAAACTAATTAAGATTAATTAGCCTACTGATTAAACTAATTAACTGTTAATTAGTTAGCAGTCTATGATGTGTGGGGCCCACACGTCAGTTTGACTAGGTCAACGGCCCTGTTGACTGCTGACCTCATGCTGACGTCATGATGATGTCAGCATACACTGTTTCGGATAATGTTGAATTTAAATAAATAATTAAATTCCAGAAATTAATAAAAACTTTAGAAAATCATATAAAATAATCCGTAGCTCAGATCAAAAAACTTTGTACATGAAAGTTGCTCAGAACGACGAGACGAATCCGAATAAGCGGTCCGTTTGTCCGTCACACGTCCCTAACTATTCGAACATGGAACCGTTCCCCTCCGGTCGTCTGTCTGACAAATGTCCGGAAACGAGAAAACATTCCCGGATGGATTCCTCCTTCCTCGGTGACGTGCAACCATACGTTAGGACACACCCGGCACTGCCTATTGTCATGCCGTACTTTGCGTTGCTCATGTTTGCTCTATATTTATACAGTTTCCTCCCCCTCTTCTCTCTCGTTAGACCCCGACGCAGTTCCCCGAGACTGACGCAGCTCCGGAGCCCGAAGACACCATTGACAACCTTGCCCTTGCCGCCGAGCAACCAGGCAAGCCCCCCCTTTGATCATCCCGATATCGCCCATTCTATTTTCTCATGCTTGCATTAGAATTGCTGCTGCTACTGCTTTACCTATTCTGATGCATAGCCTGTTTACTGTAACCTGCTGTTGATAATTACCTGCATATCCGAAACTGCTTAGTATAGGCTAGGTAGAGACCTATTAGTGACCCCACTTATCCCGATTGCCCCGCTGGATTATCCGAAGACCCGATCAACGGGATTGAAGACCAGGCCCCGACACCGCACATCACCCCCCCTTAGTTGTAACGACACTGCAACGTTACTATCAAGTGCCGAGGGTGAAACCTCTTGTAGCACTTCTGATGTTAACTTTGTAGAGTAGCTATTTGGTCGTGGTCATCGAGGGTGATTCCTCCTTCACCACTTTCGGTAACGATGCTGTCGTGCAACACATCAAGTGTGAACCCATCGAGGGTGATTCCTCCGAGTTCACCTTGACGGATACATCGAGTGGGAATTCAACGAGGGTGATACCTCGGATTCCTCTGATGTTATGGACACACGGATACTTGGACTTTACACTGTTACTTGGATAGGTGGGTCGACCCTGAGGGGTACCCGCGTGTGCCTGAGAGGCGAGTGTTGTGAAGACGGGTGCCTGTGTGGTGCCCGAGTGAGAATACGAGGCGTGGCCGGGCATTCTTGGCCCTTTCCGCAAGTCCTCGAGACGGGGCGACGGGGTCACATCTATCGTTAGTCTCTGCTCGTTACCGCACCCCCAAGGTACTAACGGTTTGGATATTTGATCTGAGTGGGCCTCTGGCCCGATAGCACTAACCACCACGTGGGCATAGTATGGGCGTTCTGCATCGTATGTATCAGCAGAAAGCTCTGTCAGACGTCCAGTTCAGCAGTGCGGCATGGAGTGATTGGCGCCATTCACGACAGAGGTGGCGCTTGGATCTGAGCCATGTGCGCAACGACCCGGAGGGCGAGGGGCGATGGCCCAAGACCCCCTTGCACTTAGGATGTAGACCGGCGGGGACCTCTCTGCTGAGCTCTAGGTAGGGTTGCGGTGTGTCGTTTGGCCGAGGCCGGGCATGACCCGGAAAAGTGTTTCCGGCCAGAGTTAAGCGAGCATGGTGGGTAAGTTGGTGCACCCCTGCAGGGAAGAACTAATCTACGCATAGCCGGATCCTCGGTAACAGACACTCAGAGTTGTATCCCGATTGATACAAATAGAATTGGATACTATGGCTCTGGGATTGCTTCTCGCAGGGAGTCGAGAAGGGATCTCAGGACGAGGTTGATGACTGTATGGCTCTGGGATTGCTTTCTCGCAGGGAGTCGAGAAAGGATCTCTGGGTGAGGTTGAGACTTAATGATACTGCTACTTTATATTGATCTGTTCTGCGCTCTTCTATTGCTGCAAGACCGATGGAGATGCTAGCCTTCGATAGGACTAGGCTTTCCTCTCTATTCTGGCATTTCTGCAGCCCAGTCCACATATACAGCCTTCCTTTGATAATGTTGCATATGTAGTTTAGATCCTTGCTTGCTGAGTACTTCGGATGAGTACTCACGGTTGCTTTGCTTTCTTTTTCCCCCATATTCATTTGATGCGACCAGATGACGGAGCCCCGGATACAGCTGCCCCCGTCGACGATCGCTACTACTACCCCGAGGGTGGATACTACTACGAGTTGACTGACGACCAGGAGTAGGATCGGAGGGTCCCAGGCAGGAGGCCTACGCCTTTCGATCGTAGTGTTTTATTTTGCCCCGCCTTTCTAAAGGCCTTTCTGTTTCTGTTTCATATCTGTACTCAGATATCTGATGCTTCCGCTGACGCTTGTTCGCAATCTTATGTATTCGAGCCCTCGAGGCCCCTGGCTTGTAATATAAAGCTTGTATGACTTTATTTATGTTTTAGAGTTGTGTTGTGATATCTTCCGTGAGTCCTTAGGCTTGATCGTGTGCATTTGCGTGTATGATTAGTGCACGATTGAGCCGGGGGCATCATAGTTGCCACCTGCTTTCCTTGATTATAATGCTATGGTATGTTACCAGTTTCTTGAGAGGAACGATCAGTCCCTCCTATACCGACTAATCTTTGATAGGGAGCGCGTCTTCCGTATTACGCTTCCTGCTCCTGCCTTCTTTGACTATCAGGTGAAATGAAGATACTTCATAACCAGAGAGGAGGCGGATGACTATGAGAGAGAGGGCGAGGCCGCTCTTATCCACGAGGAAGCTCTCCAAGCGGTAGCTACCGTAGCTCAGTACAACCCCAACTACAACTTTGGATATCCGCCAGGCCAGCCATGGTCCTATACCAACTTAGGCCAAAAGCCTAAGCTTGGGAGAGTACGTATTTCTTACCGACATTACATTCATGTTCACACACTCATTCTAGTTGTCGGTGTTCATGCTTTTTCATTATATTATCCATGTTAGTTTATTTTTCTTGCTTTCTTCTTGTGTGTTTGAAAAACTTTGAGAAAATCAAAAAAAATTAGTTCTCACTTATTTTTAGTTTTTCTTTCTAGTTTATTTAGTTGTAGTATTAAAAGAAAACCCAAAAAGATTTCTTGTTCTTCTTTTGCTTGTTGGGAGCTTTCCCGTGTAAATAGTTTTTCTTGTTCTTGTTTTACTTTCTTCAGAAAAACAAAAACTCCAAAAATATTTTAGTGTGTTTCTTTGAAATTCTTTTATTTTCTTTGGGTCGTAAGGAGGAGACCACGATGAAAATGTTGAGTGGCTCTCATATGCATTATTGTTGATCTAACAAAGAGCCCATATTACCTTGTCTTCGCCTTTGATTAAATGTTGCAGATTCTAGCTTAGTCCAATGCACGTGCACTCTTATTATTATTCACATCGTTCGGTCGTGCAAGTGAAAGGCAATAATGATGATATATGATGAAATGATTGAGATGGAGAAAAGCTGGTACGAACTTGACCTATTTTGTTTTTGTAAATATGATTAGCTCATCGTTCCTGATTCGGCTTATTATGAATGAAACATGTTTGCAATGACAATTAGAGATTATAGTTACTCATGCCATGCTTAATTAGCTAGGAGTGGATAATGGTTTGTCTTGTGTGCCAACATGCAATTTAAAATGGTTATGATGTAGTATGATAGGATGGTATCCTCCTTTGAATGATTCAAGTGGCTTGACTTGGCACATGTTCACACATGTAGTTGAAACAAAAACAACATAGCCTCCACCATATTTATGTTCATGGTGATTTATATCCTACTCATGCTTGCATTCAATGTTGGTTAATCTCAATGTATGTTTATGACCGTTGTCGCTCTCTAGTTGGTCGCTCCTCAATCTTTTCCTAGCCTTCACTTGTACTAAGCGGGAATACTGCTTGTGCATCCACTTCCTTAAACCCAAAGTTGTTCCATATGAGTCCACCATACCTACCTATATGCAGTATTTACCTGCCGTTCCAAGTAAATTTGCATATGCCAAACTCTAAACCTTCAAATAATAATCTGTTTTGTATGCCCTAATTGCTCATGTAGCGACTGGGGGCTGTTAGTATCTTCCATGCTAGGTGGGTTATTCTCACGATGAGTGTTTATTCACTTATCATTCATGAGAAAATCGCTGGTAATCGGGATGCCTAGTTCCATGCTCAAAGTCAAATCAAAATATAATCATAAAACAAAACTCCCCCAGGACTATTGTTGGTATGGACGGCACCCGTGAATTCGGCTAGCTGTGGAGTGTGATTGTTGGTGGAGGTGGAGTAAAAACTTTACCATTCTTTTTGGGAACCGCATATAATGTATTTAGCATGGAAGATAGTGAGATCTCTTGGTTGTTATGTTGACAATGAAAGCATACCGCTCAAAATTATATTCATCTCTATTTTAAAAGCTCCGAGCTCTCGCACCTCTGCAAATCCATGCTTCCCTCTGCGAAGGGCCTATCTATTTACTTTTATTGTTGAGTCACCATCCTCTTATAAAAAGCACCAGCTAGAGAGCACCGCTGTCATTTGTATGCTTTGCTATTAATTGATGTTGAGTATGAGTGTGACTGGATCTCTTTTGCCATGAATTACAATATCTAGTCAGTCCTTGGTCTTCAGAGGTGCTCTGCATTTATGTTTTGCGGTCTCAGAAAGGGCTAGCGAGATACCATTATATCATATTGTATCATGATTGTTTTGAAAAAACTATTGTCATCCGAGATTTATTATTATTGCTCGCTAGTTGATTATGCCATTGATATGAGTAAATGTGAGACCTAAATGTTATTCTGAATGTGGTTAGTTCATAATCTTTGCTGAAAACCTGAACATCAGTTAGACATATTTACAACAACAAGATCAAACAGAGTTTGTAAAAGTTTTTGTTTGTCACTTTCAGTTTGTCAACTGAATTGCTTGAGGACAAGCAATGGGTTAAGCTTGGGGGAGTTGATACGTCTCCATCGTATCTACTTTTCCAAACTCTTTTGCAGTTGTTTTGGACTCTAATTTGCATGATTTGAATGGAACTAACCCGGACTGATGCTGTTTTCCGTAGAATTGCCATGGTGTTATTTTTGTGCAGAAATAAAAGTTCTCGGATTGACCTTAAAATTTACGAAGAATATTTTTGGAATATATAAAAAATACCAGCGCAAGAATTATCCAGACGGGGGGCCACCCAAAGGCCACAAGCCCTGGGGGCGCGCCCTGCAGGCTTGTGGGCCCCCTGGAGACCCTTCGACCTCAACTCCAACTCCATTTAACCCTATTCGGGGAGAAAAAATCAGAGAGAAGAGTTTATCACGTTTTATGATACGGAGCCGCCGCCACCTCCTGTTCTTCATCGGGAGGGCAGATCTGGAGTCCGTTCGGGGCTCCGGAGAGGGGGATTCATTGCCATCATCATCACCAACCTTCCTCCATCACTAATTTCATGATGCTCATCGCCGGGAGTGTGGAATTCGTAGGCTTGCTGGATGGTGATGGGTTGGATGAGATTTATCATGTAATCGAGTTAGTTTTGTTAGGGTTTGATCCCTAGTATCCACTATGTTCTGAGATTGATGTTGCTATGACTTTGCTATGCTTAATGCTTGTCACTAGGGCCCGAGTGCCATGATTTCAGATCTGAACCTATTATGTTTTCATGAATATATTTGTGTTCTTGATCCTATCTTGCAAGTTGTAGACACCTATTACGTGTTATGATCCGCATACCCCAAGGTGACAATAATTGGGATTCTTTCCGGTGATTACCGTAGTTTGAAGAGTTCATGTATTCACTAAGTGCTAATGCTTTGGTTTGGTTCTCTATTAAAAGGAGGCCTTAATATCCCTTAGTTTCCATTAGGACCCCGCTGCCACGGGAGGGTAGGACAAAAGATGTCATGCAAGTTCTTTTCCATAAGCACGTATGACTATATACGGAATACATGCCTACATTATATTGATGAATTGGAGCTAGTTCTGTGTCACCCTAGGTTATGACTGCTATATGATGAATATCATCCGACATAATTATCATTGCCGATCCATTGCATATGAGCTTTTCACATATTAATCTTTGCTAAGTTACTGTCGTGCTACTGCTGTTACAATTGCTACAAAACTGCTACTGTTACTTTTGCCACCATTACCGTTACTTCCATACTACTTTGCTATTAAATATTTTGCTGTAGATATTAAGTCTTTCAAGTGTGGTTGAATTGACAACTCAGCTGCTAATACTTGAGAATATTCTTTGGCTCCCCTTGTGTCGAATCAATAAATTCGGGTTGAATACTCTACCCTCAAAAACTGTTGCGATCCCCTATACTTGTGGGTTATCAGCACTCTGCGTTGTACGTTTCTCGAAAAGCTCTTCGGACGTCAGCGATTGAGCAGCATGCGCCCGAGTGGTCCGCATAAGCACCTACCTTGTATAAGGACGTAGCCATGACTGATCCTGGCCGTCTACGCAACATGCAGGAGTGCAAAGGGCGATGGGCCCAAGACCCCTGCGCGCTTAGGATGTAGACCGGCGTTCTGGCCTCTCTGTTGAGCATAGGTAGGACTACAGTGTGTCGATCAGCCGAGGCCGGGTATGATCTGATGGTATGCCCGACCAAAGTTAATCGAGCGTGTTGGGTAAGTTTGTGCACCCCTGCAGGGAAGAATATCTATCGAATAGCCGTGTCCATGGTAACGAACGCTCGGAGTTGTATCCCGATCGATACAACTAGAACTGGAAACTGGAGATGTGAAATGGATATGATGGCTCCGGGATTGCTTTCTCGCAGGGAGTCGAGAAAGGATCTCTGGGCATGGATGCTACAACATACTACTACCTTATATTATGCTAATCTGCACTCTTCTAATGTTGCAAGATGTTTCAAGATGCTAGTCTTCGATAGGCTAGGCTTTCCCTTCTCTTTTGACATTTCTGTAGTCTAATCCAAAGATATAGCCCCATTCCTTTGATACCGATGCATACTTAGTATAGATCTGATGTAAGTCTTGCGAGTACTTTGGATGAGTACTCACGGTTGCTTTGTTACCTCTTTTCCCCCATACCTGATTGCTACGATCAGATGATGGACCCCAGGAGCCATATGCCAGCCCTGACGATTACTACTACTACCCCGAGGGTTCCTACTACTACGTGGAGGCCGCCGATGACCAGGAGTAGTTAGGAGGCTCCCAGGCAGGAGGCCTTGCCTTTTCGATCGATGTTGCTGTTTGTGCTAGCCTTACCAAGGCAGGCTTGTTTACCTTATGTTTCTACTAAGATATTGTTGCTTTCGCTCACTCATTTTATTCGAGCTTATGTATTCGAGCCCTCGAGGCCCCTGGCTTGTAATATAAAGCTTGTATGACTTTAATTTGTGTTTAGAGTTGTGTTGTGATATCTTCTCGTGAGTCTCTGATCTTGATCGTGCACATTTGCGTGTATGATTAGTGCACGATTAAGTCGGGGCATCACACATGTCATGTCCCTTTCTGTCACTGGGATTGAGCACCTCAAGATCAAACCCATTACAAAGGACCTCTTCCCATGGCAAGATAAATTAATCTAGTTGGCCAAACCAAACCAATAAATCGGAGAAGGAATACGAGGCTATATTAATCATGCATAAAAGAGTTCAAAGAAAATCCAAATAATATTCATCGATAGATCTGATCATAAACTCACAATTCATTGGATCCCAACAAACACACCGCAAAACAGAATTACATTGGATAGAACTCCAAGAACATCAACAAGAACATTGTATTAAAGAACATCGAGAGAGAAGAAGCCATCTAGCTACTAACTATGGACCTATAGGTCTGTGGTAAACTACTCACGCATCATCGGAGGGGCAGCTAGGATGATGAAGAACCCCTCCGTGATCGTTTCCCCCTCCGACAGAGTGCCAGAAAGGGTTCCCAGATGGGATCTCCCAAGTACATAGGCTTGTGGCGGCGGAAAAAGTATTTTGTCGACTCCCTCGTAGGTTTTCTAATTTTTGCGAATGTACAGAGGCAGAGTTAGGTCAAACGGAGGCTCATGGGCCCTACTAGGTACTAGGGCGCACCCCAGGCCCCTGGCACGCCCTGGTGCCTAGTGGGCCACTCCTTCATCTTCTCGTTTGTAACACCCCAAAAATTTTGGTTTGATTTTTTTACCAAATTCTTTATTTGATTTAAAGGAGGTTATTTGAATTTTTCTAAAGAGGGACTCTCCATCTCAAATCCTTTTTATGACAAATCTTTTATGAGTCCTTCTCGATCTTGATTCTGGTCTTGAGGGTTTTTCAACATGTGTTGGTTCAACACAAATACTCTTGGGTTGTTTTACTATTTCTTTTATTAAAAAGAATTCCTATAATTTTTGGATTTATCTTTCCCTATTCAAAAATACTCTCTTGCCATGACCTATGTTGTAAAATTTCTTCCTAAACCCTCCTCCCTACTTTGGGTCAAGCCAAGCATCCAATTCCAGCAAGTTTCAACCTCTTTTAGATTTTATTTCTATTTATTTTTAACCTCAAACTTTTTTTCTGTAATTTATTTGGACCCTTGGGATTTACAAAGGAAGTACCAGATTCCTTGAGCTATTAATCCCAAGTAAATTACCCTAGCTACTCCTTGGTACCCTCAACCTAGATCCATCAAGAGCTGCTGGTCCACAG
The DNA here is from genome assembly GCA_011799875.1 of Thinopyrum elongatum. Lineage (NCBI taxonomy): Eukaryota > Viridiplantae > Streptophyta > Magnoliopsida > Poales > Poaceae > Thinopyrum > Thinopyrum elongatum. The sequence continues at coordinate 134,746,588 of CM022303.1, forward strand.
TTCAAATTTTTCAAAATTTGCTTACTGCAAGTTTGGACCAGATTTGCTATTTTTGGTGAAATTCATTCTTTTCCCTTTCTAAAAATTCTGAGAAAATTCAGGTAGTCTCTGGATGCATCAAGATACCACCCCTCCAAGTTTTAGCTCCAGAAAAATTTTCCACGTGCGACAAACATTTCGTCGAACAGCTGGCGTGCACTGTTTCAGTCCAATTCAGAGTTTCAGTGTTAAGCTTCAGGTGACAGTGTCGTTTTCGTCAGAGCTCCGCGTCAATCTCGCCAGTGCGTGCATTGGCCCGTTGCTCCCTGTTCCTCCTTCTTATCCTGGGCGTCGCACGGACGGTTGGCCGGTTGTGGGCGTCGGTGGTGAGCTGGCGCGCCGGCACCGCCCCCTTCCACGGCAACAGGGCCGTCGGCAGCCATCGCCAGAGGCCTCCCTTGCAGAACGCCACAGCACAGCACCACCCAAACCACCAGGGACCTCCACGTGGCCATCCCTCACCTGCACGCGCATGGCAGAGCCGTCGGCGTGGCCTGAGCAGTGCAGAGCATGCTCTCTGCACCCGTTGTGGCCGTAAGCCACCTTTCCATCGAACGGCGAGTCCCCTGCATAACCAGCTTGGTTTAGTGCTAATATGGAGACTAGAAAGGTGCAGCAGCATGCCCGCAGCCGTAACCTCCCTGCTAACTGTGCCGACCGCCGTGATCCGCGTCGGAGTAAATCTCCGTCACGGCAACCCCCATCACCCGCCTATAAATAGAAGGCCCCGAGCCATCCAGCACCTCAGCACCACTCCACCTCTCCTCAGAACCATGCTCCACTCATCAGAGGGCCTCGGGAGGGTCTTCTTCCTCGCCTCCAGCCGCCACGATCCGCTTCGGGCTCCGACTAAATCCTCTTTGGTGAGTGAGCTCCCGCGGCCCAGATTTGGTCAGCCGCCTCCTAGTGCACTCACTCCCCTGACCCGCGCATCAATTTGGCGTCTGCCACTACTAGGAAAAGGGCTATAGCTGATATGGACATTAATGGCGCACCATGTATGTGGTGCGCCACTGCTATATAGCAGTGGCGCACCAGATACAGGTGCGCCATTAGTGTCCTCATTACTAATGGCGCACCAGACACACGGTGCGCCATTACTAGCAATTTTTTTTTCCAAAACTATTAATGGCGCACCAGGGCACAGTGCACCATTACTAGTTTTAACTAGTAATGGCGCACCACACACTTCGTGCGCCACTACTAACAATTTTTTTTTTACTTTTTTTTCAAAACTAGTAATGGCGCACCTGGGTACAGTGCGCCATTACTAGTTCAAACTAGTAATGGCGCACTATCCACTGGTGCGCCACTACTAAACATTTTTTTTTATTTTTTTTGCAAAACTAGTAATGCCGCACCACGTAACAGGTGTGCCATTAGTAACCAGGGTTACTAATGGCGCACCTGTTACGTGGTGCGCCATTACTAACTTTCTGAGTCTTACAATTTATTCACCAAATGCACCCCCCCCTGTGGACCGCCTTTTCAGTTTCAAAAATAATAAAAGAAAATGATAGAAATGTCAAAAAAAAGAAAATAAGATTCCCATGTGATATGTGGTCTAGTTGTTAGCAAAATTTACAAATATGAATTTTTGACTTTTTTGCAAAATCTCTCGAGAATTTGTAAAATGGGCATAACTTTTGCATACAAACTCCGATGAAAAAGTTTTTTATATGAAAAATCATCTACTCGAAAAGTTACATCCGAATTCAACTGGGGGAACCCCGTTGAACATTTTCAGAATCCCCAAAAACCTAACAGAACGAAAGATACTGAGCTTTTAAGATCTAGAGGGGAAAAAATGGAAAAAAATTCAAACTTACTAGTGGCGCACCATTTGCTAGGTGCGCCACTAGTAACAGAAAAAAAAATTGGTTTTGAATTTTTTTTTTGGATTTTTTTTTCAAAATATGATAAGTAATATGACCGGGAAGTTTGAAATATTTTTTTAAAATTTCATCACACTAATGAACATGAACAAAGTCCTAGACATCAACAAGGTTTAATAGGATTGATATCATATATATATCAACAAGTGCTTGTTAAGTGAGGTGGTGCTGGGGTTGGATAGAACTATGAAGTTAAGCGTGCTTGGGCTGGAGTAGTGTGAGGATGGGTGACCTTCCGGGAAGTTTGACCACTTAGTGCGATTTGACTTGAGATTAAGCATATTGACCCGAGATTAAGCCATAGTGACCCGAGATTAAGAAAAAAATGAAAAAAAAATTTGAAAATTTTTTGTTAGTAATGGCGCACTTCTATGTGGTGCGCCATTACTATCTGACTTAGTAATGGCGCACCACATAGAAGTGCGCCATTAGTAACCCAGAGCACAAGGTAAATATGGCCCCCTGGGAGGCATACTAATGGCGCACCAGGGGACATACTAATGGCGCACTTCCTGGTGCGCCACTACTGTCTGGTATACTAATGGCGCACCAGGGGTGCGCCATTAGTATTAGTTACTAATGGCGTGATGATAGTGGCGCACCTGTAGTGCGCCATTAATGGCCAAAACAGGTGCGCCACTAACTGGCCTTTTCCTAGTAGTGTGCAGCTCTCCTCGGTGAGATCCATCCCCGCTCAACGCCGCCGTCTGTCGTAGAGGAAGTGGCCGTCGACGTGGTACTCGCCGATGATCAATTCCACCACCCACTGACGCGGAATTTTCCCGTAAGTGCAACCATCCCCTTGCCCTCCTCTAGTTCGCCGTCAATCCTCGCCGGCGTTCACCGTTTGCATCTGGCGCCGGCGAGCTCTTTTTAAACCTGACGGGTGGGACCCCCTCGTCAGCCTCTCCTCTTCTTATTCGAACCATTTTCTGAAGACGCCTTCGGGCAGAATACGTTTTCTCTTTGGTTTGGCGTATTTCTATCCGAAACATTTTCTGTTTATTCAAACTAGCCCCTGGACGGTTTTCCGTTTCTTACAGATTGGTCCCTAGACTAAAACCTTTATAACTTTTAAACAAAAGATGATTTTGAGTTGATTGTTTTTCTGTCATCTCTATTTTTTTGCCTAGTTTTTATCACATTTATTTGAAAAATATTTGGAACTATTTTTATGCACGCACGGTATTTACGTTAGAATCCGATATTTTTATGTAACGTAGATACCGAAGGAGGTGACGGTGCCATCAACTTTGCCGAGCTAGACTCCGACTACTCCGAACCAGGCAAGCATGTTTGAACCTTTGATATGATGAGTGTTTTTCATGTTTTCTTGAGTGGTTTTCTCATGGCATGTTTATATAAGCATTTGTTGAATGTTATATTTCATGCAAGGTAAGTTGCAAGTGAGCTACAAAACTTGATGTGATCATGAGATGGTGAAACAACCTAATCATGTGGTGGCATGATAGGTTGCAAGCTGGTATTGTTGGAGCATGCCAGTTCTAAAACAAACTGTTTAACTCCAGTGTTGACATAGATCGAGTCTTGTTCCCATTCGCCTTCTTTTCGTGCTGCCACATGTTTTCTGCAAAGAATACGGTTTAGTAAGTTGCAAACCTCTTTCCATGTACACACCAAATAGAGGGGCCGTGATGAGGGTTCCATGGCCCTGGATTAAAGCCCGTCATCCGGTCAGGGGGCATGGGTGTTTCCGGTTGGGACCGAGAGGGGGGCACCCCTTAGAGCGCGCGATATAAATTTGATCCCATGCTATTCGAGGTGTTGGCCTCCCCGTCTTATAGTTTTTCTTGAACGTTGCCTAGGGTGATTCCTGGCAGCGGGATGTGGAATGGGTGTGTACTGGTTAGATGTGTTTTCTTCTAAAATACCATAGACGGAACTAGTCCTTTGTGACTATTGAAATCCGTTGGCTGTGGATAAAAAGTACAAACTCTGCAGAGTAAAAACTATTCGAGTATCCATGTCCTCGGTCAAGGACGTTGGTTGACAGATCTAGTGTCAGTCTAAGTGTCAGTCTCTGGAGAACAAACATGTTAACTGACAGTGGTAAACCCAGCTGAATATTATTCCTGTGGATAGACTAACCTGTTTATTATTATATACCGAGTATTCCTTGGGATGGTGCTACCTCCATGGACTTCTCGAATTCGAATGATGAAATATAAGCCCTTTATGTGATGTCACTCAGATGTCCGACTGTGGCATTCTCGTGATTTACTTTTGATATAAGCCCTTTATGTGATGTCGCTCAGACGTCCGACTGTGGCATTCTTGAGATTTACTTTTGATATAAGCCCTTTATGTGATGTCGCTCAGACGTCCGACTGTGGCACGTACTGTCATTTACTTTTCAGTATAAGCCCTTTATGTGGTGTCGCCCTGACGCCCGACTGCGGCATGTTAATTTATTTTTACCTTTCGAGGCGTCGCTTCAGACACCTGATCGGTCTTCTGCTATTTTATTGGGATTTCGGGAGGAATACCGCCTGACTTCCTTTTTATTTATCTTGCCGTGCAAATTTGTTACCTGAGTGTGTATTACCAATTTGCTCATGTACATCATGTTTGCATTTGTTATATCTTATGTCCAAACTGTCTTGCGAGTACATTCAAAGTACTCACCTGGCTTGTTGATTTGGCCAGATGTTGACAAAGGCAATCTTATGGATGAAGAGTACGATAGCGAGTCCGACGCCTAGAGGAGTCCCAGTCAGTCCCTTGCGATCTTGGAGTCGGTCACTTGTATTATATACGCTTCCGCTACCCTAATAAAATCATCGAGCCTCACTCCGGCGCTTGATGAGTTGTAAGATTTTGGAGTCATGTCACCCACTTCACTGTGACATATCCACCACCACTTTTATTACGAGTTAGTAGTTATGCCACCACACCCTTTGTGTCATATCCGCTTTTATGTGTAATATTCGCGTACTTGTAATAAATTGTTGAGCAGCCTCAACTCAACCCTGTATAATATTTTAGTACTACTGGATTTCTGTATCAAGGAATTGTCTACCAGTAAGAAGGATTTTTCTGTACTGGTCTGAAGAAAGGGGCGATTTTTCAATAAAAGATTGTTGAAAATCCGGTCCTAACAACCTTGGTATCAGAGCCAGGCTGACTATAGGAAGCCACTAGGTGCGATCGCTAATCGGTTATTAGCATAATAGGTGCTATTTTAGCACTTTACAAATTGTAGCAATTTTCTGTTAGTCATCATAAATTTATGATTTGACTATCTGGAATTTTTGTCTACTTTTGTAGATGGCTGGCCGCGACTATGAGTCACAGGTGTTCGCCAATGTACCTGAGGGGTTTATCAAGCTCCTCGCCTCCATCACCAAGGTCGCGATCGGGCCATCGACTCGTCCGGAGTTCACACTCTACCAGCACAAGCTCAGCAACAGCGTGTCTATGCACCAGGCCGCGGTGCAATTCAAGGGAGGACGTTCTGAATCACGCCACTTCTGATTTGTTGGGAGGGCCATGCCTACGGAGAGGCATGCCATGCAGATGGCTGCCCGTGAGGCAATAGCTCGTCTCCGGGATGCTCTTCCTTCGATGAAGGCTCGTCGCTACCGCTACCTCCCATGCCACGTGCCATACACTTGTCACTATGCATTTGCTTGCTCTAGGGGAGAGAGAGATGAGGCTATTGAGATGCTTGTTGAGTATCTCAAAGCTCTGGAGGCAGCTTTTGATAACCTCGTGGACGACTTTGTGGCTGCTCGTATGGACGCAGTTCAGGGCTGTGCCGCCAACAGGAGGGAGCTCCTCCATACAGCACCACCACTGTCATACATCTCGTCCTCAGCATCCTATGCACCTGCCATCTTAGCCACCGCTCGCCGCCTGCCTACCACTGAGGAGTTTGACCAAGACATTGCTCCTACCCCAGTTAGTGCTGCACCACCTACCGCACCCGCACCAGCTCCACAACCCAGTGCTCCGCGCCTAGAGCCTATTAGTGAGGAGGAGGTTGAGTCTCCAGCATCACTGGGACTTACCCTCGGCAGGCCGAGGGAAGTTTTTACCATCTCCGATTGAGTGCGCCGAGCAGCCGTGTGATGTACCAGCTTGTATGATATGTTTATATGTATATAGGCTTGGTGAGAAGTAGTTTGTGTGCGCATCATGTAGGAACTCGGAGAAGTGCACTAGCCTAAATAACATGTCAGGAATGTGTACGCACATCCTGAGTGATGTACTGTATAATTACGGCTTGCTTGTAAGATATGTACTGAGCGGTCCTTCTCCATGCGAAATCAAGTATTTTCTTGAAAAAAAAATCTTGGAGTTTTAAATTTCTACCTTTGCAAAATTATTTATTTTTGCTACTCAGATTTTTCTCATGAGTTCTGCAAAAATACCCCAGAGTGGAAAATGCCTCGTCCCTGGACTCGTTCCATGCCAAATCCGCCAGAAGAAAATTATGGTACCCAGACAAGTAACAATTTCACACAGGGGCAGTCAAGTCAGCAAGGCAGTGAAGCAGCGTTTTCTCAAGTATGCCGCCTTTATGAGCAAAGCCAGCAGCAGCATCAAGAAATGATGAACCTTATTATCAATATGGGAAATCACCGCGAACCATACCAGCAGCATTCCAAATTGTCTGAACTACAAAAGACATGTCCCCCAACTTTCTCTCACACTGATAAACCTCTTGAGGCCGATGATTGGCTTCGAGACATTGAGAGGAAATTAATTATTGCGCAATCTTCAGACCGTGAGAAGGTACTTTATGCACCTCACTACCTCACTGGAGCAGCTGCATCATGGTGGGAAATTTTCCTACACATGCACCCCAATGAAAACAACATCGCCTGGGAGGAATTTAAGGAAAAATTTTGTGGGGCACACATTCCCAGAAGTGTTATGAAGATAAAAAAAAGGGAGTTTGATGACCTCAAGCAGAGAAACATGACAGTGACTGAGTACAATAGTCAGTTTACTCAATTATCTCGTTATGCCAACGAAGAACATATGACTGAAAATAAAAAGATGGAAAAATTTCTGGACGGTCTGGCACCAGCACTTAAATGCCAGCTGGTCGTACACACCTTTCCAGGTTTCAAAACACTTGTGGAAAAGGCTATTACATTGGAAAATGAGCACCGCAGCTTGGAGGATTTTTGCAAGCGCAAAAGGGACAAGACTACTCATTCTCGCAACAACCGGAACAAGAATGATTTCCAGAGAAATGGGGCGAACAAATCTGCAACCAATGTTCCACGCCCAAACAAAAATTTTCATGCAAGGAACAAGTATTTTATGTATTGCCCAGGCGTTACTTGCTTCGCCTGTGGAGAGGAAGGACACTATGCCAAGCAGTGCCCAAAGCCAAGAAATTCGGCCCTCAAGCCGAACAACAATGGAAATAATTCAGCCACTAAGCGCAACAACTTCAACCCCAATAACAATCACAGGAAGGGTCACGTGAACCATGTGACCAAGGAGGAAGCACAGAATGCTCCGGACATCGTACTCGGTACGTTCCCTGTCAACACAATACCTGCCACGGTTTTGTTCGATTCTGGAGCTTCTCACTCGTTCATTTCCAAGAAATTTGCTTTGCAACATGATTTTCCGATTCTTCCCTTGGAAAATTCCATGACCATCAAGTCCCCCGGGATTAAGCAAATCACTCAGAGTTACTGCCATGGTGTGGTTATTGAGATTGAGGGATTAAAGTTTTGGGAAAACCTCATTGTATTGGAAAATAAGGGACTGGATGTTATCCTAGGAATGGACTGGTTAACCACCAACAAGGGATTTATCGACTGTTTCAATCGGACTGTGATTCTCACTCATCATCACGGGAAGACGATAAAAATGGCAGCTCAAGAAAGACCAATATCACTGCGACCAAGATTGAACAAGGTGGATATTTCAGAGTTAAGTAAAGTTCCAGTGGTGTGTGAGTTTCCTGATGTATTTCCCGAAGAGCTACCAGGCATGCCACCAGACCGGGAAATAGAGTTCATTATTGAACTAGCACCTGGAACCACTCCCATTTACAAGAAACCATACATAATGGCACCCTCCGAGCTGGTAGAATTGAAGAAGCAAATAAAGGAATTACTAGACAAAGGTTATATCAGGGCCAGCTCCTCACCTTGGGGTTCACCAGTATTATTTGCCAAGAAAAGAGATGGGACACTGAGATTATGTATAGACTATCGAGCACTCAACATGGTCACCATCAAAAACAAATATCCGATGCCACGGATAAATGATTTATTTGACCAGCTCGCACAAGCCAAGGTTTTCTCAAAAATTGATTTAAGGTCGGGATATCATCAATTAAAAGTACGGACAGAAGATATCCCAAAGACAGCATTCACCTCCAGATATGGGTTATATGAATTTACAGTAATGCCGTTCGGACTGACAAACGCCCCCGCATACTTTGTCCACCTCATGAACAAAGTGTTTATGAAATTTATGGACAAATTTATTGTGGTGTTCATTGATGATATTTTAGTATATTCCAAGACACCAGAAGAAGATGCTGAACATCTCAGAATTGTACTGGGAGAATTAAGGAAACATCAATTGTACGCCAAATTCAGCAAATGTGAATTTTGGTTAAAACAAGTTGGTTTTCTAGGCCACGTATTAACCCAAGAAGGTGTTGCCGTGGACCCAGAAAAAGTCAAAGCCGTACTTGACTGGAAACAACCAGCCAGCATAACAGATATACGAAGTTTTCTGGGAATGGCTGCATATTATAGAAGATTTATTGAGGGATTCTCCACCATAGCAAAACCTATGACACAGCTACTCAAGAAGGATAAGAAATTTGTGTGGACTGAAGCTTGCGAGAAAAGTTTCCAAGAACTCAAAAGGAGATTAACAACAGCACCAGTATTAGTCGTGCCAGACATACACAAAATTTTTGAAGTATATTGCGACGCGTCCAGGAAAGGCCTCGGATGCGTATTAATGCAAGAAGGCAAAGTAGTCGCATATGCTTCCAGGCAACTACGAAGGCATGAAGAAAAATATCCTACTCATGACTTGGAATTAGCAGCAGTTATTCATGCACTCAAAGAATGGAGGCACTTTTTGCTTGGGAATCGTTGTGAAATATATACGGACCATAAAAGCCTCAAATATATTTTCACACAACCAGAACTCAATTTACGACAACGACGCTGGTTGGAATTAGTGAAAGATTATGATGTTGGCATTCACTACCATCCAGGAAAGGTGAATGTAGTGGCAGATGCTCTCAGCCGAAACCCAAGCTCGAGCAACGACAGTCTACAAAACATGAGACCTGAGTTTCAGCGGGAGTTTGCCAAACTCAACATGGTGTTGGTCACTGAAGGCACTGTGTCAAATTTGGAAATACAGCCCACCCTAATGGAGCAGATTAAGAAAGCTCAGCGTGGACACCCCAGCATCGAAGGCATAAAAAGAAAATTAAGTCTGGGCAAGGCCTCAGAATTCGTCGTAGACGACAAGGGAATATTATGGTACGGAGACAGGCTATGCGTACCAAATATAGAGGACCTCAAACAGCAAATTTTGGCCGAAGGCCACACCGCTCCATATTCAATCCACCCTGGAGGAACCAAAATGTACAAGGACATTCAGGAAAAATTTTGGTGGCACGGTATGAAGAGGGATATAGCCACATTCATTGCATGTTGTGATTCATGTCAACGCATTAAAGCCGAGCACCAAAAACCAGCAGGACTATTACAGCCAAACAGGATACCTGAATGGAAATGGGACGAAATCGGAATGGATTTTATTGTCGGACTACCTCGGTCACGACACGGAAATGATGCCATATGGGTCATCACAGATAGATTAACCAAGGTGGCACATTTTATTCCAGTAAAGACAACCCACACCACTCAGAAGCTTGCCAGACTTTATCTCTCCCGTATTGTTTGTCTGCATGGAATTCCAAAGACTATAATATCCGACAGAGGCACTCAATTCGTCTCCAGATTTTGGGATCATTTACAACAAGCTCTGGGAACTCAACTAGTGGTCAGTACAGCATACCACCCCCAGACTGGAGGACAGACTGAAAGTGTGAACCAAATTCTAGAAGAAATGCTGAGAGCCTGTGTTCTCACCTATGGAACCTGTTGGGAAGAAAGCTTGCCGTATGCTGAGTTTGCGTACAACAACAGTTACCAAGCCAGTCTACAAATGGCACCTTTTGAAGCCTTGTATGGGCGAAGATACCGTACCCCATTAAATTGGTCAGAGACAGGAGACAGTCGTATCTTCGGCCCAGACATGCTCAAGGAAGCTGAGGACAAAGTTAAACTAATCAGGGATCGACTCAAGACAGCCCAGAGCCGACAAAAGAGTTATTACGATAAAAAACATCGTGAAGTCAGTTTTGAACCCGGTGAATATGTGTATCTACGAGTATCCCCTATGAGGGGCCTGCAATGATTCAAAGTTAAAGGAAAGCTGGCACCACGATTTATTGGACCCTTCTGTGTGATTGCACGAAGAGGCACAGTGGCCTACCAGCTAGACCTACCTGAAGAACTGTCAGACGTCCATGACGTGTTCCACATCTCACAGTTGAGGAAATGTGTAAGCAATCCAGAGAAGCATGTATCTCATGAGAGCATTGACGTGCAACCAGACCTCACCTACAGGGAACGTCCAATAAAAATATTGGAGGAGTCTGAAAGAAGGACCCGTCAGAAGACAATTAAGTTTTTCAAGGTTCAGTGGAGCAATCACACCGAGGATGAAGCGACATGGGAAAGAGAGGATTTTCTTCGGGCAGAGTACCCACACCTATTTGAGGATCAGCTGAAATCTCGGGGACGAGATTTTTCCTAAGGGGGTAGGTGTTGTAACACCCCAAAAATTTTGGTTTGATTTTTTTTACCAAATTCTTTATTTGATTTAAAGGAGGTTATTTGAATTTTTCTAAAGAGGGACTCTCCTTCTCAAATCCTTTTTATGACAAATCTTTTATGAGTCCTTCTTGATCTTGATTGTGGTCTTGAGGGTTTTTCAACATGTGTTGGTTCAACACAAATACTCTTGGGTTGTTTTACTATTTCTTTTATTAAAAAGAATTCCTAAAATTTTTGGATTTATCTTTCCCTATTCAAAAATACTCTCTTGCCATGACCTATGTTGTAAATTTTCTTCCTAAACCCTCCTCCCTACTTTGGGTCAAGCCAAGCATCCAATTCCAGCAAGTTTCAACCTCTTTTAGATTTTATTTCTATTTATTTTTAACCTCAAACTTTTTTTCTGTAATTTATTTGGACCCTTGGGATTTACAAAGGAAGTACCAGATTCCTTGAGCTATTAATCCCAAGTAAATTACCCTAGCTACTCCTTGGTACCCTCAACCTAGATCCATCAAGAGCTGCTGGTCCACAGTTCAAATTTTTCAAAATTTGCTTACTGCAAGTTTGGACCAGATTTGCTATTTTTGGTGAAATTCATTCTTTTCCCTTTCTAAAAATTCTGAGAAAATTTAGGTAGTCTCTGGATGCATCAAGAGACCACCCCTCCAAGTTTTAGCTCTAGAAAAAATTTCCACGTGCGACAAACATTTCGTCGAACAACTGGCGTGCACTATTTCAGTCAAATTCAGAGTTTCAGTGTTAAGCTTTAGGTAACAGTGTCGTTTTCGTCAGAGCTCCGCGTCAATCTCACCAGTGCGCGCGTTGGCCCGTTGCTCCCTGTTCCTCCTTCTTATCTTGGGCGTCGCACGGACGGTTGGCCGGTTGTGGGCGTCGGTGGTGAGCGGGCGCGCTGGCACTGCCCCCTTCCACGGCAACAGGGCCGTCGGCAGCCATCGCCAGAGGCCTCCCTTGCAGAACGCCGCAGCATAGCACCGCCCAAACCACCAGGGACCTCCGCGTGGCCATCCCTCACCTACACGCGCACGGCAGAGCCGTCGGCGTGGCCTGAGCAGTGCAGAGCACGCTCTCTGCACTCGCCGTGGCCGTAAGCCACCTTTCCATCGAACGGCGAGTCCCCTGCATAACCAGCTTGGTTTAGTGCTAATATGGAGACTAGAGAGGTGCAGCAACATGCCCGCAGCCGTAACCTCCCTGCTAACCGCGTCGACCGCCATGATCCGCGCCGGAGTAAATCTCCGTCACGGCAACCCCCATCACCCGCCTATAAATAGAAGGCCCCGAGCCATCCAGCACCTCAGCACCACTCCACCTCTCCTCAGAACCACGCTCCACTCATCAGAGGGCCTCGGGAGGGTCTTCTTCCTTGCCTTCGGCCGCCCCGATCCGCTTCGGGCTCCAGCTAAATCCTCTTTGGTGAGTGAGCTCCCGTAGGCCAGATTTGGTCAGCCGCCTCCTAGTGCACTCACTCCCCTGACCCGCGCGTCAATTTGGCGTCTGCAGCTCTCCTCGGTGAGATCCATCCCCGCCCGACGCCACCGTCCGCCATAGAGGAAGTGGCCGTCGACGTGGTACTCACCGACGACCAATTCCACCACCCACCGATGCAGAATTGTCCAGTAAGTGCAACCATCCCCTTGCCCTCCTCTAGTTCGCCGTTGATCGTCGTCGGCGTTCATCGTTTGCTTCTTGCGCCGGCGAGCTCTTTTTAAACCTGACGGGTGGGACCCCCTCGTCAGCCTCTCCTCTTCTTATTCGAACCGTTTTCTGAAGACGCCTTCGGGCAGAATACGTTTTCTCTTTGGTTTGGCGTATTTCTATCCGAAACGTTTTCTATTTATTCAAACTAGCCCCTGGACGGTTTTCTGTTTCTTACAGATTGGTCCCTGGACAAAAACCTTTATAACTTTTAAACAAAAGATGATTTTGAGTTGATTCTTTTTCTGTCATCTCTATTTTTCTGCCTAGTTTTTTATCACATTTATTTGAAAAATATTTGGAACTATTTTTATGCATGCACGGTATTTACGTTAGAATCCGATATTTTTATGTAACGTAGATACCGAAGGAGGTGACGGTGCCGTCAACTTCGCCGAGCTAGACTCCGACTACTCCGAACCAGGCAAGCATGTTTGAACCTTTGATATGATGAGTGTTTTTCATGTTTGCTTGAGTGGTTTTCTCATGGCATGTTTATATAAGCATTTGTTGAATGTTATATTTCATGCAAGGTAAGTTGCAAGTGAGCTACAAAACTTGATGTGATCATGAGATGGTGAAACAACCTAATCATGTGGTGGCATGATAGGTTGCAAGCTGGTATTGTTGGAGCATGCCAGTTCTAAAACAAACTGTTTAACTCCAGTGTTGACATAGATCGAGTCTTGTTCCCGTTCGCCTTCTTTTCGTGCAGCCATATGTTTTCTGCAAAGAATACGGTTTAGTAAGTTGCAAACCTCTTTCCATGTACACACCAAATAGAGGGGCCGTGATGAGGGTTCCATGGCCCTGGATTAAAGCCCGTCATCCGGTCAGGGGGCATGGGTGTTTCCGGTTGGGACCGAGAGGGAGGCACCCCTTAGAGCGCGCGATATAAATTTGATCCCATGCTATTCGAGGTGTTGGCCTCCCCGTCTTAGAGTTTTTCTTGAACGTTGCCTAGGGTGATTCCTGGCAGCGGGATGTGGAATGGGTGTGTACTGGTTAGATGTGTTTTCTTCTAAAATACCATAGACGGAACTAGTCCTTTGTGACTACTGAAATCCGTTGGCTGTGGATAAAAAGTACAAACTCTGCAGAGTAAAAACTATTCGAGTATCCATGTCCTCGGTCAAGGACGTTGGTTGACAGATCTAGTGTCAGTCTCAGTGTCAGTCTCTGGAGAACAAACATGTTAACTGACAGTGGTAAACCCAACTGAATATTATTCCTGTGGATAGACTAACCTGTTTATTATTATATACCGAGTATTCCTTGGGATGGTGCTACCTCCATGGACTTCTCGAATTCAAATGATGAAATATAAGCCCTTTATGTGATGTCACTCAGACGTCCGACTGTGGCATTCTTGTGATTTACTTTTGATATAAGCCCTTTATGTGATGTCGCTCAGACGTCCGACTGTGGCATTCTTGAGATTTACTTTTGATATAAGCCCTTTATGTGATGTCGCTCAGACGTCCGACTGTGGCACGTACTGTCATTTACTTTTCAGTATAAGCCCTTTATGTGGTGTCGCCCTGACGCCCGATTGCGGCATGTTAATTTATTTTTACCTTTCGAGGCGTCGCTTCAGACACCCGATCGGTCTTCTGCTATTTTATTGGGATTTCGAGAGGAATACCACCTGACTTCCTTTTTATTTATCTTGCCGTGCAAATTTGTTACCTGAGTGTGTATTACCAATTTGCTCATGTACATCATGTTTGCATTCGTTATATCTTATGTCCAAACTATCTTGCGAGTACATTCAAAGTACTCACCTGGCTTGTTGATTTGGCCAGATGTTGACAAAGGCGATCTTATGGATGAAGAGTACGATAGCGAGTCCGATGCCTAGAGGAGTCCCAGTCAGTCCCTTGCGGTCCTGGAGTCGGTCACTTGTATTATATACGCTTCCACTACCCTAATAAAATCATCGAGCCTCACTCCGGCGCTTGATGAGTTGTAAGATTTTGGAGTCATGTCACCCACTTCACTGTGACATATCCACCACCACTTTTATTATGAGTTAGTAGTTATGCCACCACACCCTTTGTGTCATATCCGCTTTTATGTGTAATATTCGCGTACTTGTAATAAATTGTTGAGCAGCCTCAACTCAACCCTGTATAATATTTTAGTACTACTGGATTTCTGTATCAAGGAATTGTCTACCGGTAAGAAGGATTTTTCTGTACTGGTCTGAAGAAAGGGGCGATTTTTCAATAAATTATTGTTGAAAATCCGGTCCTGACATTGTCCCCCCCCCCCCCCCCCCGAAGCTTCCAGGGTCTCTTATTGCTAGAAAAAAATCTCCAAAAAGTTTCCTGGCATTTGGACTTCATTTGGTACTGATATTCTGCAAAGTCAAAAACAAGCAAAAAACAACAACTATCACTTGGCACTAAGTTAGTAGGTTAGTCCCAAAAAATGATATAAAGTTGCTTGTAAATGTATATAAAACATCCAAGATTGATACTATAATAGCATGGAACAATAAAAAATTATAGATACGTTGGAGACATATCAAGCATCCCCAAGCTTAATTCCTGCTCGTCCTCGAGTAGGTAAATGATAAAAACAGAATTTTTGATATGGAATGCTACCTATCATATTCATCATACAATCTTTTATTTTATAGCATGGACATTTGGATTTGAATGATTCAAAGCAATAGTCTATAATTTGACATGAAAACATCAATACTCAAGCATATCAATAAGCAACCGTGTCTTTCAAAATATCAACGCTAAAGAAATTGATCCCTAGCCCATTATGCTCAATCATTGATCCATTCATGAAACACATTCAAATTTTAGCTACATCCAATGCACATTAAAATAAAATAAAAATTAAAATAGACAGGCCCTTCGTAGAGTAAAAATAAAAATAAAATTGCATTAAAGTAAATAGATAGGCCCTTCGCAGAGGGAAGCAGAGATTTGTAGAGGTGCCGGAGCTCATAGCTTAAATTGAGAGATAAAATTATTTTGAGAGCCATGATTTTCTTGTTAATGAAAACGGCCGAGAATTCCCAATATCTACCATGCTAGATAAATCATAGGCGGTTCCCAAATAGAAAGTAAAGTTTATTTCCTTTCCTCCATTCTCACACAATCCATGGTTAGCCGTATCCATGGGTGCCTTCCATACCAACACTTTCCAAGGAATTTATTACTAACAACATATAAAAAACTTCATTTCGGGACTGGGCATTGATGGCTCGTGTCCGCGTCAGTTTTTTCCCCGAAGAGGAAGGGATGATGCAGCACAGCTACGGTAGGTATTTCCCTCAGTGATGAAACCAAGGTTATCGAACCAGTAGAAGAACCAAGCAACACTATGTAAATGGTACCTGCACACAAAGAACAAATTCTTGCAACCCGACGCGTAAGAGGGGTTGTCAATCCCTCCCGGGTAAAAGATTGGTAAAGATATAATTTGGTAGATGCAAATAGAATAACGGCAAATAAAATTCAGCGAGGTATTTTTGGGTTTTTGATAATATAGATCTGAAAATAAAAGAGGCAAATAAATAAAAAGTCAAATAGCAATATAGATCTGAAGATATATGATGAGAAAATAGACCCGGGGGCCGTAGATTTCACCAGTGGCTTCTCTCGAGAAAATAGCATACGGTGGGTAAACAAATTACTGTTGGGCAATTGATAGAACTTCAAATAATTATGATGATATCGAGGCAATGATCATTATATAGGCATCATGTCCAAGATTAGTAGACCGACTCCTGCCTGTATCTACTACTATTACTCCACACATCGACCGCTAACCAGCATGCATCTAGTGTATTAAGTTCATGGAGAAATGGAGTAATGCAATCAGAATGATGACATGATGTAGACAAGATCTATTCATGTAGGAATAGACCCCATCTTGTTATCCTTAATGGCAATGATCAATACGTGTCTTGCTGCCCCTTCTGTCACTAGGAAAGAACACCGCACGACCGAACGCATCACAAAGCACCTCTTCCCATGGCAAGAAAAATTGATCTAGTTGGCCTAACTAAACCAAAGATTCGAAGATGAAATACGAGGCTATAAGTAATCATGCATATAAGAGATCAAAAGAAGACTCAAATAACTTTCATGGATAAAAATATAGATTTGATCATAAATTCAAAGTTCATCGGATCCCAACAAACACACCGCAAAAAAGAGTTACATCAAATAGATCTCCAAGAGACCATTGTATTGAGAATCAAAAGAGAGAGGAAGCCATCTAGCTACTGCCTACGGACCCGTAGGTCTACAATGAAATACTCACGCATCATCGGAGAGGCACCAATGAGGATGATGAACCCCTCCGTGATGGTGTCTAGATTGGATCTGGTGGTTCTGGAACTTGCGGTGGCTGAAATTGTGTTTCGTCGACTTCCCTACGGTTTTTCGATTTTTGTGGTATTTATAGAGCAAAGAGATGGTGCAAGAGGCGGCCGAGGTGGGCACAACCCACCTGGGCGTGCCTGGGCTCCCAGGCGCGCCCTGGTGGGTTGTGCTCCCCTCGGAGCCCCCCTTCTGTACTTCTTTGGCCCAACAGGTGTCTTCTGGTCCAGAAAAAATCTCCAAAAAGTTTTGCTGCGTTTGGACTTCGTTTGGTATTGATTTTCTGCGAAGTAAAAAACAAGCAAAAAACAACAATTAGCACTGGGCACTATGTCAATAGGTTAGTCCCAAAAAATGATATAAAGTTGCTATAAAATGATTGTAAAACATCCAAGAATGATAATATAAAAGCATGGAACAATAAAAAAATATAGATACGTTGGAGACGTATCAGGCATCCCTATTGTCGGTGTCAAAACCGGTGGATCTTGGGTAGGGGGTCTCGAGCTGTGGATCTTTGGATCAAGGGGGAACAAGGGACGATGAACACGGTGTTTACCTAGGTTCGGGCCCTCTCGAAAATGGTAAAACCCTACGTCTTGCTTGATTGTATTTGATATGTATGGTATGGTTACAGAGTTGATCTACCGTGAGGTCGGGCGAGCTAAATCCTAGGTTGATGGGGTGATGAGTGTTGCTCTAACCCTAATGACTAAATCCCCTTGGTTTATCTAGACAACAATTGGGTTAGGGTTACATGTGATTGGTTACAATAAAGGAAAGATCACGCTAGTCTTGACTTGGAGGGCAGTCGACGACTCCGAAGATCTCCTGTCCGGTCATGGGTCCACAATCTAGCTTGGCCCCACAGTGGCCCATCAGTCCAGCCCATATGTAATGGGCCGACGGCCCGAGGACCCCTTAGTCTAGAACTCCCTCACTAGCCCCCGAATTAGCCTCCAACACCGGGGGATTGTCATCTGGCGTGCTCCAAATCTTCGGCTTGCGAGGTGAGTTCTTTACTTGTATCGTTCGGACAAGTGTTTCAGGGTGGAATTCTGTCCGGATCAACATCAGAGGCTTGCCACCCAGCATAGTCCGGATCAAAACTGCATTCGTGCCCGACCGGTTTGGCAATCCGGATTTCTGGGACCTTATCAGAACATGGTGGGGCCATCGGGGTTTAATACTTTCCTCGGGGCAAGAGCAAACCATTGACCGTCGTGAGCCTTTTTAGAAGGTGAACGGCCCAACACCCCGTTTTGCAGACCCGTCCCTTCCTCATTTAAGATGAAACGTCTATTTATAGAACCCAAAGTACGGGGAACAACTGACCTGTCCTTCCTTAGAAGCCAACGCTTGAGAAACCTTAGACACCATGGCCGACGCCCCAAGCTCCTCTTCACGACCTCATGGTCCCCTTCCAGGCGACTGGGCAAGCTGCTTCGTTTTATGTCTCCGACTGAGCAACCTGAAAATGCAAGGATACCTTCCTGCAGCAGATCTTGTTCCTGTTCACGCCGGATTGATCTCCATAGATGGCAAAGCATTTGCCGAGAACTTCCCTGCTCCAAGAAAGGAAGAGAGGGTATGTTTCGTACCCTTTCTCCTACGGGGCCTTGGCTTTCCCATTCATCCCTTTTTACGGGGTTTATTAGAGTTCTACGGGATCCAGCTTCACCACCTTACCCCGGGGTAAATACTGCATGTTTCTGGTTTCCTGGCCCTCTGTGAGATATTCCTGAGCTGCGAACCTCACTTTGATTTGTGGAGAAAGTACTTCTGCCTCATACCACGCGCCCGCAGAGGGTCAATGTTCGAAGTAGGTGAGCAGAGGTATGGCGCATAGCCGGGACAGGGTATCCCATCGGGACTCCACGAAAAGACTCCGAAGAATGGACCTCGAAATGGTTCTATATCGAAGATGTTCCGCTCTCCGACCCAGTCCGGCGGGGGCTGCCCGAATACTCAAGCGCCCCACTAAAAAAACGATTTAACTGGTGACCCAAGAGCCCTTCCCAACTAGACAGCGAGGAGGTGCTCCTTTTGGCCACCAAAGTTCGGTTGCTAGCCCATAGCAAACTGACCATGATTGAAGTGATGGCCGCCGCCATAGCCCGGTGTGTACAGCACCTTCAACAGAGGGGACATCCTTTGTATTGTTACAACGAGACCAGCGATGCAACTCGCTACAAGCGACAAGGGCTGGATAATCAAGCGGCTATGGCCAAAATATTAGCCGACCTCTTCAAAGGAGAGGAAGAAGATTTTGCTCAATTGAGTATCCAGAGTAACCCTCCCGGATACAATCCAGCAGCCTGAGTAAGATTCAATCCTTTGTCTGTAGTTCGGAGATTATGTCCGAACACTTACTGATTGTTCAATTCTTTAAAACAGAGTTGGAGGCATCAGATCGAGTCCATCCACTGCCCTTCTCCTCAACCGGAGAATCATTCAAGAGATGACAACCGGGCTATCATGATGATCTGGAGACGTCAGTTGTTTTTGAAGACGGGGTCTTTTACCAGGAAAGCCTTGACGGCACCAAGGTTGCCGTGACAGCTGACCACCCCGGGGCTCTTCCTTCCTCCACTGTAAGTGAAAGGAAGAGCTCTTGCCGAATGGGGCGATCGCCTTGCACCCTCCCGCACATTCTGACTTCTATTCCCAAGGGTCACCACACTACACGTCGAACAACCATGGGAGGAGAGCGGCATACGCCATCCTTAGCCCATAATGGGGCATCCAAGAGGAAGGCCTCCGCAGGGTCAGAAGCAACCTCTCCCTCGGCTCAAAGGTAATATGTTTGGGACCATGAAAAGGATCGTTCCCAAATATCTTTTGTCTAAAGTTTGCTTAGCTCTACAAAAGAACAGTACCATCGCGCCAATCCGAAGACTCCCTTTGGCGCAGGCCAGGGCCCTTGCCGAACACGCAGCTGCCGGCGCCCCTCCGGAGGATCCCGATGATGTCTCGGTTACCAACTCCGAAGTTGAGAGTGTGATGAATCACTGCCGCCGGAGGGAATCCTTACGTCATGCTGCCTTCACTGACTAGCAATTCAATGCATTTAATTCGGTGGACGAGTACCTTGGAGTGGCCCGAACAGGGCTTGAAGGGATCGCCGGTCTCTTTGCTGCCAAAATACAGGTGCGAGATGGCTTAAAAGCAGATCATAGTTCCTAACCCAGTAGCCCCCAAGCCTTAATTTGGGCGGGACGTCCGAGTTAAGGATCTTGTATTATCTTGACTTTGCAGGCCGCGAGGGAACAGAATAGCAAGTTATCCAAAGACCTCGAGCGGAGCCGAACAGAGTTAGCTGAAGCTAAAGCCGATCTGGAAGCAGCTAAAAAAGTTACCAGTGAAATTCCTGGTGAGTGAAAAAGCTTTAGAATGCGTAGTAATTGTATGGCGTTTCCTACGTATTAATGCCATTCTCTCCCCGTATCCATCGAATCCGTAAGCCAATTGCAGAAGGAACTGGAGGCTGGCAAACGAGTGCTGACATGAAGTCATGAGGAGAAGAATGTGCTCAAGGGGGAAAATCAGCGGAAAGCCAAGGAAATTGAGAGTTTAAAATCTCAGTTGGCGGAAGCCTTGGAGGAGAACCAGAAGCTGAAAGGTGGCATATTCGGTAAGTCATGAATTCAGTATCACCAGTATTGTGGATGATCATAATATTTTGAGAAACATGCTGCCCCTATTTGCTAGGTCTCCTGACAGGTCGGCCAGAGGAGGAGGTCAGTTCCTTTAGTGGGAACCTTTTGAAGGAGCTAACCAAAACGCACAAAAGGGCCCAGAAGGCCATGAAAAGCATGGTTAAGGCATTATGGCCGCTGGAAGCACCGCCAGATAGCATGGCAGAGCTGGCTAGCCGCTTTAAGGGGGCAAGGCGGTGCTTCGAATTATGGAAGAAATCGGCCTGCTGGGAAGGAGCGCGTGAGGCTTGGGCAATGGTGAAGACCCGGTTTACCAAACTTGAGCCTGGACATATGGCTCGAGTTGGACCTGTGGGGCCGAATGGGCAGGAAATACCTCTTAACTTAGAATATGACCAAGTGATGCCCGCTGCTCGGTACTCCCAGGAGGATTGTGTCTTGGACAATTTGATAGATGGTATTGATAAAGAGTAGGGTGCGTGATTCTATGTATCCATGTACTTTACATCGTGCCATTCTCAAACCGCGATAAAAACGTTGTCTTAACCGGCCATCGGCTTCCTCCTCCCCGACCAGTGATTGGGGAGTGTTTCATACTATATGCCCTAACGAACAGGGGATGATTCTAGTAACCAGGCAATCCAGCCATTTGGTGTGAACAGACAAAACACGCGCAACGAGAAATGTTATATTACTTTGTAACGTAAGAAACATCTTCCGAAGAAAATAGTTCCTCCAAGGGTTCCTTTCTTCGGGTCTGGTATGTTGACCATAAGCCGTTAGTTCGGATGCCGATGTCACACATATGTTCGTGGTTTTTAGGAACCAAGAATAATGGGCTGGCGGCTAGCGCCTGTTTATTTTCACTTCCCTAGAGACCGACACATTATTTTCTGTAAGAACGCTACCTTTCGGCTTCACCCGTCTGAGGTACATATCCAAATTACCCGGGCATAACAATCGCAGAGGTGCTCCCTTTACTCCCTAGCCGAACAATAGGAAACGTAGGGGTAAACACAGGAGCCAGGCAACCCAGCTTGGCAAAGGACTTAAGTCAAATAGGTGCATATAATGGCTTGAGAGGTATGGGAAGGGTATTAATTCGAACATCACAAACAAAGCTTGTGAGCAGAATATTGTAATCGGCTACTTTAAATGCAGCCCCTAGGTAAAGCAGGGTAGTACATCCGAAGATGTGTACAGTGGTGACCTATTGTGTTACGGTTTATCCAAACTATAGGTCGAGAGGCTAAAGCTCCAAGAGTAAAATAAAGAAACACATAGACTCGAAGGAAAAACGAGGAGTGTCGATGGCGACGCCAAATTAGGCATAAAAATGCCGAAGCCGAGCCGCATTCCATGGGTTGGGTTCAAGGCGGTTATCTGACGGGCGGCGGAGACGGTACGCTCCTCCTGCGAGTACTTCATCTATAATGAAGGGGCCCTCCCATTTGGGTAAGAGCTTGTGCTTCTGCTTCTTGGAGAGGCGGAGAACGAGCTATCCCGCGTTGTATGCCTTCGCCTGAACCACCCGACTCTGGTATCGTCGTGCTTGCTGTTGATAAAATGCGGAGCGTGCACGTGCGATGTCGCGCTCTCCTTCCAAGGCGTCCAAGTCATCCTGCTGATCCAGCTCGGCCTCCTTTTCTTCGTACATTCATACTCTAGGTGCGTCATGGATCAAATCACATGGGAGGACTGCTTCTGCACCGTACACCATAAAGAACGGGGTGTATCATGTTGAGCGATTAGGAGTGGTGCGCAGCCCCCATAGCACGGAGTCCAGCTCCTCTACCAAGTGGCAATCTGATTCCTCGAGGGAACGGATTGAGCGAGGCTTTATGCCGCTCATGATTAGACCGTTTGCTCATTCTACCTGCCCATTAGTTTGTGGGTGGTATACCGAAGCGTAGTCGAGCTTTATGCCCATCTTAGCACACCAATCTTTAACCTCTTGGGCGGTAAAGTTGGACCCATTATCCATGATTATGCTGTGGGGGACACCATAACGGTGTACGACGTCTGATATGAAGTTAACAACTGGTCCAGATTCTGTAGAGGTTACCGGTTTTGCTTCAATCCACTTAGTGAATTTATCAACCATTACCACTAGGTACTTCTTCTTCTTGGTCCCCCCTTTAAGTGGTCTGACCATGTCGAGCCCCCAGACTGCAAATGGCCAGGTTATCGGTATAGTCCGTAGAGCTGTGGGGGGCATATGGCTTTGATTTGCAAATAGTTGGCACCCAACGCAATGTTGGACTAGCGTACGTGTGTCCACGTGGGCTGTGGGCCAGAAGAACCCTGCTCGGAAAGCCTTACTAACCAATGTCTGAGCTGCTGCATGGTGGCCGCCCAGGCCAGCATGTATCTCAGCGAGAAGCTGCCGCCCCTCCTCTTCGGAGGTGCATCGCTGAAGGACTCCTGTGGTTCTCTTTTTATAGAGCTCTCCTTCATGGACCTTGTATGCTTTAGAGCGCCGAACTATGCGTCGCGCCTCCGTCTGATCATCCGGGAGTTCTTGTCACAGGAGGTAGGCTAGCAAGGGCTCGGTCCAAGGAGCGATTATGGCCATGATTTCGTGGGCTGAAGGTGTTTCTTCGAGTGCGGATCCCCCGATGATATAGTCATCGGGCTTGATTTCTGGCGGGATGACTTGGGCGGGCTCGCTGGTGGTGATGCCATTGTCCCCGCCCTGCCATACCATGGATGGCCTGAAGAGCCTTTCTAGAAAGGTCTTTTTAGGTACTGGGTCACGCTTGGCGCCCATGCGGGCCAGGAAATCCGTGGCTTGGTTACTGTCTCTAGAGACATGATGGAATTCTAGGCCCTCAAACCGGGCTGACATCATGAGGACGGCGTTTCTGTATGCCGCCATTTTCGGGTCTTTGGCGTCAAATTCACCGTTGACCTGGGAGATGGCGAGGTTCGAGTCTCCTCGCACCTCTAGCCGCCGAACACCCATTGACGTTGCCATCCGAAGACCATGCAACAGTGCCTCATATTCGGCTGCGTTATTAGAATTCGAGTACATAATCTATAGGACATACCGAATATTGTCACCTATGGGGGATATTAGGATCACCCGAGCCCCCAGTCCGGCTAGCATTTTAGAGCCATCAAAGTACATAGTCCAGTGTGAATATGTATTGTATTCCCTGGGGAGTTCAGCTTTGGTCCATTCGGATAGAAAATCGGCCAACACCTGAGAGTTAATAGCTCGGCGTGGTTTATATATGACATCGAAGGGGATGAGCTCTATGGCCCATTTGGCGATGCGGCCCGTGGCATCTCTGTTATTGATTATATCGTTGAGGGGTACCTCAGATACCACTGTCACCGAACACTCTTGAAAGTAGTGTTGCAATTTTTGGGACGCCATAAAGACCGTATATGCTATCTTTTGGTAGTGTGGGTATCAGGATTTGCACGGTGTGAGGACCTCAGACACATAGTACACTGGCTTTTGAACCTGGAACTTGTGGCCCTCTGATTTCCCTTCGACGATGAGCACCGCACTCACCACTTGATTGGTGGCTGATATATACAACAACATAGGTTCACCGATACCTGGTGCAGCCAGGATAGGGTTTCCTGCCAGGAGGGTTTTGATTTCTTCCAGTGTCGCAGTCGCTTCATTTGTCCACTCAAAGTTCTTTGTCTTCTTGAGTAGCTTGTATAGAGGCAGTGCCTTTCGCCAAGGCGGGAGATGAAGCGGCTTAAGGCCGCCACACAACCTGCCAGCTTCTGTACATGTTTGAGTTCTGTTGGAATTGCTAGCTGGGACAGGGCCATGATTTTAGTCGGATTGGCCTCGATTCCTCTATGGGAGACAATGAATCTGAGCAGTTTGCCGGCGGGGACTCTGAAGATGCATGGGTCCGGGTTGAGATGTATATCATAAGCCCATAGATTTTTGAAGGTCAAGCGAAGATCGGCCATGAGTTGTTCGACTTTTTTGGTTTTAATGACCACGTCGCCCACATATGCCTCGACCGTTTTGCCAATTTGGTTTTCCAAGCATGTTTGAATCATGCGTTGGTATGTGGCTCCTGTGTTCTTTAACCCAAAAGGCATCATGTTGAAGCAGAATGGCCCGTAGGGGATGATGAACACGGTTGTAGCTTGGTCCGACTCCTTCATCTTTATTTGGTGATATCCGGAGTATGCGTCAAGAAAGCATAGTGAGTCGCGTCCGGCGGTGGCATCGATGATCTAATCTATGTGAGGTAAGGGGAAGGGATCCTTGGGGCAGGTCTTGTTTAGGTCCTTGAAGTCAACGCAGAGCCGCCAGGACTTGTCCTTCTTGGGTACCATGACCAGGTTTGCTAGCCACTCCGGATGCTTAATTTCACGGATGAATCCGGCCTCCAGTAGTTTTGCCAACTCTTCACCCATGGCCTGTCGCTTGGGTTCGGAGAATCGGCGTAGTGTCTATTTGACTAGTTTGAAGCCTTTTACGATGTTCAAGCTGTGCTCCGCTAGCCTCCGTGGGATGCCTGGCATATCCGAAGGGTGCCAGGCGAATATGTTCTAGTTTTCATGTAAAAACACACGCAGTGCTTCATCAACTGTGGGGTCTAGTTGTGCCCCGATGGACGTCATTTTATTCGGGTCTCTCGGGTGCACTAGGAATTTTACTATTTCATCAGCTGGCTTAAATGATGTGGATTTTGGCCTTTTACTAAGGACCACGTCGTCCCTGTTGACTGTAGTGCGGAGCGTTGTTAGTTCTTCGGCTGCTAGAGCCTCGGATAGTGCTGCGAGGGCAAGCGTTGCGGTCTTATTTTCAGCTCGGAGAGCCGTGTTCAGATCGCTGGCGAGCGAGATCATGCCATTAGGCCCTAGCATTTTGAGCTTCATGTATCCATAATGTGGTACGGCTTGGAATCATGTGAATGCCTCACATCCCAAGAGGGCGTGGTATCCGCTGTGGAAGGGCACAACGTGAAATAGTAAGGGTTCGGATCTATAGTTGTCGGGAGTACTGAATACTATGTCCAAGGTTATGCGTCCGGAGCAACGCGCCTCCCTACCGGGTATAATTCCTCTAAATGTGGTATGACTGTGCTCGATGCGGGATCTGTGGAGCTGCATTTTGTCGAGTGTGTCCTCATAAATGAGGTTCAGGCCGATGCCCCCGCCCATCAGTACTTTAGTTAGTCTGAAGCCATCAATTTATGGGGTCAAGGACTAGCGCGGCGGGCGCGTGGGTGGGACGGGATCTTGGCTCATCCTTCTAATCGAAGGTGATAGGTGTGTCCGCCCATGGCTGTGTGGCCATCACCTGGTAAACTTGGCCGAGCTCTCGAAGAGCCCTTTTCCTTTGGTTGTTTGAGGAGAAAGTCTCGTAAACTGTTAGGACATCATCGTCATGGGGTGGCGTTGTTGGTCGTCTATCAGGAGGTGTGAGACCAAGGATACTTTCGCCACTTTTGGCCACCTGCCTTACCAGCCAACAAGCTCGAAGCCTCTGAGTCAGATTTGCATTAAGCAGGGCCGAGTGTATAGGGAATGGTTTATCCAGTAATTCATCCAGAACCATTCTGGGTTTATTTTTCTTTTCGGCGGGCTCGTGCTCGGGAGAACCTCTCGTATATGCCCGCTATGTTTGTGCTTTCCTGGGATGCGGGGCGGGGACTGACTCCTTGTGCATTTGCAGTAACCTCCAGGTGCTTTCCATGTCTCAATATTTGCGTACCATGTGTGATAATTCGATGAAGTTTTGCATGCGGCGGCAGGCGAGGGCATTTAACATCCCTGCGTCCTGATACGTCTCCAACGTATCTATAATTTTTTATTGTTCCATGCTGTTATTTTATCATTCTTGGATGTTTTACAATCATTTTATAGCAACTTTATATCATTTTTTGGTACTAACCTATTGACATAGTGCCCAGTGCCAGTTGCTTTTTTTTGCTTGTTTTTTACTTCGCAGAATATCAGTACCAAACGGAGTCCAAAGGCAGCGAAACTTTTTGGAGAATTTTTATGGACTATAAGACACAACTTGGGCCAAATAAGTACCAGAGGGGGGCTCTGAGGGGAGCACAACCCACCAGGGCGCGCCTGGGGGCCCAGGCGCACCCAGGTGGGTTGTGCCCACCTCGGTGGCCTCCCGCACCGCCTCTTCGCCCTATAAATACCCAAATATTCCAAAAACCCTAGGGGAGTCGACGAAAAACAATTCCAGCCGCCGCAAGTTCCAGAACCACTAGATCCAATCTAGACACCATAACGGAGGGGTTCATCATCCTCATTGGTGCCTCTCCGATGATGCGCGAGTAGTTCATCATAGACCTACGGGTCCGTAGGCAGTAGCTAGATGGCTTCTTCTCTCTTTTTGATTCTCAATACAATGGTCTCTTGGAGATCTATTTGATGTAACTCTTTTTGCGGTGTGTTTTTGGGATCCGATGAACTTTGAGTTTATGATCAGATCTATATCCATGAATATTATTTGAGTCTTCTTTGATCTCTTATATGCATGATTACTTATAGCCTCATATTTCTTGTTCGAATCTTTGGTTTAGTTAGGCCAACTAGATCGATTTTTCTTGCCATGGGAAGAGGTGCTTTGTGATGGGTTCGATCGTGCGGTGTTCTTTCCCAGTGACAGAAGGGGCAGCAAGACACGCATGTATCATTGCTATTAAGGATAACAAGATGGGGGCTATTCCTACATGAATAGATCTCGTCTACATCATGTCATCGTTCTTATTGCATTACTCCATTTCTCCATGAACTTAATACACTAGATGCATGTTGGATAGCGGTCGATGTGTGGAGTAATAGTAGTAGATGCAGGCAGGAGTCGGTCTACTAATCTTGGCGTGATGCCTATATAATGATCATTGCCTTGGATATCGTCATAATTATTCGATCTTCTATCAATTGCCCAATAGTAATTTGTTTACCCACCATATGCTATTTTCTTGAGAGAAGCCACTAGTGAAATCTACGCCCCCGGGTATATTCTCCATCATATTTGCTTTGAGATCTATTTTTATTCGCTTTTGTTTTCAGATCTATTATTTCAAAAACCCAAAAATACCTTGCTGCACTTCTTTGCTATTTATTTTATTTCGTGTTTTATCGAGATCTATTTACCCAATCTATCACAATTTTTATCCCGTCCACATGACAATTTTTGGCACCATTACCCGTTGAGGGATTGACAACCCCTCATAAGCATTGGGTTGCAAGTATTTGTTCTTTGTGTGCAGGTACCGTTTACATGGTGTTGCTTGGTTCTCCTACTGGATTGATACCTTGGTTTCATAATTGAGGGAAATACCTACCGTAGCTGTGCTGCATCATCCCTTCCTCTTTGGGGAAATAGTGACGTATTTCAAGTGACATCAAAAGGAATTTCTGGCACCGTTGCCGGGGAGGATCAAGTCAAGATAGTCTCCCGTCAACTAGCCACTTCTGGCGCCATTGCCGGGGAGACATCATCAACATCTATCAGGTTCCTAATCACAAATCTCATCTCCTTGCAATTTACGTCATTTGCCATTTGCCTCTCATTTTCATCTCCCCCACTTCACAAAAAATTGCCATTTTATTCGCCCTCTTTTTCATTTGCCTTTTCTCGTCAGGTCTCTTATATGCTTGAACTAGTCATCATGAGTGATTTTGGTATGGCAGAAACAGATGATGGTCTGACTCCTAAAATTAGATGATCTGGCAATCTGGATGCTAAAACTTTTGTTTTGGGGGCAAGGGAACATTATGGGAAAAGAACATACCCAAGATTTTTTCAATTGTGTTGGAAATTTGACTCTTGATGATACTCTTATACTTAAAAGAACTAAATCTTATGCGGAAGCTATTTCAGCACTAGTCCTGAAACTTGAAAATAGATTTATCCGTATCCACCCTACCTTGCAAAGATTATTTTATGAGCTACCAGTTATAAAGGATCCGAAAGCTAAAAAAGCTAGCCACCCTTGTTCTTATGAATGAATTTGATCACATAGTACGGGAGGCGAGGGAAATTTTCGATTTTTATGGTATGAGCCGTGAAAAACTGGTAATAAATGAGATCCTTTACAATAGTGATTATATGTTGAGACATTTGCTTGGAAATAATCAATTTTTTTATGAGAATCTTAAAAAGGAAATCCCCATTTTAGATATAATTCAACAAGTTTTCAATGATGTTAATCATCATTATTCTTGAATTGTTGCCGGAAATCAAAGGGGATATGTAGATGTGCAACTTGATAATGCTAAAAATTTTATGGATAATGTGTTTTAAGTTATTTTTGCAAAAACCTCCTGACAAGAACACATATACGGAGAATAAGAAGAAAGATGACAATACTTGAATCTATGCATTATGCCTACCTAGGGGCATAAAACGATAGCCCTTGTTGGGAGGCAACCCAATGAATAAAATTTATTTTTACCTTTTTCTTTCTATTTTTGAGTGTTTGCACAATTATGCCTCTGTTATGATTGTGTTTTTAAGTTTTAATTAGTGTTTGTGCCAAGTAAAGCCTTTGGGATCACGTTGGGTGATAGTTGATTTGATCTTGTTGGAAAACAAAAACTTTTACGTCCAGTAAAGTAATTTTAGAGATTCACAGAAGCAACAAAAAACTATGAATGTTTTACACGAGCTTGATATAAAAATTGCCTACGCCATCCTAAATTTTCAAAAAAATTGGAGTTACAGACGTAACGGTAAAATTCGCGTCTTTACAGACTGGTATGTTTTCGACAGATTCTGTTTTCGTTGCATTGCGTGCTTATTTTGATGAATCTATGGATTGTATCTGTCGGTGCAACAAACCCCAGGCGTGTGTCGCCCGGACTGTACACAGGCTCAAGAGCAAGGTTGCAACATCCAATATGGGGCCAAGCAGAAGAGATAGCTCTTTGAGAAATCAAAGGGCGGATCAAGAAGACCAAGACCAACCAAATGAGCAAGATACCACTAAGGAAAAACCTCCCTTGCCGGGCAGGCGCGCCTGGCGGGGTCGAGGTTACCCCAAAGACAAGTCTCAGGACTCCCCCGGCAGGCTTGCCGGGGACGCCGAGGGCGGACTACCCCGCCAAAGCGCCACCGCTCCACCTCACCGTGACGCAAGTCATCTATCAGTGCGGTGTCGAGCCCCTAGGTGGTTAAGTGGCTGCCATTTAGCGCGTGGCAGCTGTTTGGAGAGAAGATTACCCCTGTGTGACACCCGTCCGGACGCGTTTCGCACAGGCAGGCAGAAGATGACCAAGACGGCGCGGCAAGGCTTGCCGGGCCGCATCTGCGATGTGACGTTAAGTGGTGCATTTAATGCACTTTGTCCTAACTGCCAGAGTTAGGTATGATAGCACTGTGGCTATCTAATCACTGGATAATGACCATTTTGCCATTGTGGTAACCCCTTAACCTATAAAAGGAGGGCCGCGGCTACCTTAGAAAGGATTCGGACCCCTGTACCCTCATACGCGCGCAGCTGCTCCTGTCCCAAGGCGACCTTGCCGGGCTAGAGCGCTGCGTCTCCACCACGGTCCTCTCATCAATCCACCAAAGCAGGAGTAGGGTTTTACACCTCGCGGCAGTTCGAACCTGGGTAAAAACTGCTAGTGCCATCGCTGTCGTGCTGCTCTACGCTCTCCGCTCTTTGTGCAATGTGCTCTTCCCCCTGCCGAACCAGAAGGGGCCGATGGCCCCATAGGTGGCCGTGTTATACCCCGACAGTATCGGGGAGTATAAACCATGGTAAAGTTAGAATACAGTAGGTATAATGCAATAATAGAATAAGAATGGGTTTGCAACAGTACTTAAAGTGAAGATTGGTTTTCTTATACTTACGGATCTCACAAAGGTTTTGTTAAGTTTTGTGTGATTATGGTTTTCAAGTTTTGGGTGAGATCACGATGGATGAAGGAATAAGGAGTAAGAAGCGCCTAAGCTTGGGGATGCCCACGACACCCCAAGTTAATATTCAAGGAGAAACAAGCAGCTAAGTGATACGTCTCCAACGTATCTATAATTTATGAAGTATTCATGCTGTATATTATCTTTTTTGGATGTTTTACAATCATTTTATAGCAACTTTATATCATTTTTTGGGACTAACTTATTGACATAGTGCCCAGTGCCAGTTGCTATTTTTTTGCTTGTTTTTTACAACGCAGAAAATCAATACAAAACGGAGTCCAAACGCAGTGAAACTTTTTGTGGATTTTTTCTGGACCAGAAGACATCCAATGGGCCAGAGCAGCACCTGGGGGTGCCCCGAGGGGGCACAACCCACCAGGGCGCGCCTGGGCCCCCAGGCGCGCCCCGGTGGGTTGTGCCCACCTCGGTGGCCTCCCGCACCGCCTCTTCGCCCTATAAATTGCCAAATATTCCAAAAACCCTCGGGGAGACCCTAGATCAGAAGTTCCGCCGCCGCAAGCCTCTGTAGCCACGAGAAACCAATCTAGACCCCGTTCCGGCACCCTGCCGGAGGGGGAAATCATCACCGGTGGCCATCTTCATCATCCCGGCGGCCACCATGATGAGGAGGGAGTAGTCCACCCTCGGGGCTGAGGGTTTGTACCAGTAGCTATGTGTTTAATCTCTCTCTCTCTCTCTCTCTCTCATGTTCTTGAGATGCACAATCTTGATGTATCCCGGCTTTGTTAATATAGTCGGATCATATGGTGTTTTCCCCTCTCTATCTTGTTGTGATGAATTGAGTTTTCCCTTTGAGATTTCGTTTTATTGGATTGAATACTTTTATGGATTTGAGAGCACTTGATATAAGTCTTGCATATGAATACCCGTGGTGACAATGGGGTATTATATTGATTCACTTGATATATGTTTTGGCACTCAACTCACGGATTCCCGAGGTAACATTGGGGTAATCTATGCATAGGGGTTGATGCACGTTCTTGTCTTTGTTTCTCCGGTAGAAATCTTGGGGCACTCTTTAAGGTTCTTTGTGTTCGATTGAGCATTACGAATCTGAATTTGCTTTTGTTATTTTAGTACGAACTCTTGGATAGATCGATCGGAAAGAATAGCTTTGAGGTGGTTTCGTGCCCTACAAACAATTTATTCTTATGTTCTCCACAAGATAGGAACATTGGAGTGATTCTTCATCGCACGTTGAGGGATGGTTATATGATCCAATTATATTAGCATTGTTGAGAGATTGCACTAGCGAAAGTACGGACCCTAGGCCTTGTTTTCAAGCATTGCAATACCGTTTGTGCTCACTTTTGTCACTTGCTACCTTGCTGTTTTTATTTATTCAGATTATAAAAATATATTTCTACCATCCATATTACACTTTTATCACCATCTCTTCGCCGAACTAGTGCACCTATACAATTTGCCATTGTATTGGGTGTGTTGGGGACACAAGAGATTTCTTGTATTTGGTTGAAGGGTTGTTTGAGAGAGACCATCTTCATCCTACGCCTCCCACGGATTGATAAACCTTAGGTCATCCACTTGAGGGAAAATTGCTATTGTCCTACAAAACTCTGCACTTGGAGGCCCAACACGAGTCTACAAGAATAAAGTTGCGTAGTAGACATCAAGCTCTTTTCTGGCGCCGTTGCCGGGGAGGTGAGTGCTTGAAGGTATATCTTTAGATCTTGCAATCGAATCTTTTAGTTTCTTGTTTTATCACTAGTTTGGTTTTATAAAAGAAAACAAAAAAAATGGAATTGAGGTGGTCTCATATTATTCATCTTTATAATGTATTTGGTGAAAATGATGGATCGGAAAATTGTGCTCAATTGATAGAAGAAGAATTCAATAAAATGTTTGGCATTAAATCCAGGAATGATGAGCATGATTGCAATGTTGGTAGTATGAATTCTTTGAATATCCATGATGATAATGATATGCAAATCCATAAGCTTGGGGATGCTATGTTTGATGAACATGATCTTTTTAGTCCCCCATGTTTTGATGAGAAAAAATATTATGATGAAAGCATGCCTCCTATTTATGATGATTATATTGATGAAAGTGGATTTGGAGAGGTCATGACTTTATTTAGTGATGAATCCACCATTTTGGAAGAGGCTAAAATTGACTATAATCACAAAGTTGCCATCTATGATGATTATGGTGATGACATGTATGCTATGAAGAATAATGATAACCATGAAACTTGTCATCATGATTTTAATTTTCAATCACATGATAGTTATTTTGTTGAGTTTGCTCCCCACTACTATTCATGAGAATAAATTTGCTTATGTGGAGAGTAATAAAATTTATGTGCTTGTGGATCATGAAAAGAATGCTTTTATGTGATAGTTATATTGTTGAATTCATTCATGATGCTACTGAAAATTATTATGAGAGAGGAACATATGCTTGTAGGCTTCTCAATAATATCAAGTTTCCTCACTTTATGTTGAAAGTTTTAAAGTTGCACTTGTTTTGCCTTCCTATGCTAGTTGATTCTTGTTCCCATGAATTGTTTGCTCATAAAATCCCTATGCATAGAAAGTGGGTTAGACTTAAATGTGCTTGCCATGTGATTCATGATGTTCTTGTATGTTTCAATCCTTATCTTTTATGCGAGCATCGTTGAACTCATCATGCCTAGCTAAAAGGTATTAAAGAAAAGTGCTTGTTGGGAGACAACCCAACACTTTTACCTACTGTTTTTGTGTGTTAACATGATTATGCTACTGTATTAATCATGTTTTATAGCTTTTATTTCAATAAAGTGCCAAGTAAAGCCTTTGGGATAGTGTGGATGATAGTTGACTTGATTCTGTGCAAAAACTGAAACTTTTGCGCTCAGTCCATGAATTTTGAAAATTCACTGGAACGTTATTTTGATCTGAATTTTTTATAGGTGATAGATATACAAATTTCCTACGCTTTCCTAATTTTTCAGAATTTTTGGAGTAGCAGAAGTATGGTTGGAGTACAGATTATTACAGACTGTTCTGTTTTTGACAGATTCTGTTTTCAATGCATAGTTTGCTTGTTTCCTAGTTTCTATGGCTTATATTGCTCAATATAAATTGTGGAAATGATATGATACAGTAGGCATTGTGTGGAAACAATTATGAATCTTGTCTTTGACAGTACCAAAGTGAAATGGTTTGCTCTTTATCATACTAACCTATCTCACGAAGTTCCGTTAAGTTTTGTGTGATTGAAGTTTTCAAGGTTTGGGTGAGATGTCGATATGAGGAGAATAAGGAGTGACAAGACCCTAATCTTGGGGATGCCCAAGGCACCCCAAGGTAATATTCAAGGAATATCCAAGCAACTAAGCTTGGGGATGCCTCGGAAGGCATCCCCTCTTTCTTCTCCAACATTATCGGTAACCTCACTTGGAGCTATATTTTGATTCGTCACATGATATGAGTTTTGCTTGGAGCGTCATTTTATTTTGTTTTGATTTGCTTGCTGATATTTATAATAATGTTTTGCATCTTTATTTTCAGCAAAAATGTCAAGGATAGCCTTTACCATGCTTATTTTGCAAGTCTACATGTTGCTGTTTCGAAAACAGAAAGTTTATCACTGTTGCAAAAATTATCTAGAAAAGTCAGAATGTGATAAAATGTTGAAATTTTTGAAAAATAAGATCTGATAAATTTTCTACAGTGTGGTAAATTTTCATAATTTTTAGAGTTTAATAAGTATTGATACTCTTGCATTTTTTACAGACTGTGCTGTTTTGGCAGATTGCTGTTATGTTTGCATTGTTTGCATATGTTTGCTTGTTTAATGATTCTATTTGAGGATAGGAGTATTAAATATGCAGAGGAATTTAGTATGCAATGTTGAATAATAATTTTAGTGATTTGATACAGTAGAGAATGATAAGGTTTTTGCATTGGTTTATACTAACTTATCTCACGAGTTCTTGTTGAGTTTTGTGTGGATGAAGTTTTTAAGATTTAGGGAAAACGTGATATAAAAGGAATTAAGGAGACACAAAAGCTCAAGCTTGGGGATGCCCAAGGCATCCCAAGATAATATTTCCAGAAGTCTCAAGCATCTAAGCTTGGGGATGCCCCGGTAGGCATCCCACCTTTCTTCATCAACAATTATCGGTTAGTATCGGTTGAACCTAAGTTTTTGCTTCTTCACATAAGTTGTACTATTCTTGGAATGTCATTTTGTCTTGTTTTGTTTAATGTTTTAATAAAATACTTAGATCTGAAAGTTTTTAAATAAGAGAGAGTCCTCAAATTGCTACCCATTTACTTAACTACTCGTTTGATCTTCACTTATATCTTTTTGGAGTAGCTTGTCATTTACTCTTGTTCTTCACTTATATCCTATGAGTAAATTGTTGAATAAATTGAATATAATGAAGTTGAAATTATATGTTCATATCATGCCTAGTGGTAGCTTCACATTGGGTTTAGAAAGTGAAATCTTTTGAAGCTTGACAATCACAATATTGGTCATACAAGCAATTCATGAATGATTACTATAAGGAAGAGAACTTTCACATGCAAATACACTATCTTGGAAATCTTTTGTGATTGTGAGCCCCCATCAAAATATTATATGCCAAAATTGTTGACGTTGGATAAGGAAGACAATGTAATGATTTATGTTTGTTCATATTCACATAGAAGTTATATTGTCATAGATCCTTCAACATGTGGTGCTTGCCCCCCATCTTTGCTAGCCAAAAATTCCGCACCAAGTAGAGATACTACTTGTGCATCCAAAAACCCTTAAACCCAAATCTTATTTTCAAGAGTCCACCATATCTACCTAAGGATTGAGTAAGATCCTTCAAGAAAGGTGACTAGCAGCTCTATCGGCCGCCGGATCAACGACAGGAAAGCGAACACGACCATCATCGTGCAGGGAGGGGTAGTGGTAGAAACCTGGGTGGGTCTGCATCTGGATCTAGTTATAGTGGAGCTCAACGAGAATCTCAAACGCAGCAAACTGAATAGCCTGAGCGGATGTAGAAGCGAAATCACTCCTAGAAGAACGAGTGTAAGTGCTAGCTGTCGTACTGCAGCGCAGGGTAACCACCGCGTGATACTCGTACACTGAATCTGCTAGGCGCTCCCGGTACACCCGATATACCGGGTCGTCACCGTGAGGGTAGAGTCGACGCCACACATGCCGAAGAAGGTGCGGTGAAGTGTACGGTGCCAGCTCCACCTGACACGCATACGGCACTGGAGCCATCTACACTCACAACCATTAGTCGGTTAGCAATAACAATACTTCAAATGCATGCAATGCAGCAAGCAGATGCAAACGCTACCGGCACTCAAAAACCATATATCTACCGTTTAACTAACGCGTTGGCGGTCTAGTGTGTCCTACAGTCAGCGTTGCTCTCATACCAAGCGTTGTGGCACCCCGGCTCAGAGCAACCGGTTTACCTTGCATTGCCAACCCAGAGATCTAGTCTTCTGGCAACACACAACAACTTGGTTCAGAAAACAACCGCTTTATTGATGCTAGCGGAAACATAGGTTCAATATTACATCAAGTAGCGAGGCCAAGCAGCACACACGGTGTGGCTGAACAGTATGTACATTATTTAATGAACATGAAGGGGCCTCAATCACGACAACTACGCGGCAGCGGAACGACGACGAAGCGGAACTCCATAGCACAAGGACACCGATGTGGACACGGTCTAGACACGAGAAGCACTCCGATCCGGTAAGACTTTCCTGAAAACTGGCATGACACGCCAGGTCAGTACATTGAATGTACTTGCAAGCTCACAACAAGTAAAAGCATAATGGCAAAAAATAATATGACAATTAAGCAGGTTAAATGCAATGCTTCAACATACTACTCATGCAGTGAATCATGCTTGTGCACCGAGTCCCTCGGACTCTCTTACGAAACGGGTTACCTCGTAACCAACATCATCATTTCGGTGATCACTCCCAGATCACAAATGATACCAACACTTTGGTTCACATAACAATGACCATCTTCATGGTCTCAACAATCTCATCACATAACCAGTGCCAACCATATAACTGTAGTGTGCAAGATTAACTTAATCATGTTGATCCATGGTGTGACCTACTTACGAGCTGTGTTCGTAACAGAGGACGCGGCTATCGATGGATTTAATAAACACTCTGCAGAGGTTAGTACACTGTACCCACACCACGGAACCCATGGCCTTGCACTCCCATTCGGGTGGACCAACGGCATTCCGACAAAACCAACCCATTGCCATGACACTCTCTCAGCCACTCCAACCAACTCCCCTCTGGGATAAGTCCTGGGTGGCCCCGATGTCAACCAATGACATCCAACGGCCACTATCGCGGCAAAACAATCAACGGTCCCAAATGGGGACAAGGTACCATAACAACAACGGGCACACAAGGTTATGTCTGCTTACCGGGCCAGGGTACCGCACGCCCATAACCTTCCCTCATTGGAGGCACCGACCAGAGGCATGACAACGGACCGAATAAGGGCCTTCCCATAAAGGCAAATGTGGTTGCACTGGGAAGCTCGATTCGGTGGCACCATGACTCGATCAACAATTATGTTCAAGTTGGATTATCATCAGGTTTAACTTGAAAATAAAAGAACTCGAGCCATAGTATGCCATGATCATGAAACTATATGATGTGCAACTGTAAGCACATATCACCGAACTGGAACGGATCAACATCATAAAATCATTCTACTTGCACTACTAATCACTTTAACTCACTGGTTTCAACTTCACTGGTTTTCAATCCCATCATTTTTAAGTTATGCCATTAATATAGTAAAATAAATAACTCATATATGCAAATGATACCGATCATAACCAAAACATAGCCATACTACCAAAAATACTTCTACTGCCTCACACTAGTCCATGCACTCAAACACTACTGCAAACTAAGCACTTCAATCATGACAAAGTAAACTAGCATAAGCAATATTTATTAAATGATTAAATGCATGAACAAAATCATATTCAAGTTCAAAAAATCATAATTATTGAAATGACACCATGCAAATATTTGTGTGGCTTGCCTTAACACAGAGGAGGGTCACACTCCTCTTGGTTCTCCTCTAGGCAAGCTTGTCCTTCTGAAAATAAATAAAATAGCAAAAAGAAAACATCAAGAACACTTCTGAAATTCACCAGAAATTCTAGACAGCAGAGAAAAATCTCAAATTTGGTGTGCTGCTAGAATTTTTCAATACAAACACAATGCAAAAAGAATCAATTCATTTAGACTTATGGTTTAGGAGTTAAGACTGGTCAAAGTTTCTGGTCAAAATTTGAATTAAATTCAAATAAAAAGAAAACCAGGGGGTTGATGTCGAAGGCGTAATCCCGCAGGGCGCCACCACTTATACCGCTTCGGGCGCGGGTGAGTGGCTGACAGTGGGCCCACGTGGTCAAGTTTAGAGAGAGAGGGAGGGAAAACAGAGGAGGGGCCGTGAATCGCCGGTGATTCTCTGGCGAGGAGAGGTCGGCTGCCGTCATGGAGGGGGGGATGGATGCGCAAGACTACGCGGGCCTGTACATACCCGAAACGTGGCTAGGGGTGGACAGAGCGTGTTGCGGTGGTCTTCTCTAGAGACGTCGGCGGAGGGAGCTCATTGAAGTTGGCGATTCCGGTGAGGCAGGGCCGGTCCAGCAGCTCCAACAACACCAGCGCGCACCAGGGGTTCACCAGAGACACGCTGGAGGAGTCGGTCAAGCTCAAGAGGCTCTGGAGGAGTGGGAAGCAACAGAAGGGATCGCCAGCGAGCTCGGGTCGGGAACGACGGCCAGAGGCCTGCCCGGCCGGGCTGCGGCTATCTACGGCATCATGGTGATTGTGTGAGTGTGTTGCGATGCTCGGAGAGGCTGGGGAGGGGCTGTATTTATAGGTGGAGGGGAGGGGGTCTCGGGCTCCGCCGGAGCTCTCTGGAAACGACGCACGGTGACGAAGAGCTCCAGTGAGAGGGGGAGAAGAGGTCGGGGTTCACGCGGCCACTGTGTGAGGGAGGAGACGAGCACAGGGGCTCGGGTGGCGATGAGAACAGTGGCACGGGCGCACTGTATGCTTGGCCGCGTCGTGCTTGTGCTCGCTGCGGCGAGCTCCGACGACGGCGAGCGCCAGGGGGGAGGGTTAAGGGCTTCGGGACGAAGATGGTGGTGCGGTTTGGCAAGGTGCGGCGAGCGGGGAAGCGAGCACGAGCTCAACAGAGGCTCGGGCGCGACGCAGAGCGCGTCGGCCGTATGCCAGCACGCTTGGACGAACGCGGTCACCGCGTGAACTCTGGCATCACACCGCGCAGTGCATTAAATTCATGTCTGTCATGTAATCCTTGCTAGTTTGGGTTGATCCAAGGTCTTGAGTTGATCACAGGTCGACTATGCTAGAGTGTAGCATCCTGGGAAGTTTCTGGACAGAAACTTGTGAGGTTAAAAGAGAGAA
The DNA here is from genome assembly GCA_011799875.1 of Thinopyrum elongatum. Classification (NCBI taxonomy): domain Eukaryota; kingdom Viridiplantae; phylum Streptophyta; class Magnoliopsida; order Poales; family Poaceae; genus Thinopyrum; species Thinopyrum elongatum. Next base: position 134,785,482 of record CM022303.1, read on the forward strand.
ATCTAGAAGGAGTTTAGGGCTAATCTTGGGAGGTTAAGGTTTCTTAGGAAGGTAATGAGGCCATAAAAATTTCAGCGTCATTGGATCAAGGAAAAATACACTTCATGTAGAAAGTGCATTTTTTGGCCAGAACAGAAAAGATTTTCTGTAGCAAAAATATTCCAAATAACTATGAAATATTTTTTGCACAGGGAGGTGTGCCAAGGTCCAAAGAATATTCAGGAATTTTCTCAGATTTTTGTGGGCAAGAAAAATGAGGGTTGCTTTGGAGCATATGTAACTGAAGGGTGGTTTCAGAGAAGAAATGAATATTTTTCATTTATGAAAAATATTCCTATGGCCATTTTGTGGAATATCAGAGAGGAAATGATGTGTTTGAGAGGGGGGTGAGTCACTTGGGTGAAAATCAAGGAAATGCCCAAGTGGTTAAGTCCAACTGAGTTGATTCAAAACTCCAAATTCAAACAAAAAGGCAATGAAATCCAGAAAAAGAAAAAGAGCAAAAACCAGGGTGTCACAAGTTTTTAAAGAAAATCATTTGATAAGTCTGTACATTCAGAGAGAAAAACGCAAGTTTGTTCAAACCATATCTTTCATTCAGTCACACTTCGAATTTATATTCATATGATCGAGATACACTGATACAGTATTAAACCCCCAAAAAAACTAATTCCGGCGGCGGTAGAGGCAGCGTGCCGCGCCGGTGTTGTCGTTGTCGTCGTCTGGGACGCCATTGTTGAAGTCTTCAAGGCAACACAAAATGTTCTTCACTTGGAAATCTAACATCATGTCGTCGCGCGATCGACGGGCGGGGTGCGGGAGGACGGCAACTCGCGGCGCTGTGAGGTAGCGGTCGACGGCGGTGTCCCATGCTGCTGAGGGGGGCTCGCGCACGGGCACTGGCGCAGCGGGTGCAGGCAAATGCACGGGGACAGGCACCGCGGTGGGTGCATGGGCGCGCACGGGCACGGGCACGGGTGCTGGCGCTAGCATGTACATGAGCTCGCGCGGGTCCGCGGAGACCTCGCTGATGCCAGCGGCTTCCAGCTCTGTGATAGTGCTCGGCGACCAGCCCGTCATCAATGCTACGGGGATGGTCGCTGGCGCGGGCACGGGGATGGGAGCTGGGATGAGCGCGGGGGCATCAATCGCCACAGCCAGCTCGTTCAGAGCCATGTCCATCAGGCCCCGTTCCTCCTTATTTTCTATCTCCTCTGGCTCGGAGTCGACTTCACCAAACTGGAAGACTAGTGGCAGATGATCCTTCTACGCCATGGTGTTGGTGGAGGTGTGCAGGAGGAAGGGGAATGGGAGGCGAACAGTAAGGCCGCCCGTATTAAACAGCGGCTCCGGCACCATTAATGGAGAGGATGCGAGCAAGGCGGGCGGCCATGGAAGACAAAGGGCTGACTTCCCAGTGAGCCTGCGCAGCGTACAACTCGCAAGCTTCCCGGTGAGCCTGCGCATTGGAGGACAGCTTGCACGCCTCTCGGTCAGCCTACGCACCGGACTGCACTCGCACGCCTCCCGTTCAGTCGAGCAGCTGTCCGCACGGCACCTCCTATGGCCATTAAAAGAGAGACACATGGCGTCACGTGAATGGTTAACAGAACGCACTTGATTTAAATTATACAAATGTTTGAGATGTTAAAGTAGCAACTATTTGTTTCAAAATGCCTTTGTTGGCTGTTATTCGAGTGCGCCTTCTCTCAAAATGGACACGAAAAATACCACAGCATGTCGGGTGCCATTCCATGATAGCATGCCAAGTTTCATGAATTTCAGAAGAGTTTTGGATTTACTAGAATTTAAAAACAAAGTATCTCAACGTTTTGCCGGCAATCAATAGTGCCCTGGTGTTTGAAATTCATTCCCATTTCTTGCATGGGACCTAAGCATGCACCCAACGACACACCTTTGATATGTCAACCCATTTTTCTGCACTGGAGCTTGTGCATGTAGTTCAAATTTGAATTATGCACATAAAATGCCTAGAAAACCTAGTTAATGTATAAAAATGTCCAAGCGAACCCCGAAAAATCCCAAAAATTGACACAACACTCCTGTTGTTCTATGTTGACACTAGAAAAAATTTGAAAGCAAGAAGAGGCAACGGATATCGTTTCGTCCGCAAAGGTGGCACGTTCCCTACCGAAACCATCAGGCTTGTTGTGAGAAGCTCTGGTTTGCGAGAAGCTTATACCCAAACCTGCCCCAAATGGGACAAAATTTTTACCACAGCATGTTGATGCCGCTCCATGATAGCATATCAAGTTTCATGAACTACAAACGAGTTTTGGATTTACTAGAATTTAAAAACCATGTATCTCAATGTTTGCGGCCGAGCAACGGTGGTAAGCATGCAACCAAGGACACATATTTGATTTTGCAACCAATTTACATGTAGTGGAGCATGTTCCCATAGTTCAAATTTGAATTATGCACATAAATGCATAGAAAACTCAGTTAATGTATAAAAATGTCCAAACGAACCCCAAAAAATTCCTAAATTTAACACAACACTACTGTTGTTCTATGTTGACACTAGAAAAAAAATTGAAATCAAGAAGAGGCAACAGATATCGTTTCTTCCAGAAAGGTGAAACGTTCCCTTCCGTAACCATGAGGCTTGTTCTGAGAAGTTCTGGTTTATGAGAAGCTTATACCCCAACCTGCCCCAAATGGGACAATATTTTTACCACGGCATGTTGATGCCGTTCCATGCTAGCATGTCAAGTTTCATAAATTTCAGACGTGTTTTCGATTTACTAGAACTTAAAAACCATGTATCTCAATGTTAGTGGCTGAGCGATGGTGGCAAGGTGTTTGACATTCATTCTCATTTCTTGCATGGGACTTAAGCATGCAACCAAGGACACACATTTCAATTTTGAACCCATTTATACGCACTGGAGCATGTGCATGTAGTTCAAATTTGAATTACACACATAAATGCATAGAAAACTTAGTTAATATAAAAATATGTCCAAGCGAACCCCGAAAAATCCCAAAAATTGACACAGCACTCCTGTTGTCCTATGTTGACACGAGAAAATTTTTGAAAGTAAGAAGAGGCAACGGATATCGTTTCGTCCCCCAAGGTGGCACATTCCCTACTGAAACCATCAGGCTTGTTGTGAGAAGCTTATACCCAAACCTGCCCCAAATGGGTCAATATTTTTACCACGGCATGTCGATGCCATTCCATGATATCATGTCAAGTTTCATGAATTTCAGACTAGTTTTCGATTTACTAGAATTTTAAAACCATCTATCTCAATGTTAGCGGCCGAGCGACAGTGTCAAGGTGTTTGACATTCATTCTTATTCTTGCATGTGACCTAAGCTTTCAACCAAGGACACACTTTTGATTGTTCAACCCGTTTTTATGCACTGGAGCATGTGCATGTAGTTCAATTTTGAATTATGCACATAAATGCCTAGAAAACTCAGTTAACATATAAAAATGTCCAAATGATCCCCGAAAAATTCGAAAATTTAACACGACACTCCTGTTGTTCTATATTGACACCAGAAAAAAAATTGAAAGCAAGAAGAGGCGACTATTATCGTCTTGTCCACAAAGGTGACACATTTCCCTAACGGAACCAGGAGGCTTCTTGTGAGAAGCTCTGGTTTGTGAGAAGCTTATACCATAACCTGCCCCAAAAGAGACAATATTTTTTACCCCAGCATGTTGATGCCATTCCATGATAGCATGCCAAGGTTCATGTATTTCAGACGGGTTTTGGATTTACTAGAATTACAAAAGCAAGTACGTCAACGTTTGCCGGAGAGCCACGATGCCGTGGTGTTCAAAATTCATCCACATTTCTTGCATGGAACATAAGCATAAACCCATGGACACATATATGATTTTACAACCCTATTTGGTGCACCGAAGCATGTGCATGTAGTTTAATTTTGAATTGTGCACCTGAAATGGCTAGAAAACCAAGTTAATGTATAAAAATGTCCAAATGAACCCTGAATAATTCCAATTTTTTGACGACACACCTATAGTTGCATGTTCACTGCAGATAAAAGTTCTAGCAATTCAAACACCCTCCTTTGCCACCGTGACCCCATTATGTAATTCAAATCAAGATGAAAAATCAAGTAGATCACACACAGTTTATTATCACCAACCATGTGAGATGCGGTACAAAATATCTTAGAGCATCGTCGGAGTATAGTACGCATATGGCTTACGCGAGAAGGTTCATCGGCTACAGTCCACAGCCGGCGTGTCAAGCACACTAGCTCGATCCCCAAATATCATCTCACTATTCAATCGTCACCGGTGAAAGATGGGGACGTGGACCCGCGTCATGAGGGCAACTTCGACAGCCCACTCCGGCAAGAGCGCGGCTGCAGCTGCCATGCGCATGCTAACAAGTTGCCTGAGAGTGGCCGCAATCTGGGACCGGGTGGCCAAGGCAGCCCAAACAGCCGCTGTTGCTTCTCAGGTGGCGGCAACAACATCTACCTCGGGGATAGCAACTGGCGAGAGCGGCACAGCAGTTGTCCATTCTGCAGTGGCAGCCTTAGCCCTGATGGAGGCCACCCATGACCATGTCGAGGCCACCCACGCCCAGCTCATGGCGGTCACCGCACAAATCGAACGAAGCTTCTCCGACAACAGTCGGCAACCCACGGCCGAAGAGTTGGCAATCGCCAAGAGCGTTCGAGCAACCGTCTGTTCCTCCGCGGTATACCTTGCCACAACGGAGCCTGTCCCAGCCAGATCACGGCCGCCCACGCCCAGCTCGTGGTGGCCTTTTCCAAAGAGATGGCGGACGCGGATGGCGAGATGCTTGCTGAGTATGGTGCGATGTATGCCATGGAGCCCCTTCCCCGGGAGATCGTCGGGCGCGAGCTGGACATGGAGGAGGCGGCGGAGATCGACGAGCACCAGCCGTAGTAGTACTCTTTGTTTTGTTTAATTAAGAGCACCGGTCTTTAATTTTTTAGAGTAATGTTTAGGTCAGCTAGCTCTGTTTAATTGCTGAAATTGCTCAATTAAGAAGTGTGGGTGTGCTGTAGTCTCCTTTGTGTACCCAAATTATGCAAAGACGTGGATGACCACTATAACCAGGGAAATTCGAACCAAAATTTGCACGTTCAAACTCATCACACACGGGTTAAGCTATATGAATCATTTGTGATGTTCACATATCGTACACAGTGCCGAATAAGGGATCGTGTCCGATGACACTTTGCGCACCAGTTTTTTCGCTGGACCGATCCAAATTTTCGGCTTCCGCGGAAATATCTACCTCCCCGCCCCTTCCCCTTTACCAAAAGCCACATTTCCCCTGTTTCCGCCTTCCTTTCCAAGTTGAAACCTTCACTCCTTGCTTGCAGCGCCGCCTCCTCGTCGGTGATCCTCCTTCACGCTGCTCCGCCTCGTCGATCCAGGCAGGTAATCCACACCCGACCCCCATCCTCCTCCTCCTTCCACACCCCACATGCCCCGATCGCCGGCACGACACCTTCCACCGAAATCACCGACGCCTCCCCCAAATAAGCGCCGCCCTAAGCCATGGTGCATGCAGTATAGCCATGAGCCCACGGAGCATTTGGCAGTGGAGAAGGAAATCACGGCCGCACGCGCGGATGAGGTCGCGATGGCTGCCATTCGTGCCGACCCCCAGATCTTGGAGGAGCACCTCGCTGTCGAGGCCACCGTCGACGCCTCGCGTGCCGACGCCGCGACGCGGTTGGCTGCTTTAAACGACAGTTCATGGTGTTTTCTTGAGGCCACCGTCGGTGCCTTCGATAAAGACTACGAGGTGTTTTCTCAGCGTGCCCGTGCTTACCTCAACTCGAGAGCCAGAAGGTTGGTGCCCAGAGTGGCTCAGGCAACTCACCACTACGACAAGGGCACCCACGATGTGGAGGCCTCGCCCTCTTCCATGTCCAAGGAGCCAACCATCATCGATATATCCAACGATGAGGAGTAGCTTGTCTTATTAGCTCACTATAGGGACTTATGTTTAGTTTGCTAGCTACGCCGGTTAAGCATGCTCGGTTTACCCGTTGCATGTGCTGCTCCTGCCTTTCCTTAACAATTTCTAGTGAATTGTCCTATCTACTTTTACCATGCAATCTGTTGCTCTAGTGTATATGTTCTATATGTCGTGCAATGTGGTGCTCACTTATTAACTGTTTGGTTAATTAGTTGTCGTCTTCAGTTAACTGTTTGGTTCAATTCTGCAAATGTGATGTTCAATTCTTCAGGGTGCAATTTTGTATTGTCTTCCATGTGAGAAATAAATCGAATTTATCTGTACAAAATACATGAGAAACAAATAAAATTGCTATATTTCCAAGTTGTCAAGCATGCTTGGTTTGGTTAACTGTCTGATCTTCTAGTATGTTATACATTGTGCAATGTGGTGCTCAGTTAACATTTGGTTCATTTGTTGTGGTGTTTAGTTAACTGTTTGGTTAAATTCTGCAATGTGATGTTTTATTGTTGTGAGTGCATTCTGTTATTGTATACCATGTGAGAAATAAATCGAATTTGGCTGTACTAAATACATGAGAAACAGATACAATTGCTATATTTCCAAGTTGTTAAGCATGCTTGGTTTGGTTAGCTATCTGATCTTCTATTAGGAGTATGTTATATTATGCAATGTGGTGCTCAGTTAATGTTTGGTTCATTTGTTGTGGTGTTTAGTTAACTGCTTGGTTCAATTCTGCAATGCGTTGTCCAGTTGTCGTGGGTAGAAGTTTGTATTGTTGTGCATGTGAGGAATAAATCGAATTTGGCTGCACTTAATACATGAGAAACATATACAATTGCTATATTTCCTAGTTCTTAATCATGCTTGATTTGGATAAATGGGTTTTCCATGTGGCTTGAATTAATCTGATGAATCTGCAATGTGCTTATTTTTCATCAACATATTTTACTGATAGCATGCGAACCCTCACTTAACCTGATCACTAACTGCCTTATATGTGTTGAAGGGAAACAATGGGAAGCACTGAGGTTTACAATCAAGGTTTGCACATGCATGGTCCTTTGTCTAATAGCACATTATTGTGCAATTCCAGGAACCATTCTAATATTTAGGTTTTTAACAATTTGGTCTTGCACATGTAGGTCCTGCTGTCAGAGGTTTTGACCCACTATTCGACCCTTTTTGCATATGGGAAAATGATTTGTCCATGAATATCAGTCAAGTCAAGAAACTCAGAAAGATTGTTAGGATAAAGAAATTAGCGACAAAAAACAACAAGATCTTTGTCTGCACAATGAAGAAGACATCAGTTCACTACAGGATGGTACTAATTATTATACCTTGCCTTTTTTATTCCTTTGCCCCATTTCCAATATAGAGAAGATATTTATGCACATCCTTGTTTTCAGGCCTTTCCAAAGCAGTTCACTGATGATTACCTCTCAAACCACCTGTATGGTCAGGAGGCGAGGAAGGTATTCATACAACACCCACGGTTCAGTATTGAAGTGTTCCTGAAGAGGACGAAGGATGGACGGTCAATCATCCACAGGCACTGGCCTAAAGTTGCAAAGACCTTCAACATCAATGAAGGCTCAATATTCGCCTTCCGCTTCAGCAGTTTTCCAGATGAGATTCATCTGTCTATGTACCGTCTATGATGCTAATTTCGAAAGGTTATAGATGTTGCATGTGAAACTTGGTGCTGGTGCGGTTGTGTAATGGGGTAGCTGAGAGCTGAAGCTATATGATGTTGTACTCTGATGTATTTCAATTATGAAATCCTGCTTCCTTAATATGAAAATGAAATATATTATGTGCTTAATATGAAATGTCAATTAGATTAATAAATGGATTATTAATAATAGGATAATTAGCCTGCTAATTGGGTTTTTCTATTGCAAATGATTATTGAGAAAACACCGTGGATGATGACCTCAGGCAATGCACACAGTTTCTAGAAATAAACCGTGTTGGATCAATGAACAATCACACACGACATCCTCTTGAAAACTGTTTGCGTTAGGCCACCTTGCGCAAACGTTTACCACATAAATTGTGTGTGTGATGGACAACCTTTGCTACACAGTTTCTTCTACGCACCGTGTGTGATGCATTCAATAACGCAGATGATAAAATTGTTAATATCGTCTGCAATGGCAACGCTATCACAAATGATTTAATGAGTAAAATTGTGTGTGATGTACCTGCGAACGGAAACGTTTTCCTTGGAGTGACTGTGTGGGATGTATATTCGAATGGAAACAAACTTCTTGGATTAACTGTGTGGGATGTACATACTAACGAAAACGTACTCCTTGGATTGACTGTGTGGAATGTACATACGAACGGAAACGTTTAGCCGGGACTGACTGTGTGGGATGTACTTACGACCGGAAACGATTTGGCCTGTATAATTGTATTTTTTAGCACAACTGTACGTATAACTGTCGTGGGAAAACATGGCCACCTATGGGGCCATCGGCCCCTTGTGGTTTGGCAGGTGGGAAGGACGCATTGCACAAAGAGCGGAGGGCGCGGGGCAGCGCGGTAGCGATCACACGGGTAGTTTTTACCCAGGTTCGGGCCGCCGCGAGACGTAAAACCCTACTCCTGCTTTGGTGGATTGATGAGAGGATCGTGGTGGGGGCGCAGTGCTCTAGCCCAGCAAGGTTGCCTCGGGGCGAGAGCAGCTACGCACGTATGAGTGTACAGGGGTCCGAATCCTTTCAAAGGTTGCCATGGCCCTCCTTTTATAGATAAAGGGGTCACCACAATGGCAAATCAGTCATTGTGTATTGATTAGATAGCAAACAGTGCCATCATACCTAACTCTGTAGACTGGACAGAGTGCATTAAATGTGCTGCTTAGTGTCACATCGTAGCCTAGCCCGGCAAGCCTTGCCGTGCTGTTTTGCCACCTTCTCACCTGCCTGCGTGACACGTCGCTGGACGAGTGTCATTTAGAGGTGATTTCCTCCGGGGATGGCTGCCACGTGCCAAATAACGACCATTTAGCATCTTGGGGGCTCGACACTACACCGATCGGTGACTTGCGTTCCTGTGAGGTGGAGCGGTGGAGCCTTGGCGGGGTAATCCGCCCTCAGCGTCCCCGGCAAGCCTGCCGGGGCAATCTTGAGGCCTGTCTTCGGGGCAACCTCATCCCCGCCAGGCTCGCCTGCCCGGTAGGGGAGGTTTTCCCATTGTGGTATTTTACTCCTTGGGTTGGTCTTGGTCTTCTTGATCCGCCCTTTGATTCCTCAAAGAGCTGATCTCTTCTGCTTGGCCTTGTCCTTGATGCAAAAATCTCGTTCTTGAGCCTGTGTACAGTCTGGGCAACATACCTGGGGTTTGTTGCACGGATAGGAGCCCCAGGACCTGGCCTGAACGCGCTGCCGAGCGTCGTCGGGGTAGGCCCTATTCAGTACACAGGCGGGGAGGCTATAGTAGCTCACTCCTTGAGATCTTCTTTGCTTCGTCATTATTCTGAGCTTGGGTCAGTTTCCGGTTTGCCCGCGCGTTGTGTAACGCAAATCATAGTGGGGCCATCCTTGTAATGGCCCGTGGATGACTTTAACGCACGGGTGAGTATCTGCCAATTCACTCCTCCCACCATGCCCTTATCCTTGGCCACGTATGCTGCATGCATTGAGTGGGGTTGGTAACGGAGGCGCGTGGTGCAGGAGAGAGCGTCATGGCAGAGGCCCGACCTTCTTGGGTTGGTGGAGCGGGGCGCCGAGTACCCGCTGAGGGATCAGCCCCCCAGCCCCAGCCCGCCTATAAAAAGGGGGCGAAGAGGAGCGGAGGTGCTCATCCAAGCACCCCTTCTTGCCACCCCCCCGGTCTTCTGGCGTCGTGCCTTTGTTATGGCGAGGGGGAGGGAAGATGGGCGCGGTCGCATCCTTGTCGAGATAAAGTCCCCTCCCCGTCCCTGCACAAAGCGTCCGGCTTGGAGTGGCAGCTCAATGCATAGTGTGAGTGGAGAAGGCCTAAGGTGGGCGTGCGGGCGGCGTGGCGGCGGCGCCGGGGGTAGCGGCCCCGGCGTGCTCGCCACTGGGCCGTCCGCGGTTCCAAACTTAGAAAGGGGGCCCGTGGGCGACACCAAGCGTGGTAGTCGAACATAGCCTACCCTCCCTCTGTTTGATGTTGAAGGGAGACCGAGGAAGTGATTCGCCATTGGTTACGGCAGGTCTCCTCTTCCTGGGTGGCACTTATCTCATGCACGGGTAGGTTCCTTGTGCCCGTGCATGCTTCTTCAGGGGACGGGATCCTTCTAGCTTCGGGTGGATGGAGACGACCATGCTCTCTGTGGGATCTCTCGAGGCATTTGGCGCCGTCCCCAGTCACCGTGGTGGGGGCTCATGTGACGGTAGGCGCGCCCCTTCAAGCGACAGCGATGAGGAGGGAGGCAGCAACCCACGACGCGTCAAGAGCGAGGACGACCGCTCGGACGCGGCGTGAGTGCCGACAACACCATCATCACTGGTTGGGCTTCGGCAGCGCCACCATCTGCACCCGCCTTCCGGTTTCTTCCTCCCTACTAGGCCTTCTCCCCGTCTTCTTTGCCTTCCCCTGTGATTCTGAGGAGGAGAGGGACGGAGCAAAGTCATCATGGGGCACTTATCTTTTTTCAGTTTAAAATATGTAGGCATGGGCCAAACTTTAGTCTAAATAATGTAAATTTCCTTATCCATGTTTGTGTTCTGTAAGATCTGTACTTGATTATCAACATATTAATGAAAAAGACAAACTTTGCCGGGCACTTGTGCATGTACTATCTCCATGCAGAGGTGAAATGTCTCTATACTTTTAAGTAAACAAGTTTCTCCAGCAAGTTATCTTGCCGGTACCGTTAGTTCGTTGCCGCGGGGCTAGGCCTGCCGGGCACAACCATAAAAAAGGGACCAGCCCCCTGCTGAGCCCTTTCCATCAAAGACGACTGCGACCACCCTAACTGAAGCAGCGTTCAAGTCAATGGGTAGGAGCACATATGCTTTGAAGGTGGCGGGGTTTTCATATGCACAAGTTTGCAAATTACAGAACAAACATGGATAAGAAGGAACTTATCTGTTTGGCTTGCCGGGGATCGTCACATGGGCTCGTCTTCATTCCTTTTCTTTGGGACCAAGTCCAAGGCAAGAATCCTGCAACTTAATGCAGATGAAAACAATGCCACATGCGCCCTCTTCTACATGATCATGCTATGCTCATGATATGCTTATGCATGCATGCAAATTTTGGGGGCCCCCCAGCGCTTCGTTTATTTCTCTGTTGCTCAGGGTCTGTGCCTGGCTTTGTACAAAGGGTTACATGCAACTTTGGCAAAGCTTGTACAGAAGGGTGGCTGCCGGGCAGGGCCCGACAGCCGCGCCTTATGGGTAGAACTTACGGAGATGCTCAATATTCCATGAGTTTTGCAACTGAATGCCATCTCCAGTCTCCAGACGGCCTGCGCCAGGTCTGGTGACTCGTACTACCCGGTAAGGGCCATCCCACTTCGGCGTCAACTTGTTTGCACCCTTGGCTAACTGAACACGCCTAAGGACAAGGTCGCCTTCCTCAAAACTCCGGGCATGAACCCTACGGCTGTGATAGCGACGCAGGGCTTGCTGGTAGCGTGCAGCACGCATAGCAGCCCAGAGACGGTTCTCCTCAAGTAGGACAGCGTCATCACGCCAGTGTTGTTCCTGCGCTACTTCATCATAGGCAAGCACTCGAGGAGACCCGTATATGAGTTCCGTGGGGATAACTGCTTCTGCCCCATAGACTAGGGAGAAGGGACTCTGCCCAGTAGCTCGATTTGGTGTCGTACAGAGGGACCAAAGAACCACCGGTAGCTCATCGATCCATCGCCTGCCGCACTTCTGCAGTCTATCAAAAGTTCTTGTCTTGAGACCTCACAGCACATCAGCGTTCGCCCTCTCAGCTTGTCCATTGCTTCTGGGATGGGCCACAGAGGCAAATGAAATCTTGCTTCTGAGGGCATGAACGTATTGCATGAAGGCACGGCTTGTGAATTGGGTGCCATTGTCGGTGATGATTTGGGCAGGTACCCCAAAGCGGCACACCAATCCTTTCAAGAACTTGATAGCTGACTACGCGGTCACCTTTCTCACGGGCTCCACCTCCGGCCACTTTGTAAACTTGTCGATTGTGACGACCAAGAATTCAAAGCCCCCGGTAGCACGGGGGAAGGGACCCAGGATGTCGAGCCCCCAGACCAAAAATGGCCATGAAAAAGGGATTGTTTGGAGAGCTTGAGCAGGCTGATGGATATTCTTGGAGTAGAACTGGCAGGCTTCACACTTGGTGACTAGCTCAATTGCATCTTGGAGGGCAGTGGGCCAGTAGAAACCTTGCCGGAAAGCTTTCCCAACCAAGGCCCTTGATCCGATGTGGGAGCCACACATACCCATGTGTATTTCTACCAGGAGTTCCATTCCTTCTTCCTGACAAATGCACTTCAATTTCACACCATTGGGCCTTCTTCTGTATAGCGTGTCGTCAACGAACTGATACATACTGTCCCTCCGGGCTACTCTTTCAGCTTCTCCTTGTTCTTCGGGAAGTTCTCCTATTTGGAGGAAACGAACAATGTGCCGTGCCCAAGTTGGAGCCTGGGGCTCGGCAACAAGGACTAGTGGCACCTCCTCATCGACAGGAGCGCACGCCTCAACCACGAAGACTGGTAATTCGGCGGGAGGGTGCAGCTCACTGGTCGAAGGGGAGTTGTTCCCGCCAAGCCTTCTGCCAGGGGCTTCGGGAAGCTCTGCCGAGAGAGGCTTGCCGGAGTTCAATTTCCTCCTCTTGCTGGCCATTGTTGCCGGGGATACGGAGGGTTGAGTCAGATGGAGAACAAAAGTCCCTGGTTCCACAGGGAGTTTTTGCGCAGCGCACTTTGACAGATGATCAGCAATGATGTTTTCCGCACGTGGTACGTGCTCTGTTTGCAATCCGTCAAAACGCTCCTCCAACTTTCTCACTTCCTCGACGTATGCCTCCATCAATGGGCTTTGGTCGTCCTTTTTGATCTGTCTCACCACAAGTTGTGAGTCTCCACGGACGATCAGCTTCTTGATTCCCAATTCTGTCGCAATCCTGAGCCCGGCAAGGAGTCCTTCATACTCTACAGTATTGTTGGTAGCCTCCTCCCGAGGGAAATGCATTTGAACGACATACTTAAGGTGCTCCCCGGTGGGAGCAACGAGAAGCACGCCAACTCATGCACCCTGTAGGGAGAAGGCGCCATCAAAATACATAATCCATTCTTGGGGCGCTTCCTTGCTGGGGATAACTATTTCCAGTACTTCCTCATCAGGGGTTGGCGTCCACTCTGCAATGAATTCTGCCAGTGCTCTGCTCTAAATAGTTGATGTGCTTTCAAACCTCAAACCAAAGCTGGATAACTCCAAAGCCCATTCCACGATCTTGCCAGTAGCCTCGGGGTTTCAGAGTATGCGTTACAAGGGGAAGCGGGTGACAACCGTGATCTCGTGGGCTTGGAAGTAGTGACGCAGTTTCCTTGAGGCCATGACAAGGCCAAAAATCAACTTTTGCACGCCAGAGTACCTCGACCTAGCCCCCTGCAGTAGGGAGCTGACAAAGTACACTGGGCGCTGCACCACCTTCTTCCTTGCCATGACCTTGGCACTGTCTCCGCTGCTTTGCTCTTCTTTGTCTTGAACTGCATCTGATCTTACCGGGACTGGTTCACTTTCCTCTCCAGAGGGGACGGTGGCGGCAGTTACTGCTTCATCTACCTCCCGCTGTGCCACCAGTGCTGCGCTAACCACTTGATTGGTCACTGCTAAATATAACAGCAACGGCTCTTGTGGTTTAGGAGCGACTAAGGTGGGAACAGAGGAAAGGTAGGTCTTCAAATCCTGTAGCGCAGCGTCTGCCTCCGAGGTCCACTCCATGGGCCATGCCTTTTTCAAGATTTTGAAAAACGGCAAGTTGCATTCAGCGGACTTGGAAATGAACCTGCTCAGCGCGGCAATACATCCAGTCAAATGCCTCACGTCCTTGACTGTCTTTGGTTCTTGAATCTGCTCGATAGCCTTGATCTTGTCGGGGTTGGCTTCTATCCCCCGATGGGACACAAAAAATCCAAGTAGCTTGTCGGAAGGAATGCCAAACACACACTTCTCCGGGTTCAGCTTCAAATTGAGTCTGCGCAGATTTGCAAAGGTCTCTTCCAAATCCTGAATGAGAGTCATTCTGTCCTTGGTTTTGACCACAATATCATCCATGTAGGCTTCAACATTTCTGTGCAACTGGGACTCAAAGCCAATCTGTACTGCTCTTGCAAAAGTGGATCCAGCACTCTTCAACCCGAAGGGCATCCGTCCAAAACAGTACGTGCCACATGGAGTTATGAACGCGGTTTTTTCTTTGTCCTCCTTGGACACGAAGATCTGATGGTATCCAGAGTAGGCATCCAGGAAGGAGAGAAAGTCGCATCCGGAGATGGAATCCACAATCTAGTCGATGCGCGGCAAGGGGAATGGGTCCTTCGGGCATGCTTTGTGAAGATCCATGAAATCTATGCAAAGCCTCCATTTCCCATTTGCCTTGTGCACCACCACTGGGTTTGCTAACCACGTTGGATGCAATACTCCTCTGACCAATCCAGCTGCCTCAAGTTTCTTGATCTCCTCGGCAATAAACTGCTGCCGCTCCAAAGCTTGCTTCCGGACCTTCTGCTTGACGGGCCGGGCATGTGGGCAGACATCACGGTGGTGCTTGATTACCTCCCTGGGAACACCGGGGATGTCAGATGGTTGCCAGGCAAACACATCGACATTCACCCACAGGAAGGCAACGAGCACACTTTCCTATTTGTCATCGAGGGTGGCACTGATGGTAAATGTACCACCAGCGCCAGCCAGCCCTGTCGGGACCTTTTTCATAGATGGTGCGGCCGCCTTGGATCTCTTGCTATTGGAACTCTCCGGCAAGTCATCAACAGGCGCAGTGCACTCCGGAGAGGCACGCTTCCCAGATTCCTCGCTGGCATCCTTGCTTCCTTTCTTCTTTTTCTGCTTTCCTTGGCGGGAGCAGCGGCTTCCACAGCTTCTGCAGCAACTGCCTCCCGATACATCTTGTCCACGCATATGATTGCGTCTTTCTTGTCTGATGGGATAGAAATAACGCCCATTGGTCCTGGCATCTTCAAAGTGTTGTAGGCATAGTGGGATGCCGCCATGAATTTGGCCAGGGCAAGATGACCAAGGATCCCGTTGTACGGCAGGGAGAGGTCAACCACATCAAACACGATCTTCTCAGTCCGGTAGTTCAATTCCCCCCCCCAAATGTTACCGGCAGTGTGATCTTCCCCTTAGGATGACTCCTACCGGGGTTGATCCCCTGGAATGTACCAGTAACCTTGAGCTCTTCATCTGCTATCTGGAGTTTGCTGATGACCTTTGGAGAAATCAGATTCAACCCAGCCCCGCCGTCAACCAACATCTTTGTGACCTTGAGGTTGCGGATTGTTGGTGAAACCAACAACGGCAAACACCCCACCGCGGTAGTGCGGTCAGGGTGATGATCCTCCTCATCAAAGACGATGGGCGTGCGGGACCACTTGAGCGGCTTCCGAGAATCTGCCGCTGGCTCCACGTCATTGACCACACTCACCCACCTTTTAAGTTGGCCGTGAGAGGAGTGCAGAGATGCACCCCCGTCAATGCATAGGGCGTCAGTGGCTTTCTGGAATTCCTGCTCACTGGTTTCCTCTTCATGTCCTTCATCACTTCCGTCCTCGCAATCCTTCTTCTCACAGCCCTTGGCGGGTTTCCCTTGATACTGAGGAGCCTTGCTGAGGTGACCTGTTCTTCCACCTCGGCCCTTCCCGCCAGCACTATCTTGGTTTTTCTCCTTATCACAAGCTTCTCGTACTCAGCCCTCTGCTTCTTGACGAGATGCTCAACCTGATGACACTCCTGGAGATCGTGGCCCTTGGTCCGATGGATCTTGCAATACGGCCCATCACTCTTCCCAGCTTTCTCAGCAGCCGTAGCTTCCCGGCAATCAGTGCACGCGGTAGCTTCCTTGCCAGGGACCTCGGTCTTAGGCTTCTTGCCGGTACTAGGTGCGCTCGATCCTTCAACGGTCATCACCACTTTATCATTGCGCTTCTTGTTGTGCTTCCTGCTCTTCTTCTTCCGGTTGGTGGCGTCATCGTCGTCTTCTGAGTCGACGTCGACGCCATCTTCTTCACCTGGGAGTCGTCTCCCCTCTTCCACTTGGGCACACTTATCCACCAGAGTGTATAGCTCGTTCACAGTCTTGGGCAAACAAACGTTCATTTTAGAACGTATCCGGCGGTTGCGCACGTTGGACTGGAACGCGGCTATCACAGCTGCCGGGTGGATGTCTGGGATGTTCCTGTGCACCCGGCTAAACCTCTGCATGTACTTCCGCAGGCTCTCTCCTTCCTTTTGCGGGAGTAGCTGTAAGTCATTGGGCCATCCTAGTTCTTGGTGACCGCCCGTGAAGGCGCCAACAAACTCATGGCACAGGTCAGCCCAGGTCGAAATGGAATTCTCTGGCAAGTGCATCAACCAAGACCTCACATTTGGCTTGAGTGCCAAAGGGAAGTAGTTGGTGAATACCTTCTCATCTCTTCCCCCAGTAGCTTGAACAGCGATGGTGTAGATGCTCAAGAACTCTGTCGTGTTTAGTCTTCCATCGTACTTCTCTGGTATTTCTGGCTTGAACGTGCGGGCAGATGGCCAACAGACTTGCCGTAGCTCATGAGTGAAGGCGGTGCACCCCACCCCGAAAGGTAGGCACCCACCCTCACCGGGTGTAGGCTCATCGACGTTGGAGCCATTGTGCCTATCGGACCGGCGTTGGGTTTCGCGGCATCGTTCGATGGTGACGTGCGCCTCTCCTCCCCGCCTGTCTTCTAGGACTCGCCGGTGTTCTTGTCGTGCTCGAGGATCAGACGAGGCCATCGATATGTTGTCGGGTTCTTGGTTGCATTGCTCTAGATGTGGCCTCTGCGCTGGCTGCCGCGGAGGGGATTGCACTGTGGGGGTGGCCCCTTCGGTACGGCCAGCAGTTTGGGCCGTTACCGCCGCCTGTGGAGGCTGCGACGGGCCTGCTCGTTGCGATCCTCCCGCCTCGGCGAAACCAATCAAGCTCTGAATGGTGGTTCTCCACTCATCCATTTGATCAGCCGCCGGCGGAAATCTCAACAGGAGTTGGGCCCGCGCCATGGCCTTTGAAGCAATGCTCGGCATGGATGACGACGTGGACCATAGCGTCGCCTGGCTTCTGATGGTGCCAGCAATAGCAGCGCCGTGCTCCTATCGCCGTGAGCCAGCGGCCAGGGCGGCGCGGAGGCGAAGTGGATGTGCTTGGGAATCGGCAGCTCCGTTAGGCGCATCAGCTTGGCCAGCCTGTCCTCGGGGTGACGCATGTCCCGTGGCCACATCCGCAGCAGGGCGGCCAGAGGATTGCGGTTCGCCCCAAGGCAAGCATCACTGTTGTGGCCGCATCCTTCAGCGGGGTGGAGAGGCACGGATGGAATGATCTCTCCTGCCGCACCTTGCGGAGCGTGGCCGTCAGGATGTTGTTGGCGCTGTCCTTTTCCGGTGCCTCCTGCTCTTGTTTCGGCACCGGTTTTCTTCTTGGGCGCCATGGATGATGAAGCTGTCGATGAAGAAAATGATGATGAAGATGACGCGCTGCGTATGCTCTCGGGTTCGCGCAAGTGCTTCCCCCTATCCTCGCGCGTCAAAGATGTCGTGGGAAAACACGGCCACCTATGGGGCCATCGGCCCCTTGTGGTTTGCCAGGGGGGAAGGATGCATTGCACAAAGAGCGGAGGGCGCGGGGCAGCGCGGCAGCGATCACACGGGCAGTTTTTACCCAGGTTCGGGCCACCGCGAGACGTAAAACCCTACTCCTGCTTTGGTGGATTGATGAGAGGACCGTGGTGGAGGTGCAACGCTCTAGCCCGGCAAGGTTGCCTCGGGGCGAGAACAGAGTGTACAGGGGTCCGAATCCTTTCTAAGGTTGCCATGGCCCTCCTTTTGTAGATCAAGGGGTCACCACAATGGCAAATCAGTCATTGTGTACTGATTAGATAGCAAACAATGCCATCATACCTAACTCTGCAGACTGGACAAAGCACATTAAATGCGCCGCTTAGTGTCACATCGTAGCCTAGCCCGGCAAGCCTTGCCGTGCTATTTTGCCACCTTCTTGCCTGCCTGCGTGACACGTCGCTGGATGAGTGTCATTTGGAGATGATTTCCTCTCGGGATGGCTGCCACATGCCAAATAATGGCCACTTAGCATCTTGGGGGTTCGACACCGCACCAATCGGTGACTTGCGTTGCTGTGAGGTGGAGCAGTGGAGCCTTGGCGGCGTAATCTGCCCTCAGCGTCCCCGGCAAGCCTGCCGGGGCAATCTTGAGGCCTGTCTCCAGGGCAACCTCGTCCCCGCCAGGCTCGCCTGCCCGACAGGGGAGGTTTTCCCATTGTGGTATTTTACTCCTTGGGTTGGTCTTGGTCTTCTTGATCCGCCCTTTGATTTCTCAAAGAGCTGATCTCTTCTGCCTGGCCTTGTCCTGGATGCTGCAATCTCATTCTTGAGCCTGTGTACAGTCTGGGCAACATACCTGGGGTTTGTTGCACCGACAATAACCGTATTTGATCGCTCGTCTGTCGCACACAACCTCACTTTGCCGAGCGTGTGTGACCGGAGGGCCTATCCCCGACGGTTTCTGGGTCGTCTGGGAAGGACCCCCTATCACAGTCACTCACTAGGCGACGGTTCAAAACACCGTCACGGAAAGGGGTTAAAAACCGTTTGTATAGCACCTCGTAGTACCAGTGGCACTCCACGACTCCGAAGATCTCCTGTCCGGTCACGGGTCCGCACTCTAGCTTGGCCCCACAGTGGCCCATCAGTCCGGCCCATATGTAATGGGCCGAGGGCCCGAGGACCCCTTAGTCCAAGACTCCCTCATCTATTACCTGCCAGACTCTCGTGCAATGACAAGTGAATAAACACTCGGCATGAGAATACAATAACTAGCATGGAAAATATTGGCCACCCCCTGCCGCTTCATGAGCGTTACAGGCGCACAAAACGGAAATTCATTTTTGAATATTAGAGTTGGCACATACAAATTTAATTGGAACGGCACGGAAATACCGCATATAGGTAGGTATGGTGGAATCATTTGGCACAACTTTGGTTTAAGGAGTTGGATGCACAAGCAGCATTCCCTCTTAGTACAAATGAAGGCTAGCAAATAGATTAAGAAGCGACCAACCAAAAAACAAAAACGGTCATAAACACGCATTAAACATAACTAACACTGCATAATGCACCATAAGTAGGATATAACTTCATTGCATAACTATTGACTTTCGTGCTTGCATAGAGAATCACAAACCTTAACACCAATATTTTTACTAAAGCATAATTACACACCAACATGAGTCACTTATCACTATCTTCATATCGCAAAAATTATTGTAAGGAATCAAGTTTATAATATCCAATGATCTTCATGAAAGTTTTTATTATATCCCTCTTGAATATTCATCACTTTGGGACCGAATTCAAATCTCATGCAAATTACCATTGCTATTATCAACTCTCAAAAAGATTTAAGTGAAGCATGAGAGCATAAATATTTCTTCAAAAAAATTCATATATCAACTCTCAAAGTAATCTAAGTGCAGCATGAGAGTTCATTTCTTTAAAATTTACTAACTCTCAAAATAATATAAGTGAAGCATGAGAGTGCATTTCTTCTAAATAAAATCACCACCGTGCTCAAAAAGATTTAAGTGAAACACATAGAGCAATTGGCTAGCTCAAAAAATTTAAGTGAAGCACATAGAGAAATTCTAACAAATCATAATAACATATGGCTCTCTCAAATAAGTGTGTCCAGCATGGATAATTGTGACAAACTAAAAAGCAAACCAAGCAAAGAATCATATCATACAAGACATTCCAAGCAAAACACATGATATGTGACTAATAAAAATATAGCTCCAAGTAAAATTTCCGATGGTCGTTAGAAGAAAGAGGGGATGTCGTCCGGGGCATCCCCAAGCTTAGTTTCTAGGGAGTCCTTGAATATTACCTTGGGGTGCCTCGGGCATCCCCAAGCTTAGGCTCTTGCCACTCCTTATTCCTTCATCCATCGTGATCTCACCCAAAACTTGAAAACTTCAATCACACAAAAATTGACAAAAACCTTCGTGAGATCCGTTAGTATAATAAAGTTGTTGTTTTCAGTAGGATGGCAAATTCTTAGTAGGATGTATTGTGGTCAACCTTTCAAGATTACCCATGGCAAATTCATCTATTTTCACATGGCAATTCTGGAGCATTCGATAAAAGTTGTTGGTTTCAGCGAACGAAAACGTTTGTCTGTTCCTCAATGCATGGGCAACGAAACATTCACAAGGCGATCCCCCATATCTAATGTTCCCCGGATATTGCGGTCCAAAATGAAAAGAGTGGGATCTCATGCAAGAGCCCACCTCTACACGTCCCGTGAAAGAGGTCGTATTCTTAGCAGAGTATTTGTAGTTTAAACTAGAAATAAGGGGGCACTAAAAATGGAAAATATAACACTAAAAGGGTTCTCTAAAATTCCTTGGTGGCATTACTGTGCTAGCAATTTCTACAACACTTAGCCACAAATATTTTTACACCAATTAGTACTACTTTGATGAGAAATTAAAATTTTGCCGCAAAAATGGACATATTTTAATGGTATTTCATTGCAAAGGGAATAAATGTAGGGAAAAATAAGTAAAGAGAAATATTGAGAAATATGACCAACCTAAAGTTAAACCCAATCCCTTGGATGAGTGATTGTTAATTATGGCTCTTCATATATATATTTTTCATATTTATGTGGCTATATTATTAGGAAGGCTCTAACGAAGGGGACCATCATGTCCATTCATCATATGAAAGCACACATAAATTTGACGTCATTGTTTACCGCACACCATACTGATTCGTTGATACTAGAAAAAAAATTCACACTGAAACTTTTAGTGAAAAATATTTAACTACATGAACGTCTACCCAAAAGAACATGAGCATTTTGAGTTCTAGTTTTTTTGGATTCCATAAGGCCATTATATGAAAAGACGTTCATACACAAAAATAAGAGTTAGAAAAGTAATAATGCCTCTACCAAGCTCTTCAAATTCAACAATGAATGTAAGCTAATGAATTTAAAATTTCAACAGGCCCTACGTAGATTAGAAGTCCAGAACTCAATCAAGATAGAATATGCGAATATCAATTTATTTTTCAAGCAAAAGTATCAACAGATAATCCACATGAAAATACCTAGTTAATCAAAAGGATACCTATATCAATTTGTTAGATAAACTTTAGTATTTAAGCTAGTGATTCTGATTCACCTGATTGTACCGGTAATGCACATGTCCTAATCTATACCATGAATCATTAATTACACGATAGCTACAAGGTTTTCTTTTGGTATATTAGCGCAATTAGAATTTGCTACCTGTGACTTCTTCTTACATTCTAAGCTTTATGGTTTTCTTAGCACTATCGAAGATGATTAGCAATTATCAGTATTTCAGGTGGCAGGCAAAATTGTTTAACTTTTATTAATAATCCCTTCAAACCAATATCCCAAGAAACATGTGTTCCTGGAATTCCCCAGCGCAAAATTGTAGAGGATCCTCTATAAGTTAGCTAAATATAACTCACTACATCCATAAATTTAGCAGAAAAGATATAGCAAGCAAAATAGCATACTAAATGTGGGGGGTGAGCTTATCTAAAGTAGTACTTAATATTAAGATTGATTTCCAGAGACACGTTGTAGTTGAAGCAATAAATTGTGAGCAAACTGGAGGGTCGCCTAGTACTTCTTATTCTTATCCCCTCGCCAGGAGCTTGAGCAGAACCAGAAGTATCATTTTGAGCACCAGTTACAAGCACGTTGCAACTCAATGATTGTTTATAAAATAGCATCTTTCAGTTAATCGTACCGCGAGTATAGTTATGGAAAAATGCACATCGTACCTTTGATGGGTGACACATTTTTTTCTTCCAAAACACATGGGCACCAAGCATAATGTAAATGTGACTCCCGCACAATTACCTTGGAATTGGCTTGGAATAAGGAAGAAAATAATTCCAGGTATCATTTTTATACCCAAAATTGTAAAAGAGTTGGTATGGTTATCTTTTTAAGGTGCACGAGAGAACTTACACAAATTATTTCCATGGTACTAATGGGCCTTATTATGTAAAAAACAGTCTACATGGATGTTCAACTTTTTAAGGTGCATGATATATATAACTTACACAAATTATTTACATTATAGTAACTTTCTTTATTATGTCAAAAAAACTTCACATGGAAGTTCATGTTTTTAAGGTGCATGAAATATAGAACTTACACAAATTATTTTCATTGCAGTAACTGGCTTTATTATGTAAAGAACACTTCACATGGAAGTTCATGTTTTTAAGGTGCATGAAATATAGAAAATACACAAATTATTTCCATTGTAGTAACTCGCTTTATTATGTCAAAAACACTTCACATGCAAGTTCATCTTTTTAAGGTGCATGATATATAGAACTTACACAAATTATTACCTTGGTAGTAACTTTCTTTATTGTGTCAAAAACACTTTATATGGAACTTTCACAAGTGTCTGGTGATAGTTCATAGCGACTGCAAACATTCATGCGTTCCTCGGTGCATGGGGAACGAAACATTCACAAGGCGATCCCCCAGATCTTACGTTCCCTAGATATTGTGATCCAAAATGAAAAGAGTAGGGTCTCATGAAAGAGCCCACATCTACACATGCCGTGAAAGAGGTTGTATTCCTAGTAGTGAATTTATAGTTTAAACTAGAAATAAGGGGGCATTAAAAATGGAGCATATAACACTAAAATGGTTCTCTAATATTTCCTTGGCGGCATGAATGCGCTAGCAATTTCTACAACTTTTAGACTCATATATTTGTACACCAATTAGTACTACATTGATGAGAAATTAAATTTTTGTAGCAAAAATGTACATATTCTAATGGTGTTTCATTGCAAAGGGAGTAAATGTAGAGAAAAATAAATAAAGAGAAACAGTGAGAAATATGACCGACCTAACATTATACCCAACCCTTTGTATGAGTGATTGTTAATTATGGCTCTTTATATATATGTTTTTAAACCTTTTGTATCTATATTATTAGGAAGGCTCTAACGAAGGGGACCATTCTGTTGGTTCATCATATGAAAGCACCCATAAATTTGAAGTCATTGTTGACCTCACACGATACTGATTCCTTGATACTGGAAATAAAAATATTTTAGCACCTAAACTTTTTAGTGAAAAATATTTGACTACATGAACGTCAACCAAAAAGAACATGAGTATTTTGAGTTCTAGTTTTTTAGATTCCATAACACCATTACGTGAAAAGATGTTCATACACATAAATAACAATTTGAAAATTAATAATGCCTCTAGCAAGCTATGCAATTTTCTACAATGAATGTTAGCTAATGTAGTTGAAATTACAACAGGCCCTACGTAGATTAGAAGTCCAGAACTCAATCAAGATAGATTTTCAAATATTAATTTATTATGCAAGCAAAAATATCAGTAGATAATCCACAATAAAAGATATAGTTAATCAAAAGGATACATGTATCAGTTTGTTAGATAAACTTTTGTATCTAAGCTAGTGGTTCTGATCCGCCTGATTGTACCCGTAATGCACATGTCCTAATCTATTCCATGAATCATTAATTATGGGATACCTAGAAGGTTTTCTTTCGGTCTATTAGCGTAATTGGAATATGCTACCTGTGACTTCTTACATTATAAGGTTTATCGTTATCTTAGCAATATCGAAGATGATTAGCAGTTATCAATATTTCACATGGCAGACAAAATTGTTTAACTTCTATTAATTATCCCTTCAAACCAATATCCCAAGAAACTTGAGTCCCTGGAATTCCCCGGCGCAAAATTTTCCAGGATCCTCTATAAGTTAGATAAGTATAACTCACTACATCCATAATTTTAGCATAAAAGTTATAGCATGCAAAATAACACACTAAGTGCGGGAGTGAGCTTATCTGAAGCAGTACTTAATATGAAGATTGATTTCTAGATCCACGTTGTAGTTGAAGCAATAAATTGTGAGGAAACTAGAGGGTCGCCTAGTACTTCTTATTCTTGTCCCCTCGTCAGGAGCTTCGGCTGAACAAGAAGTAAGAATTTTGAGATCTAGTTACTAGAATGTTGCTAATTAATCATTATTTATAAAATAGCATCTTTCAATCAATCGTACCGCCGGTACAATTATGAAAAAATGCACATCGTTCCTATGATGCGTGATGCATTTTTTCTTCCAAAACAACATGGGCACCAAGTATAATGTAAATGTGACTCCCTCACAATTACCTTGGCATTAGCTTGGAATAAGGAAGAAAATAATTGCAGGTATATAATTTTATACCAAAAATTGTAAAAGAATTGGTACATTGATCTTTTTAAGGTGCACGACAGAACTTACACAAATTATTTCCATCGTAGTAATTGGCCTTATTATGTCAAAATCACTTCACATGGAAGTTCATCTTTTTAAGCTGCATGATATATAGAACTTACCCGAATTATTTCCATTCTAGTAACTCGCTCTATTATGTTTAAAACACTTCACATGGAAGTTCATATTTTTAAGGTGCATGATATATATATAACTTACACAAATTATTACCTTGGAGTAATTGTCTTTATTATGTCAAAAACACTTTATCTGGAACCTTCACAAGTGTCTCTTGATAATCCTCAATATATAATGCATCTAACCCAGGTTCTAAATTTTAAGATTATGTATTGTCATAGATCATGTAATGTGTTTGTCCATATGCTTTTTGTGATGGGCTATGAGGCCACGAACGAACCAACATTATCTAATGACCTTGTTTCAGATGTACGACATATTTTGATCCTGTCATTGCTGCACCACGCGTAGCACAGAAGCTTCCTTGGAAAGTGCCTATAGTGTCTTTGCTTGCCACCCTGGAAAAACACATGCTATAGCCTATACTGATTACCCAAGCATCTAGCTTAGCTTTGAGGAGACGTCTGAAGTTGGTGGTTGGGGCATTGCAGCGCAGCTGCCTGGGCAATAATTCTAACTAAGCAATCGCTCCATTCTGGCTGGGTGACCTTATGGACCTTTAATAATTTATCAAGCCAAGACATGAACTAAACATCCTAGACTAGGCTAGCCTCACCAGGCGTTAAAACACAGTGTACCCCCAAAGTCAGGCACCATAAAATTTCAGGCATGGAGCCGGGGATACTATCAAAACATACACATAATATCTTTGATATAATGTATTTTAGCCTCTCGCATCACTAGTTAATGCAAGAGTTCCATTTCAAAAAAGGCAAGTTGGTGAATAACTCTAGCAAATAGAGATACGTTAAGTGGCGTGCTCTCTTTTGTGAAGTATTGGTGATGATATAAAGTTTAGGATGGTGTCACTCCCCAAATTAAAGATGATAAAAATACGATGGTAAGTAGATCATGTAAAAATAGGCATCATAATTATGTAGGTATTCGCTATGAGTTTTATTTTGGTGCTCCGTTGTTAGTACTTCATTTTTCACATTTATAATACGCTTTGTGTAGACTAGAATAAATGTCATGAACTTTATCTTCAAACAATCATATACACCTTGAGTACTTGAAGACTCAGGAACATTCTGACACTAGTAGGATGTCCTTTTGCCCTCCTCTTAGGATCAAAGTTTTAAATAGCAGGCTATGTCATTTAGCGCCAACTCGTTAGAAGCTATGAAAAGCCCTACAACAGTAACTCTACCGCTGCAAGTGTGTGTCCAAGCCATGGCTTGCCCTCTGCTCTGATGCCCACATCAGTAAGAGGTCACCCCAGACCATGGCATGCTTCTTCATCAAGAACTATGGCATGGGTCCCTGTTTCATTAACTTGTCTGAAAGAGGCACCCATGATCGACCCTTCTCTATCTTCCTTTCTCGAGAGCTATGCACTTCTCATCCTCGAGCATTTTTGCAGTGGTCTTGTCCACTGCAAATACTAGGAATCACATTATTCTGTGGAAAATGAGTACAATCTTGTAATGTGCAATCCCGCGACCAAGAAGTGGAACGAGTTGCCTCCTAAGTCCTATACAATTGCAAGACGAAGTCAAAGAATATTTGTTTTTATCTAGTTGCCCCCTCCTGTTTTTTGGTATTCACACACATTTGGAATTTCACAGAAGTGATAATCTACTCATCAGAGACTGGACGGTGGACTACGGTGAAGAGTGGTCGGAATGATGGGACTGTTCCTCGTAGTTTTCCTGTCTTCCTATCTTCCTGAATGGCTGCCAGTGTGGAATGGCTATCTATGGGGTGGCTTGGCCCCTTTGTGATTCGGCGAGGGGAGCACACGAAACACAGAGAGCAGGAACAATAGAGGACACATCAATCTTTACCCAGGTTCGGGCCGCTGAGAAGCGTAAAACCCTACTCCTACTTTTGTGTATTGGGTGTGAGTTGCAGCATAAAAAGAAGGAGCGATCTTCCCCAGCAAGGCACAAGGAGAGAGCAGCTACGCATGAATGTATGTGTGGGGTTTGAATGGGTTCAAACCCTTGTAAAGGTTACCCTGGCCCTCCTTTTATAGATCAAGGGGTTACCATAGTGGCAAAATGGTCATTACATGATGATTAGATAGCAACAGTGTTGTCATACCTAACTATACTAGTTAGGATAAAAGGCATTAAATGCATCACTAGGTGTCGTGAGGAGTAGGGGGCCGGCAAGGCTACTGCACTGCTCGCCCAACCGCCTCTCTATTATCTTGACACGCCATTTGAACGGGTGTCGATAGAGGTCATCTTCCCTCTAGCAAGCTGACACGTGCTGGAAAATGCCACCTTGCTGCCTGCAGGCTCGACACCTCAATGATCAGTGACCAGCTGGCCGATGAGGTGGAACGCTGGTAGTTGGCGGGGATTTGCTAGGCATGAGGCTTGCCGGGTCTTCACCTTGCCGGCTCACCCTTGCCGGCAAGGGTCGCTTTTGTCTTGATGCTTGGTCTTCTTGATGCGCTCCTTGATCTCTCAAAGAGCTGCTTCTTGTTCTTAGGTTGGCCTCCATCAAGACCCCTTGCCAGGGATGCCGCCACTATCCGTGCAAAAGTCTGGGGTACTAAGGACCCCATTCTTAGTGCACCGACAGGAGCCCCCGGGCCTGGGCAACACGCGCATCTGAGGCGTCATTGGGCTAGGCCCAAAAACATGCACGGACACACGTGGCAGATAAAGACTGCCATAATCCTCCGCCGCAATCCATAATCATGACAGTTCCCACTAACGCACGTCCAATCTGTGCATTATATGCGGGGCATGGAAATGTGACCTTCTGCTGTAACTTGCAGTGGTGCGCCTATGATAGGCGCAACTAGGGAGAACAGCGAAGAGCAAGCCCCTCTGCACCTTCCCCATAAAAAGGTAATCACGAAGGGGCGCTGCTCATTTGCCCTCATTCTTCTCCGCTCCATCTTCTCCTCCCTACTAGAACCGCTTTTCTCCGCTGCCACCGCCGCTCGCACACCAGCCCAATCTTTCCTTCCTCTTCTCGAGCCCGCAATGGCGCCCAAGAAGGCCGACCCCAAGGGGAAGAAGGCAACCAAGCCACTCAACCCTCCAGTGGAAAAGAAGAAGAAGGAACTGGAGGAGATGGAGAAGCAGTGGAGAGAGAATGTGGTCTTCTCGCCGTCGTCCTTGTCAAGCAATGTCCTGATTGATAGATAGGCATACATGTGGGGGAGGGAGACCGCGGACCACGGAGCCCCCAAGGTTCTCTCCTATGGCCCCAAGGTTCCAGAAGATTCTTATCCATTCTTTTGCGCATACTTCTAGTGCGGCATGTCACCCCCATTCTTCGATTTCTTCTACGAGATGATGTCAACCTTCATCTTCAGGCTGCTAGATTTCGCCCCAACGTAGTGACATGCATGGCAGTTTTTGCACACTTCTGCGAGAACTTTGTTGGGGTCACCCCCATTGTGGATCTGTTCCACCACTTATATGTCCCCCGAATTGAGGACAAATCATTATCCAGTAGTGTGACTTGGATCCCAAGGGGGAAGAAGGACCAAAGGGATTATCTCCCTAGAAATTTTCACAGTAAATAGGAAGAGTGGAGGGGAAATTGGTGTTGGATCCAGGAGAAGAATTTCCCTGCGTTCTGCTTGCGGCGGACAGAAAGGATTGAACGCGGTGATGACTGGAACAAGTTTGGCACCACTGAAAAGAAGTTCCGCACGATGCTGAACAGAATTGCTCACCTGAAGGGCACCGGTCTGACCATAGAAATGGTGGGAGCCGACTTCCTACGCTAGATTGATCCATTGCAGCAGAGGAACATGCCTGCTTGGAATACCAAAACGCCGCCGACAGAATGCGGCTGTACCCCGGGTGCGGCAACAACTTTATGGTAATGGGGCATGCCTGGCTCTGCCACCAGCTGTTTCGGAGAACCGGCATGTTCCACTTGCCGGCCAAAGTTGTGCCGCTGCACATCAACTCTGCGAGGAGTGCTATCTTGGTGTGGATGCCCAAGTGCACTGTCAAAGGGGTCAAAGGAGACTGGAAATTGCCCAAGTTGGAGCATGAAATGGAATGGGCCTCCAACTTGATGGAAGTGGCCTCCTGGAAGGAGACATATCTCGTTCGGGCCACCATAGAGGAGGAGCAAGCATACACCGCTAGCAGGGTTGCAGAGGCCCGGAGGATGGAAGCTGAAGAAGTTGTAGGGTTGAGGAAGATGACAACGATGAAGAAGAAGAAGAAGAGGATGATGATGAGGAAGAACTTGCCAAGGAGAAGTAGGAGGAGCTTGGTGGAGGTGAAGTTGTCGGGGTTGAGACTCTCAGGAAGCCTGAAGAGGAGGAGCTAGAGGAAGAAGGCCCTCAAGCTCCCAAGCCAAAGTGTCGCCTTCGAAGCAAGGCTAACCAAGATCTAGTGGCCACCTCTCTGCCATGATCTGCCCCCGTGGTGAAGAAGTCAACCACCAAAACTAGTCCCCAGGAGGTGGTACGTCGACAACTTGCACGGCAGTCCAAATCCAAGGCCCCATCCTCCCGGCATGAGCTTGCCGGGGAAGTCGAGGCCTCTCATCCGCCAATCCCGCCCCGACTAGCCATCAAAAGAGCCAGGGAGTCTCCCCCGCCTCCTTGGTATGATATGAACGCCCTCCTCGAATCTGAAGAAGAGTAAGTGAATCCTTGTCTCTTCCCAACCAAGCCTCGATTTGCTCAACTGCAATTCTATTTTGACTTCTCTTGTCTTTCAGGGATGAAGAACCACTTGCACAGTGGGTGAAGCAGGCCAAGCTTTTAGAGGAGCATGTCTCTCCGGCAAATGCTGGGCAGGGAGCACCAGCAGTAGATGCCACTGTTGCCAGCCCCCAACCCAGTCCTCCTCATGAGATTGTGCCGCCAGCCCAGCCGTCCAGCACCAGCACTAAAGTTCCCCTTCCCGAATCTGACAAGGGGATGGGAGAGGTCCACCAAGAGGAAGAACGCCAAAGGGTGAATCCCGTCATGGGGTCACCATCAACCATCATCCCAGGAAACGCATCTCCGACAAGGGCCTCCACCGATGAACCTGTTCGCACGGGTGCCACTCCGACAATGGGGGTTGTCGAGAGCAGCGTGCCGGCAACGCAAGTTGCCAGGGGAAGAGATGCTCACCCGCAACAATTTTTATTTTTCTTGTCTTCGACTTGCAGACTGAATCTCATTTCTGTTCCTACTCTTTGCTCTGGTCCTCAGCCTCAGCTTCTTCCGAAGAAGGCGAGGTCCTTATGGAGGTGGCGGATATTGCAAAGGCTGCTGCAGAAGAAGCCACCAAGATCGTCGCCGCGGAGGATGTTGAGCAGGTTGTCGGGGACATCCAGGAAGCCCCCAAAGAACCGGAGGGGTCCCACGTCAACAAGCCCGATCCCGCCAAGATGGACCTGGATGAGGCACCCATTGTTGACATCACGCCAGCCCCCACCAACCAACCGACAGCACCGGCAACCTCACATAATCTGCCAAGCAGCATGGGGTTGGGCACTCCTCAGCACGGACTCGGAGCCCCCAGTTCATCTGGTACTGTGGGCCAAATCTTGATGAAGAGATTGCTCAGATCTTGCTCCCTTTGGCCAAGAGATCCATAGACACTGATGACATTACCAATGAAGCTGAGGATTACGCCTTCTTGAAGGCCATCGCCATCGGGTTCAAGGACATCCAAGAAAGGTACAGCAAGAGATGGAAGCAAGTTCAAGAAGAGCGCAAATCCGTGGGTTCGGTTGACCAGCAGTTGAAGGAGAAAGCAGAAGAGCTATGCACATGGTACAACGATCGATCCCGCGAGCTCAGAAAGCAAGAGGAAAAGCTCGCCGCTGCCAAAGAAGAGGCAGCAACCCATGACGGCCAGTTGACGGAGCGCGAGATGCTGCTCAATGCCAAAGAGAAAGACCTTGCTGCCCAGGATTAGACCATTGCCGCCACTCTCCATGGCAAGGATGAAGAGCTAGAAGAGCTTGTCAAACAACGGACCCAGAGGCTGGAGGACGACCACAAGAAAGCCGTCGAGGTCCAGGCCTCGGAATATGCTGCCAAGCTCAAAGAAGTTGCCGATGAGGCTGCAACCGTCGCCACCATCAAAGCAGATCTGGAGGCCTAGGCGGTAAAGTTAAAGGAAGAACTCACCGGCAGAGGCAAGGAGATCGAAGCCCTCAAGGTCGAAGCGCAGAAAACAGCTCTCAATCTATGTGAGCTGCAGACGCAGCTTTCGTCCAAGGGCCAGGAACTAGCCACTGTTAATGACATGGTTCAGGACCTGAAATCCAAACTTGCCGGTCTAGAGGAGAACCTTGAATCCACCAAAAAGTGGGAGAGAATCTTGGCGGAGAAGCTTGCTGCTGAGGAAATCCTCCGGAAGGATGTTGAGAACAAGCACGAGGAGCTGCAGAAGATGCATTCCCTCTGGACGAAGAGCCTGGTTGACATAGCAGAGCACTTCACTTCCCAGCTGGCTGATATGGACATGAGGAGCTGGAGTTTCACCGCCAACAAGCATGAAGTCGCAAGCGCCAGATTGACCAAGTTCTTCGACGGCCTTATTGAGGCGTTGAAGACGTATCACGAAGACAGAAGCGCTTCCTTCCCAATGAATCCCGGCAATTCGCATGCAGTGTCCTTTATGTAGTGCTGCTCAACTTTGCTCACCGCAACCCTGGACTCGACCTCTCCAAGATCTTCAAAAGCTTGTCGACGAACACGGATGTCACTGCCGCCGACAAGATTGCCGCTCCTGTCGCCGACAAGGTCCTCAAGGTTCCCAGGATCCAAGGCGATTGCCAAGACTAGGCTCATCGCCATATCCATCATCGCACTGTCATTTGAAAGATATATTTGATCTTATGTTAGACCCATGCAACCTTTGTGATGTAATATGACTTTAAATATGTGTATGGATGCATGCTATCCCCTCGTTTTACTTTCTCTCATCTTTGTATAATTGGGCACCCTACACATGTTGGAAGCTTGCCGGGGCAAACACTAGCCACGAGCGCTTTGGGGACGGATCCCTAGTAGCCTGCTGGTAGTATTGCCACCGGTAAGTTATCCTTCTACATTTTCAACACAGCCACTTGAACCGTTGAGCGGACTCAAAACAGACAAGTGCACGAATGATCACGGCAAGGCTCCTTTGCGTGAATTTTTTTTATACAAACACAAGATTTAAACAAGGGAAATCACTATAAGTAATAAAGGAATCTTCAGTTGAAAATTTTCCAACTTAGTTTTCTTTATTGTAATCCTTGTCGTGCGGAGTGGAAGATTCCTTCCACTATCTCCCCTGGGAAACTTTGCATGCGAGGAACTCTTTTACCCATGTGATGGATATGTACAAAGAATCATGATGCACTTAGAACCATGCTGGGGGAAGGAGTACACCTTGCCATGGTGTTCCCTTTAACGATTCGGGCCTATTGGCCCGGGCGGATATCTAACTAACTAGCCGCGGCTCACAACGCGACCGGGCATCCAACCTTGTAAGGCGGTCGCCCGTCAACACTGAGCGCAGACCCATCGACAACTGGGTTAATCACGCTCATCGTGTTGCCGGGGTAACCTCCCATTCCCGGCATTTGTTCAAAAGTGGTGCGAGTACTTCCTCGTTCGCTTGATCGGCAACGATCATCATCGATTTTTACCATAGTCGCGGACCTAGAGAAGCCATCGGCGTTTCGTCGGGCTCAACAGTTTGTCGCACTCGTGGTGGCTACTAACGTCGCTACCACTGGAGTCATCGCAATGGGAAAGATCCCGGCTTGCGTCCGATCAAACAGGGTTGCTTCGATAGTCGCATTCATCATTGTGCTGGGTAGGCGGATCCGCATGTCCATGCCATGGTTGCTGTCTTCGCTAGAGGGTCGAGGTAGATGTTCACCTCCGGCATCTTCACCACCTGTTTCGGCCGTAGTGGGCACAGCGACCGCGTCACGTGCGCCAGTCGTGCCCACCATGGTGTTCGCACCATCCGCGGCGACGGCACCGCTTGCGCCGCCTGCAGACGCGTGTGATGGAAGCTTGGACATATAAGGCTTCATCGCCATGGAGCCCTTCTTCTTGGGCGCCATGGATGGTGAAGAAGATGATGAAATTTGATGAAGTTGATGCGCCACCTGCTGTCCAGGTTCACGCCGGTGAATCCCCTACCTGGCGCGCCAAAGATGTCAGTGTGGAACGGATATTTATGGGGTGGCTTGGCCCCGTTGTGATTCGGCGAGGGGATCACACCAAACACAAATAGCAGGAACAACAGAGGACGCATCAATCTTTACCCAGGTTCGGGCCGCTGAGAAGCGTAAAACCCTACTCCTGCTTTTGTGTCTTGGGTGTGAGTTGCAGCACAAATACAAGGAGCGCTCTTCCCCGGCAAGGCACAAGGAGAGAGCAGCTACGTGTGCATGTTTGTGTGGGGTTTGAATGGGTTCGAACCCTTGTAAAGTTTGCCCTGGCCCTCCTTTTATAGCTCAAGGGGTTACCAAAGTGGCAAAAGGGTCATTGCATGATGATTAGATAGCAACAGTGCTATCATACCAAAACTCTACTAGTTAGGACAAAAAGCATTAAATGCATCGCTAGGTGTCATGAGGAGGAGGGGCCCCGGCAAGGCTGCTGCATCGCTCGCCCAACCGCCTCTCTATTATCTTGACACGCCATTTGGACGGGTGTCGATAAAGGTAATCTTCCCTCTAGCAAGCCGACACGTGCTGGCAAACACCACCTTGCTGCCTGCGAGCTCGACACCTCACCGATCAGCGACCAGCTGGCCAGTGAGGTGGAGCGCTCGTAGTTGGCGGGCATTTGCTAGCCACGAGGCTTGCCGGGTCTTCACCTTGCTGGCTCGCCCTTGCCAGCAAGGGTAGCCTTTGTCTTGATGCTGGTCTTATTCTATTCCTTGGTCTTCTTGATGCGCTCCTTGATCTCTCAAAGAGCTGCTTCTTGTTCTTAGGTTGGCCTCCGTCAAGACCCCTTGCCGGGGATGCCGCCACTGTCCGTGCAAAAGTCTTGGGTACTAAGGACCCCGTTCTTAGTGCACCGACAATGGCAATGTTCATTTTTTGACCACTGAATATTCTATAGCCATAGGAGACATAGAAGGGAGGTTTGGAGGGAAATTGATATTTCAGGCAACATATGAGCCAACTCTAATTATCCATCCATTGGCCAGTCTTAGGGATGCTTGTATGCTTGGTGTATGGATGATAATGATGTTTGCCAACTCTTAGTTCATGCTCTAGGGGATTTTGGTGGTGAAAGTGGGACTTGAAGCATAACACTAACATTTCCAAACTGTTTGTAAGGCATTGTTACAAATATTTTGTGGCACCCCGGCTCAAAGAACCGGTTTACCAGTGTTTCCAACCCAGAGATCATGTCTTCTGGAAACACTCAACAACTTGGAACAGAACAGAATTGAACTTTATTGATAATCTTGGGGTACAAGCTCATATTTTACATCGAAAGCGAGGCCGAAGGCACACTCGATGCTATGACAGTATCTACATTATTTATGAAACATAACAAAGCCTCGGTACTGCTAGATACTTCTATGGCGTAGCGACACATAGCGGAACTCCAACCACGGGGACACTGCCATGGACACAGCCTAGTTAGCGTAGCCTGAGCCATCGGGACCTCCGTCCTCGGCTTCTCCTGCATCTGGCATGATACGCTAGGTGAGTACTTTGAATGTACTCGCAAGCTTACGACAACCAAATAATGCAGCAAACAATAGCATGGCAAGTAACATGTTAAGTTCTTAGGTGATTCACTTACTGTCTCTGGTTATCAACTTACTCTCTTTCGAGTTGTCCCACAACCCTCGGAATACTCATATTTCACCAAGTACTTCTGGTCATAAGATGAGTTCTTCCATCATTATTATAACTGTTACGGTTGACCACCTGGTGAGGTCTGGACGGGCTGTCCAATACCGTGGACGCGGCTATTCGAATAGATTTGACACTCTGCAGAGGTTGTACACTTTACCCACACCATGGAGCACCTCACCTCGTGATCCCATTTGGGTGGACCAGCGTTGCTCCAACGAAACCCGCCTGACCCGTGACCCTCCCATCATACCACCGGCAATCATCCTCCCCCGGAGTCAGGCCCTGGGTGGCCCCTGTGTCACCTCGTGACACCTGCCACCGTCGTGGCCAAACTAAACTGTCCCAAACGGGGACGCCGGCACAATACTCAACTGGGCTCACAGGGTTATCGCCGTCTACCTAATCAGGGCAGCACGCACGCATAACCCTCCCTAGATGGAGGTACCGGTGAAAGAGCACGGAGCCAGACCAAGTCAAGGCCGTCCCATACCGGTAAATGTGGTTGCACGAATAAGCTCGGACAGGTGACTCAAGATCAACCGACTAAGTTCATTTAGCAGGCATAGTGGTTCATCACAATAACTTGAGTGGCATCCACTAAGCATTTTAAATCATTTCACCATGAATTGTTATATAGCCAGTCAATGAAAATAATTACTTTAAATATGCAATGCTATTGAAATGCTCATGAAATGGATGTCATGGCTTGCCTTGCTCTGTTGGGTTGCCCAAGAACTCCTGGTCTTCAAAATCACCAAAGTTTCCCTCTGAAAATATTTTCAAACAATTGGAAATGTCACATAACACTGTTTTAGTCACCAGAAATTCTGTGAGTGTGATAAAAATACCAAATTTTACTAGAAATTAGAGGGATTCAAGACAAACCAAATGCAAAAAGAATCAAGTGATTTGGACTTGTAGATAAAAAGTTATAACTGGTCAAAGTTGCTGGTCAAAACTGAAATTTAAAATAAAAACCAGAAACCTGACAGGGGCCACGTCGAAGGGGTAAAGTGGAGGGGCACCTCCACTTACCGCTTCACGCGCGCGCGCCCAAGCCGCTGATGGGCGGGCCTCACAGCTGGTTTGAACAGGAGGGGGAGAGGGAAACAGAGGGAGGCGGGGCTCCGACTGTCGTCGCCGGTGATGTGGGCGACGGCGAGGTCGGGTGATCGTGGGGATAGAACGAGCGCACGACAGCGAACACGTACATACCTGGTGGGATGGTGGAGCTAGAGGGAGTATCAAAGTACGTGGAGGTGGAACGGGTTGCCCAAGAACTCCTGGTCTTCAAAATCACCAAAGTTTCCCTCTGAAAATATTTTCAAACAACAATTGGAAATGTCACATAACACTGTTTTAGTCACCAGAAATTCTGTGAGTGTGAGAAAAATACCAAATTTTACCAGAAATTAGAGGGGTTCAAGACAAACCAAATGCAAAAAGAATCAAGTGATTTGGACTTGTAGATAAAAAGTTATAACTGGTCAAAGTTGCTGGTCAAAACTAAAATTTAAAATAAAAACCAGAAACCTGATAGGGGCCACGTCGAAGGCGTAAAGTGGAGGGGCACCTCCACTTACCGCTTCACGCGCGCGCGCCCAAGCCACTTATGGGCGGGCCCCGTAGCTGGTTTGAACAGGAGGGGGAGAGGGAAACAGAGGGAGGTGGGGCTCCGGCTGTCGTCACCGGCGATGTGGGCGGCGGCAGGGTCGGGTGACCGCGGGGATAGAACGAGCGCACGACGGCAAACACGTCCGTACATGCAGATCAGCTAGGGATGGCCGGATGGTGTCGCCCCTTCTTCTCCGGCGGTGGTGGCGCTCGGGGGTCGTCGGAGACGGCGGTTCCGGCAGCGATTTGCTCGGGCAAGTGTTCGGGTGTGGTCAGGAGGATGAGCTGAGCTCAGTAGTGGAGTCAGAAGAGGTCGGGGAGGAGTGGAGCGGTGGGTCGGCTGAGCTCTTGGTGGCGGCGGATCTCCGGCGAGGCTCGAGGCCAAAGGGCCTCTCGGTCGTGGCTCGCTACTCTGGCGGTAATTGGAGAATGGTGGAGTGGGTTGAGGAGCTTGGAGAGGCCGACCATGGCTTTATATAGGCAGGGGCGAGCGCGGGCGAGCTCTCCCGAAGCGGTGAGACTCAGGCCACGTCACCGGCGCAAGGACGCCACGCTGGCTGGCCGCTTGCGGGGTGAGGTGATGGAGGAGGGCAGAGGCAGTAATGGCGGTCGGTGGCGGCTAGCGGGGAAGACGACGAGCACAGGGTTGCGGCGCCGCCACGGGTGACATAGTGCCCAAGTGTGTGGCGGCCGTCGCGGAGGTTTCCGGTGAGGGGAAGCTACGGGAGAGGGTTAGGTGGACAGCATCGGTGATGTCGGCACTCCAGGACACCGCCTGGCAACGCGAGGGCTCGAGAATGACCTAGACAGACGCCGGCAGGATACAGAGCACGCGAACTGGCATGCCAGTGCCGCGCTCACCACAGTGCCCGGCGCGTGGAGGCCGACCCAGGCCAGCGCAGCATGTCTGGGGGCTTCTCCTTTGGCATTTAGTCCACCTACACTCTTGGTTTGGCTAGATACAAGCTTACTCGAAGGGTAGCATCAACTGAAGTTTCTGATAGAGATATTGAGAGGGATCTGGAGAAATAATGAGTTGGGCATGGAGCCAACGGAGATGTCTAGGGTGATCTAGGATGGAGGGACTACAAACTGACCAAATTTGAGGGAGTTTGGATCATTTTTGAATAAAGTTCATGTGTAAACTGCCATACTGGTCCAGAAACTTGATTAGCTTGGTTCACTCACATGGTTGATCTGATGAAGCTGAATTTTGGTGTGTGGGAATCATTTGGTGAGTAGGAGATGCCATAAAAATTTCAGCTCAAGGGGAAACCTCTAGATGGTACTTCCTTCACAGAGGTTCAAAATGAGCAGAAACTTGGCAGAATTTTGCTGCTAAAAAGTTGTATTGGACAAGATGATATTTTTGGGTATTGTGGCTAGATAGGTTCTCTAGTACCTCAGAGAATTTATTTGGGGAGTTTCTGAGTTAGGAAAATAAGGGTTGCTTCACAAATGGACAATTCTGGCCAGAGAGAAAATAATTATTTTGGCCATTATTTAATATTGGGCAGTGGAATATTTTTGAAGATTATGAGGCTATATGATGATGAGAAGGTGTGGCATGAGTTTGGGACCTTCCTGATCATCAAAACTATAGGCTGCTTCACAACCATAGTGATGTCATAGCTTTCCCAAGGAAGAAAATAATTACTTGGAAAATATTAAATATTGAAATTTGGTCCAAGAGGGATGTGACAGGGTTTTGGCAAGGTGGTGATGGTTTTGGATCAAGAGGTTCAAGGATTTATAAGTCCAAAGTCACTTGAAAGGATTCGAAAACCATCCAAAATTCAAATAAAGCCAAAATGATTTTGAAAAGAAAAAAAAAGTTGTCAAAACTAGGGTGTCACAAACCTACCCCCCTTAGGATGAATCTCGTCCTCGAGATTCGGTTGCTCAGGGAACAAGTACGGGTATGCGGATCTTAGGAAGTCCTCTCTTTCCCAGGTAGCCTCTTCCTCAGTATGGTGTTCCCACAGTACCTTATAAAACCTGATCACCTTACTCCGAGTAGTTCTTTCCATTTCATCCAAGATTCTGACAGGTTTCTCTTCGTAGGTCAGATCTTTAGCCAGCTCTATCTCACTCATATCCACTTGCTTGATTGGTGGTGCAATGCACTTTCTTAACTGTGATATGTGAAACACATCATGAACGTCAGACAACTCCGGTGGTAGCTCCAGCTGGTATGCCACCCTGCCTTTCCTCTCAATTATTGGAAAAGGGCCGATGTATCTTGGTGCAAGTTTTCCCCGAGTATGAAACTTCTTTACTCCCTTCATGGGGGTTACTCGAAGGTAAGCATATTCTCCGGGCTCAAAGGTCACTTCTCGATTCTTTGGGTTGTAGTAACTCTTTTGACGGGACTTGGCTGCCCAAAGACGCTCCTGAATATCCTTAACTTGTCTCTTGGCCTCGAGCATCAAGTCCGTGCCAAATATATGGCTATCTCCTGTCTGAGACCAGTTTAATGGGGTGCGGCATTTCCACCCATACAGTGCTTCAAATGGTGACATCTTAAGACTTGACTGATAGCTATTGTTATAGGAAAATTCTGCATAGGGTAGACTATCTTCCCATTTGGGTCCATGAGTAAGGGCACATGACCGAAGCATATCCTCTAGTATCTGATTTACTCGTTTGGTCTGTCCATCTATCTGCGGATGATACGCTATGCTATGCTTCAGCACAGTTCCCAAGGCTTGGTGCAACTGTAACCAGAATGCTGAGGTAAATAAGGAGCTCTATCCGAGGTGATAGACTTGGGTACTCCATGAAGGCTGACTATCCGGGACATGTACAGTTGTGCAAGCTCGTTTGCATTAAAAGTGGTCTTTACCGGAATAAAGTGAGCCACTTTCGTAAGTATATCCACGATGACCCAGATAGCATCATGGCCTCTTGTTGACTTGGGTAGTCCAATAATAAAGTCCATACATATGTCATCCCATTTCCACTGGGGAACTGGTAAAGGTTGCAGTAGCCCAGTGGGTTTCTGGTGTTCTGCCTTGACTTTGTTGCAAACATCGCAGCAGGCGACATAGTATGCTATATCCCTTCTCATTCCTGGCCACCAAAAGGTTTCTCTTAGGTCTTGATACATCTTTGTGCCTCCTGGGTGAATGGAGTAAGCGGACTCATGAGCTTCCCTGAGTATTTGCTGTCTCAGGTTGTCCTGATCGGACACACATATCTGCTTCTCAAACCATAAGGTGCCTTGGTCATCCACACGAAAAGACTTGGCCTTCCCTTGCTGCATCAACTCCTTGATCTCTTGTATCCCCTCATCTGGTCCTTGAGCATTTTTAATCTCTTCCATAAGAGTTGGGGTAATTTCCAAGGTATCCGAGTTAACTGGGCCGCATAGCACCATATTGAGTTTGGCAAACTCTTCTTGCAACCTGGGGTGGATACTTGCGGTCAGTGTGTTCATGGTGCCTGGTTTTCTACTGAGAGCATCAGCAACCACATTGGCCTTTCCCGGATGATAATTTATTCCAAGATCATAATCCTTGACCAGTTCCAGCCATCATCGCTGTCTAAGATTCAGGTCAGGCTGAGTGAAAATATACTTGAGACTCTTATGGTCCGTGTATATTTCACAGCGCTGCCCAATGAGATAATGCCTCCAGATCTTTAAGGCATGTACCACTACTGCTAGTTCCAAATCATGCGTGGGATAGTTTTCTTCATGAGGTCGTAGCTGTCTGGATGCATATGCTACAACCTTTCCTTCTTGCATTAGCACGCAGCCGATTCCACGCCTGGAAGCATCACAATATATGTCTAAGCTTTTGTGGATGTCTGGAAGAACTAAGACAGGGGCTGTGGTTAGCCTTGTCTTTAGCTCCAAGAAGCTGCTCTCGCATTCTGCTGTCCAGACAAACCGTTGATTTTTCTTCAGCAATTCTGTCAGTGGCTTGGCTATCTTAGAGAAGCCTTCTATGAAGCGACGGTAGTAGCCTGCCAGACCCAGGAAACTGTGGACTTCAGTAACTGAGGCTGGTGTCTTCCAGTTCAAAACCGCAGTTACTTTGCTGGGGTCAATGGCTACTCCTTGTTTCGACAGAACGTGTCCCAGAAATCCCAACTCTTTGGGCCAGAATTCACATTTGCTGAATTTGGCATACAGAAGATGGGTCCTTAATCTTTCCAAGACAGCACGGAGGTGATGTTTGTGCTCTTGTTCATCCTTGGAGTATATCAGGATGTCATCGATGAACACCACCACAAATTTGTCCAGAAAATCCATGAAGACCTTGTTCATCATGCTCATGAAATAGGCTGGGGCGTTCGTCAGTCAAAACGCCATGACCGTAAATTCATACAGCCCATATCGGGTGGTGAAAGCTGTCTTGGGGATATCCTTCTTTCTGATTTTTAGCTGATGATATCCCGTTCGGAGGTTAATCTTGGAGAATACCCGTGCTCCGTTCAGCTGGTCAAATAAATCGTCAATGCGAGGGAGCGGGTACTTATTCTTGATATTGACCTCATTCAGCTGGCGATAGTCTACACACATTCGTAGACTTCCATCCTTCTTCTTGAAAAACAATACGGGTGATCCCCATGGCGAGACACTTGGACGAATGTACCCTTTCTGTTGTAATTCATCCAACTGCTTTTTAATTCTACCAGCTTCGGACTCGGCATACAATAGTATTTCTTGTAAATCGGAGCAGTTCTGGTAATTACCTCAATTGCAAATTCTAATTCCCGGTCAGGTGGCATCCCTGGTAGTTCCTCAGGAAATACATCCAGGAATTCGCACACTACCGGAATCAAGTTCATATCCATACCGGTAGCTTAGTAGGCCATTCCCTTCCTTGATATCATTTTGCTGGCAAGAAATTTAACCGTCTGTCCTGCCGGGTTAACCAGTGTCACTGTCCTGGTAGCGCAGTTGATGCACACCTGGTGTGGTGTCAACCAGTCCATCCCCAGTTTTATATCCAATCCAGGGGATTCAATGGCAATGAGTGTAGCTGGAAATTTAACTCCATGTATCGAGATTTCCAGACCCTTATATATTAGATTTGTTCTGAGCAGGGAGCCAGGGGATTGTACCACCATAATTTTATCCAAGAGCGAAGGGGAAAATTTGTGCAAGGTGGCAAAACTCCGCGAAATAAATGAATGGGAAGCTCCAGAATCAAATAAAATTACTGCAGGTATGTCATTAACAGAAAACATACCGAGGACTATGTCTGGTGCTTCGCAGGCTTCTTCGGCAGAGATATGATGGACGCATCCGTGGCTGAAATTGTGGTTGGGGCGGCGTCCAATAGTGTTGACTTGTGGCTTGAATTCGGATGGTGGCTTCCTGTTTCTGGCAGGGCACTGCTTGGAGTAGTGTCCGCTTTGGCCGCAAGTAAAGCAAGTGTTATTGCGGCAACAGTCCTCCATCACAGGCTGTTTGCCAAAGGTCTTGTCCTGGCTGACCGTCTTATTGTTGTTGTTGCCATTATTCCATGCGGGCTTGTATTCAGATGGACCTAATTGCCAAATGCATGGCTTCTGCACAAACTAATCACGGTTGTCTTTCTTGGGCTCAAACTTCCGCTTGCGGTCATCATACCCAGACTTGTGTTCTCTCTCTGCTATGAAAGCCTTGTTCACCAAAGTCTGGAAGTCCGGGAAGTCCAGCATACAAAGCTGACAACGGAGGGCATGATTCAGTCCTCCTAGGAATCGGTCTATCTTCCTCTCTTCAGTGGATACATCATGGGCAGAGTATCGTGCCAAATTGTTAAACTTGTTCAAATACTCTCCCATGGACATATTTCCCTGCGTGAGAGCAAGAAATTCCCTTTGCTTCACCTTCATTATGCTAGTAGGGATATGATACTTGCGGAATGCCTCTTTGAACTTCTCCTAGGAAATATCTTCTCCGGAAGGCCATGTTATCTTTGTGTTGTCCCACCATATAGTTGCTGGCCCTTCTAGGTAAT
Organism: Thinopyrum elongatum; assembly: GCA_011799875.1. NCBI lineage: Eukaryota > Viridiplantae > Streptophyta > Magnoliopsida > Poales > Poaceae > Thinopyrum > Thinopyrum elongatum. The sequence goes on from CM022303.1 coordinate 134,827,534, forward strand.
GGGTGACAAAAGGAACCTTGTCTGCCTCTTCACAGCGGGCTATATCCAACTTCTTTTCCATGGTTCTCAGCCAATCATCAGCCTCCAGCGGGTCCACAGCTTGACCAAAACTAGGTGGCTTAGTGCGTTGAAAGTCAGACAACTTAGAGTGTGTCCCACTGTTTTTATTCTGGCCCACCATATTCTGCATACTCTTCAGGAATTCCATGAGATCCTGATTTCTTTTCTATTCAAACATCCTCATGATCTGTTCAAGGGTCGGTGCCTAAGGCGGTGGTGGTGGTAAATCTTCTGGTGGTTGTCCTGCTTGTCTGGCGGATCGACGAATGGGGGTTCCATCGCCGCCTTGGCTACTACCTCTCTTCATCCTAAATTTGTTCCCATTGCAAAATACCGAACCGATGAGCAACATCCATAAGGGAAACACAGTAATATGACACCAAAAGAGAATTCACGAAAAAGAGGCGAATTAAGCAAACAACATAATTATACAAGATAACCCAGCATCATACATGGCAAGCTAGTAGGGGGAATATCATGGCTAGATTGCTCATACGGCAGTTAACATATGCAAAGATGCATGCACTAAGCATCAACTCTAGTGGTGCGGGTGGCACGAGCACTGCCAAATGGAAGACTCCTCGTCATCTGATCCTGAGTCGGAATCAGAACTGATGATGTGGATCGCACCCTCCGGATCAAAGGAAACACAACGACGCTGTTGAGACGGTTCTCCTTCTGGGGAAGTAGGGGCACGACGCCTCAGCATCGGAGCAGCTGGAGTGGCTAGGAGTGAGGCCCACTCTGCCGGGGTCTCACGTCGGCTACCAGACGAAAGGCCTGGTGGGATGGTGGAGCTAGAGGGAGTATCAAATGTACGTGGAGGTGGAACGGGCGGTGGATGCACAGGTGGAAATGTAGGATGAGGCAGAGATGATGCGGTAGTCACAGTTGCAAGTGCCCCTTGGACACGAGACAGCTCCTCAGCTAAGGAAACGATCATACGGTAGCTGGCGTTCAGATAACGAGATAGAACACCAGTGGCACGATCACTCGACGGATCAACAGGTGCGAAAATGACTCACCCTGTCGCAGGCGACAGGGTGGGGTAGTGAAAGAAACCTGGATGAGTCTGCATCTCGACCTCGTGGAAGCGCAAGTCAGTGAGAGCCTCCATCGCGGCAAACTGGATCGCTAGCTCCGAAGTTGAAGCCATTCCGCCCCTGGAAGAGCGAGAATAGCTACCAATGTCCGAGCTCGCGGTCAGAAAGGCCTCCGCGTGATACTCATACACTGACTAGGCAAGCTGCTCTCGAAACACCTGGTACACTGGATCTTCGCCGTTGGGATACAGCCGAAGCCAGACGCTACGGAGCAGTACAGGAAAGGTGAATGGTGCTGGCTCATGATGGTAGTGGTACGGAACTGGTGCCATCTACACTCACAATGCCAACGGTTAGTAAAACAATGATGCATGATGCATGCCATGCAACAAGCAAATGCAGCAAGCAAGATGCACACTCAAACCCTACACTGATCGCGGTTTCTAGCGCAGGCTAACTAGGGTGTCCTATAGTCAGCACGGCTCTGATACCAAGCATTGTGGCAACCCGGCTCAAAGAACCGGTTTACCAGTGTTTCCAACCCAAAGATCATGTCTTCTGGAAACACTCAACAACTTGGAACAGAATAGAACTGAACTTTATTAATAATCTTGGGGTACAAGCTCATATTTTACATCGAAAGCGAGGCCGAAGGCACACTCGATGCTATGACAGTATCTACATTATTTATGAAACATAACAGGGCCTCGGTACTGCTAGATACTTCTATGGCGTAGCGGAACATAGCGGAACTCCAACCACGGGGACACTGCCGTGGACATAGCCTAGTTAGCGTAGCCTGAGCCATCGGGACCTCCGTCCTTGGCTTCTCCTGCATCTGGCATGATACGCCAAGTGAGTACTTTGAATGTACTCGCAAGCTTACGACAACCAAATAATGCAGCAAACAATAGCATGGCAAGTAACATGTTAAGTTCTTAGGTGATTCACTTACTGTCTCCGGTTATCAACTTACTCTCTTTCGGGTTGTCCCACAACCCTCGGAATACTCATATGTCACCAAGTACTTCCGATCATAAGATGGGTTCTTCCATCATTATTACCACTGTTAAGGTTGACCACCTAGTGAGGTCTGGACGGGCTGTCCAATACCGTGGACGCGGCTATTCGAATAGATTTGACACTCTGCAGAGGTTGTACACTTTACCCACACCATGGAGCACTTGACCTCGTGATCCCATTCAGGTGGACCAGCGTTGCTCCAACGAAACCCGCCTGACCCGTGACCCTCCCATCATACCACCGGCAATCATCCTCCCCCGGAGTCAGGCCCTGGGTGGCCCCTGTGTCACCTCGTGACACCTGCCACCATCGTGGCCAAACTAAACTGTCCCAAACGGGGACGCCGGCACAATACTCAACTGGGCTCATAGGGTTATCGCCGTCTACCTGATCAGGGCAGCACGCACGCATAACCCTCCCTAGATGGAGGTACCGGTGAAAGAGCACGGAGCCAGACCAAGTCAAGGCCGTCCCATACTGGCAAATGTGGTTGCATGAATAAGCCCGGACAGGTGACTCAAGATCAACCGACTAAGTTCATTTAGCAGGCATAGTGGTTCATCACAATAACTTGAGTTGGCATCCACTAAGCATTTTAAATCATTTCACCATGAATTGTTATATAGCCAGTAAATGAAAATAATTACTTTAAATATGCAATGCTATTGAAATGCTCATGAAATGGATGTCATGGCTTCCCTTGCTCTGCTGGGTTGCCCAAGAACTCCTGGTCTTCAAAATCACCAAAGTTTCCCTCTGAAAATATTTTCAAACAACAATTGGAAATGTCACATAACACTGTTTTAGTCACCAGAAATTCTGTGAGTGTGAGAAAAATACCAAATTTTACCAGAAATTAGAGGGGTTCAAGACAAACCAAATGCAAAAAGAATCAAGTGATTTGGACTTGTAGATAAAAAGTTATAACTGGTCAAAGTTGCTGGTCAAAACTGAAATTTAAAATAAAAACCAGAAACCTGATAGGGGCCACGTCGAAGGCATAAAGTGGAGGGGCACCTCCACTTACCGCTTCACGCGTGCGCGCCCAAGCCGCTTATGGGCGGGCCCCGCAGCTGGTTTGAACAGGAGGGGGAGAGGGAAACAGAGGGAGGTGGGGCTCCAGCTGTCATCGCCGGCGATGTCGGCGGCGGTAAGGTCGGGTGACCGCGGGGATAGAACGAGCGCACGACGGCAAACATGTACGTACCTGCAGATCAGCTAGGGATGGCCGGACGGTGTCGCCCCTTCTTCTTGGGCGGTGGTGGCGCTCGGGGGTCGTCGGAGACGGTGGTTCCGGCAGCGATTTGCTCAGGCAAGTGTTCGGGTGTGGTCAGGAGGATGAGCTGAGCTCAGTAGTGTAGTCAGAAGAGGTCGGGGAGGAGTGGAGCGGTGGGTCGGCTGAGCTCTTGGTGGCGGCGGATCTCCGGTGAGGCTCGAGGCCAAAGGGCCTCTCGGTCATGGCTCGCTACTCGGGTGGTAATTGGAGAATGGTGGAGTGGGTTGAGGAGCTTGGAGAGGCCGACCATGGCTTTATATAGGCAGGGGCGAGCGCGGGCGAGCTCTCCCGAAGCGGTGAGACTCGGGCCACATCACTGGTGGAAGGACGCCGCGCTGGCTGGCCGCTTGCGGGGTGAGGTGATGGAGGAGGGCAGAGGCAGTAATGGCGGTCGGTGGCGGCTAGCGGGGAAGACGATGAGCACAGGGTTGCGGCGCCGCCATGGGTGACACAGTGCCCGAGTGCGTGGCGGCCGTCGAGGAGGTTTCCGGTGAGGGGAAGCTGCGGGAGAGGGTTAGGTGGACAACATCGGTGATGTCGGCACTCCAGGACACCGCCTGGCAACGCGAGGGCTCGAGAATGACCTAGACAGACGCCGGCAGGATACAGAGCACGCGAACCGGCATGCCAGTGCCATGCTCACCACGGTGCCCGGCGCGTGGAGGCCGACCCAGGCCAGCGCAGCATGTCTGGGGGCTTCTCCTTTGGTCATTTAGTCCACCTACACTCTTGGTTTGGCTAGATACAAGCTTACTCGAAGGGTAGCATCAACTGAAGTTTCTGACAGAGATATTGAGAGGGATCTGGAGAAATAATGAGTTGGGCATGGAGCCAACAGAGATGTCTAGGGTGATCTAGGATGGAGGGACTACAAACTGACCAAATTTGAAGGAGTTTGGATCATTTTTGAATATAGTTCATGTGTAAACTGCCATACTGGTCCAGAAACTTGATTAGCTTGGTTCACTCACATGGTTGATCTGATGAAGCTGAATTTTGGTGTGTGGGAGTCATTTAGTGAGTAGGAGATGCCATAAAAATTTCAGCTCAATGGGAAACCTCTAGATGGTACTTCCTTCACAGAGGTTCAAAATGAGCAGAAACTTGGCAGAATTTTGCTGCTAAAAAGTTGTATTGGACAAGATGATATTTTTGGGTATTGTGGCTAGATAGGTTCTATAGTACCTCAGAGAATTTATTTGGGGAGTTTCTGAGTTAGGAAAATAAGGGCTGCTTCACAAATGGACAATTCTGGCCAGAGAGAAAATAATTATTCTGGCCATTATTTAATATTGGGCAGTGGAATATTTTTGAAGATTATGAGGCTACATGATGATGAGAAGGTGTGGCATGAGTTTGGGACCTTCCTGATCATCAAAACTATAGGTTGCTTGACAACCATAGTGATGTCATAGCTTTCCCAAGGAAGAAAATAATTACTTGGAAAAGATTAAATATTGAAATTTGGTCCAAGAGGGATGTGACAGGGTTTTGGCAAGGTGGTGATGGTTTTGGATCAAGAGGTTCAAGGATTTATAACTCCAAAGTCACTTGAAAGGATTCAAAAACCATCCAAAATTCAAATAAAGCCAAAAAGATTTTGAAAAGAAAAAAAGTTGTCAAAACCAGGGTGTCACATATTTGAAGCCCATAGCACTTCATCCAAATTGTAATTTGATTTTCCTTATTAACCGGAGGGAAAAGACTATCTCATATGATATGGACAACAAAAAGTGCATGATATCAGCACTTACGAAACATTTTGTGTGTTATATCTTATGTTCCATGTTTTGTGGAATGGCATCAGATGGTTACTGAACTTCATGGAACTATATTGCATTCATAGAATCCATGGAGAATTAATATGCAGCACCTAGCAACACCTTCTAGTGGGAAATGCAAAGTTGTATGAATGGTTCCAGTCATTTGATCTACATGTTGCATCTAGTGCTAATCATTATGGTCACGTGTTAGCTTTTGGTGGGGGCTAATTGTGAGATACATTATCTATGTTTGAAATTGGTTGGATTTTCACCAATTAGTACTACCAAGGGGACCATTCTGTCGGTTCATCATATGAAAGCACTAATAAATTTGAAGTCATTATTGACCCACACAATACTGATTCCTTGATACTAGAAATAAAAATATTTTAGCACTTAAACTTTTTAGTGAAAAATATTTGACTACATGAACGTCTGCCCAAAAGAACATGAGCATTTTGAGTTATAGTTTTTTAGATTCCATAACGCCATTACGTGAAAAGATATTCATACACATAAATAACAATTATAAAACTAATAATGCCTCTAGCAAGCTATGCAACATTCTACAATGAATGTTACCTATGCAGTCAAAATTACAACAGGCCCAATGTAGATTAGAAGTCCAGAACTCAATCAAGATAGATTTTCAAATATCTGTTTATTATACAAGCAAAAATATCAAAAGATAATGCATATGAAAAGATCTAGTTACACTACTGCAGGATGCTGCTAACGCGACACTACGATCAGAGACCCTTTGACAAAACTGTGTGCGATGCATTAATCGCAAACGGTGATGTAAAAAAACCGTCAAAAAAGATGCAAAACATTTGCGATGGCGGGTACATCAAACACGGTCCAGATTTTACTTGCGTGTGCGATGCTGGGCATACGATTGATCCAGACGAACTGTTTGCGATTAGACAGAACAACAGAAATGGGCAGCCATATCAATGTGTGTGCGATATACGGCATACAGTTTGCTCCGATGAACTATTTACTATTAGGGAAAGCAACGGAAACGGTCAGCCAGATCAAGGTGTGTGTGATATACGGCATACGGTTCACTCAAATGAACTGTTTTTGATTAGGGAAGAGAACATAAACGGTTCAACTTAACAAGATGTGTGTGATACGCGGCAAACAGGCCCGGAGTTTAATTTGAGAACAAGTACACAGAGGTTAATTTGACATACATGACTTATAAGTTTCACAGAAATCATATCACTTTTTTTGGAAAACATTTAATTGTGTTGAATGTATATAGTGCTCCGTCCTATTAGTTGAATTAACCTCGAGGCCCATGTTTTGGAAACATGTCATAAAGTAACGGGATAGACCTTCATTCAAGCCAATCAACATGTGTTCAAAAAACAAAAATTATCAAAAAGTAACGAGATAGACCTTCTTCAAGCCAATCAGCATGTGTTCAAAAAACAAAAAATGTCAAAAATTGCAAAACAAGGACCTCAAGGTTAATTCAACTAATAGGAGGGAGCACTATATACATTTAAGACAATTAAATGTTTACAGTGACCCATACCATCAGTTAATTTAACATCGAGGCCACTTCCCATTCGGTCACCCATCTGATGACTACTCAAGCCTCAGCACACTTAACTTGGGAGTTCTGTTAGATGAGCTATCGGTAGGGAAGCTGGACCTTGCTGCTGTAGGATCCCTCTTTGCATCCTTTATTGCGCACCCCGATGACCGACTGTTGCCGCCCAATGGTCAATGCCACGTCCCCCACGAATGTAGAAGCTTCCCTCCATTGGATGAGTGGCAAACGGTTAATCAAGAAGAACTGTTTGCGATGATGCAGAACAACAGAAACTGGCAGCCAGATGAGGGTGTGTGCGATATACAGCATACAGTTCACTAGGATGAACTGTGTGTGATTAGGCAACACAATGGAAACGGTTCAACTGAACAAGATGTGTGTGATACGCGGCAAATAGGTCCGTAATCAGAAATTTGTGCGAAGACCAATAATAACACAGACGATTGCTGCTAATAAGCCGTGTGATTTGCTCTATCTACAGAAGAATAACATGTACATATATAACTGAAATAAACATCCAATTACATAACTGACTATACAGATCATTCGCACACACCTCAATAAACAATTGCATGCATTCTAAAGTAGGAGAAACGATCGTCTAGTCATCTACTTATTGTGACGCTCCCGCCACTGCTCTGTGGCTCGATCCCTCGTTTGGGGCAGGAAGAAGACACTTCCTCATGTCAACGATCCGCCTGTACATCTCATAGCTTGTGTACGCGTCCTTGGCCGCGTACTTGACGTGTTGTTCATCCAGTCTCTCATGCCAAACACTATGCCAGGCGTTCCTGTCCTTCTTACTCTCATCCTTCATCTTCATGTAGTAGGGGTCGATGATGGCCGAGGCGAGGTCAACCAAGAAGTTCAGTTTGTTGTTGTCGCTGCCCCAGACCTTGTAGTGGTGCTGGATGTTGACAAGATTCGGGCATTTCAAGCCCGAAACCTTGAGCGCTTTTAGATCGTTGGTGGTGTCCACCATAGTGAAACTGTAGTCAGAACTATTGATAAACCTGGAGAAACGCTCGCAAGGCCTTGTGGCCAGGTGGTAGTGGTAGACGAGGACGTCATGTCGCACGCACAACTAGGTGACGGCAACCTTCTGATCGTGCCCAACATGACCGATGGTGTACTCGAGGTCGAAGCCGACCACTTGGTACTTGTCCTCGGCAAGGAACTGCTCCATAGTTTGGATGGAGCTCTCCACCGAGACCGGATCGTTCGTGTACACCACTGAGAGGGCCTTCCCCCTCATGTGGGTGTCCACTACATGATGCGTGGTGAACTGCCCGCCGTTGTTGTCGTCGGCCGCTGGGAGCGCCATTGGAGCCACGGGGAGTGCCATTGGAACCGCTGGATGTCCTCTCTGTATGTGTCATCGTGAGTGTGCTTATTGTGTCGTGTGACACAAGAGATGAAGGTAAATGGCCGCAGGAATAAAAGGGGGCTGGGTGGCCTGGATTCTCGGCGCGTCTGCATGGCAGTTTTTGCAGCGGGTAACTGCATCGTCGCGCCGCGCCCGGCGCAACCGCATGCACACAAACATGCGTGATCGTGCACCGGCCCTAAACACTGGCAGCGTGCGTGGAGGGACGAGGGCAGAGCACCCGGAGGGACGCGAGAGCAGAGCACGCGCGGCGGGACGCGAGCAGAGCGCGCCACAGCCGCCTCAACCGCAAGCAACCACATGCATAGAGCAGTTGAACACGCAAGAAATGGTCGCCTACAAGCTGGCCGACAATTGCGTCGCTGCGTAGAGAGTGGCCGTGTGCTACTACCTCCGTCTTGGTCTATAGTCCCCTTTATATTCTGTGCCATACTTTGCCCTTAAATTTAACCAACAAAATGTTAATGCATGTTATAAAAATTATATAATTGGAAACTATGTTCAAATACGAATCCAACTATATAATCTTTGGCGACATGCATTCGTATTTTATTAGTTAAATCCTACTTATAAACCAGGACGGGAGTATAGTAGGTAATTAAACTGCAAATGTTTTTTTGTATTAACCGTATGTGTACGTGGCCTTTCGTCCTCCTCTCGCATGTCTTGTCACCCCGCTGCCGCAGACGGCTTACAGTGCAAGCTTGCGCAGCGCGCGGGGGCGTTCTTTTGGCCAAACGGTGGCTCGAAGTGGTGCCAATGAATCGTCAGTGAGCCTGTTCCCGCTCAACCTCGCAGGTCCCCGCGCAAGCTTCCCGCCCGACTTGGTGAAATCCCCCAAAATCCCAATGCTTACCGGCCTGCTATATAAACCCTCACGGCCGGCGAGTCATGCGTCGCATTTTCCCCTCGCTCCCTGTAGCTTATCTCATCTGCTTCTCCCACAATCGCCAATGGCACCAGTCCATCGTTGTCGCTCAGCCACTCCGCCGTCATCAGAGGACAGCTCCAGCTGGGAGGTTACACCGCGGCGGCAGCGTAGTCCCTGGCGTAGTGTAGTGCGCGTGGCATCCCTATTGGGTGTTCGCGGAACACCCACCACACGCTCCGCCACCGCTGCCCGTCGGCAGCTGTTGCCGGCAGCCGTTGCCGCCACACCACCGTCGAAAGCCAGGGCCATCGCCCGCTCCGCCACCGTGGCCCGAAGGCGGGAGGTGGCCGTCGTGGCCGCCACCCCATTGTCGGCCATCACCCGCTCCGCCACCGCGGCCCGAAGGCGGGAGGTGGTGGTCGTGGCCGCCACCCCATCGTCGGTCGCCGTGGCCGCCAGCACACCGTCGACCGCCGGGGTCATCACCCGCTCCGCCACCACCGCCTGAAGGTGGGAGGCGGAGGTGGAGGCCCGCACGTGCGTCAGTGACCTTGCGCGCTACACCGAGTTCCTGCGGGAGGAGGAGGAGCGCCTCGTCGAGCATGCAAAGAGCCTTACCACCACTGTGGCCGCGGCACACGCCACCTCAGAGGCGAGGAATCAGGAGATCTACGAGGAGAACCACCGCTTCGAGAGGGGTCGTCTGGAGCGGTAGAGGGCGTTCGAGGTGAGAGTCGCTGAAGCTGCAGCAGCGGCAGGCACCGTATTGCAGTTGTCCAGCTCGTCGATAGGCTCCTCCTCCTCTGCCTCTTACTAAGCGCGCTCGGCAGAGGAGAGGCTACCGGAAGTAGTACAAAGCCCCTCCGTAGTAGTAGTAGTAGTAGTAGTATTTAGGGGCTATTTTGTTCAGTTCATCTGACTATAGATGTGGTGGAACTGTACAATGTACTTAAAATTAGCTAGTATATATAGTTGAACTAGCTATTTCAGTACGTGGTTGGCAACAATTGGGGAAAAGTTTGGTCGGTTCAGCTGCCGAGTTGAACTGTTTGTATAAAGAATGACTGCTTAATCTATGAATGAAATCTATGCTTAATTATTGAATTTTAGTTGCAAAAATTAGATAGTGCTCGTGATTTTTAGCTGCATATTTTGACAAATCGCAGTGCTACAAGGTTGACAAATGGCAATGTTACTAGATCAACAAATGTCAATCTTTCCAGTTTGACAAATGGCAACATACCCAATATGACAGATGCAAATCTTACCAAAATTGTTTGTACGTGGTTGCACACGGGTCATCCAAAACAACCGTTTGCGTTGAAGGGATGCACAAATCCTGCGCTGCGAATTTTCCCTTGACTTAAGGGGGAATACCATAGCTCTCACTTTGCATACGGGTGTTCTATCTAACACATTTGCGATCAAGAGCTGCACAAATCCTGCTCGGCACATTTTCCCTTGGCTTCCTGGGGAAGCTGTCGGTTTGAATATGGGTGTTCTAACTAAAACGTTTGCGATGAGTGTTTTATATTTAAAGACCATTGATGTTATTTTCAAAAGAAAATCGTTTGATAAGTTTGTACATTAAGAGAGAAAAACGCAAGTTCGTTCAAACCATATCTTTCATTCAGTCACACTGCAAATTCCATGATAGCAAGCCAAGTTTCATGAATTTCAGACGAGTTTTGGATTTACTAGAATTTAAAAACCAGGTATCTCAATATTTGCGGCCGAGTGACGGTGGCAGGGTGTTTGAAATTCATTCCCATTTCTTGCATGGGACCTAAGCATGCACCCAAGGACACATATTTGATTTTTCAACCAATTTATATGCACTAGAGCATGTGCATGTAGTTCAAATTTGAATTATGCACATAAAATGCCTAGAAAACCCAGTTAATGTATAAAAATGTCCAAACGAACCCCGAAAAATTCCAATATTTAACACAACACTCCTGTTGTTCTATGTTGACACTAGAGAAAAAATTGAAATCAAGAAGAGGCAACGGATATCGTTTCGTCCCCAAAGGTGAAATGTTCCCTACCGAAAACATCAGGCTTGTTGTGAGAAGCTCTGGTTTGTGAGAAGCTTAAGCCAAACCTGCCCCAAATGGGACAAAAAATTTACCACGGCATGTTGATGCCGCTCCATGATAGCATGCCAAGTTTCATGAATTTCAGACGAGTTTTGGATTTACTAGAATTTAAAAACCAGGTATCTCAGTGTTTGCGGCCGAGTGACGGTGGCAGGTGTGACGCCCCCGGCCCGATCGTGCACTAATCATACACGCAAATGCACACGATCAAGCCTAAGGACTCACGGGAAGATATCACAACACAACTCTAAAACATAAATAAAGTCATACAAGCTTTATATTACAAGCCAGGGGCCTCGAGGGCTCGAATACATAAGCTTGCGAACAAGCGTCAGCGGAAGCATCAGATATCTGAGTACAGATATAAAAGAAAGCACAGAAAGGCCTTTAGAAAGGCGGGGCAAAATAAAACACTACGATCGAAAGGCGTAGGCCTCCTGCCTGGGACCCTCTGATCCTACTCCTGGTCATCAGTCAACTCGTAGTAGTATCCATCCTCGGGGTCGAAGTAGTAGTCGATCGACGGGGTACCTGTCTCAGGGGGCTCCGTCATCTTGGTCACATCAAACTGATATGGGGAGAAAAGGAGAACAAAGCAACCGTGAGTACTCAGAAGTACTCAGCAAGCGAGGATCTACACTACATATGCAACATTTTCAAGGGGAGGCTGTATATGTGGACTGGGCTACAGAAATGCAAGAATAGAGAGAAGGCCTAGTCCTATCGAAGACTAGCATCTTCAGCGGTCTTGCAGCAGTAGAAGAGAGTAGAACAGTTCAATAATGTAGCAGTATCATTAAGTCTCATCCTCACCCAGAGATCCTTTCTCGACTCCCTGCGAGAAAGTAATCCCAGAGCCATACAGTCATCAACCTCGTCCGGAGATCCCTTCTCGACTCCCTGCGAGAAGCAATCCCAGAGCCATATATACAGGTCTCATCACAGGTATCCAGTTCTAAATTGTATCAATCAGGATACAACTCCGAGTGTCCTTTACCGTAGGACCGGCTATCGATAAAAGTTTTCTTCCCTGCAGGGGTGCACCAACTTACCCAACACGCTCGATTAACTCCGGCCGGACACACTTTCCGGGGTCATGCCCGGCCTCGGCCAAACGACACATCGCAACCCTACTTAGAGCTCAGCAGAGAGGTCCCCGTCGGTCTACATCCTAAGCGCTCAGAGGTCTTGGGCCATCGCCCTGTGCACTCCGAGTCGTTGCGTGCAGGGGGAAGCCAGGCACCAGGGGGGCGCCGGTCCGTCCCGACTGCAAGGCTGAACTAGATGTCTGACAGAGCTTTCGGCTGATGCTACGATGCAGAACGCCCATACTATGCCCACGTGATAGTTAGTGCTATCAGACCAGAGGCCTGCTCGGATCAAATATCCAAATCGTTAATGGACTAGGGCTTGCGGTAACGAGCAGAGACTCACGAAAGATGTGACCCCGTCGCCCCATCTCGAGGACTTGCTGCAAGGGTTAAGAATGCCCGGCCACGCCTCGTATTCACCACTCGGGCACCACACTGGCACCCGTCTTCACAACACTCGCCTCTCAGGCGCACGCGGGTACCCCTCAGGGTCGACCCGCTTTTCCAAGTAACAGTGTAAAGTCCAAGTATCCGTGTGTCCATAACATCAGGGGAATCCGAGGTATCACCCTCGTTGGATTCCTACTCGATGTGTCTGTCAAGGTGAACTCGGAGGATTCACCCTCGATGGGTTCACACTTGAGGTGTTGTACGACAGCGTCGTTACCGGAAGTGGTGAAGGAGGAATCACCCTCGATGACCACTACCGAATAGCTACTCTACAGAGTTAACATCAGAAGTGCTACAAGAGGTTTCACCCTCGGCACTTGATAGTAACGCTGCAGTGTCGTTACCACTAAGGGGGGGTGATGTGCGGTGTCGGGGCCTGGTCTTCAATCCCGTTGATCAGGTCTTCTGACGATCCAGCGCGGCAGTCGGGATAAGTGGGGTCACTGATAGGTCTCTACCCATCCTATACTAAACAGTTTAGGGTATGCAGGTAATTATCAACAGCAGGTTACAATAAATAGGCTATGCATCAGAATAGGTAAAGCAGTAGCAGCAGCAATTCTAATGCAAGCACGGGAAATTAGAATGGGCGATATCGGGATGATCAAAGGGGGGGCTTGCCTGGTTGCTCGGCGGCAAGGGCAAGGTTGTCAATGGTGTCTTTGGGCTCCGGAGCTGCGTCGGCCTCGGGGACGACGTCGGTGTCGGGGGGCTACCGAGAGAGAAGAGGGGGAGGAAACAGTATAAATACTCAGCGAACAAGTGCAGCACAAAGCATAACATGGCAATACGCGATGACGGAGGTGATCTAACGCAGTGCCGGGTGATACTGGCGAAGGTGGGATTCATCCGGGAATGTTTTCCCGTTTCCGGACATTTGTCAGACAGATGACCGGAGAGGAACGGTTGCAGGTTCGGATAGTTAGGGACACGTGACGGACGAACGGACCGCGCATTCGGATTCGTCTCGTCGTTCTGAGCAATTTTCATGTACAAAGTTTTTCGATCGGAGTTACGGATTAAAAGATATGATTTTCTAAAGTTTTTATTAATTTCTGGAATTTATTTAATTAATTAAAACAACATTATCCGAAACAGTAGTTGATGACGTCAGCATGACATCATGCTGACGTCAGCACAATCTGACAGGTGGGGCCCGCTGTCATTGACTATTAGCCTAATTAACAGATTAATTAGCTTAATTAGATAATTAGGTTAATTAAGTTTAATTAAGCATGATTAGTTAAGTTAATTAATTCACTAATTCACTAATTAATTATTATTATATTTTCTTTTTCTTTTTTTAAAAAACATTCTGGGAGGGCCCACTGGACAGTGGCACAGCCGGACACGTCCGCGCTGTGCCCGTCCAGAGCCGGAGACGTGCGCGCGGCGGCGGTCAACGCGCGCGCGCGCACAGGCGAGCGAGTAGACGACGGCGAGAGGCGCGCGGGCGCCCGTGCGGGGCAGCTACGGCGAGCGGCAGCAGCAGGCGGAGCAGCAGCAGCACGCGCAAGCGGCATAGGCGGGCGAGCACGACCGGCAGCGGCGAGGTCGCGTGCGGACGAGGCGCGGCTCGGGCGCGGCGGATGCAGGGCCGGGCGCGGGACGCGCGGTCAGGATGGCCCGGAGCGCGCGCAGCCACGCGTGCAAGGCGATGGCGAGCACGGGGTCGCCGCGAGCGGGGCGAGGAAGAGGCCCGGGACAGAGAGGGAGGCTACGGGCGCAGCGGCCAACGCGGGCGGGAGTGGGCGAGCCGGGCGGCAGTGCAAAGGCAGCAGGTGATGCGCGAGGGCGGCGAGCGAGCGATGGTGCCGGAGCACAGCAACGGCGCGGCAGGTGGGATGGCCGGCGACAGGAGAAGGAGGAGACGAAGGGGGGGTTCTCACGAGCGTTGGTGAGGAGGGGGGGCGGCGTGGCTCGATGGGGCCGGTGAGGAGGAGATGAGGAGGTCCGGTGACGGCGAGGCCCTCGGGCGGCGATGGCGATCCGGGGCGGCGAGGGGCAACGGCGAGCGGCGCCGTGAGCTCGGGCCTCTCCCTGGATCTCGATCCAGAGGAGAGGGAGAGAGCGAGAAGAGAGAGTGGGGTGTGGGGGTAGTGGGCTAGGGTTCGGTGGGGCGTGGGGGTTAAGGGGATGGCGGGGTGGGCCGACCGGCTGGGCCTTGGCCCAGTTGGGCCGGGGGGGTTTCTCCCTTTTTCTTTTTCTGTTTTGATTTTTCTTTTATCTTTTTCTTTTTATTTATTCTTTTCTCTGTTTTGCAAAAATGTCTAGGCTACTTCTGGACTTTTGTAAAATATTAGACTGGTCCAAATATTAACAGTGCAAAATTAGTCACTCCTAGAAATTGGTTTGGCGTCCATATCTTTTTGTTCGGATTTTATTTAATTTGAAAAGGATTAAATAGTGCTATGTTGCTGCTGTTTCTTGTTGTTCGAGTCCTTTTACAATTCCAACAAATGTTGCAATCATTTTTATAAATGCTTTGGGAATATTTGCAACATGAGGCACATTTTAGTTTTCAGGTTTGGAGAACTTTTATTTTCCACTTTTATTTAAATTTGAATTTTGACTTAGGAGTTGAAATGCAATATGATGTTAATGACGATCATGCACTGATAATCATGCTGACTTGGCATTATCAAAATGGGATTACTGTGGCTAACCACTGGGGGTGTTACAAATCTCCTCTACTAACAAGAATTCTCGTCCCGAGAATTAAGAGGTAGAAGGAAAAAGTTCGGGGTATTCCGCACGAAGATTATCCTCGCGTTCCCAAGTGGCTTCATCTTCAGTATGATTTGACCACTGAACTTTGAGGAACTTGGTAACCTTCTGACGGGTCCGACGTTCAGCTTCATCGAGGATGCGGATCGGATGTTCCTTATAAGATAGGTCATCTTGCAATTCGAGCACCTCGATGTCCACAGCTCGGTGCGGAGATTCCTTGAAGCATTTACGAAGTTGCGACACATGGAAGACGTCGTGGATATGAGAGAATTGCGGTGGCAATTCCAATTTATATGCCACCTGACCACGTCTAGCAATAATGCGGAAAGGACCAATGTAGCGCGGAGCTAGATTGCCCTTGATTCCAAAACGGTGAGTGCCCTTCATAGGAGTGACACGCAGATAAGCTTGATCACCAGGTTGATAAGTCAAACCCCATCGTTTGCGATCATAGTTGCTCTTCTGGCGGTCCTGAGCCGCCTTGAGATTTTCTCGGACAATACGAACTTGTTCTTCGGCGTGTTGAATAATATCCGGACCCACGAGCGGTCGTTCCCCAGTTTCTGACCAATTCAGAGGGGTTCGACACTTACGTCCATAGAGTACTTCGAAGGGAGCCATTTTCAAGCTGGCTTGATAGCTGTTGTTATAAGAGAACTCAGCATACGGAAGAGATTCTTCCCACTTCTTGCCGAAAGAAATAACACAAGCCCGAAGCATGTCTTCAAGAACCTGATTGACTCGTTCAACTTGGCCTTGGGATTGGGGGTGATAAGCTGAACTCCAGGTAATATGAGTTCCCATAGCTGTTTGGAAACTTTACCAGAATTTGGAAGTGAAAAGGCCGCCACGGTCCGAACTGATCTCCTTCGGAATACCGTGGAGT
The DNA here is from genome assembly GCA_011799875.1 of Thinopyrum elongatum. Lineage (NCBI taxonomy): Eukaryota > Viridiplantae > Streptophyta > Magnoliopsida > Poales > Poaceae > Thinopyrum > Thinopyrum elongatum. The sequence goes on from CM022303.1 coordinate 134,843,780, forward strand.
GATACAATTCTGGAGATATACAACTCTGCTAACTGACTAGCAGTGATAGTTTCCTTGATAGGTAGAAAGTGTGCAACTTTAGAAAGTTGGTCGACGACGACAAGAATAGCATCGTGACCCTTCTGTGACCTGGGAAGTCCTGTAACGAAATCCATCTGAACCTTATCCCATTTCCATAGAGGAATAGGAAGTGGTTGCAGAATTCCAGCTGGTTTCTGATGTTCTGCTTTAACGCGACGACACACATCACATTCAGCAACATAACGAGCAATGTCCTGCTTCATTTTAGACCACCAGTACCTTTGACGGAGATCACGATACATCTTGGTGCTACATGGATGAATAGACAATGGTGTGTCATGTGCCTCCTTCATGACTTTGTCAGTCATGAGTTCGAAGCCAGGTACGACAATGCGGTTTCTGAAATACAAGGTTCCATCTTCAGACAGCGAGAAATCCCTGTACTTTACAAGGTGAAGGTCTTTCTTCATCAGATCAATTTCAGCATCTTTAGCTTGCGCATTCTTAACAGCTTTCTCAAGATATGGTTGTATCACAAGGTTATTAAGAGATCCCTGTGGAACAATACGCAGATTTAGCTTGCACAGTTGTTCAAAAAGACGAGGTTGTGCTTGCCTAACCGTGAGGTTGTCGCAATAGGACTTGCGGCTTAAGGCATCAGCCATCACGTTAGCCTTGCCAGGGGTATAGGATATACCCAAATCATAGTCTGCAATGGCCTCCATCCATATTTGCTGACGGAGGTTTAGAGAAGGTTGAGTGAACAAGTACTTAAGACTTTTATGATCCGTGTAGATCTCGCAACGATTACCGAGAAGGTAATGTCGCCACAACTGCAGTGCATAGATGACAGCAGCTAGTTCTAGATCATGTACTGGATAATTCTCTTCATGTGGGTGCAACTGACGAGAGCCATAAGCAATCACTTTACGCTCTTGCATTAGGACACAGCCTAATCCTTCACGGGATGCGTCACAATAAATCACAAAGTCTTTGCGGGTATCTGGAGGAGATAGTACTGGGGCAGATGTCAGCTTGTCTTTGAGTGTCTGGAAACTTTCCTGACATTTTTCTGTCCATTCAAACTTAATGCCCTTGTGAAGCAGATCAGTCAGGGGCTTAGCAATCTTAGAAAAATTCTCGACAAAACGGCGGCAATAACTTGCAAGGCCGAGAAAACTTCTGACTTGCTTGACATTCTTCGGAGGAGTCCAGTCAAGAATAGCCTGAACTCGTTCTGGGTTAACGGCAATTCCATCTTTCGAAATCACATGACCAAGGTAGGTTACTTCAGAAAGCCAGAATTCACATTTGGAATACTTGGCATACAACTGGTGTTCTCGGAGCCTTTCCAGTACAAGACGGAGGTGTTCGGCATGTTCTTCCTTATTCTTCGAATAAACCAGAATATCATCTAGATAAACCACGACGAACTTGTCGAGGTAATCCATGAAGATGTAATTCATCAGACGGGAGAATGTGGCTGGAGCATTTGTTAGGCCAAATGACATGACGGTGTACTCGTAGGAGCCATAACGAGTAACAAATGCAGTCTTGGGAATATCCTCTTCACGAACACGGATCTGATGGTATCCCAATCTCAAATCAAGCTTAGAGAATACTGAGGAACCGGCAAGTTGATCATACAAATCATTGATCCGAGGAAGCGGATATTTATTCTGGATTGTAGCTTGGTTAATGGGCCGATAATCCTGAACCAATCGGTTAGTTCCATCTTTCTTCTTAACAAAGAGTGAAGGTGCTCCCCAAGCAGAGGAACTGGGGCGGATGAAACCTTTCTTAAGTGATGTGTCGATTTCTTCCTTAAGCTCAAGAAGATGATGCGGAGGCATCTTATAAGGACGCTTCGCAATAGGGGTAGTGCCAGGTTTCAAGTCGATGACAAACTCAACAGCTCTAGCAGGCGGTATTCCTGGAAGTTCTTCTGGAAATACATCTTGAAAATCACGAACAACTGGAACGTTGTCGATGCCTTCAAGAGGTGAAGCATTCAATGCATTCAGAACATATATCTGGCTCTCAGCATCTTGAGCTATTTGGGCTGAGTATTTGACTATCTGGCCAGAAGGGTGTGTGAGCTGGACTGTCTTAGTAGCACAGTCAATCAAAGCATTATGGGCTGTCAACCAGTCCATACCGAGAATGATGTCTATGTCGGAAGGTCCAAGAGCAATAAGGGAAGCAGAGAACATCAACCCTTCAATTTTGATCTGATTGTTGTGACTTACCATCTTGGTTTGCCACCTAGAACGGGGAGTGATAATCTCTAATGGTGTGGGCAATAACTCTAGAGGTAGCTCATGTCGCTGAGCAAATTGTTGAGACACAAAGGAATGTGATGCCCTGGAATCAAAGAGAACAGAAGCTGCAACTGAATTAACTGACAGAGTTCCCATCACGATTTTTGGAGACTCACGAGCTTCTCCCATTTTGACGTGAGTAACCTGGCCTCGGTCCATAACAGACATCCTGGCCTTACGATTTCTGCAACGATGGGTTCGATGGCCCTTCGGACGACTATCCGGAGGACGTGGTGCATCCTGAGGAGAAGCCATAACATTAGGCGGTCCATCATGAACCGTTAGCTGTCTCGGCGGTGAAGGCAGACGAGGTGCAACATAAGACGGCCTTGGTGTTGGTGCAGGTTGATGATGAACATTGTGTGGGATCCAGACTCGATGTTTCTGAACAGGCTGACCCGAGGATGAGCCAGCTTCATGAGTGCGCTTGAGTGACTCCTGGTACTCAGTCAGAGCTGTTTCAATTTGGAAAGATTTGCTGACAAGCGTTGCGAACTCTATGCAATCATGGACAGCAAGTGCAAGTTTTATATCAGTACGTAGTCCTCCACGGAATTTCTCCTGCTTGCGAGTGTCAGTGTCGACGTCATCCGCAGCATAGCGGGATAATTCAAGGAATTTCCTCTGATATTCATCCACAGTCATTTTGCCCTGTGAGAGTTTGCGGAACTCCTGCTTCTTCTGGTCGATCAGACCTTGAGGAATGTACCGTGCACGAAAAGCTGACTGAAATTCCTGCCAAGTGGTTACAGTCTCTGCAGGCAACATAGCCTTGTGGCTTTCCCACCATGGAGCAGTTGGGCCCTTCAGGTGGAATGTCGCAAAGGTGGCGTAACTGTCAGGGGCAACATTAGCTGACTCCATTTCAAACAGGATGTCACGAAGCCAATCATCAGCATCCATAGGATTGGTGGAGTTGCGGAAAACGGACGGATTGAGACGCACAAATTCTGGCAGCGAGATCGGTCCAGGCTCCTGGCGAGCCTCGTTGCGTTCCAAACGTCTTACTAGACTCTCGTTGAGCTGACGGTTCAATTCAAACTGCGGCATCATTGCGGCAATATAGGGTGGAGGTGGAGGATCGTCAGCCATCCTGCCAAATCAATAGGGGCAGTTTAGCAAGAAAAACTGCAGGTGTATGGAATGATTCATGAAGTAACACGCACAACAGAAGGAAGTGCAATAGATACTTCATCATATTCGCACCAGACATTCAAATCCACACATAGCCTCGGTTAGTATCCGGCATTATGACAGTTGAAAGGGGAGGGCTAGACAACTAGGCGGCGCGCAGGCACGTGGTAAGGAAGTACACAACGAGACATAGCAAAGGCTACATCAACGTCGGAGAAAACTGACGGAGCGAGGAATCTGCAAGTGACAACACAGGGTGCCCTCGATAAAAGGATCCTGCAAGCAGAACCTGGTCCACAATCTTGGAGCAAGGGGGGAATATTTCAGAACACCGGGTGGATGTGATCACGAGAACCTAATGTTGGATTTAGTAAAATTTTAACCCGAATAGGAGAGAGGTCAGAGTCCCAGATTAAAGGTCGAGGAGTAAAAGATCCTAATACCACCCAATTGGCGACGTGGGCCCATAACCCACACAGCCAAGTTAGTAAAACAGTTTTCGGTTACTAGACTCAACTTCGGCCAAGGAGTTGGAAAGGGGGATTCCTACAGTCAGTCGGCTCTGATACCAACTTGTGACGCCCCCGGCCCGATCGTGCACTAATCATACACACAAATGCACATGATCAAGCCTAAGGACTCACGGGAAGATATCACAACACAACTCTAAAACATAAATAAAGTCATACAAGCTTTATATTACAAGCCAGGGGCCTCGAGGGCTCGAATACATAAGCTTGCGAACAAGCGTCAGCGGAAGCATCAGATATCTGAGTACAGATATAAAAGAAAGCACAGAAAGGCCTTTAGAAAGGCGGGGCAAAATAAAACACTACGATCGAAAGGCGTAGGCCTCCTGCCTGGGACCCTCCAATCCTACTCCTGGTCGTCAGTCAACTCGTAGTAGTATCCATCCTCGGGATCGAAGTAGTAGTCGATCGACGGGGTATCTGTCTCAGGGGGCTCCGTCATCTTGGTCACGTCAAACTGATATGGGGAGAAAAGGAGAACAAAGCAACCGTGAGTACTCAGAAGTACTCAGCAAGCGAGGATCTACACTACATATGCAACATTTTCAAGGGGAGGCTGTATATGTGGATTGGGCTGCAGAAATGCAAGAATAGAGAGAAGGCCTAGTCCTATCGAAGACTAGCATCTTCAGCGGTCTTGCAGCAGTAGAAGAGAGTAGAACAGTTCAATAATGTAGCAGTATCATTAAGTCTCATCCTCACCCTGAGATCCTTTCTCGACTCCCTACGAGAAAGCAATCCCAGAGCCATACAGTCATCAACCTCGTCCAGAGATCCCTTCTTGACTCCCTGCGAGAAGCAATCCCAGAGCCATATATACAGGTCTCATCACAGGTATCCAGTTCTAAATTGTATCAATCAGGATACTACTCCGAGTGTCCTTTACCGTAGGACTGGCTATCGATAGAAGTTTTCTTCCCTGCAGGGGTGCACCAACTTACCCAACACGCTCGATTAACTCCGGTCGGACACACTTTCCGGGGTCATGCCCGGCCTCGGCCAAACGACACATCGCAACCCTACCTAGAGCTCAGCAGAGAGGTCCCCGTCGGTCTACATCCTAAGCGCTCAGAGGTGTTGGGCCATCGCCCTGTGCACTCCGAGTCGTTGCGTGCAGGGGTAAGCCAGGCACCAGGGGGGCGCCGGTCCGTCCCGGCCGCAAGGCTGAACTAGACGTCTGACAGAGCTTTCGGCTGATGCTACGATGCAGAACGCCCATACTATGCCCACGTGATGGTTAGTGCTATCAGACCAGAGGCCTGCTCGGATCAAATATCCAAATCGTTAATGGACTAGGGCTTGCGGTAACGAGCAGAGACTCACGAAAGATGTGACCCCGTCGCCCCGTCTCGAGGACTTGCTGCAAGGGTTAAGAATGCCCGGCCGCGCCTCGTATTCACCACTCGGGCACCACACTGGCACCCGTCTTCACAACACTCGCCTCTCAGGCGCACGCGGGTACCCCTCAGGGTCGACCCGCCTTTCCAAGTAACAGTGTAAAGTCCAAGTATCCGTGTGTCCATAACATCAGAGGAATCCGAGGTATCACCCTCGTTGGATTCCTACTCGATGTGTCTGTCAAGGTGAACTCGGAGGATTCACCCTCGATGGGTTCACACTTGAGGTGTTGTACGACAGCGTCGTTACCGGAAGTGGTGAAGGAGGAATCACCCTCGATGACCACTACCGAATAGCTACTCTACAGAGTTAACATCAGAAGTGCTACAAGAGGTTTCACCCTCGGCACTCGATAGTAACGCTGCAGTGTCGTTACCACTAAGGGGGGGTGATGTGCGGTGTCGGGGCCTGGTCTTCAATCCCGTTGATCGGGTCTTCTGACGATCCAGCGCGGCAGTCGGGATAAGTGGGGTCACTGATAGGTCTCTACCCAGCCTATACTAAACAGTTTAGGGTATGCAGGTAATTATCAATAGCAGGTTACAATAAACAGGCTATGCATCAGAATAGGTAAAGCAGTAGCAGCAGCAATTCTAATGCAAGCATGGGAAATTAGAATGGGCGATATCGGGATGATCAAAGGGGGGGCTTGCCTGGTTGCTCGGCGGCAAGGGCAAGGTTGTCAATGGTGTCTTCGGGCTCCGGAGCTGCGTCGGCCTCGGGGACGACGTCGGTGTCGGGGGGCTACCGAGAGAGAAGAGGGGGAGGAAACAGTATAAATACTCAGCGAACAAGTGCAGCACAAAGCATAACATGGCAATACGCGGTGACGGAGGTGATCTAACGCAGTGCCGGGTGATACTGGCGAAGGTGGGATTCATCCGGGAATGTTTTCCCGTTTCCGGACATTTGTCATACAGATGACCGGAGAGGAACGGTTGCAGGTTCGGATAGTTAGGGACGCGTGACGGAAGAACGGACCGCATATTCAGATTCGTCTCGTCGTTCTGAGCAATTTTCATGTACAAAGTTTTTCGATCGGAGTTACGGATTAAAAGATATGATTTTCTAAAGTTTTTATTAATTTCTGGAATTTATTTAATTAATTAAAACAACATTATCCGAAACAGTCGTTGATGACGTCAGCATGACATCATGCTGACGTCAGCACAATCTGACAGGTGGGGCCCGCTGTCATTGACTATTAGCCTAATTAACAGATTAATTAGCTTAATTAGATAATTAGGTTAATTAAGTTTAATTAAGCATGATTAGTTAAGTTAATTAATTCACTAATTCACTAATTAATTATTATTATATTTTCTTTTTCTTTTTTTTTAAACATTCTGGGGGGGGCCACTGGACAGTGGCACAGCCGGACATGTCCGCGCTGTGCCCGTCCAGAGCCGGACACGTCCGCGCGGCGGGGGTCAACGCGCGCGCGCGCACGGGAGAGCGAGTAGACGACGGCGAGCGGCGCGCGGGCGCACGTGCGGGGCAGCTGCGGCGAGCGGCAGCAGCAGGCGGAGCAGCAGCATCACGCGCAAGCGGCATAGGGGGGCGAGCACGACCGGCAGTGGCGAGGCCGCGTGCGGACGAGGCGCGGCTCGGGCGCGGTGGATGCAGGGCCGGGCGCGGGACGCGCGGTCAGGATGGCCCGGAGCGCGCGCGGCCACGCGTGCGAGGCGATGGCGAGCACGGGGTCGCGGCGAGCGGGGCGAGGGAGAGGCCCGGGACAGAGAGGGAGGCTACGGGCGCAGCGGCCAACGCGGGCGGGAGTGGGCGAGCCGGGCGGGAGTGGGCGAGCGAGCGATGTAGCCGGAGCACGGCAACGGCGCGACAGGTGGGGTGGCCGGCGACAGGAGAAAGAGGAGACGAAGGGGGGGTTCTCACGAGCGTTGGTGAGGAGGGTGGCGGCGTGGCTCGATGGGGCCGGTGAGGAGGAGATGAGGAGGTCCGGTGACGGCGAGGCCCTCGGGCGGCGATGGCGATCCGGGGCGGCGAGGGGCAACGGCGAGCGCCGACGTGAGCTCGGGCCTCTCCCTGGATCTCGATCCAGAGGAGAGGAAGATAGCGAGAAGAGAGAGTGGGGTGTGGCGGTAGTGGGCTAGGGTTCGGTGGGGCGTGGGGGTTAAGGGGATGGCGGGGTGGGCCGGCCGGCTGGGCCTTGGCCCAATTGGGCCGGGGGGTTTTCTCCCTTTTTCTTTTTCTGTTTTGATTTTTCTTTTATCTTTTTCTTTTTATTTATTCTTTTCTCTGTTTTGCAAAAATGTCTAGGCTACTTCTGGACTTTTGTAAAATATGAGACTGGTCCAAATATTAACAGTGCAAAATTAGTCACTGCTAGAAATTGGTTTGGCGTCCATATCTTTTTGTTTGGATTTTATTTAATTTGAAAAGGATTAAATAGTGCTATGTTGCTGCTGTTTCTTGTTGTTCGAGTCCTTTTACAATTCCAACAAATGTTGCAATCATTTTTATAAATGCTTTGGGAATATTTGCAACATGAGGCACATTTTAGTTTTCAGGTTTGGACAACTTTTATTTTCCACTTTTATTTAAATTAGAATTTTGACTTAGGAGTTGAAATGCAATATGATGTTAATGATGATCATGCACTGATAATCATGCTGACTTGGCATTATAAAAATGGGATTACTGTGGCTAACCACTGGGGGTGTTACAGCAGGGTGTTTGAAATTCATTCCCATTTCTTGCATGGGACCTAAGCATGCACCCAAGGACACAGATTTGATTTTTTAAGCAATTTATATGCACTGGAGCATGTGCATGTAGTTCAAATTTGAATTATGCACATAAAATGCCTAGAAAACCCAGTTAATGTATAAAAATGTCCAAACGAACCCCAAAAAAATCCAAAATTTAACACAACACTCCTATTGTTCTATGTTGACACTAGAAAATTTTTGCAAGCAATCAGAGGCAACGGATATCATTTCGTCCCCAAAGGTGGCACGTTCCCTACCGAAACCATCTGGCTTGTTGTGAGAAGCTCTGGTTTGTGAGAAGCTTATACCCAAACCTGCCCCAAATGGGACAAAAAATTTACCACAGCATGTTGATGCCGCTCCATGATAGCATGCCAAGTTTCATGAATTTCAGACGAGTTTTGGATTTACTAGAATTTAAAAACCAGGTATCTCAATGTTTGCGGCCGAGTGACGGTGGCAGGGTGTTTGAAATTCATTCCCATTTCTTGCAAGGGACCTAAGCATGCACCCAAGGACACGGATTTGATTTTTCAACCAATTTATATGCACTAGAGCATGTGCATGTAGTTCAAATTTGAATTATGCACATAAAATGCCTAGAAAACCCAGTTAATGTATAAAAATGACCAAACAAACCCCGAAAAATTCCAAATTTAACACAACACTCCTGTTGTTCTATGTTGACACTAGAAAATTTTTGAAAGCAATAAGAGGCAACAGATATCGTTTTGTCCCCAAAGGTGGCACGTTCCCTACCGAAACCATCAGGCTTGTTGTGAGAAGCTCTGGTTTGTGAGAAGCTTATACCCAAACCTGTCCCAAATGGGACAAAAAATTTACCACGGCATGTTGATGCCGCTCCATGATAGCATGCCAAGTTTCATGAATTTCATACGAGTTTTGGATTTACTAGAATTTAAAAACTAGGTATCTCAACATTTGCGGCCGAGCGACGGTGGCAGGGTGTTTGAAATTCATTCCCATTTCTTGCATGGGACCTAAGAATGCACCCAAGGACACAGATTTGATTTTTCAACCAATTTATATGCACTGGAGCATGTGCATGTAGTTCAAATTTGAATTATGCACATAAAATGCCTAGAAAACCTAGTTAATGTATAAAAATGTCCAAATGAACCCCGAAAAATTCCAAAATTTAACACAACACTCCTGTTGTTCTATGTTGACACTAGAAATTTTTGAAAGCAATAAGAGGCAACGGATATTGTTTCGTCCCCAAAGGTGTCACGTTCCCTACCGAAACCATCAGGCTTGTTGTGAGAAGCTCTGGTTTGTGAGAAGCTTATACCCAAACCTTCCCCAAATGGGACAAAAAAATTACCACGACATGTTGATGTCGCTCCATGATAGCATGCCAAGTTTCATGAATTTCAGACGAGTTTTGGATTTACTAGAATTACAAAAGCAAGTACCTCAACGTTTGCCGGAGAGCCACGGTGCCGTGGTGTTCGAAATTCATCCCCATTTCTTGCATGGGACATAAGCATAAACCCATGGACACATATATGATTTTACAACCCATGTTGGTGCACCGGAGCATGTGCATGTAGTTTAATTTTGAATTGTGCACCTGAAATGGCTAGAAAACCAATTTAATGTATAAAATGTCCAAACGAACCCTGAATAATTCCAATTTTTTTACGACACACATGTAGTTGCATGTTCACTTCAGATAAAAGTTCTAGCAATTCAAACACAGTCCATTGCCACTATGACCCCATTATGTAATTCAAATCAAGATGAAAAATCAAGTAGATCCCACACAGTTTATTATCACCAACCGTGTGAGATGCAGTACAAAATATCCTGGAGCACCGTCGGTGTATAGTATGCCTATGGCTTACATGAGAAGGTGCGTCGGCTACAGTCCACATTTGGCGTGTCAAGCACACTAGCTCGCTCCCCAAATATCATTTCACTGTTCAATCATCGCTGGTGAAAGATGGGGATGTGGACTCGCGTCGTGAGGGCAACTTCGGCGGCCCACTCCGGCGAGAGCGCGGCCGCAGCCACCATGCACGTGCTAACAAGGTGCATGAGCGCGGCCGCAATCTGCGACCGGGCGGCCAGGGTAGCCCAAACGGCCGCTGTTGCTTCTCAGGTGGCGGCAACAACATCTGCCTCGGGGATAGCAACTAGCGAGAGCGGCACAGCAGCTGTCCGTTCCGCAGCGGCGGCCTTAGCCCTGATGGAGGCCGCCCACGACCATGTCGAGGCCGCCCACGCCCAGCTCGTGGCGGTCACCGCACAAATCGAACGAAGCTTCTCCGACAATGGTCGGCAACCCACGGTTGAAGAGTTGGCAATCGCCGAGAGCGTTCGAGCAGTCGTCTGTTCCTCCGCCGCATACCTTGCCTCGACGGAGCCCGTCCAAGCCCAGATCATGGCCGCCCACGCCCAGCTTGCGGCGACCTTTTCCAAAGAGATGGCGGACACGGATGGCGAGATGCTTGCCGAGTATGGTGCGATGGATGCCATGGAGCCCCTTCCCAGGAGACCGTCGGGCGCGAGTTGGACATGGAGGCGGCGGCGGAGATCGACGAGCACCAGCCGTAGTAGTACTCTTTGTTTTGTTTAATTAAGAGCACCGGTCTTTAATTTGTTAGAGTAATGTTTAGGTCAGCTAGCTCTGTTTAATTGCTGAACTTGCTCGATTAAGAAGTGTGGGTGTGTTGTAGTCTCCTTTATGTACCCAAATTATGCAATGACGTGGATGACCACTATAACCAGGGAAATTCGAACCAAATTTTTTTACATTCAAACTCATCACACACGGGTTAAGCTATCTGAATCATTTGTGATGTTCACATATCGTACACAGTTCTGAGTAAGGGACCGTGTCTGATGACACTTTGCGCGTCAGTTTTTTCGCTGAAGTGATTCAAAATTTTCGGCTTCCGCGGAAATATCTGCCTCCTCGCCCCCTCCCCCTTACCAAAAGCCACATTTCCCCTGTTTCCGCCTTCCTTTCCAAGTTGAAACCTTCACTCCTTGCTTGCAGCGCCACCTTCTCGTCGGCGACCCTCCTTCACGCTGCTCGGCCTCATCTATCCAGGCAGGTAATCCACACCCGACCCCCATCCTCCTCCTCCTTCCACATCCCACATGCCCCGACCGCCGGCGCGACACCTTCCACCCAAATCACCGACCCCTCCACCAAATAAGCGCCGCCCTAAGCCATGGTGCATGCAGTATGGCCAGGAGCTCAAGGCGCATTTGGCAGTGGAGAAGCAAATCGCGGCCGCACGCGCGGATGAGGTCGCGATGGCTGCCATTTGTGCCGACCCCCAGATCTTGGAGGAGCACCTTGCCATTTGCTAGCTACACCGGTTAAGCATGCTCGGTTTACCTGTTGCATGTGCTGCTCCTGCCTTTCCTTAACAAATTCTAGTGAATTGTGCTATCTAATTTTACCATGCAATCTGTTGCTCTAGTGTATATGTTCTATATGTCATGCAGTGTGGTGCTCACTTATTAACTGTTTGGTTAATTAGTTGTCGTCTTCAGTTAACTGTTTGGTTCAATTCTGCAAATGTGATGTTCAATTCTTCACGCTGCAATTTTGTATTATCTTCCATGTGAGAAATAAATCGAATTTATCTTTACAAAATACATGAGAAACGAATACAATTGCTATATTTCCAATTTGTCAAGCATGCTTGGTTTGGTTATACATTGTGCAATGTGGTGCTCAGTTAACGTTTGGTTCATTTGTTGTGGTGTTTAGTTAACAGTTTGGTTCAATTCTGCAATGCGATGTTCAATAGTTGTGGGTGCATTCTGTTATTGTATACCATGTGAGAAGTAAATCGAATTTGGATATACTAAATACATGAGAAACAAATACAATTACTATATTTCCAAGTTGTTAAGCATGCTTGGTTTGGTTAACTGTCTGATCTTCTATTAGGAGTATGTTATATTGTGCAATGTGGTGCTCAGTTAACGTTTGGTTCATTTGTTGTGGTGTTTAGTTAACTGTTTGGTTCAATTCTGCAATGCGATGTTCAATTGTTGTGGGTGCATTCTGTTATTTTATACCATGTGAGGAATAAATTGAATTTGGCTGTACTAAATACATGAGAAACAAATACAATTGCTATATTTCTAAGTTGTTAAGCATGCTTGGTTTGGTTAACTGTCTGATCTTCAATTAGGAGTATGTTATATTGTGCAATGGTGCTCAGTTAATGTTTGGTTCATTTGTTGTGGTGTTTAGTTAACTGCTTGGTTCAATTCTGCAATGCGATGTCCAATTGTCGTGGGTAGAATTTTGTATTGTTGTGCATGTGAGGAATAAATCGAATTTGGCTGCACTTAATACATGAGAAACATATACAAGTGCTATATTTCCTAGTTCTTAATCATGCTTGGTTTGGATAAATAGGTTTTCCATGTGGCCTGAATTAATCTGATGAATCTGCAATGTGCTTAATTTTCATCAACATATTTTACTGATAGCACGCGAACCCTTACTTAACCTGATGACTAACTACCTTATATGTGTTGCAGGAAAACAATGGGAAGCACTGAGGTTTACAATCGAGGTTAGCACGTGCATGGTCCGTTGTCTAATAGCACATTATTGTGCAATTGCAGGAACCATTCTAATATTTAGGTTTTTAACAATTTGGTCTTGCACATGTAGGTCCTGCTGTCAGAGGTTTTGACCCACTGTTCGACCCTTTTTGCATATGGGGAAATGAGTTGTCCATGAATATCAATCAAGTCAAGAAACTCAGAAAGATTGTTAGGATAAAGAAATTAGTGACAAAAAACAACAAGATCTTTGTCTGCACAATGAAGAAGACATCAGTTAACTACAAGATGGTACTAACTATTATACCTTGCCTTTTTTATTCCTTTGCCCCATTTCCAATATAGAGAAGATATTTATGCACATCCTTGTTTTCAGGCCTTTCCAAAGCAGTTCACTGATGATTACCTCTCAAACCACCTCTATGGTCAGGAGGCGAGGAAGGTTTTCATACAACACCCACGGTTCAATATTGAAGTGTTCCTGAAGAGGACGAAGGATGGACGGTCAATCATCCACAGGCACTAGCCTAAAGTTGCAAAGACCTTCAACATCAATGAAGGCTCAATATTCGCCTTCCGCTTCAGCAGTTTTCCAGATAAGATGCATCTGTCTATGTACCGTCTATGATGCTAATTTCGAAAGGTTCTAGATGTTGCATGTGAAACTTGGTGCTTGTGCAGTTGTGTAATGGGGTAGCTGAGTGCTGAAGCTATATCATGTTGTACTCTGATGTATTTCAATTATGAAATCCTGCTTCCTTAATATGGAAATGAAATATATTATTTGCTTAATATGAATGTCAATTAGATTAATAAATGGATTATTAATAATAGGGCAATTAGCCTACTAATGGCCAATTAGCCTGCTAATTGGGTTTTTTCTATTGCAAATGGTTATTCAGAAAACACCGTGGGCGATGACCTCAGGCAACGCACACAGTTTCTAGGAACAAATCATGTTGGATCAATGAACAATCACTCACACACGACATTCTCTTGAAAACTGTTTGCGTTAGGCCACCTTGCGCAAATGTTTACCACATAAAAACTGTGTGTGATGGACAGCCTTTGCCACACAGTTTCTTCTACGCACCATGTGTGATGCATTCAATAACGCAAACGATAAAATTGTTAATATCGTGTGCAATGGCATCGCTATCACAAATGATTTAACGGGGAAAATTATGTGTGATGTACCTGCGAACGAAAACGTTTTCCTTGGAGCGACTGTGTGGGATGTATATACGAACGGAAACGTTTAGCGGGGACTGACTGTGTGGGATGTACTTACGACCGGAAACGATTTCGCCTGTATAATTGTATTTTTTTAGCACTATTATACGTATAACCATATTTGATCGCTCGTCGGTCGCACACGACCTCATTTTGCCGAGCGTGTGTGCCAGGAGGGCATATTCCCGACGGTTTCTGGGTCGTGTGGGAAGGACCCCCCTATCGCCCACACTCACTTGGCGACAGTTCCAAATGCCATCGCGGAAAGGGGTTAAAAACCGTTTGTATAGCACCTCGCTATACCAGTGTTAATCAAAAGGATACATGCATTAGATAAACTTTAGTATCTAAGCTAGTGATTCTGATCCGCCTGATTATACCCGTAATGCACATGTCTTAATATATACCATGAATCATTAATTACAGGATAGCTACAAGGTTTTCTTTCGGTCTATTAGCGCAATTAGAATTTACTACTTGTGATTTCTTCATACATTCTAAGACTTATGGTTATCTCAGCACTATCGAAGATGATTAGCAGTTATCAATGTTTTAGGTGGCAGACAAAATTGTTTAAATTTTATTAATTATCCCTTCAAACCAATATCCCAAGAAAATTGTGTTCCTGGAATTCCCGACGCAAAATTGTCCACGATCCTCTATAAGTTAGCTAAATATGACTCACTACATCCATAATTTTAGAAGAACAGATATAGCAAGCAAAATAAAACACTAAGTGTGGGGGTGAGCTTATCTTAAGCAGTACTTAATATTAAGATTGATTTTTATATCCTTGTTGTAGTTGAAGCAATAAATTGTGAGCAAACTGGAGGGTCACCTAGTGCTTCTTATTCTTATCCCCTTGTCAGGAGCTTGGGCAGAAATAGAAGTAACATTTTGAGCTCTAGTTACTAGTATGTTGCTACTTAATCATTGTCTATAAGATAACTTCTTTTAGAAAAACGTACCGCCAGCACAATTATGGAAAAACGCACATCGTACCTTTGTTGGGTGATGCATTTTTTCTTCCAAAGCAACATGGGCACCAAGTATAATGTAAATATGAATCCCGCACAATTACCTTGGCATTGGCTTGGAATTAGGAAGAAAAAATTGCAGGTATCATTTTTATACCCAAAACTGTAAAAGAATTGGTATGTTGATCTTTTAAGGCACACGAGAGAACTTACACAAATTATTTCCATGCTAGTAATTGGCCTTATTATGTCAAAAACACTTCACATGGAAGTTCTTCTTTTTAAGGTGCATGATATATAGAACTTACACAAATTATTTCCATTGTAGTAACTGGCTTTATTTTGTCAAAAACACTTCACATGCAAGTTCATTATTTTAAGGTGCATGATATACAGAACTTACAGAAATTCCTTCCTTGGTTGTCACCGGCTTTATTATGTCAAAAAAACTTCATCTGGAACCTTCACACGTGTCTCCTGATAGTCCTTTGTTTATAATGCATCTAACCCGGCCAGGTTCTATATTTTAAGATTATGTATTGTCATAGATCATGTAATGTATTTTTCCATATGCATTTTGTGACGGGCTGTCAGGCCACCAATGAACCAATGTTAGCTGATGACCTTGTTTCAGATGTACGACGTGTTTTGATCCTGTCATGACTGCACCACGCATGGCACAGAAGCTTCCTTGGAAGTGCCTATAGTGTGTTTTCTTGCTGCCCTAGAGAAACACATGCTATAGCCTGGACTGTTTACCCAAGCATCTAGCTTACCTTTGACCAGAAGTCTGAAGTTGGTGGCTGAGGCATTGGAGCGCGATTGCCTGGGCGTTAATTCCCACTAATTAGTCACTCCATTATGGCCTTGGTGACCTTATGGACCTTTAATAATTTACAAGGCCAAGACATGAACCAAACATCCCTAGACTAGGCTTGCCTCACCAGGTGGCAAAACACAGTGTACCCCCGAAGTCAGGCACCATAAAATTTCACGCATGGAGGTGGGGATAGTATACAAACATACATGTAATATATTTAATGAAGGGTATTTTAGCCTCTGGCATCACTTGTTAATGCAAGAGTTTCATTTCAAAAAAAAGACGAGTTGGTGAATAACTCTAGCAAATTGAGATACATTAAGCGGCGTGTTGCCTTTTATGAAGTATTGGTGATGATAAAAAGTTTAGGCTGGCCTCAGTCCCCAAAGTAAAGATGATAAAAAGATGATGATAAGTAGATCATGTAAAAAGAGGCATGATAATTATGTAGCTATTTTGCTATGGGTATTATTTTGGTGCTCCAGTGTTAGTACTTCATTGTTCACATTTATATATAATACACTTTGTGTAGACTCGGAGAAATGTCACGAACTTTATCTTCAAACAATCATATACACCTTGAGTACTTGAAGACTCGGGAACATTCTCGCACTAGTAGGATGTCCTTTTTCCCTCCTCTTAGGATCAAAGTTTCAAATAGCAGGCTATGCCATTTAGCGGCAACTCATTTAGAAGCTATGAAAAGCCATGGCAAAGCTAAGTCTATTTTGCATATTTTTAAATCATGAAAAATTCAAACTCTAAGCATGCAGGTCCATAGGCTTTATTACTATGAGGGGAAAATAAGTCGTGATGCCCTGCCTTCCCACACATACCGAAGAAGAGGTCACAACCACCGCTCTATTCCCCTTCCCAAACCCTAGAGTTCTTGGTAGTCATGGTGACCTGTGCCAATATGGTTAAGTAGAGGCCCTCGAGGCACTGATACCTGATCCGGGGACTAGTCGCCGTGATGAGGGTGCTCCCTCCCATCCTATGTCATCCTGCCCCCTCATTGTCACGGTACCTTTTGAGGTATGTTGCCCTCCTATTTCTTGTTCCAATCATTGGTTAATGAAAGCTAATTGGGAATATAAATAAGTTGTCCCTATTATTTGTAGAAGAAGAAGCACATGCAGCAGTAGGAGCACGAGAAGCACCCTGCTGGGAGCCTCCCTGAGGGCCCCCTTGTCGAGATCTTGTCCAGGGTGCCCTACAACAATCACTATGCCGCTTTAAGTGTGTGTCCAAGCCATGGCTTGCCCTCTACTCCGATCCCCATATCAGCAAGAGGTCAGCCCAGACCATGGCAGGCTTCTTCATCATGAACTATGGCATCGGACCCTATTTCATTAACTTGTCCGAAAGAGGCCAGCCCATGTTCGACCCTTCTCTCTCTACCTTTCTCGAGAGCTATGCACTTCTCATCCCCGAGCATTTTTTTTAAGTGGTCATGTCCACTACAAATATGAGGAATCACATTATTTCGAGGAAAATGAGTACAATCTTGTAATGTGCAATCCTGCAACCAAGAAGTGGAACGAGTTGCCTCCTAAGTCCTATACAATTGCAAGACGAACTCAAAGAATATTTGTATTTCGATCCAGCCGCCCCCTCCTATTTTGTGGTATTCACACACATTTGGAATTTCATAGAAGTGATAATCTACTCATCAGAGACTGGACGGTGGACTACGGTGAAGAGTGGTCGGAATGATGGGACTGTTCCTATTGGTTTTCCTGTCTTCTTGAATGGCAGTGTTCATTTGTTGACCACTGAATATTCTATAGCCAAAGTAGACATAGAGGGGAGGTTCGGAGCGAAATTGATATTTTGGGCAACATACGAGACAACTCTAATTATCCATCCATTGGACAGCCTTAGGGATGTTTGTATGCTTGGTGTATGGATGATGATAATAATGGTGTTTTCCAACTCTTAGTTTGCACTCTTGGGGATTTTGGTGGTGCAATGCGGGACTTGAAGCATAGTACTAACATTTCCAAACTATTTGGAAGGCATTGTTACAAATATTTGAAGCCCATAGAACTTCATACATACAGATTGTAATTCGATTTTCCTTATTAACCGGAGGGAAAAGACTATCTCATATGATATGGACAACAAAAAGTGCATGCTATCAGCACTTACGAAACATTTCATGGTGTTATATCTTATGTTCCATGTTTTGCGGAATGGCCGTCAGATAGTCACTGACCTTCGTGGGACTATATTGCCTTCGTAGAATCACGCCATGGAGAATTAATATGTAGAACCTAGCAACACCTTCTAGCGGCAAATGCAAAGTTGTATGAATGATTCCAGTCATTTGATCTACCTGCTACATCTAGTGCTAATCATTATGGTCATGTGTTAGCTCTTAGTGGGGCCTAATTGTGATGTACATTATCTATGTTTCAAATTGGTTGGATTTTCACCTCTTTATTTTATGTTTAAGATTGGAGATGCTTATCTGTTTTGTTACAAGGACATGTATCTTTCATGTATGATTTGTTATCCATCAATTCTGAATGTTGACATCGCCTTCTATATTTGAGTAGTTGAAAAACATGGATGATTCTCAGTAGGATGTGGTGTGTTCCACCTTTCAAGATTAACCATAGCAAACTCATCTATTTTCACAAGGTAATTTTGGAGCGTTTGATGAACGTTGTTGTTTTCAGTGAACGAATACATTCATCCGTTCCTATGTGTTCGCAGGGCGATCCCGAGATCTAACGTTCCCCATATATTACGGTCCAAAATTAAAAACATGGACGATTCTCAGTAGGATGTGTTGTGGTCCACCTTTCAAGATTACGCATGGCAAACTCATCTGTTTTCACAAGGCAATTCTTGAGCGTTCGATGAAAGTTGTTTTCAGCAAACGAATACGTTTGCCCGTTCCTCTGTGCATGGGGAATGAAACATTTGCAGGGCGACCTACGTTCCCTGGATATTGCGGTCCAAGATGAAAAGAGTGGGATCTCATGAAAGAGACCACCTCTACATGACCTGTGAAGGAGGTCATATCTTAGTAGAGAATTTACTATTTAAACTAGAAATTAGTAAGGGGGCATTAAAAATGGATATAACACTAAAAGGTTCTCTAATATTCCTTGTTGGCATGAATGCGCTAGCAATTTCTGCAACTCTTATACTCATATATTTGAACACCAATTAGTACTACTTTGATTAGAAATTGAAATTTTGCCGCTAGAAATGGACATATTTTAACGGTGCTTCAAAGCAAAGGGAGTAAATGTAGAGAAAAAATATCAAGTGAGACAGTGAGAAATATGACAAACCTAACGTTATAACCAACCCCTTGTATGAGTTATTGTTAGTTATGGCTCTTGATATTTTCTTTTGAGCTTTATGTGGCTATATTATTAGGACGACTCTAACAAAAGGATGATCATCTTGTCGGTTCATCAAACGAAAGCACACATAAATTAGAAGTCATTGTTGAACGCACACCATACTGATTCTTTGATACTGGACAGAAAAATATTTTAGCACTTAAACTTCTTAGTGAAAAATATTTTACTACATGAACGTCTACCCAAAAGAACAATTAGCAAACTAATAATGCCTCTACCAAGCTATGCAGCATTCTACAATGAATGTTAGCTAATGCAGTTAAAATTGCAATAGGCACCCTGCGAAGATTAGAAGTCCGGAACTCAAACAAGATAGAATATGAGAATATCAACTATGGAAGCAAAAATATCAATTGATAATGCACATGAAAATACCTAGTTAATCAAAAAGATACATGTATCAATTTTTTAGGTAAACTTTAGTATCTAAACTAGTGATTCCGATCCGCATGATTGTACCCCAAATGCACATGTCCTAATCTATACCATGAATCATTAATTACAGGATAACTGCAAGGTTTTCATTCAGTCCATTAGCGCAATTAGAATTTGCTACTTGTAACTGCTTCTTACATTCTAAGCTTTATGGTTATCTTAGCACTATCGAAGATGATTGGTAGTTATCAATATTTGATGTGGTAGACAAAATTGTTTAACTTTTATTAATTATCCCTTCAAACCAACATCCCAAGAAATTGTGTTCCTAGAATTGCTCGGTGCAAAATTGTCTAGGATCCTGTATAAGTTATCTAGATATAACTCACTACATTCAAAATTTTAGCAGAAAAGATATAGCAAGCAAAATAACACACTAAGTGCGGGGGTGAGCTTATTTGAAGCAATACTTAATATTAAGATTGATTTCCAGATCCACGTCGTAGTTGAAGCAATAAATTGTGAGAAAACTGGAGGGTCGCCTAGTACATCTTATTCTTATCCCCTCATTAGGAGCTTGGATAGAACCGGAGGTAACATTTTGTGCTCTAGTTACTAGTACGTTGCTACTTAATCATTGTTTATAAAATATCATCTTTCAGCTAATCATACTGCCAGTACAATTATGGAAAAATTCACATTGTACCTTTGATTGGTGACACATTTTTTCTTCCAAAACAACATGGGCACCAAGTATAATGTAAATGTGACGCCTGCACAATAACCTTGGCATTGGCTTGGAATTAGGAAGAAAATAATTGCACATATAATTTTTATACCCAAAATTGTAAAAGGATTGGTACGTTGATCTTTTTAACATGCACTATAGAACTTACACAAATTATTTCCATGGTAGTAATTGGCCTTATTATGTCTAAAACACTTCACATGGAAGTTCATCCTTTTAAGCTGCATGCTATATAGAATTTAAAAAAATTATTTCCATTGTTGTAACTGGCTTTATTATGTCAAAATCACTTCACCTGGAAGTTCATCTTTTTGAAGGTGCATGATATATAAAACTTACACAAATTATTTCCTTGGTAGTAACTGGCTTTATTATGTCAAAAACACTTCATCTAGAATCTTCACAAGTGTCTCCTGATAGTCCTCAGTTATAATGCATCTAACCCAGGTTCTAAATTTTAAGATTATGTATTGCCAAAGATCATGTAATGTGTTTGTCCATATACTTTTTGTGACGAGCTGTCAAGCCACGAACGAACCATCATTATCTAGTGACCTTGTTTTAGATGTTCGACGTGTTTTGATCCTGTCATAGCTGCACCACGCGTGGAACAAAAGCCTTGGAAAGTGCCTATAGTGTGTTTGATTGCCGCCCTGGAGAAACACATTCTATAGCCTAGACTGTTTACCCAAGAGTCTAGCTTACCTAGAATGTTCGACCCTTCTCTCACTTCGTTTCTCGAGAGCTATGCACTTCTCATCCCCGAACATTTCCATAGTGGTCTTGTCCACTGCAAATACTAGGATCACATTATTTCGAGGAAAATGAGTACAATCTTGTAATGTGCAATTCTGTGACCAAGAAGTGGTACGAGTTGCCTCCTAACTCCTATACAATTGCAAGACGAAGTCAAAGAATATTTTTATTTTGATCCAGTTGGCCCTCTTGTTTTGTGGTATTCACACACATTTGAAATTTCACAGAAGTGATAATCTACTCATCAGAGACTGGACCGTGGACTACGGCGAAGAGTGGTCGGAATGATGGGACTGTTCTATTGGTTTTCCTGTCTTCCTGAATGGCGGTGTTCATTTGTTGACCACTGAATATTCCATAGCCATAGTAGACATAGAGGGGAAGGTTCAGAGGGAAATTGATATTTCAGGCAACATATGAGACAACTCTAATTATCCATCTATTGGCCAGTCTTAGGGATGCTTGTATGCTTGGTGTATGGGTGATAATAATTATGTTTGCCAACTCTTAGTTTGCGCTCTTGGGGATTTTGTTCGTGCAAAGTGGGACTTGAAGCATAATACTAACATTTCCAAACTATTTGGAAGGCATTGTTACAAATATTTGAAGCCCATAGCACGTCATACAGATTGTAATTCGATTTTCCTTATTAACCAGAGGGAAAAGACTCTCTCATATGGTATGGACAACAAAAAGTGCATGCTATCAGCACTTATGAAACATTTCATGGTGTTATATCTTATGTTCCATGTTTTGCAGAATGGACGTCAGATGGCCACTAACCTTCGTGCAACTATATTGCCTTCATAGAATTAAGCCATGGAAAATTAATATGCTGCACCTAGCAACACCTTCAAGCGGGAAATGCAAAGTTGTATGAATGATTCCAGTCATTTGATCTACCTGCTGCATCAAGTGCTAATAATTATGTTCATGTGTTAGCTCTTGGTGGGGGCTAATTATGAGGTACATTATCTATGTTTCAAATTGGTTGGATTTTCACCTCTGTATTTTTTCTTTAAGATTGGAGATGCTTATCTCTTTTGTTACAAGTACATGTATCTTTTATGTATGATTTGTTATCCTTCGATTCTGAATGTGGACATTGCCTTCTATATTTGAGTAGTTGAAAAACATGGATGATTCTCAGTAGGATGTGTTGTGGTCCACTTTTCAAGATTACGCATGGCAAACTCTTCTGTTTTCACAAGGCAATTCTAGGGCGTTTGATGGAAGTTTTTGTTTTCAGCGAACGGATATGTTCGACTGTTCCTCTGTGCATGGGGAATGAAACATTCGCAGGGTAATCTACGTTCCCCAGATATTGCCGTCCAAAAAGAAAAGAGTGGGATCTCATGCAAAAGCCCACCTCTACACGTCCTGTGAAAGAGGTCATATTCTTAGTAGAGAATTTACAATTTAAACTAGAAATAAGGGGGCATTAAAAATGGATAATATAACACTAAAGGGTTCTCTAATATTCCTTGGCGGCATGAATGCACTAGCAATTTCTGCAACTCTTATACTCATATATTTGTACACCAATTAGTACTACTTTGACGAGAAATTGAAATTTTGCTAAAAATGGACATATTTTAATGGTGCTTCAAAGCAAAGGGAGTAAATGTAGAGAAAAAATGTCAATCAAGATAGTGATAAATATGACCAACCTAACGTTATACGCAACCCCTTGTATGAGTGATTGTTAGTTATGGCTCTTGATATTTATTTTTGAGCTTTATGTGGCTATATTATTAGGATGGCTCTAACAAAAAGATGACCATCTTGTCGGTTCGTCAAATGAAAGCACACATAAATTAGAAGTCATTGTTGACCGCACACCATACTGATTCCTTGATACTGGACAGAAAAATATTTTAGCACTTCAACTTTTTAGTGAAACATATTTGAGTACATGAACATCTACCCAAAAGAACATGAACATTTTGAGTTCAAGTTCTTTATAGATTCCATAAGTCCATTACGTGAAAAGATGTTCATACACATAAACAACATTTAGAAAACAAATAATGCCTCTACCAAGCAATGCAACATTCTAGAAAGAATGTCAGCTAATGCAGTTAAAATTGCAATAGGCCCTACGTAGATTAGAAGTCCGGAACTCAAACAAGACAGTACATGCAAATATCAATATATTATGCAAGCAAAAATATCAACTGATAAGGCACATGAAAATACCTAGTTAAATAAAAGGATACATGTATCAATTTTTTTAGATAAATTTTAGTATCTAAGCTAGTGATTCTGATCTGCATGATTGTACCCGAAATGCACATGTCCTAATCTATACCATGAATCATTAATTACAGGATAGCTGCAAGGTTTACATTCGGTCTATTAGCGCAATTAGAATTTCCTGTAACTGCTTCTTACATTCTAAGATTTATGGTTATCTTAGCACTATCGAAGATGATTAGTAGTTTAACTTTTATTAATTATCCCTTCAAACCACCCAAGAAACTTGTGTTCCTGGAATTCCCCGGTGCAAAATTGTCCAGGATCTTGTATAAGTTAGCTAAATATAACTCACTACATCCAAAATTTTAGCAGAAAGGATATAGCAAGCAAAATAACACACTAAGTGCGGGGGTTAGCTTATTTGAAGCAGTTGTTAATATTAAGATTGATTTCCATATCCACGTCGTAGTTGAAGCAATAAATTGTGAGCAAACTGGAGGGCTGCCTAGTACTTCTTATTCTTATACCCTCATTAGGAGCTTGGACAGAACTAGAAGTAACATTTTGAGCTCTTGTTACTAGTACATTGCTACTTAATCATTGTTTATAAAAATAGCATCTTTCAGCCAATCGTACTGCCAGTACAATTATGGAAAAATTCACATCGTACCTTTGATGGGTCACACATTTTTTCTTCCACAACAACATGGCCACCAAGTATAATGTAAATGTCACTCCTGCACAATAACCTTTGCGTTGGCTTGGAATTAGGAAGAAAACAATTTCACATAGAATTTGTATACCCAAAATTGTAAAAGGATTGGTACATTGATCATTTTAAGGTGCACGACAGAACTTACACAAATTATTTCCATGGTAGTAATTGGCCTTATTATGTCTAAAACACTTCACATGGTCATCTTTTTAAGGTGCATGATACATAGAACTTACACAAATTATTTCCATTGTAGTAACTTGCTTTATTATGTCAAAAACACTTCACATGGAAGTTTATCTTTTTATGGTGCATGATACATAAAACTTACACAAATTATTTCTTTGGTAGTAACTGGCTTTTTTATGTCAAAAACACTTCATCTCGAACCTTCACAAGTGTCTCCTAATAGTCCTCAGTTCATAATGCATCTAACCCAGGTTTTAAATTTTAAGATTATGTAATGTCATAAATCATGTAATGTGTTTGTCCATATGCTATTTGTGACGGGTTGTCAGGCCACCAATGAACCAACATTATCTAATGACCTTGTTTCAGATGTTCGGCGTGTTTTGATACTGTCATGGCTGCACCACGCATGGAACAGAAGCTTCCTTGGAAAGTGTCTATAGTGTGTTTGATTGCCGCCCTGGAGAAACACATGTTATAGCCTAGACTGTTTACCCAAGCATCTAGCTTACCTTTGACTAGATGTCTGAAGTTGGTTGGTGGGGAATTGGTGCACGGCTGCCTAGGTGTTAATTCTCACTCATTAGTTGCTCCATTATGTCCTTGGTGACCTCATGGACCTTTAATAATTTACTAGGCCAAGACATGAACCAAACATCCCTAGACTAGGCTAGCCTCACCAGGCGTCAAAACACAGTGTACCACCAAAGTTAGGCACCAAAAAAATTTCAAGCATGGAGCAGGACTATCCAAACATACACATAATATCTTTAATGAAGGGTATTTTAGCCTCTGGCATCAATACTTAATACAATACTTTCATTTCAAAAAGGCAAGTTACTGAATAACTCTAGCAAATTGAGATACGTTAAGCGGCATTTTGCCTTTTATGAAGTATTGGTGATGATATAAAGTTCAGGCATGCCTCAGTCCCCAAATTTAAGATGATAAAAATACGATGATAAGTAGATCATGTAAAAGGAGGCATGATAATTATGTATCTATTTTGCTATGAGTATTATTTTGGTGCTCCGGTGTTAGTACTTCATTTTTCACATTTATAATACACTTTGTGTAGACTGGAAGAAATGTCACGCACTTTATCTTCAAACAATCCTATACACCTTAACTACTTGAACATTGGGAACATTCTCGCACTAGTAGAATGTCCTTTTGCCCTACTCTTGAGATCAAAGTTTCAAATAGCAGGCTATGACATTTGGCGATGACTCGGCTAGAAGCTATGAAAACCCATAGCGAAGCTAAGTCCATTAACATTTTTTCAAATCATGAAAATTTGAAAAGCTAAGCATGCAGGTCCACAGGGTTGATTACGGTGAGGGGAAAATAAGTCATGATGCCAAGCCTTCCCACACAGATCGGAGAAGAGGACACAACCGCCGCTCTATTCCCCTTCCCAAACCCTAGAGTTCTTCGTAGTCAGAGTGACATGTCCTACAATGGTTAAGAAGAGGCCCTTGAAGCACTGATTCCCGAGCCAAGGAGGAGGCGATGCCTCCTGGAGGAGGAGGAAAAGTTGAGCATGGCTGCACGGACCAGGAACATCTATCGGTGACTGGTCGCCGTGACAAGGGCGCTCCGTCCCATCCTATGTCGTCATCCCTCCTCATTGTTCCCGTAGCTTTTGAGGTTGCTCGCCTCCTGTTTCTTGTTCCAATAGTTGATTCATGAAAGTGAATCGGGAATCTAAATGAGTTGTCTCTATTATCTATAGAAGAAGAAGCACGAGCAACAGTAGGAGCACGAGAAGCACCCTGCTATGAGCTTTCCTGAGGACCCACTTGTTGAGATCTTGTCCGCGGTGCCCTAAACAGTCACTCTGAAGCTTCAAGTGTGTGTCCAAGCCATAGCTTGCCCTCTGCTCCGATCCCCACATCAACAAGATGTCACCCCAGAACATGAAAGGCTCCTTCATCAAGAACTATGGCATCGGACCCTGCTTCATTAACTTGTTCAAAAGAGGCCAACCATGTTCGTCCCTTCTCTCTCTATCTTTCTCAAGAAATATGCACTTCTCATCTAGGAGCATTTCTGCAGTGGCCTAGTCGTCTACAAGTACTAGGAATCACATTATTCTGAGAAAAATGAGTACAATCTTGTAATGTGCAACCCTGCGACCAAGAAGTGGAACGAGTTGCCTCCTAGTCCTATACAATTGCAAGACAAAGTGAAATAATATATTTTTTTGATCCAGACGCCCCCCTCCCATTTTGTGGTATTCACACGCACTTGTAATTTCACAGAAGTGATAATCTACTCATTAGACACTGGATGGTGGACTACGGTGAAGAGTGGTCGAAATGATGGGACTGTTCCTATTGGTCTTCCTGTCTTCCTATCTTCTTGAATGGCACTGTGCATATGTTGACCTCTGAATATTCTATAGCCATATTAGACACATAGGGGGATGTTTGGAGGGAAATTGATATTCAGGCAACATACGAGACAATCCATTGGACAGTCTTAGGGATGGTTGTATGCCTTGTGTATGGATGATAATAATGATGTTTGCCAAGTCTTACTTTATGCTCTTGAGGATTATAGTGGTGCAAAGTGGGACTTCAAGCACTAACATTTCAGAACTGTTTGGAAGGCATTGTTATAAAAATTTAAATCCCATAGAACTTCATCCAAATGGTAATTCGATTTTCCTTATTAACCGGAGGGAAAACACTTTCTCATATGATACAGACAGCAAAAAGTGCATACTATTTGCACTTACGAAACATTTTGTGGTGTTTTATCTTATGTTCCGTGTTTTGCAGAATGGTCGTCAAATGGTCACTCACCTTCGTGGAACTACATTGCCTTCGTAGAATCAAGCCATGGATAATTAATATCCAACACCTAGAAACACCTTCTAGCATGAAATGCAAGGTTGTATGAATGATTCTAGTCTTTGATCTACTTGCTGCATCTAGTGCTAATCATTATGGTCATGTGTTAGCTATTGGTGGGGGCTAATTGTGAGATTACATTATCTGTGTTTGAAATTGGTTGGATTTTCACCTCTTTATTTTTCGTTTATGATTGGAGATTCTTATATCTTTGGTTGCAAGGACATGTATCTCTTATGTATGATTTGTTATCCATCGATTCTAAATGTTGACATCGCCTTCTATACTTGGGTAGTTGAAAAACATGGACAATTCTCAGTAGGATGTCTCGTGGTCCACCTTTCTAGATTACTCGTGGAAAATTCATCTATTTTCAAAAGGCAATTCTGGAGCGTTCGATGAAATTTGTTGTTTTCAGGGAACGAAAACGCTCGTCCGGTCCTCGGTGCATGGGGCACGAAACATTCGTAGGGCGATTCCCCAGAGTAACGTTCCTCAGATATTGCGGTCTAAAATGAAAAGAGTGTAATCTCATGCAAGAGCCCATCTCTACACGTCCCGTGAAAGAGGTCGTATTCTTAGTAGAGAATTTATAGTTTAAACTAGAAATAAGAGGGCATTAAAAATGGAGAATATAACACTAAAAGGGTTCTCTATTATTCCTTGGTGGCATGAATGCGCTAGCAATTCCTACAACTCTTAGACTCATATATTTGTACACCAATTAGTACTACTTTGACGGGAAATTGAAATTTGCCGCAATAAAATGGACACATTTTAACGGTGTTTCATTGCAAAGGGAGTAAATGTAGAGAAAAAAGAGAAACACTGAGAAATATGACCAACCTAATGTTATACCCAACCCCTTATATGAGTGATTGTTAATTGTGGCTCTTTATTTATTTATTTACCTTCATGTGGCTATATTATTAGGAAGGCTCTACGAAAGGGACCATCCTGTCGGTTCATCAAACGAAAGGACCCATAAATTTGAAGCCATTGTTGACCGCACACTCTATTGATTCCTTGATACTGGAAATAAAAATATTTTAGCACTTAAACTTTTTAGTGAAAAACATTTGACTACATGAACGTCTACCCAAAAGAACATGAGCATTTTGAGTTCTAAATTTTTAGTTTCCATAAGGCCATTACGTGAAAAGATGTTCATACACATAAATAACAATTAGAAAACTAATAATGCCTCTAGCAAGCTATGCAACATTCTACAATGAATGTTAGCTAATGCAGTTAAAATTGCAACATGCCCTACATAGATTAGAATCTAGAACTCAATCAAGATAGAATATGCAAATATCAATTTATTATGCAAGAAAAAATATCAACAGATAATGCTCATGAAAAGATCGAGTTAATCAAAAGGATACATGTATCAGTTTGTTAGATAAACTTTAGTATCTAAGCTAGTGATTCCGATCTGCCTGATTGTACCCATAATGCACATGTTCTAATCTATACCATGAATCATTAATTACAGGATAGCAACAAGGCTTTCTTTCGGTCTATTAGCGCAATTAAAATTTGCTACATGTGACTTCTTCTTACATTCTAAGTTTTATGGTCATCATAGCACTATCGAAGATGATTAGCAGCTATCACTATTTCAGGTGGCAGACAAAATTGTTTAACTTTTATTAATTATCCCTTCAAACCAATATCCCAAGAAACTTGTGTTCCTAGAATTCCTTGGCGCAAAATTGTCCAGGATCCTCTATACATTAGCTAAATATAACTCGCTACATCCATAATTTTAGTAGAAAAGATATAGCAAGCAAAATAACACACTAAGTGTGGAGGTGAGCTTATCTGAAGGAGTACTTAATATTAAGATTGATTTCTAGATCCATGTTGTAGTTGAAGCAATAAATTGTGAGCAAACTGGAAGGTCTCCTAGTACTTCTTATTCTTATCCCCTCGTCAGGAGCTTGGGCAGAAATAGAAGTAATATTTTGAGCTCTAGTTACTAGTACGTTGCTACTTAATCATTGTTTATAAAATAGCATCTTTCAGCCAATCATACCGCCAATACAATTATGGAAAAATGCACGTCGTACATTTGATGGGTGACGCATTTTTTCTTCCAAAACAACATGGGCACCAAGTATAATGTAAATGTGACTCCCGCATAATTACCTTGGCATTGGCATGGAATTAGGAAGAAAATAATTGCAGGTATCATTTTTATACCCAAAATTGTAAAACAATCGGCACATTGATCTTTCTAAGGTGCACGACAAAACTTACACAAATTATTTCCATGTTAGTAATTGGCCTTATTATGTCAAAAACACTTCACATGGAAGTTCATCTTTTTAAGGAGCATGATATATAGAACTTACACAAATTATTTTCATTGTAGTAACTGGCTTTATTATGTCAAAAACACTTCACATGGAAGTTCATCTTTTTAAGGTGCATGATATATTGAACTTACACAAATTATTTCCTTGGTAGTAACTAGCTTTATTATGTCAAAAACACTTCATCTGGAACCTTCACAAGTGTCATCCTGATAGTACTTAGTTCATAATGCATCTAACCTAGGTTCTAAATTTTAATATTATGTATTGTCATAGATCATGTAATGTGTTTGTCCATATGCTTTTTGTGACGGGTTGTTAGACCACCAAACGAACCAACATTATCTAATTACCTTCTTTCATATGTAGGACATGTTTTGATCCTATCACGGTTGCACCACGCATAGCACGGAAGCTTCCTTGGAAAGTGTCTATAGTGTGTTTGGTTGCCTCCCAGGAGAAACACATGTTATAGCCTGGACTGTTTACCCAAGCATCTAGTTTAGCTTTTGCCAAACGTCTGAAGTTGTGGCTGGAGCATTGGAGCGCGGCTGCCTGGGCATTAATTCTCACTAATCAGTCGCTCCATTATGGCCTTGGTGACCTTATGGACCTTTAATAATGGACGCTGATAACGCCCACACGTGTGATGGGAGCAACACCCGCCCACACGCCCTACAACACAGATTGCACCACGTCACCGCATGCATGCATGTGGGAATCTTTTTGGATTTTCAGTTTTTAAAATGTTTTATCTCTTAAATGAAAAATCCGATTGAAGATCCGTTTTCACCATTAAATCCATCGCGACAAGATCTTCGAAACTAGATCACATATCAATATGTTTCGACGACATTATTTTTTGGCTTAAAAGTTGCCATGTCTATTGCACATGAATTGCCATGGTGTTTACACTGAAATTGCCATGATATATTTCAGCTATTTTTTCTTCTACCTTTAAAAGTAATTTTGATATATTATAAAACGGGGAATTAAGAAACTAGACTTGTCATGAACTATAAACTAAAATTGTCATGATACATGCACTTAAAATTACCATGGTTTATACAAAAAATAATTTTCATGGTCAAAGTACTGGAATTTCCATGGTCAAATACTAAAATTGCCATGATCTATAAACTAAAATTGCCACATGGCAATTTTAGTGTAAACACTATGGCAACTACAGTGTAAACATCATGGCAACTTTTGGCCAAAATAAAATTTCATCAAAACATATCAACATGGGATCTAGTTTTGAAGATCTCGTCGAGATGGATTTAATGGTGAAAACAGATTTGTAATTGGATTTTTTAATTAGGAGATAAAACATTTTTAAGCTGAAAACCAAAAAGATTCACGCTGATGTCATCTGTTTTGACGTGGCAAAATGAATGGTAATGGAGGCGTTTGGGCCATGTTGCTTCGTGCCACACGTGTGGGCGTTATCATTTGGGTTAATAATTTACTAGGCCAAGACATGAACCAAATATCCCTAGACTAGGCTAGCTTCACTAAGCATCAAAACATAGTGTACCCACAAAATCAGACACCAAAAAATTTCAGGCATGGAGCTGGGGATACTATCCAATATACACATAATATCTTTAATGAAGGGTATTTTAGCCTTTGGCATCACAAGTTAATTCAAGAGTTTCGTTCCAAAAAAAGCAAGTTGGTGAAGAACTCTAGCAAATTGAGATACATTAAGCGGCGTTTGCCTTTTATGAAGTATTGGTGATGATATAAAGTTCAAGCTGGCTTCAATCTCCCAAGGTTAAGATGATAAAGAAGATGATGATAAGAAGATCATGTAAAAAGGGGCATGCTAATTATGTTGGTATTTTCCTATGAGTATTATTTTGGTGCTTCAGTGTTAGTACTTCATTTTTCGCATTTATAATACACTTTGAGTAGACTGGAAGAAATGTCACGAACTTTATCTTCAGACAGTCATATACACCTTGACTAGTTGAGGACTCGGAAAACATTCTCGCACTAGTAGGATGTCCTTTTGACCTCCTCTTAAGATCAAAGTTTCAAGTAGCGGGCTATGCCATTTAGTGACGGCTCGGCTAGAAGCTATGAAAAGCCATAGCGAAGCTAAGTCCATTTAGCTTTTTTTGTTTAAATCATGAAAATTTGAAATAAGACATGAGTTGTTCCAAAAGCAAAGCTTAAAAATGGTTTACTCTCACAACTCTCTAGTTTTCTGGTTACACAGTTGTTCTCGATAAAACCATTGATGTTCTAGATATCACACAAAATTAGATGGGCTTTCTTGAGGAGCCTACAATACTAGATTAGAGTTGAGGGCTAAACTTAGACTTCAACAATAATTATGGAACGCAAATTATCTATATCTTTCACTGGAGGTTCCAACTTTCTTTTCTTCTAAAAAGACAAAGATGTGTGTGGAGCATCATACCTTGTTGGGAGAGTTGGAGATAGGGCGTGTTCGGATCTCCTCCCGCTCCACGCTTCACAAATTCCTGGAGCGGAGTCCAGCCGAACGAAAATAGCACCAAGAAGCTGACTTCGGGAAGCTGTGGTTGTTGGTAGTGCAAAAATCTGGAGCAGCTTCGGCCCAGCTCCACCGAAACAAGAATCTGGAGTTCACCCATATTACAACCAATATGCCACCGCCTAAGAAAACGTTTCAGTTTAGCTCCTCCAAGTACAGAAACGAATCACTCGATTGAATCGTTTTCCTGTCCTCTCCCTCGTTCGCTGAGTTGGGCTGCCTGTTCACTGAGTTGGGCTGCCTCCAACCAGCCCAAAGGGGCGCCCAACAGGCTTGTTCATAAAATAGTCCTTTCGTAATTGTGATATTAATATATTATTTTATATTTCCCTCAAAAAAAATATTATTTTATACCAAATAATATTTAGTTTCCATATTCTTTTTCTTTCTCTAATTTATGTTATGCTCATCGTGTCTCCATTGGGCACGAATTTCTTAGTTTTGATGAAGTTGGATGTGAGGCTACAACAGTTGGTGAACCAACTATGCATCACGGGAACACATTGATGCCTAATGCGATGATTGTGTGAACAAGTAAGCATCGCAGCTCTACTGGTAACCTTAGATGCTCAGACTGTGGCGCCCGCTTACAACTTTCCATGGGTGTCGTCTGAATTTTCTTCTCGTATCCTGGCATGTTTCAGTTGGTAACTTGAGGGACAAAGTCCACCTCCAAACTGTTTGTAAAAATTGGCAATAAATCACTATCTTCCCATGCGGCCATGACATCGCCGACCCTACCTTAGAACATCTCTAGCAGATCCCGCAACCGACCGAGCCGCAAAATTCGTTTACGGGCTCCTGTAAACGAAATTTACGGGACGACAGATGCGGAGACAGAACAAATCCCGCATACATCATCAGAATTCAACATGATTTTAAAAACTAGTAGTTCGCGCCATAATTAAACATCACCGGAGTTCCACACATACTTAATTAAACATAGTTAAAACGGAAATTAAAGTAGTTCATACTACGCGGGGTTCTACTTCTAATTCATACTTGTTCTACGCGTCGGCATTGGAGCAGGAGTAGCTGGAGCTCGCATGGCGGGGGCTCGCTGCTGTGGAGGGTGTGGTAGATCAGGGTGTTGGAGAGCGTCTGCTGGAGCTAGTACTCCTCCCGGAGCTCCGGCAGGCGTGCCTCCGCAGCTGCATCGCCGGCCGCGGGGGCCTCCCTCGCCGGCCACCACGCGGTCTCAGCCGCCCGGAGCCGCAGGAGGGCCGGTTCAAAGATCCTCCTGAGGCGCCGGAAACTCGCCCACGCCCGCGAATCGGCGTTGCGGGACTTCGCGTCGCGGGTGCGCGCCGCCTCCCTTTGCGCATCCGACACGGGAAGGCAGAGGGAGGAGCTGCCGGCCTCGTCGTCGTTGCGACGCTTGCGGCCGGCGAACCCGCTGAGCCCGATGGAATCCCCGCCGCACCCGAGCCCGCCGCGCTAACCGAAACACCCGCCGCTGCCCCACCCTGCACCCGCGGACGCCATCGCCGCTAAGATCCGATGGCCGGAGGCGCCGGAAAATCGCTGCCGAAGGGGAGGAGATTCGCCGGAGGAGTGGATTTTGCGGCGGAGATGGATGCGGGGAATGAAGGATAGAAACCCTAAAATCACCCCACGCCCGCATATATACCGAAACCCGGTCGCTTTACGGGCCGCCTGTAAAAAAAATGACGGGTGGGGCCTTGTTTACAGGATCTGCGCAGGCCGTTTTTTGGGCCATCCCGTATAAAATCCCGTAAAATGCAGTTCACCGGAGTTATAAGGGATCTGTTAGAGATGCTCTTACACCCATGCTGCTAGATGATGATGCCTATAAGGCCATGGTCTCCACTCTGGCCACTAAAAGATATGTGGATACAAATGATTCCTCATCCTTGACATAGGACCTTACTCCATGTTAAGTTCCCGTTGGTCAAGAACCACCGTGTTTTTTACTCAGTCAACGACTTCCTCCTCCTGTAGTGGAAACAATAAATCACCATCCGCCTCCCCGAACATTTCATCAACGCCATTGTATAGCTGCCACCGCGCGGGTGATTTTTCAAAAAAAAAAAATGATTAATTTTTTTTAATTCAATGAACAATTTTGAATTTGATGGAAAAAATTCATGATTTTTAAAATATTCGTGAGTTTGAAAAATGTTCACAAGATGAAAAAGAAAAGAAAAAAGAAAAAGACAGTAAAAATGAGCATGAAAAAATCAAAAAAAAATAAAAATGAAAAAAAAAACAAGAAAAGAAAGAACGAAAAACCCGGTCTAGGAAGGTTCTAGAACTTTTTGAAAACCGGAAAAGTGATCTGCGTTACTTGGACCGGCCCAAATCACATAGCGAGGAGGTGTGTGTTTGGTCGACAACTATCTACTTAGGCCTTGTACAATGCAAGGTGCTTAGAAAAATTAACCAGATTTTTCTGAAGCATCAGTGTCTATTTCTATAGGAGAGACGCCTAATTAAGCGTCTACCCTCTACAAATAAGCACCGATGGTTAAAGAAACGCTGGTTTATTTCTCTAAGCATCTCTCCTAAGCGTATTGCATTGTACAAGGCCTTAAGCAGTAAATTGGAGACGCAATTGACGGCGGCAGTGTTTTTTTTATTAGAAACGGGCTTTATGTAGTTCTTTTTTTTTAGTGGCGGGCTTTATGTAGCTTAACTGAGAGAAACAGAGAAATATTACGTTTCCGAGGCCACGGCCCACAAGCCCACCTAGTGCCGGAAGCTGAGCGTCAGGCACACCTTGAAATACTCCGCCTTGGCGCCCAAACATAACCGTCGCAACCAACAGCTTTGGCTCCCCCTCTTCTCCCCGTCGCCGAGCGCCAAGAAACCAAGAACCCACTCTCCGTCTCCGCCGCGCAGAGCCCACCTCCTCTCCTCTGCAGCGGTCCAGCTCAAGCGACCCATGGAGCAGTTCCACCACGGCCAGCACGTGTGGCTGCGGAGCCGCGAGCTCGGCACGTACCTGCACGCCGACGAGGACGGGCAGGGCGCCTCCCTCCACCACCGCCGGGCGTCGATGAACGCGGCCTGGGCGGTGCACGTGTACCAGCCCCCCCGCGCGCAGGTTCCGTACCTGCTCCTCCACAGCGCCGCCTACGGCCTGTACCTCGCCGCCACGGACGGGCCGGCGCCGGTAGGCCTCCGTGGGTTCCGCATCGAGCTGCGCAGCTACGACCATCGTGAGGCGGACGCGGTCTGTTGGACGGCCAACCGGACGGGATCCGGGGACTACATCCTTCTCCAGCACTTCAACCTCGGCTGCCTCCGCGCCAACGGGAAGTACCTCCCCTGGAACAACGGCGCCAGCATCGGCCACATCAACGGCACGAGCACGATGATGCACTGGGTCGTGGAGCCCATCCCCGCCAGGGAGACCATGCCTCCCCTTCCACGTTCGACTGGGGTGAGTCCGCCATGCCCGCTTCTTGATTCTTCCCGATCGAATTTGCGCGAGCTGGGTTCTTGGATTGGATGTCGTTAACATGCATCGGAATATGACCGCGGAGATCGCAAATCGTGTTAATTTCATTCGCCTGGGAGCAATTCTTGGCTCTGTTCTTGCCAAATTTGCGCTTTCTTTGGCTTCCGCATCTCAAATTCGTATTTGATGATTTTGATCTCCTGACGATGTTGGGGCTCAACTGCAGCTTACCCTCCCCCGCGCCGTGCTGCCGTCGCGGCAGATCGTGTACGTGTGGACGGACAACCACGGGGACCTCATCACCAGCGGCTGGCACACGTTCAGGGGGAGATCCGTGTTCCGCCTGAGGAAGGAGCTGGCCAGGCTGCTGAACGCCGTCCAAGTCTTGGGCGTCGGCGACCTCGTCTTGTGCCTCCCCACACGTGATGGCCGGCTTTTCCCACTCCTCGTCGACCTGCCCAACAACCGCCAGAGCCTCCACGTCGTCGTCGTCGTCGCCGGGACGCCTCGTGAGTGCCCCTCCATATCCTCAACTCCCTACTCTTCTCCATTGGCAAGAAACTCTTATTTGCACTAGTCTTGAACTTGTCCGGATGTTTTGGGTTTCATTTCAGTTGAGTGCTGATCTGCCCGTGCTTGGACAACAGTGTTCGAATCGAAACGAGTAGTCTGAAATCTGAAAAACAGTTTGTTTGCTGAAACTTTTGCTGCTACTCTGTTTCAGTTAGGAATCTGAACTGCTGTAGGATTATAGACATCAGTAAAAGTTGCTGAATCAAATCAGTTGTCTGAAGCTAGTTGTTTGTTGGGGTGAAAATCATTTCATAATTCTAAAATCCACACTGTTTGTCTGAAGCTAGTTGGAAACTATTGGTTTTGATGCCATTGTGCTTCGATTCAGATGATTCAGTTCTTCAATTTAATTAATACCAATATACCATATGTATGCCACTAGTGGAAAACTTCTGAACTTCAAAACCCAAATCAGTTCGGTCTGCCTAGTTCAGATTCCCAGAGAAGATAATGATTTCTGCTTTTTCAGCCTATTGTAACTGTTTCACAGAGAAGATAATGTTTTACAGTAGTTTGAACTTGTCCGGATGTTTTGGTTTTGGTTTCAGTTGAGTGCTAATCTGCCTGTGCTTGGAAAACAGTAGTCTGAAAAACAGTTTGCTGAAACTTCGCTGCTAATCTGTTTCAGTTAGGAATCTAAACTGCTGTAGGATTATAGACATCAGTAAAAGTTCCTGAATCAAATCAGTAGGTGTTCAACAGGCACGACATTATGCTAGAAGGTTGTCTCTGAAGCTAGTTGTTTGTTAGGGTGAAAATCATTTCATAGGTCTAAAATCCCCACTGAACCTTGATATGGAAAGTATTGGTTTTGATGCCACTGTGCTTCCATTCAGATGATTCAGTTCTTCAATTTAATTAATACCAATATACCATATATATGCCACCAGTGGAAAACTTGTGAACTTCAAAACCCAAATCAGTTCGGTCTGCCTAGTTCAGATTTACAGAGAAGATGATGATTTCTGTTTTTCAGCCTACTGTAACTGTTTCGAGTAACAGATAACATTGTTTTGAGGTTTTGTACATCTGCTTTCCTTTTCATCTTTGTATTTCAACTTGTGGCAGTACCTGTGACACATGATGCCTAACTTCTTAACTATTTTTCTGCTAATTCAGTTCACGCGGGGCTGCGGTACGCGGATGTCGATGCAGAGTAGAGAGATACCCCTACAAGTCGCCTTCCTGTCCACTTCTTCAGAAGTGTCGCCGCCTCGGACACGATGACATTAGAACCCGGTTCCTTCCGTCGGGATATGGGTTCAGGGAAACCCAGCAGTTGTTGTGTTTCTGCTAGCTAAGCTAAACTTGCTTTGTTCTCCTGACAGTAGGAAACCTATTTGCGTTGGCATCACGGTTATGAAATTCTGAAACTGTTTGAACAATGAAGCAGTGACATCAGTCTGTAATGTGTTGACAATGGCCACTACTTCAAAGTTGCTAGCTGCATTTCTCTTGGATGAAGCATCTGGTGTCCACACGGATGTGGCAGTTCTTGCAGTGGGTTGAGCGCTCGAGTGTCGTTATTCTGCTGAAAGTTTCAGTCCTTCAGCAGAAAATGAATTTTTGTTTCGCTTTATTTTCAGGTTGTGTCCCCGACGTGCGTCTGAAATTTATAGTTCGTTTAGAAGACGAATTCAACTATTCTCGCAGAGTAAATAAGACAAGAGAAAGTTGGAATTACAAATTGGTACAGGTCAGACCAGTAAGTAGCTCCCAGATAACCCATGCACATGAAATTGTCAACAACATTTTCATATTGTGACAAGGCCACGTCATATTACCAATACAATGAATATACCCGCACAATACTGCTGACTCCAGTAATGGGCCGTTCAATCAGTAAATCCGTCTGAATAAATGGGGTTTTTTGAATGAAAATCGCCACAGTTTGAACACAACCAAAGCAGCTTTCGTTTTTCTGAACAGCAACAAAACCAAACCCGTTAACCATATACAGTACAACTTTCGCACACCTGATTTGCATGAACATATTGCCTATGCGGCGATTCAAATCACCGGGGATGCATTGGGTTCAAATTAACGTGAACCAACAATACGGATAGCACCGAGTACGTTTTGCAGCTGGGTGCTGTGTTTGCACACAACAGAAATGAAAAAATCATATATTTCGCTGAGGAAGAACCATCCGGAGGAGGGAGGTCTGCACTGCCGCCATCTCCTTATTCGCATCATCATCATCGGTCACTTGGTTCCTGAAGGGCCTGGTTGGTCAGGGTTGACTGTATCACCAGAGCGGAGCTCTGTCGGTTCCTGCATTGACCGAAGAAGTTTCAGTGGGATTAGAAATGCTGAATTTAAGAGACCATGCTTCAGGATACTTCAAACAGATAAATCATCGAGGTTCGCGTTTTCTGCTTGCACCTCTTGCCATGTGCCAAGGATGGTCGGCAGTGATCCAGCATCTGCATGCGGCATGTACCACTGCAATAGCAAAGTGAAAATCTTCAGTCTACTTTTGTAAGTTTATAACTCTCTGTAGCATAGGAATATCAGCTATCATGGAACAAAGAAAACTGTGTAGCCTCGTACACAAGTATAAGGGGGTGTTTGCTTGGGCTGTGGGCTGTCTGTCGCACACAAAAAAAAAACCCGCTTGGCTCTGTTGCGGGAATATTGTAGGTTGTTTAGCAAACTGATTAGATATTAGAAAATTGCTCACCCCTTCCACGTGTGATTTATGAGTTATGCTTGGCTGTGCCTAAGGGCATATCGGTTGAAGCAGATTCTTCTTTTCTCTCAAAATAGGTTCTTTTTGGCCCTAAAAACATGTTTCTTTCAGTTTTGTCTCATAAGCTAAAAGCCACCTCAATAAGCCCAACCAAACGCCCCCTAAAGCCCTACAATGTGCTGCCTCCATTCTCTAGTATATTGTCAAACTAGCTTTAAACAATTGTCCTGGGGTTCATGACATTCTATGATGCCAAGGTGACTTTTCACCATTATTTCGTTAGATATCCTTGTCCTTCAGTATCCATATGAGTGCTTCCATGTTCGTATATGGGAATAGAATAATGGTAATGAATACTACCCCAAGAGTAATGAGTAACACGATGAATGTTATGAGTGAGGGTAAATAGGTGCTTTATATATGTTCTATGTTCGTTGTTTCTTGCGCAAAAATTAGAATGCCATCTTCTATTAGGACGACAAGGCTAATCTGATATCTAAATGAGCCAAAGCATTTAAGTAGGTCTACCAAGCCATACTGACCTCACTGGACTTTCGAAGTTTGCACTTGAAGAGTTCACCATTTCGCCACTCTGCATGCATTATTGGCTCACACTGGCATAAAAATGCAAGAGCATTAGAACAAGATGAGGGATGGAAGCGACCATCTTGCCACACTGAATGAAATAAGATTATCCCAAAATCCTGAAGTCACTGTTTAACTGTACTACACAATATTTAATTACATCTTTTGAAG
Organism: Thinopyrum elongatum; assembly: GCA_011799875.1. Classification (NCBI taxonomy): domain Eukaryota; kingdom Viridiplantae; phylum Streptophyta; class Magnoliopsida; order Poales; family Poaceae; genus Thinopyrum; species Thinopyrum elongatum. The sequence continues at coordinate 134,883,019 of CM022303.1, forward strand.
GAAAAAGGTTTTGACTACATGAAGGTTTACCCAAAAGAAGAGGAAGATTTTGATTTCTAGTTTCTAGTATGGTGTTATAGAATCATTGTTCCCATAGCATCTGCGCATATCATACGTCGTTACCATTCTGAAAAAGAAGCACATCACATTTTTGCTTGGGTGACAAGTAATACCATAGGTGAAAAGTACAATTCAGAAATGGATCTTGCACAGTTTACCTTGAATCGGCTAGGAATTAGGAAGAAAGTAATTGCATAATTTTTGTATATAAAACATAAAAAAAATGGTATATTCATATATTTAAGGTGCAGAACAGAACTTACACCAACTATTTCCACAATAGTAATTTGTCTCATCATGTCCAAAATCACTTTAGAAGGCACCTGCTTTAGCGTCTCCTGGCAATCCTCAATTCTTAAGGTAATCTGGTGAGGATCTTCAACAAACTGCAATAGGTTGAGGGGTGTTTTGCTCTTTATGATGTGAAGTTCATGCAGCGAGGAGAGCTTACACAACCATCCGGGCATTTCACTCTGACACAACTCCAGTTTCCGAAGGGAGGTAAGGAGCACGATGCTCTCTTCCCAACTGCTCATATTTTTGCAGCCAAGAACTGATAGGGATCTCAGGAATTTGAAGTGCTGGAGTCCTGTGCATCTACCATGTAGAAAGAGACATGATAGCTCGGATGTAGGCATGTCCCAGGGAGGCTCATTCTCGTGCTCCGACATTAGTACTTCACTGCTTGCATTTATAATGCACTTTGAGCAGACTGGAAGAAATGGCATGAACTTGAGCTTCGGACAGTCATACACCTTCAGTAGTTGAAGATCAGGGAAGATTCTCACAGGAGTATCATGTGCTGTAGTGGCATGTGCGGTCATCCACCTTTCAAGATCAGGCATGCTCTCTATCTTGAGGGTTTGTAGCTTCGACAAACTATTGCTGCTCCCAGAAATAATATCCTCATGCACTATCTTGAGATTAGGCATCTGCCGTAGTGTCAATGAACGTAACTTTTCTAGACGGCCAAGGGGGGGCAGTTGGTCGCAGCCAATGAAATTAGCAAGCTCAAGATTTACTAGATTCTTGAGATGGGTTGGCATATTCGTCAACCAATTGACCTGTAAAATGAAGATGTCAAATGGTCAGAACCTATGTTAGGTAATAACATCATCTCAGATTCTTTTCCTAGACAGTTTTTCGGTTTAATATCCCTTTGTGTTCTTTCTGCCACTCTGAATTCTATTTGAAGTTTGGTTCACCAGAAACTGCATATTATTAGCACACAAAATTAACCTTTTCAATCCATGAGTCTATGATTTAACAGATTATACTGATACATCACACCATGCAACAGCCGATATGAAATATATGTGATCCCTAATACTGATATGTATCATTTTGTGAAGAGTGGGCCGTGTCAGAGAAAAAACTTATCTTCTTTATTATGTTTCTTACCTCTTCTTCATTTACAAATTTAGTCGGGCGGCTACAACAAATTGACAAGTCCACCAATGCAGTAAGACATAGCACTTGTTCTAGAGTGTTATAATTCAGAGGACAGTTTTGGATCTGTAGACATTCCAGTGAAGTGAAGCCTCCCAAGCATTCAGGAACATTGCTCATCTCTATATTTAAACTCTTTAGAGAAGTTAGCACTCCAATGCTTCTTGTCCAGTTATCCAGACCTCTGCAGGCATGCATACTTAGGAACTTAAGGGACGTAAGAGACTGCAACTGCGTCAAACCATCAGAAGATAATGTGCAGAACTTGATGAGCACTCTTATTGTTGGCATGTAATACAAAGAGTTGTTTGACTGAACTCCTGACAGTGGCACTTCACTGCTTCTCCCTATTTCCCATGACACACATCGAGGAAGGAACGGTTCAAATCTCAACTTTGGGCATCTGTGTACTTTCACGTAATGAAGGACAGGGAACATGAATTCCATATCACTGCCACTTATATTAGCATCTGTGTGCCATTTTTCCAAGTTTTGCATATTCTCTATCACAAGGTTTCTTAACTTCTGAAATGGTCTAGCACCCCCTGCAAACTGCTGATCGACTTCCTTGATATGGGGCATGTCAGATATCACCAAGAAATGTAGCTTAGGCAGCTGTCCAAGAGGTGGAAGGAAGTCACATGTTTGCAGATAGCGTAGTTCAAGGTGAGCAAGGTTTGGGAGGAAAGCTGCAATGTCTGTCATCCAACTAGGAAATGTAGAAATAGTACAGCACCACAATTCAAAACGCTCTAGTGTCCTTGGAGGTCGCAGTTTCTCAAGCACAGCCTCTTGAGGAAAAAGTTCCTCTGCTGGTTCAGAACCAGTCCCATAAGCCCAGTTCACCTTCAGTGAGTGAAGCTGCCGCCTTTTCCATAATTGCAGTTCATCAACATCCATAAGATTCTGCACATGCCCAAGACCTCCGACTTGAAGAGTACTATCTTTCATGCTTAAATCACTTGGTTTAATCTCCCCACCAAAAATGAATTTAGACTTGTAGCCACTTAAAGCATCAAAGAACACATTATCTTCTTCATTTTCCCATGACCTACTGATAAAGCCATCCGCCAACAGAATCTTGAGATTAGACAGGTCAGCTATTCCCTTTGGAATGTTGATATGACAATTTCCAATGTATGACATGTTCAGCTCTTCAAGTTTGACTAAATTGCCATAGTTGCCAGGTAACTTCTGAAGATCCGTGCACCATGATATGTTCATATACTCTAAATTGACAAGTTCACTAACAGATTCAGGCAATGTAGAAATCTGAGAACTAGAAACGTCCAGAAATTGGAGCGTTTTGAGATTCCCGAATGACTCTGGAAGTACAGTTAGTTCCCAGCAGTCAGATAGAATTAGTACCTTCAAATTTTTTAGTCCAGAAATAGATTCAGGCAATTTCTGAAGCTTGTGACAATCTGACAGTTCCAGAGTCTCTAGGTTGCCAAATAGTTCTGGTAGCTCTTTGAGTTCATAACAACATGACAAATTAAGATTCTCCAAGTGATCGAGTTTAGCAAAAGAATCAGGCAATGTATCAAGTTTCGAACAATTAGAAAGATCTAGAGCACGGAGCTTTTGAAGGCTACCGAAATTCTCTGGAAGATTTGTTAACTCGCAACAAGATGATAAATTCAGAGTTGTCAGGTTAACAAGCTTGCCAAAATGTGGAGGCAAATCCTTGATTGCAGAGCAGCTTGAAATGTCTAGATATCGCAAGTTTCCAAGACTACACAATGATTCTGGCAGTACCAAAAGATTAGAACAACCATTCAGATTTAAATAACGCAACTTCTCAAGAAAACCCATTTCATGTGGAAGTGCCCCAAGCAAGCTACCTGAAAGCTTTAATGCCTGCAAATGCTGCAGACTGCTCAAGTGCTTAAGCACTTTGTCATCCATTCCTGAAGCATCAAGATACCTCAGTAGCTTCAACTGTTTGATGCAAGTTGGTAGTGCCAAGAGAGAACATCCACTTAAGTTCAAGACTCTCAAGAATTTGGTAGCCAATACTTTACTAGGGATCTTTTCTTGCTTCCATTCGTGTATATGGAGAGCCCTCAGTTGTCTCATCATCTTGTTGGGGATAGTTGTTGGATTGCAACTAGTGAGCACTGCATAGCGGCAATCTCTGTTTGTGGAACTAACTTTGCTGTTATTCTCGGCGTCCAGGAAAAGGAGGTCCCCCATTGCAAGGGATCTTGCCAAGTCATATACCATGTCATGCAGATGGAATAAATTCGGGGCTTCGATAGCTTTCCTGGTAATCTAGAAGAAGAAAATGTTCAAAACACTAGCCATATGTGCCAGCCAAATGGTGAGCAATTTCTATTTTTAAAGAAAAAAAATGCAGAATAATCAAAATAGAAATATGGTGAGCTCATTTGAATAACACCGACGCACAATTGTATTTTTAAGTCATCATACCATAAAGCTCTGTAGCTGCAAGTGATTTATACGTATTTACAAATGATCATAGCACTTGGATGACACCTAAACGGCTAAACCTATGTTTGCATATTAAATTCACATAATTGGTTCTGCTTCCATAAATTCGAACTGGATCAGGGTATATGTGCATATCTAGTACTCCCTCCGTCCATCTTATATTATGGGACAGAGGGAGTATTTGATAAGGAAAAGAATGACACCAAACTTGAGGAAATGCCTATAAAAGCCTACAGAATGACTCACATGTGTTTGTGTAGTTGAAATCTGAAGGAAGGACATCCCCAAAAGTTTTTTAACATACTCCTCACCACGCTCTTCAGGCTGGAACGATTCATTAGGGCGAATAAACCCAAGTGCAATCCATTGTTGAATCAGCAAGTCCTTATCAATGTCACTGCCTTTTGGAAAGACAGAGCAATACACAAAGCATAATTTCAAGGTGGCAGACATATGATGAAAGGTTAACTTCAATGATGGTAGGACACTCTCAAAAGATATATTGTGTTTTTCCTCCAATTCCCAGAGGTGACTATCTCTGATCTTTTCCCACTCATCAATCCCTTCTTTCGATTTTAGTATGAATGCAAGAGATTTCACAGCTAGAGCAACACCTTTGCACTTCTTTACTATATCTCTGCCAATGTGTTGCAGTCTTACTTCTTCGGCTTCAGATACGAAGGCCGTTTTCTTAAAAAGATCCCAACATTCTTCATCAGATAAACTCTCCAGCCTGTGGCTTAGGATAGGGTCCATGTTTATAACAATTTTCTCATATCGTGTAGTAACTAAGACCATGCTTCCTTTTGCACCAACTTTCAGAAAATCCACTAACTTCACCAGTTCATGTGGGTTTTCCTCCCAAAAGTCATCCAGAACGATCAAGAAAATCTTGCCCTTGAGCAACCCACTCAGCTGTGTCTTCAAGTCATCCAAATCACCAGAACCATTTGCATTGAGTCTTGAAAGTATTGACTTCACAATTTTTTTCAAATCATATTTCATAGAGACATGAACCCAGACCCTACAATCAAAGGCTCGAATCACAGGCTCAGCATTGAAGGCCATCCGGGCAAGTGTTGTCTTCCCTAAACCACCAAAGCCATGTATTGAAACGACAGAGAGCTCTTTCTCAGTGTGCCTTAGCAAAGCACTCACTACTACTTCTTTGTCCTGCTCTCTCCCCACGATATATTCTCTGAAATCTGACCATGTTTCTCTTCGGCTGATATCATCATCCTGATCATGGAGATCGCTACTCGTGCCACCATGGGATCTAGCAATTCCAGCATCTGCTTGAATTCTTCCTAATCTTTCCCTCATCTTCTTCATTTTGTGAGCCAAGATACTGCGCGACAGAGATATATTATAGCAGCAGCGAGACCCCTGTTGGTAGTAATTAACACTCGCTCAGTGGGGAAAAGAACTGAAACCGAGATAGTGAAATGCAAGTATGAAACATCCTGTCTCAAATGCAAGCTATGAGAGCAAGATTACATAGAAACAATTTTGTGTGAAATTTTCTTAAATCTTAGTCATTTTTTTAAGCCTTTGGAACAATCATCATCTGCATCTCACTCCATAATTAGCGAAAGCGAGATGGCATTTTGCTGAAGAAGTGAAAATGCACACTTTGGAAACTTCAATTTGAGGGTTAGTAACGCACAATCTGAATTTCAGGTACAATACGGAAATTTTAGTCATCAGGCAACCGACAAATTAGCGGAAGCGAAAAACACGAACCTCGCGGAACCAGTTGCTGCGCCGGCGCCGGGTGCCGGCGTCCGCGAACTCCTCTAGCAGGTCCTCGATGTCCTGCGCCGCCGCCTTGAGCCGCCCGAGCAGCAGGAGGGTCCTGTGATCGCCACCTGCGGGCGCTGGCCCCCGGGCCGCGCCCGCGTCCCTGAGCGCCGCGCTGATGGTCTCCAGCGTGTCCCCCATGGCCCCCAGGTCGTCCTTGAAGCTCCAGAGCAGGCTGGCCTCGCGCTCGGCCGCGACGCGGATCATGTTCACCACCTCCTTCACCACCGCCGATGCGAGCGTCTCCCCGACGCTGAAACCCATCGCCTGGAGAGTCGCCAAGGAATGGATGGAAAGTGGAGATGCACAACGCGGCCGCTCGGTCAACTAGCCAGGTGCCGATTCAACGCCGCCTTGCTGGAGTTGACATTCGAACTAAGCAAATCCGGCACCCCTCGAATAATATAATCCACATCCAGGCATCTCTATTATCATATCTCAAATTCATATAAACTCATGCAACTACGTCGATGTACACGCATCGTCCGGCTACTCCATCACACTACACTAAACATGCCACCAGACTATCAAAATTTAACATGTGTGGCTATGGTGGAATTCATCCACGGTTGCCCTTGCCCTTCCTGTGCCCTTGTCGTCCTTCTCGCGGAAGTACCGGTCGAAAATGCAGTACGGATCGAGCCGGATATGCTCGTCGCCGGAGTTGTCCTCGTCGTCTCGGTCCGCCTTCTCCTTCTTCGGTGGCAGTCCGGCCATGGCACGAACCGTCTGGTTCTACTCTCGAGCGAGGACACGCGTGTTCCTCCGCTGCCGTTTCTTCACAATGCAGACACGGATGGCTTCCTCCTATGCGGCCACCCGCGCCACCGCATCAGCCGTCTCGGTCGCCGCCATTTCCGCCGCGATACGGGCCTCCGCGGCCCTTATCCTCTCCTTCCGACGGTGGGTTGCCCGGTCCCGGTGGGACTCATAGTCTGCCCGACCGGTGATGGAGAAGGAGAGGGATTCCGGCTGCCGGGACCGCGAGGATCCAGCCCCGAAGGACCCGAGCGCCCGGTGAGCCGAAGCTATGGAGTCGCGGCGGATAGATCCGTCCGTCGGCCGGGCGATGTCCTCCCGGGAGCAGCGGAGTGCAATGCGGACTGCCATTGCCTCCACTAACCTGCACGAGACGACACCCCAGTCGATGGATTCGGACTGGTCGAAGTGTGATCCGCTGCCTGCCATGGCGGAGATGGCCGGAAACCGCCGGAGGTGAGCTCGGGTGGCGGAGTGGAGTGAAGTCGTTAGGGTTTGCTCTGGCGAGCGGATGGGGAGGAATATATGTGGGGTCGGGTGGGCCAGCGTGAGCCGGGTCCGACATGGCAGGCGTGCCCGGTGCCCATATGAGGGATGGCGGTCAGCCCGGGTATTTGAGGCCCGTTTGAGACGTTCATCTGGGTCAAAAAATCATGACCAGTCACTGACCGGGCAGGCCGTCCGGGCGTTTGAGAAGGGTTTGGGACACCCGGCTGTAGATGCTCTAATTGATCTCAAGTTATTTTATGCTTAGCGTTGTGAAAGCGAAATAAGTACTCCCTCGTTTCGGTTCAAAGCACCCAATTCGTTCAAAAGTCTCTCCAACGGTAGTAGTAGAATCAATTGTGTACTCGCTCCTTTCATCTATATAAGGCCTAATGCGTTTTTTGAGGTTAACTTTGATCAAATATTAGAGAAATAATATATGACATGCAACTTACACAAAGCATACCGTCAAATTCGTATGTGAAAGGAGCTTCCAATAGTATAATTTTCACATTATACATCTCATGTACTATTAATCTTGTCAATTTTGGAAAAATTAAGAATTTCAGTATTTTTTTCTTATTCTTTTTATTTATTCTTTCAGAAAGAGATAAGAATTGGTTTGAAGAATCGGAAACAATTTTAAATGGAATTAGCGATACCTTTGCTTTTAGTTTGAATTCATGAATCCTGTTTCTTCTAGTGACGAGTAACTACTACTAAAGGTACGGAAAACGGGAAAGGCAAAGCATAGGAAAGAAGAATAGAAGGCGTTCTTGAAAAGCGTATTAGGTCCTATATAGATGGAAGGAGGAAGTAGTTTGCAAGCGTAGTCGTGCTCGTTTTCCTAAAAATCATATTTACTCTGTAGCACATTAATTTGCATTAATTGCAACACATATATGTGTGACGAGTGGAAACTTCTACAGAATAGTCGCATACAGCGATTCAATGCACCGCAAAGTGTGAACAAATGATGAAGAGCAACAAAAATGGGATTAAACAAAACGAAAAAAAATGGATAGGCACCGTAAACCGGAAGGGAAAGAGTAACTGACATATCTGTGTAGGACCTCTCTTCTTAAGATTCGTGTTTCGCACGCTTTTGCGAGCTTTGCCAATTTGGACCATTGCGGTCGTTACTCTTCATGATATAAGTCGTGTATGGCTATGTGTGGGAGGTAAGAGCATCTACAACCGGTCCTCTCGAACCCGTCTCATACATCCGGGCGGGCCGTCGGTCACTGTCCGGTCATGATTTTTTGACCCAGACGGGCTCTTTAAACGGCCCTCAAACGCCCAGGCTGACCAGCACCCTCTATATCCAGCCCAAATATGGGTCGGATATGGGGGCGCCCGGGCGCGCCCGGCACGCCCGCCACGTCGGACCCGATAGCCCGACCCCACCCCAAATTGGCACCAAATCCACCAAATTGCACCAAATCCACCTCGGAGGCGTGATTTCGTCGGCGATGACTTGCAAGGCGGAGAACATCGCCCGCAAGTTGCGGCGACGCCGGCATCAAGAGAGGGAGGCGGCGGCGGCGGCGTAGGGAGCTTCGGACGTGGTGGAGTAGCTGTCTCCTCCGCCGCGCCCGGATCCCCACACCCCTTCCCTCCGAGCGCCTATGCGGATTACGCCATCCGACCCCCTTGGGACACAGGATGATCCGAGCGCCGGCTGGGCCATTCCGAGAGATTTCCGCCCACGCAGATGCCAGCGGTCGACGTGTGTGACTCGCCGCAGCTCGTTCGGGCGCGGATGAGCATGGGCTCCGGCAATGCCCGGGCTGCCCTCGACATGTTCGACGGAATGACCGAACAAGAGTCGGTGCGTTTTCTTTACTCTTGTCCGATCATATTTTAGCATAGACCACTAGTTCATTTTGCTCATGATGAATGCTTGCAAATCTTAATCATGTAGGAGGCGTTCTTGTCGAACATGATCAATGAAAATGAAGAACCGATCGAAATGGAGTATGAATTGGAGGCCACCGCCGCATTTGAAGTTGGGACAACATCCGATCCCAATCCGAGCAAGAAGAAGAAGAAGACCAAGACGCCGAAGGCAAGACGTCCGGCATTCTCAAGATTTGAGGACATCTTGTTGGTCAAAACTTGGTTGGCCACAACGATGGATCTAATATGCGGCACCGAGCAAAAGGGGAACACCTATTGGACGAAGATTTGGAAGGAGTATCACGAGCAAAAAGGACATCCTATCGTGACCACTCGCAATGTGGCATCTCTCCAACATCGTCGGGGGATCATTCAAGGGGAAGTGAACAAGTACGTCGGCTACTACTCACAAGTGACCAAACGCCCTCAAAGTGGGATGGGAGTCTCAACTCCCATAAGCTCGATTGCCTCACCTTGTCGTCCATTGCATATACTTCTTGTGTTTGCATTCTCGTGCTCATACATATGTTGTTCGCTAGACGGCGGTGGCAGCCACTTTGTATCATGAGGTGGAGAAGAAGCCATTTGCTTTTAGCCATTGTTGGGTCATATTGAATGGCAAGCCGAAGTGGAACCAAGTTGTGGCCGACCTCAAATCCGGCAAGAAGAGGAATGATGGCTCAAGCTCCAACCAATCAATTGGGGTATAAGATGAAGAGGACGATGTTGTCGTGGAGAATGAAAAAGCCACCATGCCAAAGGACAACCGCCAAGTCACGGGAAACAACTGGGAGAAGGCATGTGCCGCCCGTGATGTCGCGGCTACCAAAATGTCGTCAACATGGACGGGCATTTTTTCGGTGAGGGAGAACAAGAAGGAGGAGAGGTACAAGCTTATGTTGGATGCACAAAAGGAAAGGATGGAGTGGGACCAGAAGAGGGCGGAGAAGAAGCTGGAAATTGAGAGGGAGAAGATCGAGATGGAGAAGCAACAAGCGGCGATCAAATGGGAGCTCGAGAAGGCCAAGACATTTGGTGACATAGAGCTTTAGAAGGAGAGGTTGCAACTCGCACGGGACGCGGAAGATGCGAGGATCATGTTGGCGGACGAGACCCTCCATGATGAGCATTCGAAGAAGTGGCTTGTGGACAAGAAGATGGAGATCAACGACCGTAGGAAGTGCGAGGCGGTGAGGGCGGCTGCGGCTCGGATGCAGTCGGAGGAGGCGGCCCAGATACAGTCGGAGCAGGCAGCCCGGATGCAGGTGGAGCAGGCAGCCCTGATGCAGGCGGAGCAGGACGAGCAGGACGCATTCCGCTCAGAGTAGGCGCCGAGCCAGTGATCCGAGGCCATCCGTCACACTCGGACATTGATTTCATTTTGCCATGTCCAGTTTGTTGAACTATGATTTGCTTTGCTTTGTTTCGAACTTTGGCATTCGGACAGTTTGTACCGTATGATCGACGTGCATGGATTGTATGGATTTGAGGATCGGATTTTGCGGTATGTGGATGTGCGACGCAACATTTGAGGGGTGCCTGGTCAGTGCCCGTGGACGTTTGAGGGGCCGGATTTGCCAATTCCGGCGATAGATGCTCTAAAAACCTTAGCCTCTCGCACTGCCCTCATTCACTTTTACCTCATAACTAAGGGTGCAAGGCGGCAGCACATCAGAACCACTTCGTGCTCTCCATCCCGCAGACTCTTTGTTAGTGGAGTTTGGCGATTGTAATGTTAGAAATTTAGGGTTTTGCGGTCTACCTCCTAATTCCTCTGCGCTTTATCCATGGTGCCGCTCACAATCCGCATATCTGAGGCTAGGGGTAGGGACCTTCTTATACTGTCTTTCCAAAGAGTCCACCTCTTATACAGAATAGAAGAACGCCCGTGCGTTGCAACGAGGCCACATTAACTTTAAGAGTTCAATATTAATATTCTCAAACATATCAAGTGACATTGGCGACCTTTTTTACCATCAAATCCTCACACACACACTCTCTCCCTCCCTCTTCCTCACTCTCTCTCCCCCTCTCCCTCTCTCTCTCTAACACACACACACATATCCATCTTATTGGGTACGGGACCATAATCCATCTATTTCACACACACACACACGCTAGTGCATAACAATATGGATTATGTGTATTATATTTGCCACCACTACTGAGGGAATTAATTTCATGTAAATCGGCCAGCCACAGCTCCAAGAATACGGGGAGGAGGTGGCCCGGGGTGGCGTCGGCGCCGTCCGGCGCGGGCCACGGGCCCGCTTCCAAGTGCGTCTGCGCGCCGGCCACCCACGCCGGGTCCTTCAAGTGCCGCTTCCACCCCACCAACTCCCAGGGCCACGGCCACGGCCAGGGCCAGGGAAGCCGCCCTTCTTCGCCCCCTTCACCGGCCGCGACCAACGCGGTGCCGCGGCACCCGGCCTCGCCATCCTCTTCCTCCGGCACCGTCGCGACCCAGTGACGCAGCCCAAGCATCGGCCTCGAGAATCAAGAACGCTCGACAACGGAGAGGGAAGGGAAGATCATATACATGTCATAAGAAAGGGAGTTTATTTACTGCTCCCTTGATGTATTGTTTCCTTTGTTTGGAGATTGATTACCATCCGTGAGTTAAGGTAAGGTTAATGTGATTGAGTGATTTAAGGTAAGGTTAATTAATTTAGATTTGATCTTTAGAGATTGTTCGTGATTGATTCTACATTACTAAATATAACTTGCGCCAGTATGGAAAGTTCTGATCTGTTCAGATTTCTTTCGTTGTGTGAGAGGGTGACGCGAAAATAAACCGATGAAGTGGGGGGAGGGGACGAAAAAAAAATCTATGAAAAAAAACCAGCGAAGGTGGGAGGAGGTACCAAAAAAAACCATGGGAGGTGATACGAAAAAAAACCTGGAAGCGAGACTACCAACTGCTCCATTAGGAGTAGAGATAAGATTCCTAGTCTTTTCAACTAGTTTTTCGGGATAGACTCCAGACCAAATTACCAACCACGATCAAATTTGTCTGTTAACGGATTCTACCTGTTGTGTCCACGGAGCACGCGCTTGTGAGCAACGCACCATAATAGACTGTAAATTCCTCTAATTATGTAAATCAACATTAGGGCTGTAATTTAACTATATGATCTAGCTCCTTCCGATTATCACTATACCCGGGTAGTCTTTCCAATATATATAGCATATTGTATTCCACTGATAATCGACCAGCTTCCTTAAGCATATAAGTTAAGTACGTTCCAACTAGTGATAATTCCATGATAATCATGTAAAGTAATTCCATGCATAAATACATGTATAATTCCATAATAAGGTATTCTGAATATTAGTAATTTGAATATAGTTGCAGGACACATAATTTCAACATCTCCCACTTGTCCCAAACGATCATTCAAATATTCGTAAACCCATAGCCTTAACATGCTTGCCAAATACCTCCTGACTAAGAGGCTTAGTCAAGGGATCAGCAATCATATATATAGTGATACTTCCCTTCAATATGTTTCCTTGTTGTGACACTTGCTACTTCTTGAGCTTGCGTTGGTTTTTCCCTTGAAGAGAAAAGGGTGATGCAGCAAAGTAGAGTAAGTATTTCCCTCAGCTTTTGAGAACCAAGGTATCAATCCAGTAGGAGACAACGCTCAAGTCACCGAATACCTACACAAACAAACACCAACCTTGCACCCAACGCGATAAAGGGGTTGTCAATCCCTTAACGGTTATTTGCAACGTGAGATCTGATAGAGATGATAAACGGTAAAGTAATATTTTTGGTATTTTTGGTTTATGGAACGGAAAGTAAAGATTGCAAAGTAAAAGAAATAGGAAACGAAAATTGTAGACCGGAAACTTATATGATGGAAAATAGACCCGGGGGCCATAGGTTTCACTAGAGACTTCTCTCAAGATAGAAATTATTATGGTGGGTGAACAAATTACTGCCGAGCAATTGATAGAAAAGCGCAACGTTATGACGATATCTAAGGCAATGATCATGAATATAGGCATCACGTCCGTGTCAAGTAGACCGAAACGATTCTGCATCTACTACTATTACTCCACACATCGACCGACTCCTGCCTGCATCTAGAGTATTAAGTTCATAAGAATAGAGTAACGCATTAAGTAAGATGATATGATGTAGCGGGATAAACTCAAGCAATATGATGAAAACCCCATCTTTTTATCCTCGATGGCAACAATACAATACGTGCCTTGCTGCCCCTACTGTCACTGGGAAAGGACACCGCAAGATTGAACCCAAAGCTAAGCACTTCTCCCATTGCAAGAAAAACCAATCTAGTTGGCCAAACCAAATCGATAGTTCGAAGAGACTTACAAAGATATCAAATCATGCATATAAGAATTCAGAGAAGATTCAAATAATATTCATAGATAAGCTGATCATAAATCCACAAATCATCGGATCTCGGCAAACACACCGCAAAAGAGTATTACATCGAATAGATCTCCAAGAACATCGAGGAGAACTTTGTATTGAGAATCAAAGAGAGAGAAGAAGCCATCTAGCTACTAGCTATGGACCCGTAGGTCTGAAGTAAACTACTCACGCTTCATCGGAGAGGCAATGGTGTTGATGTAGAAGCCCTCCGTGATCGAATCCCCCTCCGACAGGACGCCGGAAAAGGCCCCAAGATGGGATCTCACGGGTACAGAAGGTTGCGGCGGTGGAAAAGTGGTTTTGTTGCTCCCCTGGATGTTTTTGGGGTATAAGAGTATATATAGGCGAAAGATCTAGGTCAGAGGGGCTACGAGGGGCCCACAAGGTCGGGGGGCGCGCCCTACCCCCCCTGGGCGCACCCTCCACCCTTGTGGCCGCCTCGCGGCTCTTCCGACTTGCACTTCAAGTCTCCTGGGTGTCTTCTAGTCCAAGAAAAATCATCGCGAAAGTTTTATTCCGTTTGGACTCCGTTTGGTATTCCTTTTCTGCAAAACTCTAAAACAAGGAAAAAAGCAGAAACTGGCACTGGGCTCTAGGTTAATAGGTTAGTCCCAAAAATCATATAAAATAGCATATTAATGCATATAAAATATCCAAAACAGATAATATAATAGCATGGAACAATAAAAAATTATAGATACGTTGGAGACGTATCAAGCATCCACAAGCTTAATTCCTGCTCGTCCTCGAGTAGGTAAATGATAAAACAGAATTTTTGATGTGGAATGCTACCTAACATATTTATCCGTGTAATTCTCTTTATTGTGGAATGAATGTTCAGATCCGTAAGATTCAAAACAAAAGTTTAATATTGACATAAAAACAATAATACTTCAAGCATACTAACAAAATAATTATGTCTTCTCAAAATAACATGGCCAAAGAAAGCTTATCCCTACAGAATCATATGGTCTGGCTATGCTCCATCTTCATCACATAAAATATTTAAATCATGCACAACCCCGATGACAAGCCAAGCAATTGTTTCATACTTTTGACGTTCTTAAACTTTTTCAACTTTCACGCAATACATGAGCGTGAGTCATGGACATAGCACTATAGGTGGAATAGACGGTGGTTGTGGAGAAGACAAAAAAGAGGAGATAGTCTCACATCAACTAGGCGTATCAACGGGCTATGGAGATGCCCATTAATAGATATCAATGTGAGTGAGTAGGGATTGCTATGCAACGGATGCACTAGAGCTATAAGTTTATGAAAGCTCAAAAAGAAAACTAAGTGGGTGTGCATCCAACTTGCTTGCTCACGAAGACCTAGGGCAATTTGAGGAAGCCCATCATTGGAATATACAAGCCAAGTTCTATAATGAAAAATTCCCACTAGTATATGAAAGTGATATCATAGGAGACTCTCTATCATGAAGATCATGGTGCTACTTTGAAGCACAAGTGTGACAAAAAGGATAGTAACATTGTCCCTTCTCTCTTTTCTCTCATTTTTTTATGGGCCTTCTTTCATTTTGTGGCCTCTTCTTTTTTTTCGTCCGGAGTCTCATCCCGACTTGTGGGGGAATCATAGTCTCCATCATCCTTTCCTCACATGGGACAATGCTCTAATAACGAAGACCATCACACTTTTATTTACTTACAACTCAATGCTAGAACAAGATATGACTCTATATGGATGCCTCCGGCGGTGTACCGGGATGTGCAATGGATCAAGAGCGACATGTATAAAAATATGATGAACGGTGGCTTTGCCACAAATACGATGTCAACTACATGATCATGCAAGGCAATATGACAATGATGAAGCGTGTCATAATAACGGAACGGTGGAAAGTTGCATGGCAATATATCTCGGAATGGCTATGGAAATGCCATAATAGGTAGGTATGGTGGCTGTTTTGAGGAAGGATATGTGGTGGGTTTATGGCACCGGCGAAAGTTGCGCGGTACAAGAGAGGCTAGCAATGGCGGAGAGGTGAGAGTGCGTATAGTCCATGGACTCAACATTAGTCATAAATAACTCATATACTTATTGCAAAAATCTATTAGTCATCGAAACAAAGTACTACACGCATGCTCCTAGGGGGATAGATTGGTAGGAAAAGACCATCGCTCGTCCCCGACCGCCACTCATAAGGAAGACAATCAAAAAATAAATCATGCTCCGACTTCATCACATAACGGTTCACCCTACGTGCATGCTACGGGACTCACAAACTTTAACACAAGTATTTATCAAATTCACAATTATTCACTAGCATGAATCTAATATCACCATCTTCATATCTCAAAACAATCATAAGGAATCAAACTTCTCATAGTATTCAATGCACTATATATGAAAGTTTTTATTATATCCCTCTTGGATGCCTATCATATTAGGACTAGTTTTATAACGAAAGCAAATTACCATGCTATTTAGAAAGACTCTCAAAATAATATAAGTGAAGTGCGATAATTCATCAATTTCTATAAAATAAAATCGCCGCCGTGCTCTAAAAAGATATAAGTGAAGCACTAGAGCAAATTTGCCTAGCTCAAAAAATATAAGTGAAGCACATAGAGCATTCTAATAAATCACAATTCATGCGTGTCTCTCTCAAAAGGTGTGTACAGCAAGGATGATTGTGGCAAACTAAAAAGCAAAGACTCAAATTATACAAGGCGCTCCAAGCAAAACACATATCATGTGGTGAATAAAAATATAGCCTCAAGTAAAGTTATCGATAGACGAAGACGAAAGAGGGGATGCCTTCCCGGGGCATCCCCAAGCTTAGGCTTTTTGACATCCTTGAATATTACCTTGGGGTGCCTTGGGCATCCCCAAGCTTAGGCTCTTGCCACTCCTTATTCCATAGTCCATCAAATCCTTACCCAAAACTTGAAAACTTCACAACACAAAACTCAACAGAAATTCTCATAAGCTCCGTTAGTACAAAAAAAAAAAAAAAATACGAATAAATCACCACTTTTGGTACTGTTGTGAACTCATTATTTATTTATATTGGTGTATTATCTACTGTATTCCAACTTTTCCATGGTTCATACCCCCCCCCCCCCCCCGTACTAGCCATAGATTCATCAATAAGCAAACAACACATAAAAAACAGAATCTGTAAAAAACAGAACAGTCTGCGAAGATCTGAATTGTTCCAATACTTATATAACTCCAAAAATTCTGAAAAATTAGGAAAACAGAGTAAATTCGTATATAAATCTTGTGTAAAAAATTCATAGTTATTCCACACTCTAGTAAATTTAAACAATTCTGGGACTGGACGCAAAAGTTTCTGTTTTTCAGCAGGATCAAATCAACTATCACCGTAAGCCATCCCAAAGGTCTTACTTGGCACAAACACTAATTAAAACACAAAACCACATCTAACCAGAGGCTAGATGAAATATTTATTTCAAAACAGAACCTAAAAAGCAAAAACAAAAATAAAATTGGGTTGCCTCCCAACAAGCGCTATTGTTTAACGCCCTTAGCTAGGCATAAAATACGAATAGATCTAAGTATTATCATCTTTGGCATGCAATCCATACGTGGCTCTCATAATAGATTCATAAGGCAATTTAATTTTCTTTCTAGGGAAGTGTTCCATGCCTTTCCTTAATGGAAATTGGAATCTAATATTTCCTTCTTTCATATCAATAATTGCACCAATCGTTCTAAGGAAAGGTCTACCAAGAATAATAGGACATGTAGGATTGCAATCTATATCAAGAACAATGAAATCTATGGGCACATAATTCCTATTCGCAACAATAAGAACATCATTAATTCTTCCCATAGGTTTCTTAATAGTGGAGTCCGCAAGATGCAAATTTAAGGAACAATCATCAAATTCACGGAAACCTAACACATCACATAAAGTTTTCGGAATCGTGGAAACACTAGCACCCAAATCACACAAAGCATAGCATTCATAATCTTTAATCTTTTAATCTTAATAGTAGGTTCCCACTCATCATAAAGTTTTCTAGGAATAGAAACATCCAAATTAAGCTTTTCTTCATAAGATTGCATCATAGCATCAACGATATGTTTAGTAAAAGCTTTGTTTTGATTATAAGCATGAGGAGAATTCAACATGAATTGCAACAAGGAAATACAATCTATTAAAGAGCAATTATCATAATTAAAGTCCTTGAAATCCAAAATAGTGGGTTCATTGCTATCTAAAGTTTTGACCTCTCCAATCCCACTTTTATCAATTTTTGCATCAAGATCTAAAAACTCCGAATCATTGGGACGCCTTCTAACTAAAGTTGACTCATCTCCAATCCCATATTTATCAAGATTTACATTGGAAAACAAAGATTCAATAGGAGTCACATCAATCACTTTAAGATCTTCATCATTATTCTCATGGAAACTAGAAGAACACGTTTTTATGAACCAATCCTTTTTAGCGCGCATCCTAGCGGTTCTTTCTTTGCACTCATCAATGGAAATTCTCATGGCTTTGAGAGACTCATTGATATCATGCTTAGGTGGAATAGATCTAAGTTTCAAAGAATCAACATCAAGAGAAATTCTATCCACGTTCCTAGCCAAATCATCAATCTTGAGCAATTTTTCTTCAATCAAAGCATTGAAATTCTTTTGCGAACTTATAAATTCTTTAACACTATTCTCAAATTCAGAGGGTATCTTATTATAATTTCCATAAGAATTGTTGTAGGAATTACCATAATTATTAGAGGAATTACTAGGAAACGGCCTAGGATTAAATTACCTCTATACGCGTTATTACCAAAATTGTTCCTACCAACAAAATTCACATCCATAGATTCGTTATTGTTTTCAATCAAAGTAGACAAAGGCATATCATTAGGATCAATAGGAGCACTCTTATTAGCAAATAATTTCATAAGTTCATCCATCTTTCCACTCAAAACATTGATTTCTTCAATCGCATGCACTTTTTTACTAGTGGAAGATCTTTCGGTATGCCATTGAGAATAATTGACCATAATATTATCTAGGAGTTTAGTAGCTACTCCTAACGTAATTTCAATAAAAGTACCTCCCGCGGCCGAATCTAAAAGATTTCTAGAAGCAAAATTCAATCTGGCATAAATTTTTTGTATAATCATCCACAAATTCAAACCATGAGTAGGGCAATTTCGTATCATTAATTTCATCCTCTCCCAAGATTATGCAACATGTTCATGATCAAGTTGCTTAAAATTCATAATATCGTTCCTAAGGGAGATGATCTTAGCGGGAGGAAAATAATTGGAAATAAAAGCATCTTTACACTTATTCCATGAATCAATACTATTTTTAGGCAAAGATGAAAACCAAGTTTTAGCACGATCTCGAAGTGAGAACGGAAATAACTTCAACTTAACAATATCATTATCCACATCTTTTTTCTTTTGCATATCACACAAATCAACGAAATTATTAAGATGGGATGCGGCATCTTCATTGGGAAGGCCGGAAAATTGATCTTTCATAACAAGATTCAGCAAAGCGGTATTAATTTCACAAGATTCCGCATTAGTAGCGGGAGCAATCGGAGTACTAATAAAATCATTATTATTGGTGTTGGAAAAATCACATAATTTGGTATTCTCTTGAGTCATCGTGACAAAGCAAGTAATCCAACACACGAGCACGCAAAAAGCAAACGAAGAAGACAAACGGAAGAGGAGCGAAGAAAAGGCGAATTTTTTCAAAAATCGTTTTAGAAGTGGGGGAGAGGAAAACGAGAGGCGAATGGCAAATAATGTAATGCGAGGGATGAGAGTTTATGATGAGTACTTGGTATGTCTTGGCTTGGCGTAGATCTCCCCGGCAACGGCGCCAGAAATTCTTCCTGCTACTTCTTGAGCTTGCGTTGGTTTTTCCCTTGAAGAGGAAAGGGTGATGCAGCAAAGTAGAGTAAGTATTTCCCTCAGCTTTTGAGAACCAAGGTATCAATCCAGTAGAAGACAACTCTCAAGTCACCGAATACCTGCACAAACAAACACCAACCTTGCACCCAACGCGATAAAGGGGTTGTCAATCCCTTAACGGTTATTTGCAACGTGAGATCTGATAGAGATGATAAACGGTAAAGTAATATTTTTGGTATTTTTGGTTTATGGAACGGAAAGTAAAGATTGCAAAGTAAAAGAAATAGGAAACGGAAATTGTAGATCGGAAACTTATATGATGGAAAATAGACCCGGGGGCCATAGGTTTCACTAGAGGCTTCTCTCAAGATAGAAATTATTATGGTGGGTGAACAAATTACTGCCGAGCAATTGGTAGAAAAGCGCAACGTTATGACGATATCTAAGGCAATGATCATGAATATAGGCATCACGTCCGTGTCAAGTAGACCGAAACGATTCTGCATCTACTACTATTACTCCACACATCGACCGACTCCTGCCTGCATCTAGAGTATTAAGTTCATAAGAACAGAGTAACGCATTAAGTAAGATGATATGATGTAGCGGGATAAACTCAAGCAATATGATGAAAACCCCATCTTTTTATCCTCGATGGCAACAATACAATACGTGCCTTGCTGCCCCTACTGTCACTGGGAAAGGACACCGCAAGATTGAACCCAAAGCTAAGCACTTCTCCCATTGCAAGAAAAACCAATCTAGTTGGCCAAACCAAATCGATAGTTCGAAGAGACTTACAAAGATATCAAATCATGCATATAAGAATTCAGAGAAGATTCAAATAATATTCATAGATAAGCTGATCATAAATCCACAAATCATCGGATCTCGGCAAACACACCGCAAAAGAGTATTACATCGAATAGATCTCCAAGAACATCGAGGAGAACTTTGTATTGAGAATCAAAGAGAGAGAAGAAGCCATCTAGCTACTAGCTATGGACCCGTAGGTCTGAAGTAAACTACTCACGCTTCATCGGAGAGGCAATGGTGTTGATGTAGAAGCCCTCCGTGATCGAATCCCCCTCCGACAGGACGCCGGAAAAGGCCCCAAGATGGGATCTCACGGGTACAGAAGGTTGCGGCGGTGGAAAAGTGGTTTTGTTGCTCCCCTGGATGTTTTTGGGGTATAAGAGTATATATAGGCGAAAGATCTAGGTCAGAGGGGCTACGAGGGGCCCACAAGGTCGGGGGGCGCGCCCTACCCCCCTGGGCGCGCTCTCCACCCTTGTGGCCGCCTCGCGGCTCTTCCGACTTGCACTCCAAGTCTCCTGGGTGTCTTCTGGTCCAAGAAAAATCATCGCGAAAGTTTTATTCCGTTTGGACTCCATTTGGTATTCCTTTTCTGCAAAACTCTAAAACAAGGAAAAAACAGAAACTGACACTGGGCTCTAGGTTAATAGGTTAGTCCCAAAAATCATATAAAATAGCATATTAATGCATATAAAACATCCAAAACAGATAATATAATAGCATGGAACAATAAAAAATTATAGATACGTTGGAGACATATCAACACTTAAGATCACTAGAAACCTTTAGTTTCCGCCTAATTATTCCAGCATAGCTGTCCTCGGCGCCTCGAGTATGTAACACCCCATGTATTTAACCACAGTAATCCCATTTTGATAATGCCAAGTCAGCATGATTAACAGTGCCAAATTCTCATTTGCATCATATTGCATTTCAACTCCTAAGTCAAAAGCCAAATTTAAATGAAAGTGGAAAATAAAAGTTGTCTAACATAAAAACTAAAATGTTCAATAAATAACAAATATTCCAGAGACTATTCTAAAATTGAAACCAACAATAAATAAATTAATTAGGTGGCTCAAACTTTACCAAAACAGCAAGGTTTAATACATTCTATTTATTATGAAATTTGTGTGAGGTCCAGTTGACTCCAAACTAATTTTTGACAGTGGTAGAGGATGCCTAGTATTTATTGGAACAATTGCCATGTTCTACAAAAATCATTTTGAGGCCTAACAATTTACTAAACAGGAGATATGAATAAATAAAAAGAAAAAGACAAAAGAAAACAAAAAAGAAAAAAAAAAGAAAAAGAGAAAACCCCCGCCCAACTGGGCCAAGGCCCAGCCGGCCAGCCCAGCTTCCCCCCCCCACCCCCACCTAATGGCCCCCAGGCCAAAACCTAAACCCCCACCGACACTTCCCCCCCTCCCCCTCGCTCCCCCCTCCCCGATCCATTTCTGGATCGGGCCATCGACGCCCGACGCCGCTGAGCCCTGCCGCGCTCGACCGCCGGCCGCCGCACCAACGTCGCCTCGCCTCCCCGCCTCTTCTTCAACGGCTCCACCGAGCCTCACCGAAACCCCCTGCGCCGCCTCTGTGAGCGCTCCCCCCTCTCTCCCCGGTCGTCGCGACCCGCATCGCGCCCGAGCGCGCTCACCGCCCCCCCCCCGCGCTGCCTGTGCTGCGCCAATCGCGCCGGTGCCGACCGCGCCCTACCTCGCGCGGCCCCTGCCCCAGCTCGCTCTCCTCGCCTCTATCGCCGCCGCCGCGCTCGCCTCCCGCGACGCCTCGCCTGCTCGTGCGCCCGACCTCGCTCGCCTCTGCCTCGCCACTTTGGCACGCCCCGTTGACCGCGTGCGCGCCGCAGCTCGCCCGCACCGCGCCCACCTGGCAGGCATCGTGGCCTCGCCGTTCCTGGCGTCGGGCGACGCCGCGCCCGGGCTCGCCCCGTTGGGCGCTCGTGCCTGCGCCCACGACCGGTCCACCCGCACCCAGCGCCCGTTTGGCCCCAGGCCAATGACACGCGGGCCCCACGCCCCTTTTAGTTTTAAACGAAAAAGAAAAAGAAAGTATAATAATAATTAATTAGCTAATTAGTGAATTAATTAACTTAACTAATCATGTTTAATTAAACTAATTAAACTTAATTAACCTAATTATCTAATTAAGCTAATTAATCTGTTAATTAGGCTAATAGTCAATGACAGCGGGCCCCACCTGTCAGATTGTGCTGACGTCAGCATGATGTCATGCTGACGTCATCAACTACTGTTTCGGATAATGTTTAATTTAAATAAATAATTAAATTCCAGAAATTAATAAAACTTTAGAAAATCATATAAAATAATCCGTAACTCCGATCGAAAAACTTTGTACATGAAAGTCGCTCAGAACGACGAGACTAATCCGGATACGCGGTCCGTTCATCCGTCACACGTCCCTAGCATAGCGAACGTGCATCCGTTCCCCTCTTTTCGTCTGTCCAAAATGCCGGACCCCGGGAATACTTTCCCGGATGGTTTCCCCCTTCCCCGGTGACGTGCAACCTTACGTTAGGACACACCCGTCACTGCTTATTGTCATGTCATACATTGTGTAGCACTTGCTTGCTTAGTATTTACTGTTTCCTCCCCCTCTTCTCTCTCGATAGAGCCGGTACCGACGCAGCTCCGGAGTTCGACGACCCCTGAAGACCTTGCCCTTGCCGCCGAGCAACCAGGCAAGCCCCCCCTTTGATCGTCCCGATATCGCCCATTCTAATTTCCCATGCTTGCATTAGAATTGCTGCTGCTACTGCTTTACCTATTCTGATGCATAGCCTGTTTATTGTAACTTGCTGTTGATAATTACTTGCATAACCTAAACTGCTTAGTATAGGCTGGGTAGAGACCTATCAGTGACCCCACTTATCCCGATTGCCCCGATGGATTGTCAGAAGACCCGATCAACGGGAATTGAAGACCAGGCCCCGACACCGCACATCACCCCCCTTAGTTGTAACGACACTGCAGCGTTACTATCGAGTGCCAAGGGTGAAACCTCTTGTAGCACTTCTGATGTTTACTCTGTAGAGTAGCTATTCGGTCGTGATCATCGAGGGTGATTCCTCCTTCACCGCTTCCGATAACGACGCCGTCGTACAACACCTCAAGTGTGAACCCAGTGAGGGTGATTCCTCCGAGTTCACCTTGACGGATACATCGAGTAGGAATCCAACGAGGGTGATACCTCAGATTCCCCTGATGTTATGGACACACGGATACTTGGACTTTACACTGTTACTTGGATAGGCGGGTCGACCCTGAGGGGTACCCGCGTGCGCCTGAGAGGCGAGTGTTGTGAAGACGGGTGCCTGTGTGGTGCCCGAGTGATGAATACGAGGCGCGGCCGGGCATTCTTAACCCTTGCAGCAAGTCCTCAAGATGGGGCGACGGGGTCACATCTTTCGTGAGTCTCTGCTCGTTACCGCAAGCCTAAGGTACTAACGATTTGGATATTTGATCCGAGCAGGCCTCTGGCCTAATAGCACTAACCATCACGTGGGCATAGTATGGGCGTTCTGCATCGTAGCATTAGCCGACAGTTCTGTCAGATGTCCAGTTCAGCATTGTGGCACGGTCGGATCGTACCGACCCTCCGAGGCGGTGCTGGTATCCACCCTGCACACAACGACCCGGAGTGCACAGGGCGATGGCCCAAGACCCCTGAGTGCTTAGGATGTAGACCGGCGGGGACCTCTCTGCTGAGCTCTAGGTAGGGCTGCGGTGTGTCGTTTGGCCGAGGCCGGGCATGACCCAGGAAAGTGTGTCCGGCCGGAGTTAATCGAGCGTGTTGGGTAAGTTGGTGCACCCCTGCAGGGAAGAAAACTTCTATCGATAGCCTGTCCTACGGTAACGGACACTCGGAGTTGTATCCTGATTGATACAATTTAGAACTGGATACTTGGATACTATGGCTCTGGGATTGCTTCTCGCAGGGAGTCGAGAAGGGATCTCCGGACGAGGTTGATGACTGTATGACTCTGGGATTGA
Organism: Thinopyrum elongatum; assembly: GCA_011799875.1. Lineage (NCBI taxonomy): Eukaryota > Viridiplantae > Streptophyta > Magnoliopsida > Poales > Poaceae > Thinopyrum > Thinopyrum elongatum. Next base: position 134,907,063 of record CM022303.1, read on the forward strand.
TTTCTCGCAGGGAGTCGAGAAAGGATCTCTGGGTGAGGTTGAGACTTAATGATACTGCTACTTTATATTGATCTGTTCTGCTCTCTTCTATTGCTGCAAGATCGATGAAGATGCTAGTCTTCGATAGGACTAGGCTTTCCTCTCTATTCTGGCATTTCTGCAGCCCAGTCCACATATACAGCCTTCCCTTTGAAAATGTTGCATATGTAGTGTAGATCCTTGCTTGCTGAGTACTTCTGAGTACTCATGGTTGCTTTGTTTTCCTTTTCTCCCCATATCAGTTTGACGTGACCAAGATGACGGAGCCCCTGAGACAGATGCCCCATCGATCGACTACTGCTACTACCCAGAGGATGGATACTACTACGAGCTTGCCGTCGACCAGGAGTAGGTTCGGAGGGTCCTAGGCAGGAGGCCTACGCCTTTCGATCGTAGTGTTTTATTTTGCCCCGCCTTTCTAAAGGCCTTTCTGTGCTGTCTTTTATATCTGTACTCAGATATCTGATGCTTCCGCTGACGCTTGTTCGCAAGCTTATGTATTCGAGCCCTCGAGGCCCCTGGCTTGTAATATAAAGCTTGTATGACTTTATTTATGTTTTAGAGTTGTGTTGTGATATCTTCCCGTGAGTCCTTAGGCTTGATCGTGTGCATTTGCGTGTATGATTAGTGCACGATTGAGCCGGGGGCGTCACAGAGTATTATTTCCTCGGGTGTAATTCCACCTTTATAGGCACCTTCAGTATTTTGCTTCCTTAAGTGAAATTTCGCATTAATTGTTTTCCGTCACATATATCAATAATATGATTAATTCCACATCGAGTCAAATAGATGATAACCATGTTGAATAATTTTCAAAACCACATAAATATCAAATCCAATCAGTAAATGAAGTTCTAGCAGTAACCATGTTTTGAAAGAAATTCCTAACTTCGGTCAATGAACCTGCACCATATTACTACTAAAAATAATAATTGAATATGCATACCTGGACTTATTTCTCATCTCGTAGATACAGTAATAGCTTCCTCAATGTGTTTACCTTTAATAATAATTTAGAACAAGTGATAGGTTGTGATGCACTTTTCCACAATCTTATATGATGTGTGAGATTCCCTTAGCTGCTCATCTTTCCTTCCACTGCTTGAATGCAGCATAAATTCCGAAAGCTAAGGTATGACTTTATAACAAAGATACAACAAATTGAAACAACATTATTATCCCTTTTGTCCTTAGGAGTTCAAACATAATTCCTCACTGAGTTTGGTTCCAGGTACTTTAATAAGTTTGCAATTTTCCACAGGAAACATTTCAAAACATACCCTATGTAGTTCCACTCCTAAAACGTAGGAAGCTTCAAACATTCCTTCCATATGAAAGTTAAAACATGACCAAGCTTTCACTTCCATCAATGTGACTTTATCATTGCAAACAAAAAAAATTGTTAATGTATACAATAATAATGCAAAATATTTTGCACTTACAGTTGTAGGTGGCCGCCTTTCTTCATTTAGAAAACCATATGACCTACTATTCCATTTATGTGAAGCTTGGTATAAGACCATAGATTAATATATTCAATTAGCAAACCATGCCTTTAGTTCCTCTTTCCCAAAATTCCAGGAGAGAGAGAGTTTCCACAAAGTATATTTCCCTTTGTGTGAAGAATTGAATAACATGAGTGACATTATAATATTCCAGTGAGCCAAATTTCCTTACAAAAAAATCACTTCCAAACAATAGGCTTGCGGTTATTTGATATGATATTAAGTTCCCAAACTATGCTCTTCCTCATTCGAGTTTATTCCTTCCCGCAATTCTTCCACCCATAGTCGTGGTTTTGTCACGGCAGATGTCCCAGTCTGAGGACTTAGTCGTGAGGCCAACGCATCTAAGTGGTAGATTGAACGGGGTTGAGCGGGACGAGAGACGCGAGATTTTACCCAGGTTCGGCCCCTTGCGGTGGAGGTAAAAGCCTACATCCTGCTTGATTGATATTGATGATGATGATGATCTCAGTTACAAGGGCAATGTTTCGCTACCTCTATCTTGAGAGCATCTACTTTGATCTTGTATAGACTTGTCTGTCTGTAAAAAACTAGTCCATCTTGGGGTGCCCTGCCCCTCCTTATATAAGTTGAAGGGGCGACTTACATGACTAGTCCTAGTAGGATTAGGACTACTTCTATTACAAGTGGAATCCTAGTCTTGCTTCTCTTGTAAGGGAAATATTCCTTATGCCTTTCCTTCTCAAGCCGGCCCACCATAACATGAGTCGGCCTTCCCATGAGCCGCCTTCTGGGCCGTTGAGTCTTGTCGTTCGTCTGACCCGCCCGCCGGGTCACCAGTGAGTCGCCAAGCTTGGCCGGGTCACCAGTGAGTCGCCACGTTCCGACCGGGTCATACCGCGGGGTATATCCTCGACATTAGCCCCCAGTTTAATTTGGATTTATCTATGTTAAACTTATCCTGCAAAATAAAAACAAGAACAAATTTGACAGGTTGTGCGCCGGGTCAAACTTTCTTCTGAGCCGGCTTCTGTTCATCCTTAAGTCCTTGTCATTTCCTTCTTTTGGAAAGTCCAGGTCTCTTCATTATTTCAGTAGGCCAGCTTCAAAATCAATTTGATGACATTGGTTTCTTGCAGTTAAAAATTTGGGAAAAATAATCCATTTTGAGTCGGCTTCCAATGCTCCGGCTTGACAAAAATATTGGAATCAAGAAATTCATCTGATGATCCGCCGGCTTGAGGATGTTAGAGCTTGTCAAGCTACGATCGCCGAAGTTGCCGGGTTATGATTGATGATGCCGGGTAATGATTGTTGCCGACACCGGGTCTTGTAATTGATCTTCTTGGGTTCTTAAGGCCAAGTCCTTACAGGATGTATCCTTCCAAGCCGGGTCTTCTCAGCCCGGGTCAATCTGAATTTTTCTTTCAATTCCAATATATATATCAACTGTAGCCCCCAAGTCTTAAGAGGTTCGTAGTGATAGCTTAAGACTTGTTTCAATATAAATGTTGCAACTTTGAAAAAAATCCGAATTGTTCATCTGAGTCACCAGTCATAAGTTGAATGTTCCACATATGTAGCCCCCAAGTACCGGGTTGTCTTGCCTGCAGCAACCTGGGACTTGTAATTGCCTTATGCTCATAAAACTTCAACCAGTGTAGCCCCCAAGGGCCGGGTCATTATGCAATAATGAGCAGGGACTTTTGCAGATCTGATTATATAGACTTGAGGAGCAATGTGTAGCCCCCAAGGGCCGGTTCAGTAATATAATACTGGGCTGGGACTTTAGAAAATTATGGAAGGACGGCTCATCTGCCTGAGATAACCGGGTCTGTTGACAATGTGATGATTTGAAAAGCAACTTGCATTATCCCCAAGTGCCATGGTGCATGCTTGCAGTGACATGGGACTTGCATACTTGATGTAATCTTGATTTGAATAATGTAGCCCCCAAGTGCCGGGTCGTGTGCCTGCAGCGACTCGGGACTATTCCTTCCATTGTAGAATAAATCATATCCACTGTCTGGACAATATTGCTGAATGCTTTGCATATAAATGTTGAACCATGCTCCCTGATGTGAGCTGGTATTTTTGGATGAGGGAATAATAGCCATTACTCTGAAGCGGCTTTGAAAACCTCAATCATCAATACTGGTTATGATAACCATAATGAAAATCCAGCCATGTTGGCTATTTAAGATTTGAATAATATAACCCGGTTTGAAAACCGGTGCCTGCAACATAAACCAGTATATCCATGCATATATGATGCATGGTACGATGATGCAATGATGATGCAATGTATGTGTATGATGATAGAGTATAAAAATGTCGGCTTTCAAGGCTCGACAAAAAGAGACTAGCTCTGTTTTTGAAAAACTCGATTTTTGCTTTAAAGAAGCTTGGCATGAAAGCCTTTTATCCCGTAAGCCGGCTCTCACATGACATAAATCCGTCATTTTAACCTTAACTAGTTCAGGGTCTTCCGAGAAGATTGACTGTTAAGAATATGAACGGGCCACATAGCGGAGAGACTACAACAGACATGTGAGTTTGTCCTAGCTCTCTGTAAGCCGGCTCTCACGTGACAAAAACCGCCGTTTTAACCTTGACAAGTTCAGGGTCATGGAAGATTGACTGTCAAGAGTACAGCGGGTCACCTGACGGAGTAGCAAGTTGCAAACAGACAGGTTTAACCCATAATATGGCATGAAAGCCGATCAAGAGGGTAAGATAGCTATACTCATTGAGTAGGAAGCCCCAAGTGACCCATAACATGGCATGGAAGCCGATCAAGAGGGTAAGATAGCTATACTCGTTGAGTAGGAAGCCCCCAAGTGACCCATAATATGGCATGGAAGCCGATCAAGAGGGTAAGATAGCTATACTCGTTGAGTAGGAAGCCCCCAAGTGACCCATAATATGATAAGCCAATAAGGCATGATACCCATGTTTAAACCGCGCATCATGGCAGCAAGTTCTCTTTGGCAACCCTTAATTTTTCTGAAAACTCGAACTTGCGAGAGATGGATTCTTCTTGAACCGGACGTATGAGCTGGATACTGAGAGCTCAAAATTTTGTGAGAGACAGATTTCCCTTGAGCAGGATTTTGAACCAGAATCTTTCTTTTAAGCCGGAACTTTCTGATTGCCCGACACTTTTTACGCCGAATTTTTTTTGACAGCCTTTAAACTTTCACCAATGTGGAAGTAGCCTCCGAGACCGGGTTATTTTCCCTTCAATGACCCAGTGTTCTTGAATTTGCTGAAACTTGCAAAATTTGCTGAGTCATGTCTGTGTAGCCCCCGAGTCTTAAGACGACTCGAGGAGTTGGCTTGAGATTTTTCATACTTGGCCGTGGCATAAACCGGCATATAGTTGACATCAGAAACGCTGGAATGTGTTGAAGCTGGAGGCGAGGTGGTGAGTTGATGATTTTCGCAACACTCATTGTATATCCTTGGCGTTTATAACGCGATATGAATCCCCAGAAGATTGAGGTCGACCGTGACGGGTTATAAATGATCCCGTATGAGTTGTGTCAGTAATCCGGCCGATGGTTCGTCCCAACGGGTTGTTGAAGTTAACCAGACCGCAGTGGCGGCGACTTGTGCGCCTGTCCATTGAATCATCCGGTGCAGGCGGGGGCTGATAATATATCATTTGTTGCTCCAAAGTTGTTGGAATAGACCGGGCCGCAGAAGCGGTGATTTGCGTACACACACTGAGCAGCTCATGCAGACGGGTGTGGCTTCGATATGTTGATATAGACACAGTGGTCAACCGCGGCGTTGGTAGACAACGCCGGGCAGGTCAGGCTTCGGTGTTGTAAGTCGGCGCAGGCGCGTGAGCCAGTCGCGCGGGCGGACGGGCGAGTTGTCCGCGGCGTTGTAAGCCGGTGCGGACGTGTGAGCCGGCCGCAAGGGCGGACGGGCGAGTCATCTGCAGCGGTGTAAGCCGGCGTGGACGCGTAAGTCGGTCGCGGCACGGCCTCGGCATGTTAAAACAGACCGGACCACAGGGGCGGCGGCTTGTACGCATCCGTTGGACCATGTGGCATGGATGGACACTGGCGCATGATGATATTGGCGCAAGCTCCATACTCCGTGGCACGACGATCACCCTTGCAGTGAATAATTATCCTGCATAGAAAACATCGCGAGTCAGAGTAATTGTTCTTTGATGAAAATGATATGTGTTAATTAAAATAGACTTAGAAGGATATCACCTGACATGTCTTGTCGGATGTGGAGCCAGTTGTCATGATGAGACGACTATAAAGATGAATCGGCCTGATCCCGCCTCCTCCTTTTTCAAACCGGCCTCGTCTTATCTCTTCTTTTTCTTCAGTCATCAGGAGTCGGCCGGCTCAGTAGCTCGAGGAGAACCGCAACAGGGGCGGGTCAAGGCAGCGGAGTTGGGCGGCTCCACAGAAACCGGCCCGGCGTGAGACCGCGGCGGAGGAGTCCTGGCCGCAGCGGCGAGTTATGGCATAGGAGGCAGCGAGGCGGAGAAGGCTTGAAGGTGCAGGGGCGAGACGGAGGCCCTCCTGGCGGCTCAAAACGAAGGCCAGGCCGGCGAAGGACTCCGGCGACTTGACGATTCAGAGCGAGGCCGGACTTGGCGATTCAGAGCGAGGCCGAGGCGACTCGTTCGCAGTGGAAACGGCGGCTCTGGGAGACGAGGCCGCGCGGGGGCTCGGAGGAGGCAAGGCCGCGGTCGTGGTGACGGAGTCCGGCGACCGACGGGCGGAGGAAGCGCCGCAAGGAGCGGAGCGGGCGTGGCCGGTGATGCTGAAGCGGAGCCGGCGTGAGAGACCAGCGCGGCGGGGCGACCGAGGCGCGGTTCTAGGTGACGGCCGAGCGGAGGCATTGGCTTCAAGTCCGGGGCGAGGTGCGCCCGTGACGGCGATTTTAAGGCGGAGCGCGGCTGAGGTGGCACGAGGCCAAGACGGCGGCCGACGACGCGGGGCTGGGCTCGAGGCCGCGGTCGTGCGCGGCAGAGGCGGAGGGCGATGCCGGCGATGAAGGCGGCGACTTGCCACAGAAGCGGAGGCCGAGTCGAGGTGATGCAGTGGCTAAGGTAGCGATGCAGCAAGCGGCGGTGACTCGACAGTGGAGACCGAGGAGGCATGCGACGGCGGCTCAACAGCTTGAGGCGGAAACGGCCGGAGCTAACCACGGCGGTGGAGGCCAGCGGAAGAGGCAGCTCCAGGCATGGCAAGGCTGAAGCGCGGACGGCGCTGGTGCGTAGAAGAGTAGCGCGAGGCGGAGGGGGCGCTCTGAGGCGAAGGTGACTCAACGCCGCCGCGACGGCGGCTTGGAGTAGCAGGTGGCCGTAGTCGGAGGCGGGTCAGCGAGCCCTGGCGGCTTGGTGCAGCGAGCCATGGTGGAGGCGGCCGGCTGGCCCGGCAGCGAGGCTTGCACGCCGAATCGGGGGCAGGGGAGCTCGTGCTCGAAGGCAGAACGGTGAGCCGGTGTGAAGCAGGCGGGTCGCGCGGAGGCGACGACTTGAAGGCGGAGACGAGACCGGGGCGGCTCGGCATTGCTGTGGGTCGGCGTCTTGGCAGAGGTCAGCCTCAGCGGCAGCTCGGTAGGCGCGGCCGGCGGGTCTCAGTAGCAGAGGCAGGAGCTGTGCATGGCGGAGCAGCGTGCGGGAGCGGTAGAAACGAACCGGCGCCGGAGTACAGCAGCAAGGGCGCACTGGCGGGACGACGGCCGAGGCAAACCGGGCGGCTCGGGGCCCAGTCGCTGCTGCAGCAGAGGCAGAGATCGCGGCGGTGACTAATCCGAGTCCCCGTCCTTCTCCGGGTCGTAGTTGCTTTGACCAATCCATTTTTTTTTCAGGTTTCTTGCTTGCCGTATATGCTCGTGTAAAACTAGCAGTAGCACGAAAGTGCTATTCTGAGCTCGAGCTCAGATGAGCCCGATATCTCAGACGTCCGGTCGCGTTCAGATTCGCACCACCTCGAGTATTTTAATCTGTATTCGCTGATGTATGCCTGGCTTTTTTCCATACCGTGGCCCACTCAAACACAACCATCCAAATTAATGCAACGGCCGTCATCCCCACCCAGGCGGCTCAGACGCTGCGCTACGCCATGGGCCACGGCTCAGACGTTAGGCTACAAACGGCTGCCGTCCAGACTGGCCCACGCAGCCACCCATCCATGATCCATCCTTCCTCTGCACGATTTCACCCCCGCCCCCTTCGCCTCATCTTCTTCAACCTCGCGGGGAAGAACCAGATCTTCAACCATGACTGCCTCCTCTTCTTCTTCGCAGCCCGGTGAGGTGCCGACTCTGTCTGCAGCATTGTTCCGTGATTAATCTACCATACGTAGTGGGACAAGAAGCACCCCCACACTAACATGTAGGATGGGAGCTAAACAACACTCCCACTGCTTTGCATCGTACCAAATTACTAGTCCTGTCATCTTCTCAGTAGGCGTACGTGAGCTCCACGCACCCGATGGAATATACCAATCAGCGAGAGGTGCGCGGATGCACCTGCGAAGCCCTCTCAGCACCAGGTGTGCATTCACCTCGTGTTTCACCCTCATATCATCATCGACAATACTTGTCTCCGTCGGATCCATAACAAGAAGATTCCTTTGCTCAGTGTCCACAACATAAAATGAAAAGCCTCCCATCATTGGTACGGCTAGAAACTGCTGCATATTTCAGCAAAAGCATTCATACAGAGTTACTACATTCTGCCTATCCTGTTATCAATTCTTCAAAATTGATATTGACGTACCTTCTTCGCCCACTGTATCTTGTACCCAAGCACATCCTCATGCATCATACTACCCAGAAAATCATAGTCCAGCTCTTGAGAGTTATGCATTAGGTGCTCCTAAAGAAATTTTCGTTGTGTCAGCAAGTCAGAATATGCATATTGCAATTTAGAGCATACCATATTTTTAGACTTACCACAAACTTGATGTCAAACAAATGCCTCCACCTTATTTTCCATGGACCATACATTCGTGCGTCCTTAGAAATCAACATACGGGAAACAGCTGTCCAGCCAAGTGTTGTTAATTCCTCATCAGGCCCAAACTGATCTATGAAATCATCCCCACAGAGGAGGATCGGGCTCGTCACCAGGTGCTTGAACCATTTCCTGCACACATTTTCCAGGGTTAGCCATATGGACTTTCATCCAAATCAATCCCATATAGCAAATTCAAATACAACAGAATTACTCACTTGTCACGATCACTCCTTGTACTATGCAACGTGCTGTCATAGAAGCGGAGAACATTTCAAGCAGTTGGTATACCATGCTTAAGCCCGACTTTCCCAGGAAATTGTTCACCCATCTCCCCTTCACCTCAGTCCTTACCATCCCCACTAGCAAGCTCAGTTTCCTTGCCATTCTATCAGACACTGGTGTTGTATAATCAACAATACTTGTTGTCAGCAATAAAAAACCATTTACACTGAATAAAAACTTATTTGCTCACAGCGGCAAGACCTCGTGTTCTCAACACCGGGTTTACCCTGCATAATATTCACAAATTTCACTCAATTAAATTAAGATATTTTCACCTCCCAAGAACTTAACTGAATTGACACACAATATCAGAAGCACAGAAACTTAACTGAATTCACACACACTATCAGAAGAAAAACTTTCTACTCACCGAGCATCCACACACTATTTCATGCATACATTTCGTCCTCTCAACATTTAGCCGGCTCTTCCCATATCGGATGCCAAAGCCTTCTCCCATGAATACAAATTATAGTAGTCATACGCCTCCGCCACAGAGTCAAAAGTAGTGCCAATAACTGGTGCGATCACATTCTCAGTTGGGTTATCAGCATAACTCCTAACAGTCTTCTCGAATGCACTCAGCCTGCAAATGCACCCAACTAACAATTTTTTATTAAGAAAAGGATGGTTATTCCATTAATTAGAAGCCCCATTCACGTCTTTACATAACTGTGATACAATAAGCTCTGGAGGAGCCTCAAACCATGATTCATTACAGAACTCATTACACCCAGACTTAGCTAACATATGTGCGCACACATTGGCCAACCTTGGGCACCACACGACCCGGTACTCAGCAAAGAAACTGAGACTGTTTTTAATCTCCATAACCAGCGACGCATAGATGGATCAGTCCAGTTGTTTGGACTGCAATTTCCTCACTGCCTCCATGCAGTCCAACTCCAGCACCAGCATGGGAATCCCGAAGTGGCTCGCGAGGATGACCGCTTCTCTAGCTGCTAGTAGCTCTACAAGTTCAGGAACACACACCAGGGTGAATCTGGCGCACCTAGCAGCCATAAAACTGCCATCATCTCTCCTAATAATCACTCCGCCGCCCCCTTCTTCTGATCCCTCCTTCAAGCCACCATCTGCATTTGCTTTTACCCAGCCTGGTTCCGGCAGGGACCAACAAGGAGCAGACTTGCCCATTCCTATGCATTGCCACCTCTTCTGGATTTTGTATTGGCTCGCCATGGGTGACTGCATTCCTGGCTTGCCAAATTTCATAAATCATCTACAAGTAGATGCATAAATGATCTCCATCCAAGGACGATGCCGTATCCAACATCTAGTTCTTCAGCGATCAGCCTTCACAGTTCCTTTTCTTTTAGTTTCAGCCATTCAAATTTTTTGATCTCTTCTAGCTTCCTCCACCCTTCCTTCACGTATGCACAGCCCCAGAAATAATGTACAAATGTTTCAGTCCTACAGCAGTATGGGCAGCAAACACCAAAATTAATCTTCCTCCATTCAAGCTCATTTCCAACGGCCAAATTAACTGCTTGAATTCAGTAAGCAAGATTTTCTGAAATTATCTGCAAATCCCTTGCTTACTGACGGGAGTACTCACTCTAAGAATAACCTTCTGCATTATTGACTCGATTTTCTATAGTTTTTTGTAAATTCACATATTAACAGGCCCTCACCTCTTCTTACTCGATACAAATCATTAGTTCTTATAATGACACGATTTATCTACTCATCTGAATTTTTCTGTATGTCCCTACACTTATGACTGTAAGAATAATACCAACAGTAATCTCTGATTACTCAACGAAAACCACATGTTGTTCCAATGGCACCCTTTATCCCCTAATCCTAGGTTTACTGCAAATCTATATATTACTGACTGCAAGAACAATTTCAACACTGACCTCTTGTTCAACCTAAGCGCCAGCGGATTCATCTTCCTAGTTGACAGCTCCGGCGTCGGAGGCGAGCAGTCCCTCCGGTCCGCCGCCGCTTACCTTGCCGCGAAAATCTGAGCGTCAGCGCTCTTCACCGCCAGTTGCTGCTCCGCGACCACATGCGGCTCCACCGTACCGTCTCCGGCAGGCGCCGGCGCCACAGAGACCGGCACCAAGCTCTTCCCCACTTCCTCCAGTAGAGTGGATCTGATTCAGGGCCACGCAAATCCTTTCGGTCACCAAGCCCAGTCGCCCAAAAATTGAAACCAAACCGCCAGAGAAGCAAGGGTCTACTTACCTGCCGACTGGCTGCATCCGGAACTCCATGGTGGCTCGCTGCCGGCACTCCTTGGCTCCACGGACAAGACCCCAGCTTCCAAATGAGCACCGCCCAAGGGATAGAACACACCGAAACGGAAAGGGAATCTGCCTTTACCCACCGAAACGGAAAGCGAAGTACCTGGTCCACGGATCAGATGGGAGGCCTGTTTCCGATCCGTGGCTCACCTATTCAACGGAGAACGGACGTCGTCGTGCCCGTTCGATCCTGGCCCACAACCCGCCGCTGCAGCATACGTATTTCTCCACAGTTCCCTTTTTCTATCAGCCCACCCACGCCTGTATAAAGTAATGGCACAGATCCTGATGACTTTCTCAACGTCCTGGATAACGAGCTCAATTACTCCACGTCCTGCAGTAGCACTACTACTCATCAGCTTTAGCAGACTGGTTTACGGATTCGCTTCGGGGCGACCCTTGTGCCAATCCATCCCGGACATAGATTTACCTGATCTCTGCGGCGGCGCCCAATAGAATTTTTCTGTTGGTCTTGGTCGGATCAGCTGCAACCCTAACTCGTCGAGATGTGACATCTCATGAGCAGGATAACGATCGTACGTGCAACAGTAACGGCTGCACTCTTAGATGATATGAACGCGAACTCCTGTCTGGCTCGGAGGCGTGTGGCAACAGCAGCAGAAATCGAATTTCAACGGATCGCCAGCCACGGCGCCGCACAACCCGCAACCCTAATCCTCTCGATCTCAATCTAGTATATGCTGTTCCGACTGCTTGTCGTTGATGTAGATCCTTTCGCACCCGTTCTTCTTCATCCGGAAAATTGCGAACTCTTCGATTCCTGGAAGAGATCCCTCTAAGAACTCAGCACCACTGTGCGTAGGCCCCATGGTGGGCGCCAACTGTCGTGGTTTTGTCACGGCAGATGTCCTAGTGTGAGGACTTAGTCGTGAGGCCAACACATCTAAGTGGTAGCTTGAACGGGGTTGAGCGGGACGAGAGACGCGAGATTTTACCCAGGTTCGGCCCCTCGCGGTGGAGGTAAAAGCATGCATCCTGCTTGATTGATATTGATGATGATGATGATCTCCATTACAAGGGTGATGTTTCGCTACCTCTATCTTGAGAGCATCTACTTTCATCTTGTCTAGATTTGTCTGTCTGTAAAAAACATGTCCCTCTTGGGGTGCCCTACCCCTCCTTATATAAGTTGAAGGGGCGACTTACATGACTAGTCGTAGTAGGATTATGACTACTTCTATTACAAGTGGAATCCTAGTCTTGCTTCTCTTGTAAAGGAAATATTCCTTATGCCTTTCCTTCTCAAGCCAGCCCACCATAACATGAGTCGGCCTTCCCATGAGCCGCCTTCTGGGCCGTTGAGTCTTGTCGTTTGTCTGACCCGCCCGCCGGGTCACCAGTGAGTCGCCAAGCTCGGCCGGGTCACCAGTGAGTCGCCACGTTCCGGCCGGGTCATACCGCGAGGTATATCCCCGACAAGTGACATTATAATATTCCAGTGAGCCAAATTTCCTTACAAAAAATCACTTCCAAACAATAGGCTTGCGGTTATTTGATATGATATTAAGTTCCCAAATTATGCTCTTCCTCATTCGAGTTTATACCTTCCCGCAATTCTTCCACCCATAGTTGACCTTGATGAAAAAAAAAATCTTAAGAGAATTTAGTGATTCCTCTAAAATTTAAAGCGACATCCCCCAATAACACATAATAATTATCCAAACATGATAGTCCAAGCTAATTCCTCCCACTTATCCTAAGTATGTTAGTATCGGGAGTTTCACTTGTAGTTTCCTTTGGGGTCAAGATTATATTCCAGTATGATTGTTAATATTTCCACCCTTGATCATAAAAATAATTATTTTTCTACTTTCCACCAGTTTTCCTTTTTCAAATAAAAAATAAAACAACCCTTTAACCACTAGAATAACCATGAAAAAATCCTTGTGTGCGCTTTGTAGTAACTGAGAATTTCCTTTTTATTTCCTTCCACCTTAAGAAAAGGTGTGCAAGTCAAAATACTCATTATGTATGCTTCCCAAGTACCACAATCCTCCCACTAAAGTTTAGAATTCCAGAATCAGTAAGCCACTCAATTCTATTCCATAATATCTGACCAAGTCGTCCATGACAAAAATAATAAATTCGAAGCATGTGTTCCCATTATCAGCATTCCTCTCAGCGAGTTATCTTCCCCAAATGACAATTTGGGTTGCTAACTTTCAGTGGACCATCAAGAAAGAATAACTTTCAATGGACCATCAAGAAAGAATAAACCATTGTATGAAATTCCGTAATGCACTAATTTTATCATTGAGTAATATTCCTACTCTTCCTTTTCCAAATAGTATGTCATAATCAATAGAGTCCAAGATGGAGCAACAAATTAAATCCCTTCTCGTTGAACTTAAATAACATGTCTTATTACAATAATAGTTTTCCTCCACAAAGGAGTTTCATGGCATAATTTCCAATCCAAAGTACATCATTTTTCCTTTGAAATTATTGCATGCCAATAAAGTTGCTATAGTATTCCAACAATAAATGGTGTATACAAACCAACAACATAATCCAACTATTTGAAAAAATAGTGACAGATAAACGTATAATGCAAACATTGGCAATGGACATACCATTAAGTGAGAGCAAATTTCCTTTTCCACGGAGTGGTTCCCATCTTCCTCCATAAATAAGTGATGTTCCATAATAGACACTTCCTCTTAGCCAATTCTATTTGAAATATTGTATCTTCCTCTTGAAGGTGTAGTCAACCATAATTGACCAAATCATTCCCTCGAAGAGTTCTCTGTCTTCCTCCATAGAACAAATAGTATCCCATATTGCATAGATTGAATGACCACTCATGGTGAAAAGTGTATATAAAATTATTTCAAACAATTTGGCGTAGAGTTTAGGACAACAATGACTTGCACTTCCCAAATAAACACAGCCTGTGGGACATGTTCCACCAAGAACGTGTTCCAGATTGCAAATAATTTCCATACAATCCATACTCTCATATTCAGCAGGCAAAGAACAATTATATATTTCCTTTTCCTTAGGAATGACATTTTAATTTTGCCTTTCCGGTTTGTTTTTGTATACAATGTGATCAATATTCTCCAAAAACAAATGATTTTGTCTTTTTCCAAACTGTTTTAATATTTGCATGTAACCTGCAGTACTAAGAAATTCAGAAAACATACTGTCTCATGGTATTGTGAGAAAAGGAGTACCGTTCTTCCTGCACAACTTCCTCCATCCACGCACCAAATTTTTTTTTGATCAATCTGTTTTTGGATTTACTACTATTCCGGATCAATCGAAACCTGACGGGTTTGTGCCTGCATGCAAGCGTCTAGCATGCTTAATTTGCTTCCTTCGGTATTGTATCACTGTGATCCAGCCTTCCTCGATTCCCGTGAGTGCAGTAATAAAATAATTCTGATGATCGTGTGTTGCTTGTGTTGCACTAACAAATTCCTTCACATGAAGTAAAGTACCACTACTCCTCACGGTTGTTCTGCTTCGAGTCGTAGTAGATGTAATGTACTGGCAGCAGCTAATCGCCCAATGCCTCCAGACTTGGACCTTTATTGTTTCTTCAATCGGCGGGGGAAAGAGCGTGCTGATGCCTTGCAGTTGTTCGATCCGCGTTTAGTACCACCGCGTTGTACACGGAGGCACATAGCAGCAGAAAGTTTCCGTCGGCGGCGGGATCGCCACGGTTGATCACAGCGGAGGATTGGGGTGATTCACGGGCATGCAATACGTAGCAACAGTCCTCGATCCATGCGCCCAAAGGAAAAAAATTGCTTTTCCGGATCGATCGAATGCAGCCTCGAACAACAAAGAGCACGTTGGGAGCGAGTGAATTAGTGCAATAATCGTAAACATGCTTTGCAGGCCTAGCAAACTCGCTCCTACATCCCTACTCACAGTCAACGCCGCGGCTTTTCCCTGTCGCGTTCCCTTCCCTCCAACACCACTCTCACTTCACTGGCCTCTCGCTATGATGTAGCTCTCCCTCCCAGGCAGCGGTCATCATTCCCCTCCAGCTCTCACGTTGATGCCTTTCCGCTCGCAACAGGGAGCGACAAAACCAAGCATCAGCCCTCGTCATTAGTCATCACCACTGATTGCCGCTAGGCGAAACCACTATATCGACCGATAGGTTACCCATTCCCGAACCAAATGCATTTTCCCCATGGTTTGGCACTTTTTGTGAACCGAGCATAAACCCCTTCCCATTATAAAAGCATAATGGAAATACAAACTTGTCCAGACCAAGTAAGAAACTACAGGTTATGATAGAAGAATGGTTCTACCACCCATAGAAGCGGCATTAACTAGACATCCATCACATTTCCTGATATATTTCGTCTCAATATAATCCCAAGGTAGCAAAACTCTCTTGCACACCTAGGTATTTCATTGGAAAATGACTAGTATCACAACCAAACAACTCAGCATAAAAATCAAGGATGCTATCATCACCTAAAATACAAAATATCACTTTCTTGGAAATTGATTTTGAGGCCACACATCAGCTCAAATATATATATGAGAGGAGAAAAAAAATATCACTTTCTTGGAAATTGATTTTGAGGCCACACATCAGCTCAAATATATATGAGAGGAGTTTCAGATTGATAGCCCTATCCGGGTAATGATCAATACATAAAACTATGTCATCTGCATATTGTAGGGTTGTACCACCCTTATCAATCAAATAAGGAGCTAAGCCACTAAGTAAATCATTTTCTAAGTATTCTTAACCATCTTGGATAAACACTCAACTGCCATACTGAACAAGAAGGGGGAGAGAGGGTCCTCTTGCATGAACCCCTGATGGAAATATGGTATAGTAGTGTTAAGTTTAACACTGGCAGTACCATTGTGTATCCAGTTACACCAAACAAGACAAAATCCTCTCAACACGTGGCATTCCATCATGAATTCCCTTTATCGTACGCTTTATCAAAATCTAATTTGAGAACAATCCCCACATGTTTTCTTGATGAGTATGATGGATAACTTCATCTAAAGAAATAACCCATCCATAATATTCTTGTTCTTAATAAAAGTATTTTGGTTTATACTAATCAAATTATCTACAAAGGATTCTAATCTGTTGTTAAGGGCCTTGTCAATCCACTTGTATAAACATCTAAGGAGACAAATAGGACAAAACTATTGTATTTTATTAGCACCAGAAATTTTAGGGAGCAGAGTAATTATCCCATAATAATTGAGTCTTTGCGCATCTAGAGTGCCAACATGGAAAGCATGGAACATGTTCATAATATCAGACTGAAATATCTCCTAACAGCACTAAAAAAACTCAGTTGGGATGTTATCAGGACCAGGAGATCTATTTGTATCCAATCAAACAAAGCATTTTTAACTTCTTCTACAGTGAAATTTCTAATTAATTGTTCATTTTTAGAACCATAGAGATTCTCATCTATAGACCAGGTCTTTGGGGATAAATGGGAAATACTGCTATGGGATGGACCAGAAATGTTTTTATAGTGTTCTGTGGAATGTGCCACCAGGTTGTCAGGATCGTCAATAGTAACACCATCAATTGAGAGGGAATGTATAGTGCCTTTTCTTTTCTTTTTTGCCATTAGCAATTTCCTGGAAATATAGTTTTTTATCTCCTTTCAATAACCATCTCTCATGAGATTGTTGTAATAGGTACACTTCCTCATTAATCAGGATCTTGAGTGTAATATTAATGTCAGCTCTCCTATAATATAATTCAGAGTAAGAGGACCTAGTTCTTCCAACTCTTCCGATACATAGAGTTCCTCTCTAAGTTCCTCCTTTCTCTTTCTAGCATGACCAAAAGAATTTGAGCCCTAGCCTTTGACAATTTTTAAAAATATTAAATTTTAGTGTGCGGACATTGGGATCCATTGATCTGATAGATTTACTGCGAATCTTATGAACAGGGCGAAGAAATTTAGATTTTTTTCATCCAATTAATCTCAAAATGAATCTCCCTCTTTTAGGACATGTAATAATGTTATTCTCACTTGATAATAAGAGGTGATTATGGTCAGAGACATCTTTGACCATTTTTTTTCAGTCACCAAAGGAATCATATCCGCCCAATCACTGGGATGAGGATCCTATCAAGTTTTTCAAGTCGGATACTTTTGATTATTATTTCACATATACTTTCCACTGTTTATAAAAGGTTACCTCAAACCAGAATTATGAATGCTTGAGTTAGAAATATCATCATACCGAAAACATTGCAATCTCTTGTTCTTCTCCCACTATGCCTCAAGATATTGAAATAACCCCCCATAAGAAAACGAATTTTGAAATTACCACAAAAACTAACTAACTCAGCTAAAAGTTCTAACTTAGCATCATCTTGAGCTGCCCCATAAACAACAAGGAGGGCCCATCTAGTTTTAACAATCAAATCCTCTATAATGACTTGCAAAACATATTTTCCTTTAACATACTACTTCCTATTTTTTAAACCCACAAAGGATGCTACCGGCTCTACCTATACAAGGAATCCATTCCCAGGTAAACACATAATAGGAATCAACTTTTTTGAAATAACTAGGAGAGAACTTCTTAATAGTTTCTTGTAAACAAATAAAATCTAGGAAATGATCAAAAATAATATCAGAGATGCAGGTGGACATTGCTTTCTTCACTTCCTCTCTGCATTTCTAGAATAGGCCGCTCATTTATATTTCTATGTTTTATGCTGCCTTGTAATTCTGCTAGGGAGATAAGAAGAACTACCATCACTTTTATGGGGCTCAACCGTAACTTTTTGACTCCCGGTAACAGATTTATACACATACACTTTCCCATTTCATTTTTCTTGGATCTCATTACAGTAAAATCATCCATCTCTAAATCTCTCTTAGGGCACCAGACCATATTAACAGGGGTCTTACACCCTTTTTCATTAGTGATAAAATATTAACCCATCATCCAAAACATCTTGGACAGGATTCCTCTTACCATCCAAGTTATTCCTAGATTTATCAAGTTCTCTAACAATATCTATGTAGGAAAAAATAATTTCCAGGTATTAAAACACCCATTTTAGTGGCCCATAACATAAGAACGTTATCAGAATGGATATCAAATGAGTCAGAATTTTAAATAGGAAGAGTACCTTCCAAATTCCTCTTCCTGGTAGCAATTGCAGCCCTCTCATCTACTCTCTTTAGATTATCGCATTTCCCAAGTTGAACCTCAAATTCATCTCAGAAGCAAGTGGAGGAGTAGGAAGGATATCATCAAAAACATTGGGAGAGGTAACATGATACTGCACCACATAATCAACAAAGACATTTATTGCTATCACCAACACCATCCACCTCCATCGCCTAAGGGGTAGAGGTAACCACATCCACAAATGATTTGTTGATTAAGGGAATTGGATTGATCACATGATTATATATTTCAGGAACTACCTGCTCCTTGTTGTGCCAGTATTAGCAACAAAGGAAAGAATTTGGTTACTAGATCTTTCCTGCTCTTCCCTCTCTTTTCATATTTTTTGAGCTAAAGTCTCAAGTAATAGAGTATTTTCATGCTCACTTTCAGATTAAGTTCCCAGGATAGTAGGATAGATTTTTTCCATAAGTAGCAGGGGTAGTTTTACTGCTCCCACTACTATTTTGGAGAGGCCCTAAAATATAATAGAGGCCCCTATCAACTTCAGAGTTGTCTACGTATTATAAAGCTAATAGGCCCTATTGTGTGTGCCAGAGAGGTTGAAGACGGTAAGCTCACGTAACAGCGTTTTCAACCTCAAGAGCTCTCTGGCACGACCGTTGTGCAACCTTCATCCTTCCCCGAAGCCCGAACATCGACTGTGGAAAGGAAATGACAGCCCTAAAGTTACCGTCAAACATGCAAAAGACATCGCAAGCAGGGGCTTTGAGGACTGGAAGTGTCCCGTTTCAAAAGGGAAGAACGGAGGACTTGTTCCATCAGCAGGCCATCCAACCATCAACATCACAAAGAGAAGAGACGGAGGAGAGACACCGATACACGAAGGTGAGGGGACAATCAGTTGCCCATCAATCGACAAAACAACTCTTCACATCGAGAAGCCGTTGACAACGACCAACAAGAACAAAATTTAGAACATGAGCAATGAAGATCTGAAGAAACCAAATCCACCACCACCAAAGCTCACAGTAATGGCGGAGCTACAATACTGAACATGGGCGGACCAGTATAAAGGGAAGCCCATTTTTTTCTTCTCAATTGCCCAGTCTAGCCTTAACCCCTCACTGTTTTAGCTAAGATCTGGGCGGGCCATGGCCCATTTGGCCTGGCTGCAGCTCCGCCAGTAGCTCACACTGACTCTTCGTTGGAATAGGGAGCCGCTCCAACGAAACGCGGACGAAATCAGACACACATTACTCCGACCGAAACATGGACCTTTCTATGCCCCGGAGCTCCCCCTCCGAAAGGCGAGAGCGGCCACTGGAGGCCGACGAGAGCGGTGACCCGGTGAGGACGTCGGTGAAAGGACAAGAAGACGAGTAATCCTCTGGACCGCCTCTCTCTGTGTGGAAGGTTCGAGAAGGACATGGTAACAGAGTTGACACCGGCCTACAAAGTCGGTCTTTGTTGATCGTGACTTGTCCGGCGCCGTCCTGCTGCGCTGGCGATAGAGACAAGCATATAATAAGTTGCTGGTCGGCGGAAAATTCCTCATAAACTACAGTCTCGCTCAACCCAATCAACCCAGTGCCAACTTTGCGCGGCCAGTAGACGCCCACGTGCCCTCCCGGGCGCGTCACCAACCCCACCTTCTCCGAACTCCCTTCCACTCCACCTCAGCTATTTATACAACTCAGCAGCTCACTCGCGCTTCACACTCACACACACACACTCGGTGATTTTTCCATTGACCAATCAAACCAAGAAATCCTCCTCTCAGAGTGGCAAAGCCAGCAGAAGCCAAGGGCATGGAGAGCGAAGGCAGCACGAGCCCCAACGGCGCCGCCGCCTGCGCGGTCTGCGGTGGCGCCGCGGTCTTGTACTGTCCGGCGGACGCCGCGGCTCTCTGCGTGCCCTGCGACGCGGCTGTCCACTCCGCGAACCCTCTGGCCTCTCGCCACGAGCGCGTGCCGCTGGCGGCGGCCGCCGTGGCGGCGACCTCCGGCGTGTACGACCTCTTCGCGGCTGACGACGAAGGCGGCTCGTCCTGGCCGACGCCGGGGCAGGTGCAGGAGCAGGGGAGCCCCAACAGCGGCTCGTCCAGCTTCAGTAACGGCAGCGGCGTCGAGATGAGCCCTGACGTCGACCTCGTGGCCACCGGCGCCGGTGGAAGCATGTTATTGGACGGCGGCGTCGCACCGTTGTGGCTGCAGCCCAGCCTCGGCGCGGACGCCTCTGCTGCGTGGAACTCGTGGTCGCCGTCTGAGGCAGTCGTCGTCCCGTCGGCGGCGGACAGGGCGGAGAGGGTCAGGCGGTACCACGAGAAGCGCAAGAACCGCAAGTTCCAGAAGACCATCCGCTACGCCTCCCGCAAGGCGTACGCCGAGGCGCGGCCGAGGATCAAGGGCCGCTTCGTCAAACGCCCCGCGGCGGCGGTGTCGGACGACGGCGACAAGACGAGCGCCGCCGAGGCGGCCAAATTCTGGCTCTCCTTCTCCGACAACAGTGTAGGGTTCCAAGTTGCATCCCATGGAGTCGTGCCAAGCTTCTAGCAATGGCGTGTGCCCAGCAAAGGAAAGATGCCAGCGAAGTGCAGATGCCATGCTGCCATCCTATTGGCGCCATGGTCTTCCTGTCGTGTCCGTGTTCCGGTCGTGCCGTCGTTACAGTCAATATTCATGGTAAAAACCCGCCATCGATATTTTTAACTGATGACGCGGGTTTTTCAATCGATGGGCGTAATATTATGTCCATCGGTGAACTAGGCGATTAATGTACTTCCTCGGTTTGTTGTTAGTTTCATGTGCTAAGATGAATAACGAATCATGTTAAATTCTTGTGGCCACACTGATGTTCATATCATTTTACCGTTGCCAGTGTTTATGGATAAAGCTTTCTTTCCAAGAGCGGCAATTCTGCATCCAGGCATGGACGAGCCACAAGAGGACATGGCAGCACAACTTAAGTAAATATATATATATATATAATATATATATATATATATATATATATATATATATATATATATATATATATATATATGTACAAACTACAAAATAGCTAGGAAATTCATAAAAATTTGCAATTGTACATCCATTTCAATATACCTGGCTCCGCCACTGCACCCAGGTGTATCTGCACCTGGACGTGAACAGTAAATTCAAACAAAATAGTAAAATTCAAGATGCTCATGTGCGCAAGGTGCCTGTAAATTTTCATGGTGTTTGGACATCTGAGGAGCTTGTGCTAAAAAAAATCGGGTCTCTGAGAAACTTCGAAAAAGAACACTATTCGAAGCTGATTTTGTTTTTTTTGTACGAGCTCCTCAGGTGTCTAAACACCACGAAATTTGCACCCTCCTAGCGCACACGAGCATCTTGGATGCCTAAAATTTTCAGATTTTTTTGATTTTTTTACTTTTTAAAATTTATTGTTCACCGGGTGTAGAAGAACCTTGGCACCGTTTCTTACCCTATGTTTTAACTCAATAATGCGGGTTTTAGTAGTAATTGTATTCCATAACCTGAGTAACTGGATGATACCCCGCATGCTACTGTGGGAATCGATTATATTGGATTATTGTGTAGTTGTCAATATTTATTAAATATAATTAAGTAGCTTAATAATATTGAAATTATTTTCTTCATGCTTGGTTGCATATTACTAAAATGTTATATTTGCATGCACATAAATAGGTTAGTGTGGATTATCTACGTCGTTATATAGGCTCGTGTGTAGTTGTTCGCATGTAACTTTCATGGTTTAATTTCCTAGGCGAAGATAATAAGGCCAATGTGATTTTTGTATGAACAGATAGCTAGCCATGACGACTCTATTTATTTTTAACTAGGGTCTAGAGATGCGACTCTATCATTGGTGCTTAGTTTAGGTTGTCTGCTAATAATGATTGCTAGTATCTTTACAATTTGGGAGTGCGCCGACTTCGAAAATAGTAATCCGGGAGGGCCTGAGTCTAGGCGCGCTCGTACTGTGGAAATTGTTGCTTGTGCATTTGTTGGGTCACTGAAAACGACAACGACCATGACATTCTCAATTTCCTAAATATGAAACTGGGGTGACAAAGGATGACTATGTAGACGATATTTCTTTAATGACAGTGAGGTATGTGGGGTTTATGATTTCCTAATGCTCCACAAAACAATTATGTTGAAGTCGTGCCAGTATGGGACTGGTCGACAAATTTATGCAGGCCTATGCATGATGCTGATTACAGTGCACTTTCTTTTTGTCTTGGAAGAAAAATGACGAGAATTCATCAAAGTACTACAAGAACTGGTGTAAATAGCATAAAACTATACCATTATATACTACCTCCGTCCCGGTGTATAAGTCATTCGCGTAGTTCTAGGTCATCGATTTGATGAATTAAATATGTGTTATATGTCATGAAAAATATACCACTAGATTTCTACACGGATGTAGTTTCTAAATATATATTTTTTGTCAAATATAATACATATTTAGATAGTTAAATTATCGACCTAGAACTACGCGAATGACTTATACACCGGGACGGAGGGAGTAGCAGGTTAGGGTTCCAAAAACTACAACTTTTAAAACTTTCACTGATGCATACCACTTATTTGGCTTTTCGTTGCAAAGAAAAAACCATGATCGCTGACTTGATTAAATCTGATTATGATTATGACAGATTGGGCCAACTCATCGGGTCCATGTGTCATCTAAATGTCAACTCCGCTCGGTTGACCATTGAATTGGGTGTGGGCTCACATGTCAACTTATTTACCCCTTCTTCCCTTCCTTTCCCAGCATTGGTGACCCCCTTCTCCTCCAGCATTGCGTCCATGCACTATATAAAAACAAACATTAGCAGCGCCCCCAAGGCGGTTATGTCTGTATGTCCCAAAGCCGCCTATAATATTTCAGCGGAGATGGTCATATTATGGTCAAGGTGGTTGGAAATTTGAAATCGCCTATAGTAAAAGCCGAAGGCGGTTCTGATTTTGAAACCGCATGTATTGTGTGAACATTGGAGGCGGTTTTAGAAATGAAAGCGCCTACGGTACTTCCATCACCTATCTACGTAACTAATTCTCCCGCCACTCACTTTCTCCACTCCTACTCGAAGAAATGGATCTGTCTCCATCACGTCCGCCGGGCCACCGCCGTCATCGCCAGTGATGCTAGTGCCCGACCCCGAAGAGGCCTCTGCGGCGGCGCCCAAGACCGCAGCAAAGACGCGACGTGCGACCCATCGTACCGGAGGGACGAGGCTAGAGGCGAATAAGCGTTGAAAATACGTGTATTAGTATCGTATATATACTAGCAAAACTTAGTACCTAATTCCAACATCCATTTTATGATCAAAATAATGTATTTTCATATGGAATCAGGCTGTTCTTTTCCACTTTCATGCATCTCAAAATATTAAGTAAAACCGAGTATTGCATTAGGTATGATGTATGATGTAGATAATATATTGTCTTCGCCCTACGTTTAAAGGACAACTACATGCTTGCTTTGAACTAGGTAGGTGTTGGGCCCTCAAGTGCAGGAGTTTGTAGCAAGCCGCAATTTCTCTGAAGTGGATGAGCTTAAGGTTTATCAAA
This sequence comes from Thinopyrum elongatum, assembly GCA_011799875.1. NCBI lineage: Eukaryota > Viridiplantae > Streptophyta > Magnoliopsida > Poales > Poaceae > Thinopyrum > Thinopyrum elongatum. The sequence goes on from CM022303.1 coordinate 134,930,839, forward strand.
CCATTAAGAGTTGCAGAACAACCAATTATCAGTACCGGCACACACAAATACAAAAATCCCTTGTCCCCTAGTGAAAGTAATGAGGTTGTCAATCTCACTAGCTTTGCTAGTTATAGGGATTAAATGCATGAGTGTATGGAAGATTTGATTGCAGCAAGAAAGTAAATGTAAGGAATGTAAAAGAGCGTTCGATCAAGGTTCAAAGAAATAGGAAGAAGAATGAACCGGTATCCATAGGTTCACTAGTGGTTTCTATCCAAAAGATAGCATGGTGAGAAGAACAAATTGCAGTTGTATATCGATTAAACTACAACTTTTATAACTATAATAACTATCCGTTTCATAATAAACATATGAGCATCACATCCCAATGTCCATGTGATGTCATTTTAAATTCTTGTGGCCACAATGATGTTCATGCCATTTTACTATTGCCAGTGTTTATTGATAAAGCTTTCTTTCCGAGAGCGACAATTCTGCGCTAATTTTTTTAATAATACATTTTTATTAATTTTCATAAATATTACGTCGATTTTTTTAAATAATACATAGTCGGCCATCTGATGGCCGATTGGATCCAATCGGCCTGTAGGTAGCCGATTGGCCCCCAGTCGGCTTTGGGGTGGCCTATTGGCCTCCTACTAGCCTTCGGGTGGCCGACAGACCTATCGGGCACTAGTTGTAGATCCTGTCAGACTAGAGCTAATTGGCTACCTGTAGGCTGATTAGAGCTAATTGGCTACCTATAGACCGACAGGTGCATGCACCCATTTTCTACCCCCATACCTTTTCCGCTTATATCTCAGGCTGCCATTTTCCCGCCATATTTTCCCGCTTTGCTAGTTCCCGCCATATTTTTCCGCTCTCCAGTTCCCGCCATATTTTCCCGCTTTGCTAGTTCCCGCCATATTTTCCTGCTCTGTAGTTCCCGCCAGTATCTCCCGCCATATTTTTCCCGCTTTCTTAGTTCCCGCTATATTTTCCCGCTTCCGAGTTCCCGCCCTTCTTTGTGTTCTCAACCTATAAAACACCCTCGGCACTAACGTGGGTAAGCACTCTAGTGCAATTTCGTAGTCTCGCAAAGATGTCCGGATATCCTTTTGATCATAGTTTTCACCCTCGTATGTCCCAATGTCTTCTGGATTTAGCCGGCAGTTTTAGGGTAGACAACATATTAGTTCCGTGGGACAAGCTCTTCCAGTATTGACACCCTACTGAATGAGCTGGCTCACGCATTAAGTAGGTGCGGGTGGCCTTCCAGGACCTTTGAGGAGATACGGAAAGAACTTCTCAGGTTGCATGGAAGATGGATGAAGCAACAATCTAAGAGTGAAACATACCTAAAGGTTGCAGCAGAACATACTTTTTATGGACTGCCGACAGCGAGGATGAAGACGATATCTTCATGCCGTCGGTCAAGAGTTCTGCATCGTCGAAGGGTAAGAGTTCTTCATCGTCGAAGGGCAAGGTTCTGCATCTTTAAAGGGCAAGAGTTCTGCATCGATGGAGGATGACGATGATGACTTCATGTAGTTTTTAAGCTGTATGTTGTAAGTTCAGTCCTACCTACCGTTTAATTTAGATGTAGTTGTATCTAGTTGTTTGTACTGTCTTATTGTAGGAGCATTATGTTCTATCTAAATATGATGTTGTAGTTTGGATAACAGAGTACTAAAATAGAGTAGGCATATGTCTCATACATAAGTACATAGTCATTTGTCTCATACGTAGAATAGACATAAGTCTCATACATAAGTAGATAGTCATGTCTCTACTGATAGATAGAAGCGTCACTGACGACGTCTGCCATAGCGCTCAGGCGGTGCTTGAGGCGTCGACCATCCCAACCTGTGGGGTAGCCTAATGTTATGAGGAGGAATCTCAGACTCGTCCTGGTCATACTGTGTCACTACTGCAGGATGCTGCTAACGCGACACTACAATCAGAGACCCTTCGACGAAACTATGTGCGATGCAATAATCGCAAACGGTGATGTAAAAAAACCATAAAAAAGATGCAAAACGTTTGCGATGGCGAATACATCAAACACGGTTTGGATTTTAGTTGCGTGTGCGATGCGGGGCATACGGTTCAGTACAATGAACTATTTGTGATGAGGCAGAACAACAGAAATGGGCAGCCAGATGAAGGTGTGTGCTATATACGGCATACAATTCACTCGGATAAACTGTTTGTGATGAGGCGGAACAACAGAAACGAGCAGCCAGATGAAGGTGTGTGCGATATACGACATACAGTCACTCGGATGAACTGTTTGTGATTAGGCAACACAAAAGAAACGGTCAGCCAGATCAAGGTGTGTGCGATAGAGGGCAAATAGTTCACTCGGATGAACTATTTGTGATGAGGCGGAACAACAGAAACGGGCAGCCAGATGAAGGTGTGTGCGATATACGACATACAGTTCACTCGGATGAACTGTTTGTGATTAGGCAACACAAAAGAAACGGTCAGCCATATCAAGGTGTGTGCGATAGAGGGTAAACAGTTCACTCGGATGAACTGTTTGCGTTGAGCCAAGAGAATAGAAACGGTTCAATTTAACAAGATGTGTGTGATACGCGACAAACAGGTCTGTAATCAGAAATATGTGCGAAGACCTATAATAACACATACGATTGCTGCTAATAAGACGTGTGTGTTGTGCGATGGGATTGCATACAGAACAACAATATATATATACACACACACACTTATAAGGACATGGTTGCATAACCAAATTAAACATCCAATTACATAGGTGGCTACTACACACATGACATTTACACACACCAAAGTAAACTATTACATGCATAATTACATAGGTGGCTACCTACTACACACATGACATTTCCACACACCAAATTAAACTATATATTACATGAATAATTAATTAGGATAAACGATCATCTGATCATCATCTACTTCTTGTGACGCTTGCCGCTACTGCTCTGCTTGTGGCTCGATCCGGCCTCGTCGATTTCGGTAACGAGGCACTTCCTCATGTCAACGATCCGCCCGTGCATCTCGTAGCATGTGTACACGCTCTTGGCCACGAACCTGAGGTGAGGTTCATCCAGTTGCCGCGTCCAGGCCCCGTGCCAGGATACGGGATTTGTTCTCTTGGCATTCTGCTTCATCTTTTCGTAGTAGGGGTCGATGATGGCCGAGGCGAGTTCAACCAGGGAGTCCTTTTTCGTGCTGCCCCAGACCCTGTAGTGGTCACGGATTTCGATAAGATTCTTGCAGGCCAAGACCGTAACCATGAGCGCCTTTGCATCGTTGCAGGTTTCCACCGTAGCGAACTTGTAGTCGGTACTGTTGACAACCTGGCGAAACGGTCGCAAGGCTCTGTGGCCATGCAGCAGTGGAAGATGAGGACATGATGGCGCACGCACAACTGGGCGACGACAACCTTCTGATCTTTGCCGAGATGACCGCCGGTGTACTGGAGGTCGATGCCGACCACCTTGTACTTGTCTCGAGCAAGCAACTGCTCCATGGTGTTGATGTAGTCCTCCACCACGGCCGGCTCGATGGTGTACACCACTGAGAAATCCGTCTCCCTCGCGTGGGTCTCCACTTTATGCTCGCCGAACTCCATTGGAGAGCCGCTAGATATCCTCTCTGTATGTGTCGTCGTGGGTGTGCTTGTTGTGTTGTGGGGCGAGATCGAAAGGTTGAAGAGACTAAGGTTATAATGGCCGCGGGAATTAATGGGGAAGCCGGACGGCCTGGAATATCCGCACGCTTGGATGGCAGTTTTAATTTGCAGCGCGTAACTCCATCGTGCCGCACGTAACTGCATCGTGGCGACGCGCGTGGTGCAACCGCATGCATATGGGGCCCCCAACGTGATCGTGCGCAGGCCCCAACCGCTGGCAGAGCGCGCGCGCAGGGACGCGAGTAGAGCGCTCCGCGGTCGCCTCAACGGCGAGCAACCATATATATGCATATAGCAGTTGAACACGCAAGGAAAATTTGTCCACTAGCCGAGCGCGTGGAGGTACGCGAGCAGAGCGCGCCGACAGACGCGAGCAGAGCGCGCCGCGGCACCTAACGGCGAGCAGAGCTTGTCGAGGGACGCGAGTAGAGGCCGGAATAGTGATACGTGGCAAATAAGACCAACTGTGCGAGCGATGTCGGAGACATCAAGCACGAATCAGATTAGAGTTGCGTGTGCGATACGTGGCATACAGTTGATCCATCCGAGCTGTTTGTGATGGAATAAGCCGTGTGTGTTGTGGGCAAACGCTTGCTGGTATACAACCGTCTGCGATTGATGAATTCATCACCGACGGGTTCCCTAGTGTGGTCCGTGTGCGATGTGATATGCTCTATCTACAGAACATCAACATATATACTTATAAGAACAGGATTGCATAACCTAATTAAGCATACAATTACATAAGTGACTACACACATAACATTTCCACACACCAAAGTATGCAATTACATGCATACTAAACTAGGAGAAACGAGCATCTAATCATCTACATCTTGTTGCGACGATGCTTGCCATTGCTCTGCTTCCGGCTGGATCCCTGGTCGTGAATGGTTAATAAAATCTAAGTCTATTGCATATTAAGGTCAAAATAGTACTACCAATATACGAGTCTCATACGATGCCATTTTAACGATTGTACCACAAAAGCCCAAAATATTACAAGGTTCAAATTCCAGAGTTACATGGCTCAAATTCGAAGATTACAAGGTTCAAACTGATATTAGAAATGAAATTCAGCTCATTCAGCTGCAAACGCCCATGCTGATCAGCTGAACATGGATATAAGAGAGGTTCAAACTAAAAATACAAATAGTAAGACTGGTTTCGAAACCTTGTCATTTCTGCAAAGGGATCAGCCGCTAACAAGTCATGTATGGGGTTGACACAATGACTTCCAATTACTCTGTCATATGCAGTTCCAATATGAAGTTTAGCTTTTTTGGAGCCTCTTCCATTCTGCAGTAGCTGCCGGCTCTGATCAACAAACCATTCATATTTTCTATATAAATGCATGTTCAACCTCATTACCTTCAGCACCATTGCTCTGACAACAAAGAACCTGGCGAATATAATCTCCGGTAAGGTCCCTCTGTAGGAGTTCAAAGTAATTTTCGAGAGATGCAGATCTAGGCATTCGATGTGATTGTCGTTATATTGTATCACATTATCCACCACCGGGCCTATTATTATCTGCAAAAGAAGAGAATGTGTTAGTGCCTACATGCAGTTTTGAACACTACTACATGCCTATTTGGTTTGCAGGATTTGTAAAATGCACCAACGTGCCATCTTCGATCTGACATGATTAACATGGGCATTTGATTACAATCTAGAAAAATGTAGGCTTCTTCACAAGAGGTTGGAGTGGATGAAAAATTCCCTAAGAAAACTAGTACAGATGAATCCAAAGGAGAAATGCTTATGGATTGTAACCATATGAATCAAGCAACCAATATCTGGTGGGGTGGGTGGGGGGGATGTATGTCCTGAAATCCTCCAAAATTCCTTCAGAAATCATAGTACATTGTCATTGTAAACTTGGGAAAAGGTGCCAAAAATTGAACTCCCTTATGGTTAACATTTAACAGGAAAGGAACATCACCTCGATATACAGCTTCTTCAGGCACAGAAAGCATCTCAGGAAACTGACAACTTCGTGCAGGTTGGGGCCAATAGATTCTAGTGCCAATACCTTCACTGTGCGCAGAATCTGTGTCAAGCTATTCTGGATGACAGACGAACATACATCTTCAAAATTAGAAACAATGTTGATATCAAGAAGGAGAGGTAGAAGGCGACTGTTGTACCTGAACGAGTGTGGATCCAATAACAAGTTCGGAGTATTTGACAGACGAGTAGCCCACCACTGTCAATTTCGGCGCAGAAATGACATTGATTCTTGTTGGACCTTGTTGATCAACTACTAGTAATCTCTCAAGTGAAGGTGTGTCCTCAATGACCATATTGTGGTCCATCTTTTGTGATATCTTGTTGCAGCACCAGCAACACACATAAATAGTCCGGAGAGTCATGGAGGTGATGTGGAAGCTACTCGACCAATTCATCGCCTGAAGACGAAGGAACTCGAGTGTAGTACAGCCGCGGAGCAGGCGCTCCATGTCATCCTTTGGGATGCAGACGGCGACAAGCTCGAGGTGCTTCAGTCGTGGTAGAAAAAGAGCGGGCGCGTCATTAGGGGGGGGGGGATGGCAGTTCATGAACTTGGTGAGGCGCAGCGTGGGCGCGAAGCAAGCGCGGACGTTGGCAGCGAGCGCATATGCCCATCATTAAAACTGAGCTCCTCGAGCTGATCTAGGGCAGGGGATCGGAACCACTTGTCAAGCTTGGCTCGGTCCTTGCCGTTGGAACAGAACTTGCCCATGATAAAGCCTTTAATTGGGCCATGGTGACTGCCGAGGATCTGGGAGAACGCATCCAAGCTTTTGCGATAGCCATGGCAGAGCTCGTGGGCGTCGAGGAGGTCGAGAGGGGTGGAGAGCCATAGGGGGCGCCACCGCCGGGAAAGGACGGTTGTCCTCGCCCCATATTTGATTGGGAGGAGGGATATGATGACTGTCAACATATCATCGGGGAGGCAGCTGATAAAGTCTAGGCCTGCTGGAGTCGCTTGCGGTTCTTTCTAGACCCGCCTCCGCTTGTTGGCAGCCTCGTTCTCCACTTCGTCGGCGGCGATGGAAACCTCTGTCGCCATATTCACGCTGTGCTCCGGTGCTTCAGCAGCCCCGGCGTCGCCACTACCTCCGATGGGGCGCTTCGGCGGCATCCTCATACACTGACGGCTTTGAGGACTGAGAGCGGCGTCGAGGATGCGGGCGGAGAGAGAGTATTATGTGTGTGGCGAGGATGGGGGTGCGGCCGCTCGGGCGCCATTAATACGGACCAGTGGGAGCGAGGCGGGCGGCGGTCAAAGGCAGTCTCGCTTCCCGGTGAGCCTGCACGGCGGACTTCTGGCATTCCTATACCATCATTTCACACAGCTACTCGCACGCCTCCCGATGACACTGCACAGCGAAAATGCCTCCCATCAATTCACACACCTGCACGCACGCCTCCTTGTCTGCCTACGCGGCGGACTGCTCGCATGCGTCTCGTCAACTCACGCCTGCTCGCACACCACACGGGGCGCGTGGCACGTATATTTTTTTGTTTTTTGATGATTCATTCTGCCGTTTTACTGCTTAACCGAAGCATGGCACGGTCTAACACACACGGTCCGAATAAATATTCCGTATGAGATATTGGTTGCCAGTTATTATCAATCTCCCATTTGTAAGTATATTATATCAAAACTTGTCTGAAATCTGATGAAAAAATACAATATCACAGTCTACTGGTGTCCATATATGACACCACGATAAGTTTCATGAATTTCAACTAAGTTTTGGATTTACTGAATTTTAAAAATCAATATTCTCAATGTTTTGAAATTTCTTTCACGGGGAAACATGCACCGAGGGACACACATATGATTTTGCAATCCATTTTGGTGCACATGTAGCTCAAATTTGATTTTTGCACATTAAATCCCTAGGAAATCAATCAATGTAAAAACGGGTCGAATGATCTCTGTTTTTTTTCAAACTTTAACACGACACTCCTTTGGTCACATGTTCACTGCAGAAAAAGTTTGACATGCATGCCTCAGAGTGGAGGTGGTGGTGCGGGATGTGTGTGTGTGGGGGGGGGGGGGGGGGGGGGTCCTGAGATACTAGTCTCGGGGTGGGGGGGTCCATGGTACACTACTAGTCGCGAGCCTCCGTGACGTGGGATTACTGATCATTTTGTGAGTCATGTATATATGCCACATCAAAGTCGTGAATTGGTTATTTAAAGCATTACACAGCCCTTTCATACATACATGTTCGGGCCACATGCATGCATTGGTGGTCCTCTCGGACACTCCCTCATGCGGTTAGCAGCGATGTGCCCATTCGTTAGCCCGCAAAGGTTTTCAGTTTCCACCGACAACGAGAGGCATCAGACCGAAGGTGGATTCATCTTGGCATGTGTGTTACGGTGTGGATCATGGTGAGATTCCATATCAAAGTTCGGGCATGTGCGTACACATGAGTCCCTCCCACCGGCTCGAAGTGAGGGGGCTAGCTACTACGCATCGTGAACCTATGTGTAGTGCATTTCCGGTTTGCAAAGCATGTGCCATGTCAAAGTTATGCATTGGGTATTCAAACATCACACAACACACGACAACATGCAGGTGGTGGTTGTCCTATGACACTTGCTCGCGTGTGACTCTCTGTGGGCCCGCAAGGTCTTCGTCGATCAATTGAATGTACAACGAGAGAGAGGTTAATTTGACCAACAAGGATGGTTCTTTTTTTGTCTGTGTTACGTATATGCACGGTAGGAGTATGTAGTACATGTCAAAGAGGGGGCAACGTGTATACTCTCTCTCTCTATATGTGTGTGTCATAACCTCGCTCCATGTGGGGACTTTCCGGTTCCCGAGGCAGGTGCCACATCAAAGTTGTGCATTGGTATTCAAACATCACGCAATACCATGCTGGCGGTGGTTGCCCTATAGGAACTCACTCGCGTGCGGCGCTTCCATCTGTGGGCCCGTGAGGTCGTCCTCCATCACTTCGACCCAACGAGAGAGAGGCACATTTGACGAACAAGGAGGATTAATTCTTTTAGGGCTGTGTTAGGGTAGGAGTATATATATAGTACGTGTCGAAGGGGAGATGGGACCAACATATACTAGGTGTCACACATGAACCTCACTCTGTGTGGGGACTTTGCAGTTTTTGAGGCAAATGCCACATCAAAGGTTGTGCATTAGGTATTCAAAACATCACAACCACACCCTCTCCATATATATGTTTTGGCACACATGCAAGCGATGGTGGTTGTCCTGTGGCACTAACTCACGTGGTTATCGGTGAAGCTTCCATCTGTCGGCCCGCTTGGTCCATCACTTTCACCGACAATGAGAGAGGTTAATTATTTTGACTTAGGTGGGGATTAATTTTTTGTTTGTCTTGCGATATAGGTCATGATATGAGATTACATATATAATAGCGCTTGTGTACACATGAATCCATCCCGCTGGATCGAAGGGGGAGGGGGGCGAGCACACGACACGTCATGAACCTCTTGCTCTGTGTGGGGACCTGTGCGATTTTAAACGCATGCACCACATCAATGTTGTGCATTAGGTATTCAACACATATGCATGCATCACACACCTAGCTCCATAAATATGTTTGGGACACATGCATGCAATGGTTGTCTTTGCACACTCTCACTCGGTTGGTTATGGGCGGCAAGCCTATATATATTTGTGGGCCCGCGTGGACGTCCATCATTTCGACCGACGACGAGAAAGGTTACCAGGGTGGATTCTTCTTCTTTGGTTTGTGTTACCATATAGTAGGTTGATCATTCTAGGCCTAATTAAGTTTGAGCGCATGCATGCTACGTGATACGTCTCCATCGTATCTACTTTTTCAAACTCTTTTGCCCTTGTTTTGGACTCTAATTTGCATGATTTGAATGGAACTAACCCGGACTGACGCTGTTTTCAGCAGAATTGCCATGGTGTTATTTTTGTGCAGAAACAAAAATTCTCGGATTGACCTGAAAATTTACGGAGAATATTTTTGGAATATATAAAAAATACTGGCGCAAGAATTAACCAGAGGGGGGCCACCTAGAGGCCATATGTCCTGGGGGCGCGCCCTGCAGGCTTGTGGGCCCCCTGGAGCCCCTCCGACCTCAATTCCAACTCCATATGACCCTATTCAGGGAGAAAAAAATCAGAGAGAAGAGTTCATCGCGTTTTACGATACGGAGCCACCGCCACCTCCTGTTCTTCATCGGGAGGGCAGATCTAGAGTCCGTTTGGGGCTCCGGAGAGGGGGATTTGTCGCCATCATCATCACCAACCTTCCTCCATCACCAATTTCATGATGCTCACCGCCGTGCGTGAGTAATTCCATCGTAGGCTTGCTGGACGGTGATGGGTTGGATGAGATTTATCATGTAATCGAGTTAGTTTTGTTAGGGTTTGATCCCTAGTATCCAATATGTTCTGAGATTGATGTTGCTATGACTTTGCTATGCTTAATGCTTGTCACTAGGGCCCGAGTGCCATGATTTCAGATCTGAACCTATTATGTTTTCATGAATATATTTGTGTTCTTGATCCTATCTTGCAAGTTGTAGACACCTATTATGTGTTATGATCCGTATACCCCAAGGTGACAATAATTGGGATTCTTTCCGGTGATTACCGTAGTTTGAGGAGTTCATGTATTCACTAAGTGCTAATGCTTTGGTCCGGTTCTCTATTAAAAGGAGGCCTTGATATCCCTTAGTTTCCATTAGGACCCCGCTGCCACGGGAGGGTAGAACAAAAGATGTCATTCAAGTTCTTTTCCATAAGCACGTATGACTATATTTGGAATACATGCCTACATTATATTGATGAATTGGAGCTAGTTCTGTGTCACCCTATGTTATGACTGCTACATAATGAATGCCATCCGACATAATTATCATTGTCGATCCATTGCCTACGAGCTTTTCACATATTGCTCTTTGCTTAGTTACTTTGCCATTGCTGCTGTTACGATCACTACAAAACTGCTACTGTTACTTTTGCCACCATTACCGTTACTTCCATACTACTTTGCTACTAAATATTTTGCTGCAGATATTAAGTCTTTCAGGTGTGGTTGAATTGACAACTCAGTTGCTAATACTTGAGAATATTCTTTGTCTCCCCTTGTGTCGAATCAATAAATTTGGGTTGAATACTTTACCCCCGAAAACAGTTGCCATCCCCTATACTTTTGGGTTATCAAGACCCTTTTTCTGGCGCCGTTAGCGGGAAGCATAGCTCTATTCTCTGAGTCACTTGGGATTTATATCTATTTATCACTATGAAGAATCTGAAAGATCCAAGAACCAAGATTTATCCCTCTACTACGAGGGGAGGTAAGGAACTGCCATCTAGCTTTGCACTTGATTCACCTTCTGTTTTGAGTAAGCTTGCGACACCACCACCTGCTATTAATCCTAATATGTCGCAAGTAATTGATGATGCTACTTCTGTTATGAATGATGCTTATGATGCTACTGCTATGCTTGATAATACTATGTCACTGGGTGAATTTCTTGATGAACAACTTGCTAGAGTTAATGCTAAAACTGATGATATTTTTGAAACTGATGAAATTATTGGAACTGAACACTTTGAAACACCTGCTAGACCTAGCTCTCCTAGATATGAATTGCCTGTTATACCTGAGGGTTATGTTATGGATGGAGAGGTAGCTAGGGACTTTCTTGCTTGTAAGGATAGAGATGACCTTAAGAAATTATTATGCAAGTGGAAAGAAAAATCTTTGAATGCTAGAATGCAATATGATCCTAAGTTTGCTACTTCACCCATCTGTGTTACTGATAAGGATTATGAATTCTCTGTCGATCCTGAGTTAATTACTTTGGTTGAATCTGATCCTTTCCATGTTATGAATCTGAAACTGTTGTGGCACATCTTACTAAATTAAATGATATAGCCACCTTGTTTGCTCATGAGGAAAAATTCGCTATTACTATATTCTTAAGTTGTTTCCTTTCTCGTTAAAGGGTGATGCTAAGATATGGTTTAATTCTCTTGGTCCTGGTTGTGTGCGTAGTCCCCAGGATATGATATATTACTTCTCTGAAAAATATTTTCCTGCTCATAAGAAACAGGCTGCTTTACATGAAATATTTAACTTTGTGCAAATTGAAGAAGAGAGTCTCCCACAAGCTTGGGGGAGGCTTCTCCAATTACTTAATGCTTTGTCTGATCATCCTCTCAAGAAAAACGAAATACTTGATATCTTTCATAATAGTCTAACCGATGCTTCCAGGGACCACCTAGATAGTTGTGCTGGTTGTGTTTTCAGGGAACGAACTGTGGAACAAGATGAAACACTGTTGAATAATATATTGAGTAATGATAATGATTGGACTCTTCCCGAACCACCTCCTAAGACAACTCCGAAGAAAAGAGGTATTCTATTTCTCAGTCCTGAAGATATGCAAGAGGCAAAGAAATCTATGAAAGAAAAGGGTATTAAAGCTGAAGATGTTAAGAATTTACCACCTATTGAAGAAATACATGGTCTTGATAACCCGACACAGGTAGTAAAGGTAAATTCTCTCTATAGATTTGATGAAGGTGATATTCCTTATAATAAGTTTGCTAGTCAATGCTTGGATGAATTTGATAACTTTATTGTTAAACAAGAAAACTTCAATGCATATGTTAGTAGACAATTGAAATGCAATGCTTATATGCTTGACTGCTTGGGTGATTATATGTGTAGAACTGTTAATGATCTCAAGATTATTAGTAAACATGCTTCCATGGTAAAAACTCAAGTGGAACAAATGCTCAAGGTACAAAATGATTTGCTCAATGAGATGAATAATAAGAATAATGATCATGCTGTTAGAGTTATGACTAGAGGTGGTAAAATGACCCAGGAACCTTTGTATCCTGAGGGCCATCCTAAGAGAATTGAGTAAGATTCTCAGAGAATTAATACTGATGCACCTAGTCCTTCTAGTAGTAAAAAGAAAACTGATAGGACTCTGCATGCTTCTAGTGAACCTACTATAGACACATCTGAGAATCCAAATGATATTTCTATTTCTGATGCTGAAACACAATCTGGTGATGAACATGAACCTAGTAAGAATGATAATGATGATGTTCATGTTGATGCTCAACCTAGTAATGATAATGATGTGGAGATAGAACCTGTTGTTGATCTTGATAACCCACAACCTAAGAATAAAAGATATGATAAAAGAGACTTCATTGCTAGGAAACATGGTAAAGAAAGAGAACCATGGGTTCAGAAACCCATGCCCTTTCCTCCTAAACCATCCAAGAAAAAGGATGATGAGGATTTTGATCGCTTTGTTGAAATGCTTAGACCTGTCTTTTTGCGTATGCATTTGACCGATATTCTGAAAATGTCTCCCTATGCTAAGTATATGAAAGATATTGTTACTAATAAAAGAAAGATACTGGAAGCTGAAATTTCCACCATGCTTGCTAATTACACATTTAAGGGTGGAATACCAAAGAAACTAGAAGATCCAGGAATACCAACTATACCATGCTCCATTAAAAGAAACTATGTTAAAACTGCTTTATGTGATTTGGGAGCCAGTGTAGTGTTATGCCTTTCTCTTTATATCGTAGACTTGATTTGAATAAGTTGACACCAACTAAAATCTCTTTGCAAATGGTCGATAAATCAACCGCTATACCTATCGGTGTTTGTGAGGATGTACCTGTCGTAGTTGCAAATGTTACTATTTTAACGGACTTTGTTATTCTTGATATACCCGAGGACGAAAGTATGTCAATCATCCTTGGTAGACCCTTCTTGAATACTGCAGGGGCTGTTATTGATTGCAATAAAGGCAATGTCACTTTTCATGTTAATGGTAATGAGCATACGGTACACTTTCCGAAGAAACAACCTCAAGTGAATAGTATCAACTCTATTGGAAAAATTTCAACAATTACCATTGGAGGTTTTGAATTCCCTCTTCCTACTGTCAAAAAGAAATATGATATTCTTATTATTGGGGACATGCGTATCCCCGTTGAGGTAACCTAGTGTTATACGAAGATTCTCCGGTTTCATGTCATTCGAAAGAAGTTTGTTAACGAGACTTGATCAACCTTGTTAATGGATTCCTTTTGATGGTCATGAGATGGATGAATTTAGTAAACACAACTCTCTGTACCCATTCTTTACTTTCTATTATTTAGAGTAAATTAAGCAAAAATGCTATTATTTTCCTGTTTTCTGAATTATCCGTGCAATAAAAAATGTCCAGAAAATAAAAGTTCTCCAAATGCCCTGAAAATTTAGTATGATTTTTTCCACAATATTTAAGAATTTTTGGCACTGAAAACACGTCAGGGGGGGTGCACCAGTGGGCCACAAGCCCACAGGGAGAGCCTACAAGGCTTGTGGGTCCCACTCACTTATGCCAGTACCCATTCACTTCGTCTTCCACCAGTAAAAATCCCACCATTGCTCAAATCCGTGTTCTAGCTCATTTTGCTGCCATTTTCGATCTCCTTGCTCGAAACTCCGTTTTCGAAACTGTTTCGGGGGATTGTTCTTCGGTATGTGACTCCTCCAATGGTCCAATTAGTTTTTGTTCTAGTGCTTTATATATTGCAAATTTCTGTTGCTGTGGTGACCATGTTCTTGAGCTTGCATGTCAAATTTATATGGTTCAAAGTAGTTTTGTTGCATGATATAGCCTAGAGACACTTGTGGGAGTAGTTGCTATCAATTTTGTTGAGTTTTTTCACTTTTATTTTGAGTCACTAAGAATTTCCGAAATTTTTCAGAAAATGTTAAGGAAAGTGTTCCAAGGTGGTTCCTTAAAGAAGAAACCTCCAAGGGCCGCGATACGTGAGCCGGACCTTGAACCACCCAGGGAGGCTCAAGTGCAACATTGCGAATGGCCGTCATATCACTTCATGACTCATGCAGGTTTCAAGGAAGAATTTGATATGTATGTACACAACGCCGGCCTGACAGACTTCGTGTCAGATAAGTTTTTTCAATACTACAACCTCACTGATTCCTTTGTGCGGAGATTTAAGTATTCAGTCCATCGCAATACACATTCTGTTTTATTTGATCTTTATGATAAGTCATTCACCATGAACCTAGAAGATTTTAATGATGCATCCAAAATTCCACAATGGGGTACTTGTACTGAACCTCGCAAATCTGATTGCATTGAATTTCTTTCTAGCATTACCGTAGGTGAAACTAGGACTATAACACAAGCCACTATAGGGAGCATTCACTTTCCTGCATTACATTACTTTGCTCTCTTTGTGGGTAGATGCATTAATGGTAAACATGACCATAGTCACCTCTACACCTCTGATTTGAGTGTCCTCAAGAGTGCTGTAATAAATGAAAAACAATTTAACTTGGGAGCAATCATTGCGCGTAGATTACATAACAATGCTAAAGATGGGGAGTTCTTTGGTGGAATTTATGCCACCCGCTTAGCTGTTGGGGAACGTTGCATGGAAAACAAAAAATTTCTACGCACACGCAAGATCTATCCATGGAGATGCATAGCTACAAGAGGGGAGAGCATCTTCATACCCTTGAAGATCGCTAATCAGAAGCGTTTATCAACGCGGTTGATGTAGTCGTACACCTTCATGATATGTCCCGATCAAGTACCGAACGTACGGCACCTCTGCGTTCAGCACATGTTCAGCTCGATGCCGTCCTCGCCTTCTTGATCCAGCAAGAGGGGCAAAGTAGTAGATGATTTCCGGCAGCACGACGGCGTGGTGACAGTGTTGGTGAAGAACAATCTCCACAGGGCTTCGCCAAGCACAACGGAAACTATGACGGAGGATAAACTAGAGGGACGGGGTTGCCGGCGCACGGCTTGGTGTATATTGATGTGTCTTGGGTGCTAGCCCTGCCCCTCTATTTATATGTTGAGCCTGGGGTCGAAACTTGGAGTAAAAGCCTCCTCAAAGTCGGTTTTGCCCAAAAGGCAAGAGTCCTTCTCGGACTCCAGGGCCAGACGCCAGGGTTCCCGGCGTCTGGGCCCAGATGGCAGGGACCCTGGCGTCTGGCCTCTGGTCACCACAAAACTTCCTTTTGCACTTTCCAAAAACCTCGTGGGCTTTACCCCTGTAACACCCCAAAAATTTAATCATGTTTTTACTGAGTAAAAATTTGGCTAGAAATAAAATTTTGAAGTATATTAAGTCCTTTGTTATTTTCGGAGTATTTTCCGCCCTCTGTTTTTCAAAATTCTTCCCTCCATATGGAAATTTTTGGAAATAATATTGTGGCTTTGGGAGTTTTCTTAAACCATTTCATTACTACTTTAATAACAATAGGAATTATTTTCATAATAAAAATTGCCCCAAAACAATTCTTTTAATAGCTATTTCTATATTTTAAATGCCTCTGTTGCACTACAACTATTTTAAATAATTGTTTTTAAAATTCCACAAAAATTGTGGGAGGTCATGTGATGCCTACAGATCACTTTTATGCAAAAACCCGACTTGGTCTTTTGAAAATTCTGAGTGAAACAAGCTCTTTTCATTTCTGGTCCAGATCCAATTTTGCACTACAACCTCATTTTTCCTTGCTCCAAAAATTCTGAAATTATTCCCACTTATAGTCCTTCCAATAAAACCCTTAAGTCCAAAATTTTAGCTCCATTGGAATCTTTTAGTTCACAAAATATTCCTCTTAATTTCCTGTCCAGTAATGAATTTCCCTAAAACTTGCACTAGCAAGTTTTGTATTTTGCCCAGCCAACCCCACCACCCTCTCCACCATCCAAAGAGACATTCCCCTGCCAATTTTCATATCCAACAAATCCTCCTGGACCATCTTAGCATTCTGTCAAACACTCTGTGGGCATGGCAGAAATTTGGCCTCTTGCTCAACTACATTAGAAACTTGCTCTCCTGGCCAAACCAGCATGTCAACCACTCCTCCCATTCCATGAAACATCATCCTGTTAAGTTTTGGCTCATTTGGGTCCCTGTAGATGCCATGGGCATTTGTTCGAGCACGTGGTGTGCATGCGCAGAGCACGACCAGAGCGCGACTACTGCAGGCCGCAGCATCGCTCTGGCGCCGCGTCTCTGCTGCCTCCCCCTCTCACCCGAGTCCACCGCTGGATCACCCAGTCCATCCCAACGCTCGCCGACACCTCTCCTCGTCCTCTAGCGCCGCCTAGCACCGTCCAGCGCCGCCGCCACCGAAACCTACTCGGGCACGGCACCGCCCGAGCCGCCCGTCCCCTCCAGCTCGCCCCCTTCTTAACTATTGACCACCGCCCCTCCACCGACCTCACCGGTCTCGCTGACCATCACCACCGCCCCCAACCACCCAAACGGCGTCATGAATCGCCGCCGCCGCCATGTCTTCTTCGGGAAGCCACCGAACCGCCTCACCCGCACTATAAAACCCTCCTCAAGCTTCCCCTCGTCATCAGTACATCTCCCTCCACCCCTCTGTACTTCCCCGAGCAGCCAGGCAACCGGAAGTGGTCGTCTCCCTCGCCTCCGGCAGTTTCTGCCGCCGCCGCATCCTCGATGGTTCCGACGAAACCACAGCTCCCCCTCCGCCAATCTCTTCACCAACAACTTCCCCTTGACCCCACGACTCCGTTCCCCCTCCCAATTCCACTCGGGATCAACCACGGGTGAAAGCCCCCTTTCTTCCGTAGCCGCCGTCCGCCGGGGATCACGTCACCGGTGATGCAGAGCTCCTTGTAGGTCGTGCCACCCACCGGAGGAACCGCCATGACCCTCTGAGCACGTGGGTAGCCTTAGCTCCCCGAGAGGTGCCGCCTACCTCCGACAATCACCGCCGGCGTGCGCTCTGTACACCACGCGCGAGAGGAAGGCGACGAGGACCGGTCAAACCCGACAAGCGGGGCCCGATCGCCAGCCTCTCCTCACTTCTCTACGGGCGGGGCTGAGCAGCTGGGCCGGCCCAGTGGCGCCAGTCTGCTATTCAGCGCTCAGGGCGCATCACTGTTTCTTTCCCTTTTCCATTTTCAGCATATATTCTGATAATTCTACTGTGGCCATTTTATATCCAAATCCAGTGATTCAAATTCCTACAGTCTCATAAAAATATTCTCTATTAATCTAGATTAGGTGAACATTTTTCATAAGCATTATGTCCACTGGGTCAATTAAATAGTCCATTTAATCATTTAAGTCAGCTTAGAAATTCCATAAGTAATTCATACCAACTCCAAATGATATGATTCTTTTTCTGATATTCCTTATTTTGTCTCTAGTTTATTTTAGTATTTATTTCAAAAATATTCCAAACAATTTTTGGCACTGTTTTTGCTATATGTGGTAATTCAAATATTTTTGAAAATAGGAAATGGAGGGGAGATAAAGTTTTCAAACTTTTTGAGTGCAACCAACATCTCTGCATACTAAAGGCAAGCATCTTGAACACTTGATATGGTGGATTGCATAGTTTATATTTGCACCATGATTATGTTGAGTTCATATAAAGTTGGCATATTGATAGTTATGCATGCATGACCCCATGAAATATTTTACCTTCATTTAGGCTTGAAGTAAGAGTAAGCATGGCTATTTTTCTTATGTCACATATGCCTGTGCCGGTCCGGACTGAATTACAGGAAAGAATCAGTCACGAGTAAAGTGACCGTGAGACTGAAATTTCTCGTGGTGACGAGAATGATCAGTAAGGGCATGTCGGGACATGCCGGGTGGTGATGCTGTTGGGTATCACCAAGGAATATAGTGTGCTAACCACTGCAGGAAAACTTGTACCTCCTGAGTCGACCGTAGATCGAGTCTTGTTCCAGTAACCCCCATACTTGATTTGTCCTGCCGCTTGTCCCTGCCACAGGTGGGGTATGGTTCAGTAAGTTGTTAACCCCTTTCCGTGCACACACCACATAGAGGGCTACGATGAGGGTTTCCATGTTGGTGGACTAAATCCTGTCATCGGGTCAGGGGGCATGGGTGTTTCCAGTTGTGACTGAGAGGGGGGCACCCCTTGTAATCCGCGCGTATTAATAGTGATCCCATGTAGGACGTTGGTCTCTCCGTCTTAAAGTTTTTCTTGAATGATGCTTTGAGTGATTCCTGGCATCCGAAAAGTTAATCTGGTGTGTGCTGGTTAGGTGTGTTTTCAACCCAAAGACCGTAAAAGGAATTAGTCGGTGTCACAGTACTGACTAAAGAAATCCTTTACTTGTGGGTAAAGAGTACACCCACTGCAGAGTTTAAACCTATTCGAATAGCCGTGTCCGCGGTTAAGGGCTATAGTCTGGGTTGGTCAAGTGTCGGTCTTAGCGTCGGTCTTTGGAGGAAAATATTTAAATTGAGCCTGAATTATTTTGCAAGATAATTATTGTCAACCTGATGCTACCATGAGTATTTTGCTATGCATATTAATATTATTATGGTTATGCATAATATTGAGGACTAACCCGTTTCTCTTATTTTGAATTTTTCCTGAGTGTCTCAGGGGCTGGCTAGACTACCCCGGGCATTCAGTTTTATTTTCAAGACCTCTCGTGGCGTCTCTCGAGTTAACAGGCGGTTTATCCCGCCACTACTCCTGTGGACACCCGATTGACATTTCTCTTCAAGTCCGACCGTGGCGTCACTTGACACCCGACTGGCATTTCTTTTCAAGACCTCTCATGGCATCGCCTGAGTTCTCGGATGGTCCTGTCTCATCCGATTTCTCTTTTAGACACCCATTTGGCATTTCTCTTCAAGACCTACCATGGTGTCACTTTAGACATCCGACCGGCATTTATTTTATTTTATTTTCCTTTAACTTTCCTTGTTTATCACTAATTTTTTTATTTATATATTCATTTATTTGCGCATGCTAATATTTTATCATGGCATAATTTAATTCCTGACAGCATGCCTTTAAGTCCATCATGAGCATACGCATATAGTGTGGTTCATCATGATCATATAATTTAATTGTTGCATTCGGTATATTTTTTGTTCATGATGTTTGCGAGTACATTCAAACGTACTCACAGGCTTGTCCCTGGCTATTTACTTGGCCAGGTCAGGATTTCTCTGAGAAGTACCACAACGACGTCCGTGCGGAGCCTAGGATGGCAGGCACGCGGGATAGAAATTATCCAAGTCAGCCGTTCCTGTGGGAATGGAGCCCCATCGACGTTGAAGAACCACGAGTCGCTTCCATCATCCACCACCGGAGTCACTGTTGTACCATTAGACCTTTATGGTCTTGTATCCAATTCTTGTAATTGCTTGGTAATCTGTAACAAGGACGTGTCCACCAGTAACGGTAATCCTGGGCTGGTGATGACACAAGGGGTTAATTTCTGGGATTTCGTGTCCCGGCCCCGGCAACCCCTTGGCCCAAATAAAGTGTTCTCGCACCTGATCATTTCGGATAACATCCGAAACCCCTTCCGGAACCCTTCCGGAGACCAAACACTATTATCCCATATATCAATCTTTACCTCCAGACCATTCCAGAGCTCCTCGTCATGTCCGTGATCTCATCCGGGACTCCGAACAACATTCGGTCACCAGCATACATAACTCAGATAATACTATATCGTCAACGAACATTAAGCGTGCGGACCCTACAGGTTCGAGAACTATGTAGACATGACCGAGACACCTCTCCGGTCAATAACCAACGTATTCTATGAAGATCTTTATCAGTCGAACCTTATGACAACACACGTAATTCCCTTTGTCCATCGGTATGTTACTTGCCCGAGATTCGATCGTCGGTATCTCTATACCTAGTTCAATCTCGTTACCGGCAAGTCTCTTTACTCATTTTGTAATACATCATCTCGTAAATAACTCCTTATTCATTTGCTTGCAAGCTTTATGATGTGTATTACCGAGAGGGCCCAGAGATACCTCTCCGATACTCGGAGTGACAAATCCTAATCTCAATCTATGCCAACTCAACAAACACCTTCGGAGATACCTGTAGAGCATCTTTATGATCACCCAGTTACGTTGTGACATTTGATAGCACACAAGGTATTCCTCCGGTATCCGGGAGTTGCATAATCTCATAGTTGAAGGAATATGTATTTGACATGAAGAAAGCAATAGCAATAAACTGAACGATCAATATGCTAAGCTAACAGATGGGTCGTGTCCATCACATCATTCTCCTAATGATGTGATGCCGTTATCAAATGACAACACATGTCTATGGTTAGGAAACCTTAACCATCTTTGATCAACGAGCTAGTCTAGTAGAGGCTCACTAGGGACACGGTATTTGTTTATGTATTCACACATGTATTTAAGTTTCCGATCAATACAATTCTAGCATGAATAATAAACCTTTATCATGAATAAGGAAATATAAAATAACAACTTTATTATTGCCTCTAGGGAATATTTCCTTAAGTCTCCCACTTGCAGTAGAGTCAATAATCTAGATTACATTGTAATGAATCTAACACCCATGGAGTCTTGGTGCTGATCATGTTTTGCTCGCGGAAGAGGCTTAGTCAACGGGTCTGCCACATTCAGATCTGTATGTATTTTGCAAATCTCTATGTCTCCATCCTTGACCTTTTCACGAATGGAGTTGAAGCGTCTCTTGATGTGTTTGGTTCTTTTGTGAAACTTGGATTCCTTCGCCAAGGCAATTGCTTCAGTGTTGTCACAAAAGATTTTCATTGGACCCGATGCACTAGGTATTACACCCAGATCGGATATGAACTCATTCATCCAGACTCCTTCATGTTCTACTTCCGAAGCAGTTATGTATTCCGCTTCACACGTAGATCCCGCCACGACGCTCTACTTGGAACTGCACCAACTGACAGCTCCAGCATTCAATATAAATATGTATCCGGTTTGTGACTTATAGTCATCCGGATCAGTGTCGAAGCTAGCATCGACGTAACCATTTACGACAAGCTCTTCGTCACCTCCATAAATGAGAAACATATCCTTGGTCCTTTTCAGGTACTTCAGGATGTTCTTGACCGCTGTCTAGTGATCCACTCCTGGATTACTTTGGTACCTCCCTGCCAAACTTATGGCAAGGCACACATCAGGTCTGGTACACAACATAGCATACATGATAGAACCTATGGCTGAGGCATAGGGAATGACTTTCATTTTCTCTCTATCTTCTACAGTGGTCGGGCTTTGAGTCTGACTCAACTTCACACCTTGTAACACAGGCAAGAACCCTTTCTTTGACTGATCCATTTTGAACTTCTTCAAAACTTTATCAAGGTATGTGCTTTGCGAAAGTCCTATTAAGCATCTTGATCTATCCCTATAGATCTTGATGCCCAACATATAAGAAGGTTCACCGAGGTCTTTCATTGAAAAATTCTTATTCAAGTATCCTTTTATGCTATCCAGAAATTCTATATCATTTCCAATCAATAATATGTCATCCACATATAATATCAGAAATGCTACAGAGCTCCCACTCACTTTCATGTAAATACAGGCTTCACCGTAAGTCTGTATAAAACCATATTCTTTGATCACCTCATCAAAGCATATATTCCAACTCCGAGATGCTTGCACCAGTCCATAGATGGATCGCTGGAGCTTGCACACTTTGTCAGCACTTTTAGGATCGACAAAACCTTTTGGTTGCATCATATACAAATCTTCTTTAAGAAATCCATTAAGGAATGCAGTTTTGACGTCCATTTGCCATATTTCATAATCATAAAATGTGGCAATTGCTAACATGATTCGGACAGACTTAAGCATCGCTACGAGTGAGAAAGTCTCATCGTAGTCAACCCCTTGAACTTGTCGAAAACCTTTTGCAACAAGTCGAGCTTCGTAGACAGTAACATTACCATCCGCGTCAATCTTCTTCTTGAAGATCCATTTATTCTCTATGGCTTGCCGATCATCAGGCAAGTCCACCAAAGTCCACACTTTGTTCTCAAACATGGATCCTATCTCAGATTTCATGGCCTCAAGCCAATTTTCAGAATCTGGGCTCATCATAGCTTCTTCATAGTTCGTAGGTTCGCCTTGGTCTAGTAACATGACTTCCAGGATAGGATTACCGTACCACTCTGGTGCGGATCATGCTCTGGTCGACCTACGAAGTTCAGTAGTACCTTAATCTGAAGTTTCATGATCATCATCATTAGCTTCCTCTCTAGTTGGTGTAGGCATCACGGGAATGGTTTTCTGTGATGTGCTACTTTCCAATTCAAGAGAAGGTACAATTACCTCATCAAGTTCTACTTTCCTCCCACTCACTTCTTTCGAGAGAAACTCCTTCTCTAGAAAGGACCCATTCCTAGCAACAAAGACCTTGCCTTCGGATCTATGGTAGAAGGTGTACCCAATAGTTTCTTTAGGGTATCCTATGAAGACGCACTTCTCCGATTTGGGTTCGAGCTTATCTAGCTGAAGCTTTTTGACATAAGCATCGCATCCCCAAACTTTAATAAACGACAGCTTAGGTTTCTTGCCAAACCATAGTTCATACAGTGTTGTCTCAACGGATTTAGACGGTGCCCTATTTAACGTGAATGCGGTTGTCTCTAATGCATAACCCCAAAACGATAGTGGTAAATCGGTAAGAGACATCATAAATCACACCATATCTAATAAAGTACGGTTACGACGTTCGGACACACCATTACGCTGTGGTGTTCCAGGTGGCGTGAGTTGTGAAACAGTTCCACATTGTTTTAAATGAAGGCCAAACTCGTAACTCAAATATTCGCCTCCATGATCAGATCGTAGAAACTTTATTTTCTTGTTACGATGATTCTCCACTTCACTCTGAAATTCTTTGAACTTTTCAAATGTTTCAGACTTGTGTTTCATCAAGTAGATATACCCATACCTACTCAAATCATCTGTGAAGGTCAGAAAATAACGATACCCGCCGCGTGCTTCAACACTCATCGGACCGCATACATCGGTATGTATTATTTCCAATATGTCATTAGCTCGCTCCATTGTTCCGGAGAACGGAGTTTTAGTCATCTTGCCCATGAGGCATGGTTCGCAAGTATCAAATGATTCATAATCAAGTGATTCCAAAAGCCCATCCAATGGAGTTTCTTCATGCGCTGTACACCAATATAACCTAAACGGCAGTGCCACAAATATGTTGCACTATCATTATCAACTTTGCATCTTTTGGCATAAATATTATGAATATGTGTATCACTACAATCGAGATTCAACAAGAATAGACCACTCTTCAAGGGTGCATGACCATAAAAGATACTATTCATATAAATAGAACAACCATTATTCTCTGACTTAAATGAATAATCATCTCGCATTAAACAAGATCCAGATATAATGTTCATGCTCAATGCGGGTACCAAATAACAATTATTGAGGTCTAAAACTAATCCCGAAGGTAGATGTAGAGGTAGCGTGCCGACAATGATCACATCGACCTTGGAACCATTTCCGACGCGCATCGTCACGTCGTCCTTAGCCAATCTTCGTTTATTCCGCAGCTCCTATTTCGAGTTACAAATATGAGCAATTGAACTGGTATCAAATACCCAGGCGCTGCTACGAGCATTAGTAAGGTACACATCAATAACATGTATATCAAATATACCTTTGTTCACTTTGCCATCCTTCTTATCCGCCAAATACTTGGGGCAGTTCCGCTTCCAGTGACCACTCCCTTTGCAGTAGAAGCACTCAGTTTCAGGCTTGGGTCCAGCTTTGGGCTTCTTCGCAGGAGCAGCAACTTGCTTGCCATTCTTTTTGAAGTTCCCTTTCTTTCCCTTGCCCTTTTTCTTGAAACTAGTGGTCTTGTTAACCATCAACACTTGATACTCCTTCTTGATTTCTACCTCCGCGGCCTTTAGCATTGCGAAGAGCTTGGGAATTATTTTGTTCATCCCTTGCATATTATAGTTCATCACGAAGCCTTTGTAGATAGGTGGTAGTGATTGAAGAACTCTATCAATAACACAATCAACTGGAAGATTAACTCCCAGCTGAGTCAAGTGATTATAATACCCAGACATTTTGAGTATGTGTTCACTGACAGAACTGTTCTCCTCCATCTTACAGCTATAGAACTTGTTGGAGACTTCATATCTCCCAACCCGGGCATTTGCTTGAAATATTAACTTCAACTCTTGGAACATCTCATATGCTCCATGACGTTCAAAACATCTTTGAACTCCCGGTTCTAAGCCGTAAAGCATGGCACACTGAACTATCGAGTAGTCATCAGATCGAGCTTGCCAGACGTTCATAACATCTGCACCAGCTCCTGCAACAGGCCTGTCACCTAGCGGTGCATCAAGGACATAATTCTTCTGTGTAGCAATGAGGATAATCCTCAAGTTACGGACCCAGTCCGTGTAGTTGCTACCATCATCGTTCAACTTAGCTTTCTCTAGGAACGCATTAAAATTCAGGGGAACGGTAGCACGGGCCATTGATCTACAACATAGATATGCAAATACTATGAGGGCTAAGTTCATGATAAATTAAGTTCAATTAATCAAATTACTAATGAACTCCCACTTAAATAAACATCCCTCAAGTTATCTAAGTGATACATGATCCAAATCAACTAACCCATGTCCGATCATCACGTGAGATGGGGTAGTCATCAATGGTGAACATCTCTATGTTGATCATATCTACTATATGACTCATGTTCAACCTTTCGGTCTCCAGTGTTCTGAGACCATGTCTATACATGCTAGGCTCGTCAAGTTTAACCCAAGTATTCTGCATGTGCAAAACTGTCTTACACCCGTTGTATGTGAACGTAGCGTCTATCACACTCGATCATCACGAGGTGCTTCGAAATGATGAACTTTAGCAATAGTGCATACTTGGGGAGAATACTTTTATCTTGAAATTTAGTGAAGGGATCATCTTATAATGCTCCCGCCGTTCTAAGCAAAATAAGATGCATAAAGGATAAACATCACATGCAATCAAAATATGTGACATGATCTGGCCATCATCATCTTGTGCTTTTGATCTCCATCTCCAAAGCATCGTCATGATCTCCATCGTCACTGGCTCGACACTTTGATCTGCATCATTGCATCATGGTCGTCTCGCCAACTATTGCTTCTACAACTATCGCTAACGCATAGTGATAAAGTAAAGCAATTACATGGCGTTTGCATTTCATACAATAAAGAGACAACCATAAGGCTCCTGCCGGTTGCCGATAACTTACAAAACATGATCATCTCATACAATAACGTATATCACATCATGTCTTGACCATATCACATCACAACATGCCCTGCAAAAACAAGTTAGACGTCCTCTACTTTGTTGTTGCAAGTTTTACGTGGCTACTACGGGCTTCTAGCAAGAACCGTTCTTACCTATGGCAAAAACCACAACGATGATTTAATAAGTTTGCTATTTTAACCTTCTTCAAGGACCGGCCGCAGTCAAATTTGATTCAACTAAAGTAGGAGAAACAAACACCCGCCAACCACCTTTATGCAAAACTAGTTGCATGTCTGTCGGTGGAACCGGTCTCATGTACGTGGACATGTAAGGTTGGTTCGGGCCGCTTCATCTTACAATACCGAATCAAAATAAGACGTTGGTGGTAAGTAGTATGACTATCACCGCCCACAACTCTTTGTGTTCTACTCGTGCATATCATCTACGCATAGACCTGGCTCATGATGCCACTGTTGGGGAATGTTGCATGGAAAAAAAAATTCTACACACACGCAAGATCTATCCATGGGGATGCATAGCTACGAGAGGGGAGAGCATCTTCATACCCTTGAAGATCGCTAAGCGGAAGCGTTTATCAACGCAGTTGATGTAGTCGTACACCTTCACGACCAGTCCCGATCAAGTATCAAACGTACGTTGATACGTCTCCAACGTATCTATAATTTTTGATTGTTCCATGCTGTTATATTATCATTCTTGTATGTTTTACAATCATTTTATAATCATTTTATATCATTTTTTGGTACTAACCTATTGACATAGTGCCCAGTGCTAGTTGCTATTTTCTGCATGTTTTTTACATCGCAGGAAATCAATACCAAACGGAGTCCAAACGCACCGAAACTTTTTGTGGAAATTTTTTGGACCAGAAGACATCTAGTGGGCCGGATAAGCACCTGAGGGGTGCTCCGAGGGGAGCATAACCCACCAGGGCGCGCTTGGAGGCCCAGGCGCGCCCAGGTGGGTTGTGCCCACCTCGGGAGCCTCCCGCACCACCTCTTTGCTCTATAAATACCCCAATATTCCAGAAACCCTAGGGGAGTCGACGAAAATCACTTCCAGCCGCCGCAAGTTCCAGAACCACCGGATCCAATCTAGACACCATCACAGAGGGGTTCATCATCCTCATTGGTGCCTCTCCGATGATGCGTGAGTAGTTCATTGTAGACCTTCGGGTCCGTAGTTAGTAGCTAGATGGCTTTCTCTCTCTCGTTTGATTCTCAATACAATGGTCTCTTGGAGATCCATATGATGTAACTCTTTTTTGCGGTGTGTTTGTTGGGATCCGATGAACTTTGAGTTTATGATCAGATATATCTTTTTATCCATGAAAGTTATTTGAGTCTTCTTTGATCTCTTATATGCATGATTGCTTATAGCCTCGTATTTCTTCTCCGATATTTGGGTTTTGTTTGGCCAACTTGATCTATTTATCTTGCAATGGGAAGAGGTGCTTTGTGATGGGTTCGATCTTACGGTGCTTGATCCCAGTGACAAAAAGGGAAACGACACGTATGTATCGTTGCCATTAAGGATAACAAGATGGGGTCTATTTCTACATAAATAGATCTTGTCTACATCATGTCATTGTTCTTATTGCATTACTCCATTTCTCCATGAACTTAATACACTAGATGCATGCTGGATAGCGGTCGATGTGTGGAGTAATAGTAGTAGATGCAGGCAGGAGTCGGTCTACTAATCTTGGATGTGATGCCTATATAATGATCATTGACTGGATATCGTCATGAGTATTTGAAGTTCTATCAATTGCTCAACAGTAATTTGTTTCCACCGTTTGCTATTTTTCTCGAGAGAAGCCACTAGTGAAAACTACGACCCCCGGGTCTCTTCTTTACTATATTTGCCTTCAAGATCTATTTTGCTATTCACTCTTTTATTTGTTTTCAACTTTTATTTTCAGATCTATTTATCCAAAAACCCAAAAATACCTTGCTGAATTTTATTTGCTTTTATTTGCATCTTTCAATGTACTACAATTTTATCTATCTCGTTACCCGAAAGGGATTGACAACCCCTTTAACACGTCAGGTTGCAAGTATTTGTTCTTTGTGTGCAGTAGCTGTTTACATGGTGTTGCGTGGTTCTCCTACTGGTTCGATAACCTTGGTCTCTTCACTGAGGAAAATACCTACCGTCGCTGTGCTGCATCATCCCTCCCTCTCTGGGAAAAAACCGATGTAGATCTAGCAGACATCAAGAGGAGTTTCTAGCGCCGTTGCCGGGGAGACATCATCAACATCAACCAGGTTCCTAATCACAAATCTCATCTCCTTGCAATTTACATTATTTGCCATTTGCCTCTCGTTTTCCTCTCCCCCACTTCACAAAAATTTGCCGTTTTATTCGCCCTCTTTTTCGTTGGCCGTTTTCTCGTCAGGTCTGTTTTTGAGTGCAATCTTGTTTGCGTAGTCATGCTGCCTCAAAGAAAATATTATGATGTTCCCTACCGAAATATTTTGCTTGAAATTGAGAAAAGTACTAAGGAATATATGACTACACAATTTGAGCATAATAAGTATTTCACCGAAGAACTTAAGGAACACTCCGTTGTGCTAGATGCTATAACAAAACAACTTGATGATATTAGTAAAGAAGTTTGCAATCTCTAATCTAAGTATGCTTTTGCTGAAAGTTTGCTAGGTAAAATATCCGATGCACAAGCTACCCTAGTAAACCAAATGGCCGCTAAACCAATCTCGTTAAAGGATAAAAGTGATGAAGATCTTAAAACGATTGGTGTTTCTTCTATTGATTCCTTGTTTAGTAAAATTAAGATTGATGATAAAGGGACTGGAGAAGAGTCAACTTTAGCTAGAAGGCGTCCCGATAATTTGGAGGGTGAAAATCTTGTTGAAAATTTTGATAAAAGTGGGTTTGAAGAGGTCAAGACTTTAACTAGTGATGTGCCCACTATTTTGGATTACAAAGACTTTAATTATGATAGTTGCTCTTTGGTTGATTGTATTTCTTTGTTGCAATCCATGATAAATTCATCCCATGCCTATGAACAAAATAAAGCTTTTACTAAACATATTGTTGATGCTATGATGAAAGCTTTTGAAGAAAAGTTGGAATTAGAAGTTTCAATTCCTAGAAAACTACATGATGAATGGGAACCTACTATCAAACTCAAGATTAAAAATTATAAGTGTTTTGCTTTATGTGACTTGGGTGCTAGTGTTTCTACAATTCCTAAATCTTTGTGTGATATACTTGGTCTTACCGATATTGAAGAATGCTCTTTAAATTTGCACTTGGCGGATTCTACTATTAAAAAGCCTATGGGAAGAATTAATGATGTTCTCATTCTTGCAAATAGGAATTATGTGCCCATAGATTTTATTGTTCTTGATATTGATTGCAATCCGTCTTGCCCAATTATTCTTGGTAGACCGTTTTTACGTACTATTGGTGCCGTGATTGATATGAAAGAAGGCAATATTAAATTTCAATTTCCACTAAGGAAGGGTATGGAGCACTTCCCTAGGACAAAAATTAGACCACCTTATGAATCAATCATGAGGGCATCTTATGGATCTCGAAACAAAGTTGACAACACGTAGATCTTTTGCGTTATGCCTAGCTAGGGGCGTAAAACGATAGCGCTCGTTGGGAGGCAACCCAACTTATATCTTTTTGCTTTTTGGTTTTCTTGCTGTTTTCAATAAAATACCCAATTATGCCTTTGATTAGATGTGTTTTTGTGGTTTAAATTAGTGTTTGTGACAAGCAAGGCCTTTGGGTTGATTTGGGTGATAGTAGATTTGATCTTGCTGAAAAACAGAAACTTTTGCACTCAGGAAAACAATTCTTATTTTTTACCAAAGAGTGATTTTGAGTTGATTATTTTTTCAGAAGATTAATAAACAAATTTCTCACGTTTTCCTAATTTTTCAGAATTTTTTGAGTTATATAAGTATTCGAAGTTTTCAGATTGCTACAGACTGTTCTGTTTTTGACAGATTCTGTTCTCTTTGCATTGTGTGCTTGTTTTGATGATTCTATGGTTTTCTTTGAAGAGTTTTTGCCATAGAAAAGTTGGAATACAGTAGATATAATGCAAAAATAAAATATGAATGGGTTTGCAACAGTACTTAAAGTAGTGATTTGTTTTCTTATACTAACGGATCTCACGAAGGTTTTGTTGAGTTTTGTGTGATTGAAGTTTTCAAGTTTTGGGTGATATTACGATGGAAGAAGGAATAAGGATTAGCAAAAGGCTAAGCTTGGGGATGCCCGAGGCACCCCAAGATAATATTCAAGAAGTATCAAGAAACTAAGCTTGGGGATGCCCCCGAGTGGCATCCCCTCTTTCTTCTAATGACCATCGGTATTTTACTTGGAACTATATTTTTATTCGTCACATATTATGAGTTTTGCTTGGAGCATCTTGCATGATTTGAGTCTTTGCTTGTTTTGATTTTTATTTTAAGTCTTGAATCCTTGCTGGACACACCTTTTTGAGAGAGCCAAAAACTATGCTATGCTTGCTCCTATGCTTCACTTAAATTTTTAGAGCCTTGGAATTGCTCTAGTGCTTCACTTATATCTTTTTGAGCACGGTGTGCTTTGTTATTTTTGAAGAAATGCTCTCATGCTTCACTTAGATTTATTTGGGAGTTAGTAAAATTTTGAAGAAATTCTCTCTTGCTTCACGTAGATTAATTTGAGAGAAAGAAATATTATGCTCATGTTCTTCACTTATATTTGTTTGAGCTTATTAAAAGCAACATATGAAACTAGTCCCAAAGTGATAGATATCCAAGAAGGATATAATAAATACTTTTATGAAGATCATTGGACAAAATAAACTTAGTTCCTTGTAATAGTTTTGAGATATGATGATAGTGATATGTGAGTCATGTTAATGAGTAATTATGCTTTAGTAAGAATATTGGTGTTAAGGTTTGTGATTCCCTATGCAAGTACGAAAGTCAATAGTTATGCAATGAAATTATATCTTACTTATGGTGCATTATTCGGTGTTACTTATGCTTAATGCTTGCTTACGAGATTATTCATTTCTTGGTTGGGCGCTTCTCAATCTTTTTGCTAGCCTTCATTTGCACTAAGTATGATCACTACTTGTGCATCCAAAACACTTTAAACCAGTTTTGCCATATGAGTCCACTATACCTACCTATATGCGGTATTTCTGTGCCATTCTAAGCAAATTTGTATGTGCCATCTCTAATTTTCAAAATAAATTTCACTTTTGTGTGCTTGTACCGCTCGCGAGGCGGTGAGGGGTAGCCGATATTTTCCATGCTAGATGTGTTATTCTCACGATGAGTGTTTATCCACTTGTCATTGCATGAGAGTACGGCAAAGGTATTAGGGATGCCCAGTCCCGAAATGAAAAATGAATTTACTTTATGTTGTCAAATTATAAATTCCTTGGAAAGTGTTGGTATGGAGGGCACCCGTGGAAACGGCTAGCCATGGAAAGTGAAAGAAATGGTAGATAAAGGAATAAACTTTATTTTCTGTTTGGGAACCGCCTATGATATATCTAGCATGGAAAGTGTTGGGAGCTCTAAGTCGTTTTTGTTGGTGAGAAAAGTATACCTCTCAAAATATTTTTATCTCTCAATTTAAGCTTTGAGCTCTGGCACCTCTACAAATCCCCACTTCCCTCCGTGAAGGGCCTTTCTTTTACTTTATGCAATTTTTATTTTTAATTTGAGTCTCCATCTTCCCTTACAAAGCACCAACTAAGGGGCACTATGATCGTACTTGAGCATTGGGTGTAGCTAATATTCGAGTGTGTTTCATGAATAGATCAATGATTGAGCATGACGCGCTAGGGATAACTTGCTTTAGCATTGATATTTTGAAAGACATGGTTGCTTGTTGATATGCTTGAGTATTTAAGTTATCATGTCAAAACTAGACTATTGCTTTGAACCATATAAAAGTCCAAAATTTCCATGCTATTAAGGAAAGAATATGTGATGAACATGTTAGGCACCATTCCACATCAAAAATTCTGTTTTTATCATTTACCTACTCGAGGACGAGCAGGAATTAAGCTTGGGGATGCTGATATGTCGCCAACGTATCTATAATTTTTGATTGTTCCATGCTGTTATATTATCATTCTTGGATGTTTTACACTCATTTTATAATCATTTTATATCATTTTTTGGTACTAACCTATTGGCATAGTGCCCAGTGCCAGTTGCTGTTTTCTGCATGTTTTTTACATCGTAGGAAATCAATACCAAACGGAGTCCAAACGCAGCGAAACTTTTTGTGGATTTTTTTGGACCACAAGACATCCAGTGGGCCGGAGAAGCACCTGGGGGGGTGCTCCGAGGGGAGCACAACCCACCAGGGAGCGCCTGGAGGCCCAGGCACGCCCTAGTGGGTTGTGCCCACCTCGGGAGCCTCCCGCACCTCCTATTTGCTCTATAAATACCCCAATATTCCAGAAACCCTGGGGGAGTCGACGAAAATCAATTCCAGCCGCCGCAAGTTCCAGAACCACCAGATCCAATCTAGACACCATCACGGAGGGGTTCATCATCCTCATTGGTGCCTCTTCGATGATGCGTGAGTAGTTCATTGTAGACCTTCGGGTCCGTAGTTAGTAGCTAGATGGCTTTCTCTCTCTCGTTTGATTCTCAATACAATGGTCTCTTGGAGATCCATATGATGTAACTCTTTTTTGCGGTGTGTTTGTTGGGATCCGATGAACTTTGAGTTTATGATCAGATATATCTTTTTATCCATGAAAGTTATTTGAGTCTTCTTTGATCTCTTATATGCATGATTGCTTATAGCCTCGTATTTCTTCTCCGATATTTGGGTTTTGTTTGGCCAACTTGATCTATTTATCTTGCAATGGGAAGAGGTGCTTTGTGATGGGTTCGATCTTACGGTGCTTGATCCCAGTGACAGAAAGGGAAACAACATGTATGTATCATTGCCATTAAGGATAACAAGATGGGGTCTATTTCTACATAAATAGATCTTGTCTACATCATGTCATCATTCTTATTGCATTACTCTGTTTCTCCATGAACTTAATACACTAGATGCATGCTGGATAGCGGTCGATGTGTGGAGTAATAGTAGTAGATGCAGGCAGGAGTTGGTCTACTAATCTTGGACGTGATGCCTATATAATGATCATTGCCTGGATATCGTCATGAGTATTTGAAGTTCTATCAATTGCCCAACAGTAATTTGTTTCCACCGTTTGCTATTTTTCTCGAGAGAAGCCACTAGTGAAAACTACGGCCCCCGGGTCTCTTCTTTAATATATTTGCATTCAAGATCTATTTTGCTATTCGCTCTTTTATTTCTTTGCAACTTGTAGTTTTAGATCTATTTATCCAAAAACCCAAAAATACCTTGCTAAATTTTATTTGCATCTTTCAATCTACTACAATTTTATCTATCTCGTTACCTGAAAGGGATTGACAAGCCCTTTAACACGTCGGGTTGCAAGTATTTGTTCTTTGTGTGCAGGAGCTGTTTATGTGGTGTTGCGTGGTTCTCCTACTGGTTCGATAACCTTGGTCTCATCACTGAGGGAAATACCTACCGTCGCTGTGCTGCATCATCCCTCCCTCTCTGGGGAAAAACCGACGTAGTTCTAGTAGACATCATACGGCACCTCCGCGTTCAGCACACGTTCAGCTCAATGATGTCCTCGCCTTCTTGATCCAGCAAGAGGGGCTAAGTAGTAGATGAGTTCCAGCAGCACGATAGCGTGGTGACAGTGTTGGTGAAGAACAATCTCCGCAGGGCTTCGCCAAGCACAACGGAAACTATGACTGAGGATAAACTAGAGGGACGGGGTTTCCGGCACAAGGCTTGGTGTATCTTGATGTGTCTTGGGTGCTAGCCCTGCCCCTCTATTTATATGTTGAGCCCTGGGGTCAAAACTTGGAGTAAAAGCCTCCTCAAAGTCGGTTTTGCCCAAAAGGCAAGAGTCCTCAGACTCCAGGGCCAGACGCCAGGGACCCTGGCATCTGGCCTCTAGTCTCCACAAAACTTCCTTTTGCACTTTCCAAAAACCTCGTGGGCTTTACCCCTTGGCCCAAATAAAGTGTTCTCGCACCTGATCATTTCGGAAAACATCCGAAAACCCTTCCGAAGACCAAACACTATTATCCCATATATCAATCTTTACCTTCGGACCATTTCGGAGCTCCTCGTCATGTCCGTGATCTCATCCGGGACTCCGAACAACATTCGGTCACCAACATACATAACTCATATAATACTATATCGTCAACAAACGTTAAGCGTGCGGACCCTACGGGTTTGAGAACTATGTAGACATGACTGAGACTACTCTCCGGTCAATAACCAATAGCAGAACCTGGATGCCCATATTGGTTCCTACATATTCTATGAAGATCTTTATCGGTCGAAACTTATGACAACATATGTAATTCCCTTTGTCCATCGGTATGTTACTTGCCCAAGATTCGATCATCGGTATCTCTATACCTAGTTCAATCTCGTTACTGGCAAGTCTCTTTACTTATTCCATAATACATCATCTCGTAACTAACTCCTTAGTCATTTGCTTGCAAGCTTTATGATGTGTATTGCCGAGAGGGCCCAGAGATACCTCTACGATACTCGGAGTGACAAATCCTAATCTCGATCTATGGCAACTCAACAAACACCTTCGGAGATACCTGTAGAGCATCTTTATGATCACCCAGTTACGTTGTGATGTTTGATAGCACACAAGGTATTCCTCCGGTATCCGGGAGTTGCATAATCTCATAGTTGAAGGAATATGTATTTGACATGAAGAAAGCAATAGCAATAAACTGAACGATCAGTATCCTACGCTAACGGATGGGTCTTTTCCATTACATCATTCTCCTAATTATGTGATCCCGTTATCAAATGATAACACATGTCTATGGTTAGGAAACCTTAACCATCTTTGATCAACGAGCAAGTCTAGTAGAGGCTCACTAGGGACACGGTATTTGTTATGTATTCACACATGTATTTAAGTTTCCGATCAATACAATTCTAGCATGAATAATAAACCTTTATCATGAATAAGGAAATATAAAATAACAACTTTATTATTGCCTCTAGGGCATATTTCCTTCATTAGCTACTCATCTTGGTGTCCCTATAAGGGAAAATGATGCTCAGTTGCCACCTGCTTTCCTTGATTACAATGCTATGGTACGTTACCAGTTTCTTGAGAGGAACGAATAGTCCCTCCTGTACCGACTAATCTTTGATAGGGAGCGTGTCTTCTGTATTATGCTTCCTGCTCCTACCTTCTTTAACTTTCATGTAAAACAAAGATACTTCATAACCAGAGAGGAGGCAAACGAATATGAGAGAGCAGGGGAGGCCGCTCGCCTCCATGAGGCAGCCCTCCAAGTGGTAGCTGCCGCAGCCCAGTACAACACCTATTACAACTTTGGATATCCGTCAGGCCAGCCGTGGCCCTAGACCAACTTAGGCCAAAAGCCGAAGCTTGGGGGAGTACGTATTTCTCACCGACATTACATTCATGTTCACACACTCATTTCATTTGTCGGTGTTCATACTTTTTCAGTGTATTGTCCATGTTAGTTTATAAGGGGGGCGCCACTTGGGGGAGGACCCCAAGTAGGATTCGGCCTACTTGGGGCGCCTCCTGGTAGCCTCCCCTCTCCCCCACCTATATATATGTGGGAGGGGGCGCCTAGCAGATCCAGAACATTGTCTTAGCCGTGTGCGGCGCCCCCCCTCCACCGTTTACACCCCCGGTCATATTTTCGTAGTGCTTAGGCGAAGCCCTGCGGAGATAACTTCACCATCACCATCACCACGCCATCGTGCTGCTGGAACTCATCCACTACCTCGCCGTCTTGCTGCATCAAGAAGGCGTGGACGTCACCAAGCTGAATGTGTGCTGAACGCGGAGGTGCCATATGTTTGGTACTCGGTCGGTTGGATCACGAAGAAAGTTCGACTACATCAACCGCGTTGTCAAACGCTTCTGCTTACGGTCTACGAGGGTACATAGACACACTCTCCCCTCTCGTTGCTATGCATCTCCTTGATAGATCTTGCGTGTGCGTAGAATTTTTTTGTTTTCCGTGCATAGTTTCCCAACAGTGGCATCAGAGCTAGGTCTATGCGTAGATGATATGCACGAGTAGAACACAAAGGAGTTGTGGGCGGTGATGTTCATACTGCTTACCACCAACGTCTTATTTTTGATTCAGCAGCATTGTGGGATGATGTGGCCCGGACCAACCTTACATGTCCACGTACATGAGACCGGTTCCACCGACAGACATGCAACTAGTTGCATAAAGGTGGCTAGCGGGTGTCTGTTTCTCCTACTTTAGTTGAATCGAATTTGACTGCGGCTGGTCCTTGAAGAAGGTTAAAATAGCAAACTTGATAAATCACCGTTGTGGTTTTTGCCGTAGGTAAGAACGGTTCTTGCTAGAAGCCCGTAGCAGCCACGTAAAGCTTGCAACAACAAAGTAGAGGACGTCTAACTTGTTTTTGCAGGGCATGTTGTGATGTGATATGGTCAAGACATGATGTGATATACGTTATTGTATGAGATGATCATGTTTCGTAAGTTATCGGCAACCGGCAGGAGCCTTATGGTTGTCTCTTTATTGTATGAAATGCAAACGCCATGTAATTGCTTTACTTTATCACTATGCGTTAGCGATAGTTGTAGAAGCAATAGTTGGCGAGACGACCACGACGCGACGATGGAGATCAAAGTGTCGAGCCGATGACGACGGAGATCATGACGATTCTTTGGAGATGGAGACCAAAAGCACAAGATGATGATGGCCATATCATGTCACATATTTTGATTGCATGCGTTGTTTATCCTTTATGCATATTCTTTTGCTTAGAACGACAATAGCATTATAAGATGATGCCTTCACTAAATTTCAAGATAAAAGTGTTCTCCCTGAGTATGCACCATTGCTAAAGTTCGTCGTTTTGAAGCACCACATGATGATCGAGTGTGATAGACTTTACATTCACATACAACGGGTGTAAGCCAGATTTACACATGCGAAATACTTGGGTTAAACTTGACGAGCCTAGCATGTACAGACATGGTCTCAGAACACTGGAGACCGAAAGGTCGAACATGAGTCATATAGTAGATATGATCAACATGAAGATGTTCAGCATTGAAGACTACTCCATCTCACATGATGATCGGACATGGTTTAGTTGATTTGGATCATGTATCACTTAGATAACTTGATGAATGTTAATTTAAGTGGGAGTACATTAGTAATTTGATTAATTGAACTTAATTTATCATGAACTTAGTCCTGATAGTATTTGCAAATTTATGTTCTTAGCTCGCAATATAGCTCCCCTAATTTTGATATGTTCCTAGAGAAAACTAAGTTGAAAGATGATAGTAGCAATGATGCGGACTAGGTCCGTGATCTGAGGATTATCCTCATTGCTGCACAGAAGAATTATGTCCTTAATGCACCGCTAGGTGACAAACCTATTGCAGGAGCAGATGCATATGTTATGAACGTTTGGCAAGCTCGATATGATGACTACTTAATAGTTTAGTGCGCCATGCTTTACGGCTTAGAACCGGGACTTCAAAAACGTTTTGAACACCGCGGAGCATACGAGATGTTCCAAGAGCTGAAATTGGTATTTCAAACTCATGCCCGTGTCGAGAGGTATGAGACCTTTGACAAGTACTTTTCCTGCGAAATGGAGGAGAATAGCTCAGCCAGTGAGCATGTGCTCAGAATGTCTGAGTACTACAATCGCTTGAATCAAGTGGGAGTTAATCTTCCAGATAAGATAGTGATTGACAGAGTTCTCTAATCACTATCACCAAGCTACTAGAACTTCGTGATGAACTATAATATGCAAGGGATGACAAAAACGATTCACGATCTCTTCGCGACGCTAAAATCGGCAAAGGTAGAAATCAATAAAGAGCATCAAGTGTTGATGGTTAACAAGACCACTAGTTTCAAGAAAAAGGGCAAGGGAAAGAAAGGGAACTTCAAGAAGAATGGCAAGCAAGTTGCCACTCCCCTGAAGAAGCCCAAAGCTGGACCTAAGCCTGAAACTGAGTGCTTCTACTCCAAAGGGAATGGTCACTGGAAGCGGAACTACCCCAAATACTTGCCGGATAAGAAGGATGGCAAAGTGAACAAAGGTATATTTGATATACATATTATTGATGTGTACCTTACTAATGCTCGTAGCAGCCCCTGGGTATTTGATACTGGTTCAGTTGCTAAGATTAGTAATTCGAAACAGGAGTTGCAGAATAAACAGAGACTAGTTAAGGGCGAGGTGACGATGTGTGTTGGAAGTGATTCCAAGGTTGATACGATAACCATCGCACACTCCCTCTACATTCAGGATTAGTGTTGAACCTAAATAAATGTCATTTGGTGTTTGCGTTGAGCATGAATATGATTGGATCATGTTTATTGCAATACGGTTATTCATCTAAGTTAGAGAATAATTGTTGTTCTATTTACATGAATAAAACCTTCTATGGTCTTACACCCAGTGTGAATGGTTTATTGAATTTCGATCGTAGTGGTACACATATTCATAATATTGATGCCAAAAGATGCAAAATTGATAATGATAGTGCAACATATTTGTGGCACTGCCGTTTAGGTCGTATAGGTGTAAAGCGCATGAAGAAACTCCATGCGGATGGGCTTTTGGAATCACTTGATTATGAATCATTTGATACTTGCGAACCATGCCTCATGGGCAAGATGACTAAAACTCCGTTCTCTGGAACAATGGAGCGAGCTAATGACTTATTGGAAATAATACATACCAATGTATGCGGTCCGATGAGTGTTGAAGCACGCGGCGGGTATCGTTATTTTCTGACCTTCACAGATGATTTGAGTAGGTATGGGTATATCTACTTAATGAAACACAAGTCTGAAACATTTGAAAAGTTCAAAGAATTTCAGAGTGAAGTGGAGAATCATCGTAACAAGAAAATAAAAGTTTCTATGATCTGATCGCGGAGGAGAATATTTGAGTTACGAGTTTGGCCTTCATTTAAAACAATGTGGAATTGTTTCATAACTCACGCCACCTGGAACACCACAGCGTAATGGTTTGTCCGAACATCGTAACCGTACTTTATTAGATATGGTGCGATCTATGATGTCTCTTACCGATTTACCACTATCATTTTGGGGTTATGCATTAGAGACAGCCGCATTCATTTTAAATAGGGCACCGTCTAAATCCGTTGAGATGACATCGTATGAACTGTGGTTTGGCAAGAAACCTAAGCTGTCATTACTTAAAAGTTTGGGGATGTGACGCTTATATCAAAAGGCTTCAGCCTGATAAGCTCGAACCCAAAGAGGAGAAGTGCGTCTTCATAGAATACCCTAAAGAAACTATTGGGTACACCTTTTACCACAGATCCGAAGGAAAGATCTTTGTTGCTAAGAATGGGTCCTTTCTAGAGAAGGAGTTTCTCTCGAAAGAAGTGAGTGGGAGGAAA
The DNA here is from genome assembly GCA_011799875.1 of Thinopyrum elongatum. Taxonomy (NCBI): domain Eukaryota; kingdom Viridiplantae; phylum Streptophyta; class Magnoliopsida; order Poales; family Poaceae; genus Thinopyrum; species Thinopyrum elongatum. Next base: position 134,970,181 of record CM022303.1, read on the forward strand.
GTAGAACTTGATGAGGTAATTGTACCTTCTCTCAAATTGGAAAGTAGCACATCACAGAAAACCGTTCCCATGATGCCTACACCAACTAGAGAGGAAGCTAATGATGATGATCATGAAACTTCAGATCAAGTTACTACTGAAGTTTGTAGGTCGACCAGAGCACAATCCGCACCAGAGTGGTACGGTAATCCTGTCCTGGAAGTCATGTCACTAGACCAAGGCAAACCTACGAACTATGAAGAAGCTATGATGAGCCCAGATTCCGACAGATGGCTTGAGGCCATGAAATCTGAGATAGGATCCATGTATGAGAACAAAGCATGGACTTTGGTGGACTTGCCCGATGATCGGCAAGCCATAGAAAATAAATGGATCTTCAAGAAGAAGACTAACACTGATGGTAATGTTACTGCCTACAAAGCTCGACTTGTTGCGAAAGGTTTTTGACAATTTCAAGGAGTTGACCACGATGAGACTTTCTCACCCGTAGCGATGCTTAAGTCTGTCCGAATCATGTTAGCAATTGCCGCATTTTATGATTATGAAATCTGGCAAATGAAAGTCAAAACTGCATTCCTTAATGGATTTCTTAAAGTAGAGTTGTATATGATGCAACCAGAAGGTTTTATCGATCCTAAAGTTGCTAACAAAGTGTGCAAGCTCCAGCGATCCATCTATGGACTGGTGCAAGCATCTCGGAGTTGGAATATACGCTTTGATGAGGTTATCAAAGCATATGGTTTTATACAGACTTACGACGAAGCCTGTATTTACAAGAAAGTGAGTGGGAGCTCTGTAGCATTTTTTATATTATATGTAGATGACATATTGTTGATTGGAAAAGATATAGAATTTCTGGATAGCATAAAAGGATATTTGAATAAGAATTTTTCTATGAAAGACCTCGGTGAAACTACTTACGTATTGAGCATCAAGATCTATAGGGATAGATCGATACGTTTAATAGGACTTTCACAAAGCACATAACTTGACAAAGTTTTGAAGAAGTTCAAAATGGATCAGTCAAAGAAAGGGTTCTTGCCTGTATTCAAGGTCTGAAGTTGAGTAAGACTCAAAACCCGACCACGGCAGAAGATAGAGAGAGAATGAAAGTCATTCCATATGCCTCAGCCATAGGTTCTATAAAGTATGCTATGCTGTGTACCAGACCTATTGTGTACCTTGCCATGAGTTTGGCAAGGGGTTACAATAGTGATTCAGGAGTAGATCACTAGACAACGGTCAAAATTATCCTTAGTTACCTAAGAAGGACTAAGGAGATATTTCTCGGTTATGGAGGTGATAATGAGTTCATCGTAAAGGGTTACGTCGATGCAAGCTTTGACTCCGATTCATATGACTCTGAGTCTCGATCTGGATACATACTGAAAGTGGAGCAATTAGCTAGAGTAGCTCCATGAAGAGCATTGTAGACATAGAAATTTGCAAAATACATACGGATCTGAATGTGACAGACCCGTTGACTAAACTTCTCTCACAAGCAAACCATGATCACACCTTAGTACTCTTTGGGTGTTAATCACATGGCGATGTGAACTAGATTATTGACTCTAGTAAACTCTTTGGGTGTTGGTCACATGGCGATGTGAACTATGGGTGTTAAATCACATGGTGATGTGAACTAGATTATTGACTCTAGTGCAAGTGGGAGACTGAAGGAAATATGCCCTAGAGGCAATAATAAAGTTGTTATTTTATATTTCCTTATTCATGATAAAGGTTTATTATTCATGATAGAATTTTATTGATCGGAATCTTAAATACATGTGTGAATACATAAACAAATACCGTGTCCCTAGTAAGCCTCTACTAGACTAGCTCGTTGATCAAAGATGGTTAAGGTTTCCTAACCATTGACATGTGTTGTCATTTGATAATGGGATCACATCATTAGGAGAATGATGTGATGGACAAGACCCATCCATTAGCTTAGCATGATGATCGTTCAGTTTATTGCTATTGCTTTCTTCAAGTCAAATACATATTCCTTCGACTGTGAGATTATGCAACTCCCGGAACCGGAGGAATACCTTTTGTGCTATCAAATGTCACAACGTAACTCGGTGATCATAAAGATGCTCTACAGGTATCTCCGAAGGTGTTTGTTGAGTTGGCATAGATCGAGATTAGTATTTGTCACTACGAGTATGATACGTCTCCGTCGTATCTACTTTTCCTAACGCTTTTCCTCTTGTTTTGGACTCTAATTTGCATGATTTGAATGAAACTAACCTGGACTGACGCTGTTTTCAGCAGAACTACCATGGTGTTGTTTTTGTACAGAAATAAAAGTTCTCGGAATGGAATGAAACTTTGCGAGGAATTTTTATACAATAAAAAAAATACTGGAGCCAAGAACCACAGGAGGGGGGCACCTGGGTGGGCACAACCCACCAGGGCGCGCCCCCCTCTAGGCGCGCCCAGGTGGGTTGTCCCTACCTGGTGGCCCCGCAGACCCTGAAATCGACGCTATAAAATCACATTTTTCTAGAAAAAAATCAGGGAGAAAGAATTATTGCGTTCCGCGAGATGGAGCCACCGACACCTCCTGTTCTTCATTGGGAGGCCAGATCTGGAGTCCGTTTGGGGCTCCGGAGAGGGGGATCTTCGATCTTCGTCATCACCAACCCTTCTCCATCACCAATTCCATGATGCTCCCCACTGAGAGTGAGTAATTCCTTCGTAGGCTCGCTGGTCGGTGAGAAGTTGGATGAGATTCATCATATAATCGAGTTAGTTTTGTTAGGGCTTGATCCCTAGTATCCATTATGTTCTGAGATCGATGTTGCTATGACTTTGCCATGCTTAATGCTTGTCACTTTGGGCCCGGGTGCCATGATTTCAGATCTGAACGATTTATGTTATCACCATTATATCCATGTTCTAGATCCGATCTTGCAAGTTATAGTCACCTACTACGTGTTATGATCCGGCAACCCCGGAGTGACAATAGTCGGGACCGTCCCGGTGATGACCGTAGTTTGAGGAGTTCATGTATTCATCGTGTGTTAATGCTTTGTTCCGGTTCTCTATTAAAAGGAGGCCTTAATATCCCTTAGTTTCCAATATGGACCCCGCTGCCACGGGAGGGTAGGACAAAAGATGTCATGCAAGTTCTTTCCATAAGCACGTATGACTATTTATGGAATACATGCCTACATTTTATTTTTCTTCCTAGTTTAAATTCTTGTAGCACTAAAAAGAAAAACCCAAAAAGATTTCCTTTTGCTTGTTGGGAGCTTTCCCGTGTAAATAGTTTTCTCATTTTTGTTTTTCCCCTTTTATTTGCTTTCCTTCAGAAAACCAAAAACTCCAAAAATATTTCAGTGTGTTTCTCTAAACTTCTTTTCTTTTATTGAGTCATACCAAGGAGAAGACCACGATGAAAATGTTGAGTGGCTCTCATATGCATTATTATTAATCTAACAAAGAGCCCAATTTACCTTGTCTTCTCCTTTTGAATAAAATGTTTGCAGATTCCAGCTTAGTCCACGGCACTCTTGCACTATTATTATTTTCAAACCGTTTGGTCGTCCAAGTGAAAGGCAATAATGACAATATTTGATGAACTGGCCGTGGCAGAGAGAAACGGGTATGAACTCGACTTCTTCTATTTTTGTAAATATGTTTAACCTAGTATCCATGATTCAGCCTATTATGATCAAACATGTTTGCAATGACAATTAGAGATTATAGTTTCTCATGCCATGCATAAGTAACTAGGAGTGGATAATGATTTATCTTGGATGTCAACATTGCGTTAAAATGATTATGATGTAGTATGATGATATGGTATCCTCCTCTGAATGTTCGAGTGGCTTGACTTGGCACATGTTCATGCATGTAGTTGAATCAAAACCAACATAGCCTCTATGATATCTATGTTCATGGTGTTCATATCCTACTCATGCTAGTATCCAATGTTACTTATGCATAATGCATGTTCATGACCGTTGTTGCTCTCTAGCTGGCCGCTTCTCAACATATTTGCTAGCCTTCGCGTGTACTAGGTGGGAATTCTGCTTGTACATGAAAAACCTTGAACCCAAATTATTCCAGATGAGTCCAACATACCTACCTATATGCGGTATTACCCTGCCGTCCTAAGTAAATTTGCATGTGCCACCTCTAAAAAACTTCAAATAAATATCCTTTTTGTGTGCCTGGATTGTTCATAGAGCGACAGGAGGTAGTTGGTATCTTCCATGCTAAGCGGGTTATTCTCATGATGAGTGTTTATTTGCTCGTCCTTGCACGAGAGGGGCGGTAATAGGGATTCCCAGTCCCGAACTCAAAATGCAAATAATTAAACAAAACTCCCCCGGGACTGTTGTTGGTATGGACGGCACCCATTGTTTCGGACAAGCCGTGGAGTGTGAATGTTGGTGGAGGGGGAGTAAACCTTTACTTTTATCGCTTGGGAACCGCCACTATTGTGTTTAGCATGGAAGATATTGATAACTGATGGTCGCGAAGTAAACAAGAAGGGTGCATCTCTCAAAATTTCATTTACCTCTGTTTTTAAAACGTGAGCTCTGGCACCTCTGCAAATCATTGCTTCCCTCTGTGAAGGGACTATCTATTTACTTTTATGTTGTGTCATCACCTTCTCAAATAAGCGCCAGAACCTGAGAGCACTGTTGTCATGCTTATGCATTTGTGTAGCTAATGTTGGGTGCATCATGACCGGATCTTTTCTACCATGAATTACAATGTTTAGTCGCTGGTCAAACTTTGGAGGTGCTCTGCATTTATGTTTTGCGGTCTCAGAAAGGGCTAGCGAGATACCACTATTGTCATATTATATCATGTTTGTTTTAATAACGTGTTGTTGTTCGAGATATCTTATTATTGCTCGCTAGCTGATTATGTCATTGTTATGAGTTAATATAATTTTTAAGAGTTATTGTCAACATGGTTGGTTATAATCTTTGCTGAAAACCTGGGTGCTACTTAAGCTTATTTATGCAAACAAGAGCAAAAGAGTTCATAAAAGTTTTTCTTTTTCACTTTCAGTTTATCAACTGAATTGCTTGAGGACAAGCAAAGGTTTAAGCTTGGGGGAGTTGATACGTCTCCATTGTATCTACTTTTCCTAACGCTTTTCCTCTTGTTTTGGACTCTAATTTGCATGATTTGAATGAAACTAACCCGGACTGACGCTGTTTTCAGTAGAACTACCATGGTGTTGTTTTTGTGCAGAAATAAAAGTTCTCAGAATGGAACGAAACTTTGCGAGGAATTTTTATACAATAAAAGAAAAATACTGGAGCCAAGAACCACCAGAGGGGGGCACCTGGGTGGGCACAACCCACCAGGGCGCGCCCCCCCTCCAGGCGCGCCCAGGTGGGTTGTCCCCACCTGGGGGCCCCGCAGACCCTGAAACCGACGCTATAAAATCACATTTTTCCAGAAAAAATCAGGGAGAAAGAATTATCGCATTCCGCGAGACGGAGCCGCCGCCACCTCCTATTCTTCATCGGGAGGCCAGATCTGGAGTCCGTTTGGGGCTCCGGAGAGGGGGATCTTCGATCTTCGTCATCACCAACACTTCTCCATCGCCAATTCCATGATGCTCCCCACCGGGAGTGAGTAATTCCTTCGTAGGCTCGCTGGTCGGTGAGGAGTTGGATGTGATTCATCATGTAATCAAGCTAGTTTTGTTAGGGCTTGATCCCTAGTATCCATTATGTTCTGAGATCGATGTTGCTATGACTTTGCCATGCTTAATGCTTGTCACTTTGGGCCCGGGTGCCATGATTTCAGATCTGCACCATTTATGTTATCACCAATATATCCATGTTCTAGATCCGATCTTGCAAGTTATAGTCACCTACTACGTGTTATGATCCAGCAACCCCGGAGTGACAATAGTCGGGACCACTCCCGGTGATGACCGTAGTTTGAGGAGTTCATGTATTCACCGTGTGTTAATGCTTTGTTCTGATTCTCTATTAAAAGGAGGCCTTAATATCCCTTAGTTTCCAATATGGACCCCACTGCCACGGGAGGGTAGGACAAAAGATGTCATGCAAGTTCTTTCCATAAGCACGTATGACTATTTACGGAATACATGCCTACATTATATTTATGAACTGGAGCTAGTGCCGTATCGCCCTAGGTTATAACTGTCTCATGATGAATATCATCCAACAAATTACCGATCCAATGCCTACGATTTTCCTACATATTGATCTTGCTAAGTTACTACTGCTGCTGTTACTATTGCACTTGCTACGAAACTACTGCTATCACTGTTACTGTTACTGCTGCTGCTACTACTATCAAAACTATCATATTACTGTGCTACTGATCACTTTGCTGCAGATAATTAATCTCCAGGTGTGATTGAATTTACAACTCAGTTGCTAATACTCTCAAATATTCTTTGGCTCCCCTTGTGTCGAATCAATAAATTTGGGTTGAATACTCTACCCTCAAAAACTGTTGCGATCCCCTATACTTGTGGGTTATCAGAGTATCGGAGAGGTATCTCTGGGCCCTCTCGGTAATACACATCATAAGCTTGCAAGCAAATGACTAAGGATTTAGTTACGAGGTGATGTATTACGGAACGAGTAAAGAGACTTGCCGGTAACAAGATTGAACTAGGTATAGAGATACCGACGATCGAATCTCGGGCAAGTAACATACCGATGGACAAAGGGAATTACGTATGTTGTCATAACAGTTTGACCGATAAAGATCTTTGTAGAATATGTACGAGCCAATATGGGCATCCAGGTTCCGCTATTGGTTATTGACTGGAGAGGTGTATCTGTCATGTCGACATAGTTCTCGAACCCGTAGGGTCCGCACGCTTAACGTTCGTTGACGATATAGTGTTATATGAGTTATATGATTTGGTGACCGAGTGTTGTTCGGAGTCCCGAATGAGATCACGGACATGATGAGGAGTCTCAAAATGGTTGAGAGGTAAAGATTGATATATAGGACGATGGTATTCGGACACCGGAATAGTTTCGGAGTGCACCGGGTACTCATCGGGTCACCGGAAGGGGTTCCGTGCACCCCCGGCAAGTGTATGGGCCTTATGGGCCAAAGGGGGGACATACCAGCCCACAAGGGGGCTGGTGTGCCCCTTCCCTTGGCTGGCCGGCCCTAGGGGATGGAAAGGGGAGGGGTGGCCCCTCCTGCCTTTCCCTCCTCAGGAGAGAAAGGAAAGGGGGGGGAGGGCACCTCCTCCTTCCTTCCTCCCGCACTCCAAATAAGGAAGGGGGCGCCACTTGGGGGAGGACCCCAAGTAGGATTCGGCCTACTTGGGGCGCCTCCTGGCAGCCTCCCCCCTCCCCCACCTATATATATGTGAGAGGGGGAGCCTAGCAGATCCAGAACATTGTCTTAGCCGTGTGCGGCGCCCCCCTCCACCGTTTACACCCCCGGTCATATTTTTGTAGTGCTTAGGCGAAGCCCTTCGGAGATAACTTCACCATCACCGTCACCACGCTGTCGTGCTGCCAGAACTCATCCACTACCTCGCCATCTTGCTGGATCAAGAAGGCGTGGACATCACCGAGCTGAACGTGTGCTGAACGCGGAGGTGCCGTATGTTCGGTACTCGGTCGGTTGGATCGCGAAGAAAGTTTGACTACATCAACCGCGTTGTCAAACGCTTCTGCTTATGGTCTACGAGGGTACGTAGACACACTCTCCCCTCTCATTGCTATGCATCTCCTTGATAGATCTTGCGTGTGCGTAGAATTTTTTTTGTTTTCCATGCAATGTTTCCCAACAGTAGTAGTATCAAAAGAAAACCCAAAAAGAATTCTTGTTCTTCTTATGCTTGTTGGGAGCTTTCCCGTGTAAATAGTTTTTCTTGTTCTTGTTTTGCTTTCTTCAGAAAAACAAAAACTCCAAAAATATTTCAGTGTGTTTCTTTGAAATTCTTTTCTTTTCTTTCGGGTCGTAAGGAGAAGACCACGATGAAAATGTTGAGTGGCTCTCATATGCATTATTGTTGATCTAACAAAGATCCCATATTACCTTGTCTTCTCTTTTGAATAAATGTTGCACATTCCAGCTTAGTCCAATGCACGTGCACTCTTATTATTATTCACATCGTTCGGTTGTGCAAGTGAAAGGCAATAATGATGATATATGACGAAATGATTGAGATGGAGAAAAGCTGGTACAAACTCGACCTATTTTGTTTTTGTAAATATGATTAGCTCATCGTTCCTGAATCAGCCTATTATGAATGAAACATGTTTGCAATGACAATTAGAGATTATAGTTACTCATGCCATGCTTAATTAGCTAGGAGTGGATAATGGTTTGTCTTGTGTGCTAACATGCAATTTAAAATGGTTATGATGTGGTATGATAGGATGGTATCGTCCTTTGAATGATTCAAGTGGCTTGACTTGGCACATGTTCACGCATGTAGTTGAAACAAAAACAACATAGCCTCCACGATATTTATGTTCATGGTGATTTATATCCTACTCATGCTTGCATTCAATGTTGGTTAATCTCAATGCATGTTTATGGCTGTTGTCGCTCTCTAGTTGGTCGCTCCTCAATCTTTTGCTAGCCTTCAGTTGTACTAAGCGGGAATACTGCTTGTGCAACCACTTCCTTAAACCCAAAGTTGTTCCATATGAGTCCACCATACCTACCTATATGCGGTATTTACCTGCCGTTCCAAGTAAATTTGCATGTGCCAAACTCTAAACTTTCAAATAATAATCTGTTTTGTACGCCCGAATCGCTCATGTAGCGACTGGGGGCTGTCAGTATCTTCCATGCTAGGTGGGTTATTCTCACGATGAGTGTTGATTCACTTGTCATTCACGAGAAAGTGGCTGGTAATTGGGATGCCTAGTCCTATGATCAAAAGATCAAAATCAAAATTGCAAATAATTAAACAAAACTCCCCCAGGACTGTTGTTTGTATGGACGGCACCCATAGATTCGGCTAGTCGTGGAGTGTGATTGTTGGTGGAGGGGGAGTAAAAACTTTATCATTCTGTTTGGGAACCGCCTATAATGTATCTAGCATGGAAGATAGTGAGATCTCTTGGTTGTTATGTTGACAATGAAAGCATACCGCACAAAATTATATTCATCTCTGTTTTAAAAGCTCCAAGCTCTGGCACCTCTGCAAATCCCTGCTTCCCTCTGCGAAGGGCCTATCTATTTACTTTTATTGTTGAGTCATCATCCTCTTATAAAAAGCACCAGCTAGAGAACACCACTATCATTTGTATGCTTTGCTATTAATTGATGTTGAGTATGAGTGTGACTGGATCTTTTTTGCCATGAATTACAATGTCCAGTCAGTCCTTGGTCTTCAGAGGTGCTCTGCATTTATGTTTTGCAGTCTCAGAAAGGGCTAGCGAGATACCATTTTGCCATATTATATCATGATTGTTTTGAAAAAAAGTGTTGTCATCCAAGATTTATTATTATTGCTCGCTAGTTGATTATGCCATTGATATGAGTAAATGTGAGACCTAAAAGTTATGCGAATATGGTTAGTTCATAATCTTTGCTAAAAACCTGAACATCAGTTAGACATATTTACAACAACAAGATCAAACAGAGTTTGTAAAAGTTTTTCTTTGTCACTTTCAATTTGTCAACTGAATTGCTTGAGGACAAGCAATGGGTTAAGCTTGGGGGAGTTGATACGTCTCCATCGTATCTACTTTTCCAAACTCTTTTGCCCTTGTTTTGGACTCTAGTTTGCATGATTTGAATGGAACTAACCCGGACTGACGCTGTTTTCAGCAGAATTGCCATGGTGTTATTTTTGTGTAGAAATAAAAGTTCTCGGATTGACCTGAAAATTTACGGAGAATATTTTTGGAATATATAAAAAAATACTTGCCCAAGAATTAACCAGAGGGGGGCGACCCAGAGGCCACAAGCCCTGGGGGCGCGCCCACCCCCCTGGGGTGCGCCCTGCAGGCTTGTGGGCCCCCTGGAGCCCCTCCGACCTGAACTCCAACTCCATATAACCCTATTCGGGGAGAAAAAATTAGAGAGAAGAGTTCACTGCGTTTTATGATACGGAGCCACCGCCACCTCCTGTTCTTCATCGGGAGGGCAGATCTGGAGTCTATTCGGGGCTCCGGAGAGGGGGATTCGTCGCCATCATCATAACCAACCTTCCTCCATCACCAATTTCATGATGCTCACCACCGTTCGTGAGTAATTCCGTCGTAGGATTGCTGGACGGTGATGGGTTGGATGAGATTTATCATGTAATCGAGTTAGTTTTGTTAGGGTTTGATCCCTAGTATCCACTATGTTCTGAGATTGATGTTGCTATGACTTTGCTATGCTTAATGCTTGTCACTAGGGCCCGAGTGCCATGATTTCAGATCTGAACCTATTATGTTTTCATGAATATATTTGTGTTCTTGATCCTATCTTGCAAGTTGTAGACACCTATTACATGTTATGATCCGCATACCCCAAGGTGACAATAATTGGGATTCTTTCCGGTGATTACCGTAGTTTGAGGTGTTCATGTATTCACTAAGTGCTAATGCTTTGGTCCGGTTCTCTATTAAAAGGAGGCCTTAATATCCCTTAGTTTCCATTAGGACCCCGCTGCCACAGGAGGGTAGGACAAAAGATGTCATGCAAGTTATTTTCCATAAGCACGTATGACTATATTCGGAATACATGCCAACATTATATTGATGAATTGGAGCTAGTTCTGTGTCACCCTATGTTATGACTGCTACATGATGAATGCCATCTGACATAATTATCATTGCTGATCCATTGCCTACGAGCTTTTCACATATTGATCTTTGCTTAGTTACTTTGCCGTTGCTGCTGTTACAATCACTACAAAACTGCTACTGTTACTTTTGCCACCGTTACCGTTACTTCCATACTACTTTGCTACTAAATATTTTGCTGCAGATATTAATTCTTTCAGGTGTGGTTGAATTGACAACTCAGCTACTAATACTTGAGAATATTCTTTGGCTCCCCTTGTATCGAATCAATAAATTTGGGTTGAATACTTTGCCCTCGAAAACTGTTGCGATCCCCTATACTTGTGGGTTATCACTATGCATCGTGAACCCTCGATCAGTGTGGGGATTTTATGGTTCAAAGCATGGTGCCACATCAAATTTGCGCATTGTGTATTCAAACACCACACACACCACTTCCATATACATAATTGGGCCACATGCACAGAGTGGGTTTTGTCTTCAGACAGTACTCCCTCGCGAGTTTATCGGCGACAAGCTAGCCCATTTCGCGGGGCCGTGTGGACATCCATCACTTTGACCAACAATGAGCGAGAGAGGTTGTATGATCAAGTTGGATTCTGTTTGGTCCGTATTACAGTACGTCTTGGTGAGATGCCCTCCCCCCAGCACGTGTGTGTGTGTGGGGGGGGGGGGGAGGGGGGCTACTTCGCACTACCCTCAACCTCCGTGGGGTCGGGGAAGTCCGTTTATTTTGCGAGGCACATGTGCCACATCAAAGTTGTGAATGGTAGTTAAATATCACACCACACCCTTTTCATACATATAGTATAGGGCCACCCACAGGTGGTTCGTATGTGGTCTCACCCATCTCCTGCCACAAACACACATTTGTGGGTCGGCACACGGTCCACCTCTGTCCGGAAGCGAAAGGAGGAAGTTTGACCATATATATGATGGACTCCTATAGGTTTTGTGTTACGGTAGGGTGAGATTTCAAACCTAACTATCTGGGGGCATGCATTCATAGCTAGGATTCCCTTACCGCCGACACAAAGTGGGGTTCATAGGGGGTGGCTGACTAGCAATACTGTGCGGTTTGTGCGACAGGTGCCACATCCAAGTTGTGCATTGGGTATTCGAACATCATACATATATGTGGTCCACATGCAAGTGTGTTCATGTTCTGACCCTTTTCTGTGTTATTATTTTTGCCAAATTTATAAACAGCACACGAGTTGGATGCAGAAATCGTCTGTGATTGGGTACGCAATAGACACGGTTCGGTCAGGCTACCCATGTGCCACGCCCGTGCCCCTGCAGTCACTCACATCAGCACAGTAGATTGGGCTCCACGAGGCTTGCCTCCCGCTCTCAAAAATATCTACTGCCTCATAATCTTGAAAATATCTACCGCCTGGAAGGTTTTAATGTTTGATAGCACATGATTAGTATGTGCGGACCATGTGCGATGTCTTTTACTCCCGCTCTACTTCAATCCCTTGATTCAAATTTTCAGTAGCCCCGCCTTGTTACTCCCGCCTCTGCATCCCTCGCAATCTCAAAAATATCTGCTCGCCCTTGATCCAAATTTTTAGTAGCCCGGCATTTTACTCCCGCCTAGTAAAATTTTCAGTTGCCGTGGTATTTCCTCAAACACCACCTTGCCCCCCTCCACACACACCACACAATCCCCAAAACCTCCGCTCACACAGACACACACCACCCCTCCCTCGCTCGAAACCATTGGTAGGTCACCGCCATCGCCACCGCCGCCACCTCCATCGTCAACCTCTGCCGGTCTGCCCGTGCAGTTTAACCACCGATATACATACCCTCGTCGCCTTGAGTTTCTTAGATGACGCCTGCGAAACGCCCCCTTTCCCACAGATCCCCATCCCCACCCCTCCCCCACTCCAGAGTGTCGCAGCCTAAGCCCGGCTACGCTTCCCGGGGAGCTCGAGAAGCGAATGGCCCAAAAGAGCTTTACTGCGGCCTCTTCACCTGACGTGGACAAGGTGGCCGCCGAGGAAGCTGACGACAATGACTGGACCTGGATGGAGTCTTTCAATCAGTGGGCTAAAGTATTCTGCCATGTCGCGGTCGCCGGCTACGACATCAAGGTCGTCGACACCGACGGCTTGACGCGGGCTATGTCACAGGTTAAGTTGCCCACCCCCAACCCTTCGGGTTCGACAGCCGTCGATCTAATCGATGGCCCTGCCGCTGATCTCCTGTGGCTCGTTATGAACAATTTGCCATCCTTCATCGCCATGGAGCCCCTTTTGTCATTTCTGAAGGACATGTTCTGCGACGCTGGTTTGGGATCCTCAACTGGCAAGTCAGACCTCATCGACGGCGACCATGAGGAGGAGCCAATCTGTGACAAGTGAGGAAACCCATGATTTGTTTTCTCGAACCCCTTTTGTAGTGAGAACCTGTCCAATATTTATTGCTATATTTGGTTGTTTGCACTACGCCTTGTTTATTTCTACGGTTTTTGGTTGTTCGGTTGTTTGTAGTTAGCATATGTCCAGTTTCAATTGCCATCTTTGGTTGTTCGTAGTATGCCTTGTTTATTTCAGCTATTAACAGTGTGATGTTCTATATGTGCTAGTATTAACTGTGCAGTTCAATTTCATCAATACCAGTTTTAACAATAGCTCTATGAATGACTATATTTGGTTGTTGTTAAGCATGTTGTGCTCCCTCCGAATCTCTTTAGTTCGCATATAAGATTTGTCTAAAGTCAAGCCTCGTAAAGTTTGACCAACTTTATAGAAAAAAAATACTTACATTCACAATATGAAATCAATATCAGTACATGTGTCATGACTTAAATTTTCATATTGTATAACTTTAGCATGGTAGATGTTGATATTTTTTCATATAAATAAGGTCAAACTTTATAAAGTTTGACTTCAGACAATTCTTATATGCAAAGTAAAAAGGACCGAAGGGAGTATTTAACATGCCTTTCCATTTGATTTAACAATGGCACTGTTTGGATACTCTAACTTAGCTAGAGGTTAGAGTTAGTTTCTAGCTCATGACAGTTAAAAGGGAGAGAGAGAGATTGGTGGAATAGTTGATGTATTGCTTGAGCGTCGTGGGCATATATATAGGAGTACATGGTCATCTTGGAGTACAAGTCAAGATAGAATAAATCCTACGCTATCCTACGTTTCCTAAATAACAATGATACTCAATAATGACTAACCCTGAACTAACTCTAGCCAAAGAGGTGTTTGGATGACAGTGTTAGATTGACAATAAATGCACTAGGAGAACTAGCCCCAATCAGCACCTCTTGGGTGGGATAGTTGTTTTGGGTGGGTTAGACACAACTAGCTCAAACTAGCCCTCATGTTTGGATACTTTAGGGCTATTTGAGCCCAAACTAGCTCAAACTAACTCTAACCCATGGATCCAAACAGGGCCAATAACTAGTGTACTTAGACCTGCACAATACAAGTTTGAATGACTATGTTTTCTTGTTTTTAAATATTAGGCCTGTCGCAGTTAATAACACACCTTTCCACTTCTTGTTTTTAAATATTAGGTTTTTAACAATTTGGTCTTGCACATGTAGGTCCTGCTATCATGGGTTTTGACCCACTGTTCGACCCTTTTTGCATATGTGGAAATGAGTTGTCCATGAATATCAGTCAAGTTAAGAAACTCAGAAAGATTGTTAGGATAAAGAAATTAGCAACAAAAAATAGCAAGATCTTTGTCTGCACAATGAAGAACACATTAGTTCACTACAGGATGGTACTAACTGTTATACCTTGTATTTTTAATTCCTTTGCGCCATTTCAAATCTAGAGAAGATATTTATGCACATCCTTGTTTTCAGGCCTTACCAAAGCAGTTCACTGATGATTACCTCTCAAACCACCTGTATGGTCAAGAGGCGAGGAAGGTATTCATACAACACCCATGGTTCAATATTGAAGTCTTCCTGAAGAGGATGAAGGATGGACAATCAATCATCCACAGGCACTGGCCTAAAGTTGCAAGACCTTCAACATCAATGAAGGCTCAATATTCGCCTTCTGCTTCAGCAGTTTTCCAGATGAGATTCATCTGTCTATGTACCATCTATGATGCTAATTTCGAAAGGTTATAGATGTTGCATGTGAAACTTGGTGCTCGTGCAGTTGTGTAATGGGGTAGCTAAGTGCTGAAGCTGTATGATGTTGTACTCTGATGTATTTCAATTATGAAATCCTGCTTCCTTAATACGAAAATGAAATATAATGTGTGCTTAATATGAAATGTCAATTAGATTAATAAATGGATTATTAATAATAGGATAATTAGCCTGCTAATGGCCAATTAACCTGCTAATTGGGTTTTTCTATTGCAAACTTTTATTGAGAAAACACCGTGGGCGATGACCTCAGACAACGCACACAATTTCTAGGAATAAAATGTGTTGGATCAATGAACAATCACACACAACTTCCTCTTGAAAACTGTTTGCATGAGGCCACCATGCGCAAACGTTTACCACATAAAAAGTGTGTGTGATGGACAGCCTATGCCACACAGTTTCTTCTACGCACCGTGTGTGATGCATTCAACAACGTAAACGATAAATTGTTAATATTGTGTGCAATGGCAACGCTATCACAAACGATTTAATGGGGAAAATTGTGTGTGATGTACCTGCGAACGGAAACGTTTTCCTTGGAGTGACTGTGTGGGATGTATATACGAACGGAAACGTACTTCTTGGATTGACCGTGTGGGATGTCCATACTAACAGAAACGTATTCCTTGGATTGACTATGTGGAATGTACATACGAACGGAAACATTTAGCCGGTACTGGCTGTGTGGGATGTACTTATGACCGGAAATGATTTGGCCTATATAATTGTATTTTTTAGCACAACTGTACATATAACTGTATTTGATCGCTCGCCCATCGCACACGACCTCATTTTGCCGAGCGTGTGTGCTAGGAGGGCCTATTCCCGACGGTTTCTGGGTCGTGTGGGAAGGGCCCCCCTATCGCACACACTCACTCAGCAACGGTTCAGTATGCCGTCACGGAAAGGGGTTAAAAACCGTTTGTATAGCACCTCGCTGTACCAGTGTGTATCCTGTGTGGGCCAGGTGGAGGAGCCGAAAACATGTTCATCCACTGGGTGTGCTGCGACATCTGATCCTGTATGTTCTCCTCAGGATGTTGATCACTCCCCCACGTGGATCCGGACATAGACGCCTGATATCCGTAGGCTCCTGCAGGAGGGAACGTTAAGTCATGCCTGTGAGAAAAGTACCATCTACACATATCACCGGTCGGCAATGCCTGAAAGCTTCGATGCGTACACCGAAAGAGAAGAAGAGATGATGCAACACCCTCATAGTTGGGAACTCTGGCATGAAGAGGTCTTGGATATCGACATAGGTGCCTGGATTCCACTGCTGCAGTGTGCGGAGGAGCCGCACAACAGAGTCATATGCATCGAAATAAGAACCAAATCTCCTCTCAAGTGCCGTATGCTTAGCTCTCCAAGCCTTGCCATAAGAAATTCTGTAGTTGAACCTGGCGAAGACTTTTGTCTGGATTGCCTTCACTTCCATAGCTTTGCTCTCCACTATCTCATTGTAAAACAACCGATCAATAAGCGTGGATGAAAAGGTTGGCATGATCTTGAGGGATGCAGGAAACAAGACAAGTGTGATTAACTAAGTCACTGATCACCCAACTTGTGCCATACTTAGGGAGATAGCCGTGCACCCTGGTGGGACAATCTACGTTCTTGCATACCATTGTACTCTAAATATATTACGAATATTGCCGGAGCAACTACAAATATTGACAGAACTAAATATTTGACATCTACATATATTACGGATATTACCGGAGCAACTACAAATACTAACACACCTAAATATTTGACATCCACGTATAGTACGAAATATTACCAGAGCAACTTGAAATTTTCACACAACTAAATAGTTGACATCTAAATATATTCTGGATACTACCAGAGCAAATAACAATAATCACACACCTAATATATTCCACATCGAAACATATTACCGAATACTACCGGAGCAACTATGAAAGATAAAATGTGTGTTGAAATATACCCTTGAAGCATGCGAAGGAACGACGAACGGTGACCTTCAATCACCGGAACCGGAGCCGGAAACTCCACCACACTGTTGGGGAACATTGCATGGAAAACAAAAAAAATTCTACGCACACGCAAGATCTATCCATGGAGATGCATAGCAACGAGAGGGGAGAGTGTGTCTATGTAACCTCGTAGACCGTAAGCGGAAGCATTTATTAACGCGGTTGATGTAGTCAAACTTCTTCGCGATCCAACCGATCAAGTACCGAACGTATGGCACCTCCGCGTTTAGCACACGTTCAGCCCGGTGACGTCCTCGCCTTGTTGATCCAGCAAGATAGGCGAAGTAGTGGATGAGTTCCGGTAGCACGACAGCGTGGTGACGGTGGTGGTGATGCTATCTCCGTAGGGCTTCGCCTAAGCACTATGAAAATATGACTGAGGGACGAAACTATGGAGAGGGGCGCCTCACATGGCTAAGAGATTGTCGTGGTGTTGTGTGGCGCCCCCTCCCTCATATATATAGGTGGGGGGAGACAGGAGGTAGCAAGGAGGCACCCTAAGGGTGGCCGAATCCCCCTTGGGCTCCCGCCCTTGGCCGCACTCCCTTTCCTTGTTTGTGCGCGGGAGGAAGGCAGGGGGAGGTGGCGCCCCCCTTTCCTTTCTCTCATGAGGAGGGAAAGGCAGGAGGGGCCAACCCTCTCCCTTTCCTTTCCCCTAGGGCCGGCGGCCAGGGAGAGTGGCGCACCAGCCCCTTGTGGGCTGGTGTGTTCCCTGTTTGGCCCATTAAGCCCATATAGCCTCCCGGGGCTTCTCGGAACCCCTTCCGGTGATCCGATGACTACCCGGTACCTCCCGAAACTCTTCCGGTGTCCAAATATCATCGTACTATATATAAATATTTACCTCCGGACCATTCCGGAGCTCCTTGTCATGTCTTTGATCTCATACGGGACTCCGAACAACATTCGGTCACCAAATCAAATAACTCATATAACACTATATCGTCAACGAATGTTAAGCATGCGGTCCCTATGGGTTCGAGAACTATGTAGACATGACCGAGACACCTCTCCGGTCAATAACCAATAGCGGAACCTGGATACCCATATTGGTTCCTACATATTCTACAAAGATCTTTATCGGTCGAACCTTATGACAACATACGTAATTCCCTTTGTCCATCGATATGTTTCTTGCCTGAGATTCGATCGTCGGTATCTTCATACCTAGTTCAATCTTGTTACTGGCAAGTCTCTTTACTCGTTCCGTAATACATCATCTTGCAACTAACTCCTTAGTCACTTTGCTTGCAAGCTTCTTCTGATGTGTATTACCGAGAGGGCCTAGAGATACCTCTCCGATACACGGAGTGATAAATCCCAATCTCGATTCACACCAACTCAACAGACACCTTCGGAGATACCTGTAGAGCATCTTTATGATCACCCAGTTACGTTGTGATGTTTGATAGCACACAAGGTATTCCTCCGGTATCCGGGAGTTGCATGATCTCATGGTCGAAGGAACATGTATTTGACATTAAGAAAGGAGTAGCAATAAACTGAACGATCATATGCTATGCTAATGCTTGGGTCTTGTCCATCACATCATTCTCCTAATGATGTGATCCCATTATCAAATGACAACTCATGTCTATGGTTAGGAAACCTTAACCATCTTTGATCAACGAGCTAGTCAAGTAAAGGCTCACTAGGGACACGGTATTTGTTTATGTATCCACACATGTATTTAAGTTTCCGGTCAATACAATTCTAGCATGAATAATAAAACTTTATCATGATTAAGGAAATATAATAATAACCATTTTATTATTGCCTCTAGGGCATATTTCCATCACACACTACCGGAGCTTCACCTCCACCACCTCCACCACACTGCCCGAGCTTCACCACCACCACCTCCACCTCCCCCGCCGCCACAACCTCCACCAATGTGCTCAAAAAAAGCTCCAACAAAATGCTCACCAAGAGCACCACGAGCTACCCCATTAGTAGATCGAGGTCTCCCTTGGCTCCCCTAACTACGTAGAATGCATCCACGATGCCAAATCCGCAAAAAAATGGCTCAGTTTGGTCTAGAAATTGGAGGCATTTTGGGTAAGAAAGAGGAGAAAGAAGAAAGAAGAGAGAGTTGCGCGTGGGAGAAGAAAGGAGAAGGAGAAGGGGAGGAAGAAGACAGTCGTAGTGGGCTCGCACCCTGTCGGCTCGCAGTTGGCCGATCATCCCACAGGTGCCAGACAGGAGCACCCGTGGCCGACTGCTCCCCCGCGACGTGGCCTAGCTACTGGTCGACCGACACATGGCCGACGGGCCAGCTGTCGGCCAGCGGTTAGCGGACAGGGTCCAGTCGGACTGGCGGTGTATTATTTTTTTTTAAAAAGTTCCACGTAATGTTTCTAAAAATGTATTATTTAAAAAAATTAGCCAATTCTACACCGAGGCATTGTCGTGGTATCACACGGCCACCTATGGGGACATCGGCCCCTTGTGGTTTGGCAAGGGGAAGAGTGCATTGCACAAAGAGCGGAAAGCATAGAGCAGCACAACAACGATGACACGAGCAGTTTTACCCAGGTTCGGGCCGCCGCGAGGCGTAAAACCCTACTCCTGCTTTGGTGGATTGATGAAAGGACCGTGGTGGAGACGTAGCGCTCTAGCCCGGCAAGGTCGCCTCGGGGCAAGAGCAGCTACGCGCATACAAGCGTACAAGGGTCCGAATCCTCTCTAAGGTAGCCACGGCCCTCCTTTTATAGGTCAAGGGGTCACCACAATGGAAAAACAGTCATTATGCACTGATTAGATAGCCACAATGCTATCATACCTAATTCTACAGACAGGACAGGGTGCATTAAATGCGCCGCTTAGTGTCACATCATGGCGTAGCCCGGCAAGCCTTGCCGTGCCATTCAGCCACCTTTTCGCCTGCCCGCGTGACACATCGCCTGGACGGGTGTCACTTAGGGATGATATTCCTTAGAAATGGCCTACCACATACCAAGTAACAGCCACTTAGTCACTTGGGGGCTTGACACCGCACCGATGGGTGTCTTGCGTTGCTGTGAGGTGGAGCTTTGGCGGGATAATCCGCCCTTGGCGTCCCCGGCAAGCCTGTCGGGGGAGTCTTGAGGCTTGTCTTGGGGTAACCTCAACCCCGCCAGGCTCGCCTGCCCGGCAAGGGAGGTTTTTCCTTAGTGACATCTTGCTTATTTGGTTGGTCTTTGTCTACTTGATCCGCCCTTTGATTTCTGAAAGAGCCATCTCTTCTGCTTGGTCTTGTCTTGAATGTCGTAACCTTGCTCTTGAGCCTGTGTACAGTCAGGGCAACACACCTGGGGGTTTGTTGTACCGACAGGAGCCCCCGGGCCTGGCCTGAACGCGCTACCGAGTGTCGTTGGGGTAGGCCCTGTCTAGTATGCAGGTGAGCAGGTTGCGGCAGCTCGTCCTTTGAGATCTTCTTTGCTTCTTCATTAACCTGTGCTGGAGTCAGTTTCCTATTTTCCCACACGTCGCGTGATGCCAATTGCAGTGGGGCCACCTTTGTAATGGCCCGTGAATGACTTTAACGCGCGCGCGCACGGGGGGTGGGGGGAATGTTCACTACTGCCAATTCACTCCTCCCACCACATCCTTATCCTTTGCCACATATGCTGCATGCATTGAGTGGGGTAGGTGACGGAGGCGCGTGGCGCAGGAGGAAGAGTCATGACAGGGGCTTGGTCTTCTTCGAATTGGTGGAGAGGGGCGGTGATCGGATCCGGCCGTCGGCAGTAGCTTGGACGGGTCGGATCAGAAAGAGACCCCTCTGGGGCGGGGGCAAAGGATCAGCCCCCAGCCCCAGCTTGCCTATAAAAGAGGGGGGCAAGGATGAAGCAAAAGGCGTCCATCCACACACCACTCTTTCTTTATTTCTTGCCTTCTTCTTTGTTATGTTGAGGGGGAGAGGTCGGGGCCGGGCCCCGGGCTCCAGCTTTGGGTCGATGATGCCTAACGCTCGCATTGATGCTGAGGGAGTGAGTCTGGTCCAAGGGCGCAGGAGATGCAGCGGTCGGGGGTGTAGGTGCCGAACTGTCCAGAGTGTGGGTGGCGTTACGCTCCTCCGAGATGGTGAGGCACCCGTCTCTCCGACACGAGCCGGCCACTTGGTGGAGAGTGCTTGCCCTGGACACTAGATGCCGAGGTTCGTCAACTTGACGATGAGGCTCCTGGGGCTTTCGACGCCTGCCTGGGGTGCAACGCTCGGGATTTTGGAAATCCCAGCATTGCTCCTTCCGGTGGAGTCGGGGCGATCGTTGAAAACAGCGGCACCTTCCTGCCCTCCAAGGTGGGAAGCGATGCTCCTCGCACTCCTTGGAAGCCGCCGTCACCTTCTGTTTCTCCGGGGGAGGTGTCGGCTCGAGGGGCCGGCGTCCTCCTGGAGTGGTGGTGATGAAGAAAGAACGAGGGAAGACGGAGAAGGCGGGTGGCAGGCCGTCAGGTCGAAGTACGATGGCACTGACGCCTTCGTCTCGTACTGCCGGCCCGCTGCTCTCATCTTTTCGCTCTTCCCCTCCCTCCTCGGCACCATCATCACCGGCCTCTTTAGGACGGTTGCCGGGGAGGGGGTCGCTCTCTTGGTGCCTTTGCCTCCTCCAGCAATCTTCCAGCTGAGCTCCGGCGGTTCTCCTCGCCGGTGCTTGTGCCGGGGCTTCTTGCTGGCCCTGGAGGTGGTGACCAGGGCACCGCCGAGCTGCTCCCTCCGCGCCTCTCCTTTGCAGCATCGCCACTCCCGATCTTGTCAGGCTGCGCCCGGCAAGCCCTGATGGGATCGGGCTGGGCTTCCGCTCAGGCACTCCTTTTGCCCTCTTCACCTCCTGCTGTAGTGCCTAGGAGGAGAGGGACAAGAAAGGGATTACGGGGCACTTATCTTTTTTCAATCTAAAACATGTAGGCACTTCCCAAACTTTAGTCTAAATTATGTAAACTTCTTTATCCATGTTTGTGCTCTGTAAGATCTGTACTTGCTTATCAGCATATTAATGAAAAAGACAAGTCTTGCCGGGTACTTGTGCATGTATCATGTCCATGCAGAGGTGAGGTGCCTCTATACGTTCAAGTAAACAAGTTTCCCCTGGTAAACTAGCCTGCCGGTACCCTTAGTTCGCTGCCGTGGGCCAAGGCCTACCGGGCATAAAACTATAAAAAGGGACCGGCCCCTCATCGAACCCTCTCCATCAAAGGCAACTGCGACCACCTTATCCGAAGCAACGTTTGGGACAAAGGTTGGGAGCACCTATGTTTCGAAGGTAGTGAGGTTTTCATATGCACAAGTTTTTACCTTATAGAACAGGTATGGATAAGAAGAAACTTATCTGTTTGGCTTGTCGGGGATCGCTATGTAGGCTCATCTTCATTTCTTCTCTTCGGGATCAAGTCCACGGCAAGAACCCTGCAACTTAGTGCAGATGAAAACAGTGCTACGTGCGACCTCATCTACATGATCATGCTATGCTCATGATATACTTATGCATGCATGCAATCTTGTCGGGGGCCCCCCAGCGCTTCATTTATTCATCTGTTGCTCAGGGTCTATGCCTGGCTTTGTACAAAGGGTTACATGCAACATCGGCAAGGCTTGTACAAAAGGGTGGCTGCCGGGCAGGGCCCGACAGCCACGCCTTACGGGTAGAACTTATGGAGATGCTCAATGTTCCATGAGTTTTGCAACTGAATGCCATCTCCGGTCTCCAGACGGACTGCGCTGGGTCTGGTGACTCGTACTACCCAGTAAGGGCCTTCCCACTTGGGAGTCAACTTGTTTACACCCTTGGCGGACTGAACACACCTAAGGACAAGGTCACCTTCCTCAAGGCTCCGGGCATGAACCCTGTGGCTGACGCAGGGCTTGCTGGTAGCGTGCAGCACGCGTAGCAGCCCGGAGATGGTTCTCCTCAAGTAGCACAGCATCGTCACGCCGGTGCTGTTTCTGCGCTACTTCATCATAGGAAAGCACTCGAGGTGATCCGTATATGAGTTTCGTGGGGATAACTGCTTCTACCCCATAGACTAGGGAGAAGGGAGTCTGCCCGGTAACTCGATTTGGTGTCATACGGAGGGACCAAAGAACCACCGGCAGCTCGTCGATCCATCGCCTGCTGCACTTCTCCAGCCTATCAAATGTTCTTGTCTTGAGTCCTCGCAGCACTTCAGCGTTTTCCCTCTTAGCTTGTCCATTGCTTCTGGGATGGGCAACATAGGCAAATGAGACTTTGCTTCTGAGGGCATGAACGTATTGCATGAAGGCGCGGCTTGTGAATTGGGTGCCATTGTCAGTGATGCTCCTGGTGGGTACTCCGAAATGGCACACCAATCCTTTCAAGAACTTGATAGCTGACTGTGCGGTCACCTTCCTCACGGGCTCCACCTCTGGCCACTTTGTGAACTTGTCGATAACGACGAACAAGAACTCAAAGCCCCCGGTAGCACGGGGGAAGGGGCCCAAGAAGTCGAGCCCCCAGACCGAGAAGGGCCACGACAAAGGGATCGTCTGGAGAGCTTGAGCAGGCTGATGGATATTCTTGGAGTGGAACTGGTAGGCTTCACATTTGGTGACTAGCTCAATTGCATCTTGGAGGGCCGTGGGCCAGTAAAAACCTTGCCGGAAGGCTTTTCCAACCAGGGCCCTCGATCCAATGTGGGAGCAGCATATACCCTTGTGTATATCTACCAATAGTTCCTTTCCTTCTTCCTAGCAAATGCACTTCAATTTCACTCCGTTGGGCCTTCTTTTGTATAGCGTGTCGTTAACGAACTAATACATACTGGCCCTCCGGGCTAATCTTTCAGCTACTTCTTGCTCTTCGGGAAGTTCTCCTGTTTGGAGGAAATGGATTATGTGCCGCGCCCAAGTTGGAGCCTAAGGCTCGGCAACGAGGACCAGCGGCACCTCCTCATTCGTGGGAGCGCACTCCTTGACCACAGAGATTGGAAGTTCAGCGGGAGGGTGCTGCTCACCAGGCAAAACGGAGTTGTTCCCGCCAACCTCTCTACCGGGGACCTCAGAGGGCTCTGCCGGGAGAGGCCTGTCGGAGTCCAGTTTCCTCCTCTTCCTGGCCATTGTTGCCGAGGATACGGAGGGTTGAGTCAGATGGAGAACAAAAGTCCCTGGTTCCACAGTGAGTTTTTGCGCAGCGCACTTTGACAGATGATCAACAATGCTGTTTTCCGCACGCGGTATGTGCTCTGTTTGCAATCCATCAAAGTGCTCCTTCAACTTTCTAACTTCTTCGACGTATGCCTCCATCAATGGGCTTTGATAATCCTTGTTCACTTGCCTCACCACAAGTTGCGAATCTCCACGAATGATCAACTTCTTGATTGCCTGTTCTGTTGCGATCCTGAGCCCGGCAAGGAGTCCTTCTGCTGTATTGTTGGTAGCCTTCTCCCGGGGGAAATGCATTTGAACCACATACTTGAGGTGCTCCCCAGAGGGAGCAACAAGAAGCACGCCAACTCCTGCACCTTGTAGGGAGAAGGCACCATCAAAGTACATGATCCATTCTTGGGGCGCTTCCTTGCCGGGGATAACTGTCTCCAACATGTCTTCATCAGGGGTAGGCGTCCATTCCGCAATAAACTCCACCAGTGCTCTGCTCTGAATGGTCGACTTGCTCCCAAACTTCAAACCAAAGCTGGATAACTCCAAAGCCCATTCTACTATCTTGCCAGTGGCCTCAAGGTTCCTCAGTATGCGTTGCAAGGGGAAGCGGGTGACAACCGTGATCTCGTGGGCTTGGAAGTAGTGGCGCAGTTTCCTTGAGGCCATGATGAGGCCAAAAATAAACTTTTGCATGACAGAGTACCTCGACCTAGCCCCCTGCAACAGGGAGCTGACGAAGTACACTGGGTGCTACACCACTTTCTTCCTTGCTGCGACCTTGGAGCTGTCTCCATTACCCCGCTCCTCCTTGTTCTGATCTGCCTCTAATCTTGCCGGGGCGAGTTCACTTCCTTCTCCAGAGGGGACGACAGTTGCAGCTTCTTCTTCATCTACTTCCCACTGCGCCACCAGCGCTGCGCTAACCACTTGATTGGTTGCCGCTAAGTATAGCAGCAACGGTTCTTGTGGTTTTGGAGCGACTAAGGTGGGGACAGAGGAAAGATAGGTCTTTAGATCCTACAGCGCAGCGTCTGCCTCCGGGGTCCACTCCATGGGCCCAACCTTCTTCAAGATTTTTAAGAACGGGAGGGTGCGTTCGGTGGACTTGGAAATGAACCTGATTAGCACGGCAACACATCCAGTCAAACGCCTCATGTCTTTAACTGTCTTGGGTGCTTGAATCTGCTCAATTGCCTTGATCTTGTCGGGGTTGGCCTCTATCCCCCGGTGGGACACAAAGAAGCCAAGCAGCTTGCCAGAAGGAACGCCAAACACACACTTTTCTGGGTTTAGCTTCAAGTTGATCTTGCATAGATTTGCAAAGGTCTCTTCCAAGTCCTGAATGAGAGTTGATTTGTCCTTGGTTTTGACCACTATATCATCCATGTAGGCTTCAATATTCCTGTGCAACTGGGACTCAAAGCCAATCTGTACTGCTCTCACGAAAGTGGATCCAGCGCTTTTTAACCCAAAGGGCATACGTACAAAGCAGTACATGCCACATGGGGTTATAAATGCGGTCTTCTCTTCGTCTTCCTCGGACATGAAAATCTGGTGGTACCCGGAGTAGGCATCCAAGAAGGAAAGCTGGTCGCATCTAGAGGTGGAATCCATAATCTGATCGATGTGCGGCAATGGGAATGGGTCCTTTGGGCATGCTTTATTCAAATCTGTGAAATCTATGCAAAGCCTCCATTTCCCATTTGCCTTGCGCACCACCACTGGATTCGCCAACCAAGTTGGATGCAATACTTTTCTGGCCAAACCAGCAGCTTCGAGTTTCTTGATCTTCTTGGCAATAAACTGCTGCCGCTCCAAAGCTTGCTTTCGGACCTTCTATTTGACGGGTCGGGCATATGGGCAGACAGCAAGGTGGTGCTCGATTACCTCCCTGGGAACACCGGGGATGTCAGATGGTTGCCAAGCAAACACATCGACATTCGCCCGCAGGAAGGCAACGAGCACGCTTTCCTATTTATCATCAAGGGTGGAGCTGATAGTAAATGTACCATCAGTGCCAACCAACCCTGCCGGGACCTTCTTCGCAGCAGGCGCAACAACTTTTGATCTCTTGCTATTGGAACGCTCTGGCAAATCATCAACAGGCACAGCGCAATCCGAAGAGGCGCGCTTCCCGGATTTTTTGCTGGCATCCTTGCTAGCTTTCTTCCCTTTCTTGCTTTCCTTGGCGGGAGCGGTAGCTTCCGCGGCCTCTGCAGCGACTGCTTCCCGGCACATCTTATCCACGCATATGACTACGTCCTTCTTGTCTGATGGAATGGAAATGACGCCCATTGGTTCTGGCATCTTCAGAGTGTTGTAGGCATAGTGGGATGCCGCCATGAATTTTGCCAGGGCAGGGTGGCCAAGGATTCCATTATATGGCAGGGGGAGGTCAACCACATCAAACACGGTCTTCTCGGTCTGGTAGTTTAGCTCCCCCCCCCCCCCGAGCATTACCGGCAGTGTGATCTTCCCCTTAGGATGACTCCTGCCGGGGTTGATGCCTTGAAAAGTACCGGTAACCTTGAGCTCTTCATCTGCTATCTGGAGCTTGCTGATGACCTTGGGAGATAACAGATTCAACCCGGCCCCACCGTCAACTAACATCTTTGTGACTTTGAGGTTGCGACTCATTGGTGAAACCAACAATGGCAAACATCCTACCGCAGTGGTGCAGTCAGGGTGATCCTCTTCATCAAAGATGATGGGCGTGCGGGACCACTTGAGCAGCTTCCGAGAATCTGCCGCTGGCTAAACGGCATTGACCTCACGTGCCCACTATTTGAGCTGGCAGTGAGAGGAGTGCAAGGACGCACCTTCGTTAATGCATAGGGCGTCTGTGGCCTTCTGGAACTCCTGCTCGCTGGTTTCCTCTTCATCTCCTTCATCACTCCCATCATCGCATTCCTTCTTCTCACGGCCTTTAGCTGGTTTCCCTTGATGCTGAGGGGCCTTACCGGGGCGACCTCCTCTGCCACCTCAGCCCTTCCCGCCAGCACCATCTTGGTCTCTCTCTTTGTCACGCTTCTCGTACTCAGCTTTCTGCTTCTTGATGAGCTGCTCAACTTGATGACACTCTAGAAGATCATGTCCCTTAGTCCGATGGATCTTGCAGTACGGCCCGTCAGCCTTCCCAACCTTCTCAGAAGCCGCGGCTACCTGGCTATCAGCGCACGCGGCAACTTCCTTGCTGGGAGCCTCGGTCTTGGCCTTCTTGCCGGTACTAGGAGTGCTCGCTCCTTCAACAACCATCACTGCTTTATCCTTGCGCTTCTTGTTGCGTTTCTTGTTCTTCTTCTTCTAATTGGTGGCGTCGTCATCATCCTCTGAGTTAACATCGATGCCATCTTGTTCACCGGGGAGTCACCTCCCCTCCTCTGTTCGGGCACACTTGTCCGCCAGAGTGTATAGCTCATTCACAGCCTTGGGCAACCGAACGTTCATTTTGAAACGTATCCTGCGGTTGCGCATGTTGGACTGGAACGCAGCTATCATAGCTGCTGGATGGATGTCTGGAATGTTCCTGTGCACCCGGCTGAACCTCTGCATATACTTTCGCAAACCCTCTCCTTCCTTCTGTGGGAGGAGTTGCAAGTCGCTGGGGCGCCCTGGTTCTTGATGGCCGCCCATGAAGGCGCCAATAAACTCATGGCACAGGTCAGCCGAGGTCGAGATGGAGTTCTCTGGCAAGTGCATCAATGATACGTCTCCAGCGTGTCTATAATTTTTGATTGTTCCATGCTATTATATTATCTATTTTGGATGTTTTTGTGGCGCCCCCGACTCAATCGTGCACTAATCATACATGCAAACATGCACGATCAAGCACAGGGACTCACGGAAAGATATCACAACATAACTCTAACACAAATAAACGGAGATCCACAAATATTACAGACCAGGGATCATGAAGATCCGAATACACAAGTCAGTCATACAAATATTATCTGAGTACATACATAGTTAGACAAGTTTTGCCTTAAGAAGGCTAGCACAAACAATGACTCTAGATCGAAAGGCGAAGGCCTCCTGCCTGGGAGCCTTCGATCCTAGTCCTGGTCGACTGGCTCGATCCAGTAGTACGTGCCGTCTGGACCCTCCTGGTAGTAAGCTCCTGAGGTGGCATCTGGCTCCGAGGCTCCATCATCTGATGTATCGTCAAAGGGGGTATGGGGAAAAAGAAGTAACAAAGCAACCATGAGTACTCATCCGAAGTAATCAACAAGCAAGGATCTACACTACATATGCAACATTATCAAAGGGAGAAGGCTGTATATGTGGACTGGGCTGCAGAAATGCCAGAATAGAGAGAAGGCCTAGTCCTATCGAAGACCAGCATCTTCAAACATCTTCACGAGCCACCATCTTGCAGCAATAGAAGAGAGTAGAATAGCATTTTATTAAGCAAACATGTTGAAGTAAAGCCTAGAGATCCTTCCTCGACTCCCTGCGAGAAAGCGATACCGAAGCTTCAATTAATTAAACAAGTATCCAGTTCAAGTAGTAGATCAGGATATACAAACTGAGCGTCCTTTACCGTAGGACCGGCTATCGATAGATTATTCTTCCCTGCAGGGGTGCACTACTGTTACCCAACACGCTCGATCAACTCTGGTCGGACACACTTGCTGGGTAATGCCCGGCCTTGGAAGATCAACATGAAGCAGTGCCCTACCTAGGCTCAGCAGAGAGGTTAGCACGCCGGACTAATCCTATGCACCCAGAGGTCTTGGGCCATCGCCCTGGGCACCCTGCGCATTGCGAGACTGGCCGGGGTGCAGGCGCGACACTGAACTCGTCAGTGAAGTATCCAGCCCATTCCCGACAATCAGCCCGCACGGTGAACCGTGACGTCTGAAGAGCTTTCGGGAGGAATGTACGACGTAGAGGGCCCCATAAACCATAATCCCGCGTGGTGGTAGTGCGTATAGGGCACGTCGACCCACTCAGATCAAATACCCAAATCCAATAGGCTCATTTAGTAACACGCGGAGACAATCGGAGTTTCTGAAGCTCCGCCACAATATCACACTCGAGTGCCCTTCCGGCACACCCGACATCATAGATCCCTTGCGGGTACCCATCAGGGTCGACCCGCCTGTAACAAAGGTCAAAGTAATCATGTGGTCATAACATCAAGGGGGAAACCCCAAGGAATCACCCTCGGTGAATTCCACTCGACGAAATCATCAGTATGAACGTATGAGGCATCACCCTCGAGGTTCACACTGAGGGGTTGCACGACAGAGTCGTATCGGAAGTGGAGAAGGAGGAATCACCCTCGATGACCACGACCGAACAGCTACACTGCAGAGTGTTCATCAGGAGTGTGTTATGAGGTATCACCCTCGGCACTCGATAGTAACTATGCAGTCGTACAACTAAGGGGGTGAAGTGATGTGTCGGTCTCTGGTCGACGATCACATTGATCAAGTCGTCGATGATCAAGCAGGGGCTACAAGGGTAAGGTGGTGGGGGTCACTGATGGTTCACTACCAACCTATACTAAGCAGTTTAACATAGGCAGGTAAGGTAGCAATAAACAGGTTACAAAAGTAGGCTATGCATCAGAGTAGGAGCAAACAATAACAGTAGCAAAATCTAATGCAAGCAGGAGAAATTGAATGGGCGATATCGGGATGCTCAGGGGGGGGGGGGGGGCTTGCCTGGTTGCTCTGGCAAGGAGGAGGGGTCGTCGGAAGTCTGCTCGTCTGGAGTGTAGTCGTACTCTGCTGCATCGGCGTCGGTCTCGGCGTCCACAGGAGAAGAAGAGGGGGAAGAAATAATAAATTCACGGCAACAATGCAAACAAAAATGCATGACATGTCTAAATGATATGCCGAGGTGTTCTACTGCCTAACTGAATGATTTAGCTAATTTAGGAATTTATTTGGATTTATTTTATTAAAGTTGAGCACTATTCATTTATCGAAATCAGTCTAAAAGTTCCATGTTCAGGTAGCTAGGGGCATCTGACAGATGAACGGATCACGTATTCGGATTTGTCTCGAAATTCTGAGCAACTTTCATGTATAAAGTTTTTTGATCGGAGCTACGGTTTATTTTATATTAATTTTTAAAGATTTAATCAATTTTGAAATGATTATTAATTAAATTATTTCGAAAATACAATTATTACATCATCATGATGTCAGCAGTCAACTATACTATTGACTGGGTCAAACTGACATGTGGGTCCCATTCGTCATTGACTGTTAGACCTAATTAACAGTTAATTAGTTTAATTAATAGATTAATTAGGTTAAATTAATTAAGTTAATTAATTTAGTTAATTAATTAGTTATTATTATTATTAAAAATATTTTTTAAGGGCCCTGGGCGATGGGCCCGCTGGCAGTGGCACAAGGCCAGCCCAGCGGGGCAGGTTAACGGACGGAGGGGCATGGGCGTCGGCCGCCCGAACGAGGCACGCGCGCGTGGGCGCACCGGGGTGCCGACGCCGGGCGCGGGGTCGACGGCCGGAGACGAGGCCAGGGGCGGGCGTGCGGATCCGGCGAGGTCAGGAGGCGGCGGGCGCGGGCCGGCTTGGTTGGGCGCGGCCGGGCGCAAGTGCGCGCGGGGCTGTCTGGCGCGAGGTGCGGGCGGCGGTGGCGCGGTGCGCGGGCAGCGGGGGACACCTGCGGGGGTGAGGCGGGAGCACGGCAGGGGCAGCCAGCAGCAGCAGGCAGAGCGCGCTCGGGGGGGGGGGGCGCCCGTGTGGCGCACGGCCCAGCGGGCGCGGTCGGCGTCGAGCGGGCCGGTTGGCAGCGCTGGGTGAGCCCCGCGGCGCACGCGCGTGACGCGGAGGGAGGAAGACGGGGTCGGATGGGAGGACCTAAACGGCCCTTAGAGGTGCATGAGTGTGCTCACCGAGGAGTGTCGTATGGCGTGAGAACGGGGGTGGGGGGGGGAACCGTCGGCCGCCCCCCGCGCCTGGCGACCGCGCTTGCCCTCCGATCGCACATGACCGAGGGGGAACCCGACGGGTCCGCTGGGGTCCCCCCCCTGTAGGTGCACCCTACCGTGTGCTCTGATGGTCTATGGCGGCCTCGAGGCCAGCTCACCGGGGGGGGGGGAGCGCTCCCGGCGCGGGCTCGGGCTGGGCGCGCCGGTGGTCATAGCGGAATGGGACAAGGCGGCGCGGTGGGGCGCATGGAGGATGATGGCAACCTATGATGAAGCTGCGGGCCAACACGGGGGCTCCATGGTCGGCGGTCGTGTGGGTTGCACGAAGAGGCGGGGACGCGAGGGAGCGCGAGGACCGGGGACGGCGACCGAGTGTTGGCCCGATCTCGATCCCAATCGGGATGGGAGGGAAGGGGATCGTGGGGGTGGGGGGGCGAGTGGAGGGGTAGTGGGCTAGGGTTACCGTGGTGGGGGGGGGGGGGTGTAGGCAGGGGTGGCTTGAGATCGGCCTGGCGGCCCAGTGGCCTGCTGGGCCGAGGCCCAGTTGGGCCGGGGGGAATCCTTTTTTTAATAGTTTTCTTTTATTTTTGTTTTAGAAAAATACCAAAATGGCACCTAATTTGATGTTACCAAATATGCCACTGCCACATTAACGTGCTGCACAAGCTAAAATAGTTTCGTAACTATTTAATATTTAAAAGTATTTAAATAATAGTTTTCGCTACTGTTTTATCCATCTAATAGTATTTAAATATTTTATAAAGGTGTTGTTTCTCCACCATAATTACCTATGCATTATTTGGTTCACTCCGAACATTTTAGTTTTAATTTTTGAAAACTTTTATTGTTTGCTTGATTTTGAATTTGAATTTGAATCGGTTTTGAATCAAAGGGGAATCTAGCAACAGTAATTGCGATGACATGGCACCATTAGCGTGTGGTTACTGTAGCTTAACTACCGGGGTGTTACAAATCTCCTCCACTACAAGAAATCTCGTCCCAAGATTTAGGAGCGGGAGTAAGGGGGAAGGGATTTGGTTACGAAATTCTAACGAATCTTCTCGGTCTTGGTTGCTCTTCTCGAAGAGGTTGATCCACTATGTTGATGTCTTCATTTCTCTGCTTCAGGTCATTATGATGAAGTCGACATCCTTTCTTCGGGAACTCCATCGTACTTACGAAAGAATAAGGGGGTATTCCGGGAGAACGGACCTCTGCAAGGTTGACTATCTAGTAGCTAACATCGGGGAAGGTGGCGGAAAGTAACTCTCAAACTAAAACTTAAGAAAATATCGAGAGCAAAGTAAGGAGGTATCGTGTGAAGTTTCGAGCGGGCAGGCAATCGTTCGATGCCTGAAACAGGGCATGAAAAGGGTTCAAAGCAACGGGAATAAGTATTGTGTCTGATACCAGAATTGATGATCTTACGGAAGGTGGCTCGTGAATTACATACGAGGCCACTCGCGAGGAACAACCTTGGGAACAGGGGGTGTACAAGAGAGTCAGGTTTCGATCCTGTGGAACTGTGGGTTATGGTCCCACCATGTGGGTTAAAAGTAGGAAGGGCGCTGTCATGTTGCATAATCATCATAGCAAGGCATGTTAGAGAATAACCTGTCAGTTATGTCGGTAACAATGTTGGTACCAAGGGCGAGGGACGAAGAGAACCATTTTCCTGCTCGTTGAACGAGGCGGACCAATAGGCAAAGTTCTCGTCCATCGGTGGTTACCGGAATGTCATCAACAATAGTAACAGGGTCTTACTGACAAAGTGGTACAACAAGGTGCTTACCTAAGCAGGGAATTCATCACTGCTCAGTTAAGTAGATTACAAGAAAGGTTAAACAAAACAATAGAAAGGAAAATGCGATTATCAGATTAAACAGAACAATGGAAAGGAAAATGTGTTTAAACACCTATTTCAGGGGTATATCCTTCCCAAGGACAAGAAGAGCATTGATATCCTTGATAGGATAGAAAGTAGAAAACCATTTAGGTAAGAGGAGAGGAATTTCATGACATTACCCAAACAACGGTGTTTGGATAATTGATAACGAAAATTTAGTATTGCTTCAGCTGTTCTTATTGAAGATCGGAGCACCACTAACATGCTTCAAAATATCATTGACATGGTCTTCAAGCAAGGTCGGACTTTGGATACACAATGGATCCATCAGGAACAACTCATAGAGTAAGTCTTATAATTTCCTCATGGAAGAATGGCTAAACTTGCAAAAAAAGAAACTATAACAATAGTCCTCCAGCCAGGTGTGCTAGTCATGACATCACCTTACCGGGTCATATAAGACCAACATTATAACTCTTAGAAATATGTTCCAACCATCATATCTGACTGAGATTCAGATCTGATTTGTGTTAGGATACCTCAGACTCAGGATGTCTGAGAAGAAAAGGTGCAACACCAATTGAC
The DNA here is from genome assembly GCA_011799875.1 of Thinopyrum elongatum. Classification (NCBI taxonomy): domain Eukaryota; kingdom Viridiplantae; phylum Streptophyta; class Magnoliopsida; order Poales; family Poaceae; genus Thinopyrum; species Thinopyrum elongatum. The sequence goes on from CM022303.1 coordinate 135,003,494, forward strand.
GAGATGACATTGTAAGATTCTCGGGAATGAACTACGGAAGTGAGTTCCGAAACAAGAGTTCATCATTAATCCAAGGAGATCATGAGGAGGTGGTTGATGGACTCAGCGACAATTCAGCGAGATTTCCAAAAGGAAGGATTTCCACAATTATGTGAACAAGGAGATAACATTAGCCAGATCAAGTGATATAATGAAGTATGCTCGAGGAAAACACACACAGAATTAAACATTGGTTGGAAGGTGAAACCGAAATATGGACTTAGGTAGCATGATCAATGTTAGAATGGTGATTCGATAACCAATACCCAAAGAATGAAACTATCGTTCATTCACTTCAAAGCAATAGGGTTGCTAGAAATTTTGAATTCACACATCATATTTCGATTGTCGGTATTCCGGTTAGCAACAACACGGGGACCAAGAAAGAATGGAGATGGTGAGTAGTATCACTATACAAAGAATTCTTAAGAGGGGGAGCAATCATCACAACATTCTTGACATCAAAGATGTTAATACTCCACGGTAGAACATAACATAAGTTGGATAGCAATGAACTCAAGGTACAACACAAAACAAAAACAAGTTTTGTGTTGGAAGGAATGCAATAATGTTGTCGATGATAACACAAATCATCGAGGGGCAAGGATGATATTTCTCATCATGAATCCAGTAGTTATCTTGGAAGAGCTGAGAATGTTGATGGTGAGCACGACACATTTGTCGAGAGATTTCATGAAGATGCAATCGATCGGCGATGACATCAAGCCAAAGGTATGATGAAGTGAAAGGTTATTGAAAACACGGGTATGACACAAACTCAGAATCAAGCTTGCTGCTCAAGGCAAAAAGATATAACGATGAAGATCGACGTAAGATTAACTCATTATCGAAATTGTGCTTCGAGAAACAGTACTAAGTAGCATAGTTAAGATGATGATGTAGCCGATTAGGCTAAGAGTGACATGAGTTGAAAGTTAAATTCCCCAGCAGTACTTTACTAGGAGTATTGGATCACAGGGTGGATCCGATTCACTTATCGATGTTCTCAGTTGACAAACAAACCAAAACCCATGGAATAATGAATTAGTGAGAAGGAATACTTGATGAAGTCTCATAAGAAGTATTGCAATACCGTGATATTATCAGGATACCAGGGGGTAATACTCGAAGGGAGATCAGAATAGAAACTAAACTGGATCGTTGACTTGCGATAGCAGATACTTTAATCTTGTCAAAAATGGACGGGGCACTGGAATGGTTTTCCTTCAGATATAATGAATAAGCTTAGCATGGTCGGGACCATAACTGCAAGGGATCCAATTTATTGACACTGGAAGAATTATTCAAATGATTAAATATTCTTGCAAGAATCTTTCATGATAAGTTCCACATCGGTTCCATGGGCATGATCACAAAGTTCAAGGTTGACTCCCACTTCTCCAAAGCACAACCTTACATTCACTTCTCGTTCCGAGAATGGCATTAATGTTGAAAGTTTTACCTGGTGAAATACCAGATAAGTATGACCCATGAAATGTTTCGGGTTCACACAGATTAAGGAAGGCATAGGTTCAACCCATCGGGATATCTTAGTAACATATACCGCAACTTCAGGAGTAAATAACACAAGCTCGAAAGTAGAGCATGGTTGACAAAGCAGAGGATACAATTTACCAAAGGCATTATATATCCGTGGAAAGGCTCACAAGGTTATTGAATATGAAGAACGCTGTCGGATGAAATCCAACAAAGGATCTGGGGGTCCACAAGGGATCTGATGTGAGCATCGGTACTCAACCAGAAGAAGAAGAATGCAAGGAGATCAGATGATAGAAACAACTGACTAATTCAAAGCTCAATTGCAAAGGAATTATGAATTCCAAGTCAAGGGATCAGAAGCATTGCTCTGATTAGGGATGGATAAGTTGAATAGCCTTAGGGGTACAATCGACGACAATTTGATTGGTCGAGAACCAGCTCATGTTTAAAATGACGTCTGAGCCGGAAGGATGAATTCTAGGATCTGATTGAGGATTGCGAGCATTCGCAATATATTGAATCAATGGACTCAAAATAATAATGTCAAAGGATGTCAATAAGATTACCAGACTTATGGGATTAATCATAATGCTAGCAAGCAAGAATTTCAAGAGCATTCGGCTGTTGAGGATTTTCGAAAGAACGAATGCTATTTCGAAGAATTTTGTGAAATACATGAATCAACAGGGGATGAGCGGATACTCGATAGGTGCAAGAAATTATCCATAGGGGTATTCAGGTGGCTTAGAACTGCAAGGCAGTAGGCACAAAGTTTTCTCGAAGCAATGGAGAGAACTTCGGGGTACCTTGTAATAACAAGATCAACTGGGAATAAAAGTAAGAATGACATGCGTATGTATTTATCCATAGGGATATTTTGGTGGTAGGGAATTGCAAAAGCAACGGGCACAAAGTCTCGAGAGAATATTGGAGAGTATCTTCGAAATCTTCTGGTGCACCAAGCAATCATCTGGAGTGAGGGGCTCTCCGGGAGGAGGTAATTACGAGAACCTAGAGTCAGAGTTAGTAAAATCATTTAACCCGAATAGAAGAGAGATCAGAGTCCCAGAGTATAGGTCGAGGAATAAAAGATCCTAATACCACCCAATGGCGACGAGGGCCCATAAGCCACACATCCATGTTAGTAAATTAGTTTTTCGATGTCTAGACTCAACTTTGACCAAGGAGTTGGAAGGGGGCTTCCTACAGGCAGTCGGCTCTGATACCAACTTGTGGCGCCTCCGACTCAATCGTGCACTAATCATACATGCAAACATGCACGATCAAGCACAGGGACTCACGGGAAGATATCACAACATAGCTCTAACACAAATAAACAGAGATCCACAAATATTACAGACCAGGGATCACGAAGATCCGAATACACAAGTCAGTCATACAAATATTATCTGAGTACAGACATAGTTAGACAAGTTTTGCCTTACGAAGGCTAGCACAAACAATGACTCTAGATTGAAAGGCAAAGGCCTCCTGCCTGGGAGCCTCCGATCCTACTCCTGGTCGGCTGGCTCGATCCAGTAGTACGTGCTGTCTGGACCCTGCTGGTAGTAAGCTCCTGAGGTGGCATCTGGCTCCGGGGCTCCATCGTCTGATGTATCGTCAAAGGGGGTATGGGGAAAAAGAAGTAACAAAGCAACCATGAGTACTCATCCGAAGTACTCAGCAAGCAAGGATCTACACTACATATGCAACATTATCAAAGGGGAAAGGCTGTATATGTGGACTGGGCTGCAGAAATGCCAGAATAGAGAGAAGGTCTAGTCCTATCGAAGACTAGCATCTTCAAACATCTTCACGAGCCACCATCTTGCAGCAATAGAAGAGAGTAGAATAGCATTTTATTAAGCACACATGTTGAAGTAAAGCCTAGAGATCCTTCCTCGACTCCCTGCGAGAAAGCAATCCCGAAGCTTCAATTAATTAAACAAGTATCCAGTTCAAGTAGTAGATCGGGATATACAAACTGAGCGTCCTTTACCGTAGGACCGGCTATCGATAGATTATTCTTCCCTGCAGGGGTGCACTATTGTTACCCAACATGCTCGATCAACTCTGGTCGGACACACTTGCTGGGTAATGGCCGGCCTCGGAATATCAACATGAAGCAGCGCCCTACCTAGGCTCAGCAGAGAGGTCAGCACGCCGGACTAACCTATGCACCCAGAGGTCTTGGGCCGTCGCCCTGGGCACCCTGCGCGTTGCGAGACTGGCCGGGGTGCAGGCGCGACACTGAACTCGTCAGTGAAGTATCCAGCCCATTCCCGACAATCAGCACGCACGGTGAACCATGACGTCTGAAGAGCTTTCGGGAGGAACGTACGACGTAGAGGGCCCCATAAACCATAATCCCACGTGGTGGTGGTGCGTATAGGGCACGTCGACCCACTCAGATCAAATACCCAAATCCAATAGGCTCATTTAGTAACACGCGGAGACAATCAGAGTTTCTGAAGCTCTGCCACAATATCACACTCGAGTGCCCTTCTGGCACACCCGACATCATAGATCCCTTGCGTGTACCAATCAGGGTCGACCCGCCTGTAACAAAGGTCAAAGTAACCATGTGGTCATAACATCAAGGGGGAAACCCCGAGGAATCACCCTCGATGAATTCTACTCGACGAAATCATCAGGGTGAACGTATGAGGCATCACCCTCGAGGTTCACACTGAGGGGTTGCATGACAGAGTCGTATTGGAAGTGGAGAAGGAGGAATCACCCTCGATGACCACGACCAAACAGCTACACTGCAGAGTGTTCATCAGGAGTGCGTTACGAGGTATCACCCTCGGCACTCGATAGTAACTATGCAGAGTCGTACAACTAAGGGGGTGAAGTGATGTGTCGGTCTCTGGTCGACGATCACATTGATCAAGTCGTCGATGATCAAGCAGGGGCAACAAGGGTAAGGTGGTGGGGGTCACCGATGATTTACTACCAGCCTATACTAAGCAGTTTAACATAGGCAGGTAAGATAGCAATAAACAGGTTACAAAAGCAGGCTATGCATCAGAGTAGGAGCAAACAGTAACAGTAGCAAAATCTAATGCAAGCAGGAGAAATTGAATGGGCGATATCGGGATGCTCAAGGGGGGGGGGGCTTGCCTGGTTGCTCTGGCAAGGAGGAGGGGTCGTTGGAAGGCTGCTTGTCCGGAGCGTAGTCGTACTCTGCTGCGTCGGCGTTGGTCTCGGCGTCTACCGGAGAAGAAGAGGGGGAAGAAACAATAAATTCAGCACAACAATGCAAACAAAAATGCATGACATGTCTAAATGATATGCTGAGGTGTTCTACTGCCTAACTGAATGATTTAGCTAATTTAGGAATTTATTTGGATTTATTTTATTAAAGTTGAGCACTATTCATTTATCGAAATCAGTCTAAAAGTTCCATGTTCAGGTAGCTAGGGGCATCTGACAGATGAACGGATCACGTATTCGGATTTGTCTCGAAATTCTGAGCAACTTTCATGTATAAAGTGTTTCGATCGGAGCTACGGTTTATTTTATATTAATTTTTAAAGATTTAATCAATTCTGAAATCATTATTAATTAAATTAATTCGAAAATACAATTATTACGTCATCATGACATCAGCAGTCAACTGCACTGTTGACTGGGTCAAACTGACATGTGGGTCCCGTTCGTCATTGACTGTTAGACCTAATTAACAGTTAATTGGTTTAATTATTAGATTAATTAGGTTAAGTTAATTAATTAGTAATTATTATTAAAAATATTTTTTTTACAGGGGTCTGGGCGCTGGGGCCCACTGGCAGTGGCACAAGGCCAGCCCAGCGGGGCGGGTTAACAGGCGGAGGGGCATGGCGTCGGCCGCCCGAACGAGGCACGCGCGCGTGGGTGCACCGGGGCGCCGATGCCGGGCGCGGGGGTCGACGGCCGGAGACGAGGCCAAGGGTAGGCGTGCGGATCCGGCGAGGTCAGGAGGCGGCGGGCGCGGGCCGGCTTGGTTGGGCGCGGCCGGGCGCAGGTGCGTGCGGGGCCGTCCGGCGCGAGGTGTGGGCGGCGGTGGCGCGGTGCGCGGGCAGCGGGGGACACCTGCGGGGGCGAGGCGGGGGCAGCCAGCAGCAGCAGGCAGAGCGCGCTGGGGGGCGCGGGTGGCGCAAGGCCCAGCTAGGCGCGGTCGGCGTCGAGCGGGCAGTTGCAGCACGGGTGAGCGCGAGCGGCAGTGCGGTGACCGGAGGGAGGGAAGACGGGGTCGGACGGGGAGGTCCTCATCGGCCCTATAGAGGTGCATGAGTGTGCTCGAGGAGGTCGGATGGCGTCAGAGCTGCGGGGGGGGGGGGGGGCGACGGCTCGTGCTGGGCGCTCCGGTGGTCGTAGCGGAATGGGACAAGGCGGCGCGGTGAGGCGCATGGAGGATGATGGCGGCCTGTGATGAAGCTGCGGGCCAACACGGGGGCTCCATGGTGGGCGGTCGTGTGGGTCGCACGAGGAGGCGGGGACACGAGGGAGCGTGAGGACCGGGGACGGCGACCGGGCGTTGGCCCGATCTCGATCCCGATCTGGATGGGAGGGAAGGGGATCGTGGGGGTGGGGGCGAGTGGAGGGGTAGTGGGCTAGGGTTACCGTGGTGGGGGGGTGTAGGCAGGGGGTGGCCTGGGTCGGCCTGGCGGCCCGGTGGCCTGCTGGGCCGAGGTCCAGTTGGGCCGGGGGGAATCCTTTTTTTAATAGTTTTCTTTTATTTTTGTTTTAACAAAATACCAAAATGGCACCTAATTTGATGTTACCAAATATGCAACTGCCACATTAACTTGCTACCCAAGCTAAAATAGTTTTGTAACTATTTAATATTTAAAAGTATTTAAATAATAGTTTTCGCTACTGTTTTATCCATCTAATAGTATTTAAATATTTTATAAAGGTGTGGTTTCTCCACCATAATTACCTATGCATTATTTGGTTCACTCCGAACATTTTAGTTTTAATTTTTGAAAACTTTTATTGTTTGCTTGATTTTGAATTTGAATTTGAATCGGTTTTGAATCAAAGGGGAATCTAGCAACAGTAATTGCGATGACATGGCACCATTAGCGTGTGCTTACTGTAGCTTAACTACCGGGGTGTTACAGTTTTCTATGCATTAATATGCTATTTTATATTATTTTTGGGACTAACTTATTAACCTAGTGACCAGTGCCAGTTTCTGTTTTTCCTTATTTTTGAGTTTCGCAGAAAAGGAATATCAAATGGAGTCCAAACGGAATAAAACTTTACGATGATTTTTCTTGGACCAGAAGACACCTACGAGACTTGGAGCCGAAGTCACAAGACCCACGAGGCAACGGCAAGCCGTAGGGGCGCGCCCTGGGGGGGGGGGAGCCCCCTGGCTTGTGGCCCCCTCGGGAGTCCACCGACCTACTTCTTCATCCTATATATTCACATATATTCCAAAACCCTAGGAGAGAGCCACGAAAATACTTTTCCACCGCCGCAACCTTCTGTTCCCGTCAGATCCCATCTTGGGGCCTTTTCCGGCGATCTGCCGGAGGGGGATTCGATCATGGAGGGCATCTACATCAACCCTATTGCCTCTCTGATGAAGCGTGAGTAGTTTACCTCAGACCTATGGGTCCATAGCTAGTAGCTAGATGGCTTCTTCTCTCTCTTTGATTCTCAATACCATGTTCTCCTCGATGTTCTTGGAGATCTATCCAATGTAATAATCTTTTCCGGTGTGTTTGTCGAGATCCGATGAATTGTGGATTTATGATCAGATTACCTATGAATATTATTTGAATCTTCTCTGAATTCTTATATGCATGATTTGATATCTTTGTATTTCTCTTCGAATTATCGGTTTGGTTTGGCCAACTAGATTGGTATTTCTTGCAATGGGAGAGGTGCTTAGTTTTGGGTTCAAACTTGCGGTGTCCTCACCCAGTGACATAGTAGGGGTAGCGAGGCATGTATTATATTATTTCCATCAAGGATAAAAAGATGGGGTTTTCATCATATTGCTTGAGTTTATCCCTCTACATCATATCATCTTACTTAAGGCGTTACTCCGTTCTTTATGAACTTACTCTAGATGCATGCTGGATAGCGGTCGATGTGTGGAGTAATAGTAGTAGATGCAGAATCATTTTGGTCTACTTGACACGGACGTGATGCATATATGGATAATCATCGCCTTGGATATCGTCATAACTTTGCGCTTTTCTATCAATTGCTCGAAAGTAATTTGTTCACCCACCGTATTATTTGACTTCAAGAGAGAAGCTGATACGTCTCCAACGTATCTATAAATTTTGGTTGTTCCATGCTATTATATTACCTGTTTTGGATGTTTTATATGCATTAATATGCTATTTTATATTATTTTTGGGACTAACTTATTAACCTGGAGCCCAGTGCCGGTTTCTGTTTTTTCCTTGTTTTTGAGTTTCTCGGAAAAGGAATATCAAACGGAGTCCAAACGGAATAAAATTTTACGATGATTTTTCTTGGACCAGAAGACACCTACGAGACTTGGAGTCGAAGTCAGAATTCCCACGAGGCGACGACAAGCCGTAGGGGCGCGCCCTAGGGGGGGGGTGCGCCCCCTGGCTTGTGGCCCCCTCGGGAGTCCACCGACCTACTTCTTCGTCCTATATATTCACATATATTCCAAAACCCTTGAAGAGAGCCATGAAAATGCTTTTCCACCGCCGCAACCTTCTGTTCCTATGAGATCCCATCTTAGGGCCTTTTCCGGTGATCTGCCGGAGGGGGATTCGATCACGGAGGGCATCTACATCAACCCTATTGCCTCTCCAATGAAGCATGGGTAGTTTACCTCAGACCTACAGGTCCATAGCTATTAGCTAGATGGCTTCTTCTCTCTCTTTGATTCTCAATACCATGTTCCCCTCGATGTTCTTGGAGATCTATCCGATGTAATATTCTTTTGCGGTGTGTTTGTCGAGATCCGATGAATTGTGGATTTATGATCAGATTATCTATGAATATTATTTGAATCTTCTCTGAATTCTTATATGCATGATTTGATATCTTTGTATTTCTCTTCGAATTATCGGTTTGGTTTGGCCAACTAGATTGGTATTTCTTGTAGTGGGAGAGGTGCTTAGTTTTGGATTCAATCTTGCGGTGTCCTCACCCAGTGACATAGTAGGGGTAGCGAGGAACGTATTGTATTGTTGCCATCAAGGATTAAAAGATGGGGTTTTCATCATATTGCTTGAGTTTATCTCTCTACATCATGTCATCTTACTTAAGGCGTTACTCCGTTCTTTATGAACTTAATACTCTAGATGCAGCTGGATAGCGGTCGATGTGTGGAGTAATAGTAGTAGTTGCAGAATCATTTCGGTCTACTTGACACGGACGTGATGCCTATATGCATAATCATTGCCTTGGATATCGGCATTACTTTGCGCTTTTCTATCAATTGCTCGACAGTAATTTGTTCACCCACCGTATTATTTGACTTCAAGAGAGAAGCCTCTAGTGAAACCTATGGCCCCCGGGTCTATTTTCCATCATATATTTTCAGATCTATACATCAAAAATACCAAAAATACCTTGCTGCAATTTATTTACTTTTATTTTGTTTTACTTTTTGGCAATCTTATATACCTATCTCTATCAGATCTCACCTTTGCAATTGACCGTGAAGGGATTGGCAACCCCTTTATCACGTTGGGTGCAAGTGTTTGATTGTTTGTGTAGGTGCATAGATTATGGACTTGCTTGTACCGCCTTCTGGATTGATACCTTGGTTCTCTAACTGAGGGAAATACTTATCTCTACTTTGCTGCATCACCCTTTCCTCTTCAAGGGAAAAACCAACGCAAGATCAAGAAGTAGCAGGAAGAATTTTTGGCGCCGTTGCCGGGGAGGTTCTACATCAAGCCTATCAAGTACCCATCAGGAACTCTCATCTCTTACATTACATGATTCACCATTTGCCTCTCGTTTTCCTCTCCCCCACTTCTAAAACATTTTCAGAAAATCACAAAAATATTTACCTTCTTTTTGTTTGCCTTGATGTTTCCTTGTTCGCTTGGAATAATTGTGTATTTATTGAAAATCAGAAAGCAAAAAGTTTATGGATCCTCATCCACTTGCTAATATTTTTAAGAGATCCAATTATGATGAACCAATTGCTAGTGAGTTTTGGGCACTAGATAATCTTTATGAAGTTTTGCTTGAAATTCGTGAATCTGAAAATTGTGATGAAGTGTTAAAAGAAGAAATTTATGAAGTGATTCACGATAGCTCCTTGAATAAAAAGCATGATTGCAATGATGTTATTACAAATCCTATTAATGTCAACTGTGCTAATAATATGCAAAACTCCAAGCTTGGGGATGCTAATTTTACTATGTCCACTACTTGTTGCAATGATCATGATTGGGGTGTTTTTTCTTATGATCTTGAAAATTTATTTAAGCGTCATGATGAATATGTTTGCAATAATATTGAAAGTGGGTTCGGAAGAGTGTCAACTCTAGGTAATAATGATCCCACTACTTTGGAGTATGATCAATCTTATGAATTTTTTGATAAAAGTGGGCTTGGAGAGGTTGTGACTTTAGTTGATGATAATCCCACTATTTTGGAAGAGTGTCAACATTGCATGCTTGTGGATCATGTAGAGAATATGTTATGTGATAGCTATATTGTTAAATTTGAATATGATCCCACATGTAATTATTATGAGAGAGGGAAATATGGTTGTAGAAATTTTCATGTTAGTAAATTACCTCTCTTTATGTTGAGATTGCTATTGTTTCTTTCTTCCTTGCATATGCTAGTTTTTGCTTGTCTTGATAAATCCTTTCCCTATAAAATGCCTATGCATAGGAAGTATGTTAGACTTAAACTTGTTTTTCACATGTTATATGATGCTCTCGTTGTGCTTCAATTCTTGTCTTTCATTTGAGCATCATTAAAATTATCAATGCCTAGCTAAAAGGCTTTAAAGAAAAGCGCTTGTTGGGAGGCAACCCAATATTTTTCTTTTCTGTTTTTATGAGTATACACATTATTACCTATGTAGTAATCGTGTTTTGGTGTTTTAATTAGTGTTTGAGCCAAGTAAGACCTTTGGGATGGCATACGGTGCTAGTTGATTTGATCTTGCTGAAAACAGAAACTTTTGCATCCAGTTGCAGAATTTTAATAACTCACAGAAGCAATGAAAAACTCTGCATTTTTTACAAAAGATTGATACAAATTGCCTCTGTTGTCATAATTTTTCAGAATTTTTGGAGTTACAGAAGTATTAGAACAATTCAGATCGGTATGAACCATGGAGAAGTTGGAATACAGTAGATATTACACCAATATAAATAAAGAGTGAGTTCACAACAGTACCAAAAAGTGGTGATTTATTTTCTTATACTAACGGATCTCATGAGTTTTCTGTTGAGTTTTGTGCTGTGAAGTTTTCTAGTTTTGGGTAAAGATTTGATGGACTATGGAATAAGGAGTGGCAAGAGCCTAATCTTGGGGATGCCCAAGGCACCCCAAGGTAATATTCAAGGACAACCAAGAGCCTAAGCTTGGGGATGCCCCGGAAGGCATCCCCTCTTTCGTCTTCGTCTATCGGTAAATTTACTTGACGCTATATTTTTATTCATCACATGACACACCTTTTGAGAGGGACACGCATGAATCGTGATTTATTAGAATACTCTATGTGCTTCACTTATATCTTTTGAGCTAGGAAATTTTGCTCTAGTGCTTCACTTATATCTTTTTAGAGCACGGCGATGGCTTTATTTTATAGAAATTGTTGAACTCTCTTGCTTCACTTATATTATTTTGAGAGAATCTAAACAACATGGTAATTTGCTCTGGTTATGAATTTAGTCCTAATATGATGGGCATCCAAGAGGGATATAATATGATGGGCATCCAAGAGGAATTTAGTCCTAAACTTCTTCGTCCTATATATTCACATATATTCCAAAACCCTAGAAGAGAGCCATGAAAATACTTTTCCACCACCGCAACCTTCTGTTCCCGTGAGATCCCATCTTGAGGCCTTTTCCGATGATCTGTCGGAGGGGGATTCGATCACGGAGTTCATCTACATCAACCCTATTGCCTCTCCGATGAAGCGTGAGTAGTTTACCTCAGACCTATGGGTCCATAGCTAGTAGCTAGATGGCTTCTTCTCTCTCTTTGATTCTCACTACCATGTTCTCCTCGATGTTCTTGGAGATCTATCCGATGTAATATTCTTTTGCGGTGTGTTTGTCGAGATCTGATGAATTGTGGATTTATGATCAGATTATCTATGAATATTATTTGAATCTTCTCTGAATTCTTATATGCATGATTTGATATCTTTGTATTTCTCTTCGAATTATCGGTTTGGTTTAGCCACCTAGATTGGTATTTCTTGCAATGGGAGAGGTGCTTAGTTTTGGGTTCAATCTTGCGGTGTCCTCACCCAGTGACATAGTAGGTGTAGCGAGGCATGTATTGTATTGTTGCCATCAAGGATAAAAAGATGGGGTCTTCATCATATTGCTTGAGTTTATCCCTCTACATCATGTCATCTTACTTAAGGCGTTACTCCGTTCTTTATGAACTTAATACTCTAGATGCATGATGGATAGTGGTCGATGTGTGGAGTAATAGTAGTAGATGCAGAATTGTTTCGGTCTACTTAACACGGACATGATGCCTATATGCATAATCATTGCCTTGGATATCATCATAATTTTTGCGCTTTTCTATCAATTGCTCGACAGTAATTTGTTCACCCACCGTATTATTTGCCTTCAAGAGAGAAGCCTCTAGTGAAACCTATGGCCCCCGGGTCTATTTTCAATCATATATTTTTCAATCAATCCATAAAAAATACCAAAAATACCTTGCTGCAATTTATTTACATTTATTTTGTCTTATGTTTTGGCAATCTTATATACCTATCTCTATCAGATCTCACCTTTGCAATTGACCATGAAAGGATTGACAACCCCTTTATGGCGTTGGGTGCAAGTGTTTGATTGTTTTGCAGGTGCATAGATTGGGGATTTGCTTGTACCTCCTACTGGATTGATACCTTGGTTCTCTAACTGAGGGAAATACTTATCTCTACTTTACGGCATCACCCTTCCCTCTTCAAGGGAAAAACCAACGCAAGCTCAAGAAGTAGCAGGAAGAATTTCTGGTGCCGCTGCCGGGGAGGTCTACATCAAGCCTACCAAGTACCCACCATATACTCTCATCTCTTGCATTACATTATTCGCCATTTGCCTCTCGTTTTCCTCTCCCCTACTTCTAAAATGATTTTCAGGAAAATACAAAAAGATTTGCCTTTTTATTCGCCCTTCTTCCGTTCGTCTTTTCATTTGCTTTTTGTTTGCTCGTGTGCTAGATTGCTTGCTTTGTCACGATAACTAAAGAGAACACTAAGTTGTGTGACTTTTACAACACTAATAATAATGATTTTATTAGTACTCAGATTGCTCCCGCCTCTAGTGCGGAATCTTATGAAATTAATGCCGCTTTGTTGAATCTTGTTATGAAAGAGCAATTTTCTGGCCTTCCTAGTGAAGATGCCGCATCCTATCTCAATACTTTCGTTTAATTGTGTGATATGCAAAAGAAGAATTCTGTGGATAATGATATTGTTAAATTGAAGCTATTTCCGTTCTCACTACGAGATCGTGCTAAAACTTGGTTTTCATCTTTGCCTAAAAATAGTATTGATTCATGCAATAAGTGTAAAGATGCTTTTATTTCCAAGTACTTTCCGCCCGCTAAGATCATCTCCCTTAGGAACGATATAATGAATTTTAAGCAACTTGATCATGAACATGTTGCACAATCTTGGGAGAGGATGAAATTGATGATAAGAAATTGTCCTACGCATGGTTTGAGTTTATGGATGATTATACAAAAAATTTATGCGGGATTGAATTTTGCATCTAGAAATCTTTTGGATTCCGCCGCGGGTGGTACTTTTATGGAAATCACGTTAGTAGAAGCTACTAAACTACTAGATAACATTATGGCAAATTACTCTCAATGGCATACCGAAAGATCTTCCACTAGTAAAAAAGTCATGCAATTGAAGAAATAAATACCTTGAGTGGAAAGATGGATGAATTAATGAAATTATTTGCTAGTAAGAGTGCTCCTCTTGATCCTAATGATATGCCTTTGTCCACTTTGATTGGAAATAATAATGAATCTATGGATGTGAATTTTGTTGGTAGAAACAATTTTGGTAATAACGCGTACAGAGGTAATTTCAACCCTAGGCCGTTTCCTAGTAATTCCTCTAATAATTATGGTAATTCCTACAAAAATTATTATGGAAATTATATTAAGATGCCCTCTGATCTTGAGAACAATATTAAAGAATTTATTAGTTCCCAAAAGAATTTCAATGCTTTGGTTGAAGAAAAATTGCTTAAGATTGATGATTTGGCTAGGAACGTGGATAGAATTTCTCTTGAGATTGATTCTTTGAAAATTAGATCTATTCCACCCAAGCATGATATTGATGAATCTCTAAAAGCTATGTGAGTTTCTATTGATGAGTGTAAAGAAAAAACCGCTAAGATGCGTGCTAAGCGAGTTTGGTTTATGAAAGCGTGTTCTTCTAGTTTTCGTGAAAATAATGATGAAGATCTTAAAGTGATTGGTGTGACTCCTATTGAATCTTTGTTTTCTAATATAAATCTTGCTAAAGATGGGACTGGAGATGAGTCAACTTTAGTTAGAAGGCGTCCCAATGATTCGGAGTTTATAGATCTTGATGCAAACATTGATAAAAGTGGGATTGGAGAGGTCAAAACTTTAAGTAGCAATGAACCCACTCTTTTGGATTTCAAGGACTTTAATTATGATAATAGTTCTTTGATAGATTGTATTTTCTTGTTGCAATCCCTGTCGAATTCTCCTCATGCTTATAATCAAAATAAAGCTTTCACTAAACATATTGTTGATGCTATGATGAAATCTTTTGAAGAAAAACTTGAGTTGGAAGTTTCTATCCCTAGAAATCTTTATGATGAGTGGGTAAGATGAAAATTAAAGATTATGAGTGCCATGCTTTGTGTGATTTGGGTGCTAGCGTTTCCACGATTCCAAAAACTTTATGTGACGTGCTAGGTTTCCGTGAATTTGATGATTGTTCTTTAAATTTTCATCTTGCGGATTCCACAATAAAGAAACCTATGGGAAGGATTAATGATGTTCTTATTGTTGCAAATAGGAATTATGTACTCGTAGATTTCATTGTTCTTGATATAGATTGCAATCCTACATGTGCTATTATTCTTGGTAGACCTTTCCTTAGAACGATTGGTGAAATTATTGATATGAAAGAAGGAAACATTAGATTTCAATTTCTGTTAAGGAAGGGCATGGAACAATTTCCAAGAAAGAAAATTAAGTTGCCATATGAATCTATTATGAGAGCTACTTATGGATTTCATGCCAAAGATGACAATACCTAGATCTATTGCAATATGCCTAGCTAGGGGCGTTAAACAATAGCGCTTATTGGGAGGCAACCCAATTTTATTTTGTTGTTTTATGTTTTGCTTCTGTTCTTGAATAAAATACACATTATTACCTCTGTAACAATTCAGATCTTCGCAGACTGTTCTGTTTTTGACAGATTCTATTTTTCTATGTGTTGTTTGCTTATTTTGATGAATCTATGGGTAGTATCGGGGGGTATGAACCATGGAGAAGTTGGAATACAGTTGATATTACACCAATATAAATAAAGAATGAGTTCACAACAGTACCAAAAAGTGGTGATTTATTTTCTTATACTAACGGATCTCATGAGTTTTCTGTTGAGTTTTGTGTTGTGAAGTTTTCAAGTTTTGGGTAAAGATTTGATGGACTATGGAATAAGTAGTGGCAAGAGCCTAAGCTTGGGGATGCCCAAGGCACCCCAAGGTAATATTCAAGGACAACCAAGAGCCTAAGCTTGGGGACGCCCCGGAAGGCATCCCCTCTTTTGTCTTCGTCTATCGGTAAATTTACTTGACGCTATATTTTTATTCACCACATGATATGTGTTTTGCTTGGACCGTCTTGTATGATATGAGTCTTTGGTTTTTAGTTTGCCACAATCATCCTTGCTGTACACACCTTTTGAGAGGGACACACATGAATCGTGATTTATTAGAATACTCTATGTGCTTCACTTATATCTTTTGAGCTAGGAAATTTTGCTCTAGTGCTTCACTTATATCTTTTTAGAGCACGGCGGTGGCTTTATTTTATAGAAATTGTTGAACTCTCTTGCTTCACTTATATTATTTTGAGAGAATCTAAACAGCATGGTAATTTTCTTTGGTTATGAATTTAGTCCTAATATGATGGGCATCCAAGAGGGATATAATAAAAACTTTCATATAAAGTGCATTGAATACTATGAGAAGTTTGATTCCTTATGATTGTATTGAGATATAAAGATGGTGATATTAGAGTCATGCTAGTGAGTAATTTTGGATTGGTAGAAATACTTGTGTTAAAGTTTGTGATTCCCGTAGCATGCATGTATGGTGAACCGTTATGTGATGAAGTCGGAGCATGATTTATTTATTGATTGCCTTCCTTATGAGTGGTGGTCGGGGACGAGCGATAGTCTTTTCCTACCAATCTATCCCCCTAGGAGCATGCGTGTAGTACTTTGTTTCGATAGCTAATAGACTTTTGCAATAAGTATGTGAGTTCTTTATGACTAATGTTGAGTCCATGGATTATACGCACTCTCAGCCTTCCACCATTGCTAGCCTCACTAGTACCGCGCAACTTTCGCTGGTGCACTACACCCATCATAACCCTTCCTCAAAATAGCCACCATACCTACCTATTATGGCATTTCCATAGCCATTCCGAGATATATTGCCATGCAACTTCCACCGTTCCGTTTATTATGACACGCTTCATCATTGTCATATTGCTTTGCATGATCATGTAGCTGACATCGTATTTGTTGCAATGCCACCATTCATATTTTTTTATACATGTCTCTCTTGATCATTGCACATCCCGGTACACCGCCAGAGGCATTCATATAGAGTCATATTTTTGTTCTAAGTATCGAGTTGTAATTCTTGAGTTGTAAGTAAATAGAAGTGTGATGATCATCATTATTAGAGCATTGTCCCATGTGAGGAAAGGATGATGGAGACTATGATTCCCCCACAAGTCGGGATGAGACTCCGGACGAAAAAAAGAGAAAAAAGGGGGAAAAAAGAGGCCAAAGAGCCCAAAATAAAAGAATGAGAGAAAAGAGAGAAGGGGCAATGCTACTATCCTTTTTCCACACTTGTGCTTCAAAGTAGCACCATGATCTTCATGATAGAGAGTCTCCTATTTTATCACTTTCATATACTAGTGGGAATTTTCATTATATAACTTGGCTTGTATATTTCAATGATTGGCTTCCTCAAAGTGCCCTAGGTCTTCTTGAGCAAGCGAGTTGGATGCACACCCACTTAGTTTCTTTTTGAGCTTTCATACACTTATAGCTCTAGTGGATCCGTTGCATGGCAATCCCTACTCACTCACATTGATATCTATTGATGGGCATCTCCATTGCCCATTGATATGCCTAGTTGATGTGAGACTATCTCCTTTTTGTCTTCTCCACAACCACCATATTCTATTCCACCTATAGTGCTATATGCATGGCTCACGCTCATGTATTGCGTGAAAGTTGAAAAAGTTTGAGAACATCAAAAGTATTGTAACACCCCAAAATATTTTCCCTGGATTTTCAAAATCTTTTCTTTAAAATAAAATTCTTTGAATCATTTTGGTATTATTTTCTTTCTTCTGTTCTGAAAACCATTTCAAATTTTAATTGGGATTCAAATTTTCTTAAATGGTTCTGTTTTGATCGGTGGTTTTATTTGGGAATCTATTTTGGAGGATCAAAAATATTTTTATTTCAGAAAAGTTTTCTATGATTAAATCATTTCAATGAAATGATTCTTTTCACTTCTTTCAAACCCTTCTAAATCTTTCCGACAATTTTTCTGTCACTTCTAAATAATCCCACAAGTCATTCTCACATTCCAGGACAGTATCCAACACTTTCCCTCTCCACAAAAATATTTCTCGTATTTTAAATAAATTCTAAAATTGGAATTTATTTTTATCCTAGTTTCTCTGATTTACAAAGGAACCATATCATCCTCAACTCTTCTGCTCCTACCAAAATTACCCCAACAACTAGGTAGTACCCACAACCCATTTCACCAAAATCATTGGGTTCCATAGTTCAAAATTTTCAAATTCTGTCCTATTCAAATTTGGACCAGATTCAATTGTGTTGATCAAAACCCAATTTATATTGCTCCAAAAATTCTGAATCTTTGTCAGACACTCTCTTATGCATCAACACTTCACCACAAAAATCCTCACAAATTCCTAAATTCCCTAGCACCCTCTGGCATTTTGTCATACACTTGGTGGGCACACTGTAGCACTGTCGAAAATTTCAGGAAACTGAAGAAGTTCAGAGAACAGGGGAGTTCGGCACCGTGCAGTACACTCCACTCCACCTCACCCTCATCCGCATTGCTCCTGGTCTTCAATGCCACTCCAGAGGGCCCTCTTGTCAGCCTCTCACGGACGGCCGGCCGATGGGAGGCCGATGCATCCGCCGCAGGTCCCAGCCACGACAGACCGAGCGGATCAGCACGGCCACCAGCCTCCATCACTGCACCGCACCTCCCTCCACCTACCTGCTCTACGCGTCGCCTCTCTTCGCGCCCTCGCACGCCGTCCATGCCGCCTTGGCCCCGCTTGACAGTCACCAGAGTGGCTCACCGTCCGCCGCACCCTTGTGCGAGCCTCCTCGTGGATAAGGCCGCAGTGCTCGATCTCGTCCACGCTTAAGCTTCTGGAGTACTCCACCGGCCTCATCAACTCCGCACCGCCCTTGACCATCGCCCCTAACTACCTCGTCGACCGAAGTTACTCCGGCGATATCCACAACGCCACTGACCGCCTTGACGCGCCTATATAAGAGCTCCCCGAGCTCCATTCGCTACGAACACCACTCCACCACCATCTCAATCAAGTTCCCACGCTCTCTCCTGACCTCAGGGAGGTCTTCTCCTACCTCTCCGGCCACCGACCCGTTGCCACATTCCCCGATCCGGACAACATCATCACTCCACCTCCGCCACCCAAACTTTGCCAGAAGCTCTCTGGTGCATCCAATCATCGAATCCGCATCTCAATTCGGCACCCCGAGCCCTCTCCGGCGATATCCGACGTCACCCGAATCACCGTCCACCGGCGTCGACCTCGCCGGCGACCAACTCCACCACCCACCGATGCGGCAGTCAGCCCCGAGCACATCCCGACCCTCGCCGCCTCCTGGAACACCGGCGATCGCCGCCGGTGATCGCCGCCTCCATTCTGGCCACGCGCGTGAGCGCGTTTGAATTTAAACCTGACGGGTGGACCCCACCTGTCAGTGTTTTATTCTTTTCGCCGTTTAAATCAAAAGCGTACTCCGGCTCTTTATGCATTCCGCACTGGGAAGCGTATTTATTCCCGAACCGATTTTTGTTTATCAGCACGGGGACCTGGATTTTTCAAAAAGACCCCTGATTTTGAAAGTTCAATAACTTTTAAACCACAACTCTGTTTGCATTGATTCTTGTTTTTGAAATTCTTATTTTTCTCTCTAGTTTTTTTATTATTTATTTAAAAATATTTGAAGACAAGTTTTGGTACTGTTGCAAAATTTTAATTTGAAATTTTAATTTTTCCAGAAAAAAGAAGAGGGAAACTTTGCCGAGAATTCCGAAGGGTTTTCTCATGACTACCTTGGACAAGGCAAGCATTTTGGACCCAGGATATGATGATTGCATTGCATGACTGCACTAGTTTTGAGTTTGCACCATATGAAAAGCATACCGCAAGTGCATGCATGCACGGTCATGTATATTTTCTCTTGCATGCATGTTACTCTAGCATCTCTCTGACTTGCATGATGATTGTGAGAAACCAGGAGTGTACTCCTGCCTTGGACATGCCGGTGGTCACGGGCCTTGTTTTGACACGGCGGTGTCCCGTTATATATATACCGGTGATGATAAGTAACACCTCCTGAGTCGGCCTAGATCGAGTCTTGTTCCGTTACACCTAACTGTATACCGTGCTGCCACGGGTCCTTCCTTTAGGAAGGTACGGCTTAGTAAGTTGTTAACCCCTATCCGGGTACATGTACTAAATCATGTCATCGGGTTAGGGGGCATGTGTCTTTCCAGTTGTAGCCGAGAGGGGGTCCCCCTTGTAATCCGCGCATATGAATAGTGATCCCATGCTACTCGAGATTGTTGTCTCCCCGACTTAGAGTTTTTCTGGAACGATGCTTTGGGTGATTCCTGGCATCCAGATGGTTAATCTGGTGTGTGCTGGTCAGGCGTGTTTTCAACCCGAAGACCGTAATGGGAATTAGTCAGTGTCACGGTACTGACTAAAAGAAACCTCATACATGTGGGCAAAGAGTACACCCTCTGCAGAGTTATACCTATTCGAATAGCCATGTCCACGGTCAAGGGCATTAGCTGGGTGGGTCAAGTGTCGGTCCCGGTGTCGGTCTTTGGAGGAAATAATTAAAATTGAGCATGAATTATTTTGCAGGATAATTATTACTACTACTGATGTTAATATGATTATTATTTATGATATGAATATTATTGTGGACTAACCCGTTTCTTTTATTTTATTTTCTGAGTGTCTCAGGGGCTACCTAGACTACCCCGGGCATTCAGTTTTATTTACAAGACCTCATGAGGCGTCTCTCGAGTTCTCGAGCGGTCCTGTCTCGCCTGACTCTCTTGTAGATACCCGTTTGGCATTTCTTGTCAAGCCCTTACGAGGTGACTCTCGAGTTCTCGGGCGGTCCTGTCTCGCCCGACTCTCTTGTGGATACCCGTTTGGCATTTCTTTTCAAGACCGACCGTGGCGTCACTTTTTGACACCCGACTGGCATTTCTTTTCAAGACCTTTCGTGGTGTCGGTTGAGTTTTCGGGCGGTCCTATCTCGCCCGACTCTCTTTTAGACACCCGGTTGTCATTTCTCTTATTTTCTGAATGTCACCTGGGCTGGCTAGACTACCCGTGACATTTATTAGCTTCTATTTTTAATAAGTTTGATTATGACTGACATGCTATATTTACTTTCGTATCATTCTGTTATTGTCATGCCATGTCTAAGATTTTAGTCAGCATGAGCATTTGGTATGATCCAACATGAGCATATGCATTCGTTATATCTTTTGTTCATTATGTTTGCGAGTACATTCCAACGTACTCACTGGCTTGTCCCTGGCAATTTACTTGGCCAGACTTGGAGGAGGATGAGCTTGTGGAGGAGGATTGCGCTAGCGAGCCCGAAGCCTAGAGGAGTCCCAGTCAGTCCACCTGTGACATAGAAGTCTACCACATGTACCATCCGCTGAGCTTTCGCTACACAAAATAAATAGTCAAGCCTCACACTGATGCTTGGCTCTATTTTATTGTATCAGTATGATAGTACCGCCACACCACTGTCATATTCCACCACCATAGTATTTGGCAAGTTTGTCATAAATTTGTTGAGTCACCCTGGCTCAACCCTGTGTAATATTATATTTGTACTGGTTATCTGTATCAAGGAAGTCCACCAGTGTGTTGATCTTGGGGCTTGTGTGACTTAGGGCTACTCTGGGATTTATTCTCAGAAATGGGCCCGACAAACCTTGGTATCAGAGCCAGGCTGACTGTAGGAAGCCCTAGGTGCGATCGCTAGCAGTAAGGTTAGTTCTAACTATTTTTTAGCAGCGCGCTAAGAGGATGGAGTAGTATACTAACCTTAATAGGCGGTCATGTAGTATACCACTACGACGAGCATATAGTATAATTAAATCTTGCATGTATAATTAATCCTGCATGTATGATATAACCTGCGACTTTTGTGCACCTACGTTTTGGGGGGTAAAATTATTTCCAATTCTTCAAAAATTTATTTTGTTTCTTTTAAAATTCTTTTCTTATCGGTGTTACACAAATACCCCAGAAAGAAAATACATCGTCCCTGGACTCGTTCTATGCCCAACCCACCAGAGGACAACTTTGCACAGATGGGAAATAATTTCACACCAGGACAGACAAGTCAGCAAAGCAATGATTCAGCATTCTCACAGGTGTGTTGTCTTTATGAACAAAACCAGCAGCAGCACCAAGAAATGATGCAGCATTTAATAAATATGGAAAAAGGATATGTCCGACCCAGCTCATTACCATGGGGATCACAGGTTCTATTCGCCAAGAAAAAGAATGGTACCTTAAGGTTATGTATTGATTACATGGCACTCAATATGGTTACCATCAAATATCCACTACCACGGATCAATGACCTATTCGACCAACTGGCAGAATCCAAAGTGTTCTCAAACATGGACTTGCGATCAGAGTATCATCAGTTGAGGATCTGCTCTTCAGAGATACCCAAGACTGCTTTTATCACTCGATATGGGTTATACGAATTCACTGTGATGCCCTTCGGATTGACCAACACTCCTGCATATTCTGTGCATCTCATGAAAAAGGATTTTCATGAAATATTTGGACAAGTTCATGGTTGTGTTCATCAATGATATACTTATTTATTCCAAGACGCCAGAAGAACATGAGCAACATCTTCGGATAGTCCTAGAAGAATTGTAGAAGAATCAACTATATGCCAAATTTAGTAAGTGTGAATTTTGGCCATGAGAAGTTGGTTTTCTTGGACACGTACTGACACAGGATGGGATAGCAGTGGACCCGAGTAAAGTAAAGGATGTCTTAGGGTGGAAGCAACCCACCAACGTGACTGAGGTCAGAAGTTTTCTTGGTCTGGCTGCCTACTATCGGAGATTTATTGAAGGATTCTCCACCATAGCCAAACCCATGACCCAGTTACTCAAGAAAGATAAGAAGTTTGAATGGACCGAAGACTGTGAGAAAATTTTCCAAGAGTTGAAAAAGAGGTTAACAATGACAGCCGTTCTGATCGTGCCAGATGTGCACAAATTTTTTGAGATATATTGTGACACCTCCAGGAAAGGCCTTGGATGTGTGTTAATGCAAGAGGGAAAGGTCATAGCATATGCTTCGAGACAACTACGACGAAATGAAGAAAATTATCCTACACATGACTTGGAGTTAGAAGCAGTGATACTTGCACTCAAAGAATGGTGACATTACCTTCTTGGTAATCGGTGTGAGATATACACGGATCACCAAAGTCTTAAGTATATCTTCACCCAGCCAGAGTTAAACTTACGACGACATCGCTGGCTTGAGTTAATTAATGATTATGATGTGGGAATTCATTACCATCCGGGTAAAGCAAATGTTGTGGCAGACGCCCTCAGCCGAAACCCCTGCACTAGCAATAACAGTGTGCAGTTCTCATAGCATGAGTTCAACCAAGAATTTTCCAGACTCAACGTGATACTGGTCACGGAAGGGACTATTACTCAGCTGGAAATAAAGCCAACGCTGGAAGATCAAATTAAAGAAGACCCGAAAGGACACCCAGTATCGAGGGTATTAAAAGAAAAGTAAATTTGGGTAAGGCACCCGAATTTACCATAGGCAGCCAGGGAATTTTATGGTTCGGAAAAAGATTATGCGTAGCCAACAAGGAAGAATTAAAGCAACAAATTTTGGCAGAGGCTCACACTACTCCGTACTCCATCCACCCAGGAGGAACAAAGATGTACAAGGATCTACAAGAAATTTTTTGGTGGCACGGGATGAATAGGGATATAGCCATATATGTGGCACGTTGTGATTCATGTCAGCGTGTAAAAGCAGAACACCAGAGGCCAGCAGGACTATTGCTGCCACTCAGAGTGCCTAAATGGAAATGGGATGTAATAGGAATGAATTTTATCGTTGGATTGCCAAGGTCATGACACGGAAATGATGCTATCTAGGTTATAACAGATCTATTAACCAAGGTGGCATATTTCATTCCAGTAAAAACCACATACTCAACACAGAGGCTTGCCAGGTTATACCTCTCCCGGATTGTTTGCTTACATGGAGTACCCAAAACCATAGTCTCCGATAGAGGCACCCAGTTTGTCTCTAGGTTTTGGGAGCACCTACAGCAAGCCCTAGGGACTCAACTGACATTCAGCACAGCATACCACCCGCAGACCGGAGGACAAACTGAACGTGTAAATCAAATATTGGAGGACATGCTGAGAGCATGTGTGCTCACTTACAGAGTCAGCTGGGAAGATAGTTTACCATACGCGGAGTTCTCATATAACAACAGTTGTCAAGCTAGTCTGAAGATGTCACCATTCGAAGCCCTGTACGGACGACGATGCCGTACCCCAATCAATTGGTCTAAAACTGGAGATAGCCGAATCTTCGGCCCAAAAATTCTTAAAGAGGCAGAAACAAAAGTGAAGCTTATTCAGGACAGACTGAGAGCAGCACAGAGCCGTCAAAAGAGTTACTATGATTAAAAACACCATCAGATTAGTTTTGAATCAGGCGAATACGTATATCTCAGAGTATCTCCAACAAGGGGGCTACAGAGATTTAAAGTCAAAGGAAAATTGGCACCAAGGTTTATTGGACCATTCAGAGTAATTGCAAGGAAGGGTAAGGTTGCCTATCAACTTGAGCTACCGGCAGAATTATTGGATGTTCATGATGTGTTTCACGTGTCACAACTAAGGAGATGTGTCAGTAACCCAGAAAAGCAAGTCTAGCATCAAGACCTGGATATCCAGCCAGATCTTACATATAGGGAACGTCCTATAAAGATTTTGGAGGAGTCTGAACGGAGGACCCGGCAGAATGTGCTAAAGTTTTACAAGGTTCAGTGGAGTAATCACACCAAGGAAGAAGTAACATGGGAAAGAGAGGATCACCTGAGGACTGAATATCCGTACCTATTTGAGGGACAGCTGAAATCTCGGGGACGAGAATTTTCTTAAGGGGGGTAGAGTTTGTAACACCCCAAAATATTTTCCCTGGATTTTCAAAATCTTTTCTTTAAAATAAAATTCTTTGAATCATTTTGGTATTATTTTCTTTCTTCTGTTCTGAAAACCATTTCAAATTTTAATTGGGTTTCAAATATTCTTAAATGGTTCTGTTTTGATTGATGGTTTTATTTGGGAATCTATTTTGGAGGATCAAAAATATTTTTATTTCAGAAAAGTTTTCAATGATTAAATCATTTCAATGAAATGATTCTTTTCACTTCTTTCAAACCCTTCTAAATCCTTCCAACAATTTTTCTGTCACTTCTAAATAATCCCACAAGTCATTCTCACATTCCAGGACAGTATCCAACACTTTCCCTCTCCACAAAACTATTTCTCATATTTTAAATAAATTCCAAAATTGGAATTTATATTTATCCTAGTTTCTCTGATTTACAAAGGAACCATATCATCCTCAACTCTTCTGCTCCTACCAAAATTGCCCCAACAACTAGGTAGTACCCACAACCCATTTCACCAAAAACATTGGGTTCCACAGTTCAAAATTTTCAAATTCTGTCCTGTTCAAATTTGGACCAGATTCAATTGTGTTGATCAAAACCCAATTTATATTGCTCCAAAAAATTTGAATCTTTGCCAGACACTCTCTTATGCATCAACACTTCACCACAAAAATCCTCACAAATTCCTAAAATACCTAGCACCCTCTGGCATTTTGTCATACACTTGGTGGGCACACAGTAGCACTGTCAAAAATTTCAGGAAACTGAAGAAGTTCAAAGAACAGGGGAGTTCGGCGCCGTGCAGTACACTCCACTCCTCCTCACCCTCATCCGCATTGCTCCTGGCCTTCAATGCCACTCCAGAGGGCCCTCTCGTCAGCCTCTCACCAACGGCCGGCCGATGGGAGGCCGGTGCATCCGCCGCCGCTCCCAGCCACGACGGACCGAGCGGATCAGCACGGCCACCAGCCTCCATCACTGCACCGCACCTCCCTCCACCTACCTGCTCCACGGGTCGCCTCTCTCCGCGCCCTCGCACGCCGTCCATGCCGCCCTGGCCCCGCTTGACAGTCACCGGAGCGGCGCGCCGTCCGCAGCACCCGTGCGTGAGCCTCGGTGTGGATAAGGTCGCAGTGCTCGATCTCGTCCACGCTTAAGCTTCTGGAGTACTCCATCGGCCTCATCAACTCTGCACCGCCCTTGACCATCGCCCCTAACTACCTCATCGACCGAAGTTACTCCGGAGATATCTACAATGCCACTGACTGCCTCAACGCGCCTATATAAGAGCTCCCCGAGCTCCATTCGCTACGAACACCACTCCACCACCATCTCAAACAAGCTCCCACGCTCTCTCCCGATCTCAGGGAGGTCTTCTCCTACCTCTCCGGCCACCGAACTGCCGCCACCTTCCCCGATCCGTACGACATCTTCACTCCACCTCCACCACCCAAACTTTGCCAGAAGCTCTCTGGTGCACCCAATCATCGACTCCGCATCTCAATTCGGCACCCGAGCCCTCTCCGGCGATACCCGACGTCACCTGAATCACCGTCCGTCGGAGTCGACCTCACTGGCGCTCCGGTGCTCGTCGGCGACCAACTCCACCACCCACCGATGCGGAAGTCCGCCCCGAGCACATCCCGACCCTCGCCGCCTCCTGGAACGCCGGCAATCGTCACCGGTGATTGCCGCCTCCCTTCTGTCCACGCACGCGAGCGCGTTTGAATTTAAACCTGATGGGTGGACCCCACCCGTCAGCGTTTTATTCTTTTCGTTGTTTAAATCGAAAGAGTACTCTGGCTCTTTACGCTTTCCGCACTGGGAAGCGTATTTATTCCCGAACCATTTTCTGTTTATCAGCACAGGGACCTAGATTTTTCACAAAGGCCCCTGATTTTGAAAGTCTAATAACTTTTAAACTACAACTCTGTTTGAGTTGATTCTTTTTTTGAAATTCTTATTTTTCTCTCTAGTTTTTTTAGTATTTATATAAAAATATTTGAAGAAAACTTTTGGTACTGTTGCAAAATTTTAATTTTTCCAGAAAAAAGAAGAGGGAAACTTTGCCGGGAATTCCGAAGGGTTTTCTCCTGACTACCTTGGACAAGGCAAGCATTTTGAACTCGGGATATGATGATTGCATTGCATGACTGCACTAGTTTTGAGTTTGCACCATATGAAAAGCATATCGCAATTGCATGCATGCACGGTCATGTATATTTTCTCTTGCATGCATGTTACTCAAGCATCTCTCTGACTTGCATGAAGATTGTGAGAAACCAGGAGTGTACTCCTACCTTGGACGTGCCGGTGGGCACGGGCCTTGTTTTGACACGGCAGTGTCCCGTTATATATATACCGGTGATGATAAGTAACACCTCCTGAGTCGGCCTAGATCGAGTTTTGTTCCGTTACACCTAGCTGTATACCGTGCTGCCATGGGTCCTTCCTTCAGGAAGGTACGGCTTAGTAAGTTGTTAACCCCTGTCCGGGTACACACCACACAGAGGGCCACGATGGGGGTTTCCACGGCCATGGACTAAATCCTGTCATCGGGTTAGGGGGCATGGGTGTTTCCGGTTGTAGCCGAGAGGGGGTCCCCCTTGTAATCCGTGCGTATGAATAGTGATCCCATGCTACTCGAGATTGTTGTCTCCCCGACTTAGAGTTTTTCTGGAACGATGCTTTGGGTGATTCCTGGCATCCGGACTGTTAATCTGGTGTGTGCTGGTCAGGCGTGTTTTCAACCCTAAGACTGTAATGGGAATTAGTCAGTGTCACGGTACTGACTAAAAGAAACCTCATACACGTGGGTAAATAGTACACCCTCTGTAGAGTAATACCTATTCGAATAGCCGTGTCCACGGTCAAGGGCGTTAGCTGGGTGGGTCAAGTGTCACTCCCGGTGTCAGTCTTTGCAGGAAATAATTAAAATTGAGCATGAATTATTTTGCAGGATAATTATTACTACTACTGATGTTAATATGAGTATTATTGATGATATGAATATTATTGTGGACTAACCCGTTTATTTTATTTTATTTTTTGAGTGTCTCAGGGCTGGCTAGACTACCTTGGGCATTTAGTTTTATTTACAAGACCTCATGAGGCGTCCCTCGAGTTCTCGAGAGGTCCTGTCTCGCCTGACTCTCTTGTAGATACCCGTTTGGCATTTCTTTTCAAGCCCTTACGAGGCGTCTCTCGAGTTCTCGGGCGGTCCTGTCTCACCCGACTCTCTTGTGGATACCCGTTTGGCATTTCTTTTCAAGACCGACTGTGGCGTCACTTTTTGACACCCGACTGGCATTTCTTTTCAAGACCTTTCGTGGTGTCACTTGAGTTTTCGGGCGGTCCTGTCTTGCCCAACTCTCTTTTAGACACCCGGTTGGCATTTCCCTTATTTCCTGAATGTCACCTGGGCTGGCTAGACTACCCGTGACATTCATTAGCTTCTATTTTTATTAAGTTTGATTATGACTGACATGCTATATTTACTTCCGTATCATTCTGTTATTGTCATGCCATGTCTAAGATTTTAGTCAGCAAGATTATTTAGTATGATCCAACATGAGCATATGCATTCGTTATATCTTTTGTTCATTATGTTTGCGAGTACATTCCAACGTACTCACTGGCTTGTCCCTGGCTATTTACTTGGCCAGACTTGGAGGAGGACGAGCTTGTGGAGGAGGATTGCGCTAGCGAGCCCGACGCCTAGAGGAGTCCCAGTCAGTCCACCTGTGACATAGAAGTCTACGACATGTACCATCCGCTGAGCTTCCGCTACACAAAATAAATAGTCAAGCCTCACACTGATGCTTGACTCTATTTTATTGTATCAGTATGATAGTACCGCCACACCACTGTCATATTCCGCCACCATAGTATTTGGCAAGTTTGTCATAAATTTGTTGAGTCACCCTGGTTCAACCATGTGTAATATTATATTTGTACTGGTTATCTGTATCAAGGAAGTCCACCAGTGTGTTGATCTTGGGGCTGGTGTGACTTAGAGCTACTCTGAGCTTTATTCTCAGAAATGGGCCCGACAACTATGAAACAATTGCTTGGCTTGTCATCGGGGTTGTGCATGATTTAGTACTTTGTGTGATGAAGATGGAGCATAGCCAGACTATATGATTTTGTAGGGATAACTTTCTTTGGCCATGATATTTTGAGAAGACATGATTGCTTTATTAGTATGCTTGAAGTATTATTGTTTTTATGTCAATATTAAACTTTTGTTTTGAATCTTATGGATCTGAACATTCATGCCACAATAAAGAAAATTACAAGGATAAATATGTTAGGTAGCATTCCACATCAAAAAATCTATTTTTATCATTTACCTACTCGAGGACGAGCAGGAATTAAGCTTGGGGATGCTTGATACGTCTCCAACGTATCTATAAATTTTTTTGTTCCATGCTATTATATTATCTGTTTTGGATGTTTTATATGCATTAATATGCTATTTTATATTATTTTTGGGACTAACTTATTAACCTAGAGCCCAGTGCCAGTTTCTATTTTTTCCTTGTTTTTGAGTCTCGCAGAAAAGGAATATCAAACGGAGTCCAAACGGAATAAAACTTTACGATGATTTTTCTTGGACCAGAAGACACCTACGAGACTTGGAGTCGAAGTCAGAAGACCCACGAGGCGACGACAAGCCGTAGGGCGCGCCCTAGGGGGGGCGGCCCCGTGGCTTGTGGCCCCCTCGGGAGTCCACCGACCTACTTCTTTGTCCTATATATTCACATATATTCCAAAACCCTAGGAGAGAGCCACGAAAATACTTTTCCACTGCCGCAACCTTCTGTTCCCGTGAGATCCCATCTTGGGGCCTTTTCCGGCGATCTGCCAGAGGGGGATTCGATCACGGAGGGCATCTACATCAACCCTATTTTCTCTCCGATGAAGCGTGAGTAGTTTACCTCAGACCTACGGGTCCATAGCTAGTAGCTAGATGGCTTCTTCTCTCTCTTTGATTCTCAATACCGTGTTCTCGTCGATGTTCTTGGAGATCTATCCGATGTAATATTCTTTTGCGGTGTGTTTGTCGAGATCCGATGAATTGTGGATTTATGATCAGATTATCTATGAATATTATTTGAATCTTCTCTGAATTCTTATATGCATGATTTGATATCTTTGTATTTCTCTTCTAATTATCGGTTTGGTTTGGCCAACTTGATTGGTATTTCTTGCAATGGGAGAGGTGCTTAGTTTTGGGTTCAATCTTGCGGTGTCCTCACCCAGTGACATAGTAGGGGTAGCGAGGCACGTATTGTATTGTTGACATCAAGGATAAAAAGATGGGGTTTTCATCATATTGCTTGAGTTTATCCCTCTACATCATGTCATCTTACTTAAGGCGTTACTCCGTTCGTTATGAACTTAATACTCTAGATGCATGCTGGATAGCGGTTGATGTGTGGAGTAATAGTAGTAGATGCAGAATCGTTTCGGTCTACTTGACATGGACGTGATGCCTATATGCATAATCATTGCCTTGGATATCATCATAACTTTGCGCTTTTCTATCAATTGCTCGACAGTAATTTGTTCATCCACCGTATTATTTGCCTTCAAGAGAGAAGCCTCTAGTGAAACCTATGGCCCCCGGGTCTATTTTCCATCATATATTTTCAGATCTATATATCAAAAATACCAAAAATACCTTGCTGCAATTTATTTACTTTTATTTTGTTTTACGTTTTGGCAATCTTATATACCTATCTCTATCAGATCTCACCTTTACAATTAACTGCGAAGGGATTGACAACCCCTTTATCGCGTTGGGTGCAAGTGTTTGATTGTTTGTGCAGGTGCATAGATTGGGGACTTGCTTGTACCTCCTACTGGATTGATACCTTGGTTCTCTAACTGAGGGAAATACTTATCTCTACTTTGCTGCATCACCCTTTCCTCTTCAAGGGAAAAACCAACGCAAGCTCAAGAAGTAGCTATCAGCCACGACCTCATGTTTGGCTTGAGTGCCAAAGGGAAGTAGTTGGTGAACACCCTCTCGTCCCTTCCTCCGGCAGCTTGAACAGCGATGCTGTAGATGCTCAAGAACTCTGCCGGGTTCAATCTTCCATTGTACTTTTCTGGTATCTCTGGTTTGAACATACGGGCAGATGGCCAACAGACTTGCCGCAGCTCACGAGTGAAGGCGGGGCACCCAACCTCGAAAGGCAGGTACCCACCCCCACCGGGCATGGGTTCGTCGACGTCGGAGCCATTGCGCCTATCAGACTAGCGGCGGGTGTCGCAGCGTCGCTCGATGGTGACGCGCGCGTCTTCCCTCCGCCTGTCTTCCAGGACCCGTCGATGGTCTCGATGTGCCTAAGGATCAGACGAAGCCATTGATATGTCGTCGGGTTCTTGGTTGCGTGCCCCTGGCTATGGCCCCTGCGCTGGCTGTCATGGAGGGGACTGCACCATCGGAACGACTTCCTCGGTGCGGCCAGCGGCTTGGGCCGTTGCCGCCGTTGGTGGAGGCCGTGGCAGGCCTGCCTGTTGTGATCCTCCCGCCTCAGCGAAACCAATCAAGCTCTGGATAGTGGCCCTCCACTCATCCATTTGATTGGCCGCTGGCGGAAATCTCAACAAGAGCTGGGCCCGCGCTATGGCCTCCGAGGCGGTGCTTGGCATGGACGATGACGCGGATCGCGACGTCGCCCGACTCCTGATGGTGCCTGTAGTGGTGGCGCCATGTTCTCGCTGCCGCGAGCCAGCCGCCAGGGCGGCGTGACGACGAGGCGGATGCGCTTGGGGGTTGACGACCCCATTTGGCGTATCGTCTCGGCTAGCTTGCCCTGGGGGTGGCGCGGGCCCTGTAGCCGCACCCGCGGCGGAGGCAGCTAGCTGATTACGATCTGCATTAGGGCGAGCGCCACCACTGCGGCTGTGTCCCTCGGCGAGGTGGGGAGGCGGAGACGGAGCGTTCTCCCCACCCGCACCTTGCGGAGAATGGCTGTCGGGTTGTTGTTGGTGTCGCCCTCCTCCGGTGCCTCCTGCTCCTGCTTCGGCCGCAGGGGGAACGGTGATGGCGCCGCCTGCGCCAGTCACGTTCCCGGCGGCGTCGGCGTTCCCATGTTCCCCCACAACCCCCACGACAATAGTGGCCGCATGCGAGGGAGCCTTCGAGGTAGATGGGTGAGCTGAAGCACCGGATTTCTTTTTGGGCGCCATGGACGATGAAGCCATTGATGAAGAAAACAATGATGAAGATGGCGCACTGCTTACACTCTCGGGTTCGCGCAAACGCTTCCCCCTACCTGGCGCGCCAAAGATGTCGTGGTATCACACGGCCACCTATGGGGCCATCGGCCCCTTGTGGTTCGGCAAGGGGGAAGAGCGCATTGCACAAAGAGCGGAAAGCATAGAGCAGCACAGCAACGATGACACGAACAGTTTTACCCAGGTTCGGGCCGCCGCGAGGCGTAAAACCCTACTCCTGCTTTGGTGGATTGATGAAAGGACCGTGGTGGAGACGCAGCGCTCTAGCTCGGCAAGGTCGCCTCGAGGCGAGAGCAGCTACGCGCGTACAAGGGTCCGAATCCTCTCTAAGGTAGCCACGACCCTCCTTTTATAGGTCAAGGGGTCACCACAATGGCAAAACAGTCATTATGCACTGATTAGATAGCCACAGTGCTATCATACGAATTCTGCAGACAGGTCAGGGTGCATTAAATGCACCGCTTAGTGTCACATCATGGCGTAGCCCGGCAAGCCTTGCCATGCCATTTAGCCACCTTTTTGCCTGCCCGCGCGACACGTCGCCTGGATGGGTGTCACTTAGGGATGATCTTCCTCAGAAATGGCCTGCCACGTACCAAGTAACAGCCACTTAGTCACTTGGGGGCTCGACACCGCACCGATGGGTGACTTGCGTTGCTGTGAGGTGGAGCGGTGGAGCTTTGGCGGGATAATCCGCTTGGCGTCCCCGGCAAGCCTGCCGGGGGAGTCTTGAGGCTTGTCTTGGGGTAACCTCGACCCCGCCAGGCTCGCCTGCCCGGCAAGGGAGGTTTTTCTTTAGTGATATCTTACTTATTTGGTTGGTCTTGGTCTTCTTGATCCGCCCTTTGATTTCTCAAACAACCATCTCTTCTGCTTGGTCTTGTCTTGAATGTCGTAACCTTGCTCTTGAGCCTGTGTACAGTCCGGGAAACACACATGGGGGTTTGTTGTACCGACAGGCATGGATGGAGCCACAAGAAGATATGGGTGTACAGATGTATCTAAAAAATTTTATGGTTTATTTTAAAAATATTCGACATGTATCATCAAACTGTTCAATGTATTAAGAAAAATGTTCATTGTTTATAAAAAAATTGTTCGAAATGTTTTCATTAATGCTGAATGTGTGTTTAGAAAATGTTCCCATTTATTGTAATTTGTTTTGCTACAAATCAAATGTCAGATTTTTGAGCATGACGGGTCGAACGCTTTTTATGGCAAATTATGTTGTCGTGAGGATGATAATGTTCTTTAGCAAGCATGACAAATCCTGGCATCAAGGAAATTATCATACTCACAACAACATAATTTTTGATAAAAACATTTGATTTGCCAGGTTAAAAATCTGACATCGTATTTTTAACATTACCATTGAAAATGCATCCTATTTAAAAAAAATCTTTACTATGTATTTAGAATTTGTTCAACAACTATT
This sequence comes from Thinopyrum elongatum, assembly GCA_011799875.1. Taxonomy (NCBI): domain Eukaryota; kingdom Viridiplantae; phylum Streptophyta; class Magnoliopsida; order Poales; family Poaceae; genus Thinopyrum; species Thinopyrum elongatum. The sequence continues at coordinate 135,036,721 of CM022303.1, forward strand.
TTAAAAATTGTTCAACATGTATTTCAAAATGTCCATCATGTGTTTAAAATTTCCATCATGTATTTTAAAAAATACACCATGCATTTAAAATATCCGCCATGTATTTGGAATTGTTCGAAATGTTTTCACTAATGCTGAATGTGTGTTTAGAAAATGTTCCCATGTATTGTAAAAAGGATTTCGCTACAAATCAAATGTCAGATCTTTGAGCATGACGAGTCAAACGCTTTTTTATGGCAAATTATGTTGTCGCGAGGATGATAATGTTCTTTAGCAAGCATGGCAAATCCTGGCAATTTCAATTTTTTACCACATTTGTCATGCTTGCTAAAGGAAATTATCATACTCACAACAACATAATTTTCGTAAAAAACATTTGATTTGCCAGGTTAAAAATTTGACTTCAAGTTTTTAACGTTACCATTGAAAATGCATCGTATTTAAAAAAAATTTCCACTATGTATTTAGAAATTGTTCAACATCTATTTTAAAAATTGTTCAAAATGTATTTCAAAATGTCCATCGTGTATTTTCAAAAATTCTTCATGCATTTAAAATATTCACCATGCATTATCTATTCAGAAACATTCACACATTTACAAAATATTCATATAAATGTACAAATTTATTGGTGCAATGTTTAAAATATGTTCATAACATAGGAAAAAAAATGATCGTGCACTAAAACTGGGCATATTTCAAAAGTTCATGAATTTAGAAATAAAAAGTAGAAAAAACAATGAAAAGGAAAAGGAGAACAAATGAGAAAAAGTTGGAAGAAAATAAATAAAGAGATCATTTTTTTAAATGAACAGAAAAACATAAAACTGACACAGAACCACAAACTAGAAATAATAGAAAAAACAATCCAGAACGTTTTCCAAACCGCCCCAACTGGAGGTAATAGGGCCGGCCCAAATAGGACGTCAGTCCATGGGTGCAAGCTGCTGCATATGGCCTCCCTCGTATACAAACTACAAAGTTGCTGCAGCACGCCCGATCGCCGTGTACTCCCTAACCTAAATCCGTGTCGGTCTCTATAATCTGGAAGCCGCCCGATCGCCCCTCCCGCACGCCTCCTTCGTCTTTAAAGTACTCGCAACTCCTCCGATCTGTTTCAAGGACGCCATGGCCGCCGCCCCGTTCCCGAGCTGGGTGATGATGGAGCGCTTCGTCTTCCCCAGGGACGAAGACGAGTCTTTCCCCGACGATAGCAAGGCGCCCATCAGGGTGACCGACGCCACCTCGTGGAACGCCCCCTTCCGCCTCGCCTTCTGCCTTGCCGAGCCGCCGCTCATCTCACGCCTGTACGCGCAGTTTCCGGGCTTCCCAGATCCCAAGGAACAGAGGCCCTTAGCCATCCAGACGGCCCACCGCCATCTCTTCCTGTTTCGCGTCGCTACCTGTACCCCGGCACTAGGCGGGGTGGTGCTGCAGGACTTCTTCATCTACAACGCCAACAACCCTTCCTCGCTCAAAGCGCTCCACCTTGTACCGAGCCGTACCCGGATTATGCCCGCTCTGATTGCCGTCTACGTCGTCGATCTCCTGGTCAAAAGGAGGAACGGCGCCTGCTGACCGTTGGATCCATGGGCCTCTTGTGCCGAGGCGAAGGCGAAGAGTTTGCGGTGGCAGAGCTCAGCGTTTTCCCTACCCGCCATAATAAGGTCTATGCTGACATCTGCGTGCTGTACTCGAGTACATCATCTAGCCTCGGACTTGGCGGCAAATGGAGCTCCATGCGTGTACCAATCCTCGGCGTTGAAGTTCCATATGATTTCTCGCAACTCTGTTATTGGCAGACCGACGCCGTTATTCCCTTCAAACATTTCCTATGCTGGATCGACTACTACCAAGGCATCCTCCTTTGTGATGTGTTTGCAGAGGCCAGTCCCGCCGTCTCCTTTCTCCGGTTTCCCCTGAACAAGTTCCCTTCAACTCACAATCGCAGTAAGGAATCCAGCTGGGTGTATCGTGGTGCTTCAGTTGTCGATGCAGGTCATGCACTCAAATTTGTTAATGTCGCCCGCAAGGATGGCATTGGTTACGGACCACTTAAACCTGGTGCTAGCTTCACTATCACAAGCCACACCCTCATGACCCTCACGTCGGGCAAAATGGTGTGGAACGAAGACTACAAGATCAGCTCGGATGAGCTTTGGTCGCTTAACTCTTCTGAGTGTCTCCCTCGTGACATCTTGATGTTCCCTCAAGTGAACATCGACAACCCACATAAAGTGCACTTCCTTATGACCGAGTTTGAATGGGTGTTCAAGAAGATGTGGGTGGTCGTCATTAACATGAAAACCAAGACCGTGGATTCATTCTCTAAATATATCAATGGAAAGGAGGGCCTTGAAACTGACGACGGTGACTTAACCAGAAAAAGGTCCGAAGCACCCATGTCCTTTCTCCCCTGCGAGTTCTCCAAGTTCCTCTAATCCTTGAGTTGATCATCTGTTGTCTTTTATATATTACCTACTCAATACATTTTTGCTCGGTTGCGTATTTATTACTAGATACATACAAGTTGTTTATCATTTTTAATCTTGTTGGCATTTTAATCTTGTCGTCAATACCTTCTTTTATTCCTCCTTCGTTCCATAATACTAGTTGAAGTTTTAGTTTTGTCTAAGTCAAATGTCTTCAAGTTTGAGCAAGCCTATAGAAAAATACAGTTTGTACATAAAATTACCACCGCTGTATATGAATGTGTTAAGTGATTTTCAGCTTGTTGCCGATGTTTGTGTAATGATCAGTTGCTAAATTCGATAGTGTTGTAGTTTTTAGTTGGTAGTGTTCATTGAATGAACACTTCAGTTCCGAAATTGACAAATGGCAAAGTTCCCACACTGACACATGGCAATGTTTCAAATTGACAAATGCCAATCTTACAACGACACACTTATCTAATTAATAAACAATGTGTGGTGAGCGTCCTTTGCGTCACATGCTTTAACGAGGGCCAGATGGCTTGGAATTATGCCTCCGCATCTGGGTCCATGCACTAGTGCAGAATCAGCCTTTAGTCCCGGTTCGTAAGGGCCTTTAGTGCCGGTTCACCAACCGGCACTAAAGGGTGGGGACTAAAGGCCCCCCCTTTAGTCCCGGTTCGTCACGGCCCAGGACCAAAGGCCCACCACGTGGCACGAGCCTGCGCCGGGGCTGGGGGACCTTTAGTCCCGGTCGGAGGTTTAGGGGTTTAGGGTTTTAGGATTTATGATTTATGGTTTATTTTTCCTTTTCGTTTTGTGTTTTCCATTTAATTGTTTTTCATTTCAAACATATTTTACGCTACTGTAGTTGTGTGCCACTGCTACTACATACTGTACACGTCATATATAATAGAATTACTCGTACGACCATGCATACACACACACACACACACACACACATATATATATATATATATATATATATACAATTTGGTACATATAATTTCTCCTACAATTTGCAGATCATTACATGCAGGCATTAGGTGTAATGGTATCCTCCGTTGGGATCTATGACCTGGTCAAGCAAAAATCCCGCATTTTCCTCTTGAAGTGCTCGTATGCGGTCCGTTGGTAGGAGCTTATCCCGCATCTCTTGCGTCTTTATTAAAAAAGAAGATCAATATGAATATATTAGTTGTGTGTATATAGATTAGATCATGATAAAAAGAATTGTGAATTGTGTTTACGTACGTCAAGATTTCTTCCAGTTTTACTCCTTTCGGTCATAAAGCGAATGTTCTCGCAAATGTAGTATGCACATAAATTATTCCCCGACGCCTGCCTCATGCACTTTACGAGAATAAAATTCAATCAGATAATAATTAATCAAGCATGATAATGGTATTGAAACTAGAATTAAAGAGATGCACGGACGTAGCTAGTAGTATTTAATTACCTTGGGTCGCATCCATTTCAGATCTTGTTTCCATTCGCCTTTAACCTGTTTGATAAACTTTTGCCAAACCCTGCCTGCCGGCAAAGAAAATGAATAAAGGAGTTATTAATTAGTTGATATCAGGAAATGAACTAAAGAGGCCGACATAGTGCGATAATGATTGAAATTACCTGTCGAGCATCCCCTTAACGATTGAGTATTCTTTATTATCTTTAAATAATGAGTCCAGTACTTGACCTTTTTCCTTGTCAACTTCAATAATTAACAGGATCTAGTGGAAACTGCATGCGCACACGTTTGTATAATTAAGCGGGCATGTGCATAACTCATCAACTACACTTATTAACATTTAGTAAGCAAAAACAGAATTTGTAATACAAGAAAGTAACACTCACCCGAAGTTGTAAGAAAGTAGTATTTCTGGTTGGGTATTTAGTCGCTTCAAAAACTCTAGCAAGCTTCTCACTGTGTCTTTTCTCGACGTCTCACGTGACCATGTTTCTTCATAATGGTATTTGAGTCAATGAACCCAATGCCATAGCGTCATTCTCTTTTCATTTCATACATCTTCATTATGCATAATACCAAAGAAAATAATATAGTGATGATAATTATAGGTAATGAATGAGCACAACTAGAGACTTAAATTACAGAAAGAAATCACTTACGGACAATAGCAACTGACGATAGATTTGTCGAGTGCGTCTTGATTGAATAACTGAAAAAATTCTGGAAGTTCAACCCACAGATCGTTTTCATGGAAGTAATGCTCTTCCTTGACTTTCACCATGAGGGACTCTCACCCGGTCTTTACTTCTCTCAGGTACCACTCATGCAATTCGTACATTCTCGTTGATAGAAGCGGGATCTGCTCAGGCCTGACCATAGGTTGGCCACGGACATATTTCCATGCTACTTCGTCATCTGTAATCCCGGGGATAGGCTCGATCTCTAGGAGTTGATAAACAGTGACACCGGCCTCTTTAGCCATCCTTCTATGCTCGTCGGTTATTACCAGCTGATCGGAGGTACTCACATGTTGTTGTACAATGAGTGGGCGGATCGATTGCACTGCCTATTCTCCCAGCTTGGGGACAGTTTTCCCGCATTTTTTACCTGCTGCTTGGCTCGAGCTTGAGCTTGACTCCTTCTCTTTTTGTGCACGATATGACTTCTTAATAGAACGCTCATAGTCTGAGTCCCTTCTCTTCACAGCCGGTTGAGCATTATCAATAAAGTGTTGTATGACTTGCTCAGGTATTTTCTCCTTTGGCGGCGGGGGCGGTTTCGGTGTAAAATATGCCTGAACTTCGGCATCCACTACGGCATTGTTTTCCTCGTCAGTCAAGTCATAAGGCAACTTTGGAGGATCCCTGAGGCTTGGACCATATCTGAATTTCTTGCCTGTTGTACCGCTAGCCGCTGTAGCTGCGGCGCCTCTCTTCCGATGTTGCTGAGGCGGCGGAGACGGCTGACAGGGTGCCGGACTTGGAGGAGGAGTCGGCTGACGCGGTGCCGGACTTGGAGGAGGAGTCGGCTGAAGCGGTGCCGGACTTGGAGGAGGAGGAGTCGGCTGACGCGGTGCTGGACTTGGAGGAGGAGGAGTCCGCTGACGCGGTGTCTGACTTGGAGGAGGAGCCGGCTGACGCGGCGAACTTGGAGGAGGAGTCGGTGGCCTTGGAAAGACGATGCAATCCTTTCTCCATAGAATGATACGACATATGGCCTCTCCAAGTGTGCGCTCCTCGTCACCTCCATGAATGTCAAGCTCTAACTCATTATATCCCGACATCACTTCATCCACCCCAACACGAGCATAGCCAGCTGGAATCGGATTGCCAGGGAAGGTTGCTTCAGGGGGATTTGTTAAAGCATAGCCGTCCGCCACCTTCATTGATATGTTCTTCACCTTAATGTGTAGCTCACAAGTGTCGCACGTTGGATATCATCCACGGGGTATCTAGCCAGCAGTGCATCATCGGCCGGGGTGGAACCCACACTGCTTCTCGGCATAGATGGGACGGTGCTATCCAATGTTGGATCTGCTTGCTGCTGCCGCTGAGACGCCCTTTCCTGGCTCAGTGAGTCGATCTGCTCCTGCTGCCGCATGAAAGCACGTTCCAACTCCACGTGCTTTGATTCTAGGCCTTGAAGGCGGACTGCTTCCTCCTTCCTCTGCTCCTCCTCCAGCTTCCTCTTCTTCTCCTCCTACTGCTTCTTTCTCGCACGGCTTCTGTAATCGGCGTTCCAATCCAAAAACCCCTCAAACCACGGAACAACGCCTTTGCCTCGTGTTCGTCCCGGGTGTTCAGGATTCTTCAGGGCGCGCGTAAGCTCGTCGTTCTCTCTGTTGGACGTGAACACCCCCCGTTTGAGCCTCTTCTATTGTAACAAGTAAAGCATCGAAGGCTCCTTTAAGACTTGCCCGCTCCATAACCAGCCCTGTCTCTGGGTCCAACTTCCCCCCATGCGCATAAAACCAAGTCCTGCACCTGGGGGGCCAACTCAATGTAGCTGGAGTGACCCCTGCAGCAATCATCTCTTGTTCAGCGAGATCCCACTTAGGTCGGGTGACCTGGTAGCCACCTGGCCCTAGCCGATGGTGCCACCTCTTTTTCGCAGCATTAATCTTGTTTATTCTCGACCGGTCCTGAGCTGCTTCCGATTCCTTGAACTTCACGAAAGCGTCCCAGTGATCTCTTGCCTTCACCAGTGCTCCCTTGAATTCTGGAGTCTGCTTTCCGTCTTGGACGTACCCATCCCATATTTTTTTCTTGTGGTTGTTGAATGCTATCGCCATCTTCTTAAGAGCACTCTTCCTGACTGTCTCCCATTGTGCATTTGTGAAATGATCTGGTAGGGTGAAATGTGACATGAGCGATTCCCAAAGCAGATCTTTTGCTCTTTCGGAGACAAAAGTAACTCCTTGATCTCCCTTTGCTGGCTTATTCCATTCTTGAATGGAGATCGGGATTTGGTCCCTGACAATAACTCTGCATTGACGAGTAAACTTGTCCGCATTCTTCTTAGGTTCAAGTGGTTCGCCATTTGTTTTGATGGCATCGATGTTGTACCTTACGCCATCCTGCAACTTTTTGGCCGGGCCTTGTACTGCCCTGCTTGTAGAAGATTTGCTCGATCCGGAGGGCTAAAAGAAGAAAGATCGATTCCGTTAATATAATATATCTATATATATATCTATATATATCTATAATATTTCTATCTATATCTATATATATATACCAATCATTATACATGTAATGATCACCAGATGCCTTATATAAATATACCTTGCCGGTCTTTGTTATTTGAAGAACATTTCCTTCGTCATCATTGTTGTGGCCTTCATCTATTCGTCCGTCTTCATCGAATATCATACCCTCACCGAAATTGTTCAGATATTGCGAGCCGTCATCTTCAGGTTCATTCTCATATGGGCTCGGGGAGCGTATGATGTCGAACAGGGTCTCTTCTCCGTCTCTGCCGGTATTGTCCATAGCTTATATTAACTAATCCAGAAGAAAGATAAAACAATTTAGTATTCAAATTAAAATGCAATCAATAAGGAAAAACTGAATCATAGTAGATAATATGCATCTCGAATAATATCACTAATACATCTCGAATAATCCAGATAATATGCATCATCGAATATAATCTCGAATACATCGTCTCAAATATTATCGAATAATATAATCTCGAATACATCATGTCGAATATTATCGAATAATATAATCTCGAATACATCGTCTCGAATATTATCGAATATAATCTCGAATACATCGTCTCGAATATTATCGATTATAATCTCGAATACATCTCGAATATTATCATATATATAACATCACTAGCTAATAGAGATCGAATATTATCGAAGAATCTAGTTCACTCGCTGTTACTGAGGCGCGGGCAGTGGACACCCAAAGAGAAGGAACCATCACAGGATCATAGCTCGGGTGAGTTCCCTGAAGAACCTGCCAGGTATTGGAGAACCTGACGTCCAACGCAACCATGTAGCGACGGACGTGCACGTCCTCCTCCCTGACAGACGACGTACCACCTCCGCGGGGGCAGGCTGCCTCCGCACCGAAAGTGGCCCAAGCGACCGCCACCAAAGAAGCTCCGGGTCGACGACGGGAGCCCGGTTCCTCAGCAAGCTGCGCGCCCCTGAAGGTAGCACCTCCCAGTGCCAGCCCGGCGGAGCCCAGTCCCGGACAAGGCGCCTCTGAAGCAGGACGTCGTCGCCAACGAGACGACGATGAGGATGCGGGCCGGGCATCGTCGACGTCGAGAACAAATTCTATGCAAATTTAACATTTTTTAAATGCTTGATTATGATTTTTGTAATTCTTTTTCACTTGATTTTGCAAATACATGACAAACTTTTGCAAATACAACTTTTTTCTATGCTTGGTCAAAATTTCTCAAATGTTTTCTATACATTGTATACATACATATATACTAATTGCTATACATTGGATCAAATGTCAAAATTCCTCAACTTTTTTCTATACATTGTATACATACATATAGATACTATATACATTGGATCAAAATGTCAAAATTTCTCAAATGTCAAAATTCCTCAAAATTTCTATACATACATATATACTAATTAATTCCTCAAATGTCAAAATTTCTATACATACATATATACTAATTAATTCCTCAAATGTCAAAATTCCTTAACTTTTTTTATACATTGTATATACTATAACTAAGCATATCTAATCATCTAGTGAAAAAAAATCGCCGAAGAGGATGGGGCGGCGAGCTCACAGCGGGGGGTCGAGGCGACGGCGAGGATCGATCGGGGAGGAGGTCGCGGGCGGCGTCGATGGGGCTCGGCTGGCAGGGGGAGGAGGGTGCGGGCGGCGTGGATGGCGCGTCGGGGCAGGCGGCGCGGCGGCGGCGCGGGCGGCGGCGGGGCTCGGGGAGGAGGGCGCGTCCGGCGTCAGGGATCAAGGAGGAGGCGCGGGCGGCCGGCGTCGGGGGCGGCGACGAGCTCCGGCGTCGAGGGAGGCGAGACGGCGTCGGGGCAGGCGCGTACGGCGACAGCCTGGCGGCGCGGCGATCTCCTCTGTAGTTGTCGAAGAAGCAGAGAAACTGTGAAAATATTTCAAGTGTTGTATGTATATGCGAAGACCTTTAGTCCCGGTTGGAGCCACCAACCGGGACTAAAGGTGAATTTTGGCCAGGCTAAGCGGCGGGAAGCCAGGCCTTTAGTCCCGGTTGGTGGCTCCAAACGCGACTAAAGGGGGGCCTTGAATGGTGCATTTAGCTTAAAAAAACTGTAAATGCATGAAAAATAGGAAATGAAGTCAGAATGGGTTGAAAAATGATGACGTGGCTTTGAATGGTGCATACTCAAAGGCACAAAAAGTCTGGAGTTGAAATAGGTTAAAAAATGAAATGCCTTTGTAACAGATGAGTTTTCGTCCGAAACCCTGATACTTCGAAAGAGATTGCCCATTTTGTACACGAAGTGCATCCAGTTTTTGCCGTAACCCACTCAACTTTTTAGCACATGCTATGTGAGTGAAATGATGATACCATGTCAACTTTCAACCTTTTCAGAGTTCATTTGTAGTGCTTTTCAATTTCAGGGTCATTTAGCTCAAAAAAATCAGTAAATGCATGAAAAATAGCAAAAGTCCTACATAATGCATGAATTATTTTGTTTGGACATAATATTTCTTTGCGTTTCAAATGCCAAAACACATAAGTACCCTAACTATTACAAAGATTCCCTCCGGTTTGTATGAAGTGGGACTTTCCAGATATATAAGTCCGGAAACTCAGCTCACTAGAGAAGAAAGTGATGATGGTGAAGCCGGTCACATCCCAGATTGGGATCTTGGGGTATAAAACTTTTTCTTCGCGTGTGTCCCTTTGCGCCGTAACCATGGACAATCTTCATCATTTAATAGGATGCTCGGGTCAATATTCACTGTGAATAGAGCAATTTCATGAAACTTTTCATAATCTTCTAACATGTCTGTCTTGTCCTCCACTCCCATGATGTTTCTTTTCCCTGAAAGAACTATGTGGCGCTTTGGCTCATCGTATGATGTATTCGCTTCCTTATCTTTTCTTTTTCTCGGCTTGGTAGACATGTCCTTCACATAAAAAACCTGTGCCACATCATTGGCTAGGACGAATGGTTCGTCTGCGTACACAAGATTGTTCAGATCCACTGTTGTCATTCCGTACTTCGGGTCTTCCTTTACCCCGCCTCCTGTCAGATTGACCCATTTGCACTGAAACAAAGGGACCTTCAAACCACGTCCATAGTCAAGTTCCCATATCTCCTCTATGTAACCATAATTTGTGTCCTTTGGCCTATTGGTGTTTGCTGCATCAAAGCGGACACCACTATTTTGGTTGGTGCTCTTTTTATCTTGGGCGATCGTGTAAAATGTATTCCCATTTATCTCGTACCCTTTGAAAGTCAATATAGTCGAAGATGGTAACTGGGACAACAAATATAGCTCATCTGCAACAGTGTCGTCATGCATGAGACGTGTCTGCAACCAACCGGCGAAAGTCCCTGTTTGTTCACGTGTAATCCATTCGTCAGACTGCTCCGGGTGTTTGGAGCATAGAATATTCTTGTGGTCCTCGATATACGGAGCCACCAAGGCGGAATTTTGTAGAACTGTGTAGTGTGCTTGCGCCCAAGAATGCCCGTCCATACATATTACTTGGTCCCTTCCTAGCGTGCCTTTTCCACGCAGTCTGCCCTCATGCCATGATTCAGGAACACCAATCGGCTTAAGGTCAGGAATAAAGTCAACACAAAACTCAATGACCTCCTCATTTTCATGGCCCTTGGAGATGCTTCCTTCTGGCCTAGCACGGTTATGAACATATTTCTTTAAGACTCCCATGAACCTCTCAAAGGGGAACATATTGTGTAGAAATACAGGACCCAGAAAGGCAATCTCGTCGACTAGGTGAACTAGGACGTGCGTCATGATATTGAAGAAGGATGGTGGGAACACCAACTCGAAACTGACAAGACATTGCACCAAATCATTCTGTAAACTTGGTATGATTTCTGGATCGATTACCTTCTGCGAGATTGCATTGAGGAATGCACATAGCTTCACAATGGCTAATCGAACATTTTCCGGTAGAAGCCCCCTCAATGCAACCGGAAGCAGTTGCGTCATAATCACGTGGTAGTCATGAGACTTTAGGTTCTAGAACTTTTTCTCTGCCATATTCATTATTCCCTTTATATTCGATGAGAAGCCAAACGGGACCTTCATACTGAGCAGGCATTCAAAGAAGATTTCCTTCTCTTCTTTGGTTAGAGCGTAGCTGGCATGACCGTGATACTGCTTTGGATGCATGCCGTCTTTTCCGTGCATAATTTGTTGGTCCTCCCGTGCCTCTGGTGTATCTTTTGTCTTCCCATACACGCCCAAGAAGCCTAGCAGGTTCACGCAAAGATTCTTCGTCACGTGCATCACGTCAATTGCAGAGCGGACCTCTAGGTCTTTCCAATAGGGTAGGTCCCAAAATATAGATTTCTTCTTCCACATGGGTGCGCGTCCGTCAGCGTCATTCAGAACAGATTGTCCGCCAGGACCCTTTCCAAAGATTACTTTTAAATCCTTGACCATATCAAGTATATCATCACCAGTACGATGGCGAGGCTTCTTCCGGTGATCTGCCTCACCTTTGAAATGCTTGCCTTTCTTTCTTACAGTATGCTTGATCAGAAGAAATCGACGATGTCCCAGGTACACATTCTTCTTACATTTATCCAAATATATACTGTCGGTATCATCTAAACAGTGCGTGCATGCGTGGTAACCCTTGTTTGTCTATCCTGAACGGTTACTGAGAGCAGGCCAATCATTGATGGTTACAAACAGCAACGCATGTAGGTCAAACTCCTCCTGTTTGTGCTCATCCCACACACATACACCTTTTCCATTCCACAGCTGTAAAAGTTCTTCAACTAATGGCCTTAGGTACACATCAATGTCATTGCCGGGTTGCTTAGGGCCTTGAATGAGCACTGGCATCATAATGAACTTCCGTTTCATGCACAACCAAGGAGGAAGGTTATAGATACATAGAGTCACAGGCCAGGTGCTATGATTGCTGCTCTGCTCCCCCAAAGGATTAATGCCATCTGCACTTAAACCAAACCTTACGTTCCTTGCCTCATCTGCAAAGTCCTCCCACTTTCTCTCGATTTTTCTCCACTGCGACCCATCAGCGGGTACTCTCAACTTCCCGTCTTTCTTACGGTCTTCTTTGTGCCATCATATCAACTTGGCATGCTCTTTGTTTTGGAACAAACGTTTCAACCGTGGTATTATAGGAGCATACCACATCACCTTGGCAGGAATCTTCTTCCTGGGGCGCTCGCCCTCAACATCACCAGGGTCATCATGGCTGATCTTATAGCACAATGCACCGCATACCGGGCATGCATTCAAATCCTCGTACTCACCGCGGTAGAGGATGCAGTCATAAGGGCATGGATGTATCTTCTGCACCTCTAATCCTAGAGGGCAGACAGCCTTCTTTGCTTCGTACGTACTGTCGGGCAATTCGTTGTCCTTTGGAAGCATCTTCTTTAATATTATCAGCAACTTTTCAAATCCCTTGTCAGGTACACCATTCTCTGCCTTCCATTGCAGCAATTCCAGTGTGGTACCCAGCTTTTTCTTTTCATCTTCACAATTTGGGTACAACAATTTCTTGTGATCCTCTAACATGCGCTTCAAATTCAGCTTCTCCTGTTCACTTGTGCAGTTTCTGTTTGCATCGGCAATGGCCCGACCAAGATCATCAGCGGGCTCATCTGATGCCTCTTCTTCAGCTTCTTCCCGCATTGCCGGCTCAGCTTCTTCCCCCATTGTAGTACCATCGTATTCAGGGAACCCATGGCCATGATAGCTGTCATCATCCTCTTCTTCTTCATTCTCTTCCATTAGGACCCCTCTTTCTCTGTGCTTGGTCCAACAGTTATAGCCGGACATGAAATCGGACATAAACAGGTGGACGTGAATGGTTCTTGAGTTAGAGTAATTTTGATCATTCTTACAGACAGCACATGGACAATACATAAAACCATCCGGCCGCTTGTTTTCCTCAGCCGCAAGCAGAAAAGTATGCATGCCATTAATGAACTGGGGAGAGCATCGATCATCGTACATCCATTGCTGGCTCATCTTCATTACACAACACCGAAAAGACCAAATTAATACAAGTTCATACATAAAGTTCATACACACTTATTCTCATAAAACAACATACAAACTCTCTAGCTAAAGCATTTAAATGCAACAACAAATGTGATCAAGATCGCAACTAAGGTAACAATTGATCCAACAACATAATGATACCAAGCCTCATTATCAATGGCATATTTTCTAATCTTTCTAATCTTCAAGCGCATTGCATCCATCTTGATCTTGTGATCATCGACGACATCGGCAACATACAACTCCAGTTTCATCTTCTCTTCTTCAATTCTTTTCAATTTTTCTTTCAAATACTCATTTTCTTTTTCAACAAAATTTAACTTCTCGACAAGAGGGTCGGTTGCAATTTCTGGTTCACATACCTCCTAGATAAAAATATGTATGTCAACTTGATGGGCATAATTGTCATAAACATGAAATGCAACAAATAGTTATAAAAGAGTATATACCACATCCGAATCATAAACCGGAAGAGGGCCGACGGGGACGGATATCAAAACCATGCCACTATGTATAACAAACAATGTACGGGTAAGAAAATTGTATATACAAGTAACTATCTAAATCACACAAACATGATTTTTTATATAAAAAGCATAAGAACAAGAGGCTCACCAAGGTGGTGCCGGCGACGGGACGGTGCGGGCGATCGACAGTGGTTAGGACGGGGACAGGAAGGCACTAAGTAAACCACACCTACATATGCAAACTAAGAAGTTAATTTGAGCTCAAATTGCATATAAATCAAATAAACTACCACATGTAATTACTCCCAAACTAAAACCCACAAATCACTATACTTATAGAGCATTGCAAGAGCTAATCTAGCAATGAGAGATGAAAGGACAAAGTTGCTAACCTTTGTGAACACTTGGATGGATGGGGAGCCTTCAAATCTTGACAAATTTTGGCAAAAATGGAGGTGAGCTCGAGCATGAGGGGAAGAAAACAGAGAGGAGGGGAAAAACAGAGAGCTTCGGCTCGGACTGGACGAAGCACTATATATAGTGATATCTTTAGTCCCATTTGGTTATACAAACCGGGACTAAAGGTGTGCCTCTAGTCCTGGTTTGTGTCATGAACCAGGACTAAAGGGGCACGAACCAGAAATAAAGGGGCTCGTGGTGCCCCAGCCTGACACCAGCCTGCCACCACCCCTTTAGTCCCGGTTTGTGACACAAACGGGGACTATAGGTACAAAACGAACTGGGACTAATGATGCCCGTGCCCCTAGCCGTTGGAACCGGGACTAATGGTCACATTAGTCCCGGGCCGTAAACGAACCGGGACTAATGAGGTGAACGTAAGGTCGTTTTTCTACTAGTGATGGCCGGCAATGCGGGAACATGCGCGGGCATGGGGAAGAGTGTGGGCATGGAAACGAGGACATGCGCGTCCATGGGGTCTTCATCCGTCGCCACGAGGAGGCCCAGGATGACATCGTAGTTGTCCCAGTGTTGCACTAATGTATCCGACTTCTCCGACTCAGACTCGTCATCACTAAATCTGAAGATGAGGAGCAGCTCGTATTACTGTGCCATGGCGTCAAGGTGATTTGAGTGGGATAAAGAGAGGATTGGGAGGCGTCGGCCAGTAGATTCGAATATGGGAGGTAGGGTAGGGCAACAAACTTTTATAGGACACCTTGGGCGCCATTAAGATGACATTTAAGGAGGTGAAGGCGACGGGCGATCATCAAAGAGTGCACTTCCTAATGAGAAACATTGTCGCGCTTAGTCGTCTCCCGGCTACTCACATGCACCTCCCGGGCTTCGCACATGCAAGCTTATTAACGAAGGTATTAGCACCATAGCGCACACGATTCTACAAAAGTGAAGTGTTCAAAAAATTGTACACGATTGGGTAACCTTATGTCTGGAATATCTTCCCATTATACTCCTATAATAGTACCCGTCCTATGGGATCCTCCGCGCGCAAGAGTGCCCTTCGCGGCGTCCTTTGCACCGGGGTCTTGCACGGCTCGCTCCCTGGGGCGCTCCATGCCATCCGATCTTTCTGGGCGCGCACCATGTCGGTTTTCTCAGAGGGTGCTACCGAGGTCAGCTCTCTATGGGTAGTTGCATTGTGCCCATGTGATGACCATAAATATGTTAATTGGTTAGTCCGTAATTTACATGTTCATATTAATTTGATTAAGTAGAAAATATAATTCAATTTTGATAATAAACATATATTTGGTAAACAGCTTGCCAAAGAAAACATAATTTCATTTGATAAGTCAATAAGAAGTTCGGCAGTTGAACCGGTTTTCCCGGTCAAATAACCAAAGACAAACAGGAAAATCAACATGGATAATTGAAGGAGAGGGTACTTGGAGTAGGCACAGAAAGGATAAACTGTTGACAAAACCTTATGTCTTCTTCAAATAGGAGAGATTTGCTTACCTGAAAAGAAATGCTAAATTATGCTATTACCGCTATGGCTCTGCTTATAACTTGCACCCCAATGCATTAACACCGGCGTGTCTATCTGATAAGGCGTAAGGATGCTAAAAAGGGAGCGCTTCGTCTTCTGCAGGGACGACGATGAGTCTTTCCCGGACGATAGCAAGGCACCCATCAGGGTGTCCGATGCCACCTCGTGGAACGCCCCCTTTCGCCTCGCCTTCTGCCTTGCCGAGCCGCCGCTCATCTCACGCCTGTACGTGCAGTTTCCAGGCTTCCCAAATCCCAAGGAACAGAGACCCTTAGCCATCCAGACGGCCCACCGCCATCTCTTCCTGTTTCGCTTCGCTACCTGCTGATGTCTACTACGCAACTTTATTCTTGTAGACATGTGTTGGGCCTCCAAGCGCAGAGTTTTATAGGACAGTAGCAATTTTCCCTCAAGTGGATGACCTGAGGTTTATCAATCCGTGGGAGGCGTAGGATGAAGATAGTCTCTCTCAAACAACCCTGCAACCAAATAATAAAAAGTCTCTTGTGTCCCCAACACACCAAATACAATGGAAATTTGCATAGGTGCACTAGTTCGGCGAAGAGATGGTGATACAAGTGTAGTAATGATAGTAGATATTGATTTTTGTAGTAGGAACAATAAAAAACAGCAAGCTAGCAAGTAACAAAAGTGAGCACAAAAAGTATTGCAATGCTTGAAAATGAGGCCTAGGGTCCGTACTTTCACTAGTGCAATCTCTCAACAATGCTAATATAATTGGATCATATAACCATCCCTCAACGTGCGACGAAGAATCACTCCAAAGTTCCTATCTAGCGGAGAACATAAGA
This sequence comes from Thinopyrum elongatum, assembly GCA_011799875.1. Taxonomy (NCBI): domain Eukaryota; kingdom Viridiplantae; phylum Streptophyta; class Magnoliopsida; order Poales; family Poaceae; genus Thinopyrum; species Thinopyrum elongatum. The sequence goes on from CM022303.1 coordinate 135,053,090, forward strand.
AGAAATTGTTTGTAGGGTACGAAACTACCTCAAAGTTATTCTTTCCGATCGATCTATCAAGAGTTCGTACTAACATAACATCAAGTTATCCTTTCCGATCAATCTATCAAGAGTTTGTACTAAAATAACACCATATGATACACATCAACCAACTCTAATGTCACCTAGATACCCCAATGTCACCGCGAGTACCCGTGAGTTAATTATATGATATGCATCAAACAATTTCAGATTCATAATACTCAATCCAACACAAAGAACCTCAAAGAGTGCCCAAAGATTTCTATCGGAGAAACAAAGACAAGAACATGCATCAAACCCTATGCATAGATTACCCCAATGTCACCTCGGGAATCCGCGAGTTGAGTGCCAAAACATATATAAGGTGAATCAAAATAACACCCCATTGTCACCACGGGTATTCATATGCAAGACATATATCAAGTGCTCTCAAATCCATAAAAGTATTCAATCCGATAAAACAAAATCTCAAAGGGAAAACTCAATTCTTCAGAACAAGATAGAGAGGGAGAAAAACCATATGATCCAACTACATTAACAAAGCTCCCGATACATTAAGATCATGCCATCAAGAACACGAGAGAGAGAGATTAAACACATAGCTACTGGTACAAACCCTCAGCTCCGAGGGTGGACTACTCCCTCCTCATCATGGTGGCCGCCGAGATGATGAAGATGGCCACCGGTGATGATTTCCCCCTCCGGCAGGGTGCCGGAACGGGGTCTTGATTGGATCTCGTGGATACAGAGGCCTTGTGGCGGCGGAACTTCTGATCTAGGGCTGCCCCCGAGGGTTTTGGAATATTTGACAATTTATATGGTGAAGAGGGGGTACGGGAGGCCACCGAGGTGGGCACAACCTACCGGGGCGCGCCTGGGGGCCTAGGCGCGCCCTGGTGGGTTGTGCCCCCCTCAGGGCACCCCCCCAAGTGCTGCTCTGGCCCATTGGATGTCTTCTGGTCCATAAAAAATCCACAAAAAGTTTCGCGGTGTTTGGACTCCGTTTGATATTGATTTCCTGTGATGTAAAAAACAAGCAAAAAACAGCAACTAGCACTGGGCACTGGGTCAATAGGTTAGTCCCAAAAAATGATATAAAGTTGCTATAAAATGATTGTAAAACATCCAAGAATGATAATATAACAGCATGAATACTTCATAAATTATAGATAAGTTGGAGACGTATCACCTGCACGCCGGCACTAGGCGGGGTGGTGTTGCAGGACTTCTTCATCTACAAGGCCAACAACCCTTCCTCGCTCAAAGAGCTCCCAACTTGCACCGAGTCGTACCCAGATTATACCCACGCTGCTTGCCGTCTACCTCGTCGATCTCCTGGTCAGAAGGAGGAAAGACGCCTGCTGACCGTTGGATCCATGGGCCTCTTGTGCCGAGGCGAAGGTGAAGAATTTGCGGTGGCAGAGCTCAGCGTTTTCCCTACCCGCCATAATAAGGTCTATGCTAACATCTGCGTGCTGTACTCAAGTACATCATCTAGCCTCGGACTTGGCGGCAAATGGAGCTCCATGCATGTACCAATCCTCGACATTGAAGATCCACATGATTTCTCGCAACTCTGTTATTGGCAGACCGACGCCGTTATTCCCTTCAAACATTTCCTATGCTGGATCGACTACTACCAAGACATCCTCCTTTGTGATGTGTTTGTAGAGGCCAGTCCCGCCATCTCCTTTCTCTGGTTTCCCCTGAACAAGTTCCCTTCTACTCACAATCGTAGTAAGGAATCTAGCTGGGTGTATCGTGGTGCTTCAGTTTTCGATGCGGGTCGTGCACTCAAATTTGTTAATGTCGCCCACAACGATGGCATTAGTTACGGACCACTTAAACCTGGTGCTGGCTTCACAATCACCTGCCACACCCTCATGACCCTCATCTCAGGCAAAATGGTGTGGAACGAGGACTACAAGATCAGCTCGCATGAGCTCTGGTCGCTCAACTCTTCTAAGTGTCTCCCTCGTGACATCCTGATGTTCCCTCAAGTGAACATCGACAACCCACATAAAGTACACTTCCTTATGACCGAGTTTGAATGGACTCTCAAGAAGATGTGGGTGGTCGTCATTAACATGAAAACCAAGACCGTGGATTCATTCTCAAAATATATTAATGGGAAGGAGGGCCTTGAAACTGAGGACAGTGACTTAACCAGAAAAAGGTCCCAAGCACCCATGTCCTTTCTCCCCTGTGAGTTCTCCTAGTTTCTCCAATCCTTGAGTTGATTATCTATTGTCTTTTATATATTACCTACTCAATACATTTTTGTTCGGTTGCATATTTGTTAATAGATACATGCAAGTTGTTTATCAATTTTTTATATCTTATTGGCGTTTTAATCTTGTCGTCGATACCTTCTTTTATCCCTCCTTCGTTCCATAATATTTGAAGTTTTAGTTTTGTCCAAGTGAAATATCTTCAAGTTTGAGCAAGCCTATAGAAAAATACAGGTTGTACATAAAATTACCACTTATGTATATGAATGTGTTAAGTGATTTTCAGCTTGTTGCCCATGTTTGTGTAATGTTCAGTTGCTAAATTCGATAGTGTTGTAGATTTTAGTTGGTAGTGTTGATTGAATGAACACTTCAGTTCCCAAATTGACAAATGGCAAAGTTTCCACACTGACACATGGCAATGTTTCAAATTGACAAATGCCAATCTTACAACCACACACTTATCTATTTAATAAACAATGTGTGATGAGCGTCCTTTGCACCACATGCTTTAACGAGGCCCAGATGGCTTGGAATTATGCTTCCGTATCTGGGTCCATGGCCGGCAATGCGGGAACATGTGCAGGCACGGGGACAAGCGCTACTAGGATGGGGACAAGTGTGTGCATGGAAACGAGGACATGCACGTCCACGGGGTCTTCGTCCGTCGCCACGAGGAGGCCCAGGACGACATCGTAGTTGTCCAGTGTTGCATCAATGTATCCGACTTCTTTGACTCAAGACTCGTCATCACTAAAGCTGAAGATGAGGGGCAGCTCATCTTACTGTGCCATGGATTCAAGGTGATTTGAGTGGGATAAAGAGAGAATTGGCAGGTGTCGGCTAGTAGATTCGAATATGGGAGGTAGGGTAGGGTCACAAGTGCAGAATCGGGCTATTGTCCCGGTTCGTAAGGACCTTTAGTGCCAGTTCTGCAACCAGCACTAAAGTGTGGGGACTAAAGCCCCCCCCCCTTTAGTCCCAGTTCAACACGAACCAGGACCAAAGGCCCACCACGTGGCACGAGCTCGCGCAGGGGGGCTGGGGGCCTTTAGTCCCGGTTGGTTACACCAACCGGGGCTAAAAGGTTTAGGGGTTTATGATTTATTTTTCCTTTTAGTTTTGTGTTTTCCATTTAATTCTTTTTCATTTCAAACATATTTTACACTACTACATATTGTAAACGTTATGCATATATATAAATAGAATTTCTCGTAGAACCGATCATATATATATATATATATATATATATATATATATCATCAAATTTCTCGCACGACCATTCACATACACATGTATATATATACAATTTGGTATATACAATTTCTCCTACAATTTGCAGATCATTACATGGAGGCATTACAGCTTGTAATAGTATTCTCCGTTGGGATCTATGACCTGGTCGAGCAAAAATCCTGCTATTTCCTCTTGAATTGCTCGTACGCGATTCTCTGGTAGGAGCTTATCCCGCATCTCCTTCATCTTTAAAGAAGGAGATCAATATGCATGTATTAGTTGTGTGTATATATATTAGATAATGATGTAAAAATTGTGAATAGTGTTCTGGCAAACGTACCCATTGCTCTCTATCAGTTCTGCTCCTTTTAGACGTCATCATGCGAATGTTCTCGCAAATGTAGTATGCACATAAATCAGTCCCCGGCGCCTGCTTCAGGGCCTTTACGAGAATAGAATTCAATCAGGTAATAATTAATCAAGCATGATAATGGTATTGAAACTAGAATTAAAGAGATGGTAGCTAGCTAGTACTAGCTACTTAATTAGTTACCTTGGGTCGCACCCATTTCAGCTTTTGTTTCCATGGGCCTTCAACCTGTTTGATGAACTTTTCTCAAGCCCTGCCCGCCGGCAAAGAAAATGAATAAAGGAGTTATTAATTAGTTGATATCAGGAAATGACGAACTAAAGAGGCCGACATATAGTTCGATAATGATTGAAATTACCTGTCGACCATCCCCCTCATGATTGCGTAGTCATTAACATCTTTAAGTAGTGAGTCCAGTACATGAACTCTTCCCTCGTCAACTTCAATGATTAGCAGGATCCAGTGAAAACTGCATGCGCACACATTTGTATAATTAAGCGGGCATGTGCATAACTCATAAACTACACTTATTAACATCTAGTAAGCAAAAACATAATTTGTAGTACAAGACAGTGTGACTCACCCGAAGTTGTAAGGAAGTAGTATTTCTGGTTGGGTATTTAGTCGCACCAAGAACTCTAGTAAGCTTTTCTCTGTGTATGGTCGATCATATTCACGTGACCATGTCTCTTGATTAATGGTATTTGGGTCAATGAACCCAATGCCATAGCGTCCAGCTTTTTTCATTTCATACATCTTCATTCTGCATAATACCACAGAAAAGAATATAGTGAGGATAATTATAGTTAATGAACGAGCACTATAGCTAGCTAGAGACTTAGATTACAGAAAGAAATCACTTACAGACAATAGCAACTGACGATAGATTTGTCGAGTGCGTCTTGATTGAATAACTGAAACAATTCTTGAAACTCAACCCACAGAGCCTTTTCATGGAAGTAATGCTCTGCCTTGACTCGCACCATGAGGGACTCTCGATCGGTAGTCTTTACTTCTCTCATGTACCATTGATGCAATTCATACATTCTCGTTGATAGATGCTTGATCTCCTCAGGCTTGACCAGAGGTTCGCCGCGGGCATATTTCCGTTTTAGTTCCCCCTCTTTAAACGTTTCCATGGGCTCGATGCCTAGGAGTTGTTCTACAATGACACCGGCCTCTTCAGCCTGCCTTCTATGATCGTCAGTTATTACCAGCTGATCGGCGCTGGTACTCACATGTGTTGGTACAATGCGCGGGGGGATCGATTGCACCGCCTGTTCTCCCAGCTGGGGAACAGTTTTCCCGCTTTTTTTGGCAGCTGCTTGGCTCGAGCTCGAGCTCGAGCTTGACTCCTTTTTTGTGCTTGATATGACTTCTTGATTTGGCGCTCATAGTCTGAGTCCCTATGCTTGGGAGCTGGTGGTTCAGCCATACGAATAAAGTGTTGAATGACATGCTCAGGTACTTTCTCCTCTGGCGGCGGGGGCGGTTTCAGTCCAAAATGGGCCTTCACTTGGGCCATCACTTCGGCTTCATTTTCCGCGTCAGTCAAGTCCTAAGGCAACCTCGGAAGAGGCTTGAGGCTTGGACCAAATTTGTATTTCTTGCTTCCTACTGTACCGCTAGCCGTCGTAGCTGCGGCGCCTCTCTTCCGCTGTTGCTTAGGCGGCGGAGCCCGCTGAGGCGGCGGAGACGGCTGACGCGGTGCCTGACTTGGAGGAGGAGTCGGCTGACGCGGTGCCGGACTTGGAGTAGAAGGAGTCGGGTGACGCGGTGCCGGACTTGGAGGAGGAGGAGTGGGCTGACGCGGTGGCAGACTTGGAGGAGCAGGAGTCTGCTGACGCGGTGGCCGACTTGGAGGAGCGGGAGTCTGCTGACGCGGTGGCGGACTTGGAGGAGGAGCCGGCTGACGCGGTGTCGGTGGCCTTGGAAAGACGATGCAATCCTTTCTACATAGAATGATATGATGTATGGCCTCTCCCAGTGTGCGCTCGTCGTCACCTCCAGGAATGTCAAGCTCTAGCCCCGAATATTGTGCCACCACTTCATCAACCTCGACACGAGCATAGCCAGCTGGAATCGGATTGCAATGGAAGGTTGCTTCAGGGGGATTTGTATAAGCAACGCCATCCGCCACCTTCATGGATATGTTCTTCATTTTTAAGTGTAGTTGTCATATCTATGATATCATCCACAGGGTATCTATCCAGCAGTGCATCATCGCCCGGGGCGGAACCCACGCTGCTTCTCGGCATGGATGGGACGGTGCTATCCAATGCTGGATCCGCTAGCTGCTGCTGCTGCTGAGACCTCCTTTCCTGGCTAAGTGAGTCGATCTGCTACTGCTGCCACTGGAAAGCGAGTGCCAACTCCGCGTGCTTTGATTCTAGGCCACGAAGGCGGTCTGCTTCCTGCTTCCTCTCCTCCTCCTCTAGTTTCCTCTTCTGCTCCTCCTGCTGCTTCTTTCTCGCACGGCTTCTGTAGTCGGCGTTCCAGTCCGAAAACCCCTCAAACCACGGAACAATGCCTTTGCCTCGTGTTCTTCTCGGGTGTTCAGGATTCTTCAGGGCGCGTGTAATCTCGTCGTTCTCTCTGTTGGGCTTGAACACCCCCATTCGAGCCTCTTCTATTGCAACAAGTAAACTAACACCGGCTCCTTTAAGACTTGCCCGCTCCAAAACCTTGCCTGTCTTTGGGTCCAATGTCCCCCCATGCGCATAGAACCAAGTCCTGAACCTGGGGGGCCAGCTCAATGTAACTGGAGTGACCCCTGCATCCATCATCTCTTACTCAGCGAGATCCCACTTAGGCCGGGCCACCTCGTAGCCACCTGGCCCTAGCTTATGGTGCCACTGCTTTTTTGCGGCATTAATCATTTTTTTTCTCGACCGTTCCTGAGCTACTTCCGATTCCTTGAAGTTCCCGAAAGTGTCACAGTGAGCTCTTGCCTTCTTCAGTGTTCCCTTGAATTCTGGAGTCTGCTTTCCTCCTTTCACGTACGTGGCCCATATAGTTTTCTTGTGGTTGTTGAATGCTATCACCATCTTCTTAAGAGCACAGTTCTTGACTTTCTACAGATCTGCATGTGTCAAATGATCTGGTAGGGTGAAATGTGACATGAGCGATTCCCAAAGCCGATCTTTTGCTCTTTGGTCGACAAAAGTAACATCTGGATCTTCCTTCGCTAGCTTTTTTCATTCTTGAATGGAGATCGGGATTTGGTCCCTGACAATAACTCTGCATTGACGAATGAACTTGTTTGCATTCTTCTTAGGTTCGCGCAGTTTGCCATTAGGTTTGATGGCATCGATGTTGTACTTTATGCCATCCTTCAACTTTTTGGCCGGGCCTCGAACTGTCCTACTGCTTGTAGAAGATTTGCTCGATCCGGAGGGCTAAAATAAGAAAGATCAATTCGTTAATATATATACAAATCAATTAAAACATGTGATGATCACCAGATGCCTTCTTATATAAATATACCTCGCCGGTCTTTGTCATTTGAAGAACAACATTTCCTTCGTCATCATTGTTCTAGACTTCATCTATTCGTTCGTCTTCATCAAACATCATATCCTCACCGGTAGGGTTCAGATATTGCGAGCCGTCATCTTCTTCATTCCCATCTGGGCTCGGGGAGCATATGATGTCGAACAGAGTCTCTTCTCCTTCTCTATCGGTATTGTCCATAGCTTTTATTTACCTAATCCAGAAGAAAGATAAAACAATTTAGTCTTCAAATTAGAATGCATGAATGCAATCAATAAGGAAGAACTTAATCATAGTAGATAATATGCATCTCGAATAATCCAGATAGTTAATATGCATCATCGAATATAATCTCGAATACATCGTCTCGAATATTATCGAATAATATAATCTCAAATACATCGTCTCAAATATTATCTCGAATACATCACTAGCTAATACAGATCAAATAATCTAGTTCACTCGCGGTGGACACCCAAAGAGAAGAAACCATCACAGGATTGATGTCTACTACGCAACTTTATTCTTGTAGACTCGTGTTGGGCCTCCAAGCGCAGAGTTTTGTAGGACAGTAGTAATTTTCCCTCAAGTGGATGACCTAAGGTTTATCAATCCGTGGGAGGCGTAGGATGAAGGTAGTCTCTCTCAAACAACCCTGCAACCAAATACAAGAAATCTCTTGTGTCCCCAACACACCCAATACAATGGCAATTTGTATAGGTGCACTAGTTCGGCGAAGAGATGGTGATACAAGCGTAGTAATGATAGTAGATATTGATTTTTGCAATAGGAACAATAAAAAATAGTAAGGTAGCAATTGATAAAATGGAGCACAAACGGTATTGCAATGCTTGAAAACAAGGCCTAGGGTCCGTACTTTTGCTAGTGCAATCTCTCAACAATGCTAATATAATTGGATCATATAACCATCCCTCAACGTGCGATGAAGAATCACTCCAAAGTTCCTATCTAGCAGAGAACATAAGAAGAAATTGTTTGTAGGGTACGAAACCACCTCAAAGTTATTCTTTCCGATCGATCTATCAAGAGTTCGTACTAACATAACATCAAGTTATCCTTTCCGATCAATCTATCAAGAGTTCGTACTAAAATAGCACCATATGATTCACATCAACCAACTCTAATGTCACCTAGATACCCCAATGTCACCGCGAGTACCCGTGAGTTAATTATACGATATGCATCAAACAATTTCAGATTCATAATACTCAATCCAACACAAAGAACCTCAAAGAGTGCCCCAAGATTTCTACCGGAGAAACAAAGACAAGAACGTGCATCAACCCCTATGCATAGATTACCCCAATGTCACCTCGGGAATCCGCGAGTTGAGTGCCAAAACATATATCAAGTGAATCAAAATAATACCCCATTATCACCACGGGTATTCATATGCAAGACATATATCAAGTGCTCTCAAATCCATAAAAGTATTCAATCCGATAAAACGAAATCTCAAAGGGAAAACTCAATTCATCACAACAAGATAGAGAGGGAGAAAAACCATATGATCCAACTACATTAACAAAGCTCCCGATACATCAAGATCGTGCCATCAAGAACACGAGAGAGAGAAATTAAACACATAGCTACTGGTACAAACCCTCAGCCCCGAGGGTGGACAACTCCCTCTTCATCGTGGTGGCCATAGGGATGATGAAGATGGCCACCGGTGATGATCTCCCCCTCCGGCAGGGTGCTGGAACGGGGTCTAGATTGGATCTCGTGGATATAGAGGCCTTGCGGCGGTGAAACTTCTGATCTAGGGCTACCCCGGAGGGTTTTGGAATATTTGGCAATTTATAGGGCGAAGAAGGGGTACAGGAGGCCACCGAGGTGGGCACAACCCACCTGGGCGCGCCTGGGCCCCTAGGCGCGCCCTGGTAGGTTGTGCCCCCCTCGGGGCACCCCCCAGGTGCTGCTCTGGCCCATTGGATTTCTTCTGGTCGATAAAAAATCCACAAAAGTTTCACGGTGTTTGGACTCCGTTTGATATTGATTTCCTGCGATGTAAAAAATAAGCAAAAAACAGCAACTGGCACTGGGCACTGGGCACTGGGTCAATAGGTTAGTCCCAAAAAATGATATAAAGTTGCTATAAAATGATTGTAAAACATCCAAGAATGATAATATAATAGCATGAATACTTCATAAAATATAGATACGTTGGAGACGTATCAGCATCCCCAAGCTTAATTCCTATTCGTCCTCGAGTAGGTAAATGATAAAAGAAATAATTTATGAAGTGTGAATGCTAGCAAAGTGCACAAGTTTGATCAATGACAATTTCAATCACTTTTCCTAGCATCATAACAGCAATTCTTTCTTATAAAACTTCTCATATTAAAGTAGCAACCAAGTCACATGTCAAGGTTCAAACAATGAATTCTCTTGAAACTCAACAACCTATGTTCTCAGTCACCAAACAATTGCAATTCAACTTATTCAACAAAGTCTAAGTAAGAGCTCCACATACTCAACCACTATATAGTCTTCTATGATTGCTAACACTCACCGCATACACATGAGCAAAACGTTTCAACCGGACACATAGAAAGATAGGGGCTTATAATTTCGCCTCCCAACGTATTCACCTCAAGGTTGATGTCAACAATAATAACTCATGCTACCCATATCCAACTGGATATATGTTCCTAGATCTTTCCTCACCACATGATGCTTGCCAAAAGAGAAAAATAAAAAGGAATAGAGAGGAAAACTTTGACTCTTGCATGAAAGTAAATACATAAAAGTAAAAGGTAGGCCCTTCGCAGAGGGAAGCAGAGGTTGCCATGCGCTTTTTGTTTGTATGCTCAACCCATTAGTGCAAAAGAACGTCATGTTATATTGCCCCTTATGATAGCAACCTTTATTATGCAGTCTGTCGCTTTTATTCTTTGCCATCACAAGTTCGTACAACGCTCAATTTTCTCTTACACTAAATGATCTAACACTTTTAGAAGTAATTTTTATTGCCTTATTGCACCGATGACAACTTACTTGAAGGATCTTGCTCAATCCTTAGGTAGGTATGGTGGACTCTTGAAAATAAGATTTGGGTTTAAGGGTTTTTGGATGCACAAGTAGTATCTCTACTTGGTGCAGAATTTTTGGTTAGCAAGGATGGGGGGCAAGCACCACATGTTGAAGGATCTATGAAATTATAACTTCTATGTGAATATGAACAAACATAAATCATTACGTTGTCTTCCTTGTCCAACGTCAAAAAATTTGGCATCTAATATTTTGATGGGGGCTCACAATCACAAAAGATTTCCAAGATAGTGTATTTGCATGTGAAAGTTCTCTTCCTTATAGTAATCATTCATGAATTGCTTGTATGACCAATATTGTGATTGTCAAGCTTCAAAAGATTTCACTTTCTAAACCCAATGTGAAGGTACCACTAGGCATGATATGAACATATGAAGAACATATAATTTCAACTTTAGGATATTCAATTCATTCAACAATTTACTCATAGGATATAAGTGAAGCACGAGAGTAAATGACAAACTACTCCAAAAAGATATAAGTGAAGATCAAACGAGTAGTCATGAAAATGGGTAGTTAATTGAGAACTCTGTTTTATTTAAAAAACTTTCAGATCTAAGTATTTTATTGAAACAGCAAGCAAAACAAAATAAAATCACATTCCAAGAATAGCACAACTCATGTGAAGAAGCAAAAACTTAGGCTCAACCGATACTAACCTATAATTGTTGATGAAGAATGGTGGGATGCCTACCGGGGCATCCCCAAGCTTAGATGCTTCAGACTTCTTGGAATATTATCTTGGGATGCCTTGGGCCTCCCCAAGCTTGATCTTTTGTGTCTCCTTAATTCCTTTTATATCACGGTTTCCTAAATCTTAAAAACTTCATCCACACAAAACTCAACAAGAACTCGTGAGATAAGTTAGTCTAAATCAATGCAAAACCTTACCATTCTCTACTGTAGAAAATCACTAAAATTATTATTCAACATTGCATAATAAATGCCTCTGCATATTTAACATTCCTATCCTCAAATAGAATCATTAAACAAGCAAACATTTGCAAACAATGCGAACAAAACAGCAATCTGTCTAAATAGGACAGTCTGTAAGGAGTGCAATATTCATCATACGTCCCTAACTCCAAAAATTCTGAAAAATTACCACACGGTATAAAATTAATCATATCTTATTGTTCAAAAAATTTAAACATTTTATCACATTCTGACTTTTCTGGAGAATTTTTGCAACAGCGATAAACTTTCTGTTTTGAAACAGCAACTCATATACTTGCAAAATAAGCATGGTAAAGGCTATCCTTGACATTTTTATTGAAATAAAAGATGCAAAACATTATTATAAGTAGCAGAAAGCAAATACAAATAAAATAAAATGACGCTCCAAGCAAAACACATATCATGTGACGAATAAAATCATAGCTCCAAGTGAGGTTACCGATAATGTCGGAGACGAAAGAGGGGATGCCTTCCGGGGCATCCCCAAGCTTAGTTGTTTCGATCTTCCTCGAATATTACCTTGGGGGTGCCTTGGGAATCCCCAAGCTTAGGGTCTTGTCACTCCCTTTTCTCCTCATATCAATATCTCACACAAAACTTGAAAACTTCAATCACACAAAACTTAACGGAACTTCGTGAGATGGGTTAGTATGATAAAGACAAATCATTCACTTTGGTACTGTCAAAGACAAGATTCATAATTGTTCTCACACCATGCCTACTGTAACTTATTATTTATGCAATTTATATTGAGCAATATAAGCCATAGAAACTAGGAAACAAGTAAACTATGCATTGAAAACAGAATCTGTCGAAAACAGAACAGTACGTAAAATCTGAATTAATTTCATACTTATGTAACTCCAAAAGTTCTCAAAAATTGGTATAACGTAGGAAATTTGTATATCCATCAACTGTAAAAATTTCAGAATTTTTCCACATTCCAGTAAAATACAGGAATTTCGGCACTGGACGCAAAAGTTTCTGTTTTTGCACAGAATCAAGTCAACTATCATCCACACTATCCCAAAGGCTTTACTTGGCACTTTATTGAAACAAAAGCAATAAAACATGATTACTACAGTAGCATAATTATGTGAACACATAAAAACAGTAGGGGTAAATGTTGGGTTGTCTCCCAATAAGCGCTTTTTTTAATGCCTTTTAGCTAGGCATGATGATTTCAATGATGCTCACACAAAAGATATGAATTGAAACATGCAAGAGAGCATAATGAATCACATGGAAAGCATATTTAAGCCTAACCCACTTCCTATGCATAGGGATTTTGTGAATAAACAACTTATGGGAGCAAGAATCAACTAGCATAGGAAGGCAAAACAACCAAAACTTCAAGATTTTTAACACATAGAGAGAAAACTTGATATTATTGCAATATGTAAAAGCATATGTCCCTCTCTCATAATAATTTTCAGTAGCATCATGAATGAATTCAACAATATAACTATCACATAAAGCATTCTTTTCATGATCCACAAGCATAGAAATTTTATTACTCTCCACATAAGCAAATTTATTCTCATGAATAGTAGTGGGAGCAAACTCAACAAAATAACTATCATGGGATTGAAAATTAAAATCATGATGACAAGTTTCATGGTTGTCATTATTCAATATAGTATACATGTCATCACCATAATCATCAAAGATAGCAACTTTTTTATCATAGTCAATTGAAACCTCTTCCAAAATAGTGGATTCATCACTAAATAAAGTCATGACCTCTCCAAATCCACTTTCATAATTATCACAATAAGATTAAAACCCTCCAAAATAGTGGGATCATCATTACATAAAGTTGACACTCTTCCAAACCCACTTTCATCAATATAATCATCATAAATAGGAGGCATGCAATCATTATAACAAATTTGCACATCAAATCTTGGGGGACTAAAAATATCATCTTCATCAAACATAGCATCCCCAAGCTTATGGCTTTGCATATCATTAGCATCATGGATATTCAAAGAGTTCATACCAACAACATTGCAATCATGCTCATCATTTATGCCAAACATTTTATTGAATTCCTCTTCTATCAATTGAGCACAATTTTCCTTTCCATCATTTTCACGAAAGACATTATAAAGATGAACAATATGATGCAACCTCAATTCCATTTTTTTGTAGTTTTCTTTTACGAACCAAACTAGTGATAAAACAAGAAACGAAAAGATTCAATTGCAAGATCTAAAGATATACCTTCATGCACTCACCTCCCCGGCAACGGCGCCAGAAAAGAGCTTGATGTCTACTACGCAACTTTATTCTTGTAGACTCGTGTTGGGCCTCCAAGCGCAGAGTTTTGTAGGACAGTAGCAATATTCCCTCAAGTGGATGACCTAAGGTTTATCAATCCGTGGGAGGCGTAGGATGAAGGTGGTCTCTCTCAAACAACCCTGCAACCAAATACAAGAAATCTCTTGTGTCCCCAACACACCCAATACAATGGCATTTTGTATAGGTGCACTAGTTCGGCGAAGAGATGGTGATACAAGCGTAGTAATGATAGTAGATATTGATTTTTGCAATAGGAACAATAAAAAGCAGCAAGGTAGCAATTGATAAAATGGAGCACAAACGGTATTGCAATGCTTGAAAACAAGGCCTAGGGTCCGTACTTTCGCTAGTGCAATCTCTCAACAATGCTAATATAATTGGATCATATAACCATCCCTCAATGTGCGATGAAGAATCACTCCAGAGTTCCTATCTAGCGGAGAACATAAGAAGAAATTGTTTGTAGGGTACGAAACCACCTTAAAGTTATTCTTTCCGATCGATCTATCAAGAGTTCGTACTAACATAACATCAAGTTATCCTTTCCGATCAATCTATCAAGAGTTCGTACTAAAATAGCACCATATGATACACATCAACCAACTCTATTGTCACCTAGATACCCCAATGTCACCGCGAGTACCCGTGAGTTAATTATACGATATGGATCAAACAATTTCAGATTCATAATACTCAATCCAACACAAAGAACCTCAAAGAGTGCCCCAAGATTTCTACCGGAGAAACAAAGACAAGAACGTGCATCAACCCCTATGCATAGATTACCCCAATGTCACCTCGGGAATCTGCGAGTTGAGTGCCAAAATATATATCAAGTGAATCAAAATAATACCCCATTGTCACCACGGGTATTCATATGCAAGACATATATCAAGTGCTCTCAAATCCATAAAAGTATTCAATCCGATAAAACGAAATCTCAAAGGGAAAACTCAATTCATCACAACAAGATAGAGAGGGAGAAAAACCATATGATCCAACTACATTAACAAAGCTCCCGATACATCAAGATCGTGCCATCAAGAACACGAGCGAGAGAGAGAGATTAAACACATAGCTACTGGTACAAACCCTCAGCCATGAGGGTGGACTACTCCCTCTTCATCGTGGTGGCCATAGGGATGATGAAGATGGCCACCGGTGATGATCTCCCCCTCCGGCAGGGTGTCGGAACGGGGTCAAGATTGGATCTCGTGGATACAGAGGCCTTGCGGCGGCGGAACTTCTGATCTAGGGCTACCCCCGAGGGTTTTGGAATATTTGGCAATTTATAGGGTGAAGAAGGGGTACGGGAGGCCACCAAGGTGGGCTCAACCCACCTGGGCGCGCCCTGGTGGGTTGTGGCCCCCTCGGGGCACCCCCCAGGTGCTGCTCTGGCCCATTGGATGTCTTCTGGTAAAAAAAAATCCACAAAAAGTTTCGCGGTGTTTGGACTCCGTTTGATATTGATTTCCTGCGATGTAAAAAACAAGATAAAAACAGCAACTGGCACTGGGCACTGAGTCAATAGGTTAGTCCCCAAAAATGATGTAAAGTTCTATAAAATGATTGTAAAACATCCAAGAATGATAATATAACATCATGAATACTTCATAAATTATAGATACATTGGAGACGTATCAAGGATCATAGCTCGGGTGAGATCCCTGAAGAACCTGCCAGGTATTGGAGAACCTGACGTCCAACGCAAACATGTAGCGACGGACATGCTCGTCCTCCTCCCTGACACAGTGACGTACCACATCCGCGGTGGACGCCAGCCTCCGCACCGAATGTGGCCCACGCGCCCGCCACCAAAGAAGCTCCGGGTCGACGACGGGACCCGGGTTCCTCACCAAGATGCGCGCCCCTGAAGGTAGCACCTCCCAGTGCTAGCCCGGCGGAGCCCAGTCCCGGACATGGCGCCTCTCAAGCAGGACGTCATCGCGAACGGGTCGACGACGAGGATGCGGGCCGGGCATCGTTGACGTCGAGAACAAATTCTATGCAAATGTAACATTTTTTAAATGCTTGGATTGTGATTTCTTATATACGAGGAACCTTTAGTCCCTGGCTAGGAACAGGATTCAGAATCATAACGGTTTCCCTTAACCTTTAAAGGATTTAACAAAATGGCGCCATTCTAGATGTGCAGAAAATGGTCCATATTTTTCATGATCTCATCTACCCTTCTATATGTCACGTTGTCTAGTATCAATAGATTCAAGAAAACCATGGCTTCATCATTAGCCGGAAGTAACAGGCACATGATGGTACGAAGCTCTCCAAAGTTGTTTTGGAACGGAGTCCCGGATAGGATAATTAGCTTTTTGGTACGAAGTTCAGCAAGAGCCTTCCGAATATCGCTATTTGGAAGGCCTTTGCTGAACTTCGTACCAAAAAACGAATTATCCTATCAGGAACTCCGTTCCAAAACAACTTTGGAGAGCTTCGTACCATCATGCGCCTGTTACTTCCAGCTAATGATCAAGCCATGGATTTCTTCAATACTTTGACATACAAGACAACGTGACATATAGAAAGGTACGTAGATGAGATCAGAAAAAAAATTGGATCAACTTGTGCACATCCATAATGAGGGCATTCTTGATAAATCCCTTATTAAGACTATAAGAGAATCTATTGTGTACTATACATACATATACTAATTAATTATAAATACATAACAAACTTTTGCAAATACAACATTAAAATATGCAACTTTTGCAAATACTAATTACTATACATTGGATCAAATGTCAAAATTCATCAACTTTTTTCTATACATTGTATTCATACATATATATACTAATTTCTATACATATTGGATCAAAATGTAAAAATTCCTCAAATGTCAAAATTTCTTAACTTTTGTCGATACATCTAATCATCTAGTGAAAAAAAATGTATATCAACAAACATCTAGTGAAAATTTAACTTTTGCAAATTCGATCTATGCAAATTTAACTTTTTTTAAATGGTTGATTGTGATTTGTAATTTTTTTCACTTGATTTTGCAAATACATAACTAAAAGTATAAAAATCTAAAAAACATTCATCTAACATTTATATATCTAGCATTTCTATATAACTAAAAGTATAAAAACCTAAAAAACATTCATCTAACATTTCTATATAAAAAACTAAAAAACATTCATCTAACATTTGTATATCTAACATTTCTATATAACTAAAAGTATAAAAAACTAAAAAACATTAATCTAACATTTATATATCTAATATTTCTATATAACGAAAAGTATAAAAAACTAAAAAACATATATCTAACATTTCTATAACTAAAAGTATAAAAAACTGAAAAACATTAAATAAGAATATATGTGTGTGTGTGTGTGTGTTCGTGCATGTGTGTGTGTGTGCGGGCTCGGTGGGAGAGGCGGCCATGGCGGCAGGGGCTCACAGCGGGGCGACGGCCGGCGAGGCGAGGCGAGTCGTCGGCGACAGCGACTGCGCCGGCGACGGAGCGCGAGGTCGAGGAGAGGGGCGGCGAGACGTGAGCGGCGATGACGTGGGCGGCGACGGCGTGGGCGGCGCATCGGGGGCGGCGATCTCCTCTGTGTAGTGGTCCAAGAGACGAAGAAAGCAGAGGGAAACTGAAAAAATTTCAAGTGCTCTATATATATGCGGGGACCTTTAGTCCCGGTTGGTGGCTAAAGACCCCCCCCCTTTAGTCGCGGTTGGAGCCACCAACCGCGACTAAAGACCCCCCTTTAGTCGTGGTTGGAGCCACCAACCGCGACTAAAGGCCTGTGCTTACCTTGTCCAATGTTTAGTCCCACCTCGCTAGTTGAGAGGAGCTCGCACCGGTTTATAAGCCCCGCCGCGGCTACCGTGTCGAGCTCCTCTCTAAGCAGGCCTTTGTCGGCCTATTGAAACTGTGATGCCCTGTGGGGCCTACTGGGTCGTACGGGTCTGCATCCTGGCCCAACTAGAGGTTGGGTTTCTAGTCGTATGCAGGCCGTGGCGGCCCAGTAGGCGGGCTTTTTTTCCGCTTTATTTATTTTCTTTTGTTTCTGAGTTGTTTTTTACTTTATTTAGAGTTTCTTTGTGAATCTTTTTGCTTTAGGTAAAAAAATTATAAACTTTCTTTTAGTGCTTGTAGTTTTGAAATTTGGATAGTGTAAATTTGAATTATTTGAATTTTGTGTGAATCACTAGTTTGTGACTAACTTTACATTGAAAATAGATTTTCCAGTGATTTTTTTCCGCTGTTTAATATTGTGTGTTTTATCATTATATTCAATTTGGTAATTCTTAGGTTATTTTAAAAAAAGAAATACCTTTGTAACAGATGAGTTTTCGTCCGAAACCCTGATACTTCGAAAGAGATTGTCCATTTTGTACACAAAGTGCATCCAGTTTTTGCCGTAACCCTCTCAACTTTTTAGCACATGCTACGTGGGTGAAATGATGATACCATGCCAACTTTCAACATTTTTAGAGTTCATTTTGTAGTGCTTTTCAATTTCTTGGTCGTTTAGCTCAAAAAATCAGTAAATGCATGAAAAATAGAAAATGAAGACAGAAATGGTTGAAAATTGATGACGTGGCTTCGAATGGTGCATACTGAACGTACAAAAAGTCTGGAGTTGAAATAAGTTTTAAAAAATGAAATGCCTTTGTAACAGATGAGTTTTCGTCCGAAACCCTTATACTTCGAAAGAGATTGTCCATTTTGTACACGAAGTGCATCCAGTTTCTGCCGTAACCCTCTCAACCTTTTAGCACATGCTATGTGGGTGAAATGATGATACCATGCCAACTTTCAACCTTTTCAGAGTTCATTTTGTAGTGTTTTCAATTTCAGGGTCATCTAGCTAAAAAAATCAGTAAATACATGAAAAATAGCAAATGAAGTCAGAAAGGGTTGAAAATTGATGATGTGGATTTGAATGGTGCATACTAAACGCACAAAAAGTCTGGAGTTGAAATAAGTTAAAAAAATGAAATGCCTTTGTAACAGATGAGTTTTCGTCCGAAACCCTGATACTTCGAAAGAGATTGTCCAATTTATAAACGAAGTGCATCCAGTTTTTGCCGTAACCCTCTCATCTTTTTAGCACATGCTATGTGGGTGAAATGATGATACCATGCCAACTTTCAACCTATTCAGAGTTCATTTGTAATGCTTTTCAATTTCAGGGTCATTTAGCTCAAAAAAAATAAGTAAATGCATGAAAAATAGCAAATGAAGTCAGAAAGGGTTGAAAATTGATGACGTTTGTCCGAAGCACATAAGTACACGTTTCAAATGCCAAAACACATAAGCACCCTAACTATTACAAAGATTCCCTCCGGTTTGTCCAAAGTGGGACTTTCCAGATATACAAGTCCGGAAACTCCTTAGAGAAAAAAGTGATGACAGTGAAGCCGGTCACATCCCAGAGTGGGATCGTTGGGTGTAAAACTTTTTCTTCGCGTGTGTCCCTTTGCGCCGTAACTATGGACAGTCTTCATCATTTAACTGGATGCTCGGGTCAATATTCACTGTGAAGGGAGCAATTTCATGAAACTTTTCATAATCTTCTGACGTGTCTGTCTTGTCGTCCACTCCCACGATGTTTCTTTTCCCTGAAAGAACTATGTGGCACTTTGGCTCATCGTATGATGTATTCGCTTCCTTATCTTTTCTTTTTCTCGGCTTGGTAGACATGTCCTTCGCATAGAAAACCTGCGCCACATCATTGGCTAGGACGACTGGTTCGTCTGCGTACGCAAGATTGTTGAGATCCACTGTTGTCATTCCGTACTGCGGGTCTTCCGTTACCCCGCCTCGTGTCAGATTGACCCATTTGCACCGAAACAAAGGGACCATCAAACCACGTCCATAGTCAAGTTCCCATATCTCCTCTATGTAACCATAATATGTGTCCTTTCCCCTCTTGGTTGCTGCATCAAAGCGGACGCTACTGTTTTGGTTGGTGCTCTTTTTATCTTGGGCGATCGTGTAAAATGTATTCCCATTTATCTCGTACCCTTTGAAAGTTATTATATTCGAAGATGGTAACTGGGACAGCAAGTACATGTCATTTTCAACAGCGTCGTCATGCATGCCACGTGTCTGCAGCGAACCGGCGAAAGTCCCCGTTTGTTCACGTGTAATCCAGTCGTCAGACTGCTTCGGGTGTTTGGAGCATAGAATATTCTTGTGTTCCTCGATATACGGAGCCACCAAGGCAGAATTTTGTAGAACTGTGTAGTGTGCTTGAGTGAGAGAATGTCCGTCCATACATATTATTGCTTTCGGTCCTAGCGTGCCATTTCCACCCAGTCTGCCCTTATGCTGCGATTCAGGAACACCAATCGGCTTAAGGTCAGGAATAAAGTCAACAAAAAACTCAATGACCTCCTCATTTTCATGGCCCTTGGAGATGCTTCCTTCTGGCCTAGCACGGTTATCGACATATTTCTTTAAGACTCCCATGAACCTATCAAAGGGGAACATATTGTGTAGAAATACAGGACCCAGAACGGCAATCTCTTTGCATAGGTGAACTAGGACGTGCGTCATGATATTGAAGAAGGATGGTGGGAACACCAACTCGAAACTGACAAGACATTACACCAAATCATTCTCTAACCTTGGTATGATTTCTGGATCGATTACCTTCTGAGAGATTGCTTTGAGGAATGCACATAGCTTCACAATGGCTAATCAAACGTTTTCCGGTAGAAGCCCCCTCAATGCAACCAGAAGTAGTTGCGTCATAATCATGTGGCAGTCATGAGACTTTAGGTTCTGGAACTTTTTCTCTGCCATATTTATTATTCCCTTTATATTCGACTAGAAGCCAGACGGGACCTTCATACTGAGCAGGCATTCAAAGAAGATTTCCTTCTCTTCTTTGGTAAGAGCATAGCTGGCATGACCCTGATGTATGCCGTCTTTTCCGTGCATACGTTGCTGGTCCTCTCGTGCCTCCGGTGTATCTTTTGTCTTCCCATACATGCCCAAGAAGCCAAGCAGGGTCACGCAAAGATTCTTCGTCACGTGCATCACGTCGATTGCAGAGCGGACCTCTAGGTCTTTCCAATAGGGTAGGTCCCAAAATATAGATTTCTTCTTCCACATGGGTGCGCGTCCGTCAGCGTCATTCGGAACAGATTGTCCGCCAGGACCCTTTCCAAAGATTACCTTTAAATACTTGACCATATCATGTACATCATCACCAGTACGGTGATGAGGCTTCGTCCGGTGATCTACCTCACCTTTGAAATGCTTGCCTTTCTTTCTTACGGGATGCCTGCTCGGAAGAAATCGACGATGTCCCAGGTACACATTCTTCTTACAATTATCCAAATATATACTGTCGGTATCATCCAAACAATGCGTGCATGCGCGGTATCCCTTGTTTGTCTGTCCTGAAAGGTTACTAAGAGCAGGCCAATCATTGATGGTCACAAACAGCAACGCATGTAGGTCAAATTCTTCCTGATTCTCCTCATCCCACGCACGTACACCTTTTTCATTCCACAGCTGTAAGAGTTCTTCAACTAATGGCCTTAGGTACACATCAATGTCGTTGCCGGGTTGCTTAGGGCCTTGGATGAGCACTGGCATCATAATGTACTTCCGCTTCATGCACAACCAAGGAAGAAGGTTATACATACATAGAGTCATAGTCTAGGTGCTATGATTGCTGCTCTGCTCACCAAAAGTATTAATGCCATCTGCGCTTAGACCAAACCATATGTTCCTTGCGTCATCTGCAAAGTCCCTCCACTTCCACTTGATTTTTCTCCACTGCGACCCGTCAGCGGATACTCTCAACTTTCCGTCTTTCTTACGGTCTTCTTTGTGCCATCGCATCAACTTGGCATGCTCTTTGTTTTGGAACAAATGTTTCAACCGTGGTATTATAGGAGCATACCACATCACCTTGGCAGGAATCTTCTTCCTGGGGGGCTCACCCTCGACATCACCAGGGTCATCGCGGCTGATCTTATAGCGCAATGCACCTCATATCGGGCATGCATTCAAATCCTCGTGTCATTAGGGCATGCATGTATCTTCTGCACCTCTAATCCTAGAGGTCAGACAGCCTTCTTTGCTTCGTACGTACTGTCGGGCAATTCGTTGTCCTTTGGAAGCATCTTCTTTAACATTATCAGCAACTTTCCAAATCCCTTGTCAGATACACCATTCTCTGCCTTCCATTGCAGCAACTCCAGTGTGGTGCCCAGCTTTTTCTTGTCAGCTTCGCAATTTGGGTACAACGATTTCTTGTGATCCTCTAACATGCGCTGCAACTTCAGCCTCTCCTTTTCACATGCGCAGTTTCTCTTTGCATCGGCAATGGCCCGACCAAGATCATCAGCGGGCTCATCTGATGCCTCTTCTTCAGCTTCTTCCCGCATTGCCAGCTCAGCTTCTTCCCCCATTGTTGTACCATCGTATTCAGGGAACCCATGGCCAGGATAGCTGTCGTCGTCCTCTTCTTCTTCATTGTCTTTCATCAAAACCCCTCTTTCTCCGTGCTTGATCTAAACATTATAGTGGGGCATGAAACCGGACTCAAACAGGTGGACGTGAATGGTTCTTGACTTAGAGTAATTCTGATCATTCTTACAGCCAGCACATGGACAACACATAAAATCATCCGCCCGCTTGTTTGCCTCAGCCGCAAGCCGGAAAGTACGCACGCCATTAATGAACTGGGGAGAGCATCGGTCATCGTACATCCATTGCCGGCTCATCTTCATTACACAGCACCAAAAAGACCAAATTAATACAAGTTCATACATAAAGTTCATACACACTTATTCTCATCAAACAACATACAAACTCTCTAGCTAAAGCATTTAAATGCAACAACAAATACGATCAAGATCGCAACTAAGGTAACAATTGATCCTACAACATAATGATACCAAGCCTCACTATCTATGGCATATTTTCTAATCTTTCTAATCTTCAAACGCATTTTCTCCATCTTGATCTTGTGATCATCGACGACATCGGCAACATACAACTCCAGTTTCATTTTCTCTTCTTCAATTCTTTTCAATTTTTCTTTCAAATACTCGTTTTCTTTTTCAACTAAATTTAACCTCTCGACAAGAGGGTCGGTTGGAATTTTCGGTTCACATACCTCCTAGATAAAAATATCTATGTCAACTTGATGGGCATAATTTGTCATAAACAAGAAATGCAACAAATAGTTATAAAAGAGAATATACCACATCCAAATCATAAACCGGACGAGGGCCGACGCGGACGGATATCAAAACCATGCCACTATGTATAACAAACAACGTACGGGTAAGAAAATTATACAAGTAACTATATATCTAAATCACACAAACATGATTTTTTTTATATAAAAACATAAGAACAAGAGGCTCACCAAGGTGGTGCCGGCGACGGGACGGTGCGGGCGATCGACGGTGGTTAGGACGGGGACGGGAAGGCACTAATTAAACCACACCTACATATGCAAACTAAGAGTTAATTTGAGCTCAAATTGCATATAAATCAAATAAACTACCACATATAATTACTCCCAAACTAAAACCCACAAATCACTATACTTATAGAGCATTGCAAGAGCTAATCTAGCAATGAGAGATGAAAGGACAAAGTTGCTAACCTTTGTGATCACTTGGATGGATGGGGGGCCTTCAAATCTTGACAATTTTTGGGCAAAATGAAGGATGAGCTTGAGCAAAGGGGAAGAACAGAGAGGAGAGGAAAGGGGAAGAACAGAGAGCTCGGGTTCGACGAAGGATTTATATAGGATGATCTATAGTCCCGGTTGGTGATACAAATCGGGACTAAAGGTTAGCCTCTAGTCCCGGTTCGTGCCACGAACCGTGACTAAAGGGGTTGGTGGGGCCCCAGCCTGACACTAGCCTGCCACCACCTCTTTAGTCCCGGTTCGTGTCACGAACCGGTACTAGAGGTTCAACACGAACCGGGACTAATGAGTGCCGCCCCCCTAGCCATTGGAACCGGCACTAATGGTCACATTAGTGCCGGTCCGTAGTTGAATCGGGACTAATGAGGTGAACATAAGGTCGTTTTTCCACTAGTGGGTGACGACCTTTTATAGGACACCTTGGGCGCCATTAAGATGACATTTAAGGAGGTGAAGGCGACGGGCGATCATCAAAGAGTGCACTTCCCAATGAGAAACACTGTCACGCTTAGTCGTCTCCCGACTACTCACATGCACCTCCCGGCTTCGCACATAAAAGCTTATTAACGAAGGTATTAGCACCATAACGCGCACGATTCTACAAAAGTAAAGCGTTCAAAAAATTGTACACAATTGGGTACCCTTATGTCTGGAATATCTTCCCATTATACTCCTATAACAGTACCTGTCTTATGGGATCCTCCGCGCGCAAGAGTGCCCTTCGCGGCGTCCTTTGCACCGGGGTCTCGCACGGCTCGCTCCCTGGGGCGCTCCGTGCGGTCCGATCTTTCCTGGCGCGCACCATGTCGGTTTTCTCGGAGGTCCATGACACATGGGCTCCGGGTGCTACCGAGGTCAGCTCTCTATGGGTAGTTGCATCGTGCCCATGTGATAACCATAAATATGTTAATTGGTTAGTCCATAATTTACATGTTCATATTAATTTGATTAAGTAGAAAATACTCCCTTCATTCCTAAATATTTGTCTTTCTAGGGATTTTAACAAGTGACTACATACGGAGCAAAATGAGTGAATCTACACTCTAAAATATGCCTATATACATCCGTATGTGGTAGTCCATTTGAAATATCTAAAAAGACAAATATTTAGGAACGGAGGGAGTATAATTTAATTTTGATAATAAACGTATATTTGGTAAACGGTTTGCCAAAGAAAACATAATTTCATTTGATAAGTCAATAAGACGTTCGGCAGTTGAACCGGTTTTTCCGGTCAAATAACTAGAGACGAACAGGAAAATCAACATGAATAATTGAAGGAGAGGGTACTTGGAGTAGGTAGAGAAAGGATAAACTGTTGACAAAACCTTATGTCTTCTTTAAATAGGAGAGATTTGCTTACCTGAAAAGAAATGCTAAATTATGCTATTACCTCTACGGCTCTACTTATAAGTTGCACCCCAATGCATAAACACCGGCGTGTCTATCTGATATGGCATAACGATGCTAAAACGGGAGCAACGCCATGAATAGATCGAATCATACAAGTGGGGTAAGGGACTCCCTCGGCTTGTTCTCCAAGATAGACATTGTAACACCCCAAAAATTTAATCATGTTTTTACTAAATAAAATTTGGCCAGAATTAAAATTTTGAATTTTTACTAGGTCTTTTATTAATTTCAGAACCATTTTCTGTTTCTGTTTTTCAAAATTATTCCCTCCATATAGAAATTTTTGGAAATAATATTGTGGCTTTGGTAGTTTTCTCAAATCATTTCAATTACATTTTAATAACAGTAAGAATTATTTTGAGAATAAAAATTTGCCCAAAACAATTCTTTTAATAGCTTTTTTAATATTTTAAATGCCTCTATTGCACTACAACCATTTTAAATAATTCTTTTTTAAATCCCACAAAAATTATGGGAGGTCATGTGATGCCTACATATCACTTTTATGCAAAAACCAAACTTGGTCTTTTGAAAAATTTGAGTGAAACAATCTCTTTTCATTTTTGTCCTGAATTTGAGTTTCTACTACAACCCCATTTTTCCTTGGTCCAAAAATCCTGAAATATTTCCCACTCATAGTCCTTCCAACCAAAACCTTAAGTCCCGAAGATCAGCTTCATTTGCATCAATTAGATCTACCAAATATTCCCTTGTAGTCTCTGTCCAGAAAAGAATTCTGGAAAAACTTGCACTAGCAAGTATTTCTTTTTGCCAAACCAACACCACCACCATCTCTATCATCCAGTGAGACACCATTCTGCCAAATATCACTTTCTTAGGAATCTTGTAAATAGCCCTAGCATTCTGTCAAGCACATCATGGGCATGACAGAATTTGGCAACCTCTTTAAACTACATTAGGATCTTGCTCCCCTGTCCTAACCAACATGTCCAGTACTCTTTCCAACCATATTTGCATCCCCCTACCAAATCCCAAGCTCATCGAGCCATGCCAGAGCGCGGAGGCATTCTGTTGAATGCCTGGCGTGCGTGCACTGGGCGCGACCAGAGCACCCGTTTGGCAGCCGCCGACAACCGAGCACCGCGCGCCTCTCCAGCACCTCCCCGCTCGTCCTGATCACCAGACAGGGTCAAATAATTCCCCCGCCACTCGCCGACACCCTCCCCCGTCCTCTCGCGCCATCCACAACCGACCCGAGCCGCCACCGCCGTCTTCCACTTGGGCACGGCACCGCCCGTGCCGCCCGACCCCGCCAGCGCGTCCCTGGCTTAAATGCGGACGGCCACCATCCACGCCGACCTCACCGGCCTCGCTGACCTTGGCCACCGCCCATAACCACTTCTCCGGCGCAGTTATGACCCCCGCCGCCGTGCTTATCTTCGGGCACAGCAAACCGACCTTCTTCCCCCTATAAGAAGCCACCCCGAGCTCGCCCTATCCTCACCACTCCTCCTCCTTCCCCCTGTGAGCTCCCCAAGCAACCAGACGACCAGGGGAAGCCATCTTCTTCCCCTCCGGCGACCACGGTCTCCGCCACTGTCTCGATGATTCCAACACCACCAGGGCCTCCTCCTCTCCACTCTCTTCACCAACAGCTTCCCAATGGTCTCACGAGTCCATCCCCACCCTCAATTTTGCTCGGGACTAGCCACGGGCGAAATCCCTCTTCTGACCGACGCCGCCGTCCACCGAGGACCTCGCCGTCGGCAACTCCGTCCGTCCCGGCGACCAAGAAGGGCACCCCCGGGACCGCCTCGACCCCCTGAGTCCGTAGGTGGCCACCATTTTTCGAACGGCGCCGCCGTTGGCCGGGGATCACTGCCGGAACCCCGCCTCTGCTTCTGCCGGAGAAGATGCGCGCGGCGATGACCAGTCAAACCTGACTGGTAGGCCCGCGGGACCCACAGTCAGTGACTAGGGTCACTCCAGCGTGGATTAAGTGAAGGCGTATTTCGTGAATACGTCTTCGACGTCACCGCCCCTCCCCGCGGCGGATCGACTGGGCCCGGCCCAGTGACGCCGTCCGGCTAAAACGCGCACAGGGCGTTACTCAGCCTTTTTCTTTATCTTTTTTCAGCAATATTCAAATAATTCCTCAGTGACCATTTCAAATCAAAATCCAGTGAATCAAATTTCTACATATTTCTAAAATCATGATCTTTTATTCCAGCCTATGTGAACATTTTTCATAAACTCAGTTTCCACTGGATCTTTGAAATAGTCCATTTCTTTAATTATTTCAGATTAGAAATTTTCTAAGTAATTCATATGGACTCCAAATAAATTGATTATTTTTCTGTTATTCCTTAATTTTCATCTAGTTTATTTTAGTATTTATTTCAAAAATATTTGAGGCAATTTTTGGCACTGTTTTTGCTTTATGTGGTAATAAAAATATTTTTGAAAATAGGAAAAATGGAGGGAAGAAACTTTTCAAACTTTTGGAGTGCACCCAATATCTCTGCATACTAAAGGCAAGCATCTTGAACACTTGATATGGTGAATTGCATAGTTATTGTTGCAAGAATAATTGCATCATCTATATGTTGAATAAAACTGGCATATGGCTATTTTTGCATGCATGTAGTGTTGGCATGTTCCATCGTACCGTGCATCGTGTGTTGCCGTGACTAACTTGCAGGAGCAGGCATAAGAAAAATACCGTTACCGGCAGGAGGAGGATCACGTTGGAGCGTGATCATGCCTTGTTTGTTGTGCATGTTGGAGCATGCAAGGGTTGTGGCCCTGTTGGTATTGCTGTTGAAGAAATACTTTGTTGTGCTAACCGTTGCAGGAAACTTAAACCTCCTGAGTCGACCGTAGATTGAGTCTTGTTCCGGTAACCCCCATACTTGTTTCGTGCTGCCACTTGTCCCTGCCACAGGTGGGGTATGGTTTAGTAAGTTGTTAACCCCTTTCCATGCATACACCGTACAGAGGGCCACGATGAGGGTTTCCCAGGGATCCGGGACTAAATCCTGTCATCGGGTCAGGGGGCATGGGTGTTTCCAGTTGTGACTGAGAGGGGGGCACCACTTGGAATCCGCGCGTATTAATAGTGCTCCCATGCAGGACGTTGGTCTCTCCGTCTCAGAGTTTTTCTTGAACGATGCCTTGGGTGATTCCTGGCATCCGGAAAGTTAATCTGGTGTGTGCTGGTTAGGTGTGTTTTCAACCCAAAGACCGTAATGAGAATTAGTCAGTGTCACGATACTGACTAAAGAAATCATTTACTTGTGGGTAAAGAGTACACCCTCTGCAGAGTTTAAACCTATTCGAATAGCCGTGTCTGCGGTCAAAGATTACAGTCTGGGTTGATCAAGTGTCGGTCTTAGCGTCGATCTTCGGAGGAAATACTTAAAATGTGCCTAAATTATTTTTGCTGAATATTTTTTTGTCACCTTGATGCTATCATGAATATTTTGCTATGCTTGTTAATATTACTGTGGTTATACATATTATTGTGGACTAACCCGTTTCTCTTATTTTATATTTCTGAGTGTCTCAGGGGCTGGCTAGACTACCCCGGGCACTCAATTTTATTTTTTAGACCTCTCCGTGGCGTCCCTTGAGTTATTAGGCGGTCTGTCATGCCACTACTCATATGGACCTCCGTTTGGCATTTATTTTCAAGACCTCTTCGTGGCGTCCCTCGAGTTATCAGGCGGTTTATCACGCCACTACTCTTGTGGACACCCGATTGGCATTTCTTTTCAAGTCCGATCGAGGCGTCACTTGACACCCGACTGGCATTTCTTTTCAAGACCTCTCATGGCGTCATCTGAGTTCTCGGATGGCCCTGTCTCGTCCGATTTCTCTTTTAGACACCCGACTGGCATTTCTTTTCAAGACCCACCGTGGTGTCACTATAGACATCCGACCGGCATTTCTTTTATTTTATTTTCCTTTAACTATCCTTGCTTATCACTAACGTTTTTATATATCCATTTATTTGCACATGTTAATATTTTATCATGCCATGATTTAATTCCTGTCAATAGGCTTTAAGTCCATCATGAGCATACGCATTTAGTAGTTCATCATGATCATATATTTTGTCTCCTGCATTCGGTATATCTTTTGTTCATGATGTTTGCGAGTACATTCAAACGTACTCACAGGCTTGTCCCTGGCTATTTACTTGGCCAGGTCAGGAGTTCTACAAGGAGTACCCCGCGACGTCTGTGCGGAGCCTAGGATAGCAGCCACCCGGATAGGAATTATCCAGGTCAGCCGTTCCTGTGGGAATGGAGCCCCATCGACGTTGAAGAACCGCGAGACAATTCCGTCATCCGCCACCAGAATCACTGTTGTATCATTAGACCTTTATGGTCTTGTATCCAATTCTTGTAATAACTTGGTAATCTGTAACAAGGACGTGTCCACCAGTAACGGTAATCCTGGGCTGGTGATGACACGAGGGGTTAATTTTCTGGGATATGTTGTGTCCCTGAAATCCAGCCCCGACAGACATTTGCAATGTTGTTTACACGTTTTTCAGACGTTGATAAAAAAATGCAGCTTAGTAGTGAAGCAACCGATCTGGTCAAACATTAAAGTGGAAAATACGAAGTCCTACTCATAAATCCAGCTTAGTAGTGAAGCAACCGATCAGCTGGTCAAACATTGAAGTGGAAAATAAGAAGTCCTACTCATGGTCATGTACAGTCCACGTTTGTCCACCACACACTAACGTATATACACACAGCTAGCTCCTTAGCACAACTACATTACTATAGATTTCTGACCTTGGATCACACGCACACACAAGTACTAGTAGAGTACTACAAGATGGCCGGGGGCAAACAAGAAGAGGTGAAGCTGCTAGGCACATGGGCGAGCCCGTTCGTCCTACGAGCGCAGCTTGCGCTCAGCTTCAAGGGTGTGAGCTTCGAGAACGTCGATGAGGACCTCGGCAACAAGAGCGACCTCCTCCTGCGCTCCAACCCCGTGCACAAGGCGGTGCCGGTGCTCATCCACAACGGCAGGCCCGTCTGCGAGTCGCTGGTCATCGTGCAGTACGTCGACGAGGCGTTCGGCGGGCCGCCCCTCCTCCCCGCCGACCCCACGAACGCGCCATCGCCCGCTACTGGGCAGCTTTCATCATGGACAAGGTGCTTATTACTCCCCCTAAAGAAATATAAGAGCATTTAGATCACTAAAGTAGTTGTCTAAACACTCTTATATTTCTCTACAGAGAGAGTACTAGATACGGGGCACTGTTGTGTAATTACATTATGGAAGGTGAAATTCAGTCAGGTCGGAGATGTTAATATATGTATGTTGGCGTACGTGCAGCTGGTGCCGCCATGGCAGAAGGTGTTCACGGCTCAGTCCGAGGAGGAGAAGGCCGAGTGGATGGAGCAGACGCTGGCGGCGGTGGATGTCCTGGAGGGGGGCCTGAAGGAGTGCTCCAAGGGCGGGAGCTTCTTCGGCAGCGACAACGTCGGGTACGTCGACGTCGTGCTGGGCGGGGCCGTGCCGTGGGTCTACGGGACGGAGGCGCTCTGCGGTACGAGGCTCTTCGATACCGGTAGGGTCCCGCTCCTGGCGGCGTGGTTGGAGCGCTTCGGCGCGCTGGACGCGGCCAAGGCCGTCATGGCGGACGTCCCGACGAGGCTGGTCGAGCTCGCCAAGATGAAGCAGGCGGAGGCCACGGCCGCGGCTGCGGCTGGAGATTGCTAAGCCCATGACGCAGCAGCGTCACTGCCATTGGGTTGTTAACATCTGAAGGAAGAACTAAGAGACTTGTTCAAAAATAATTGGATGATTGTTTGTTGCAGAATGAATAATACTTTCTCTGTAAAAAAATACAAGTGTTTAGATCACTAAGGAGCAATATATTTGTAGTGTAATTCACTCTTTATGTTGGTAATTTCTTCAGTCTTGACCCTATCCTATTTCAGTCAATACAGTATTATTTCTACTTAGTTTTTTTTAAATGACAGAATTTCTGCATTTATTAATAAGAAAAAAGTTGTTCGGTTAATTAAGCAAAATCGGGCGAAAACTGAAGTGTGCAGTTAATTATGAAAAACCAGACGAAACCCATCACAATCGCTGAACAGCACACACACACACAAGATACCCAGACACACCACTCCAAGGAGGGCCTCGCCGAGATAGCACGCAGATGTCATCGTCATTACTCCTCCCTAAGAAGGCATCATCGTCATCCCTAAACTCTGAGCAAACAACTCCGACTTCGCCACAGGCGATTGTCGACTCAACCCACACTGTCATCCCGTTGTCTACATAGTTAACTTGTTCTAGTTTATTCAATCTCCGATTCTACCTTGTTCTAGATTAGGCAATATGTGAATATACATTCATATTTTATATTTATGGATTATGTGATTACTTACATGACAACATGATTTTTTTGCGAAGGTGACCTGATTTAATGGTGTTACTATTTTTGGCAATGTAATACTATTTATTAGGTCCGTTTAGGGCGCATCTAGATGTGGCAAAATTAATCACTAATGGTGACTCGTCATTTTCATGTCAACCCTTATTTGACGCCTTAATCGTTGGTTTCTTTGTTGTTGGCAGACAACCAGAGCAACTATCCAAAGGTTACCCTTTGCGGGGCTTCTGCAAGGGTGACTCACGCGCGCGCATCAAGTAGTGCGCCCAGCTGCCATCACGTGTCGCGTGGTCGGCACTATTTCTGGATTTCTGTTTTTTTATTATTTTTGTAAAAGCGCTTTCGGGTTTGAATTTTTCTTTTGAATTTTTTTGGCTTTTCAGTTTTTGCCAGGTTTTCCCTATGTTGGAGAAAAAAACAATTGCTTTGTTTTTTGCTAACCACGACTGTGCATCTCCGAAAAAATATGTGCTTCCTTGAGAAGCACTCGTGGAATCATAGATGTGCTTCTTGTAAAAAATATGCTTCTTATGGAAGAGCATATTTTCTTCCATGAGTGCTTTCATGAGAAGCACATATTTGTTTCTCCTAAGAAAATAGATCTGCTTCCGCGAGAAACACACGGAAAAAGAAAAACAATGTGCTTTCACGAGAAGCTAAGATTTGCTTCTACGAGAAGGACAGCCCAGAGAAAAATATGTGCTTCTTGGAAAGGGGAAAAAGTGAAAAATAATAACCTTGCTTCTAGGCTCCGTTTTTTTCTTCTGTTTTTTGGTTGCCGTTTTTTCCGATTTTTGTTTTTCTGATTTTCTTTTTCTTTTTCTTTTTTTCTTTTCTTTTTTATTTCCGGTTTTTCTTTTTCTTGTTTTGAAAGAAGTTCATCAAAACCTATTAACATGAGATCTTGTTTCAAAGATCTCAACGTGAGAAATTCAACGGTGAAAATGGTTCGAGATTTGGATGCACGGTTCAAGAGATAAAATATTTTAAACAAACAAATCTACTAAAAGAAAGGAGAAACATCCAGGCTGTAACAAGTGGAGCACATGCAATGCCTCACTTGTCAGCACGTGAGAAAGTGATGGTAACATTTGTAAAGAGTACTCCTTAACTAGTGATTTCGGTAGACAACGCACAATGGGATAGCTGCATATGCTTCTTAAACAGGCTGGCCCACATAGCGGCGGTTGTTTTCCTGGTCTTGAAAACATTCCTGAATCTTCATTTGCTTGTTCTTTTTTCCTTTTCAGCTTTTTCCTGGTTTACTCACCTATTCTGGCTAGTTTTTCCTGAGTTGTGTTTCTTCGATTTTGTTTGGTGTTTATCTGTTTTTATTTTCTTGATTCATGTTCCTTCTTCGCAAATGGCTTTCTAATTCATGAATTTTTTAAAATTCACAATTATTTTTCAAATTATCAACATTTTTTAAATCCACAAACTTTTCAAAATTCATGCTTTTTTTAATTTGTAACTTTTTTAAATTCGAGATTTATTTTTCAAATTTCTGAATTTTCAAATTTCCATAAAATTTTTTGTCAAAGTTTAAAAATGTGCTCTTTTTCAATTATTGGTGTTTTTTAGTTTATGATTTTTCTGGTCAGCGAGTCAATGGTTCATCAGGTGAACTGGTCAACGGTTAACCGATCAACTGAGCGGAAGAAAGGAGGCGTCTGAGAGAGTGCTCACTGGTTGGGCCGGCCACCCGTGAGGGGCGTGCGAGCGCCGGTGCGCTAACTGGCGCGAAGACTATAACCCGCTTATAGTGAGTATAGTTTCTGTCTCGCTAAAGCATTTTCTTCCCCTGTCGTAAACTGGGCCGACCCATTTCATTTGTTGTTCAATCGCACGCTATGTTCACGTTCAAACCGAAAATCAATTATTGAGGAGTACTCCTTCCAAAGATAACTCCTACCTCCTCAGGTTGTGACAAGTGGCGCGCTGCATGGGCGCCACTTGTCACAATCTGAGAGTTTTCCCTTTTTTTCGTAGATCCGTTTATTCAAAATGTTTTATCTCTTAAATCGTGCGTTCAAATCTTGAACCGTTTTCACCATTGGATTCCTCGCGTTGAGATCTTCAAAAATAAATCACATGTTGATAGTTTTCGACGAAAAAACTGGACGAAAAAACCGAATCAGGAGCAAGGTTTTTTCCCCTTTCCAAAAGAGGCACGACCGTGTCTTTCGCAAAAGCACAACCGTGCCACTCGTGGAAGCAAACCGTGCCTCTCGCGGAAAGAAAAAAATAGAAACACATTTGTTTTCTGTTTCCGAGACGCACGGCCATGCTTCTCGCGGAAGCACAACCGTGCCTCTCTTAGAAGAAAAAAAAATAGAAAACGCATTTTTTTCCGTTTTCAAGAGGCAGGGCCGTGTCTCTCGCGGAAGCAAAACCGTGCTTCTCGTGAAAGAAAAAAAAACAGAAAACGCGTTTTTTTCCGTTTCCGAGAGGCACGGTCGTGCCTCTCGCGGAAGGAAAAAAACAAAAAACACATATTTTTTCTATTTCCGAGAGGCACGGCCGTGCCTCTCGCGAAAGCAAAACCGTGCCTTTTGCGGGAGCAAAAAAAACGCGGTCCAAAAGCTAAGGAACACTGGTGAAATACTAAAAAGTCGAAAAAGACCGGAAAAACCGCTTAAAAAGCCGAAAAAGCGTGTGGATAAAAAAAAGCCGGAGGGAGCACCCAGAGCACGACACATGGCGGCGGCTGAGAGCGCTCTCAGCCCACTCGCAAGTGATCGTTGCGACGCTCCCAAAGGAGCGCTCATCAACTAGTTGCTCTCCGTTCAAACGCTCGCTATAGTTGTACCTTCGTTTGACTTTTTTTTTGTTTTTTTATTTCGATTTTCCTTTTTTTCTTTACAATTTTCTTTGGTTTTTTTTGTTTTCTTTTTCTTTTTTGTTTACAGGCTCTTCCTTTTCCTATCTTTTTATCAATGATTTTTTGGTTTCTTTTTTCCTGTTTTTTCTTTTAATTTGTTTTCTTTTTTCCCCTTCATTTCTTTATAGCTTTCTTTGGTTTTCTGTTTTCTTTGTTTCTTTCATGGTTTTTACAAGTTTGTCTTTTGTTTCTTTTGTTTCTTCGGTTTTCATTGTTTCTTTGTCAGTTTTTATTGGTTTAGTGCTTTTCTTTATTTTTATTTATTATTATTTTTCTTTGTTTCTTTCTTGATTTTGTTTAATTTTCTTTGTTTCTGTCTTCTGTTTCTTCGATTTTCACCTGTTTCTTCTTATTTTCATCAACACATGTTTACATTTTTCATACACATTAGTACAGTTTTTGTGCATATAAGGAATATTTTTTGTACATGTTTAACATTAATACATGATTAAAATTTAGAAAAATTATGTTTCATAACTAGTTTCTTCGTAGACATTGTACATTTTCGGTAAATATCAGTACCATTTTCAAATACATGTTTAACATATTTGAATTATATGACTAACATTTTCATACATGATAAAAAAAATTAAAAATGTTCATGCCAAATTTTTTTAATACACGTTCTACCATTTCCTATACATCAAGAACATTTGTTATATGTGTTTAACATTTTTTTCAAATAAATCAAGAACATTATTTTTGGAGACCCTTGAAGCGAGCCGATGCTCTGTCTTGTTTTAAGCAAGACATAGTCGCGCCCGCTAACCAGCGCTGAACGAGCCGAATAGGAGATCTATCTTTTACCCAGTTTCCTCCTCCTCCTAGCATCTTTCTTTTTCATTCATAGAGGGTGCATCCTATTTGTCGCAACGAGCGGCAAACAGAGAATGCATCACTGGTTGGCCCACTTTTTGTGACACATGCTGTCGTTTATTCGCTGAAGTTTTTTCATTTGTTTTCTGTTTGCTTTTATGTTATTTTTTGTTCGCGGTTTTCCATCTGGTTCTTCCTGGCTTTTTTTCGTTCGTTCATTGGAAATTGGTTTTTCTGTGTTTTTATGTGTGAAGTTTCCCGTTTTGGTTTTCTGATTCGGCTTTTTTTATTCATTTTCAGATTATTTTTCTTTGTTTTTATTGCCTTTTTCAATAGTTTTTTCAATGTATGGTGAACATCTTTTTAATGTACGTGACCAAGTTTCAAATACACACTGAACTTGCTTTAGTATACAGTGAACATTTTTCGATTACACACTAAACATATTTTCAACATACGATGAACATTTTTGAATATGCATCAAATAATTTTTATTAAACAATGAATATTTTATTATTATATGAAGATCGCTTTTTTATTATACTTTGCAATTTTAAAATAGACATTGAGCTTTTTTAGCACATACAGAATACTTTTTTAAAATATATTTTTAATATTTAAATAAGTTCTTAAATAGCTAGCTCTTGAAAACGACCACCATTTTTTGGGTGAAACCCGACTAAAGAAGGAGAAAATAATAATAGAAACCACTCACGGGCTAGACCATTTTACTGGCTTCAGGCGGAGCCTCCTCCTCGGGCGTCGAATAGGAGCTCTCTTTGTTGATTATCTGTTGTAGTTGTGTGCTATGTCCTAATTGGAGTGGACTTTTTACCTTTGTGTTGTCTGTCTTTGTGTTTTACCTAGGTTGTCTAGGCATTTTCTCTTTTTTGTTCTTGGGCGTGGGAAAACCTGGCAAAAGAGATATGGGCATTTTTTTTTGAACAGCAATATACATTGCATGTGTGTACAGTACACATGCACGTGCCTTGGTTGTGAACATCTCACGAAAGAAACAGAGATACACTGATATCCATTCGGACAACGGCTCACAGAGAAAACAACAAGATCAAAATGGAAAATATAAAAGATGCTAAATAGCATAATTAAACATTTTAAAAATATATTAAATTAAAAATATTTGTGAAACTTAAAAATGTTAGTAGAACTGAAACTAGCTCACGAATTTAATGTTCACCATGCATTTAAAATGTTCATCACACACTTAATTTTTTTCACATTAGTTGGAAAAAAGTATGTTCAAATTGTACTTAAATATGTCCACCGGGTATTTAAACAATGTTCTTCTCGCAAAAATTGTCAAGATTGTTTAAAATTGTTTACCATCTGTTTAAAAAAGGTCATCATGCATAATAGATAGTTTAACATTATTCAAACAATATTCATCCCATATTTAAAAAATATTTTACTTGTATTTAAAAATGTTAACCGTGTATTTTAGTATTGGTTGTGCACTCAAAATATGTTCAATGCAATCTAAAAAGTTTATCATATATGTAAAAATGTTCAAGCTGGCCGCATTTGAAGTTGTAGTCGCATTGTACATGCAACTAGGTCGGGTTGGGGGCAAGTTACGTGTGAAGGGCGAACATGCAGCCGGGTCGGGTCTGGGGAAGTTGTGTGTGAGGGTTGATATGCAACTTTTAGGTTAGGGCAAGTTGCGTGTCGAGGGTGGATACACTACTAAGGTATAAACCTATCGCCCCCCCCCCCCCCCCCCCCCCCCCCGGCGCTACTGCTAGGGCGCTAGTGCTAACTTTTAGCAGTAGCGCTGATTTTAACCCGCGCTACTGCTAACGTACATATCAGTAGCATTGGTTTGCTAGCCGCGCTACTGCTAGGGCGCTACAGCTAACTTTTAGCAGTAGCGCTGATTTTAACCCGCGCTACTGCTAATGTACATATCAGTAGCATTGGTTTGCTAGCCGCGCTACTGCTACGCCATTACCCAGCGCTATTGCTAATATTTTGTGTATTTTTTCTACCATGTATTTACGATGTATTTGTACAAGTTTTATACAATACTGTCATCATATCATACACATACAATCTCATCATATCATAACATATTTGATTAAAGTGGATGGATCCACCGCAACATCATATCGTCCTACTAATTCAACTTGTTCACTTGGATCTGTCCACTTTAATCTAATCTGTGTTTCTTACACAACTTCTGATATAACAACTCATCATCCGTGTGTATATATATATATATATATATAAAATAAATCATCATCATTCTAGCACATGACAATTAAGTAGTACGACCCTCATCATCATCTTAGTCATATAATAACTCATCATCCGTAGTCAAATAATAACTCACTATCAATATATCACATGACAAGTTAACCAACATTAGCCAATGGTTATCATCCTAGGTAATAACTCATCATCATTCTAGCACATGAAAAGTACTAACTAGGACCTGCTTCTCTCTCTAAGGTAAAATAGCATAAAACAGGATAGCCCCTGAATCTCCATTATGGAGAATAGAGATCCACCTGTCTTCAATTTGTGGGCTGCGCACGATGTTGCCTTCAAGTAGTTCCCTGCGATCATTCATAACTTTTCTCCATCCTTGGATTGTGAAGCCTTCATCTCTTTGCGAAATTGAGTATGCACTGCGGTGAACCGTAGGCAGACTTGGCCGTAAGCTAATAATATCCATGTCACCTTCCATATACATCATATGAGACACACAATCCTTCGGGAGTTTCTGTTGAAAAACATAATAATAACATAGTTAGCAATGTAGTTTAGCTTAAGAAGAATGTATCCAAAAGATGCACAGATGACATAATAGTAAAAAAAATCTTACCATGCTATTTCCATGGATGTTACCGTAGTTCAACACGTGGACTAGTGGCACATATTGAGCATAATTTCGGTTAATTTCATAATTGTTCTTGAAAGTCTCAAACATCATTAATAAATGAGACAAGATGATTTTTCGCCTCGCAAGTTAGTTCAGAGCCATAACTGTAGTAGTATTGTCTACTACCTTCGGTACATTTCTTGAAGAATGGAAATAAGCTATCTACTATTTTTAAATACAACAACAACAACAACAAAGCCTTTAGTCCCAAACAAGTTGGGGTAGGATAGAGGTGAAACCCATCAGATCTCGCGACCAACTCATGGTTCTGGCACATGGATAGCAAGCTTCCACGCATCCCTGTCCATAGCTAGTTCTTTGGTGATACTCCAGTCCTTCAGATCTCTCTTTACGGACTTGTCCCATGTCAAATTCGGTCTACCCTGACCTCTCTTGACATTACCCGCATGCTTTAGCCGTCTGTTATGCACTGGAGCTTCTGGAGGCCTGCGCTGAATATGTCCAAACCATCTCAGACTATGTTGGACAAGTTTCTCTTCAATTGGTGCTACCCCAACTCTATCTCGTATATCATCATTCCGGACTCGATCCTTCCTCGTGTGGCCACACATCCACCTCAACATGTGCATCTCCGCCACACCTAACTGTTGAACATGTCGCCTTTTAGTCGGCCAACACTCAGCGCCATACAACATTGCGGGTCGAACCGCCATCCTGTAGAACTTGCCTTTTAGCTTTTGTGGCACTCTCTTGGTCACAGAGAATGCCAGAAGCTTGGCGCCACTTCATCCATCCGGCTTTGATGCGATGATTCACATCTTCATCAATACCTCCATCCTTCTGCAGCATTGACCCCAAATATCGAAAGGTGTCCTTCCGAGGCACCACCTGTCCATCTAGGCTAACCTTCTCCTCCTCGTGCCTAGTAGTACTGAAACCGCACCTCATGTACTTGGTTTTAGTTCTACTAAGCCTAAAACCTTTCGATTCCAAGGTTTGTCTCCATAACTCTAACTTCCTATTGACCCCCGTCAGACTATCGTCAACTAGCACTACATCATCCGCAAAAGCATACACCATGGGATATCTCCTTGTATATCCCTTGTGACCTCATCCATCACCAAGGCAAAAAGATAAGGGCTCAAAGCTGACCCATGATGTAGCCCTATCTTAATCGGGAAGTCATCAGTGTCGACATCACTTGTCCGGACACTTGTCACAACATTATCGTACATGTCCTTGATGAGGGTAATGTACTTTGCCGGGACATTGTGTTTCTCCAAGGCCCACCAAAAGACACTCAGCGGTATCTTATCATAGGCCTTCTCCAAGTCAATAAACACCATATGCAAGTCCTTCTTTTGCTCCCTGCATCTCTCCATAAGTTGTCGTACCAAGAAAATGGCTTCCATGGTCGACCTTCCAGGCATGAAACCAAACTGATTTTTGGTCACCGTTGTCGTTCTTCTTAAGCGGTGCTCAATGACTCTCTCCCATAGCTTCATTGTATGGCTCATCAACTTAATTCCACGGTAATTAGTACAACTCTGAACATCTCCCTTGTTCTTGAAGATTGGTACTAATATACTCCGTCTCCATTCTTCTGGCATCTTGTTTGCCCAAAAAATGAGGTTGAAAAGCTTGGTTAGCCATACTATCGCTATGTCCCCGAGGCCTTTCCACACCTCAATGGGGATACCATCAGGACCTATCGCCTTGCCTCCTTTCATCCTTTTTAAAGCCTCCTTGACCTCAGACTCCTGGATTCACTGCACAAAACGCATGATGGTCTCATCAAAGGAGTCGTCTAGTTCAATGGTAGAATTCTCATTCTCCCCATTGAACAACTTGTCGAAGTACTCCCGCCATGTATGCTTAATATCCTCGTCCTTCACCAGGAGTTGGTCTGCTCCATCCTTGATGCATTTGACTTGGCCAATATCCCTCACCTTCCTCTCATGGATCTTGGCCATCTTATAGATGTCACTTTCGCCTTCCTTCGTGCCTAACCGTTGGTAGAGGTCCTCATACGCCCGACCCCTTGCTTCACTGACAGCTCGCTTTGCGGCCTTCTTCGCCATCTTATACTTCTCTATGTTGGCTTCACTCCTATCCAGGTATAGGCGTCTGAAACAATCTTTCTTCTCCTTAATCGCCTTCTGGACATCATCGTTCCACCACCAGGTATCCTTAGTGTCGCTTCTCCTTCCCCTGGACACTCCAAACTCCTCCGAGGCCACCTTACGAATGCAGGTCACCATCTTCAACCACACATTGTCCGCATCCCCTCCTTCCTCCCAAGGGCCCTCCTTAATGACCATCTCCTTGAAATCCTGAGCTATCTCCCCCTTGAGCTTCCACCACTTTGTTCTACGACTTTGACACGCTTATCCCGCTGGACACGAATCCGAAAGCAGAAGTCAGCAACCACCAGCTTATGCTGAGGGACAACACTCTCCAGGTATCACCTTACAATCTAGGCATGCACGCCTATCTTCTCTTCTCGAGAGGATGAAATCAATCTGGCTAGAGTGTTGACCACTACTAAAAGTCACCAGATGTGATTCCCTCTTTTTAAAGAGGATGTTAGCTATGATCATGTCGTAGGCTAGAGCAAAGCTTAAGACATCTTCTCCTTCTTGATTCTTGATGCCATAGCCAAAGCCCCCATGCACCCCTTCAAAACCTGTGTTAGTTGTACCCACGTGGCCATTGAGGTCTCCTCCTATGAAGAGCTTCTCGCAAATCGGTACACTCCTAACCATGTCCTCTAGGCCTTCCCAGAACTCCCTCTTGGTGTTCCCATTCTAGCCTACTTGTGGGGCATACGTGCTGATAACATTGAGAACTAAGTCCCCAACTACCAGCTTGACCAGGATAATCCGGTCCCCACGTCTCTTGACGTCTACCACTCCATACTTGAGGCTCTTGTTATGTTGATCAAGATGCCTACGCCATTTCTGTTTGCAGCTGTCCCCGTGTACCACAGCTTGAATCCAGTATCCTCCACCTCCTTCGCCTTCTGTCCCCTCCATTTGGTTACTTGGACACGAAGGATATCAACACCTCTTCTCACCGCTGCATCAACTAGCTCCCGAAGCTTCCCTGTCAAAGACCCTACGTTCCAGCTACCTAAGCGGATCCTCCTAGGCTCGGCTAGCTTCCTTACGCTTCGCACTCATCGAGTCAAATGCGAAGACCCTTGCTCATTTTCCACTACATCCGGGCGCCGATGTAGCGCGCCACTAATGATGCAACGACTCGATCCTCGCTCACTTGCCACCGTATCCAGATCAAGATACGACACGCCACCGGGGGGAGGTGGCGGACCGACCTTGCCCATTTGACACCACACCCGGTTTCCAATGTGGCGCGTCGCTGCGAGGGTTACGCTCCAATGAAAATCTTTTATGTTTCATCTCCATAAGAGTGGCTGAGTTTTTACGTTGGCTCGCCAAGCCTATCACAACCCTCATCCTTTACTCGGGCTTGGGATCGGCTATGTTGAGGCAACATAGGCGGAGTTTGTCTACTATTCTTAAATAAACAATATAAATTACTAACAAATTTATTTGACAAACTCACATAGAGGTAGAACTAGAAGCATTTCCACATCCACCCAGATTTTGATATTATCTTCAATATCATCTCCAGGACGAATATCGAAGGTTATTTGCATATTCTCTTGAAATTCAAAGGCCTTGCATAGAGCTCTCCAATTTGAGCAACCAAAATGTGAGTGATTAACTGCATTGTAGAGCTAACCCAAAAAGCGTAACCATGTTGAGTCCTAAGGCGAGCTTTCCTCGTCTACATATTCTCACTATCTTGGAAACCGAGCTTCTCCAAGACATATGGTCTTGCATGGCAGGGGATGCACTAGTCGAATTGTAAAAATGAAAATTACACGTTGAAGCAAAGCACAAGTCATGATTAATTACAAAAAAATTACTTGTCGTCGTTACGTACCGTAAAAACATTGAAGGTCTCGTCCAGCTTGATGGTGAAGAACCTATCATTTTCCAGATGAGGCCCGTCGCACATACCCCGGTCGTTGCTGCAGTAATCACACTCAGGGATCCTATCATCGTCAGACATTTCCTGTGTTCATAATTCAAAGATAAAAAATCAACGACAATTACCAGGAACTCAACATAGAGATCACTATTCAGCACGGGCTGACTTTCGGTATGTCGAGTCTTCCTTGAAAACTCATCTCATGTGGTGTATATGGTGGGCACTCCCTCCCTGATATATTCGACCGTCGGTGATGGTCGCTCCTCCCTTCGCTCCCGAGTGCATTACACCAAAATGTCTAGCACAAGGGAACGAAGGAGAAGTGACCCCCACGACAATAGTCGGGATTTTTCCTCTCTCATATATGGTGGACACTCTCTCACTGATTTTTTGACCATGGGTGATGGTCGCTATTCCTCCTTCCCCTAATGCATTACAAATGTCTAGCACAAGGAGAAGAAGGAAAAGCGATCCCCACGATAACAGTCGGGGTTCTTCCTTCAAGAACAAATTGAAAGTCACACAAGGAGCTGCCCCAACAGATTGAAAGTCAGCCCGTTACATATATGGAGCAATGACATAAAAAATGGCCTATGTTTTGCCGGAATGTCGTTTAATTCTTGTTCCGGCAACTCACAGGCACTCGATATTTCTTACTTTATAGCACAAGTCATGTTGAAATCCACGAAAAATTTCGGCATGACCTTTGCTAAAATAGGACATATTGAGCGTCTGAAATTTGCCGGAACGGAAATGAATCAACATTCCGGCAAAACATAAGCCACTCGAAGGTGTTCCCTGGAAATTCATACACATGTCCAAATAGACAAGCAATACATGTCCAAACATCATCATGCACATGTCCAAAAATCATCATACACATGTCCGAGGAGAATAGAAGTAGGAGGTGGACTTTTAGCTCATCGAATCAGTTGTAGAGGAAGTAGAGGATGCTCCGACGAAGATCACTCAAGGGAGACACGACACTACAAAGCCTGCATATTCCACCGAGTGAAAAATTTAGATCATCAAATCTCATATAGCATTTTTTGATGACAAACTGATAATGACATAAAAATAATTAAATTGTCCAATACATTTGTATAGTGAAAAAAATTACTAACAATTTCTATACCAAATTTTTTTACTAAAAAAATTCTATTACTTAATTTGATACCTAAAAATTTCTCATATAGCATTCGAATACATTTCTATATTGAAAATTTCTTATATAGCATTCCAATACATTTCTATATTGAAAATTTTCTATACCTAAAAATTTATGTACCTAAGTTTTTGTACTAAACATTTCGTAAGTCCTAAGTCCTAGCGTTTTCATTTCAGAAAAATACTAGCTTCAGTTTTTCATTTCAAAAAAATACTAGCTTCACATTTTCATTTCAAAAAAATACTATCTTCACATTTTTTTTTCAAAAAAAATATGAACTTCACATTTTCACAGCTACTCATCTACTACTACTACATCTATGAAAACCTATGAAAACTTGCATATAGTAGGACCATTTAGCAATTCATTTCCATTTAGACCTAGAACTTGAAGAAATGCTAGAACTTGAAGAAAATCCCCAAAAACTAGGGAGGAGGGGGGAGGGAGGAGGGGCAGCGGCTGGAGGAGGGGCAGCAACGGCTTGAGGAGGGAGGAGGGGCGGCCGGCGGCTGAAGGAGGGATGAGGGGCGACGACTAGCTGGAGGAGGGAGGAGGGGCGGCGGCTGGAGGAGGAAGGAGGGCGAGGAGGGAGGAGGCTTACCGAGCAGGACGGCGGTGCGATGACGGCGGCGACGACGCTGGAGGTGAGGGAGGTAGAGACAGTGGAGAGGGAGAGTGGGCAACGGGCGCCGGTATAGGATAAGGATAGCGTAGCAGTAGCGCGGGGATAGGGCCGACGCTACTGCTAAGTGTTTAGCAGTAGCGGGCATTTTATGGGCCGCACTGCTACTATAGGCAGCCCCGATGGGTAAGGTAGGGACCACTTATCAGCAACGCTTGTTGGCACACCTGTGCTACTGCTATATGCTTACCTGTAGCGTGGGTTTCGACCCCGCGCTGCTGAAAACTAGCAGTAGCGCGTCCCCATTACGCCACGCTACTGTTAAGCCTCTACCTATAAGGTATTTTCTAGTAGTGATATACAACTAGCTCATGTGTGGCCTAGTTGTGTCTCGAGAATAGATGCAATTGGGTTAGGTCTGGTGAAAGTTGTGTGATGACACTAGTGCAGAATTGGGATTTAGCACCGGTTCGTGAGGCCCTTTAGTGCCGGTTCTGGAACCGGCACTAAAGGGTGAGGACTAAAGGCCCCCCCCTTTAGTCCCGGTTCAACATGAACCGCCACTAAAGGGCCACCACGTGGCACGAGCCCGCGCCAGGGGCTGTGAGACCTTTAGTACCGGTTGGTAACACCAATCGGTACTAAAAGGTTTAGGGGGTTTTGGGTTTATGATTTATTTTTTGTTTTAGTTTTGTGTTTTGCATTTAATTCTTTTTCATTTCAAACATATTTTACGCTACATATATTCCTATATATTCAACTTGGTCACGTGGATACATCCACTTTAATCTAATATGTGTTTCTTCCACCCTAATGATATACAACTCATATCATCATCATAATGATATATTTATATATATATATATTATATATATATATATATATATATAATATATATATATATATATATATATATATATATATAACAACTCATCATCATCATAGTCATATATACAACTCATCTTGATCATAGTGATATGACAATCTCACCATTATGATCATCATAAGTTAACCACTACTAAGTAAGGTGCTAGTGATATAACAATCTCACCATTATGATCATCATAAGTTAACCAACTACACTAGGTAAGGTAGCAGGACCTACTACTCTCTCTCGGGTAGCATAGCATAAAACAGAAAACCCCTCCTTCTCCGTTATGCAACATAGAGATCCAACTGTCTCCATTTTGTGGCCTTTGCTCAGCCATTATTTTTCTCCAAGCCTTGATTTTGAGGCCTCCATCTGTTTTAGAGGTCGAGTATGCATATTTGAGACCCTCCGACCATGGTCGTACGCAAACAACTGTCATCTCACCTTCGACAAACATAAATAGAGGCACAACCACA
Organism: Thinopyrum elongatum; assembly: GCA_011799875.1. Classification (NCBI taxonomy): domain Eukaryota; kingdom Viridiplantae; phylum Streptophyta; class Magnoliopsida; order Poales; family Poaceae; genus Thinopyrum; species Thinopyrum elongatum. The sequence continues at coordinate 135,097,953 of CM022303.1, forward strand.
TCCGGGAGCTTCTGTTGAAGAGCATAATAGTAACATATATAGTTAGCAATGAAGTTTACTTCAGAAGAATGTATGAAAAAGATGGACTAACTAGTGACACAATAGTAAAAATCTTACCATGATAATAGCACGAATGTTAGCATCGCACAACTCGTGGACTAGTGGCACATATTTACCATAATTTTTCCCAACTCCATAGATGATCTTAAGTTGCAGAACGTCTTTAACAAAGGAGATAAGATAATTCTTCTCCTCCCAAGTTAGCTCTGCGCCATGACTGTAGTAGGTGTCGTCTATTATCTTTTGTATTTCTTGGGAAGAGAGAAAATAAGCTGTCAATTATAAAAAACAAGTTCAGTAGGTATGAATAACAAGTATTTTTAGATAAGGAATATAGATCATTTAACAAATGTGTTTAACAAACTCACACGGAAGCAGAATCAGAATCATGTTAGGATCCAGCCAAATGTTTTCATCTTCCGGATTGCCAAGATCGAATGTTATTTTCATATCCTCCTCGAATCCATAGGCCTTGCATAATCCTTCCCAATTTGAACATCCAAAATGAGTGTGACCTACTTCATTTATGATCTTAACCTCAAAATCGAAACCATGTTTCGTTTTAAGGTGAGCTATCTTCGTGTCCACCTTGGACATCTCTTCGAAAGATAGCTTCTCAAGGACATATGGTCTTGCATAGCAGGGTATGCACTAGTCAAATTATAAAAAGTGGAAATTACACGTTAAAGCAAAAATCTTAAGCCATGCTTATTTCAGAAGAAACACGTGCCACTGAAGTTACATACCGTAAAACCTTCCAAGCCCTCCTTAAGCGTGAGGGAGAAGCATGTACCATTATCTAGGTGCGGTCTGTCGCACATACCCCCGTCGTCGGTACAGTCATCGCACTCGGGGATCTTATCCTTGTCAGACATTTCCTATATATGTTCAGAATTCAAAGATTAAAAATTACGGCATGACCTTTGCTAAAATAGGACATATCGAGCGCTTAAAATAGGACATATCGCGCGCCCCTGAAGTTAGCACCTCCCAGTGCCAGCCCGGCGGAGCCCAGTCCCGGACATGGCTCCTCTGAAGCAGGACGTCGTCGCGAACGGGTCGACGGCGAGGATGCGGGCCGGGCATCGTTGACGTCGAGAACAAATACTATATGCAAATGTAACATTTTTTAAATGATTGGATTGTGATTTCTTATATACAAATTCTATATGCAAACTTTGACATATGTCGACGATCAAATATCATTGCATATGTCAAAATTCAAACTTTGACATATGATATCTAGCTAGCTAATTAATCTAACATTAATATATATATCTAGCTAATTCATCTAACATTTTGAAAAAAGTATAAAAAACTAATTCATCTAACATTAATTAATATATCTAATTCATCTAACTAAAAGTATAAAAAAACTAATTCATCTAACATTAATATATCTAGCTAATTCATCTAACATTTGACATTAATCTAATTAATTAATTCATCTAAAACCTTTGACATTAATCTAATTAATTAATTAATTCATCTAAAACCTTTGTATAAAAAACTAAAAAATAGAAAAACAGAAAAAACTAAAAACTAAAAATATAACATCTAAGTGTGTGTGTGTGTGTGTATGTGTGTGTGTGTGTGTGTGTGTACATGTACATGTGTGTGTGCGGGCTTGGGAGGGCGGCCGGCCATGGCGAGGGTCTCAGAGCGGGGCGACGGGCCGGGGCGGCGAGGCGACGGGGGCGGCGACGGGGGGCGGCGACGGGCCGGTGCGGCGATGGGGGCGGCGAGTCAACGGGGATGGCGACGGGGACGGGCCGGCGACGGGGCCGGCGAGCGAGTCGACGGGGACGGGCCGGGGCGGCAACGGGGACGGCGCGTGACGGGGGCGGCGACGGGGGGTGCCGACGCTGTTGATCGAAGAAGCAGAGGAGACGGACAGAGAAGAAAGTGAAATTTTCGTAAGTGTTGTATATATAGGACGGACCTTTAGTACCGGTTGGAGCCACCAACCGGTACTAAAGGTCAAATTTGGCCAGGCCAAGCGGCGGGAAGCGCACCCCTTTAGTACCGGGTCGTGGCACCAACCGGTCCTAAAGACGCCCCCTTTAGTACCGGTTGGAACCACCAACCGGTACTAAAGGTGGTGCGCTGCCACCCGCAGTGAACAAAGTTTAGTCCCACCTCGCTAGTTGAGAGGAGCTCGCACCGGTTTATAAGCCCCGCTGCGGCTACCGTGTCGAGCTCCTCTCTAAGCAGGCCTTTGTGGGCCTATTGCAACTCTTCCGCCCTGTGGGGCCTACTGGGCCGTACGGGGCTGCATCCTGGCCCAACTACAGGTTGGGTTTCTAGTCGTATGCAGGCCGTGGCGGCCCAGTAGCCGGGCTTTTTTTAATTTATTTATTTTTCTTTTTTATTCTTTTTTGCTTTATTTATTTTCTTTTATTTCTGAGTTGTTTTTTTGCTTTATTTAGAGTTTCTTTATGAATCTTTTTGCTTTAGGTAAAAAAAATAAAACTTTCTGTTGGTGCCAGTATTTTTAAAATTTGGATAGTTCAAATTTGAATTATTTGATTTTTGTGTGAATCACTAGTTTGTGAATAATTTTACTTTAAAAATAGATTTTTCAGTAATTCTTTTTTCCGCTGTTTAATATTAGTGTGTTTTATCATTATATTAAATTTGGTAATACTTAGGTTCTTTTAAAAAATGAAATGCCTTTGTAACAGATGAGTTTTCGTCCGAAACCCTGATACTTCGAAAGAGATTGTCCATTTTGTACACGAAGTGCATCCAGTTTTTTCCGTAACCCTCTCTACTTTTTTGCACATGCTATGTGGGTGAAATGATGATACCATGCCAACTTTCAACCTTTTCAAAGTTTATTTGTAGCGCTTTTCAATTTCAGGGTCATTTAGCTCAAAAAAATCAGTAAATGCATGAAAAATAGCAAATGATGTCAGAAAGGGTTGAAAGTTGATGACATGGCTTTGAATGGTGCATACTGAACACACACAAAAGTCTGGAGTTGTAATAAGTTTAAAAAAAATGAAATGCCTTTGTAACAGATGAGTTTTCGTTCGAAACCCTGATACTTCGAAAGAGATTGTCCATTTTGTACACGAAGTGCATCCAGTTTTTGCCGTAACCCTCTCTACTTTTTTGCACATGCTATATGGGTAAAATGATGATACCATGCCAACTTTCAACCTTTTCAGAGTTCATTTGTAGTGCTTTTCAATTTCAGGGTCATTTAGCTAAAAAAAAATCAGTAAATGAGCTGAAAAATAGCAAATGAAGTCAGAAATTGTTGGAAATTGATGACGTGGCTTTGAATGGTTCACACTAAATGCACAAAAAGTCTGGAGTTGAAATAAGTTAAAAAAATGAATTGCCTTTGTAACAGATGAGTTTTCGTCCAAAACCCTGATACTTCGAAAGAGATTATCCATTTTGTATACAAAGTGCATCCAGTTTTTGCCGTAACCCTCTTAACTTTTTAGCACATGCTATATGGGTGAAATAATGATACCATGCCAACTTTCAACCTTTTCAGAGTTCATTTGTAGTGCTTTTCAATTTCAGGGTCATTTTGCTCAACAAAAATCAGTAAATGAGCTAAAAAATAGCAAATGAAGTCAGAAAGGTACACGTTTGTCCGAAGCACAAAAGTACACGTTTCAAATGCCAAAACACATAAGCACCCTAACTATTACAAAGATTCCCTATGGTTTGTCCAAAGTGGGACTTTCCAGATATATATGTCCGGAAACACACTAGAAAAGAAAGTGATGACAGTGAAGCCGGTCACATCCCAGAGTGGGATCTTTGGGTGTGAAACTTTTTCTTCGCGTGTGTCCCTTTGCACTGTAACCATGAACAATCTTCATCATTTAACTGGATGCTCGGGTCAATATTCACTGTGAAGGGAGCAATTGTTGGAAATATGCCCTAGAGGCAATAATAAAATGGTTATTATTATATTTCCTTGTTCATGATAATTGTCTGTTATTCATGCTATAATTGTGTTATCCGGAAATCGTAATACATGTGTGAATACATAGACCACAACATGTCCCTAGTAAGCCTCTAGTTGACTAGCTCGTTGATCAATAGATGGTTACGGTTTCCTGACCATGGACATTGGATGTCATTGATAACGGGATCACATCATTAGGAGAATGATGTGATGGACAAGACCCAATCCTAAGCCTAGCACTAGATCGTGTAGTTCGCTTGCTAAAGCTTTTCCAATGTCAAGTAACTTTTCCTTAGACCATGAGATTGTGCAACTCCCGGATACCGTAGGAGTGCTTTGGGTGTACCAAACGTCACAACGTAACTGGGTGGCTATAAAGGTGCACTACGGGTATCTCCGAAAGTGTCTGTTGGGTTGGCACGAATCGAGAATGGGATTTGTCACTCCGTGTGACGGAGAGGTACCTCTGGGCCCACTCGGTAGGACATCATCATAATGAGCTCAATGTGATCAAGGAGTTGTTCACAGGATGATGTGTTACGGAAACGAGTAAAGAGACTTGCCGGTAACGAGATTGAACAAGGTATCGGTATACCGACGATCGAATCTCGGGCAAGTATCGTACCGATAGACAAAGGGAATTGCGTACGGGATTGATTGAATCCTCGACATCGTGGTTCATCCGATGAGATCATCGAGGAGCATGTGGGAGCCAACATGGGTATCCAGATCCCGCTATTGGTTATTGACCGGAAAGTCGTCTCGGTCATGTCTGCGTGTCTCCCGAACCCGTAGGGTCTACACACTTAAGGTTCAGTGACGCTAGGGTTGTAGAGATATTAGTATGCGGTAACCCAAAAGTTGTTCGGAGTCCCGGATGAGATCCCGGACGTCACAAGGAGTTCCGGAATGGTCCGGAGGTAAAGAATTGTATATAGGAAGTCCAGTTTCGGCCACCGGGAAGGTTTCGGGGGTAATCGGTATTGTACCGGGACCACCGGAAGGGTCCCGGGGGTCCACCGGGTGGGGCCACCTATCCCGGAGGGCCCCATGGGCTGAAGTGGGAAGGGAACCAGCCCCTGTTGGGCTGGTGCGCCCCCCTATGGGCCTCCCCTGCGCCTAGGGTTGGGAACCCTAGGGGTGGGGGGCGCCTCCACCTGGCTTGGGGGGGAAGCCACCCCCTTGGCCGCCGCCCCTCCCCTCAGATTGGATCTGAGGGGGCCGGCCCCCTCTCCCCTTCCCCCTATAAATAGTGGAGGGGTGGGAGGGAGGACACACCCCAGCCCCTGGCGCCTCCCTATCCTCCCGTGACACCTCTCCCTCTCGTTGGTGCTTGGTGAAGCCCTGCCGAGATCCCGCTGCTTCCACCACCACGCCGTCGTGCTGCTGGATCCTCATCAACCTCTCCTTCCCCCTTGCTGGATCAAGAAGGAGGAGACGTCTCTCCCAACCGTACGTGTGTTGAACACGGAGGTGCCGTCCGTTCGGCGCTCGGTCATCGGTGATTTGGATCACGACGAGTACGACTCCATCAACCCCATTCTCTTGAACGCTTCCGCTCGCGATCTACAAAGGTATGTAGATGCACTCCCCTCTCTCTCGTTGCTAGATGACTCCATAGATTGATCTTGGTGATGCGTAGAAAATTTTAAAATTCTGCTACGATCCCCAACAGTGGCATCATGAGCTAGGTCTATGCGTAGTATCTTGCACGAGTAGAACACAAAGTAGTTGTGGGCGTCGATTTGTCAATCTTCTTGCCGTTACTAGTCTTATCTTGATTCGGCGGCACTGTGGGATGAAGCGGCCCGGACCGACCTTACACGTACGCTTACGTGAGACAGGTTCCACCGACTGACATGCACTAGTTGCATAAGGTGGCTAGCGGGTGTCTGTCTCTCCCACTTTAGTCGGATCGGATTCGATGAACAGGGTCCTTATGAAGGGTAAATAGAAATTGGCATATCACGTTGTGGTTTTGGCATAGGTAAGAAACGTTCTTGCTAGAAACCTATAGCAGCCACGTAAAAACTTGCAACAACAATTAGAGGACGTCTAACTTGTTTTTGCGGCAAGTGCTTTGTGATGTGATATGGCCAAAGGATGTGATGAATGATATATGTGATGTATGAGATGATCATGTTCTTGTAATAGGAATCACGACTTGCATGTCGATGAGTATGACAACCGGCAGGAGCCATAGGAGTTGTCTTAATTTATTATATGACCTGCGTGTCATTGAAATTCGCCATGTAATTACTTTACTTTATTGCTAACCGTTAGCCGTAGTAGTAGAAGTAATAGTTGGCGAGACAACTTCATGAAGACACGATGATGGAGATCATGATGATGGAGATCATGGTGTCATGCCGGTGACGATGATGATCATGGAGCCCCGAAGATGGAGATCAAAAGGAGCGAAGTGATAATGGCCATATCATGTCACTATTTTGATTGCATGTGATGTTTATCATGTTTTTGCATCTTATTTGCTTAAAACGACGGTAGCATATAAGATGATCCCTCACTAAAATTTCAAGAAAGTGTTCCCCCTAACTGTGCACCGTTGCGAAGGTTCGTTGTTTCGAAGCACTACGTGTTGATCGGGTGTGATAGATTCTAACGTTCGAATACAACGGGTGTAAGCCAGATTTACACAGCAATACACTTAGGTTGACTTGACGAGCCTAGCATGTACAGACATGGCCTCGGAACACAAGAGACCGAAAGGTCGGACATGAGTCGTATAGAAGATACGATCAACATAGAGATGTTCACCGTTGATGACTAGTCCGTCTCACGTGATGATTGGACACGGCCTAGTCGATTCGGATCATGTATCACTTAGATGACGAAAGGGATGTCTATCTGAGTGGGAGTTCATTACATAATTTGATTAGATGAACTTAATTGTCATGAACTTAGTCTAAATGTTACATATCTACCTTGTAGATCAAATGGCCAACGCTAATGTTACCCTCAACTTCAACGCGTTCCTAGAGAAAAACAAGCTGAAAGACGATGGTAGCAACTATGCGGACTGGGTCCGTAACTTGAGGATTATCCTCATAGCTGCCAAGAAATCATATGTCCTTGAAGCACCGTTAGGTGGCCCACCTGCTCTCCCAGCACTGCCAGACGATTTGAACGTTTGGCAGACACGCACCGATGATTACTCCTTCGTTCAGTGCGGCATGCTCTTCAGCTTAGAACCGGGGCTCCAAAAGCGTTTTGAGCATCACGGAGCATATGAGATGTTCGAAGAGCTGAAAATGGTTTTCCAAGCTCATGCCCGGATCGAGAGATATGAAGTCTCCGATAAGTTCTACAGCTGTAAGATGGAGGAAAATAGTTCTGTCAGCGAGCACATACTCAAAATGTCTGGGTTGCACAGCCGCTTGTCTCAGCTGGGGATTAATCTCCCGGATGACGCGGTCATTGATAGAATCCTCCAGTCGCTTCCACCTAGCTACAAGAGCTTTGTGATGAACTTCAACATGCAGGGGATGGAAAAGACCATTCCGGAGGTATATGCGATGCTGAAGTCAGCGGAGGCAGAGATCAGAAAGGAACATCAAGTGTTGATGGTGAATAAAACCACTAAGTTCAAGAAGGGCAAGGGTAAGAAGAACTTCAAGAAGGACGGCAAGGGAGTTGCCGCGCCCGGTAAGCCAGCTGCCGGGAAGAAGTCAAAGAATGGACCCAAGCCTGAGACTGAGTGCTTTTATTGCAAGGGAACCGGTCACTGGAAGCGGAATTGCCCCAAGTACTTAGCAGATAAGAAGGCCGGCAATACCAAAGGTATATGTGATATACATGTAATTGATGTGTACCTTACCAGCACTCGTAGTAGTTCCTGGGTATTTGATACCGGTGCGGTTGCTCATATTTGTAACTCAAAGCAGGAACTGCGGAATCAGCGTAGACTGGCAAAGGACGAGGTGACGATGCGCGTCGGGAATGGTTCCAAGGTCGATGTGATCGCCGTCGGCACGCTACCTCTGCATCTACCTACGGGATTAGTTTTAAACCTCAATAATTGTTATTTAGTGCCAGCTTTGAGCATGAACATTGTATCTGGATCTCGCTTAATGCGAGATGGCTAGTCATTTAAATCTGAGAATAATGGTTGTTCTATTTATATGAGAGATATGTTTTATGGTCATGCCCCGCTGGTGAATGGTTTATTTTTATTGAATCTCGAACGTGATGTTACACATGTTTATAATGTGAATGCCAAGAAATGCAAGGTTGATAACGATAGTCCCACATACTTGTGGCACTGCCGCCTTGGTCATATCGGTGTTAAACGCATGAAGAAACTCCATGCAGATGGACTTTTGGAGTCTCTTGATTATGAATCATTTGACAGATGCAAACCATGCCTCTTGGGCAAGATGACCAAGACTCCGTTCTCCGGAACAATGGAGCGAGCAACCAACTTATTGGAGATCATACATACTGATGTGTGTGGTCCAATGAGTGTTGAGGCTCGCGGTGGTTATCGTTATGTTCTCACCCTCACCGATGATTTGAGTAGATATGGGTATGTCTACTTGATGAAGCACAAGTCTGAGACCTTTGAAAAGTTCAAGGAATTTCAGAATGAGGTTGAGAATCAACGTGACAAGAAAATAAAGTTCTTACGATCAGATCGTGGAGGAGAATATTTGAGTCATGAATTTGGCACGCACTTAAGGAAATGTGGAATTGTTTCACAACTCACGCCGCCTGGAACACCTCAGCGTAACGGTGTGTCCGAACGTCGTAATCGCACTCTATTGGATATGGTGCAATCTATGATGTCTCTTACTGATCTACCGCTATCTTTTTGGGGTTATGCTTTAGAGACTGCCGCATTCACTTTAAATAGGGCACCGTCAAAATCCGTTGAGACGACACCGTATGAATTATGGTTTGGGAAGAAACCTAAGCTGTCGTTTCTGAAAGTTTGGGGATGCAATGCTTATGTGAAGAAACTTCAACCAGAGAAGCTCGAACCCAAGTCGGAAAAATGCGTATTCATAGGATACCCTAAGGAAACTATTGGGTATACCTTCTACCTAAGATCCGAGGGCAAGATCTTTGTTGCCAGGAATGGATCCTTTCTAGAGAAAGAGTTTCTCTCGAAAGAAGTAAGTGGGAGGAAAGTGGAGCTTGATGAGATGACCCTCGAACCGGAGAGTAGCGCAGCACAGGAAAATGTTTCTGTGGAGCCTGCACCGGCTAGAGAGGAAGTTAATGATAATGATCATGATCAAGCTACCACTGAACTTCAAAGGTCCACAAGGACACGTTCCGCACCAGAGTGGTACGGCAATCCTGTCCTGGAAATCATGTTGTTAGACAACAGTGAACCTTCGAACTATGAAGAAGCGATGGCGGGCCCGGATTCCGACAAATGGCTTGAAGCCATGAAATCCGAGATAGGATCCATGTATGAAAACGAAGTATGGACTTTGACTGACTTGCCCGATGATCGGCAAGCCATAGAAAATAAATGGATCTTTAAGAAGAAGACTGACGCGGATGGTAATGTGACCATCTATAAGGCTCGGCTTGTTGCGAAGGGTTATCGACAAGTTCAAGGGGTTGACTACGATGAGACTTTCTCACCCGTAGCGAAGCTGAAATCCGTCAGAATCATGTTAGCAATTGCCGCATACTATGATTATGAGATATGGCAAATGGACGTCAAAACGGCATTCCTTAATGGTTTTCTTAAGGAAGAGTTGTATATGATGCAACCGGAAGGTTTTGTCGACCCTGAGAATGCTGACAAGGTATGCAAGCTCCAGCGCTCAATCTATGGGCTGGTGCAAGCATCTCGGAGTTGGAACATTCGCTTTGATGAGATGATCAAAGCGTTTGGGTTCACACAGACTTATGGAGGAGCCTGTGTTTACAAGAAAGTGAGTGGGAGCTCTGTAGCATTTCTCATATTATATGTGGATGACATACTGCTGATGGGAAATGATATAGAATTCTTGGAAAGTATAAAGGCCTACTTGAATAAGTGTTTTTCAATGAAGGACCTTGGAGAAGCTGCTTATATATTAGGCATCAAGATCTATAGGGATAGATCGAGACGCCTCATAGGTCTTTCGCAAAGCACATACCTTGATAAGATATTGAAGAAGTTCAATATGGATCAGTCCAAGAAGGGGTTCTTGCCTGTATTGCAAGGTGTGAGATTGAGCACGGCTCAATGCCCGACCACGGCAGAATATATAGAAGAGATGAGTGTCATCCCCTATGCCTCAGCCATAGGGTCTATTATGTATGCCATGCTATGTACCAGACCTGATGTAAACCTTGCAGTAAGTTTGGTAGGTAGGTACCAAAGTAATCCTGGCAAGGAACACTGGACAGCGGTCAAGAACATCCTGAAGTACCTGAAAAGGACTAAGGATATGTTTCTCGTATATGGAGGTGACGAAGAGCTCGTCGTAAAGGGTTACGTCGACGCTAGCTTCGACACAGATCCGGATGACTCCAAGTCACAAACCGGATACGTGTATATTTTGAATGGTGGAGCGGTAAGCTGGTGCAGTTGCAAGCAAAGCGTCGTGGCGGGATCTACATGCGAAGCGGAGTACATAGCAGCCTCGGAGGCAGCACACGAAGCAGTATGGATGAAGGAGTTCATCACCGACCTAGGAGTCATTCCAAATGCGTCGGGTCCAATGGCTCTCTTCTGTGATAACACTGGAGCTATTGCCCTTGCCAAGGAGCCCAGGTTTCACAAGAAGACCAGGCATATCAAGCGTCGCTTCAACTCCATACGTGAACATGTTCAAGATGGAGACATAGATATTTGTAAAGTGCACACGGATTTGAATGTAGCAGATCCGTTGACTAAACCTCTTTCACGAGCAAAACATGATCAACACCAGAACTCTATGGGTGTTTGATTCATCACAATGTAACTAGATTATTGACTCTAGTGCAAGTGGGAGACTGTTGGAAATATGCCCTAGAGGCAATAATAAAATGGTTATTATTATATTTCCTTGTTCATGATAATTGTCTGTTATTCATGCTATAATTGTGTTATCCGGAAATCGTAATACATGTGTGAATACATAGACCACAACATGTCCCTAGTAAGCCTCTAGTTGACTAGCTCGTTGATCAATAGATGGTTACGGTTTCCTGACCATGGACATTGGATGTCATTGATAACGGGATCACATGATTAGGAGAATGATGTGATGGACAAGACCCAATCCTAAGCCTAGCACTAGATCGTGTAGTTCGTTTGCTAAAGCTTTTCCAATGTCAAGTAACTTTTCCTTAGACCATGAGATTGTGCAACTCCCGGATACCGTAGGAGTGCTTTGGGTGTACCAAACGTCACAACGTAACTGGGTGGCTATAAAGGTGCACTACGGGTATCTCCGAAAGTGTCTGTTGGGTTGGCACGAATCGAGAATGGGATTTGTCACTCCGTGTGACGGAGAGGTACCTCTGGGCCCACTCGGTAGGACATCATCATAATGAGCTCAATGTGATCAAGGAGTTGTTCACAGGATGATGTGTTACGGAAACGAGTAAAGAGACTTGCCGGTAACGAGATTGAACAAGGTATCGGTATACCGACGATCGAATCTCGGGCAAGTATCGTACCGATAGACAAAGGGAATTGCGTATGGGGTTGATTGAATCCTCGACATCGTGGTTCATCCGATGAGATCATCGAGGAGCATGTGGGAGCCAACATGGGTATCCAGATCCCGCTATTGGTTATTGACCGGAAAGTCGTCTCGGTCATGTCTGCGTGTCTCCCGAACCCGTAGGGTCTACACACTTAAGGTTCGGTGACGCTAGGGTTGTAGAGATATTAGTATGCGGTAACCCGAAAGTTGTTCGGAGTCCCGGATGAGATCCCGGACGTCACGAGGAGTTCCGGAATGGTCCGGAGGTAAAGAATTGTATATAGGAAGTCCAGTTTCGGCCAACGGGAAGGTTTCGGGGGTAATCGGTATTGTACCGGGACCACCGGAAGGGTCCCGGGGGTCCACCGGGTGGGGCCACCTATCCCGGAGGGCCCCATGGGCTGAAGTGGGAAGGGAACCAGCCCCTGGTGGGCTGGTGCGCCCCCCTATGGGCCTCCCCTGCGCCTAGGGTTGGGAACCCTAGGGGTGGGGGGCGCCTCCACCTGGCTTGGGGGGGAAGCCACCCACTTGGCCGCCGCCCCTCCCCTCAGATTGGATCTGAGGGGGCCGGCCCCCTCTCCCCTTCCCCCTATAAATAGTGGAGGGGTGGGAGGGAGGACACACCCCAGCCCCTGGCGCCTCCCTCTCCTCCCGTGACACCTCTCCCTCTCGTTGGTGCTTGGTGAAGCCCTGCCGAGATCCCGCTGCTTCCACCACCACGCCGTCGTGCTGCTGGATCCTCATCAACCTCTCCTTCCCCCTTGCTGGATCAAGAAGGAGGAGACGTCTCTCCCAACCGTACGTGTGTTGAACACGGAGGTGCCGTCCGTTCGGCGCTCGGTCATCGGTGATTTGGATCACGACGAGTACGACTCCATCAACCCCGTTCTCTTGAACGCTTCCGCTCGCGATCTACAAAGGTATGTAGATGCACTCCCCTCTCTCTCGTTGCTAGATGACTCCATAGATTGATCTTGGTGATGCGTAGAAAATTTTAAAATTCTGCTACGATCCCCAACAGCAATTTCATCAAACTTTTCATAATCTTCTGACATGTCTGTCTTGTCATCCACTCCCACGATGTTTCTTTTCCCTGAAAGAACTATGTGGCGCTTTGGCTCATCGTATGATGTATTCGCTTCCTTATCTTTTCTTTTTCTCGGCCTGGTAGACATGTCCTTCACATAGAAAATCTGCACCACATCATTGGCTAGGACGAATGGTTCGTCTGCGTACGCAAGATTGTTGAGATCCACTGTTGTCATTCCGTACCGCGGGTCTTCCGTTACCCCGCCTCGTGTCATATTGACCCATTTGCACCGAAACAAAGGGACCTTCAAACCACGTCCATAGTCAAGTTCCCATATTTCCTCTATGTAACCATAATATGTGTCATTTCCCCTCTATGTCAACTTGATGGGCATAATTTGTCATAAACACGAAATGCAACAAATAGTTATAAAAGATAATATACACATCTGAATCATAACCCGGACGAGGGCCGACGGGGACGGATATCAAAACCAAGGCACTATGTATAACAAACAACGTACGGGTAAGATAATTATACAAGTAACTATATATCTAAATCACACAAACATGATTTTTTTTATATAAAAAAGATAAGAACAAGAGGCTCACCACAAGGTGGTGCCGGCGACGGGACGGTGCGGGCGATCGACGGTGGTTAGGACGGAGACAGGAAGGCACTAAGTAAACCACACCTACATATGCAAACTAAGAGTTATTTTGACCTCAAATTGCATATAAATCAAATACTACCACATATAATTCCTCCCAAAATAAAACCCACAAATCACTATACTTATAGAGCATTGCAAGAGCTAATCTAGCAATGAGAGATGAAAGGACAAAGTTGCCAACCTTTGTGATCACTTGGATGGATGGGGTGCCTTCAAATTTTCACAAATTTTGGCAAAAATGGAGTGTGAGCTCGAGAGGAAGAGGAAGAAAACAGAGGAGAGGAAAGGGGAAGAACAGAGCGCTCGGGTTCGACGAAGGGGTTTATATAGGATGACCTTTAGTACCGGTTCATCTAACCAACCGGTACTAAAGGTGCATCTCTAGTCCCGGTTCGTGGCATGAACCGGTACTAAAGGTGCTGGTGGGGCCCCAGCCTGACAACAGCCTGCCACCACCTCTTTAGTACCGGTTCGTGGCACGAACCGATACTAAAGGTTCGCCACGAACCGGTACTAATGAGCGCCGCCCGCCTAGCCGTTGGACCGGTACCATTAGTGCCGGTTCAGTTACAAACCGGGACTAATGTGGTTCACATTAGGCCCTTTTTCTACTAGTGCGAGGGTGGGCATGCAACTGGATCGATGTGGAGTTGTGTATCAAGGTTTTCGCATGCAATAGATCAAGTCGAGGCAAGTTGCATGTCAAGTTAGACATGCAACTGGTTAGTCACGGGTAAGTTGCATGTCAAGGGTGGACAACTAGGTCGAGGTCTGAGGAGGGATGCAAGTTTCGTATTGAGGATGGACATGCAACCGGGGGCCGGGTCGAGAAAAGCTATGTGTCGAGGATGTACATGCAATCGGATCAGGGTGGAGTTGTGTGTCAAGGTTTAGTAAGTGTCGTGATTTTAGTTTAAATTGGAGTAGTAAAATATGCTGTGAAGTTGACCGAACTTCAAAATATTTGACTTTTTAAAAAATACACCTTATATTTTTGAAACGAAGGGAGTAATATATATTCAAGTACGCATGCATAATGTTGTTGTGCTGACACCTCAGGGGCTCCTCTGCATATGACATCCAGCCAGCTCGGAATATCGGCAGGAATATATTAGTTGCAGGTACATAGGGCATGTGATGGATCGGTTTGTATATTTGTCAGACCTCATCCTGCCAACCTGCAGTTGAGTAGCACTATGGTCTACATCATATCGTATATATTAACCGGACGCACAAGCAAGGAAATAACTCGTACGTGCACATATCGTGCACCTACATAGCTTTTCAGGATCTTTGTACTCCTATGTTCTTTGCTGCTAGTAGGAGTAGTAGCTAGTAGCTGCACGGCTGACCAGTCAGGATTTTAATTGATCTTTGATCTCATGCATGCACTATGAGCATCTACAACTGGGCGCCCAAATCCATCTCAAACGTCCCGATGGATGGCCCGGTCAGTGATTGATAAAAAAAAAAGATACAGACGAGCATCTCAAACGGACATTGACTGTCTGGGATGACCGACAGCCCTTATATCCAGCCCAAATCAGGGACGAATATGAGGTGTTCGGGCGCGCCCGGGCACGTTCGCCACGTCGGACCCGGCTCATGCTGGTCCACCCGACTCCACGTATATTTCTTCCCATCCGCTCATTGAATCGAACCCTAACGACTTCACTTCACCCTCCTCCGCCACCCAAGCTCCCGTCCGACGATCTCCGGCCTTCTCCGACATGACAGGTAGCGGATCTGAGTACTACACCTCCAGATCCGTCGACTCCGAGCTCATCCCACGCGGTCTCGAGAAGGAGATGGCTGTCTGGCAAGGGCGGCGTGGCCGGAGGTGTCGGGTCTGCATGGGGGAGGAGGAGAATGGCCGATGTGCCATCGACGAGCGGGCCAGGGGAGGACAAGGGCGGGTGTCGCGCACGTCTGCGCTGACGCAAACCCGTCCCAAATTTGGACCGGAAATAGGTCACCTGCGGACGAAAAACGAACGGCTGTCCGGTTGTATTGGCGCGTTGGCTGTGTTTTCTATCCGTTTCGACCCAAACAGACGCGCGCGGACCAAATAGGTCGGCGCGTTGCAGTTGCCCTAATGCAGGTGGATAATTATGCACGCAGCATGCAAATTGATTCATCAGCCCTAGAAAATGCAGGATGTTTAATCTCACTACTCATGCGGTTGTGGTTGTGTATACGGCCGGGCTCACAGGACACTAGGACAGCACCGATCGTCGTTGGCTCATTGCTGCATGAGAAACTGACTTCGTACTGCTGTACATAGATCAACGAGACTGACTTTTCAAAAGTGCGAGGATCGCAACAACTTCCTTTGCGGTATGACGTACGTACGTGCTCGCATGTGAAACTCTGAACCTTTTACTTACCTCGACGCCGGCCGGTGGGTTAGTTATTACCCATCTAAAGCCTGAACTTTACCTGGAGAGCAGGTTGGGTACCTGCCGATGTGAGGCCTCAAGTCTGACATTAGAACACTGACCGTCATGGGCAGCTGTATGAAAAACCAACCACGGTAGATAGGCCATAGATCGACCAAGAAGACTTTTCAAAAGGTGGATCGGATCAGGATCGTAACAAACTCTTTTGCGCTGTGACGTCGCAGCAACCATCTCAGCTCTGAACACTTGCCTCGAGGGCTGCCGGTTCCTCTGCATGGAGCTCTGCTAGCTTCAGCAATGAGTACAAGATCTTTGCTCTCACTGCAGTGGGTTATTTCACATGCACACTCCAACCGAACCGGGTCCCTCTCGACCCCCCTCGTAGAGGGCATCTCTCTCATGTGGCCTGGCTGGTGCAGCACCTGAATGTGGAAAGTTCTTACCTCTTTTCAATGTGAAAAGTATCCTATCGTATCCATGCATGCATGCCTAGCTTGCACACTACTACTTCCCGTGTTGTATATGGATGGTGTTTTATGCTTGCAGCTGGTAGCTAGGGCAGGTTCATGCTCACCTGCATGCTCAGTTCCAACGATGGCATGCAAGACTAAAATCCGATGGAGCCAAAGCCAGTCAAGATCGGTGTGAAATAATACTGCCTTCTCACCTCTTGTATAGTTCACACCATGAGTGATACAGCTCATGAGCAAATTGCACAATCACATCATGGACATTTGGTGCAGATATCATTTTTTCTCATGGAAGAAAGCTTCGCCTGTACATTGTGAGATGCAGGCGCACATAATTTTTTGTAACAGTTTTGCTAAGTCTCAGTCGACTTAGACTTCGTTATGTCTCAGTTGATAGTATCTTCCTTTGATTTTGCATGGAGATTCGTGCAAAAAATTCTTTTCATTTTTTTTCCTTACATACTATATCACTTGACTTAGACTTGGTTAAGTCTCAGTCGACTGAGACCTAGTGCATGTTTAATTTGCGTCACATTTTGCACGGTACATCGTGAACACCGTCGGATACCGATTTTGTTTCTGAAGTTTGGTACATTATATCAAGGGGCTATGCATGAACACCCTTGGACACAAAACTTGTCTGACGTAAAAGAAAAGAACTTTCATGGGAAAATCTCAGCAAATCAACCAAGCATATATATAATTCTGCTCATAAAGGCAGATAAAAACTCCACCTAGTTCACAAATATATCTTACAGAAACGATCGGAAGACACGCAACAGACGACCGTTGTCACACACAAACTAGTAGAAATATGCAGATGAGCGTACGTAGACATATACTACTAACCCACTGCCGCTGCGGCATTACGCATGCACCGACCACAAGCTCAGAGAAGTAATTAACTCTACATACTTAGACAAATCACTTACTTAGCTAGCTAGCTAACTACGCACACCAGCCTCGTGCATGCACAGAAGCTAGATCATCATCGGCGGTGAGGAGTTTGGAGTTGCATGTTGCTAGATAGGGTCTAGACTCTAGACTAGAGGTTGTTTGCGGCGAAGAAGGCTTCGACGTCGGCGCCGGCGTAGAAGCCCCTGCCGCCCTGCTGCGAGACGGCCCCGGGCGCGGCCCTCCTCTTCCTAGGAGGCGAGGGGCAGCCCCCGTCGGCAGCCGCGCGGGCCTTGGAGCCGCTCGGCGTCCTGCACCCGGAGGCCTCCGCCTGCTTGTCGCTGCCGCTGTCCGCCTCGCTGCCGCGCCACTGCTCAAGCGGGAGACCCATGTCTGCCCCTCAAGATCTCTCTCACACACTTGCTAATTCGGGCGATGGGGCGGGGAGACGGCCGAGAGAGCTAGCTAGTCCTGAACCGCTGGGGTGAGGGTGCAGGCCGTTTATATAGATGGCGAGCGTACGTGGGAGGTGGGAGGTGGGCGGCGAGGCGAAGCGGATGTACGGACGCTCCGATGGGTGTATCGCTATCAGCTATCACCCCGATTCTGACTTCTGAGCCGGGGATCGAATCGGATCGTGGCGTGATGGCAGGGCAGGGCGGTGCCATGCCATCCATGGATACGATCATTGATCAGCGTAACGTGCTCCATTGCTTTATTTTGTCCGGAGGCGCGTGCACGGGATGCATGCTTGCTGCATGACTCCTCCTCGACCGCCATATGCAACCTGCTGCGTTCCGTTCCTCTATGCTAGCCTCTACTTTTTCCAGAAACTAACTCGTTATTTCCAGTAGGTAATTAAATACACGCTGCGTTGCTACCGATTAACAATTTATGTTAGCCACTATGTCATATGAGAGCAGTTTTAACACGGTCCCTCTTATCTCCTCTTTTCACGTGAGAGGTAAGATTACAAAATAGATATGAGTCGTTGATCTCATTAATTAATGACCATGTTAAAATTTTCCGTCATATGATTGTTGTGCTCTAAGAGACAGTGGCGCAACTAGAATCTAAGTACTAAGGACATCTTCAACGCGGACCACAAACCACCCGCAACCGTCCAGACCCAGAGGTCCGGACACAGTTTGCCATTCATCGTAGTACCCATCGGTTCGCGAACTGGTCCAAATGTCCGTTTTCCCGCAAAGCGGACACAAACCATGGGGGCTTTGCGAGCGTCTGGATCGGTGCCACGTACGCATCAGCCTCCCTGCACCCTCCCAAAATCCCCTCCCGTGTGAAGCAGTTGCTGTGCATTCATGCCTGTCAACACCACTCCAGAGCGTCAGCGCCACATTCATGCCGGTTTGGAGCGGATGCGACCTCTCACTGGAGTCATCTTGAAGCGGCGCGCCGGTCGAGAATGCAGAGGTCTCTAACGATGACCAGACAATGGAGGAGGCCTCCCCCGACGAGCCGGCTTCACCATGGAGCAGGTGCAAACACACTTCCACGTCGTTATGGCGGAGGAGCAGCCAGCGCCGTAGCCGGTGTCCTGGTAGGCGCAGGAGGAGCAGCGTTACAACCTCGGTCTCCTCCCGCATCACCGGCTGGAGAAAGCCCAAATCTACAGGGAGTTCACGAGCAAGGCCATGGCCACAGAGAACCGAACTTCGTCAAGATGCAACAGACGTTCTATTACTTGATGTTCTTGTTGCTTCCCTAGAATTTGATTTATTCTGTTCTTAGCGGCATGGTGGAATTTTGTAAAAAAGTTATGCCCCGCGATCCTTCTATGCTGCTCCTAGTATGCTAGTTGTTAGATCAACGATCTGTTCTCAATTCTTTGGATTCCACCTTAATCTGGAAAGTTGCTGCAAACTAGAGGGCATGTGTAGATTTGATCTACATGGGGTCATGCGTATGACGAATTTTAGTATGGGGGCTAGATATTTTTAATTAAGTCTTTTCCTTCATACACCTCGCAAAGTTAATCTAGCATCTGAAATAATCATACTTGATGATGAATGTAGGTAACTATGGTTTGTTTTAAATGTTGGAAGTATGCCCTAGAGGCAATAATATTGTAGTATTATATTTCCATGTTCATAATTAAGAGTTTATATTCTATGCTATAACTGCTATGATCATGGAATATGCGATTCAGTGGAAAACTCATATGCACGTGTAGAACGATAAATGGTAAAATAAGACTGGCTCAAGTGTTGTTACTGATCACGTTTTCTGGATCTTAGGATATCGTTAAGTGTAAACGATAGTCCTAAAACAACAATGAGAGTATGATGTTAAAAGAACGATCATATTGAATCGACCCAGACTTGTTTGTTATACTTTGAGATGATATCGTCACAAGTCAATTGTTATAACACAGAGTGTTAGTGTGTGTTTTAGTTACTTAGACCATGAGAGTATCGTAGTCACTTCTTACCGTACGATGAGCTTTGGGGTTTCTCAAACGTCATTTGTAACACGATGATCATAACGACAACTTACAGGTTCACTAGAAAGTTTGACAAGGGACTTGATAGCTCGAGACTGGAATTTGCTCCTTTGACGATGGAGAGATATTTTTAGGGCCCTCTCGGTGTGACGACATCCATTATCGTTTGGCTAGACACAGGTGACTACGTCACAGGGATGCCAGAACATGTCAACGAGAAAGAAGAACAAAACCAGCAACGAGGAGACCGGTATAGTGAGCATGTGTTTGACTCAAGAGGATACCAACATATCTCACCTCGGGTTTTGTAAAGTATCGTGAAGCAAAGGGGCCATCACATGATAACAAAAGGTTACAGTCATTCATGTAATCATAGGGATCGATATGGACGTCTATGGTTCCGATATCGGTCATCGAACGAAGGGGTTTCGTTCATGTCTATGTTTTACCAAACCTACAGGATCACAAGCTTAAGGTAATCATGATCTCCTGAGTGTTAGTAGGATGAGAGTATCAAGGATTTATTTGTTGAATTGTTTCATTAGTATCCAAAATAGTTTCGAGAGGAACCGGGAGCGTTTTGGGGACATCAGAAGGGTTTCGGAGTTTATCGGGCAATACCGGGTATTACTGATAAATAATATATCAGTGGAAAATGTTTTGGTGATGTTAAATTAATAATAAATGCTCTAGTAGTTGTTAGGAGGCTTTTATAATTAATTAAATATTAACGGGCCTTAAAAGGCCAAAGTGGTGGAAGGAGAATTGGGCCACAAGGGCCCAATAGGGGGTGGCACCCCCTTTCTTCCTAGGGACGCCGAATTGGAGTGGGGGAGGACTCCCCCTCCCCTACTAGGTTGGCGCAAGGGGGGAGTCCTTCCCCCCTTGTGTGGCGCCTCCCCTCTCCCCTCCAACCTATATATAATAGAGGCTTTGGGCACTTTTAAAGACACAAGTTTTGGAGTCTCCTCCAATTCTCTAGTTCTAGTTCTAGTTGGTCCTAGTTGATCAATTAGAGCTTGACCTAGATCCTCTAATCCTCATAATTAGAATCCCCATGTGGTTCTAATCTGCTCCCTCTAATTCTCCGACGACGATTAGCTCTAGACGGCAAAATGCTGACGGATCGTGAAGACCGTACGCTTGCAATCCGTGGAGAGGCCATGCTTTTGGTCTTCTGTTCGAGGGACTATTCGTGGGAGGTTCGCGAGATCGTTCATCTATGGTTCGAGGGACTCCAAGTATGATGTACACCGACTCGTCTACTTCCGCTGCTATTCGGAGTCGGTAATGATCGAATCTTAACCATTGATGCATCTTCATAATGTTCCTGGGTGATCGTAGGGCGATTTTTTTGTTTTCTATTATGTTTACCAACACTAAAACCATAGAAGGCACGTACAATAAATTTTGGTATAAACCGAGTAGAGGCGTCTAACTTGGTTTTGCCGGTTGCATGTGATGTGGTATAGTCTTCATCATATTGATGAAATTTTGCATTAGATGTATATATGTTGTAATATTTAACATGACGTGTGTTTCATGGTATGACATGATGGTTGGAGCCATATGATTGCCACTTTAATGACCTGCGTGTCAACTTTTATGTAATGCTATTTTTATATAGTAGCTATAGAAATAACTGTGATAAAATAGTGATTACATATGATGGTGACAAGTTTGTGGAGGACCCCGACACAAAAGGAACTGTTACCGATTGCCACGACAAGCAATTTTGGCAGAAATATGTTTTTGTTAAAACTGCGACCACGACAGTGTTTTTGACTGCCACAACAATGCTTTGGGCTAAAATTTTGTGAAGACAAAGAGAATCTCTCCAATGGAAGGGGTTATACAATGTCATACTATTATGAATTGTCTGAGATGTTTATCCCTTACTTTTACTCCCTTTTGATTGTGTGTTGGTCATTTTTATTAGAGTGATCTCTTACTATAAAATATCAAGTAGTTAGTGTTCTCCCAACTAGCACCATTTGAAACACATATCTTTTCAGGGCACGCCATGTCCACATGGGTACGAACGATAGGAGAGGTGTAAGGCGGATGAAGGTCAGACCTTGCAGCGAGATCACTTGGTTGACTTGACGTTCATGGCAGGAACGTCCTGAGCTCGGAACACATCCATCGAAAGATGAACAAGTGTCACATAGAGATTTGATCGACAAGTTGGCCTACCGATTGAAATTCTCGTCATCAGTGATGTCCAACTCAATGAGGCTGAATTGAAATATGGATCTTCAATCACTCAATGTCGATTATGCGAGATATTGGTTTAAGTGGGAGAGCACTTTAAAATTAAATAGTTTAACCACGAGTGCAATTAATTATGAACCTCGTCTAAGTGTAATTCACATTATAGTTGTAGAATAATGGCTCGCTGTTCCACCTTCCGTATTGAAATTGATTTAGTTGTTTATAATTATCTGGTTAAAACTTTATGATTGGTAACGTAATATAAAAGTCATTCTCAAAAGTCCCCAGAAGGACTTTTGTCCTATTGCATGCTTTCAATACTCCCCCACCTATGCTATGAGATTCACATCCTTCGATCCAAAAAGGTAGAATTCTATCATGGTCAAGTGCAGTATGCTTGTTTTCATGAAACCAGACTTAAAAAATGTTTGATATAGTTATGTGACATTCTTGGAACTGGAAATTGTTTTCAGAAATAAACATAAGTTATAAGATATCTGATATCCAAAGTGTCTTTTACTTGCAAGTTGGCGCGAAGTGTTCATTATGTTTAAGATTGTAATGAGTGGGATCCAGAAGAACGCCAGTCATGTGATGAAGGTGAATAAATCAACAACTTAAAGAGAAAGCAAAATTTAGAAGGGTGTTAATGAGACATACATGCCTCGAAAGTCCTGGGCTAATGATACGTCTCCAACATATCTATAATTTATGAAGTATTCATGCCATTGCCATGTTTATTATAATTTTGTATGATTTTGGTGCACTTCTATATGATTTTTATGGTCTGACTTATTGATCCAGTGCCCAGTGATTGTTCCTATTTTTTTTGCATGCTTTTTTGTTTCATAGAAAATCCATATCAAACGAAGTCCAAATGCGATAAAAATTTACGCAGATTTTTTTTGGAATATATGTGATTTTTGAGAAAAAGAATCAACGCAAGATAGCGCCCGAGGGCTCCACAAGGCAACATGGCGCGACCTACCACCCTGGTTGTGCCCCCTCGACTTGTGGGCACCTTGTAGGTTGGTTGGAGCCCTTCTTTCAGCGCAAGAAAGATAATTTCCAGATAAAACTCCCCTAAAAATGTCAGCCCAATCGGAGTTGGGAATATAAGAAACGGTGAAGGGCTCCGAAAATAGTCGCAGAAAACAGAAGACAACAGGAAGATCCAATCTAGGGGAGAGCTCCCTCTCTCCCCGGAGGGCCAAGGAAGAAGAAGGAGGGGCCCTCCCCCCTCTCCTCCGGTGGCATCGGGACGCCGCTGGAGACATCTCCTCCATCACCATCACCAACTTCTCCTCTGTTCTCATGGTGATGTGTGAGTAGTTCATCCTCGAGGCTGAGGGTATGTACTAGTAGCTATGTGTTCGATCTCTCTCTCTCTCCTCTCTCTCGTGTTCTTGATTTGGCACGATCTTGATGTACCATGAGGTTTGTTAATATAGTTGGATCATATGGTGTTCTTCCCTCTCTATCTTTGTTGTGATGAATTGAGTCTTGCTCTTTGAGGTTTTGTTATGTTGGATTGAATATTGGATTTGAGACCACTTGATGTATGTCTTGCATGCGGATACCCGTGGTGACAATGGGGTATTCTACTGAGTCACTTGATGTATGTTTTGGTAATCAACTTGTGGATTCCCATGGTGTCATTGGGGTAATCTAGGCATAGAGATTGATACATGTTTTCGTCCTACTCTCTCCGATAGAAACTTTGGAGTGATTCTTTGTCGTACGTGATGGATTGTTATATGATTCAATCATGTTAGCACTGTTGAGAGATCGCACCAGTGAAAGTATGAACCCTAGGCCTTATTTCCAAGAATTGAGACACCATTTTTTACTCACTTTTGTTACTTGCTACCTTGCTGTTTTTATTATTTCAGATTACAAAAACCTATATCTACTATCCATACTACACTTGTATCACCATCTCTTCGTCGAACTAGTGCACCTATACAATGTACCATTGTATTGGGTGTGTTGGGGACACAAGAGATTTCTTGTATTTGATTGCAGGGTTGTTTGAGAGAGACCATCTTCATCCTACATCTCCCACGGATTGATAAACCTTAGGTCGTCACTTGTGAAAATTTGCTACAGCCCTACAAAACTCTGCGCTTGGAGACCCAACAGAGTCTACAAGAAATAAGTTGCGTAGTAGAAATCAAGCTATTTCTAGCGCCGTTGCTGGGGAGGTGAGTGCTTGAAGGTATATCTTTAGATCTTGCAATTGAATCTTTTTGTTTCTTGTTTATTCACTAGTTTGGTTTATAAAACAAAACTACAAAAAATGGAATCGAAGTTGCATCAAGTTCTTTATCTTTATGAAGTTTTTCTTGAAAATGATGGATCGGACAATTGTGCCAACGTGTTAGAAGAAGAATTCAATAAAATGTTTGTCATAAAATCCTTGAATGATAAGCATGATTGCAATGTTGCTAGTATGAATTCCTTGAATATCCATGATGCTAATGATACGCAAAGCCATAAGCTTGGGGATGCTATGTTTGATGAAGATGATCTTTTTAGTCCCCCTACTTTTGATGAGCAAATTTATTATGATGATAGCTTGCCTACTATTTATGATGATTATATTGATGAAATTGGGTTTGGAAGAGTGTCAACTTTACGTAATAATGATCCCACTATTTTGGAGGGTATTGTATCTTATTGGAATAATGATAAAAGTGGATTTGGAGAGGTCATGACTTTATTTAGTGATGAATCCACTATTTTGGAAGAGGTTCCAATTGATTATGACACCAAAGTTGCTATCTATGATGATTATGGTGATGACGTGTATGCCATAAAGAGTAATGATAACCATGAAACTTGTCATCATGATTTTAATGTTCAATTTGATTATGTCAATCAAGTATCTCATGATAGTTATTTTGTTGAGTTTACTCCCACTATTATGAATGAGAAGAGTAATACAAATTATATGCTTGTGGATCATGATAGGAATGCTCTATGTGATAGTTATATTGTTGAATTCATTCATGGTGCTACTGAAAATTATTATGAGAAAGGAACATGTGCTTTTACATATCTCAGTAATACCAAGTTTCCTCTCTATGTGTTGAGAGATTTGAAGTCATGCTTGTTTTGCCCTTCTATGCTAGTTGATTCTTGCTCCCATAAATTGTTTGCTCACAAAATTCCTATGCATAGGAAGTGGGTTAGGCTTAAATGTGCTTTCCATATGTTTCATTATGCTCCCATTATGTCTCAATTCTTTACTCTTAGGTGAGCATCATTAAAACCATCATGCCTAGCTACAAAGGCATTAAAGAAAATAGCTAGTTGGGAGACAACACAATATTTACCCCTACTGTTTTTATGTGTCCACATGATTAAACTACTGTAGTAATCATGTTTTATATCCTTTGTTTCAATAATGTGCCAAGTAAAACCTTTGGGATGATCTGGATGATAGTTGAATTGATTCTGTGCAAAAAAAGAAACTTTTGCGCCCAGTGCTGGAGTTACTATAATTCATTGGGATGTGATATAATTCTGAAATTTTTACACATGATTTATATACAAATTGCCTACATTTTCCTAGATTTTCAGAATTTTCGATTTAGAGAAGTATGGTTTTTGCTCAGATCATTACAGACTGTTCTGTTTTTCACATATTCTGTTTTCAATGCATAGTTTGCTTGTTTTATAGTTTCTCTGACTTATATTGGTCAATATAAATTGTGGAAATGATAGAGTACAGTAGGAATTACGTGAGAACAATTATGAATCTTGTATTGACAGTACCCAAGTGAATGATTTTTTTTATTATACTAACGCATCTCACGAAATTTCATTAAGTTTTGTGTGATTGAAGTTTTCAAGTTTTGGGTGAGATACCGATATGAGGAGAATAAGGAGCAGAAAGAACCTTCGTTTGGCGATACCCAAGGCACCCCAAGGTAATATTCAAGGAATACTCAAGCTTCTAAGCTTGGGGATGCCCCCGGAAGGCATCCCCTCTTTTATCTTCAACATTATCGGTAACCTCACTTGGAACTATATTTTTATTCGTCACATGATATGAGTTTTGCTTGGAGTGCCATTTTCTTTTAGTTGTATTTGCTTGATATTATTTAGAATAATGTTTTTTATCTTTTATTTCAATAAAAGTGTCAAGTATAGCCTTTACCATGCTCAGTTTGCAAGTATATGAGTTGTTGTTTCAAAACAGAAAGTTTTCTATTATTGCTTGAATTCTTCAGAAAAGTTAGAATGTGATAAAATCTTGAAATTTTTAAACAGTAAGCTATGATAAATTTTATACATTGTGGTAAATTTTCAGATTCTTTTGTGTTAAGTAAGTATGGATTTTGCTTCATCCTTTACAGACTATTCTGTTTAGACAGATTGCTGTTATGATTTCATTGTTTGCATATGTTTGCTTGTTTAATGATTCTATTTGAGGATGGGAGTATTAAATATGTAGAGGCATTTAGTATGCAATGTTTAATAATAATTTTAGTGATTTTTTACAGTAGAGAATGATAAGGTTTCGCATTGATTTATACTAACTTATCTCACGAGTTCTTGTTGAGTTTTGTGTGGATGAAGTTTTTAAGATTTAGGGAAACTGTGATATGAGAGGAATTAAGGCGACACAAGAGCTCAAGCTTGGGATGCCCAAGGGCATCCCAAGTTAATATTTCAAAAAGTCTCAAGCATCTAAGCTAGGGGATGCCCTGGCAGGCATCCCACCTTTCTTTGTCAACAACTGTCGGTTAGTCCCGCTTGAGCCTAAGTTTTTACTTGTTCACATGATGTGTGCTATTCTTGGTGTGTACTTTATTTTCATTTTTTTTGCTGTTTGAGTAAAATACTTGGATCTGAAATCTTGATTTGGAGAGAGTTCTCACATAGCTGCTTAATTGTTTAACTACTCATTGATCTTCACTTATATCTTTTGGAGTAGTTTGTCATTCAGTCTTGTGCTTCACTTATATCCTAAGAGTAAATTGTTGAATGAAGTGAATATCATAAATCTTAAATTATATATGTTCCATATGCTTAATAATATTTCATATTGGGTTTAGAAAGCAAAATCTATTGAAGTTTGACAGTCACAATATTAGTCATACAAACAAATTCATGAATGATTAGTATAAGGAAGAGAACTTTCACATACAAATATATTATCTTGGACATATTTTATGATTGTGAATACCCATTAATTATTTTCAACTTTGATTAAATTAGTTGAAGTCGGACAAGGAAGACAGCGTAATTTGTTATGTTTGGGTATATTTGCATAGAAGTTATATTGTTATGGATCCACCAACATGTGGTGCTTGTTTACAATCTTTGCTAGCCAAAATTTCTATACTAAGCGGGAATACTGCTTGTGCATCCAAAATCCTTGAGCCAAGTTTCTTCCATGATTTTCCACCATATCTTCCTATATGCGGCATTACCCGGCCGTTCCAAGTAAATTTGCATGTGCCATCTCTAAAACCTTCAATTAAACATCTGTTTTGTGTGCCCGTACCACTGATGGAGTGACAGGGCGGTCAATATCTTCCATGCTAAGTGGGTTATTCTCATGATGATAGTTCATTCACTTGTCATTGCATGAAAGAGGCTATTAATTGGGATGCCTAGTCCCGTCAATGAAAAAGAAAAATATATATAATAAAACAAAATTAAAGCTCCCTCTGGAAAGTTCAAAGTTTGGAGGGCACCTGTGAATTTGGCTAGCCATGGCTTGTGTTTGAATGGTTAAGGGGGAGTTAAACTTTTCATTTCTGCATGGGAACCGCCAATAATGTGTTTATCATGGAAGATATTGAATACCTTAGTCATGACGTTGACAGGAAAGGCACACCACTCAAAATGTATTCATCTCTGTTTTAAGCAATGAGCTCTGGCACCTTTGCAAATCCATGCCTCCCTCTGTGAAGGGCTTATCTTTTACTTTTATTATTAATTTTATTTTTGTTGAGTCAATTTCTTATTCCAACCCATTCTCTAGTTGGCAAGAATCATGTGGTGGGGAAAGATCCAGGCACACTTATCCATTCAAATATATTTGATCATGAATTATTATTAGCCTAGTTATCTCACAGGCCTTTAATGGGCCAATAGTCAGGTAGGGCTAAAATATATCCACGAACACTACGGGCCTTTAAGAGGCCGAAAGTCACTTCGGCCCAGAAATAGGCCCACATGCAGCACATGCCGTTAAATGGCCGAAAGTGAAACCGGGCCGACAACGGCCCATATGTACCAATGGCCATTAACAGGCCGAAAGTAATATCGGGCTGAACTATTACACGGGCCTTTAAGAGGCCGTACTTCAATTGGGCCCCCAATGGGGCCGAAAGCACAGTGCCTGTTAACGGGCCAGATCATATATGGGCCATAATTTGGCCCAAAACATGTCAGGCAGTTAACAGGCCGGATCCGATATGGGCCGTCATTTGGCCCAAAACATGGCAGACTTTAACAGGTCGGATCTGATGTGGGCTGTCATTTGGCCCAAAATGGGGCAAACATCTAACATGCCGGATCTTATGTGGGCCGTAATTTGGCCCAAACCGTGGCAGGCTATTAATGGGCCGGCCCAATAGAGTATGACAAAATCTTGTGGGTCCTTGGCTGGGCCGGCCTTTTTATCTTAAATGGGCTACTGTTGGGCCCTGCCACGTGTCGAGGTATCATAGGCGCGTTCCCTCCATTGTACGGATGACATCTGTCCCAACGCTAAGCCGACACGTGGATCCTTCGGCGAATGAGAATTTTACACGTGGAAAATCCCCATTGGTCCGGGCTGTTAACGGGTTATCGGATCCAAACCGGAACCCGATAGCTTAACGGTGACCCTTTACGGTGGATGCCACATGTCGGTTACCCTTGACGAATATAACTTCCATGACGCGCCATTTATCGTCATGGAAGTGGACACTTCCGTGATGATAATTTTGGTATTGTCATGGAACACTTCTATGACAACACAGGTATGACTATCTTGATTCTGTCATAAAATCATCATGGATGTACATGCATGACACAAAACGCGTCCTACTATGACAAACACGTATCATCACTGAAGTGTATTTTTTTGTAGTGATGGGAGTATTTCCGGGAGCAGCTCTTTGCCGATGCTAGAAGCGATCATGATAGAGAGCATGCCTAATCATGAAAGGTGGACTACAACACATCCTACTAAAAATCGTCCCTTTTCTTCAACTACTCAAGTATATGTAACTGTCTAAAGCTCAAGCTAGTGCCATTTCTTCCACTCTACTCATAAATGCGAGCAGTAAGGACTAACATCGGAGACCATGCAACAATTTTTAATATAGGATGGTTCCAGGAAGAGTCGAATGGTGGCCCAAGTTACATGTTCTACCGCTCGGTAGAAGTGGCTTTCTACAAGACTTCTATTATTTTGTTTCTCAGCAGAAACAAAAACAAAATTTTGGCCACTGGATATCAATTATTTATTTCTTTTTTTACCTTGGACGGATGAGCGGCGCTAGTTGGATAATGCTGGGCTAAGAAAAGACTACCCAAGTACATTTAGTGATGGCGTGGACATAATACATTATCGGTAACATGGCTATATATGCATACGCCATCTGTAACTCGTCCAAATTTTTATTTTATTTTTGAAAAATTTGGTCACATGTTACTAGTGGTGTGGAAAAAAGTCACACAACACCACTATGTCGATTACTGGTGACATGGAAAAGAGTTACATGCCACAACTAACTTGCAACCGGGTAGGCTCCTAGATCCCAAATAGTAATGATGTGAATATTAGGCAACACACGACCAGTAATGACATAGTGGTGGCGTACCAAATATGCCAACGTCACCAGTATTTGAAAAAAAATCATCACTGCATAGGAAACTTCATGTCGAAACAATTTTATTTTGCCATCCATCTAGCATAATAGGAAAAAAAGTAGAAATCATCCATATATCATTTACCTGCAAAAGAAAACGCTTAGTTCCAATCTTTTTCTCCGTGCTTGTCCAGGTAAGACGGAAACCCTCCTTTCCCCACAACCCAACCTGGAAAGAGGAGGTGGCGACCAAGGGAGGCCATCAACGGCGGCGCCCAGGTGAGATCTCCTCCTACTCGTCCTCCTACACAAGCACGGGCATCCCCGCCACTGCATCTCCTTCCTCAACTCTCTTGGCGCCCCATCATCTCTGTTGCGAGATCTTGCCTTTGCCATGGCCGTCATGGCATGGAGCTTCTTGTCCGCCACCGCTCCAACTCCCTTAACCATTCTTAGGCGCCCCCTCCCCCATGCCACTGGATCACTTACTCCTCCATCCTTTCCCCATCGAACCACCTCCTCATCCACCCCTTCCACATCGAACCACTTTCTCCTCTTCTATGAGATCCCCTTTTATTTTTCTTCTTCTTCCTCTGCCCCTCCCCATAGAACCACCTCCTCTCTTCCCCTTCCACGGCTCCTCTGATAGTCCATAATATTTGGAAGATTTTTGCTAACCCTCCTTGTTTCTTGTTGCAAATTTCATTGAAGATTTGACCACCGTGAGGCTGATTTAAGGTGACAACAAACTCTGGGTTATGTGACATGATGGTGAACCATGAATGCTTTTTGTCAAATGATAGGGTAATTATTTTTGTTGCATAGTGCGCATGTACATATTCTATGATGCATATTTTTTTCTTGTGAAGTGAGATGATGAATCTTGCACAGTGTGATATGGTGATTGTTGTTGTGTGCTGCCTTTTTTTGTAGAGTGATGGTGAATAAATTTTTTCAAGTTCATAATAAATGTTTCTTTGTGTGTAACAAATATGATTCCATACTAAAACCTCGGTAAGATTCCGTGAGCCAATTCAGTAAACATTAAAACAATCAAATTCGTATTCATGTCCATTACAATTTCCTGCCTGAATTGGAACTGAAACAAATTCAATATGGAGGCCTCCAATTCTTCCATTTTTAAATTTTGCAGAGATTCAAGAATGAGAGCCAACGTTTTGGCAAAACATTGATTAATTTTCATGTCGCCATATTTCTAGCACTCAATATGTTTAATTTTTTAGCAATGTTCATGTCGATTTTTTCCAACGATTTTTAACCTTTTTAAGTCATTAGCCTCTTCTCTCTAGTGAGCTGAGATGTTATCATATTTTAAAATTGGATAAGCAAGTATGTCGAATATCATGTTCTCAAATGTTTGCTAGACGACCCACTATTTGGCTTTCAGGTACTAATGAAGTAGCAAGGAGGTGTCAAATATTAATCAATAGTTTTCCAAATTTTCTGTACTAAGGCAATATTTTACAGGGATTCCATGGTGCCTAGTCATCGTCAGGCCTCCCATACCGCACCATCATCCTCCACTCCAGCCCCGCCCTCGATGTTCCAAGGCCCATGATAGGAGCCGCAGAGGCCACCTCAATCGATGACGCCAGATGAATTGGAGAGTCGGCGACAGAGGATATGGCTGGCGCGAGCAAAAATAATTGACGATGTGGTGTTCTGCTGGATGGAGTACATGCAGGAACCGACGGAGGTGCAGGCCATCGCACAAGAGAACCCTGGCTTTCAGGTGGTCGTCCAGACGTGTAAAAATGTGTGTGGATAGAGAATTGAGAAAAGGGAACGATTATAGAAGTTTAGGAGAAGACAAAAACTGGACGAAACTCTTAGACCAACATGGATGATCATTATGCAATGGAGAGGCCTTATAATTGATGTCGGCATGAGGAGTAGGGATTGCCATGCAATGAATGCACTAGAGCTATGAATTTATGAAAACTCCGTAATGGACTAGTGGGGTGTGCATCCAACTTGCTTGCTCACAAAGACCTAGAGCATTTTGCGGAAGCTCGTCATGGGAATATGCAAGCCAATTTATATAATGTGAAAATCCTAAGTAGTATATAATCATGAAGCATATGAAAACTCTCTATATGAAAATGCAATATGCTAATTCTAGGCACATATGTATACAAACTCTCTTGGTGGATCCATCCACCGCTAGGCCAGCAACTCTTCTGGGCTAAGCTAGGGCCAGGAAAGGTATCCCCCATCTTACCCATGCCTCCCTGAAGTGGGATGTATGCTGCTTCCTTAGAAAGGTGTCGTGTCGTTCCTTCATCAATAGTAATTATATTAATGCTAAAACAAAATGTTAAAACAAAGGAATAATTATCCGAGGCAACCATAGGCGGCCCACCCATCCATCCCAAGGGGACCACATTCTTGTCCCCACACATAGGCCCAAAAAGTGTGAGAGTTTTCTCCCTCCTCTCTCTCTCCTCCCCCCTCCCTCGATCAGATCCCTCTCAAATTCGAGCGAGTTAGTTGTTTTGCTTGTGGATTTCTACTCCTATCTGCCCCTAGAGGTATTTCACCCTATCTCTTGTCGATTTCTTTGATGAATTCTTACTTGGTGGAATTTTATTCATGGAGACCCTAGAGCTACCTTAAAATATATTTTGTGGATTTAACCTATGTGCATTGGTGAGTAGTATATTGGGAAGGAAACACTCATGTACTTGTATGGGTTAGCTTATGTTGAATGTTTCTCCATTTAGACATGAATTATGTTAGACAAAAACTATTTATTATTTAATGTTTTTCTTTCCAAATTGAATGTTATGTCGACCGCTTCTCCATTTGGACAACACTCGCTTGGATTTTAACCTTGTGCAATGAGGGGGTTGTTTGACCCGATTGGCACTAGTGTTTCATTAGGAAATGCTCGGTTTAATTAGTCCCTAATTAATACATGCTTGGGGCTAATGATGATTGCTAATTAGAAATTGATCTCGGTTCTTGCACCCCTCTTCGGATGTGCCCTTTAATCTTTGAACTTCCACGTTTACTCTTTGAACACGCACCTTTTGTCGGCTTCTTTGGTACTCATAGAAATGGATACATCATCAATGAAAATTTACACACTTTCAAATACCGATTTCATTAAAACTAATTACATGAATGACATAGCAAAGGGATAAGT
Source organism: Thinopyrum elongatum (assembly GCA_011799875.1). Classification (NCBI taxonomy): domain Eukaryota; kingdom Viridiplantae; phylum Streptophyta; class Magnoliopsida; order Poales; family Poaceae; genus Thinopyrum; species Thinopyrum elongatum. Next base: position 135,130,738 of record CM022303.1, read on the forward strand.
ATCCTAATTGGGCACGATTGGCGTGGTACTCACACAATCCCTCAGGCGTTCGTATTCTTTCCTTCCAACCTGCAGCCCCAGAGAGTGAGATCAATTACCCTCCCCTCTCGACTTCCCTCCCTCCCCCTCTCAGACGTCTCTCAAAACCGATCAATTTAGTCATTATTTGTGGATTTCTAGTCCTTTGTATTTGGCTTCCAAAAGATTAAATTTGTTCTATTTTTTTTCATTCTACTCAAAGTGCATTATAAATGCGAGTAATAAGGTACTAAACGCAACACCAGAATAATACTAATGGAAATGCCTCCTCCACCCTTTCATTGGCTATATGGACAAGAACGTCTACCCTCCTTGGTCCGTGTAGCATAGCTGGTACTACATCACACATGGCAAGTCTTCCACTATCTCCTGGAATAATGTTGGAACCACCACTGTCATGATAAACTTGAATTATCTATCATAGTTGGCCTTCACGGCCGCTGCCGTCAATGTTTAACGACATTTCCCAACAAATAAACTCTACAATTTATCATCTAGTAGAATGTGGCTTGGAGATCCCCACTTGTTGTCCATGCCGACTATTCTTGATCACATATTTTAATTTATAAACTTGAGGACACTATCATAGAAAGGTTGATCTCAGTAAGATCCATTGGAAAGCATGCTCTCTTCCTTGAATAAAGTAGTTTCATTGTCTTCCTTATGGCGTTGCCTACTATTATTGCTGAAATTATTTTCTATAGAAACCCAAGGACGCTAAAGACAATGAAATTGTCAGGCTCAGGATCTAGTGGATTTTTAAGCATGGTTCTATACCTATGAACCAATTGAGATGCAAAATGAAGAAACCATATGTACAGAAAATTTGTGTAGTGCGCACTTTTTCAACCAGATGCACTTTAAAAAGTGCTGGTTGCACCTTTTTACCCAGCTGCACTTAGAAAAGTGCAATTTGCACTTTCTTTTGTACTGAAGTTACACTTGCTCATCTTCTTCATATATGGTGATTTCAAATACCTCGGAGCATAGATGTTTGGGACAAACAATAGCGACATAGAATAAAGGTTGGATTTAGATAAATTCCTAGGAGAGACTGAGGGAGAGGGAAGGAGTGTGCGGAAGGCCCACATACATAATCATGGGCTTATGGCGAAGGGTTGGATTGCGATAAACTATTGAAAAGTGACCATTATTTCAAAATTTATGGGATCTCGAGCTTGGTAATTTCAAAATCTATCAGATTTTGAGCTTGATAATTTCATTGGTAGTGATCAACTACCTCGGGATTCTACAAAAACTACCTTCATTGATAGCACGACAGATTCTAGATCTCAGGGTAGTGCATGGGAGTATTTTCGAGAGCAGCTCTTTGTCGATGCTACAACCGATCATGATAAAGAGCATGCCTAATCATGAAAGGTGGACTACAACACATCCTACTAAAAATCGTCCAATTTCTTCAACTACTCAAGTATATGTAACTGTCTAAAGCTCAAGCTAGTGCCATTTCTTCCACTCTACTCATAAATGCGAGCACTAAGGACTAACGTCGGAGACCATTGCAGTAGTTTTTAATATAGGATGGTTCCAGGAAGAGTAGAATGGTGGGCCATGTCACATGTTCTACTATTCGGTAGAAGTGGCTTTCTACAAGACTTCTATTATTTTGTAAACAAAAGCAAAATTTTGGCCACCGGATATCAATTCTTTCTTTCTTTTTTTACCTTGGACGGATGAGCGGCGCTAGTTGGATAATGCTGGGCTAAGAAAAGACTACCCAAGTAAATTTAGTGATGCCGTGGACATAATACATTATCGGTGACATGGCTATATATGCATACGCCATCGGTAACTTTTCCAGATTTTTATTTTATTTTTCAACAATTTGGTCTCAAGTTACTAGTGGTGTGGAAAAAAGTCACACAACACCACTATGTCGATTACTGGTGACATGGAAAAGAGTTACATGCAACAACTAACTTGCAACCGGGTAGGCTCCTGGATCCCAAATAGTAATGGTGTGAATATTAGGCGACACACCACCAGTAATGACATAGTGGTGGCGTACCAAATATGCCAACGTCACCACTATTTGAAAAAAAATCATCACTGCATAGGAAACTTCCTGTCGAAACAATTTTTTTTTGCCATCCATCTAGCATAACAGGAAAAAAGTAGAAATCATCCATCTATCATTTACCCGCAAAAGAGAACATTTAGTTCCAATCTTTTTCTCCGTGCTCGTCCAGGTAAGATGGAAACCCTCCTTTCCCCACAGCCCGACGTAGAAAGAGGAGGCGGTGACCAAGGGAGGCCATCAACGGTGGCGGCCAGGTGAGATCTCCTCCTACTCGTCCTCCTACACAAGCACGGGCATCCCCGCCGCTGCATCTCCTTCCTCAACTCTCTTGGCGCCCCATCATCTCTGTTGTGGGATCTAGCCTTTGCCATGGCCGTCATGGCATGGAGCTTCTTGTCCGCCACCGCTCCAACTCCCTTAAACCTTCTCAGGCGCCCCTCTCCCCCATGCCACCGGATCACTTACTCCTCCATCCTTTCCCCATCGAACCACCTTCTCATCCACCCCTTCCACATCGAACCACTTTCTCCTGTTCGATGAGATCCCCTTTTATTTTTCTTCTTCCTCTGCCCCTCCCCACAGAACCACCTCCTCTCTTCCCCTTCGACGGCTCCTTTGATAGTCCATTATGTTTGGAAGACTTTCGCTAACCCTCCTTGTTTCTTGTTGTAGATTTCATTGAAGATTGGACCACCATGAGGCTGATTTAAGGTGAGAACAAACTCTGGGTTATGTGACATGATTGTGAACCATGAATGTTTTTGTTAAATAATATGGTAAACTATTGTTGTTGTGTAGTGCCCATGTACAGATTCTATGATGCATATTTTTTTCTTGTGAATTGAGATGATGAATCTTGCACTGTGTGATATGGTGACATTTGTTGTGTGCTGCTTTTTTATGTAGAGTGATGGTGAATAAAATTTGTCAAGTTCATAACAAATGTTTGTTTGTGTGTAACAAATATGATTCCATACTAAAACCTCGGTAAGATTCCATGAGCCAATTCAGTTAACATCAAAACAATCAAATTCGTATTCATGTCCATTACAGTTTCCTGGCTGAATTGGAACCGGAACCAATTCAATATGGAGGGCTCCAATTCTTCCATTTTCAAATTTTGCAGAGATTCAAGAATGAGAGCCAACATTTTGGCAAAACATTGATTAATTTTCATTTTGCCAGATTTCTAGCACTCAATATGTTTAATTTTTTTAGCAATGTTCCTGCCGATGTTTTCCAACGATTTTTAACCTTTTTAAGTCTTTAGCCTCTTCTCTCTGGTGAGCTAAGATGTTATCATATTTTAAAATTGAATAAGCAAGTATGTCAAATAATATGTTCTCAAATGTTTGCTAGAAGACTCGCTGTTTGGCTTTCAGGTACTAATGAAGTAGCAAGGAGGTGTCAAATATTAATCAATAGTTTCTGACATTTTCTGTACAAAGGCAATATTTTACAGGGATTCCATGGTGCCTAGTCTTCGTCAGGCCTCCCATACCGCACCATCATCCTCCACTCTAGCCCCGCCCTCGATGTTCCGAGGCACATGAGAGGAGCCGCGGAGGCAACCACAATCAATGACGCCAGGCGAATTGGAGAGTCAGCGACAGAGGATGTGGCTGGCGTGAGCAAAAATAATTGACGATGTGGTGTTCTACTGGATGGAGTACATGCAGGAACTGACGGAGCTAAAGGCCATCGCACGCGAGAACCCTGGCTTTTAGGTGGTGGTCCAGATGTGTAAAATGTGTGTGGACAGAGAATTGAGAAAAGAGAACGATGATAGAAGTTTAGGAGAAGACAAAAACTGGATGGAAGTCCTGGACCAACACGGATGATCATTACCCAATGGAAAGGCCTTATAATTGATGTCGGCATGAGGAGTAGGGATTGCCATGCAACGAATGCACTAGAGCTATGAATTTATGAATGCTCCCTAATGGAATAGTGGGGTGTGCATCCGATACGTCTCCAACTGTAACACCCCATGTATTAAGTTACAGTAATCACCCTATTGATTATGCCATGTCATCATGATCAACCGTGCTTAATCATCATTAGCAACATATCCCTTTTCAAATTCAAATTCAAATGGAAATTCAAAATGAAAGTGCAAATAAAAGTTGATCAAATCCAGGAACTAAAATGTCCATCATGTTGCAAATATTCCCAAGGCATTTATGAAAATAGCAGCAACATTAATTAAATTAATTAAGTAACTCTAACAATAAGAAAGAGTAGCAAAACAAAATTATTTAATCCATTTTCATTTATTTAAAATCCAAATAAAATTCATTTGCCTCCAAACCTTTTTATAACAGAGCTAGAAATTGCACTATGAATTTGTGGCTAGTTCACATATTTTACAAAACTATCTTGTGGCCACACCTTTTGCAAAAGAGAAAAAAAAAACAGAAACAGGAAATAAAATACAAAGCAAAGGCCTGCAGTGGCTGGGCTCTAGTCTACAGTGCGGCCCAGCCCGTTATCCCACTTGTCCCCCTCGTCCTGCTCACCCGCGCGCCGCTGTCGACCGCGTGCGTGCGTCGCGCCCCGGCCCCCCTCCCTCTCCTCGCTCGGCACCGCACCTCGCCGCTCGCCGCGGGTGGATAAGGACCACCCCGCCCCCCTGGCCTCTCCCTCACTCACTCTCTCTCTCTTTCACTCGGATCCCTCTTTCCCCTTTCTCCCGAGCACCACCGCCGACGCGGTCGTCGCCGCAACGCTGCGGATCCACGGCCACCGGCGTCTTCGAGGCCGGCAACCAAGCTTGGGAGGTGCGACATCCTCCGCGTCATCGTCCTCGTCCGTCAGTTGGAGCCAGGGAGGTCGACAGGGACCGCATCGACCTCTTCCCCCTTTCGGTGCCCGCCGGCGATCATCGCCAAATCCGCCTCGCCTCTGCGCTACCGTTCCCCGAGGGGCCTCCGTGAGCCCGCACTTTGAGCACCACCCCTCCTCTCCCCGTCCGTTTCCTCTTTCCGCGGCCGTAGCTAGCTACCGACGCCGCACGCCATTGCCGCTATCTGTTTCCGCCGACGAGCTTGTGCCGTCGCGTTCGTCCACGTCAAGCCGAGCCGCCACCACCGCTGAGCCTCTTAAGCTCCGTAGAGCCCGCCAGCGAGTTTCGTTTGACCGGGCTCGACCCGTAGCAGCGAGGCCGTGCTCGCCCGAAAACCACCGCCGCCATCCGTGTCACCGGCGACGGTTCCGACCACCCCTGCGTTCGAAACCGCCACGAATGGATGCGTCTCGCTCCGCTTGTTCGAATGGCGTAAACCGTGCGGCCAACGGTGCCCTGTGCTCGAATGTCGACGAACTCCGGCGTTCGGCCGCCGCGAGAAGCCTCACCGGAGCCTCCCCGGCGCTGCCGCCAGCGTGGCGCCGCGTGGGACCCACCCCTAGACACTGACAGTGGGCCCCCTGGCCCGGGGTTGACTTGGTTGACCAAGTCAACCCCGCTGACGTGGCAGCCACAGCCACTGCCAGGCGGACCCCACTTGCTTAATCCACATTTTTAATAATAAAAATTAATTAAAATAACTGGTAGACACTGACATGTGGGGCCCGTGTGCTAATTAACCCAAATAGTTAATTTTAATCTCTGTTATCCACTGTGTCACTGACCAGTGGGTCCCACATGTTGGGTTTGACTCTGGTCAGCTCTGTTGACTGCTGACGTCACTACTATGCAATGCTGATGTCATATTTCCTTTTCTGTTAAATAAAAGTAATTCCAGAAAATCAATAAAACTTTGAAAAATCATATAAAATAATCCGTAGCTCAGATCGAAAAACTTTGTACATGAAAGTTGCTCAGAATTTCGAGACGGATCCGAATGCGTGTTCCGTTCGTCCGTCACATGTCCCTAGCTACCCGAACATGGAACCGTTCCCCTCCGGTCTTCTGTCTGACAAATGTCCGGAACCGGGAAAACATTCCCGGATGTTTTCCCTCTTCACCTAAATCGTATAGCACCACGTCAGAACACCCCTAGCTCTGCATAGTGTCATGACATGCTCTTGTTTGCTTTGTATTTACTGTTTCTTCCCCCTCTTCTCTCTCGGTAGACCCTGACCCCGACGTCGTCCCCGAGACCGACGCAACTCAGGAGCCCTTGCCGCCGGTTGACGACCTTGCCCTTGCCGCCGAGCAACCAGGCAAGCCCCCCCTTTGATCATCCCGATATCGCCCATTCTATTTTCTCATGCTTGCATTAGAATTGCTGCTGCTACTGCTTTACCTATTCTGATGCATAGCCTGTTTACTGTAACCTGCTATTGATAATTTCCTGCATATCCTAAACTGCTTAGTATAGGCTGGGTAGAGACCTATCAGGGACCCCACTTATCCCGATTGCCCCGTTGGATTATCCGAAGACCCGATCAACGGGATTGAAGACCAGGCCTCGGCACCGCACATCACCCCCTTAGTTGTATCGACACTGCAGCGTTACTATCGAGTGCCGAGGGTGATACCTCGTGTAGCACTTCTGATGTTAACTCTATAGAGTAGCTATTTGGTCGTACATTGAGTAGGAATCCAACGAGGGTGATACCTCGGATTCCCCTGATGTTATGGACACACGGATACTTGGACTGTACTATTGTTACTTGGAAAGGCGGGTTGACCCTGAAGGGTACCCGCATGTGATGTGAAGACGGGGTGCCTGTATGGTGCCCGAGTGATGAATACGAGGCACGGCCGAGCATTCTTAACCCTTGCAGCAAGTCCTCGAGACGGGGCGACGGGGTCACATCTTTCGTGAGTCTCTGCTCGTTACCGCAAACCCTACTCCACTAACGATTTGGATATTTGATCCGAGCAGGCTTCTGGCCTGATAGCACTAACCATGACGTGGGCATAGTATGGGCGTTCTGCATCGTAGCATCAGCGGACAGTTATGTCAGACGTATACTTCAGCATTGTTGCCGGGTCGGATCGTGCCATTGGCGCTGGTATCCACCCTGCTCGCAACGACCCGGAGTGCACAGGGCGACGGCCCAAGACCTCTGAGCGCTTAGGATGTAGACCGGTGGGGACCTCTCTGCTGAGCTGTAGGTATGGCTGCGGTGTATCGTTTGGCCGAGGCCGGGCATGACCCAGGAAAGTGTGTCCGGCCGGAGTTAATCGAGCGTGTTGGGTAAGTTGGTGCACCCCTGCAGGGAAGAAAACTTCTATCGATAGCCGGTCCTACGGTAAAGGACACTCGGAGTTGTATGCTGATTGATACAATTAGAACTGGATACTTGGATACTATGGCTCTGGGATTGCTTCTCACAGGGAGTCGAGAAGGGATCTCAGGACGAGGTTGATGACTGTATGGCTCTGGGATTACTTTCTCGCAGGGAGTCAAGAAAGAATCTCTGGGTGAGGTTGAGACTTAATGATACTGCTACATTATATTGTACTGTTCTACTCTCTTCTATTGCTGCAAGACCGATGAAGATGCTAGTCTTCGATAGGACTAGGCTTTCCTCTCTATTCTGGCATTTCTGCAGCCCAGTCCACATATACAGCCTCCCTTTGAAAATGTTGCATATGTAGTGTAGATCCTTGCTTGCTGAGTACTTCTAAGTACTCACGGTTGCTTTGTTTTCCTTTTCTCCCCATATCAGTTTGTCGTGACCAGAGGATGGAGCCCCCTGAGACAGATGCCCCGTCGATCGGCTACTACTACTACCCAGAGGATGGATACTACTTCGAGCTTGCCATCGACCAGGAGTAGGTTCGGAGGGTCCCAGGCAGGAGGCCTACGCCTTTCAATCGTAGTGTTTTCTTTTGCCCCGCCTTTCTAAAGGCCTTTCTGTGTTTTCTTTTATATCTGTACTCAGATATCTGATGCTTCCGCTGACGCTTGTACGCAAGCTTATGTATTCGAGCCCTCGAGGCCCCTGGCTTGTAATATAAAGCTTGTATGACTTTATTTATGTTTTAGAGTTGTGTTGTGATATCTTCCCATGAGTCCTTAGGCTTGATCGTGTGCATTTGCGTGTATGATTAGTGCATGATTGAGCCGGGGGCGTCACACCAACATATCTGTAATTTTTGATTGTTCCATGCTATTAAATTATCAATCTTAGATGTTTTATATACACTAGCAAACATGCCCGTGCGTTGCAACGGGAGAAAACTAATATCATACAGACCTAGCGCAATAAGCATGGCTGAAAAACCCACCCTAGTAGGTGCATGTCTTACATTTGAACAGTGTCCCACATGTATCATCGCTTAACCTCCTTCCCGTCCCGCCCACAGTGATTGTGGTGTATGCCTAATTAGGACATGTTTGAACATGGTTCAGTCTTAAATCTTAAGACGATGAGTTTGGCCATTGCACGACTCACTGTCATTCAACTATGCTAGCATAAAGAAGTGCTTAAAACATGAAAAATTAATCTCATCGAGCTAGACGTGAGTGCCGCCCTCCGCAAGGTACTTCCTCCCAACAACGAAAAGTGAGCCATGATATTGTGGCTAGCGTGTATGCTAGATTTTCAATGCAAATGTTTTCCCGCTTTCTTAAAAAAATGTCTTCTTGTCTGGGAAATTAATTGTTATCGCATGCGTACTTGGAGGAATATTGTGGGTATTTTCCCTTGATATATTTTTTTTGCGAGAAAATTTGCCCTTGATATTGTGTACGCTAGATTTTTAATGCAAATGTTGTCCAACTTTTTTAAAAAGAAAGCAAAGGCTTGCAGTCTAGGAAATTAATTGTTATCGCGTGGGTACTTGGTGGAATATTGTGGGTATTTTTCAAAATAATAACACGGTTACACAAATCTCACGTGGATTTTCAATATAATTTCCTTTCTTGGAAATCATCTTGGACAATTTCCATGCTTTACTCAATTTCCTTCCTTTCTCATCGATTCGACCTTCCATGTGTAAGCCAATTTCCTTCCTTCTTATATATAGAGAGTATACATAGCAGCATGTGGATTTGATAGTTTCCATGCGTCCTTGTTTTTTATCGATTCAATTTCTTTCCTTCTTATAATTTCCTTCCTTTTTTCCATGTATCAATTGCCTTCCTTCTTATTCGGTAGCACATTGATTTTCATTCCTTTTCAATATAATATCCTTCCTTTTTTTTCATGGATCAATTTCCTTCCTTTTTATTTGGCAGCACGTGGATTTCCGTTCCTTTTTAATATAATATACTTTCTTTTCTCGACGGATCAGTTTCCTTCCACCTTATTAATCTCAGGCGCCTCACTGATTCTCAGGATAGTCTTTAACATATATAAATTGGTGAGATTTTATGAAAAATATCGAGGTGGGACTATTAGTTATCAACGAACACTCTATTCTAACACAATCGAAGGTAATAGGCTGGGACGTTGGTCAAGTTTTTTGTCTGAGCCCAATAAAGGCCTAATAACGCCACCAGTTCAATAGAAAGCCTCTATTATAGTAAGGAACACAAGATAAGTTAGGAACATATGGCTAGCCCAGTTGGTAGGTGCAGCGCTATGATGATAGCGAGATCATGAGTTCAAATCGCAGTATCGATAATTAATTTTTTCACATGTTGAATTGGAGTTTTCTTGGTGGGCTGAGGCCCATGTGAGCAATATGCGAGCCTTACGTATCTGACTTTTGGGTGGGTTGAGGCCCATGTGAGCGATGAATAATCTGATGGGGCTCATGACAAATAATAATACCACCTCGGATAGTAAAAATCTCAATAATATCGGTGAACGGATGAATAAATTGGAGAAACCCACCTTGCTTTATTAGTAGGTATAGATTTACTAGCAACTTCATATCATTTTTTGAGACTAACCTATTGACATAGTGCCCAGTGCCAGTTGCTGTTTTTTGCTTGTTTTTTATCTCGCAGAATATCAATACCAAACGAACTCCAAATGCCACGAAACTTTTTGGAGATTTTTTTCTGGCCAGAAGACACCCTGGGAGCCAAAGGAGCACATGAGAGGAGGCCCATCAGGCCCACTACGCACCATGGCGTGCCAGGGGCCTCCGGCGCGCCCTGGTGGGTAGTGGAGCCCACGGGAACCTTTTGGACCTAACTTCGCCTCTATAAATACTCTAAAATCTCAAAAATCCTAGGGGAGTCGACGAAACACTTTTTCAGCCGCCGCAAGTTCCAGAACCATGAGATCCAATCTAGAGGCCTTTTCTGGCACTCTGCCGGAGGGGGCAACAATCACGGAGGGGTTCTTCATCATCCTTGCCACCCCTCCGATGATGCGTGAGTAGTTTACCATAGACCTACGGGACCGTAGCTAGTAGCTAGATTGCTTCTTCTCTCTTTTTTTATCTTCAATAGACCTATTGGAGATCTATTTGATGTAACTCATTTTTGCGGTGTGTTTGTTGGGATCCGATGAATTGTGAGTTTATGATCAGATCTATCCATGAATATTATTTGAGTCTTTCCCGAACTCTTTTATGTATGATCGTTATAGCTTCGTATTTCTTCTTCGAATTATTGGTTTGGTTTGGCCAACTAGATTGATTTTTCTTGCCATGGGAAGATGTGCTTTGTGATGGGTTCAATCTTGAAGTGTCCTCACCCAGTGAAAGTAGGGGTAGCGAGGCACGTATTTGTATTGTTGCCATTAAGGATAAAAAGATCCCAAATAGAAATGGTGATGGGTTTGATCATGTGGTGCTGAATCTGAGTGACAGAAAGAGACATGACACGCGTGTATCGTTGCTATTAAGGGTAACAAGATGGGGTTTGCTCATACGTGGGTTTATCTTGTCTACATCATGTCATCATTCTTATTGCATTACTCCGTTTTTCCATGAACTTAATACACTAGATGCATGCTAGATAGCGGTCGATGTGTGGAGTAATAGTAGTAGATGCAGGCAGGAGTCGGTCTACTAATCTTCGACGTGATGCCTATATACATGATCATTGCCTTGGATATCCTCATATTTATTTGCTCTTCTGTCAATTGCCCAACAGTAATTTGTTTACCCACCGTATGCTATTTTGTTGAGAGAAGCCTCTAGTGAAAACTATGGCCCCCGGGTCTATTTTCTATCATATTAAATCCAAAAATACCTTGCTGCATGTCGGTGCAACAAACATTCACATTTGCTGCCCGGACTCATGCACAGGCGTGATGTCGATCATACATCCATTACCTGTGCATAACACAAAGATAAGCCAGAGAAGCCGCTCTTCATGAGATCAAGGAGAGCACTAAGAAGATCAAGCCGACAAGAGAGCACTACAAGAAGGCCTCCCCTGCCGGGTAGGAGAGCCCGGCCAGGTCGAGACCGCCTCGCAAGACCAAGTCCGGTTCGCCCCGGCAAGGCTTCTGGGGCCACCAAGCTCAGAACCCGCCAGGATCCCCGCCGGCAGGCCCCCGCTAAGACGCCACCGCTCCACCTCATCACACGCATGTCACTAATCAGCGCGGTGTCAAGCCCTCAAGTAACTAGGTGGATCCTGTCACGCACGTGGCAACATGGTGAAGAGACGATTAGCTTTACTGACACCCGTCCAGAAGGCGTGTCACGCTAATAAGGAGAAGATGGATAAGCGGTGCGACAGGCTTGCCGGGCTTCAACCTCTGCATGACACCTAGCAGGTGCATTTAATGCACTTTGTCCTAACTGCCAGACTTAGGTATGATAGCACTGTCAGCTATCTAATCATACTCAAATGGCTGTTTTGCCACTGTGGTCGCCCCTTAATCTATAAAAGGAGGCCCGAGGCAACCTAGCAAATGGTTCGAACTTTAGACCCCATAACAGTTGTACACACACTCTGCTCTCCCCGAGGCATCCTTGCCAGGCTGGAGCTGGTCGTGTCTTCGTGTTCCTCCGAATCAATCCACCATAGAAGGAGTAGGGTTTTATGCTACAAAGCGGCCCGAACCTGGGTAAAAGAGAGTTGTCATCACCGCATTGCCCCTGTCGTTTATGCTCTTTGTACAATGTGACCGTCCCCTTGCCGAACCACAAAGGGGCACCCGTACCCCATAGGTGATCGTGCTTCCATGCCGACATCTTTGGTGCGCCAAGTAGGGGCGTCACTTGTGCGAGCGTGAAGCGATAGCTGGCGCATCGATCTTCATCATCTTCTGCATCGTCCATGGCTCCTAAGAAGAGAACCGATGCAGCGGTGCAACCTTCTGCTTCAAAGGCTTCATCACCTGCAGCTGTGGGTGCTGCAGGAACGGTGGGTGGAACAGGCACCGCGGGCGGTGCTACTAACGCTCCAACCGTGACTGGAGCGGGGACTGGGGCCGCGGGAGCGGCCCAACTTCCTCAACATGCCGGCGATCATACTCCCGCCGGTGCGGGTCATGGAGACGCCCAACTCCCTCCTCCTCACCACACCGGCGAGCTCAACCAACGTGACATCAACGCCCGCCCCGATGCAAGCCAAGATCCACTGGGGCGGCGACGGGACGCACGCTTCGTCCCACGCGGGACGAGTGCGACAAGACTCCAAGCGGCATCGTCGATCCTCAACGACCGCATCCGCATGGGAAAGGCCCAGCTGGCTAAGAGCCTGGCCATCAAGAACAACTTCGGCCACGCTAGACTACCCTGGTGATCGGCCCAAGACGGCAGGGCACAACACCGCTCCTTTTGGCTCGTCCAGGAGTCGAGCGGTGTCACGCTCTGCCTCTCACGCCATGCCAGGGACGGTGGTGGAAGCAATGGCCAGAGCCCAACTGTTGCTGTTCCCCCAGCAGCAGACAAGATGGATGAATGGAGGGCCACCATTCAGAGCCTCATTGGGTGTGCTGAAGCCAACAAGTCGCAACGTGTGGAACCTTCGCGGCGCTCGCAAGTGACACCAGCGGCACCCGCTGGTGGCCAAGTTGAGAGGACCACGCCCATGGTGCAGTCCCCTCTACGGCATCCTGCTCAAGAGTAGCCACGGCAGGCTCAATAAACCCAGGACGTCGATGAGCCTGATGAAGCGTCAATGGCCTCGTCTGATCCACGACTCCAGTGGAATCAACGCCAAGTGTTGAGAGACAGGAAGAAGGAAGATGCCCGTGTCACCATTGAGCGGTATCGCGAGGCGCGCTGTCGGTGCAACAAACCCTGGGTCTATTGCCCAGACCATGCATAGGCCTAAAAGAGCAAGGTAGCAACATCCGAAGCGAGATTGAGTTGAAGAGATAGCTCTTTGAGGAATCAAAGGGCAAATCAAGAAGACCGAGACACGCTAAATGAGCAAGACACCACTGAGGGAAAGCCTTCCTTGCCGGGCAGGCGAGCCTGGCGAGGTCGACGTGGCCCCGAAGACAAGCCTCAAGACCGTCCTGGCAGGCCTGCCGGGCGTGACGAAGGCAAACTACCCCGCTAAGGCTCCACTGCTCCACCTCGCAGCGACGCAAGTCATTGATCGGTGCGGTGTCAAGCCCCCAAGTGACTAAGTGGCTGCTATTTGGCACGTGGCAGCCACTTCATATGGAAACCATCTCCAAACGACACCCGTCCAGAGATGTGGCAAGCAGACAGACGAGAAGGTGGCTGAGCAGCCCGGCAAGGCTTGCCGGGCATGCCACGATGTGACATTAAGCGGCACATTTAATGTGCTCTGCTCTGTCTATAGAGTTAGGTATGATAGCACTGTTCGCTATCTAATCAGTACACAATGACTGATTTGCCATTGTGGTGACCCCTTGATCTATAAAAGGAGGGCCATGGCAACCAGAGAAAGGATTCGGACCCTTGTACACTCGTACGCGCGTAGCTGCCCTCGCCCCGAGGCAACCCTGCCGGGCAAGAGCGCTGCGTATCCACCACAATCCACCATCAATCCACCAAAGCAGGAGTAGGGTTTTATGCCTCGCGGCGGCCCGGACCTGGGTAAAAACTGCCCGCGTGATCTCTGCCGTGCTGCGCTACGCTCTCCGCTCTCTGTGCAACGTGCTCATCCCCCCTGCCGAACCACAAAGGGGCTGATGGCCCCATAGGTGGCCGTGGTTCCCCACGACATCTTTGGCACACCAGGTATGGGGCAGCGCTTGCGCGAACCCGAGAAACATACGCAGCGCGTCATCCTCATCATCTTCGTCATCGATGGCTCCACCGTCCATGGCGCCTAAGAGGAAGCCCGGTGTTGCGGCTCGTCCATCCACTTCGAAGGCCCCGTCGCACGCGGCCGCCGACGCCGCGGGGGCTACGGGGACGCACGGAGACATGGACGCTGCGGGGGACATGGCCGGCGCAGGCGGCGTCATCACCACCTCCCCTGCGGTCGAAACAAGGGCAGAAGGCACCGGGGATGGACAGCACCAACAGCATCCCAGCGGCCATGCTCCATGAGGTACGGGTGGAGAAATTATTTCATCTACACCTCTTCGCCTGGCCAAAGGGCACAGCCGCAGCGGTGGCACTCGCTCTGTGGCGAATCACAACTCTCCGGCCGCTCCCGCTACGGGCGCGGCCGCAGGGTGTGCGCCACTCCCGGAACGAGCTGGCCCAGCCGATGTGCCTAACGGAGCCGCTGGCCCTCAAGCGCCTCCACCTCATCACCACGCCACCCTGGTGACGGGCTCACGACGACGAGAACACGACGCGGCTACTACCGGCACCATAAAGAGCCAGGCAATGCTATGGTCTACGTCGTCATCCATGCCAAGCACCGCTTCGAAGGCCATGGCGCGGGCCCAGCTGCTGTTGAGATTTCTGCCGGCAGCCGATCAGATGGATGAGTGGAGAGCCACCATTCAAAGCCTGATTGGTTTCGCCGAGGCGGGAGGATCACAGCGAGCTGGCCCACCGTGGCCTCCCCGGGTGATGACAACAGCCCGCGCTGCTGGCCGTGCCGAAGGGGCCACCCCCACGGTGCAGTCCCCTCCGCGGTAGCCTGCCCAGGGGCCACGGCCGGAGCCATGTGATCATGAGCCCGACGACGTCTCACTGGCTTCGTCCGGCCCTCGAGCACGTCGAGACCAGCGGCAGGCCCAGGAAGACAGGCGAGGGTAAGGCATGCGCGTCACCATCGAGCGCCGCCGTGACACCCTCTGCTAGTCCAATAGGCACAATGGCCCTGACGCCGATGAGCCCACTCTCGGTGAGGGTGGGTACCTACCTTTCAAGGTTGGGTGCCCCGCCTTCACTCGTGATATGTGGCAAGTCCGTTGGCCATCTTCCCGCGCATTCAAGCCAGAGATACCAGAGAAGTATGACGGGAAACTAAACCCGGCAGAGTTCTTGAGCATCTACACCATCGCTGTTCAAGCTGCCGGGGGAAGAGACGAGAAGGTGTTCGCCAACTACTTCCCTCTGGCACTCAAGCCAAATGTGAGGTCTTGGCTAATGCATCTACTGGAGAACTCCATTTCGACCTAGGCTGACTTGTGCCATGAGTTTGTTGGCGCCTTCACGGGCGGCCATCAAGAACCAGGGCGGCCCAGTGACTTGCAGCTCCTCCCGCAGAAGGAAGGAGAGACCCTGCGGAAGTACATGCAGAGGTTCAGCCGAGTACGCAGGAACATTCCAGACATCCTTCCGGCAGCTGTGATAGCTGCATTCCAGTCCAACATGTGCAATCGTCGGATACATTCCAAGATGAATGTTTGACTTCCCAAGACTGTGAAGGAGCTTTACACTCTAGTGGATAAGTGTTCTCGGGTAGAGGAGGGGAGGCGGCTCCCCGGTGAAGAGGATGGCGTCGACATCGACTCAGAGGATGACGACGAGGCCACCAATCAGAAGAAGAAGAACAAGAAGCGCAACAAAAGGTGCAAGGATAAGGCAGTGATGACCGTTGAGGGATCGGGCGCACCTAGTACCGGCAAGAAGGCCAAGACCAAAGTTCTCGGCAAGGAAGTTGCCGCGTGCACCGATTTCCGGGAAGCTACGGCTGCCGAGAAGGCTGGGAAAGGTGATGGGCCATACTGCAAGATCCATCAGACCAAGGGCCACGATCTCCAGGAGTGTCATCAGGTCGAGCAGCTCGTCAAGAAGCAGAGGGCTGAATACGAGAAGCGTGATAAGGAGAAAGGCCAAGATGGTGCTGGCGGGAAAGGATGAGGCGGCGGAGCAAGCTGCCCCGGAAAGGTTCCTTAGAATCAAGGGAAACCCACCAGAGGCCGTAAGAAGGAGGATTGCAATGATGAGAGTGATGGAGGAGATGAAGAGGAAACCAGTGAGCAGGAGTTCGAGAAAGCCACTGACGCCCTATGCATTGACGGGGGTGCATCTCTGCACTCCTCTCACTGCCAACTTAAACAGTGGGTGCGTGAAGTCAATGCCATGGAGCCAGCGGCAGATTCTCGGAAGCCGCTCAAGTGGTCCCGCATGCCCATCATCTTTGACGAAGAGGATCACCCTGACCGCACCACTGCGGTAGGGTGCTTGCCGTTGCTGGTCTCACCAACAATCCGCGACCTCAAGGTCATGAAGATGTTGGTTGACGGCAGAGCCGGGTTGAATCCAACATCTCCAAAGGTCATCAGCAAACTTCAGATAACAGATGAGGAGCTCAAGGTTACTGGCACGTTCCAAGGAATCAACCCCGGCAGGAGTCATCCTAAGTGAAAGATCATGCTGCCGGTGACGTTCGAAGGGGGGTTAAACTACCGGACTGAGAAGATCGTGTTTGACGTGGTTGACCTCCCCTTGCCGTACAACGGAATCCTTGGTCGCCCAGCTCTGGCCAAGTTCATGGCGGCATCCCACTATGCCTACAACACCTTGAAGATGCCAGGGCCGATAGGAGTCATTTCCATTCCGTCAGATCAGAAGGACGCAGTCCTATGTGTGGACAAGATGTACCGGGAGGCGGTCGCTGCTGAGGCTGCAGAAACCACTACTCCCGCCATGGAAAGTAAGAAAATGAAGAGAGCTAGCAAGGATGCCAGCAAGGAATCCGGGAAGCGTGCCTCTCCGGAGTGTGCTGCGCCTGTTGATGACTTGCCGGAGAGTTCCAATAGCAAGAGATCCAAAGCTGCTGCAGCCGCTGTGAAAAAGGTCCTGGCAGGGCTGGCTGGCGCTGATGGTACCTTCACTATCAGTGCCACCCTTGATGAAAAATAGGAAAGCGCACTCGTTGCCTTTCTGCGGGCGAATATCGATGTGTTTGCCTGGCAACCATCTGATATCCCCGGTGTTCCCAGGGAGGTAATCGAGCACCACCTTGCTGCCTGCCCACATGTCCGACCTGTCAAGCAGAAGGTCTGGAAGCAAGCTTTGGAGCAGCAGCAATTCATTGATGAGGAGATCAAGAAACTTGAGGCAGCTGGTCTGATCAGAGGAGTGCTGCATCCAACATGGTTAGCAAATCCTGTGGTGGTACGCAAGGCTAATGGGAAATGGAGGCTTTGCATATATTTTACGGATCTGAACAAGGCATGCCCGAAGGACCCATTTCCCTTGCCGCACATCGACCAGATTGTGGATTCCACCTCTGGGTGTGACTTGCTCTCTTTTCTGGATGCATACTCTGGATACCACCTGATTTTCATGTCCAAGGAAGACGAGGAGAAGACCGCGTTCATAACCCCATGTGGCATGTACTGCTTCGTACGGATGCCCTTCGGGTTGAAGAGCGCCGGATCCACTTTTGCAAGAGCAGTATAGATTGGCTTTGAGTCCCAGCTGCACAGAAACATTGAAGCTTACATGGATGATATTGTGGTCAAGACCAAGGACATATCAACCCTCATCCAGGATTTGGAAGAAACCTTTGCTAATCTGCGCAAGATCAACTTGAAGCTGAACCCGGAGAAGTGCGTGTTTGGCGTCCCTTCCGGCAAGCTACTTGGCTTCGTTGTGTCCCATCGGGGGATAGAAGCCAACCCCGACAAGATCAAGGCTATCGAGCAGATTCAAGCACCCAAGACAGTTAAGGACGTGAGGCGTTTGACTAGATGCGTTACCACACTTAGCAGGTTCATTTCCAAGTCTGCCGAGCGCGCCTTGCCGTTCTTCAAAATCTTGAAGAAGGCAGGGCCTATGGAGTGGACCTCGGAGGCAGATGCCGCGCTACAAGATTTGAAGACCTATCTCTCCTCTGTGCCCACTTTGGTCGCTCCCAAACCACAAGAGCCGTTGCTGCTATACTTAGCGGCAGCCAATCAAGTGGTCAGTGCGGCACTGGTGGCACAGTGGGAAGTAGACGAAGCGACAGCCACCGTCGTCCCCTCTGGAGAAGGAGGTGAACCCATCCCGGCAAGGCCAGAGTCAGTCCAGAGCGGAGAAAGGCAGGGCAGCGGAAGCGGTTCTATGGTCGCAGCAAAGAAGAAAGTGGTGCAGCGCCCAGTGTACTTCGTCAGCTCCCTGGTACAGGGGGCTAGGTCAAGGTACTCTCGCGTGCAAAAGTTGATTTTTGGCCTCATCATGGCCTCAAGGAAACTGCGCCACTACCTCCAAGCCCACGAGGTCACGGTTGTCACCCGCTTCCCCTTGCAGTGCATACTTCGGAACCCTGAGGCCACTGGCAGGATTGTGGAATGGGCTTTGGAGTTGTCCAGCTTTGGTTTAAAGTTTGAAAGCACGTCAACCAGTCAGAGCAGAGCACTAGCAGAAGTCATTGCAGAGTGGACGCCAACCCCTGATGAAGAACTGTTGGAGACAGTCATCCCCGGCAAGGAAGTGCCCCAAGAATGGATTATGTATTTCGATGGTGCCTTCTCCCTACAAGGTGCAGGGGATGGTGTGCTTCTTGTTACCCCCACTGGGGAGCACCTTAAGTATGTCATCCAGATGCACTTTCCCCGGGAGAAGGCTACCAACAATACTGCAGAGTATGAAGGGATCCTTGCCGGGCTCAGGATTGCAACAGAACTAGGAATCAAGAAGCTGATCATCCGCGGAGACTCGCAACTTGTGGTGAGACAAGTGAACAAGGATTACCAAAGTCCATTGATGGAGGCATACATTAAGGAAGTGAGGAAGTTGGAGGAGCACTTTGACGGATTGCAGACAGAGCACGTACGCCATGCGGAAAACAGCATCGCTGATCATCTGTCGAAGTGCGCTGCGCAAAAACTCCATGTGGAACTAGGGACTTTTGTTCTCCATCTGACTCAGCCCTCCGTATCCCCGGCAACAATGGCCAGAAAGAGGAGGAAACTGGACTCCGGCAAGCCTCACCTGGCAGAGCCTCTCGAGGCTCCCGGCAGAGAATTTGGCGGGAACAACCCCCTTCGATCAGTGAGCTGCAGCATCCCGCCAGACCTTCGGTCCCAGCGGTCGAGAAGTGCGCTCTTGTGAATGAGGAGGTGCCGCTAGTCCTCGTTGCCGAGCCCCAGGCTCCAACTTGGGCACAGCACATAGTCCATTTCTTCCAAACTGGAGAACTCCCAAAGAGCGAGAAGAAGTTAAAAGAGTAGCCCGGAGGGCCAGTATGTATCAGTTCATTGATGACAGGCTGTACAGAAGGAGGCCCAACAGTGTGAAATTGAAGTGCATTTGCCTGGAGGAAGGAAAGGAACTGTTGGCAGAGGTACACAAGGGTATGTGCGGCTCACACATTGGATCAAGGGCTCTGGTTGGAAAAGCCTTCCGGCAAGGATTTTACTGGCCCACAGCCCTCCAAGATGCAATTGAGTTGGTCACCAAATGTGAAGCCTGCCAGTTCCATTCCAAGAATATCCATCTGCCTGCCCAAGCTCTTCAGACAATCCCTTTATCATGGCTGCTTTCGGTCTGGGGGCTCGACATCTTGGGCCCCTTCCCCCGTGCTACCGGGGGCTTTGAATTCTTGTTCGTTGCAATCGACAAGTTTAGAAAGTGGCTGGAAGTAGAGCCCGTGAGAAAGGTGACTACTCAGTCAGCTATTAATTTCTTGAAAGGGTTGGTGTGCCGCTTCGGGGTCCCTGCCCACATCATCACCGACAATGGCACCCATTTCACGAGCCACACTTTCATGCAATACGTTCATGCTGTGACGCCCGGATAATTAAGCTACAGTGAACCTCTGCTAATGATGCAATGTCACCTCGGTTACTGTTGATAAACACGCGTTGATTCCAAACCTATTCAAATTCAAATTCAAAATCAAATCTAACGGTAAAGGTTTTCAAATATTAAAACTAAAATGTTCGGAGTGTGCCAAATAATGCATAGGTAATTATGGTGGAGGAACCACATTCCTATAAAATATTTAAATGCACCAAAATATTTAAAGCAGTGGCTATAACAACTAATTAAATGCCTATTATATTTTATAAAATACTAAACTAAGTTACCCAGCCGAGTCGGCCCAACTCCTCCCCCCTCTGGCCTCCTTATCCTTCCCCGCTCACCGAACCCTAGCCACTACCACCCCCACGTTCCCCCCACTCCCCCTTCTCTCCCGATCCCAACTGGATCGAGGCTCCAGAGCCCGACGACGCCACCGCGCCCCGGTGCCCGTCGACCCGCCTCACCGCTGCCGGACGTCCTCCCCGACCCCCTCCGCGCGGGTCTCAACCACGCCTCGCCGCCGCCGCCCGGAGCGCCTCCGCCTCGGCCACCCCTTCGTCGACCCCGTCGCCATCGCCTCGCCTCCTCATCTCCTCACCATGTCGGCCTCCTCGAGCATCGCCGCCCGAACACCTGCAACGGCCATGAGCAGCCGTCCCTCCTCTGCCTCCCTTTTTTTTCCCGCTCGTCCTCCCCCGTCCGGCCACTGCGCCCCGACCGGGTCCGGCCTCGCCCCGCGTAAACTCGTGCGCGGCCCCCGTGCGCCTCTGCTGCTTGTCGCGCCCGCTCGCGGCCGCGCACCCCCGCTCGCGGTCGCCACGGCGCCGTCCTCGCCCGCTCGCGCCCCACCTGGCCCCTGCGCCTCGCCGCATCTTGCCCGTGGTCGCCGCGCCACTGCATCTCTGTGCCCGCCACCCGCTCGCACCGGCATCGCTACTCGCTGCGCTCCGCTGTGCCCGGCCGCTGCTCGACCCCCGCCTGCGCTGCCCGCTGCGCCTCGCTCGCCCCGCAGCCCAGCACCACCACCGCGCCCAACCGCGCCTCCGGCTCCAGCCGTGGCCGCCGTCCCCCTGCCTTCTCGCCCATCCCTGCCACAGGCCCCTTCCTGGCCGTGGCCTCAAGCGCAGCCCCGCGCGCGCCGGCCACCTCCCTTTTCGCCGGCCGCCCATGCCCGGGCTCTGTGGTCGTCGTGCCCGCGTGTGTCATGAGCCCAGCCTGGGGCCGGCTGGCTCACTGACCACAGGGGCCCAGCCCCTGGAGATAAACGAAGACGAAAATGAAAATAAAAAATGTATTAAAAAATGATATTAAAAAAAAGATATTTACTAATTAATTAATGAATGAGTTAATTAACTTATTTAACTTACTTAGCAACCTAATTAACGGTTTATTTAGTTAATGGCTCTATGACAGTGGGGCCCCACCCCTAGTTAGTTTAAATTAAACACCCTATTAAAATATGTGACACTGACAGAAGGGCCCCATTGACCCTGTTGACTGGTCAACATTGACTCAGTCAACGCTGACTGTACTGCTGACTGGGCAGTGACTGGCCCCACATGTCAGTGACTGTGGCTGGATCTGCCCGGTGTAATAAAAGCAATTTACTGTTTAATTCGAATTAAATAAATTCCAGGATTTTCAGAAATTGAATAAAACTTAGAAAATTAATATAAAATAATTCGTAAGTCGGATGAAAATACTTTCTACATGAAAGTTGCTCAGAACGACAAGACGAATCCGAATACGCAGTCTGTTCGTCCGTCACACATCCCTAACTATCCGAACATGGAACTTTCCTCTCCAGATCGTCTGTCCGATAAATCCAAAGACCCGGGAAATATCGTCAGATATTCTCCCACTCCGTCTGATACGTGTAGTACTGTGTTAGACTACCCCTAGCACTGCGTATTGCCATGTCGTACATCATGTTGCTCATGTTTGCTGTATATTTATACTTTTTCTCCCCCTCTTATCTCTCGGTAGACCCTGACACCGACGTCGTCCCCGAGACTGACGCAGCTCCGGAGCCCGACGCCACCCTTGACGGCCCCTCTCTCTTGCCAGAGCAACCAGGCAAGCCCCCCCCCCCCTTTGATCATCCCGATATCGCCCATTCTATTTCTCATGCTTGCATTAGAATTGTTGCTGCTGCTGCTTTACCTATTCTGATGCATAGCCTATTTATTGTAACCTGCTGTTGATAATTACCTGCATATCCTAAACTGCTTAGTATAGGCTAGGTAGAGACCTATCAGTGACCCCACTTATCCCGACTGCCCCGCTGGATTATCAAGAAGACCCGATCAACGGGATTGAAGACCAGACCCCGGCACCGCACATCACCCCCCTTAGTTGTAACGACACTGCAGCATTAATATCGAGTGCCGAGGGTGATACCTCGTGTAGCACTTCTGATGTTAACTCTGTAGAGTAGCTATTCGGTCGTGGTCATCGAGGGTGATTCCTCCTTCACCACTTCCGATAACGACGCCATCATACAACACCTCAAGTGTGAACCCAGCGAGGGTGATTCCTCCGAGTTCACCTTGACGGATACATCGAGTAGGAATCCAACGAGGGTGATACCTCGGATTCCCCTGATGTTATGGACACACGGATACTTGGACTATACTATTGTTACTTGGAAAGGCGGGTCGACCCTGAGGGGTACCCGCGTGTGATGTGAAGACGGGTTGCCTGTGTGGTGCCCGAGTGAGAATACGAGGCGTGGTCGGGCATTCTTGGCCCTTGCCGCAAGTCCTCGAGACGGGGCGACGGGGTCACATCTTTCGTGAGTCTCTGCTCGTTACCGCAAGCCCGAGGTACTAACGGTTTGGATATTTGATCTGAGTGGGCCTCTGGCCCGATAGCACTAACCACCACGTGGGCATAGTATGGGCGTTCTGCATCGTATGCATCAGCCGAAAGCTCTGACAGACATCCAGTTCAGCAGTGCGGCATGGAGTGATTGGCGCCATTCACGACAGAGGTGGTGCTTGGATCTGAGCCATGTGCGCAATGACCCAGAGGGCGAGGGGCGATGGCCCAAGACCCCCTTGCGCTTAGGATGTAGACCGGCGGGGACCTCTCTGCTGAGCTCTAGGTAGGGCTGCGGTGTGTTGTTTTGCCGAGGCCGGGCATGACCCGGAAAAGTGTGTCCGGCCGGAGTTAAGCGAGCGTGGTGGGTAAATTGGTGCACCCCTGCAGGGAAGAAAACTTCTATCGATAGCCTGTCCTACGGTAACGGACACTCGGAGTTGTATTCCGATCGATACAGCTAGAAGATGAGATGAGACCTGGATATGAGGCTCTGGGATTGCTTCTCGCAGGGAGTCGAGAAGGGATCTCAGGACGAGGTTGATGACTGTATGGCTCTGGGATTGCTTTCTCGCAGGGAGTCGAGAAAGGATCTCTGGGTGAGGTTGATATCATTACTGCTACATTATATGGTACTGTCTACACTCTTCTAATGCTGCAAGACCTCTGAAGATGCTAGTCTTCGATAGGACTAGGCCTCCTCTCTATTCTGGCATTTCTGCAACCCAGTTCACATATACAACCTCTCTTTGAAAATGTTGCATATGTAGTGTAGATCCTTGCTTGCTGAGTACTTCTGAGTACTCACGGTTGCTTTGTTTTCCTTTTCTCCCCATATCAGTTTGTCGTGACCAAGATGACGGAGCCCCTGAGATAGCTGTCCCCGCCGACGATCGCTACTACCACCCAGAGGATGGATACTACTATGAGTTGACTGACGACCAGGAGTAGGTTCGGAGGGTCCTAGGCAGGAGGCCTGCGCCTTTCGATCATTGTGTTTTATTTTGCCCCGCCTTTCTAAAGGCCTTTCTGTTTCTCTTTTAATATCTGTACTCAGATATCTGATGCTTCTGCTAATGCTTGTATGCCATCGAGCTATGTATTCGAGCCCTCGAGGCCCTGGCTTGTAATATAAAGCTTGTATGACTTTATTTATGTTTTAGAGTTGTGTTGTGATATCTTCCCGTGAGTCCTTAGGCTTGATCGTGTGCATTAGCATGTATGATTAGTGCACGATTGAGCCCGGGGCGTCACAAGTTGGTATCAGAGCCGACTGCCTGTAGGAACCCCCTTGCCAACTCCTTGGCCGAAGTTGATTGTAGTGGTTCAAAACTGTTTTACTAACTTGGCTGTGTGGCTTACGGGCCCATGTCGCCAATTGGGTGGTATTAGGATCTTTTACTCCTCGACCTATACTCTGGGACTCTGATCTCTCTTCTATTCGGGTTAAATGATTTTACTAAAATCTGACACTAGGTTCTCGTAACTACTTCCTCCCGGAGAGCCCCTCATTACAGATGGTCGCAGGCTACACCAGAAGATCCCGAAGTTACTCTCTGATGTTCTCTCGAGACTTTGTACCCGTTGCTTTTGTAATTCCCTACCACCGAAATATCCCTATGGATAAATACTTACACCTGTCGTTCTTGTTTTTGTTCCCAGGTGATCTTGTTACTACAAGATACCCCGAAATTCTCTCTATTGTTCCGGGAATACCTTATGCCTACTGCTTTGCAGTTCTTTGCCACATGAATACCCCTACGGATAATTCCTCGCACTTGCCGAGTATCCGCTCATCCCTAATTGTTCATATGTTTCACGAAAGTCCTCGAAATACCATTCGGTTTTATGAAAATCCTCAACAGCTTATTGCTCCTGAATTCCTTGCCTGCCTGCATTATGGTTAAATCCATATGGCTAGCAATATCCATTAAAATCCTTCTCATTATCCTTTTGAGTCCATTTATTCGATATGTTTGTGAATGGTCGCAATCGTCAGTTGAAACAAAAATCCATCCTTCTAGCTCAGGCGTCATTTTAAACATGAACTGGATCTCGACTAGTCAAGTTGTCATCGATGGTACCCCTAAGCCTACTCAATTTATCCATCCTTGATCAGAGCGTTTGCTCCTGATCCCTTGAATTAAAATCAAAATTCCTTTGTTATTTAAACATCGAATTATTCAGATGTTCTATAAACCGATGCATTTGCATTCTTTCTTCCTCTGATTGAGTACCGATACTCACATTAGCTGCGTTGTGGATCACCATATCCACTATTGGATTATTATCCGACAATGTCCTTCATATTTAATCACCTTGTGAGTTCTTTCTCCGATACATAATGCCTTTGCTAAATTGTATCCTCTCCTTGTGTCAACCATGCTCTGCTTTCGAGCTGGTGATAATTACTCACGAAGCTTGTGGTCAATAGTTTCATTCTAAGTCTTTTGGATATTGAATCCCCATTCGAACATTGATCGTGCTACTTGGCCCATATTTCGGGTGCACCTTTCAACCAATGTTTAATTGTGTATTTTTTCCCTCGAGCATACATCATTATATCATTTGATCTGTCAAATGTTATCTCCTTGTTCACATAATTGTGGAAATCCATCTTCTTGGAAATCTCGATGAATTGTTGCTGAGTCCATCAGCCACCTCCTCATCCTCTCCTTGGTTTAATGATGAACTATTGTTTCGGAACTCGCTTCCATAGTTCATTTCCCGAGAATCTTACAGTGTCATCTCATCAAGTTGTGTTGCACCTTTTCTTCTCAGACGTCCTGCGTTTGAGGTACCCTGACACCAACCAGATCTGGATCTCGGTCAGATATGATGGTTGGAACATATTTCCAAAGAGTTATAATGTAGGTCTTTATACGACCCGATAAGGTGATGTCATGCCTAGCACATCTGGCCGGAGGATCTATTGTTATAGTTTCCTTTTTCGCAAGGTTAGCCGTTCTTCCATGAGGAAATTGTAAGACTTATTCTACAAGTTGTTCCTGATGGATCCTTCGTGTATCCAAAGTCCGACCTTGCTTGAAGACCATATCAATGCTATATCGAAGCATGTCTATGGTACTCCGATTTTCAATAAGAGCATTTGGAGCACAATGCTAAAATTTCTTGTCCATTATCCAAACACCGTTGTATGGGTAATGTCATGAAATTCCTCTCCCCTTACCTAAATGGTTTTCTACTTTCTATCTTGTCATGGATATCATGCTCTATTTGTCCTTGGGGAGGATATACCTCTGAAATATGTGTTTAAACACATTTTCCTTTCCATTGTTCTGTTTAATTTGATGATCACATTTTCCTTTCCATTGTTTTGTTTAACCTTTCTTGTAACCTAACTTAGCTGAGCAAAGATAATTCCTTGCTTAGTTGAGCACCTCGTTGTACCACTCTGTCAATACAGACCCTGTTACTTTTGTTGATGACCTTCCTGTGACCACTGATGGACGAGAACTTTGCCTATTGGTTCGCCTCATTCAACGAGCAGGAAAATGGTTCTCTTCGCCCCTCGCCCTTGGTACCGATGTTGTTGCCGACATAAGTGACAGTCTATTCTCTGACATGCCTTGCTATCATGACCGTGCATGATGAAAGTGCCCTTCCTACTTGTAACCCACATGGTGTGCCGATAACCCACAGTTCCACAGGATCGAAACCTGACTCTCCAGTACACCCCTATTTCTAAAGTTATTCCTCACGTGTGGCTTCGTAAGTACTTCCTGAGCCACCTCCTGAAAGATCATCAATTCTGGTATCAAACACAATGCTTACTCCCATTGCTCTGAACCCCTTTCACACTCTGTTTCAGGCAATAAACGATTGCCTATCCGCTCGAAACTTCTTATTGGTACCTTCTTACCTTGTTCTCAAAATTTTCTTAAGTTTCAATTCGAGAGTTACTTTCCGCCACCTTCCCCGATGTTATCTACCAGATAGACAACCTTTGTCGGGGGTTGGATGCGACATATGCCAAAGGATGGCTTATCATGGTGGGAGCTAGTAGAACGTCGCCGGTGCCTGGAAGCGGGATGAGGCATAGACACGAACGCCGGCGTACTTTACCAAGGTTCGGGGCTCTCCTAGGAGATAACACCCCGAGTCCTACTCTGCGGGGTCGCCGCATGATCACTAAGGCACTTGTGAGTACAAGGTGCTCCTTGAGCTGTATGCCAGAGGTAGAAGAGAGCAGGGCCGACTCTCCCCTCACTCTGGATGAGTCTAGGCTTTACAGGTTTGAACCCTTTGCATGGGTGCCCTGGGGGGTTTATATAGGCCTACCCCCCAGGGGTACAATAGTCATCTGGCCGGGTGTAGGGTCTGGCGATCAGCGTCCCTGGCCGCCGGCTTCTCTGTCAGCCGCCGGGGCCCGCCGCCTGGCGGGCCCCACCGACTGGTCTGGCTCGGAGTCGACAGGCCACTCCTGCCACTTGCGGGTCTCATCAGCTGCTTGTTGCTGTAGCCATAATGCAGATGACGCGTGCTTGGTTGGGGGGGGGGGGGGCGTGGCTATATTCCCGCCGTCGGGTGGGAAATCACTGTAGCCACATCGTGTCTTTTCTTGTTTAATGGCGCGTGGACTTCGAGGGAGGAGGGGCCGCTTGCTAGAGGCCGGCCTCCCACCAGTCCGACTGGTCAGGCTCTGCCGCCTTCTAGTCTCTCGCTGCCTGGTAGGGCCTGCCGCCTGCAGGCCGTACCGACAGGCCGTCGTGGGAACAGGGCTTCGCTTGGTAGGAGTGACGTCAAGGGTGGGGTGGCCACAGTGCCACGTCGTGGGGAGATCTCTGCCTGTACGGAGCACTGTGGCCGCGCCGTGCCCTGGATATGGGGGAATGGGCTATACTGTAGCCACATCCTATCTTGTCTTCTTAATGGGGGCGTAAACTTTGAGGGCGTCATGGGCCGCCTGTTTCTAGGAGCCGGCCTCTCTGGAGGCCGCCTGCTAGGAGTCGGCCCGTCTTGGGGCCGTCTTTCGGTGCTTGGCCGTCCTCTGGCATCCGGCCTCGTGAGCCAGCCGGCCACCAGAAGGCGGCGCTTTATCCTTGATGCTTGAGGGGCACAGCCCGCCCAATGTCTTGAAATGCTCAGGGACCCGGGTTAGGCTACCCGTGGCCCATTACTCTGACAATAGTCCCCGAAGCTGGTGAGGCGTCGCGGCCGATAAATCGAGAGGCCTCAGCAGCTTCCTTCCCCGAATGCCCTTGCCGAATGCCTCGTCTGCCTCCTGATGTGCCGCCTGCTGGGGGTCGGTCGCGACCAGGCGGCCTCATCTGATAACTTCGAAATGCTGAGGCGGGGACCAGGTGGCGGGCCGGTCGAGCCTCTGGGCGCGCCGCCCACAGCAAGCACGCCACGCGGCGCCAGCTAGCCGGGCCAGCCCGCCAATCATGCGCGTGATGGGACGTGGCAGCAGGCCAGGCCCACCACTACAGGGCCTCGGCGCGCGGGCGGATCTGCTGCGGCCGAGGTAGACGGTCGTGATTTCGTGCGGGGTTACTGCGCGCAGTAACCCGCGCGATAACCGCGGGGCCGTGGGGTCGTGGGCGCATTTAATCCCACGATTCCACGCCCCGCCCCCTCGGCTTCGTAGCCTAGGGGCTATAAGTAGGGGGAGGAGGGGGAGCGGCGGAACACTCGCGCCCTCCTCTCCCTTCGCCATTTTCGTTCTTCTCCTTTCCTTGCTGCCGCCGCACCTCCGCGCTCCGCCGAGGCGCCGCCGCAGCTTGCCGCCGTCGGTCCCCTTCGCCCCAAGCCTCTTGCTCCGCCGCGGCCCTCGCCTCCGCTGCAGCGCCATTTCTTCGTCTAGCTCGGTCCCCCATGGCGCGCGAGAGGGGAGGGGACTGGGATGGCTCGGTCGTGCTCGAGGACCACCTTGCCTTCCTTCGTGCCACACGGCGGCTGCCCGGCGCGGGCTTCATCATGGTGCGCGTGCCGCCGGAGAGGGAGATTTCGCCGGCGCCGCAAGGAGGCGAGCGGGTCATCTTCCGCTCGCACTTCCTCCGCGGCTTCGGCCTGCCGGCGAGTGGATTCCTCCGTTCCTTCCTCGACTTCTACCATCTTCAGCCGCATGATCTGACGCCCAACACCGTGACGCTGCTGTCCGCCTTCGTCACGTTGTGCGAGGGCTATCTTGGCATCCTCCCCACCATCGAGTTGTGGGGAGCCTTCTTCTATACCAAACTGGGCACCTCCGCCAGGGAGAAGGCGGCCCAGTGCGGTGCCTTCGTCGCGGTGCGCCGTCCATCGGGGGAGAATGCCTTCCCCACCATCAAGCTGTCACAGTCGGTCAAACTGTGGCAGAAATCATATTTTTACGTGGAGAACGTCGACCCGGCAATTGACTTCATCAACTTACCGCCCTATGAAGCCGGCCCTCCGGCCGAGCCTCGGGCCAACTGGGGCTACAAGCCGAGACGCTTGTCGGCCAACGCCACCGCCGCCATCAACCGGCTCCGAGTGCTGACGGGCGTGGAAGTCCTCAAGGCATCTGACCTGCTGGTCGCCTTTGTCGAGCGCCGGGTTCTCCCGCTCCAAGGCCGGCCTCATCTGTTCTGTCGGATGAGCGGGCACCGCGACCCGAGCCGGATGTGCACGAGGGACATGCCGGCTGCCAAAGTTGCCCGTATGGTGAACGAGATCTCCGACCTCAAGCTGTCGGAAGGGTCCTGGCGGTTCGGCAAGCGGCCATACTCCCGCACCGACCCGCCGCCTGCTCTGGCGGCGACCGCCGTGGTGGGGCCGGGTGAAGGCTATCAGCTGGACCGGGAAGTGAGCAACATGGACGACCCTGACTTGGGGGCGACCGCCCTTCAAGACGGCGCCGCGGGCGGCGGCGACATAGCAGGCGGCCCCGAAGAAGGAGGCGGCCTTGAGACTTTGCCCGACGATGATGACGAGGAAGACGAACTGCGCCATGCACGAGGTGCTGACAGGGCGGACGTGGGCCCTTCTGCCGGGCCGGCCGTTCGAGGCGGTACGCGCAAGCGCAAACAAGGCGCCGTCTTGTTCGGTAGCGTGCCAAAGAAGGCCAAGAACCCGGCCGCGGCGACTAGCGGAAGGAGGCCGCCGTAAAGGCGACCAAGTTCCAGAAGCTTCCGAAGGTGCCTCCTATGGTGTCGGGGTAATTGTCTTTTCCTTGTGCCTTCTTTTCTTGTTGGTTCCGTCTGAGCTTCTTTGCTTTATTTTCCTTGACTTAGGGCTCCGCTCTCCCTTGAGAGGTCGGCCGCCGCCTCCATCATCGGGTCGGTGGAGACCTCTACCACCACCCGGCGAATCGACCCAGCAGCTGACCTCCGGGAGGCGCGGGAACGAAACGCGCGGGAGGCGCGCGAGGAGCAGGAAGCCGCCCGCATGGAGAGGGCGGAGGCGGACAGGGCGGAAGCCGCCGCGTTGAAGAGGTTGGCGGAGGCTGAAGCCGACGCCGCGGAGAAGAGGCTGGGTGAAGGAGCCGCGCGCTGTCAGGCGCCGCTGCTCGTCACTCCCTTGAGCTTCGCGCCGCCACCACCAGAGTTTACGGCGCCGACTGGGGGAGCCGGCGTCGAACAGCCGGTCATGGGGAGAGACGGCGGCGATGTCGTCATGCCGGAGGTAGTCGTGCCTCCGTCGCCGCCGTCTGGAGGAGCGCGGGACAGACAGCCGGCTGCCCCGCCGGTGCCGCCAGCCGGAAACGAGGTAGTGACGGGCCCAATTCCTGAGGCCCGCACACCATCGCGCCGCCGAGGCGCGAAGGCGGCTTCGGCGCCGCGACCGCTAGAAGCCGACGCTGCGAGCTCGTCCGTCCCAGATGCCGAAGCCACCAGCCCCGCGCCCGCCGAGTGGGTGCGTGGAGGCGGGACCGGCGCCTTAAACCAGGCGATACTAGACGTCCAGGCCAAACTCCGAGCTAAGGCCACCGCTCTTCGACAGTGCAACAGTGCGTTCTTGGATTCGCGAGCGGCCATTCGGGTATGTCCTTTATTTCTTCGTCTTTGATTCTTGTATTCTCTCTGTGGGGGCGCGCCAGCGCACCCACTGGGTGTAGCCCCCGAGTTTCCGGCCGGCTGCTGAGCAGGCGGCTCGGAACTTTAATTGGCAAGCTCCGAGTGCTAACTTTATCTGCTATCTTTATTATAGGACTATCATAACCTTCGCACGATCACCTTGAACTCCAACGTCCGAGAGCTGGAGCGGTGGACCGCCGACTTGTCGGAAGCCGGAGTAAGTCTTCGTTTTCTTTCTCTGCGGGGGCGCGCCAGCGCACCCGCGGGCTGTAGCCCCCGAGATTCGGGCCGACTGCTGAGCAGTCGGGCCGGATCTTCTTGGCAGCCGTACCTCTTTTTTGTTGATGGTTGATATTTTTTCCTTCCTCTGCTCTTGCAGAGGCCAACGCTACTTTGCAGCAGCAGCTGGGTGAGGCCAACACCGCATTGCGCGCCAAGGAGGCAGAGTGCAACGAGCTGGCCCAAGAGCGTGACCGACTGGCCAAGCAACTGACGGAGCAGGCGGAGCTTCTCCAGAAGGCCCAGAAGGAGGCGGAGGTAAAAGAGTCCAGTCTCCTCGCCGAGTTCGAGACCGAACGCTCTGCCTGGGCTGACAGGGAGGCGCTGCTGAAATCCGGTTTCGGCAGGATTGAAGACATAGTTGATGGTAAGCTTTCTTCTTTTTCTTTCTTTGAACCGCCGGTTGCCGACCGAGCCGGTGTCTAGCTTCTGACTTCTGATTTCTTTGCTTTCTTCCTGAGCAGACTTCTTTCCTGGCCACTCTGACGCCGCCAACCAGGCTATTGAGGCTTATCATAGAGAACGGAGAGCGAAAGGCGTGCAGATCACTGCCAACGCCCCCCGGACTCTTAGCGAACAGCTCCTCAACATCCAGGCCCGCCTCCGGTCGGCTCATCGGATGCTGCGCCGTCTTCAACGTGTCGGGGCCCAAGCGATCTCCGCCCTTTGGCCGGACATGCCGGCTCCGCGCACTCCCAGTCGGACTGCCGACTGGCTGGAGGTGGCGGCCGGCCGACTTGAGGCTTGGAAGTTTTCCTCAGCCCGGGCTAGCGCGTGCCGGGCCTTGGAATTCGTCAAGACGTGGTACCCTGGGCTAAGTCTAGCCCAGTTGACCACGTTTCGGCAGGAGGCCCAAGAGGAGCTGGTGGCGGTGGAGCGCGATCTTGTCAGACGGGCAGCAGCGATCGCCGAGTACACCAACACCAACATCTTTGTTCCCGAGCTGGCTGAGGACGGTGCCGAGGCGCCGCCAGAGTGGTTCGGGCTGAACCCGGAGGACAACGAAGACTCGGCCGAGATGATCGACTCCAGCGACGAGGGGGAAGGCGAGGACGACGTGGAGAGCGAAGAAGATATGCCGGAGGTCGGGGCGGACGACCAGTCTCCGCTTGATCGTGCATCAAACAACGAGCCGTGCTCGAGTGCGCCGGCTGCTGCTGGAGGCGACCAAGCGGAGACTGACCAGCCGTCTACTCCACCAATCGGCACTACCGACTCCGCCAACCAGTCGGACCCCTCTATTGCTCCCTAGGCCGCCGACTTTTATTTTTCCTGTTTTATCAGTCTCGACAAACTTTGTTAAATTCACACAATTCCACCCACGGGGTGTATTTCAAACTCTGTTGAATGCTGGCTAAGGGCCTATTGACATGCAGATATTCTTCTACATAAGTTGCGCTCTTGCCGAGCTCTAACTTTCCTTGCTTTCTGCTCCTTGGCTTTTTTCCTTTGCCGCCCTCCCTTGGCTGCTGTCTTGCCAGCCAAACAGCCGCTCTGCGGACTGCGGCTGGGTCAAGTACTTAGCTACCTTCGGGAGAGCAAGTACTTAGCCGACTAGAGCATTAGTAAGATAAGTAGAAGCCGGCCGCACGGCTGCTCCGCAGCTGGTCAATGAGGCGGAAGCCGGCCTGAACTATGTGCATGCTTTGGGTCCTTAGCCATTTTTCATGCGGACACCTTTTCTGCCTTTAACCCCTGCCCACCGGACAGTCGCTCTACGAACTGCGGCTTTGGCAGGAGAAAGTTAGGGCGCCAACGTATTACTTGTCCGGCTGCAGGAAGCACCACATAGTACAAGGCGGCGAGCCCCCTGGGCCGACTGGTCGAACCCGATGCCAGGCAGAATAATGAAATGACACATTTATAGGCGTAATACTTATTACGCAGATAAAAGAGGGTAGCCCCCGAGTTCTTCTCTGGGAACCCGGAGTCTTCGTACTTAATACAAAGGGTAGCGTGATACATACTGCATTAACTGTAAAATCTTCGTAGGAGGTTTGCGTTCCACGGCCGCTCTGTCTCCTTGCCAGAGTCGTCTCTCTTGCGTGCTCTGGGCTTTTGAGCATCGATCAGGTAGTAGGAGTTGTTGCCCAAAACTTTGCTGATGATGAAGGGGCCTTCCCAAGGTGCCGAGAGCTTGTGCTGGCCGGCTGTTCACTGGATCAGCCGGAGCACAAGGTCTCCCTCTTGGAAAGATCTTGGCTTGACCTTCCGATTGTAGTATCGGCGTAGACTCTGCTGGTAGATGGCGGACCGGTTGAGTGCCAACAGCCGGCCCTCTTCCAGCAGATTGACGCCGTCTTCTCGTGCTTCTTTTGCCTCCTCCTCAGTGTACATGGTGACTCGAGGGGAGTCGAATTCTATGTCCGTCGGGATGACGGCTTTGGCACCGTAGACGAGGAAGAAGGGCGTGAAGCCGGTTGACTTGTTTGGAGTTGTATGCAGGCTCCAGAGGACGGCCGGCAGCTCATCGAGCCAACAGCCGGCTGAACGCTCCAGAGGCTCGATCAGTTGGGGTTTGATGCCGGACAAAATGAGGCCGTTTGCTCACTCCACCTGGCCGTTTGACAGCGGATGGGCAATGGACGCTAAGTCCATTCGGATGCCCTGCGTCGCACAAAAACGAGCCAAGGCGCCCTTGGCGAAGTTTGTGCCGTTGTCGGTGATGATGCTGTGTGGTATGCCATACCGGGTGGTGATGTCTGCGATGAAAGTCACCGCGGTCGGACCATTCAACTTCTTGATTGGTTTGGCTTCTATCCACTTGGTGAACTTGTCCACGGCGACAAGTAGATGAGTCATGCCGCCGCGCGCTGTCTTGAATGGTCCCACCATGTCCAGCCCCCAGACGGCAAAGGGCCAGGCAATGGGGATGGTCTTGACTGCAGAAGCCGGTAATGTGGCTTGGAGCGGAACTTCTGACACCCCTTACATTTCTGGACCAAATCTTTGGCGTCTTCTAGAGCAGTTGGCCAGAAGAAACCATGGCGGAAAGCTTTGGCAACAAGTGATCTTGAAGCCGCGTGGTGACCACACTCGCCTTGGTGGATATCTTTGAGGATTGCTTGGCCTTTCTCCGGCTCCATGCAGCGCTGGTACACGCCAGTGACACTACGCCTCACAAGTTCTCTGTTAACAATGGTGTATGCTCCTCCCCGACGTTGCACTTGTCGGGCCGAGATTTCATTAGTCGGCAGCTCCTTGTTCACCAGAAAGTTGAGGACAGGCTGTGCCCATGAAGGTGCTGCTATTTCTTCGACTGCCAGAACTGCTATTTGCACGAGGGCGGTTGGGAGGGGAGGTGGTTGGGTGGAGCCAACGGCGTCTTGCTGTGTTGTTGAAGTCCCCGGGCCGACTGATGCGGCCCCCGGGCCGGGTTGTGGAGTCCCCGGGCCAGGTGCGACTGCCGCAGTCCCCGGGCTGCTTGGTGAAGTCCCCGAGACGGCTGCCGCAGCCCCCGGGCCGGGTTGTGGAGTCCACGGGCCGGGTGCGACTGCTGCAGTCCCCAGGCCGCTTGGTGAAGTCCCCGAGACGGCTGCCTCGGGGGGAGCCGGCACGAAGATGGAGTCTGATTCTTGTGACGGCCTGATAGACGGCTTGAGGAGGCATTGCAGGGCGATGCCGGCTGGTACTGCTTGCCGGGTGGAGCCAATCCGTGCCAAGGCATCAGCTTGCTCATTGTCATTTCTCGGCACATGGAGGAACTCGCACCCTTCGAAGTATCCACTGAGTTGCTGGGCGAGGAAGCGTTGCTTGCCATGTTCGCATCCTTGGCGTCCCAGTCGCCTGACGACTGCTGGACCAACAAGTCGGAGTCACCGTAGCACAGGATCCGGCGAATGCCGAGTTCCTTGGCAAACCGGAGCCCGTGTAAGAGTGCTTCGTACTCGGCCACGTTGTTGGAGGCGGCAAAGTGGATTTGCAGCGCGTATTTGAGCTTGTCGCCTTTGGGAGAGGTGAGGACGATGCCGGCTCCCAGACCGGTGCGCATCTTCGAGCCATCGAAGTGCATCCGCCAATGAGTGGAGTCTGGAGCTGGCGGCGGGTATTGGGTCTCGGCCCAGTCGACGAGGAAGTCGGCCAGCGCCTGGGTTTTGATGGCGGTGCGAGGTTGGTAGAAGATGGTGTAGGGGGCCAGCTTGATGGCCCACTTGGCCACTCGGCCTGATGCATCTCTGCTGCCTATGATCTCCGCAAGTGGGGCGGTGCAAACAACCGTGATTGGATGCTCTTGGAAGTATGGCTTCAGCTTCTTGGCGGCGAAATGCACACCATAACACAACTTTTGATAGTGGGGGTAGTTCTGCTTGGAGGCTGACAACACCTCGCTCAAGTAGTACACCGGTCTTTGGACCGGCTGTGCCTTGCCGTCTTCTTTGCGTTCCACAACTATGACTGTGCTGACCACCCGGCTGGTGGCGGCGATGTAGAGAAGCATCGGCTCCTTAGCAGTCGGAGCCGCTAGGACAGGCGTAGTGGTCAACACCTTTTTGAGCAAGAGAAAAGCTTCATCCGCCTTGTTATTCCACTCGAAAAAAGTGGTTTTCTTCATAAGCTGGTACAGAGGAAGAGCCTTCTCGCCCAGCCGACTGATGAAACGGCTGATGGATGCCAAGCAGCCGGTGTATTTTTGCACATCCAGCAGTCGGGTGGGCACCTCCATCCTCTCGATGGCCTTGATCTTCACAGGATTGCACTCTATGACGCGCTCTGAGACCAGGAAACCAAGAAGCTGGCCGGCTGGTACTCCAAAGACACATTTCTCCGGGTTGAGTTTGATTTGAAAACGACGCAAGTTTTCAAAGGTTTCCATAAGGTCCTCTAGCAGGGTGCCACGCTTCTCCGTCTTCACCATGATATCGTCCACATAGACATGGGCATTCTTGACGAGTGCTTGAGGAGACACTTCTGCATGCAACGCTGAAACGTGGCACCGGCATTCCTCAGGCCGAACATCATGGTCAGGTAGGAGAAGGCTCCGAATGGTGTGATGAAGGCGGTCTTCAGCCTGTCGGCTGGATTCAGTTTGATCTGGTGGTACCCTGAGTATGCATCCAAAAAACTCAACAGCTCGCATCCGGCTGTGGAGTCTATCACTTGGTCAATTCTTGGCAAAGCAAATGGATCTTTGGGGCAAGCTTTGTTGAGGCTGGTAAAATCAATACACATGCGCCACTTCTTATTCTTTTTCAGCACAAGGACTGGGTTGGCTAACCACTCTGGGAAGAATACTTCCATAATGAAGCCCGCTGCTAGAAGCCGGGCTATTTCTTCTCCAATGACTCTTCTCTTTTCTTCCAACAGGCGGCGCAAGGGCTGCCTGACTGGCTTGACACCAGATCGGACATGTAGCTTGTGCTCGGCGAAATCCGTCGGAACACCCGGCATGTCTTTAGGAGACCATGCAAAGATGTCCCGATTCTCACGGAGGAAATCGGCGAGCTCGCTTTCCTATTTGCTGTCGAGGTTTGCACCAATGATAGCGTGCCTCTCTGGGTGCTCCGGGTCCAGGGGTATCTTCTTTGTTTCTTTCGACGGCTTGAATGAGCCCTCAGCTTCTGGCTCCTTAGGTTCTGGCGGTATTTCCGGCTGCTTGCCTGCCATTGCCACAACTCGGTCAAGGAGCCTCCTCTCAGCAGCAATCACGAGGGACTCGGCCAGCCGACTACTGGCAGCGGCACAAGCGACAGACTTCTGGTAGTCACCAGCCACGGTGATGATGCCCTTGGCGCTCGGCATGTTCATCTTGAGATAGGCGTAGTGGGGGACCGCCATGAACTTGGCCAGGGCGGGCCGGCCAAGCAGCGCGTGGTAGGGGCTTTCAAGATCAACCACCTCGAACCAGATTGGCTCTCGGCGGAAGTGATCCTTCTCTCCGAAATGGACATCTATCTTGATCTTGCCGATCGGCGAGCAGGACAGGCCAGGCACAATGCCATGGAAGACAGTCCGGCTGGGCTGGAGTTGTTTCTCTTTGATGTCCAACTTCTCCATGGTGTCACGGTAGAGGACGTTGATGCTGCTGCCGCCATCTATCAGAACTCGGGAGAAACGAGCAGCCCGCCTCTCCGTAGCGAAGGTGGTATCCAGCACTAGGGCATAAGAACCCGGAGCAGGCATCACCTCCGGGTGGTCAGATCGGCTCCAACTGATCGGCCTCTCCGACCAATGCATGAATTTCGGGGCTTTAGAAGCGACAACGTTCACTTCCCGGCGCTGTTAACGCTGGCTGCGCCTGTCGTCAGTCACGCTGGTGAAGACGACATAAGCTCCGTGCTCTTCAGGGAACTCGTCCTGGATCGCTTCGACTGGCCGAACCACCGGCTGCTGGGGCGACGGAGGCGGCGGGCCAGCAGGCGGAGGAGGCAGGAGCCCGTCGCCCTTGGCGATCCTGGTGAGCCAGTGGCACTTCCGAGTGGCGTGGTTGGACGGCTTCGCGCCGCTGTGAAACTTGCAGGGTGCATCGAGAGTCTGCTCGTATGAGAAAGCGGGCAACCAATTGGGCTTGCCGCCCTTCTGATGCTTGGGAGGAGGCTGTCCTTTCGGCTGCTGGTCTTCGACTGTCGCCACCTGCCGGCTTGTAGAAGCCGGTTGTGGCGCCTTGCGCTTGTTGTCGTTTTGCTGCTGCCGCCGACTGGCATCACCAGCCGGGGCCCAAGGAGCTTGAGGAGCCACTTTGCCGGATGCATCAACTTGAATCTCCGCCTTCATGGAGGAGTCGGCCGTGGCGTATTTGTCCGCTATGATCAGCAACTCGTCTAGGGTGGCCGGCTCGTCGCAGAGGAGTTTGTGCTTGAGCAGAGTGCCTTCTCTGCACCCGGCTGTGAAATACTCAATGGCCTGCACCTCGTGCACGCCCTCGCAGGAGTTGCGCAGCTCGGCCCAGCGCGTGAGGTAGTCGCGAGTCGACTCGTCGGGGCCTTGGACGCACAAGGAGAGCTGGCGAGGCATGGGTGGCCGCTTGTACGTGCTGGTGAAGTTGCGATTGAAGGCTTTGGTGAAATCAACCCAGCTGTTGATGCTGCGGGGCTTCAGGCTGTTCAGCCATGTCCGGGCGGTGCCTTGGAGCATGAGCGGAACATACTTCACGGCAACGCGCTTGTTGCCGTTCGCGATGCTGACGGCCGTGGAGTAGTCAACCAGCCAGTCTTCCGGCTTCATGGAGCCGGTGTATTTGGGCGTATCTCTTGGGAGGGTGAACCCTTTGGGGAAGGGCTCATCACGGATGCGGGGGCCAAAGCAAGGCGGACCCAATGCGTCTTCTTCTTCTAGCGCCAGGGACCGGTTGAGGCGGTCGATCCGGTGGCGGGCATCGTTCTCCCTGACTCCTTCTCAGCGGCTGAGGCGGTCGCCGAGTGTCGGGTGGTCAACAGGCGGCGGGGAAACGCGTCTCTCCCGGCACGGGGGAGGCGGACGACCGTCCCGCCGTTCCACTGCTCGTGGGCGGCCGTCTTGGTCACGCTCGATGGAGATGCGTGTGCGGCTGCGGCTTGCAACTGGCTCTGGGCCTCTTCCGTCGGGGGCGCCGTCTGTTGGCGTCCGGGAGGTCGCGCCGTGCTCTCGGCGAGGGGGAAGGTTCCTGGCCTGTAAGCCGGGTTCCATCATGCGGCGGCCGGCTTCCTGCTGCTCGGCGGCCGCGTCGATGAGCTGTTGGACGCGCTCCATCATGCAGCGACGCTCGTCGCCCTCCAGGCGGTCCAGTTCTTCCGCCGCCGCCTAGGCGGCGCGCAAGTTCTCCATCGGCGTGGCGTAGACTGGTCGGTCGGCCCCCAACACGCTGGCGATGGCTGTGCCACGTTGTCGGACCGTGCCCGCGCGGCTGGGCTTGCCAGCAGCCGGCGTGCCGCAGACGGCATGGTCGATCTCGCGGTGGTAAGCCTCGGTGAGGCGTCTCATGGCCGCCAACTTTTTGGCGCTGTTGAGAAGCGCGACACGGCATGCGTCCAGCGTTTCACCGTTCGCACCGGGTGCTATGGGCGCGGACAGGTCCCGCATTACCGCCTGCAGTGGATCCTGGCCACCTCCGCCAGAGTGCTCGCCATGCTCGATGACAAGCACCTCCGTGACGGTGCCTCCGCCACTGTTCGCGCGAGGGAGCTGTTCGTCGTAGACCACCACGCTAGTGGGGAATGTGTCGAGCGACGCCGTGTCGGAATCGACAAGCATTGGGTCGGTGGAGCCAACTGACTCCAAGTCTGCAGTAGGCTCGCTGCCGACATGGAGCCGGTCGAGGAGGCCGACGAGGCGGCTCTCGGGGTCATCTGTGCCCACATCAGATACGGGCTTGTCGGGAAGGCGAATCTCGCCAACAAGATCGGCGAGGCGACTTGCCGCGCAGACGGCCTCCACGCCGTGCAGCGCGTCGGCGCAGGCACCGTCCGGCGTGCCGGGCTGTCTGTGCTCGTCAGGAAGGAACAAGGTTCCCATCTAGAACAGGTTTCCAGACGGCGGTGCACCTGGCCCCACAGTGGGCGCCAAATGTCGGGGGTTGGATGCGACATATGCCAAAGGATGGCTTATCATGGTGGGAGCTAGTAGAACGTCGCCGGTGCCTGGAAGCGGGATGAGGCGTAGACACGAACGCCGGCGTACTTTACCCAGGTTCGGGGCTCTCCTAGGAGATAACACCCCTAGTCCTGCTCTGCGGGGTCGCCGCATGATCACTAAGGCACTTGTGAGTACAAGGTGCTCCTTGAGCTGTATACCAGAGGTAGAAGAGAGCAGGGCCGACTCTCCACTCACTCTGGATGAGTCTAGGCTTTACAAGTTTGAACCCTTTGCATGGGTGCCCTGGGGGTTTATATAGGCCTACCCCCCCAGGGGTACAATAGTCATCTGGCCGGGTGTAGGGTCTGGCGGTCAGCGTCCCTGGCCGCCGGCTTCTCTGTCAGCCGCCGGGGCCCGCCGCCTGGCGGGCCCCGCCGACTGGTCTGGCTCGGAGTCGACAGGCCACTCCCGCCACTTGCGGGTCTCATCAGCTGCTTGTTGCTGTAGCCGTAATGCAGATGACGCGTACTTGGTCGGGGGGGGGGGGCGTGGCTACAGTCCCGCCGTCGGGTGGGAAATCACTGTAGCCACATCGTGTCTTTTCTGGTTTAATGGCGCGTGGACTTCGAGGGAGGAGGGGCCGCTTGCTAGAGGCCGGCCTCCCACCGGTCCGACTGGTCAGGCTCTGCCGCCTTCCAGTCTCTCGCTGCCTGGTAGGGCCTGCCGCCCGCAGGCCGTACCGACAGGCTGTCGTGGGAACAGGGCTTCGCCTGGTAGGAGTGACGCCAAGGGTGGGGTGGCCACATTGCCACGTCGTGGGGAGATCTCTGCCTATACGGAGCACTGTGGCTGCGCTGTGCCCTGGATATGGGGGAATGGGCTATACTGTAGCCACATCCTGTCTTGTCTTCTTAATGGGGCGTAGACTTTGAGGGCGTCGTGGGCCGCCTGTTTCTAGGAGCCGGCCTCTCTGGAGGCCGCCTGCTAGGAGTCGGCCCGTCTTGGGGCCGTCTTCCGGTGCTTGGCCGTCCTCTGGCATCCGGCCTCGTGAGCCAGCCGGCCACCAGAAGGCGGTGCTTTATCCTTGATGCTTGAGGGGCGCAGCCGGCCCAATGTCTTGAAAATTCTCAGGGACCCGGGTTAGGCTACCCGTGGCCCATTACTCCGATAACCTTGCAGAGGTCCGTTCTCCTAGAATACCCCCCTTATTCTTTCGTAAGTACGATGGAGTTCCCGAAGAAAGGACGAAAACTTCATCATGATGGCCTGAAGTAGAGAAATGAAGACATCAACGTAAAGGAGCAACTACTTCGAGAAGGGCAACCCAGAACAAAAGGATCCGTTAGAATTTCGTAACCAGAACTTTCCCCCTTACTCCCCCTCTTAAAATGTCGGGACGAGATTTCTTGTAGTGGAGGAGAATTGTGACGCCCGGTTAATTAAGCTACAATGAACCTCTGCTAATGATGCCATGTCACCTCGCTTACTGTTGATAAACACGCGTTGATTCCAAACCTATTCAAATTCAAATTCAAAATCAAGTCTAACGGTAAAGGTTTTCAAATATTAAAACTAAAATGTTCGGAGTGTGCCAAATAATGCATAGGTAATTATGGTGGAGGAACCACATTCCTATAAAATATTT
The DNA here is from genome assembly GCA_011799875.1 of Thinopyrum elongatum. Classification (NCBI taxonomy): domain Eukaryota; kingdom Viridiplantae; phylum Streptophyta; class Magnoliopsida; order Poales; family Poaceae; genus Thinopyrum; species Thinopyrum elongatum. The sequence continues at coordinate 135,171,924 of CM022303.1, forward strand.
AAATGCACCAAAATATTTAAAGTAGTGGCTATAACAATTAATTAAATGCCTATTATATTTTATAAAATACTAAACTAAGTTGTTTTGGGGTAAAACCTTTTGTGGCAGTGGGTTTTGTGGTATTACTAATTTAGGGATCATTTTAATATTAAGTAAAACTAAACTAAAAAGAAACTAAAATAAAAATAGGAAAAGAATAAATAAAAAGAGCAAGTATAAAAAAAAAGAGAAAACCCGGGCCAACCGGCCCAGCTGGTCACTTCAGCCGACCCAGCCGAGTCGGCCCAACTCCTCCCCCCTCTGGCCTCCTTATCCTTCCCCGCTTACCGAACCCTGGCCACTACCACCCCCACGTTCCCCCCACTCCCCCTTCTCTCCCGATCCCATCTGGATCGGGGCTCTAGAGCCCGACGACGCCACCGCGCCCCGGCGCCCGTTGACCCGCCTCACCGCTGCCGGACGTCCTCCCCGACCCCCTCCCCGCGGGTCTCCACCACGCCTCGCCGCCGCCGCCCGGAGCGCCTCCGCCTCGGCCACCCCGTCGCCATCACCTCGCCTCCTCATCTCCTCCCCATGCCGGCCTCCTCGAGCCTCGCCGCCAGAACACCTGCAACGGCCGTGAGCAGCCGTCCCTCCTCTGCCGCCCATTTTTTTTCCCGCTCGTCCTCCCCCGTCTGGCCACTGCGCCCCGACCGGGTCCGGCCTCGCCCCGCGCAAGCTCGTGCGCGGCCCTCGTGCGCCTCTGCTGCTTGCCGCGCCCGCTCGCGGCCGCGCAGCCCCGCTCGCGGTCGCCATGACGCCGTCCTCGCCCGCTCGCGCCCCACTTGGCCCCTGCGCCTCACCGCATCTCGCCCGTGGTCGCCGCGCCACTGCATCTCTGTGCCCGCCACCCGCTCGCACTGGCATCACTGCTCGCCGTGCTCCGCTGTGCCCCGCCGCTGCTCGACCCCCACCTGCGCTGCCCGCTGCACCTCGCTCGCCCCGCAGCCCAGCACCACCACCGCGCCTCCGGCTCCAGCCGTGGCCGCCGTTCCCCTGCCTGCTCGCCCGTCCCTGCCACGGGCGCAGCCCCGCGAGCGCCGGCCACCTCCCTTTTCGCCGGCCGCCCATGCCCGGGCTCTGTGGTCGTCGCGCCCGCGTGCGTCATGAGCCCAGCCTGGGGCCGGCTGGCTCACTGACCACAGGGGCCCAGCCCCTGGAGATAAACGAAGATGAAAATGAAAATAAAAATGTATTAAAAAATGATATTAAAAAAAAGATATTTACTAATTAATTAATGAATGAGTTAATTAACTTAATTAACTTACTTAGCAACCTATTTAACGGTTTATTTAGTTAATGGCTCTATGACAGTGGGGCCCCACCCCTAGTTAGTTTAAATTAAACACCCTATTAAAATATGTGACACTGACAGAAGGGCCCCATTGACCCTGTTGACTGGTCAACATTGACTCAGTCAACGCTGACTGTACTGCTGACTGGGCAGTGACTGGCCCCACATGTCAGTGACTGTGGCTGGATCTGCCCGGTGTAATAAAAGCAATTTACTGTTTAATTTGAATTAAATAAATTCCAGGATTTTTAGAAATTGAATAAAACTTAGAAAATTAATATAAAACAATTCGTAAGTCGGATGAAAATACTTTCTACATGAAAGTTGCTCAAAACGACGAGACGAATCCGAATACGCGGTCTGTTCGTCCGTCACACGTCCCTAACTATCCGAACATGGAACTTTCCTCTCCGGATCGTCTGTCCGATAAATCCAAAGACCCGGGAAATATCGTCAGATATTCTCCCACTCCGTCTGATACATGTAGTACTGCGTTAGACTACCCCTAGCACTGCGTATTGCCATGTCGTACATCATGTTGCTCATGTTTGCTGTATATTTATACTGTTTCTCCCCCTCTTATCTCTCGGTAGACCCTGACACCGACGTTGTCCCCGAGACTGATGCAGCTCCGGAGCCCGACGCCACCCTTGACGGCCCCTCTCTCTTGCCAGAGCAACCAGGCAAGCCCCCCCTTTCATCATCCCGATATCGCCCATTCTATTTCTCATGCTTGCATTAGAATTGCTGCTGCTGCTGCTTTACCTATTCTGATGCATAGCCTATTTATTGTAACCTGCTGTTGATAATTACCTGCATATCCTAAACTGCTTAGTATAGGCTGGGTAGAGACCTATCAGTGACCCCACATATCCCGACTGCCCCGCTGGATTATCAAGAAGACCCGATCAACGGGATTGAAGACCAGACCCCGGCACCGCACATCACCCCCCTTAGTTGTAACGACACTGCAACGTTAATATCGAGTGCCGAGGGTGATACCTCGTGTAGCACTTCTGATGTTAACTCTGTAGAGTAGCTATTCGGTTGTAGGCATCGAGGGTGATTCCTCCTTCACCACTTTCGATAACGACGCCGTTGTACAACACCTCAAGTGTGAACCCAGCGAGGGTGATTCCTCCTTCACCACTTCCGATAACGACGCCATCGTACAACACCTCAAGTGTGAACCCAGCGAGGGTGATTCCTCCGAGTTCACCTTGACGGATACATCGAGTAGGAATCCAACGAGGGTGATACCTCGGATTCCCCTGATGTTATGGACACACGGATACTTGGACTGTACTATTGTTACTTGGAAAGGCGGGTCTACCCTGAGGGGTACCCGTGTGTGATGTGAAGACGGGTTGCCTGTGTGGTGCCCGAGTGAGAATACGAGGCGTGGCCGGGCATTCTTGGCCCTTGCCGCAAGTCCTCGAGACGGGGCGACGGGGTGACATCTTTCGTGAGTCTCTGCTCGTTACCGCAAGCCCAAGGTACTAACGATTTGGATATTTGATCTGAGTGGTCCTCTGGCCCGATAGCACTAACCACCACGTGGGCATAGTATGGGCGTTCTGCATCATATGCATCAGCCGAAAGCTCTGACAGACGTCCAGTTCAGCAGTGCGGCATGGAGTGATTGGCGCCATTCACGACAGAGGTGGTGCTTGGATCTGAGCCATGTGCGCAACGACCCGGAGGGCGAGGGGCGATGGCCCAAGACTCCCTTGCGCTTAGGATGTAGACCGGCGGGGACCTCTCTGCTGAGCTCTAGGTAGGGCCGTGGTGTGTCGTTTAGCCGAGGCCGGGCATGACCCGGAAAAGTGTGTCCGGCCGGAGTTAAGCGAGCGTGGTGGGCAAGTTGGTGCACCCCTGCAGGGAAGAAAACTTCTATCGATAGCCTGTCCTACGGTAACGGACACTCGGAGTTGTGTCCCGATCGATACAGCTAGAAGATGAGATGAGACCTGGATATGAGGCTCTGGGATTGCTTCTCGCAGGGAGTCGAGAAGGGATCTCAGGACGAGGTTGATGACTGTATGGCTCTGGGATTGCTTTCTCGCAGGGAGTCGAGAAAGGATCTTTGGGTGAGGTTGATATCATTACTGCTACATTATATGGTACTGTCTACACTCTTCTAATGCTGCAAGACCTCTGAAGATGCTAGTCTTCGATAGGACTAGGCCTCCTCTCTATTCTGGCATTTCTGCAGCCCAGTCCACATATATAGCCTCTCTTTGAAAATGTTGCATATGTAGTGTAGATCCTTGCTTGCTGAGTACTTCTGAGTACTCACGGTTGCTTTGTTTTCCTTTTCTCCCTATATCAGTTTGTCGTGACCAAGATGACGGAGCCCCTGAGACAGCTGTCCCCGCCGACGATCGCTACTACCACCCAGAGGATGGATACCACTACGAGTTGACTGACGACCAGGAGTAGGTTCGGAGGGTCCCCGGCAGGAGGCCTGCTCCTTTCGATCGTAGTGTTTTATTTTGCCCCGCCTTTCTAAAGGCCTTTCTGTTTCTCTTTTAATATCTGTACTCAGATATCTGATGCTTCCGCTAACGCTTGTATGCCATCGAGCTATGTATTCGAGCTCTCGTGGCCCTGGCTTGTAATATAAAGCTTGTATGACTTTATTTATGTTTTAGAGTTGTGTTGTGATATCTTCCCGTGAGTCCTTAGGCTTGATCGTGTGCATTTGCGTGTATGATTAGTGCACGATTGAGCCGGGGGCGTCACACATGCCCTCGGAAGCAAAATCTCATTCACCTCTGTCGCTCATCCAAGGAGCAACGGGCAAGCTGAGAGGGCGAACGCTGAAGTGTTTAGAGGACTCAAGACAATAACATTTGATAAGCTGCTGGAGTGCGGCAGGCAATGGATCGACGAGCTGCCGGTGGTTCTATGGTCCCGTAGAACGACACCAAATCGAGCTACCGGGCAGACACCCTTCTCCCTAGTCTATGGGGCAGAAGCAGTTATCCCCACGGAACTCATTTACGGGTCACCTCGAGTGCTTGCCTATGATGAAGTGGCGCAAGAACAGCACCGGCGTGACGACGCTGTGCTACTCGAGGAGAACCGTCTCCGGGCTGCTACGCGTGCTGCACGCTACCAGCAAGCCCTGCGTCGCTATCATAGCTACAGGGTTCATGCCCAGAGTCTTGAGGAAGGCGACCTTGTCCTTAGGCGCGTTCAGTCCGCCAAGGGTACAAACAAGTTGACGCCGAAGTAGGAAGGCCCTTACCGGGTAGTACGAGTCACGAGACCTGGCGCAGTCCGTCTAGAGACCGAAGATGGCATTCAATTGCAAAACTCATGGAACATTGAGCATCTCTGTAAGTTCTACCCGTAAGGCGCAGCTATCGGGCCCTGCCCGGCAGCCACCCTTTTGTACAGGCCTTGCCGATGCTGCATGTAACCCCTTGTACAAAGCCAGGCGCAGACCCTGAGCAACAGAGAAATAAATGAAGCACTGGGGGCCCCCAAAACTTGCATGCATGCATAAGCATATCATGAGCATAGCATGATCATGTAGATCAGATCGCCCATGACATCATTTTCATCTGCACTAGGTTGCAGGGCTCTTACCGTGGACTTGGTCCCGAAGAAGAGAAGAGAAAGACAAGCCTACATCCCGATCCCCGGCAAGCCAAACAGATAAGTTTTATCTCTTATCCATATGTGTTTTGTGAAGAGAAACTTGTGCATGTGAAAACCTCGCCAGCTTTAAAACCTAGGTGCTCCCATCCCTTGACTCGAACGTTGCTTCGGTCAGGATGGTTGTAGTGGCCTTTGGCGGAAAAGGTTTGGCGGGGGGCTGGTCCCTCCCTATGGTTTGTGCCCGGCAGGCCTAGCCCCGCGGCAATGAACTGAGGATACCAGCAGGATAGCCTGCCGGGGAAAACTTGTTTACTTTAATGTATATAGGCATGTCACCTCTGCATGGATATTGTACATGCACAAGTACCTGGCAAGGTTTGTCTTTTTCATTAATATCCTGATTAACAAGTACAAATCTTACAGAACACAGACATGGATAAAGGAGATTACATAATTTAGACTAAAGTTTGGCAAATGCCTACATATTTTAAATTAAAAAAGATAAGTGCCCCGGGATGCCCTTTCTTGCCCTTCTCCTTCCAGGCACTGTGGCGGAAGGTGAAGAAGGAAAAGGGGCGCCTGGGCAGAAGCCCAGCCTGGCCCCGTCAGGCCCTTTGGCGACGGGCCTAACAAGAGCGGGAGGGCATGGACGAAGGTGATGGTGAAGAGAGCGGTAGGGATAGCCCACCAGCCACCACCACCAGGGCCAACAGGATGCAGCAGGGCTAACGGAGCTGTAGCCCGTGAGGAAGCCTGCCGGGGTCCAGCTGGAAGGCCGCTGGAGGAGCCCGGGACGCCATCCACACCTCTGCATCCAACTCCCCGGCAAATCACCTTGCCGGGAACGGGGTGCAGGTGCAGATGGTGGTGCTGCCGCCTGACGATGACGGTGCGGCTAGTGCTCAGCTGGAGTCAGAGCAGTCGTCATCGCCGTCATTGTCCTCCTTGTCGCTGTCGCTCGAGGAGGAGCTTTCGTCGTTGGTCGAGCTCTTCGCGCAGCACCCTAAGCGAGCACCCGAGCACCCAAAGACCATGACGGAGAGCAGGCCCGCCTCCATTAATTTAAAATGGAGGACGTGCCCCTCCGACAAGCTATGGGCGCAAGCAAAGGTCTTCCAGCCGCATCGGAAGAACATGACATGAGGGGTAGGAAAATCCACATCCACCCGCATGCCACCGTTCCCGCAACCCCTCATGTGCAGCTTCAATGTGCGCGGCTGTTCGAGCTCCATCGCCCTCGCGAATGGAGTGGGGAGACGGAGGCGGCCACGCGGAGGCTTCTACAATCTGATAATGAACTCCAGGGGTTGGTCTCCAACGTGGCCTTCCATCGGGGGAGGGGCGGCCGGTGGGGGCGCAATCAGAGCACCACCCCATCCTCCTCGGCCCCGGGCACCACCACGAACACGACCTCGCCCCCTCCCACCTCCTCTCACGGCGGGCTCTGCCCCCGCATCTTCGGAGGGAGGAGGGAGACGCTGTCGAGCAGAAGTTCTCGTCGCCGCCACTAGAATGGCGCCACGCCCTCGACCTCTCACCATGGTGGGAAAGGACTACTGCAAGAATGGAAGGAGAAGGATGTGTGGAAAAACTCCTTGCCCCATGTTCCCTTTTTATAGGTGAGCGGGGCAGGGGGCTAGATTTTTCCATGAAGGTAGCCGCCCCGTTCGCCCAGTCTGGCTCCTCCTCGCCACTAACGGCTCGAGGAATCAAGGCCGACCCCCTGCACCAATCCGCGACGCCTGGCTTTCTGCCACGGCGCTCGTTCCCGCGCCCTCCGCATCAGCCGCCAACTTTGCGCAGTGCATGCAATACATGTGGTGGAGGCGCTTGGGGCGGGAAGGATAATGGGGTGGCAGTTACCGCCCCGTGAATGTGGGACGTGGGTACCCCATGGATCGTGGCCCATTATCTCTTCCACTACAATCGGCGTTATGCGACGCGCGAAAGAACCGGAAACTAACCTGGGCTTAGGTTAATGTTGAAGCAAAGAAGATCTCAAAGAACAAGCAACTGCTACCCTCTTGCCTGTGCACTGGATAGGGCCTACCCCGACGACGCCCGGCAGCGCGTTCGGGCCAGGCCCGGGGGCTCCTGTCAGTGCAACAAACCCTGGGCCTGTTGCCCAGACCATGCACAGGCATAAAATTCCAAGGTAGCAACATCCAAAGCGAGATCGACTTGAAGAGATAGCTCTTTGAGGAACTAAAGGGCAGATCGAGAAGACCAAGACACGCTAAATGAGCAAGACACCACTGAGGGAAAGCCTCCCTTGCCGAGAAGGCGAGCCAGGCGAGGTCGAGGTGGCCCCGAATACAAGCCTCAAGACTGTCCCGGCAGGCCTGCCGGGCGTGATGAAGGCAAACTACCCCGCCAAGGCTGCACCGCTCCACCTCGCAGCGACGCAAGCCATCGATCGGTGCGGTGTCAAGCCCCCAAGTGACTAATTGTCTACTATTTGGCACGTGGCAGCCACTTCCTATGGAAACCATCTCCAAATGACACCCGTCCAGAGACATGGCAAGCAGACAGACGAGAAGGTGGCCGAGCAGCCCGGCAAGGCTTGCCGGGCATGCCACGATGTGACATTAAGCGATGTATTTAATGCGCTCTGCTTTGTTTGCAGAGTTAGGTATGATAGCACTGTTCGCTATCTAATCAGTACACAATGACTGATTTGCCATTGTGGTGACCCCTTGATCTATAAAAGGAGGGCCATGGCAACCAGAGAAAGGATTCGGACCCTTGTACACTCATACGCGTATAGCTGCCCTCGCCCCGAGGCAACCCTGCCTGGCAAGAGCGCTGCGTATCCACCACAATCCACCATCAATCCACCAAAGTAGGAGTAGGGTTTTACGCCTCGCAGCGGCCCGAACCTATGTAAAAACTGCCCGCGTGATCTCTGCCATGCTGCGCTACGCTCTCCGCTCTTTGTGCAACATGCTCATCCCCCCTGCCGAACCACAAAGGGGCTGATGGCCCCATAGGTGGCCGTGGTTCCCCACGACACGCGCCATCAATCAGATAGGCGTAATGGACCCGATGTTGACGAACCCGCACCCGGTGCTGGCGGGTAGTTGCCTTAAAAGGTGGGGTGCCCCGCCTTCACACGCGAGCTGTGGCAAGTCCATTGGCCATCGTCTCGCACCTTCAAGCCTAACCTGCCGGAAAAGTATGATGGAAACTGAACCCGGCAGAATTTCTGGGCATCTATACGACTGTCGTTCAAGCTGCCAGGGGAAGAGATGAGAAAGTGGTCGCCAACTACTTTCCATTGGCTCTCAAGCCTAATGTGATGTCTTGGCTGATGCACTTGCCGGAGGATTCCATTTCCTCCTGGGCGGATCTGTGCAACGAGTTTGTTGGCGCCTTCATGGGTGGTCATCAAGAACCGGGGCAACCCAGTGACTTGCAAGCCCTTCTACAAAAAGAAGGGGAGAGCTTGCGCAAGTATCTGCAAAGATTCAGCCGAGTGCACCGCAACATCCCGAAGATACATCCAGCAGCTGTGATCACCGTGTTCCACACGAATGTGCGCAATCACAGGATGCGAGCTAAGATGAATGTTCGGCTGCCCAAGACTATTAACTAACTCTACACGTTGGCAGACAAGTGCGCTCATGCTGAGGAAGGGAGAAGACTTCCAGGGGAGGAGGTTGATGTCGAAGTCGATTCAGAAGACAACGACGACACCACCAGCCCGAGGAAGAAGAACAGAAAGCGCAACAAGAAGCGTAAGGAGAAAGAAGTGATGGCCGTCGAGAGCTCTAGTGATCTCGGCACCGGCAAGAAAGCAAAGACTAAGATGTCCGACAAGGAGGCTGCTACTTGCGCTGACTGCCAGGAGGCAGCGGCTGCTGAGAAGACCGGGAAGTCTAACAGGCCATACTGCAAGATCCATAGGACCAAGGGTCACGATCTCCAAGATTGCAAGCAAGTTGAATAGTTGGTTGAGAAGTAGAAAGCTGAGTATGAAAGGCAAGATAAAGAGAAGGGCTAGAATGGTGTTGGCGGGAAAGGCCGTGGTGGCCGCAATGGTCATCACGGCAAAGTCGACCAGCAGAAGGAAAAGCCTCCCAGAGGCCGTGAGAAAAAGGAAAATGAAGACAACAGTGAAGAGGAGGATGATGAGACCAGTGAGCAAGAGTTTTAGAGGGCTACCGAGGCAATGTGCATTGACGAGGGTGCATCATTGCACTCCTCTCACCGCCAACTCAAACAATGGGCGCGTGAGGTTAATGCAGTAGAACCGGTAGCAAGCGCTCGAGAACCACTTAAGTGGTCCCGCACGCCCATCATCTTTGGCATTGAGGATCATCCAGATCATACTACAGCAGTTGGATGCTTGCCGTTGTTGGTTTAAACAACAATCCGCAACCTCAAGGTCACTAAGATGTTGGTTGACGGTGGGGCAGGGTTGAATTTGATTGCCCCCGACGTGCTTAAGAAGCTCCAAATCGCTGATGAGGATCTGAAGAAGACTGGCACTTTCCAGGGGATCAACCAAGGGAGGAGCCAGCCAAAGGGAAATATCACTTTGCAGGTAACATTTGGCGGGGAAATAAACTTCAGTACTGAGAAGATTGTGTTCGATGTCATTGAGCTTCCCCTGCCATTTAACAGGATCCTTGGCCGTCCAGCTCTGGCTAAGTTCATGGCAGCGTCCCATTACGCGTATAACACTTTGAAGATGCCGGGCCCTATGGGAGTCATCTCCATTCCATCGGATAAGAGGGATGCACTCATCTGCATTGATAAGATGTGTAGAGACGCAGTAGCAGCAGAGGCTATCAAAACCTCAGCTCCCGCCAAGGAGGAAAAGAAAGAGAAAGGAACTGGCAAGGACACCGACAAGGACCCCGGGAACCACGTTTCTTCGGAGTGCGCTGCGCCCGGCAGCGACTTGCCAGAGAGTTCGACTAGCAAAAGATCCAAGGTTGCTCCTCCTGCGACAAAGAAGGTTCTGGCATGGCAGGATGGCACTGATGATACTTTCACCATTAGTTCCACTCTTGACGACAAATAGGAAAGTGCGCTCGTTACCTTGCTACGGGTGAATGTCGATGTGTTTGCATGGCAACCATCTGACATCCCCGGTGTTCCCAGGGATGTAATCGAACACCACCTTGCCATCTGTACTCATGCCCGTCCCGTCAAGCAGAAAGTCAGGAAGCAGGCCTTGGAGCGGCAATAGTTCATTGCCGAGGAGATCAAGAAACTTGAAGCGGCAGGCTTGGTTAGAGGAGTGTTGCATCCAACCTGGTTAGCGAATCCGGTGGTGGTGTGCAAGGCAAATGGGAAGTGGAGACTTTGTATTGACTTCACAAACTTGAACAAAGCTTGTCCAAAGGATCCCTTCCCCTTGCCGCGCATTTATCAGATTGTTGGCTCCACCTCAGGATGTGATTTGCTATCCTTCCTTGATGCATACTCTGGTTACCATCAGATCTTCATGGCCAAGGAAGATGAAGATAAAACCATATTTATTACCCCATGTGGCACGTACTACTTTGTACGTATGCCTTTCGGGCTAAAAAGTGCTGGTTCCACATTTGCAAGGGCCGTGCAGATTGGTTTTGAGCCTCAGCTGCACAGGAACATAGGAGCCTACATGGATGATATAGTGGTCAAGACCAGAGATAAGTCAACACTCATTCAGGATTTGGAAGAAACTTTTGCAAACCTGCGAAAGATCAACTTGAAGCTTAACCCAGAGAAATGTGTGTTTGGCATCCCATCCGGCAAGCTCCTTTGGTTTTTTGTGTCTCACTAGTACAACGAGGTGCTATACAAACGGTTTTTAACCCCTTTCTGCGACGGCGTTCTGAACCATCACCTAGTGAGTGACTGCGATAGGGGGGGTCCTTCCCACACGACCCAGAAACCGTCGGGGATAGGCCCTCCTGGCACACACGCTCGGCAAAATGAGGTCATGCATGACGGGCGAGCGATCAAATACGATTATATAGGCCCAATCGGTTCCAGTCATAAGTACATCCCACACAGTCAGTCCCAAACAAACGTTTTCATTTGTTATGTACATTCCACACATTCAATCCAAGGAATACGTTTCTGTTCTTATGTACATCCCACACAGTCAATCCAGGGAAAACATTTTCGTTCATATGTACATCCCACACAGTCAATCCAGGGAAAACATTTTCGTTCGTATATACATCCCACACAGTTTTATGTATAGGCTCGTGTGTGATAGGTGTAACTATCACACACGCTCTACCTCGGTTAACCGTTTGCTTTTATTCAACTACATCACACACGATTTGATGAAGAAAACTATATGGCATTGGGCTATCCATCACAAGCGCTTTGACTGCTAGAACCGTTTGCAAAGTTCCATGACCCATTTAGCAGGTTTATTAGTTGACAATTAATAATTCCAGTATTACGCAAATTCACATTTCATATCGAACAGATGTTTGCCAATTTCATATTAGGCACATAAATATATTTTAACATCACAGTATGATAGCTACCTGAAAACAACACAGTACAACATATAGCTAGTTTAGCTTCATAAGAACAATATTAGAGCAATATATTCATTTCCCTAATCGAGATCATCCAGGCTCGTCTTATCCACCTCTGCTTTCAGTTCAGTAAGAACCTGTTTTGCACTGGCCAACTGGGAAAGTGCCTCCTCCTTCGCCAGCAACATCTTAGCAAAGTCTGATTTAAAAAATCTGAGCTCATTCTCCACCTTCCTCTTTTTATCCCGCATCTTCAAATATTCTTCAGCGTTGATAACACTTTCTCTAAGCCTACCTATGTTCTCTTCCTCATACATGCTCCAGAGCTTTGCTAGGCACATCTTCAAAGACTGTGGCCACTCAACCCACTCCAGGTAAGAACACTTCCATTCATCCTATATATTTAAAACTTGATCAGTAACAATTGTAGGGGAAATGGGTTTATAGCAACATAGAAAATCACCAATACTTATTTTGAAAAACTGAAGAAACATGTTAATTATGACATATCTTCTCAAAAAGATCAATGTGCAAATGAATTAATTGCTACTGAGACAACAACCAAATTCTGAAACATCAGAAGCTATAATTAACTACAACAACGCTACAAGTTCTTACTCATGTACTATAAATAACAAATTGAACATTTTATGAGGAAGCTAAATATAACTACAACAGCATAGCGACAGTGTTTGGATGACAGCAAATTGATACTAACAAGTGTGTATATGCACAAATTTAGTAACATAGAACTAATAGCACTAAGGCCGTCCACTATGTATGCCAAAACCGGTGTAAAGACAATTGTTGCTACATTTCGCACCAGTGCCCTGCACTGGCGAGCTGATGCAGCGGAAAAAAACCAGGGACCTAGACTCCGGAGCACCTAGTTGCTCTGATGCCCAGTTCCTTCGTGCCATAAAGATTTAGTATTTTACTGCTTGGCTGCTCGGATGTGTGGACCAAAGTTGGCTGCACAAACTGCTGAAGCGTTGCCAAATAATTTTCTAATGGCACCGCTGATGAGATGGCAACATTTTTAGATACCAGGTACAAACTGTGACACTGTCTTAACATCCAAAATAACATAGCACAGTGACAGTGTCTGAATCACATCTAACAAATGATTTGTAACAACGAAAGTGGGGCTAACCTTCTCTGCACATGCTAGAAACATCCACCCACTGTCCACAGATTCAAACGCAACTAGCTTCATGCATGGAGATTGATGGTGACAACGAGCAGACAGATCTTCAGCCACCCCGCTCCATTCGTTGCAACTGATGGTCCTAGGAAGCTACAAGAGGAAGAAATGACTCAAATCGACTGCCGGGTTAAAATCCTTCATTCCAAGTCATAGCCCAAGAGAGAGAAGAGAGGCATACCCGGGTGGTGAAGGAGTCGTCGTCGGAGGAGGAACCGCTGGAGAGGTCATTGAAGAAGACCATGGCGACCCCGGCGGTAGGATGCGAGACAGCGAGAGCGAGGAAGCGGCTATAGGTTAGGAAGGAAGGAAGGAGGAAACAGGGGAAATGTGACTTGTGGTCGCGGAGAAAAGGGGGTGGGGAAGGGGGGGCGGGGGTAGATATTTCGGCGGTAGGCCAAAAATTTTGAAATGTGGAGGGAAACTTTGCACGCGGTGCCGCCGGACACCATTCACTTTGAACGATTGTGTGCATCGCAAACGATTCTTCTGCTTTACGCGCATGGGATGAGTTTGATAATTCAAAATTTGGTGGAAATTTCCCTGGGTACTGTCCTCATCCACATCATTGCATAATTTAACATCGCTTGCTAATTTGGGCACACAAAAGAGTGTATAGTACACAGACCACACTTACTGAATCGAGCAATTTTAGTAATTAAACAGAGCCAGTTGACCTAAACATTGCTCTAACAAAAGACCAACATTAAAAACAAAGCCTAAGTACACATAATTTTAACAAAGTTGTAGCTGCGTCGGCCTATGCATCGCTAGTGTGAGATGAGACATCGATGACTTGTCCTAGCGACATGCCGCTGTTGGTGGACACCGCATCCCCCTACTGAAGTCGACCGCGTCCTCGTCCTCGGTGCCGCCCTCAAGGTTGTAGTACTCATAGTAGTGGATGCGCCAGAGCTCGCATTGGTACTCCATCACCGATTCCTCGATGGACAGACTCTTCTCTACCTCGAGCTCCTCCATCTTCGCCACCTCCTGCATCTCCAGCTCCCGCTCGACGACCTCATGAGGAAGCAGGTGCTCCATGGCCACCGTCGCCTTTTCAGACATGGGTTGCATGCTGGATTCCAAGGTGGCCTGGAATATCTTGGCGTGTGCGTCCTCAATCTTGGCGTGGATGGCCTCGTCCCGGGCCAGGGCGACATCGGCGGCACGGACGGCAGCTCGAGCGCTCTTGGTGTTTGCAGCCGTCGTTGCAGCAGCAGCTGCAGCCATGTCAGCAGCTGCCGCTACCCTGTCGACTGCCGTAGACGCCCTCTCGGCGGATGCGGCCGCTCTCAATGCGGATGCGGCGGCACTCTCGGCATAGGCGGCCGCGCTCTCGGCGCAGGCGGTGACGCTCGGGGAAGACACGGCCACCGTACAGGCCTTCAAGAACCATTTCCACGGCGTCATCTTTGCAAGAAGGGGTTGCGGGAATGGGGATCGAGATTCATGGATTCGGGGGTTTCCGACAATGCAGCAGACAAGCTGGCGAAACTTAAGGAGGAAGACTTTAATAGACCCACGAATTTTCATCGCAAATGGTTCCTACAAAAAACTATGTGTGATGTTGTTGATATTTTTTATTAGCTGTGAAAGACGAATTTGGAGTAAAGTGGCAACGGATGGAGTTTTAAATGTACAAGAAAATTTGTAGTACTAATACAACTGTCATGTCAAATTTTGGAAAATTTCAGGGGTCATTTGACCTTTTAAGACATTTAAGTGATTTTCTAGCCATTTAATGACCGTAATTCAAATTTGAACTACATCTACAAGCAACGGCTAACCATAACTGTTTGAAAAATCATATTTTTGTGTACTTGTGTGCGAGTTAATTCCATGTGTAGAAAATTGGAAGGAATTTTCAAACATATTGGTCTCACGCCCTGGACACATGCATGGAGTGCCAAGGCATTTAAATTCCAAAAAATTAAAAAAAGATAAGAAACACATGAAACCTTGCTTGATGTAATGTCATGCCACCAAGATGATGTGGTAAAATTTTTGGCATGTTTGACACAAGTTTGGACACAAACCCCTCACAAATCGAAGCAACTCACTAGAAGGCTCGTGGTTCCGAGAGGGAACAATGCATGTTTGATGACGAACAGGCGATAGCTTCCTCTTACGGGCTTCAAAAGTTTTCTACAGTTAACGTGCACTAATACAACTGTTGTGTGAAAATTTGGAAAATTTCAGGGGTCATTTGACCTTTTTAAGACAATTAAGTGTTTTTCTAGCCATTTAATGACCGTAATCCAAATTTGAACTACATCTACATGCAACGGCTAACCATAACGGTTTGAAAAATCATATTTGTGTACTTGTGTGCGAGTTAATTCCATGTGCAGTAAATTGGAAGGAATTTTCAAACATATTGGTCTCACGCCCTGGACACATGCATGGAGTGCCATGGCATTTAAATTCCAAAAAATAAAAAAAGATCAGAAACACATGAAACCTTGCTTGATGTAATGTCATGCCACCAAGGTGATGTGGTAAAAAAATTGGCATGTTTGACGAAAGTTTGGACACACACCCCCCACAAACCGGAGCAACTCACTAGAAGGCTCGTGGTTCCGAGAGGGAACAATGCATGTTTGATGACGAACGGGAGATAGCTTCCTCTTACGGCCTTCAAATTTTTTCTACATTTAACGTGCAGTAATACAACTGTCATGTGAAAATTTGGAAAATTATAGAGGTCATTTGACATTTTAAAGACATTTAAGTGATTTTCTAGCCATTTAATGACCGTAATTCAAATTTGAACTGCATCTACATGCAACAGCTAACCATAACAGTTTGAAAAATCATATTTGTGTACTTGTGTGCGAGTTAATTCTGTGTGCAGTAAATTAGAAGGAATTTTCAAACATATTTGTGTCACGACATGGACACATGCATGAAGTACCATGGCATTTAAATTCCAAAAAATTAAAAAATGATTAGAAAAACATGAAACCTTGCTTGATGTAAAGTCATGCCACCAAGATGATGTGGTAAAAAAATTGGCCTGTTTGACGAAAGTTTGTACACACACCCTTCATAAACCGGAGGAACTCACTAGAAGGCTCGTGGTTCCGAGAGGGAACAATGCACGTTTGATGACGAACATGAGATAGCTTCCTCTTATGGCCTTCAAATTTTTTCTACATTTAACATGCACTAATACAACTGTCATGTGAAAATTTGGAAAAGTCTAGGGGTCATTTTACCTTTTAAAGACATTTAAGTGATTTTCTAGCCATTTAATGACCGTAATTCTAATTTGAACTACATCTACAAGCAACGGCTAACCATAACAGTTTGAAAAATCATATTTTTGTGTATTTGTGTGCGAGTTAATTCCATGTGTAGAAAATTGGAAGGAATTTTCAAACATATTGGTCTCACGCCCTGGACACATGCATGGAGTGCCAAGGCATTTAAATTCCAAAAAATTAAAAAAAGATCAGAAACACATGAAACCTTGCTTGATGTAATGTCATGCCACCAAGATGATGTGGTAAAAATTTTGGCATGTTTGACGAAAGTTTGGACACACACCCCTCACAAATCGAAGCAACTCACTAGAAGGCTCGTGGTTCCGAGAGGGAACAATGCATGTTTGAAAACGAACAGGCGATAGCTTTCTCTTACGGGCTTCAAAAATTTTCTACAGTTAACGTGCACTAATACAACTGTTGTGTCAAAATTTGGAAAATTTCAGGGGTCATTTGACCTTTTTAAGACAATTAAGTGTTTTTCTAGCCATTGAATGACCGTAATCCAAATTTGAACTACATCTACATGCAACGGCTAACCATAACGGTTTGAAAAATCATATTTGTGTACTTGTGTGTGAGTTAATTCCATGTGCAGTAAATTGGAAGGAATTTTCAAACATATTGGTCTCACGCCCTGGACACATGCATGGAGTGCCATGGCATTTAAATTCCAAAAAATAAAAAAAGATCAGAAACACATGAAACCTTGCTTGATGTAATGTCATGCCACCAAGGTGATGTGGTAAAAAAATTGGCATGTTTGACGAAAGTTTGGACACACACCCCCAGCTAACCGGAGCAACTCACTAGAAGGCTCGTGGTTCCGAGAGGGAACAATGCATGTTTGATGATGAATGGGAGATAGCTTCCTCTTACGACCTTCAATTTTTTTCTACATTTAACGTGCACTAATACAACTGTCATGTGAAAATTTGGAAAATTATAGAGGTCATTTGACATTTTAAAGACATTTTAGTGATTTTCTAGCTACTTAATGACCGTAATTCAAATTTGAACTGCATCTACATGCAACAGCTAACCATAACGGTTTGAAAAATCATATTTGTGTACTTGTGTGCGAGTTAATTCTGTGTGCAGTAAATTAGAAGGAATTTTCAAACATATTTGTGTCACGACATGGACACATGCATGGAGTGCCATGGCATTTAAATTCCAAAAAATTAAAAAATGATCAGAAAAACATGAAACCTTGCTTGATGTAATGTCATGCCACCAAGATGATGTGGTAAAAAAATTGGCTTGTTTGACGAAAGTTTGGACACACATTCTTCATAAACCGGAGCAACTCACTAGAAGGCTCGTGGTTCCGAGGGGGAACAATGCATGTTTGATGACGAACATGAGATAGCTTCCTCTTATGGCCTTCAATTTTTTTCTACATTTAACGTGCACTAATACAACTGTCATTTGAAAATTTGGAAAATTCTAGGGGTCATTTTACCTTTTAAAGACATTTAAGTGATTTTCTAGCCATTTAGTGACCGTAATTCAAATTTGAACTACATCTACAAGCAACGGCTAACCATAACGGTTTGAAAAATCATATTTTTCTGTACTTGTGTGCGAATTAATTCCATGTGTGCAGTAAATTGGAAGGAATTTTCAAACATATTGGTCTCATGCCCTGGACACATGCATGGAGTGCCATGGCATTTAAATTCCAAAAAATAAAAAAAAGAACAGAAACACATGAAACCTTGCTTGATGTAATGTCATGCCACCAAGATGTTGTGGTAAAAAAATGGCATGTTTGATGAAAGTTTGCACACACACCCCTCACAAACCAGAGCAACTGACTAGAAGGCTCGTGGTTCCGAGAGGGAACAATGCATGTTTGATGACGAACGGGAGATAGCTTCCTCTTACGGCCTTCAATTTTTTTCTACATTTAACTTGCACTAATACAACTGTCATGTGAAAATTTGGAAAATTATAGGGGTCATTTGAGCTTTTAAAGACATTCAAGTGATTTTCTAGCCATTTAATGACTGTAATTCAAATTTGAACTACATCTACATGCAACAGCTAATCATAACGGTTTGAAAAATCATATTTGTGTACTTATTTGCGATTTAATTCCATGTGCAGTAAATTGGAAGGAATTTTCAAACATATTGGCGTCACGACATGGACACATGCATGGAGTGCCATGGCATTTAAATTCCAAAAAATTAAAAAATGAACAGAAAAAAAATGAAACCTTGTTTGATGTAATGTCATGCCACCAAGATGATGTGGTAAAAAAATTGGCCTGTTTGACGAAACTTGGGACACACACCCCTCACAAACCGGAGCAACTCACTAGAAGGCTCGTGGTTCCGAGAGGGAACAATGCATATTTGATGACGAACATGAGATAGCTTCCTCTTATGGCCTTCATATTTTTTCTACATTTAACGTGCACTAATACAACTGTCATGTGAAAATTTGGAAAATTCTAGGGGTCATTTGACCTTTTAAAGACATTTAAGTGATTTTCTAGCCATTTAATGACTGTATTTCAAATTTGAACTACATCTACA
The DNA here is from genome assembly GCA_011799875.1 of Thinopyrum elongatum. NCBI lineage: Eukaryota > Viridiplantae > Streptophyta > Magnoliopsida > Poales > Poaceae > Thinopyrum > Thinopyrum elongatum. The sequence goes on from CM022303.1 coordinate 135,190,376, forward strand.
TGCAACAGCTAACCATAACGGTTTGAAAACTCATATTTTTTTGTACTTGAGTGCGAGTTAATTACATGTGCAGTAAGTTAGAAGGAATTTTCAAACATATTGGTGTCACGACATGGACACATGCATGTAGTGCCATGGCATTTAAATTCCAAAAAATTAAAAAATGATCATAAAAACATGAAACCATGCTTGATGTAATGTCATGCCACCAAGATGATGTGTTAAAAAATTTGGCATGTTTGACGAAAGTTTGGACACACACCCCTCACAAACCAGAGCAACTCACTAGAAGGCTCGTGGTTCCGAGAGGGAACAATGCATGTTTGATGATGAACAGGAGATAGCTTCCTCTTACAGCCTTCAAATTTTTTCTACATTTAACTTGCACTAATATAACTGTCATGTGAAAATTTGGAAAATTCTAGGGGTCATTTGACCTTTTAAAGACATTTAAGTGATTTTCTAGCCATTTAATGACCGTAATTCAAATTTGAACTACATCTACATGCAACGGCTAACCATAACGGTTTGAAAAATCATATTTTTCTGTACTTGTGTGCGAATTAATTCCATGTGCAGTAAATTGGAAGGAATTTTCAAACATATTGGTCTCATGCCCTGGACACATGCATGGAGTGCCATGGCATTTAAATTCCAAAAAATAAAAAAAAAGAACAGAAACACATGAAACCTTGCTTGATGTAATGTCATGCCACCAAGATGTTGTGGTAAAAAAATGGCATGTTTGACGAAAGTTTGGACACACACCCCACACAAACCGGAGCAACTGACTAGAAGGCTCGTGGTTCCGAGAGGGAACAATGCATGTTTGATGACGAACGGGAGATAGCTTCCTCTTACGGCCTTCAAATTTTTTCTACATTAAACATGCACTAATACAACTGTCATGTGAAAATTTGGAAAATTCTACGGGTCATTTGACCTTTTAAAGACATTTAAGTGATTTTCTAGCCATTTAATGACCGTAATTAAAATTTGAACAACATCTACATGCAACAGCTAACCATAACGGTTTGAAAAGTCATATTTTTGTGTACTTGTGTGCGAGTTAATTACATGTGCAGTAAATTAGAAGGAACTTTCAAACATATTGGTGTCACAACATGGACACATTCATGGAGTGCCACGGCATTTAAATTCCAAAATATTAAAAAATGATCAAAAAAACATGAAACCATGCTTGATGTAATGTCATGCGACCAAGATCATGTGGTAAAAAAATTGACCTGTTTGACGGAAGTTTGGACACACACCCCTCACAAACCGGAGCAACTCACTAGAAGGCTCGTGGTTCCGAGAGGGAACACTGCATGTTTGATGACGAACGGGAGATAGCTTCCTCTTACGGCCTTCAATTTTTTTCTACATTTAACTTGCACTAATACAACTGTCATGTGAAAATTTGGAAAATTATAGGGGTAATTTGAGCTTTTAAAGACATTCAAGTGATTTTCTAGCCATTTAATGACTATAATTCAAATTTGAACTACATCTACATGCAACAGCTAATCATAACGGTTTGAAAAATCATATTTGTGTACTTATTTGCGATTTAATTCCATGTGCAGTAAATTGGAAGGAATTTTCAAACATATTGGCGTCACGACATGGACACATGCATGGAGTGCCATGGCATTTAAATTCCAAAAAATTAAAAAATGATCAGAAAAAAAATGAAACCTTGTTTCATGTAATGTCATGCCACCAAGATGATGTGGTAAAAAATTTGGCCTGTTTGACGAAACTTGGGACACACACCCCTCACAAACCAGAGCAACTCACTAGAAGGCTCGTGGTTCCGAGAGGGAACAATGCATGTTTGATGACGAACATGAGATAGCTTCCTCTTATGGCCTTCATATTTTTTCTACATTTAACGTGCACTAATACAACTGTCATGTGAAAATTTGGAAAATTCTAGGGGTCATTTGACATTTTAAAGACATTTAAGTGATTTTCTAGCCATTTAATGACTGTATTTCAAATTTGAACTACATCTACATGCAACAGCTAACCATAACGGTTTGAAAACTCATATTTTTGTGTACTTGAGTGCGAGTTCATTACATGTGCAGTAAATTAGAAGGAATTTTCAAACATATTGGTGTCACGACATGGACACATGCATGTAGTGCCATGGCATTTAATTCCAAAAAATTTAAAAATGATCAGAAAAACATGAAACCATGCTTGATGTAATGTCATGCCACCAAGATGATGTGTTAAAAAATTTGGCATGTTTGACGAAAGTTTGGACACACACCCCTCACAAATCGGAGCAACTCACTAGAAGGTTCGTGGTTCCGAGAGGGAATAATGCATGTTTGATGATGAACAGGAGATAGCTTCCTCTTACAGCCTTTAAATTTTTTATACATTTAACTTGCACTAATATAACTGTCATGTGAAAATTTGGAAAATTATAGGGTTCATTTCACCTTTTAAAGACATTCAAGTGATTTTCTAGCCATTTAATGACTGTAATTCAAATTTGAACTACATCTACATGCAACAGCTAACCATAACGGTTTGAAAAATCATATTTGTGTACTTATGTGCGAGTTAATTCCATGTGCAGTAAATTAGAAGGAATTTTCAAACATATTGGCGTTACTACATGGACACATGCATGGAGTGCCATGGCATTTAAATTCCAAAAAATTAAATAATGATAAGAAAACACATGAAACCTTGCTTGATGTAATGTCATGCCACCAAGATGATGTGGTAAAAAAATTGGCCTGTTTGACAAAAGTTTGGACACACACCCCTCACAAACCAGAGCAACTCACTAGAAGGCTCGTGGTTCCGAGAGGTAACAATGCATGTTTGATAATGTACATGAGATAGCTTCCTCTTATGGCCTTCAAATTTTTTCTACATTTAACGTGCACTAATACAACTGCCATGTGAAAATTTGGAAAATTCTAGGGTTCATTTGACCTTTTAAAGACATTTAATTGATTTTCTAGCCATTTAATGACCGTAATTAAAATTTGAACTACATCTACAAGCAATCGCTAACCATAACAGTTTGAAAAATCATATGTTTGTGTACATGTGTGCGAGTTAATTCGATGTGCAGTAAATTTGAAGGAATTTTTAAACATATTGGTCTCACGCCCTGGAGACATGCATGGAGTGCCATGGCATTTATATTCCAAAAAATAAAAAAAAGATCAGAGACACATGAAGCCTTGCTTGATGTAATGTCATGCCACCAAGATGATGTGGTAAAAAAATTGGGATGTTTGACGAAAGTTTGGACACACACCCCTCAAAAACTGGAGCAACTCACTAGAAGGCTCGTGGTTCCGAGAGGGAACAATGCATGTTTGATGACGAACGGGAGATAGCTTCCTCTTATGGCCTTCAAATTTTTTCTACATTTGACATGCGCTAATACAATTGTCAGGTGAAAATTTGGAAAATTCTAGGGGTCATTTGACCTTTTAAATATATTTAAGTGATTTTCTAGCCATTTAATGACCGTAATTCAAATTTGAACTACATCTACAAGCAACGGCTAACCTTAACGGTTTGAAAAATCATATTTTTGTGTACTTGTGTGCGAGTTAATTCCATGTGCTGTAAATTGGAAGGAATTTTCAAACATATTGGTCTCACGCCCTGGACACACATGCATGGAGCGCCATGCCATTCAAATTCCAAAAAATTTCAGGGGTCATTTGACCTTTTTAAGACATTTAAGTGATTTTCTAGCCATTTAATGACCATAATCCAAATTTGAACTACATCTACATGGAGCAGCTAACCATAACGGTTTGAAAAATAAATATGTGTGTACTTATGTTCGAGTTAATTCCATGTGTAGTAAATTGGAATGAATTATGAAACATATTGGTGTCACGGCTTGGACACATGCATGGAGTGCCATGGCATTTAAATTCCAAAAAAAAATCATCAATCAATGTAAATATCTGGTGTTCAAAAAAGAAAATGTAAAGATCTGGCAAGACAACCGGCCCCCACAAAATTGGCACTCTATTTTGTGCCTCGAGGTTTGGAAGGTGAGTGGCACGGGTTATTAACTAGACACGGTTCTGTATTGGAAACCGTCAGCTATTAAGTTCACACACGGATTTTGCTGCAGGTATCATGTGTAATTCAAACTACAGTACTCGTAAATTCCGTCGACCGGCGTGTGTATTGTTCCCTTTGATCTAGATTCCGGTCGCCAATAAATACCACCTTGCTCACGTCATCCCGCCTGCATTCTCATCTACATACTTCCCTCGGTCGCCCTCTCTCTCTCTCTCTCTCTCAAATCTAGGCCATGGCGCCGCCGATCTGCCCACGCGCCGACGAGGAGGCGCCGTCCCCCAAGGACGCTCAGTCGAAGAGCAGCGACGAGGAGGACCCCTACGCGCCGCCGGACGAGGTTGCGCCGGACCCCCGAACTTTGGAGTGGTTTTGGGGCCAGTACAATCATTGTCTGTGGAAGTCGCTGCCGCCAACTGAGAAAGCCAGGCAAGTGGCTTTCAAGAAGGAGATGGCGAAGGAGGAAGCCAGGTACTAGGCGGCCTGTGAAGCCCGTGATGCCGCCTGGAAAAAGGAGGCGGTGGAGCTTTGGGGGCGGGCGTGTCGTCGTGCGGAGGAGGTGTACGAAGACGGGTACTTTGCGAGGAGGGTCAAAGGCGCTGGGCGTCTCATTGCTGCGTGGAGGTGGGCCGATAAGCTCCAGCGTGCCACCGACGAGGAGCACCGGTGGGCGTCCAACGAAATGGCAAGATCGTTCACGCTCGTCCGCCAACAAGAGGCAGATCGGTACATCAAGTGCTGTGAGGCGGAGGAGGCGGAGTACTGCCTCCGCGCTGGGAAGACGCCACGCACCAGGGAGCTGCTGGAGAGGGGCTGCCAGAATACTGCCCCCAGGAGGGATTATTAGTTTTAGTATTGTTCGTTTTCAATTTTATGCATTGTACCTAGTAGTTAAGTATCATCATGTATATGTGATGATATTATATATATTCTGTGATGAACTAATGACCAATTAATATATATTATGAATTCCATTTTCTATCTGTTTTTGTATACTAATTTGTATCTAGCTGTTATCATCCACATATACAGAATGGAAAGCATATATACACACATTGAAACATAACATATAAGAACGGAAAACAGAGTACACACATTGAAACAGAGCAATAAACAGAGCAATATTATGATTGTTGTCAATACATAGCGATCCACGTTGAAACGACTCAACAAAATAAAACGCGTCCATGAGACCATGACCAACAGCCCTTGCCTACGATAGCTCTTGGCTCTACCTGAACTCGTGCAGGCGTTCGTCCAAGCGGTCGACACGCTCGTGGTACATCTGGAGCGCGATCTCGAGCTCCAAGTTGGCTATTTCATTGGAGATCACCAGCTCGAGGATGCGACGGCCATGTTCCTCTACTGCGCCTAGGTGGACACCTGGGCCAAGGAGGCGGTCGAGCCTAGCGACCAGCGCATTGGCATCGAGCGGGCCGCGGACAAGGCGAACGGCGCGACCCATGCGAACGACGCGGCGGGCGTCCGGTGCAAGTACGGCGCGGCCGGCCTCTGGTGCAAGTATGGCGCAGAGGGCCTCTGCCTACTCCTGGCGAGGAATGGGGGTACTGGCAGGATGTGTACCCAGCTGCGACGCCCTGGCGATAGCAGGCAAGCGCCGATGGATCTGTTCTTGCTATGCGGCGCGCCATGCCTCTCGCTCTTCTTTGTTCCAACGGTCTCGCCGCGCGGCGAGCTGCAGCCTATCGGCGCGGACGCGCCTAGCTTGCTCTGCGGCGCGCCTTCGATCATGTTGTGCGGTGAGCTGTAGCCTCTCGGCGCTGACATGCCTATCTTGATCCATGGCGCTGAAGCGCCATGCGCCAAGGGTCTGCTAAACCCTCGCGATGACGCGCATCACGGCGTCGTCCATCACGTTGCCGGGGAGCGCCTCGGCCTCGACGGGCCGTGGCGCCTTCTCGTTTTCCTCGTCGATGAGGTTGATGGCAGAGGCGGCGCTTTGGTGGGTTGGCATGCTTGGAAAAGGTGGATGTGCTACAGGCTGTGCTTGTTGCCTCCATGCGTCGCGCGCCGCTTATGTTTATGCGCAATATCGCTGGGTGGTGGGAAACCGGTGAGGAAATGGCGGGAAATAGTGGCGTGTTCATAAAACGCCATTAATTAATGGAGACTTAGCATAGAAGGAACATCGAGCTAGCACAAGAAGTAGATGATGATCAGATGATCATTTATCCTAGTTAATTATGCATGTAATAGTTTACTTTGGTGTGTGGAAATATCATGTGTGTACTAGCCACCTATGTAATTGGATGTTTGCCGCGTATTACATAAATCTTGTTTATGTGAAACGTTTCTGTTCTCTTGGCTCAACACAAACAGTTTATCGGAATGAACTGTATGCCCTACATTGCACAGACCTTGATCTGGTTGTACCGTTTCTGTTGCGTTGCCTAATCGAAAACAGTTCATCCGAGTGAACCATATGCCATATATCACAATCACATTGATCTGGCTGACCGTTTCTTTTGTGTTGCCTAATCACAAATAGTTCATTCGAGTGAACTGTATGCCGTATATCACACATACACCTTCATCTGGCTGCCCGTTTCTGTTGTTCCGCCTCACCACAAACAGTTTATCCGAGTGAACTGTATGCCATATATTGCAAACACCTTCATCTTGCTGCCCATTTCTTTTGTTCTGCCTCATCGCAAATAGTTAATTCAATTGAACCGTATGCCCTGCATCACACACGCAATTAAAATATGAACCGTGTTTGATGTATCCTTCATCGCAAACATTTTGCATCTTTTTTGACGGGTTTTTTCATCACCATTTGCGATTAATGCATTGCACATAGTTTTGTCAAAGGGTCTCTGATCGTAGTGTCGCGTTAGCAGCATCCTGCAGTAGTCTCAGTGAGGGATAGAAGCCAACCCCGACAAGATCAAGGCAATAGAACAAATCCAATCTCCGAAAATCGTCAAGGATGTGAGGCGCGTGGCCAGCTGTGTTGCCGCACTAAGTAGGTTCATTTCAAAATCCGCTGAGCATGCCTTGCCATTCTTCAAAATCTTGAAGAAGGCTGGTCCAGTGAAATGGACTCCAGAGGCAGAGGCTGCACTGTGGGACTTGAAAGTGTATCTTTCCTCTGCTCCAACCTTGGTCGCACCTAAACCACAAGAGCCGCTGTTGTTATATCTGGTGGCAATGAATCAAGTAGTTATTGCTGCCTTGGTGGCACAGAAAGAAGTGGATAACGAAGGAACTACTGCGGCAGAACTGTTCAGCGGTGAGCTAGCTCTATCCCCGGCATAGCCAGATAGTAACGACAAAGGGGAACCTCAAACAGGTGCTGATAATTGAAAGGTGTTAGCCAGGAAGAAGATGGTGCAGTGACCAGTTTACTTTGTCAGCTTGCTCCTGTAGGGGGCTAGATCAAGGTACTCTAGGGTGCAGAAATTGATCTTCGGCCTCCTTATGGCCTCGAGGAAGCTACGCCATTACTTCCAAGCTCATGAGATCACAGTTGTGACCCGCCTTCCATTGCAGCATATCCCGAGGAACCCCGAGGCTACCGGCAGGATAGTAGAGTGGGCACTGGAACTGTCAAGCTTTGCTTTGAAGTTTGAAAACACGACAACCATCCAAAGTAGAGCACTGGCAGAATTCATAGCAGAATGGCCGCCAACGCCCGACGAAGAGATTGTGGAGACAGTCCTCCCCGGCAAAAGAGGCCCCCAAGGAATGGGTCATGTACTTTGATAGTGCTTTCTCACTCCAAGGTGCCGGAGCAAGAGTTTTACTCATTGCACCCACCGAAGAACACCTCAAGTATGTTATCCAGATGCACTTTCCCATGGAAGATGCCACCAACAACACAGCAGAATATGAAGGACTCATTGCCGGGCTCAGAATTGTAGTAGAACTGGGGATAAAGAAGCTGATCGTACGCGGCGACTCCCAACTCATTGTGAAGCAAGTGAATAAGGATTATCAGAGCCCACTGATGGAGGCATATGTGGAAGAGGTCAGGAGGCTAGAAGAGCACTTTGACGGGCTGCAAACAGAGCACATACCCCGTGCAGAAAATAGCATTGCTGACCACATGTCAAAGTGCGCTGCGCAGAAGCTTCATGTGGGACCAGGAACTTTCGTGCTCCAACTAACCCAACCATCCGTTTATCCATCAGCGTTGGCCAAGAAAAGAAGAAAACTCAACACCGGCAAACATTTCGTGACAGAGGTCCTTGAAGCCACTGGTGAGAGGGTTGCCAGGGGAGACCCTATGGTAGTTGGTGAGGCGTGCTCTCCGGCAGAACCTAGAGTTCTCGCTGTCGAGGCTGGTGCTCCCACGGCAGAGGAGATGCCTTTAGTCCTTGTCGTCGACCCTCAGGCTCAGGCATGGGCACAACACATAGTTCACTTCTTGCAAACTGGAGAACTTCCTGATAATCTAGAGGAATCTGAAAAAGTGGCCCGCCAATCGAGTATGTACCAGTTTGTAGATGACACTCTGTACAGAAAGAGGCCAAATGGTGTGAAGTTGAAGTGTATCAGCCAAGAAGATGGACTAATGTTGTTAGCAGAAATACGTGAAGGTGTGTGTCGTTCACATCTGGGATCAAGGACACTTGTCGGGAAAACTTTCCAGCAAGGATTCTATTGGCTTACCGCCCTCCAAGATGCAACTAAGCTCGTCACCAAGTGTGAAGCATGCCAGTTCCACTCCAAGAATATTCATCAGACAGCTCAAGCCCTTGAAACCATCCCTTTATCCTGGCCTTTTGCGGTCTGGGGGCTCGACATCTTGGGCCCCTTTCCCCGTGCTACTGGGGGCTTCAAGTTCTTTTACGTGGCAATCGACAAGTTCATGAAGTGGCCCAAAGTAGAGCCAGTGAGAAAGGTGATGGCGCAATCGGCTATCAAGTTCTTTAAAGGGTTGGTGTGCCATTTTGGATTACCAAACAGAGTGATCACTGACAACGGCACCCAATCCACAAACCGCGCCTTCATGCAATACATCCAGAGCCTTGGACGCAAGGTCTCTTTCACTTCTGTTGCCCACCCCAAGAGCAATGGACAAGCTGAAAGGATGAATGCTGAAGTGCTACGAGGGCTCAAGACAAGAACCTTCGATAAGCTGTGAAAATGCGGCAAGCGCTGGGTTGATGAGTTGCCAGTGGTTCTTTGGTCAATCAGGACGACACCAAATCGAGCTACCGGCCAGACTCCCTTCTCCCTGGAATATGGTGCAGAAGCAGTGCTCCCCACGGAACTCAAATACGGGTCACCTCGAGTACTTGCCTACGATGAAGTAATGCAAGAGCAGCTATGGCATGACGATGCCACGCTCCTTGAGGAAGATCGTCTTCGGGCAGCTGTACATGCTACACGATACCAGCAAGCCCTACGCCACTATCACAGCCGCAGAGTGCACGCCCGGAGCCTTGAGGAAGCTGACCTTGTCCTTAGGCATGTTCAGTCCGCCAAGGGTTCAAACAAATTGACACCGAAGTGGGAACTCCCTTACCGGGTAGTACGTGTCACCAGACCTGGCGCAGTCCGTCTAGAGACCGAAGATGGCATCCCAATGCAAAACTCATGGAATATTGAGGATCTTCGTAAGTTCTACCTGTAAGGCGCGGCCCCGGCAACCTGTTTTGTACAGGCATAGTCCCCAGGACTTGTAACCCTTTGTACAAAGCCAGGCGCAGACCCTGTGCATAGCTAAATAAAATGAAGTGCACTTTTGTACAATACTTGCATGCATGCATTCATATTTGCTTAAAAGCATGATCTTATCATGATTATGATCGTTTTTAAGTAGGATAACTAACATGCATTAGGGATTATGTGCTACTCTCCTTTCTCCTTTTCCTCTGGTAACAACATAAGGATTTTATCACATATAAAACCCCAGGAAAAAGGATGAATACAGGCCAGAGCGCTGATCCCCGACAACCCCTCCTTATCTAAAATGATAAGAAGGACAACAAACAGAGATAAGTTCACCCTGTCACTCCATGTTATATTAACGTATGATGAACTTGTACGTAGGGAAACCTTGTTTCCTCTGCCATTTGTGCTCCCATCCTTTGATTTGAGTCCACTTGACAAAGCTGGTTGTAGCAACTTTTGGGAGAGGATAGCCAAGGGATGACCTCCAGTTACACTCCTAACCCATTTTTTGAGCCCATCAGAAAAAGGTTTGGTAGCAGTTGTGACGAAGGACGGCAAGATGTCTTGCCGGGAAAACATTGTTTATTTATGAGTAATGAAGGTTCATCCTTTAGCATGTTCAGAACACATGCACGAATATCCGGCAAACACTTTTTCCATTAATACGTAGATAAACAAGTACAGATCATACGAAATACTAACATGGATAAAGGATTACATAATTTTGATTAAAGTTTGGCAAGTGCCTACATCTTTTGATTTGAAAAAAGATAAGTGCCCCGTAATGCCTTTATTGTCCCTCTCCTCCTAGGAGTTGCATCAAGAAGGAAAGATGGCAAAAGGAGCGCCTAGGCAAAAGCCCAGCCTGACCCCATCAGGACTAGCGGGATGCAGCCTGAAAAGATCGGGAGGGCGACATCCCGGCAAGGAAGAAGAGGCCAGAGACAGAGAGAGCGGCTAGGCGATGCCCTGGTCAGCCCCGCCAGGACCAGAGGAACGCGGCAAGGCGAGAATACCGGCAGGGAAGATGAAGCCGAAGTCCATGAGGAAGCCTGTCGCGGTCCAGTTGGAGGTGGCGGTGACGTCCCAGCCAAGCACCCCCGGCAAATCACTCTTCCGGGGTCCAACTGCATATGATGGTGCTGCCGACGCCTAGCTGACGGTGACGGTGCGTCTGATGCTTAGCCAGAGTCTGAGTCACCGTCTTCATCCTTGATGACCAGAGACTCGTCATCACCGTCTTCACTGTCGGTGTCCTTTTTGTCGCTGTCGCTCGAAGAGGAGCTTTCGCCATCACTCGAGCTTTCTGTGCAGCACCCTAAGAGAGCACCTGAATGCCCGAAGACCTTGACGGAGAGCAGATCGGCCTCCATCAATTTGAAGTGAAGAATGTGCCCCTTCGCAAGGCCGTGGGCACGGGCAAAAGTCTTCTAGCCACGACGGAGAAGCATGACATGAGGTGCAGGGTACTCAACGTCCACCCACATGGTGCCGTTGCAGCAGCCCCTCATGTGTAGCCTCAACCCTGGCAGCTGATCAATATCCATCACCCTGGAGAAGGGACAAGGAAGCCACAGGCTGCTGCGCGGGGGCTCGCGCAGCCTGATGATGAAGTCCAACGCTGTGTCCCCCACGTGACCCTCCATCGGAGCCGGAGCGGTTGCGGGAGGCACGGCCGGTGCACCACTGCGCCCACCTCTGTCTCGAGTGCCCCGTCGTCCTCGCCCATGCCCTGCGGCTTCACCTTGGGCACTGGATCCTGCCCCCGCAGCTGCAATGGGGGCAGAAGCATGGTGCCTCGAAGAAGCCCTCGTCACTACCGTCGGAGCCCGAGCTCGGCCCCTTCCTCTCGTCATTATGGAAGAAAAACCAGAAGGAAGGAGGAGGAAATGTGGATGAGCATCACCCTCCCCCTCACACTTCCTTTTATAGCGAAGCAATGGGGGAGGTTGGCTCTCCACTCCTTTAAAGGTGGCTGCCCCACTCCTCCAATCCGGCCTCTCCGCGCCCCTGACTGCGTCCAGATTCACTGACCGCCCCATTATGCCAATCTAGGGCGCTGCATTTTCTGCCAAAGCACACAATTCCGTGCCCTGCGTTTCCACCACGAACCCCGCGCAATGCATGCGACATGCATGGCGGAAACAGCAGGCGTAGTGGGTGAAGTAAAATGGTAGTTACCCCCGGTTCACGCGTGGGTACCCTCGTTGTGCCCCCGTAAACGTGGGCGCCCTCTGGCCTACAGCATGAACAAACCCTCATTATTTGGATGCTGGAGGTCTCAAGGGAGGCCTGGGGTACTAATTCAATTTCAAGTTAATGAAGAAGCAAAAAAAACACGGGTACCCGCCATGGCAGGATCAGTATGTGCGCCTGTGCATTAATTGGGCCTGCCCCAACGATGCCCGGCGACACATCTGGACCAGGCCCAGGGGCTCTTGTCAGTGCAACAAACATTCATGTTTGCTGCCTGGACTCATGCACAGGCATGATGTCGATCATACATCCAGTACCTGTGCATAACACAAAGATAAGCCAGGGAAGCCACTCTTTGTGAGATCAAGGAGGGCATTAAGAAGATCAAGCCGACAAGAGAGCATTGCAAGGAGGCCTCCCCTGCCGGGTAGGAGAGCCCGGCCGGGTCGAGGTCGCCTCTGAAGACCAAATCCAGTTTGCCCCGGCAAGGATTCCGGGGCCACCAAGCTCAGAACCCGCCAGGCTCCCCGCCGGCAGGCCCCCGCCAAGACGCCACCGCTCCACCTCATCACACGCAAGTCACTAATCAGCACGGTGTCAAGCCCTCAAGTAACTAGGTGGATCCTGTCAGGCACGTGGCAACATGGCGAAGAGACGATTAGCCTTATTGACACCAGTCCAGAAGGTGTGTCACGCTAATAGGGAAAAGTGGATAAGCGGCGCGGCAGGCTTGCCGGGCTTCAACCTCAGCATGACACCTAGCAGGTGCATTTAATACACTTTGTCCCTAACTGCCAGAGTTAGGTAAGATACACTACTGCTGGTTGGTCCAAACGCGACAGTCCAATCAGAGACCCTTCGACGAAACTATGTGCGATGCATTAATCACAAACGGTGATGTAATAAAACCGTAAAAATGATACAAAACGTTTGCGATGGCGGTGACATCAAACATGATTCAGATTAGAGTTGCGTGTGTGATGTGTGGCAAATGGTTAATCCAGCAAAACTGTTTGCGATGAGGCAGAACAACAGAAACGGGCAGCCAGATGAGGGTGTGTGTCATATACGGCATACAACTCACTAGGATGAACTGTGTGCAATTAGGCAACACAACAGAAATGGTCAGCCAGATCAAGGTGTGTGCGATGGATGGCATACAGTTCACTCGGATGAACTATTTGCGATGAGCCAAGACAACAGAAACAGTTCAACTGAACAAGATGTGTGTGATACGCGGCAAACAGGTCCGTAATCAGAAATGCATGCGAAGACCAATAATAACACAGACAATTGCTGCTAATGAGCCGTGTGATTTGGTCTGTCTACAGAAGAATAACACACACACACACACACATATATATATAATACTGAAATAAACATCCAATTACTTAAGTGACTATACATATCATTCGCACACACCTCAATAAACAATTGCATGCATTCTAAACTAGGAGAAACGATCGTCTACTCATCTACTTCTTGTGACACTCCCGCCATTGCTCTGTGGCTTGATCCCTCGTCTGTGGCTGGAAGAAGACACTTCCTCATGTCAACAATCCGCCTGTACAACTCGTAGCTTGTGTACGCGTCCTTGGCCGCGTACTTGATGTGTTGTTCATCCAGTCTCTGATGCCAGACACTGTGCCAGGCGTTCTTGTCCTTCTTGCTCTCATCCTTCATCTTCATGTAGTAGTGGTCGATGATGGCCGAGGCGAGGTCAACCAGGGAGTTCTGTTTGTTGTTGTTGCTGCCCCAGACCTTGTAGTGGTCCTGGATGTTGACAAGATTATGGCATTTCAAGCCCAAAACCTCAAGCGCTTTTAGATCGTTGGTGGTGTCCATCGTAGTGAAATTGTAGTCGGAGCTGTTGATAAACCTGGAGAAACGCTCGCAAGACCTTGTGGCCAGGTGGTAGTGGTAGACGAGGACGTCATGTCGCACGCACAACTGGGCGACGGCAACCTTCTGATCGTGCCCGGCACGACCGCTGGTGAACTCGAGGTCGAAGCCGACCACTTGGTACTTGTCCTCAGCAAGCAACTGCTCCATTGTTTGGATGGAGCTCTCCACCGAGACCGGCTCGTTCGTGTACACCACCGAGAGGGCCTTCCCCCTCATGTGGGTGTCCACTACGTGATGCGTGGTGAACTGCCCCCTGTTGTCGTCGTCGGCCACTGGGAGCGCCATTGGAGCCACGGGGAGCGCCATTGGAACTGCTGGATGTCCTCTCTGTATGTGTCGTCATGGGTGTGCTTATTGTGTTGTGTGGCGCGAGATATGAAGGTAAATAGCCGTAGGAGTAAATGGGGGCCAGGCAGCCTGGATTCTTGGCACGTCTGCATGTCAGTTTTTGCAGCGGGTAACTGCATAGTGGCGCCGCGCCCGGCGCAACAACATGCATAATGGCAGCACGAACGTACGTGATCGTGCGCCAGCCCCAAACACTGGCAGCACACGTGGAGGGACGAGGGACGAGGGACGAGGGAGAGAGAGCATAGCGCGCACGGCGGGACGCGAGTAGAGCATGCCGCGGCCGCCTCAACCGCGAGCAACCACTCGCATAGAGCAGTTGAACACGCAGGGAATGGTCGTCTACAAGCCGGCCGGCAGTTGCGACGCTGCGTAGAGAGCGGCCATGTGCTACTACCTCTGTCTTCGTCTATTAGTCCCCTTTAAATTCTGTGCCATATTTTGACCTTAAATTTAACCAACAAAATGATGATGCATGTTATAAAAATTATATAATTGGGAAGTATGTTCAAATACGAATCCAACGATATAATATTTGGCGACATGCATTCGTATTTTATTAGTTAAATCTATAGTCAAAATTTGGCACAAAAATACATAAATGACTTATAAACCAGGACCGGGGTGGTAGGTAATTAAATAACAAATGTTTTTTTATTAACTGTATGTGTACGTGTCCTTTCGTCCTCCGCTCGCACGTCTTGTCACCCCGCTGCCGCAGACGGCTTACAGCGCAAGCTTGCGCAGCGTGCGGGGGTGTTCTTTTGGCCAAACGGCGGCTCGAAGTGGCGCCAATGAATCGTCGGTGAGCCCGTTCCCGCGCAACCTCGCAGGTTCCTGTGCAAGCTTCCCGCCTGACTCGGTGAAATCCCCCAAAATCCCAATGCTTACCGGCCTGCTATATAAACCCTCACAGCCGGCGAGTCCTGCGTCGCATTTTCCCCTCCCTCCCCGTAGTTTATCTCGTCTGCTTCTCCCACAGTCGCCAATGGCACCGGTCCATCGTCGTCGCTCAGCCACTCCGCCGTCATCAGAGGACAGCTCCAGCTGGGAGGCTACACCATGGCGGTAGTGTAGTGCACGTGGCATCCCTGTTGGGTGTTCGCGGAACACCCACCACATGTTCCGTCGTCGCTGCCCGTCGGCAGCTGTTGCCGGCCGCCGTTGCCGCCACCCCACCGTCTGCCACTGTGGCCGCCACACCACCGTTGAAAGCCAGGTCCATCGCCCGCTCCACCGCCTCGGCCCAAAGGCGGGTGGTGGCCGTCATGGCCGCCACTCCATTGCCGGCCACCGTGGCCATCACCCGCTCCACCACCATGGCCCAAAGCCAGGAGGTGGTGGTCATGGCCGCCACCCCATCATCGGCCGCCGTGGCCGCCAGCCCACCTTCGACCGCCGGGGTCATGACCCGCTCCGCCACCACCGCCCGAAGGTGGGAGGCGAAGGTGGAGAACCGCACGTGAGTCATCGACCTTGCGTGCTACATCGAGTTCCTGCGGGAGGAGGAGGAGCGCCTCGTCGAGCACGCAAACAGCCTTACTACTGCCGTGGCCACAGCACACGCCGCCGCAGAGGCAAGGAATCAGGAGATCTACAAGGAGTCCCGCCGCTTCGAGAGGGGTCATCTGCAGTGGCAAAGGGCGTTGGAGGTGAGTGTCGTTGAAGGTGCAGCAGCGGCAGGCACCATACTGCAGTTTTCCAGCTCGTCGGTAGGCTCCTCCTTCTCTGCCTCTTACTGATCGTGCTCGGCAGAGGAGAGGCTGCCGGAAGTAGTACAAAGCCCCTCTGTAGTAGTAGTATTTAGGGGCTATTTTGTTCAGTTCATCTGACTATAGATTTGGTGGAACTATACAATGTACTTAAAATTAGCTAGTATATATAGTTGAACTAGCTATTTCAGTACGTGGTTGGCAACAATTGGGGAAAAGTTTGGTCGGTTCAGCTATCGAGTTGAACTGTTTGTATAATGAACGACTGCTTAATCTATGAATGAAATCTATGCTTAATCTATGAATTTTAGTTGCAAAAATTAGATAGTGCTAGTGATTTTTAGCTGCATATTTTGACAAATGGCAGTGTTACAAGGTTGACAAAGGGCAATGTTACTAGATCAACAAATATCAATCTTTCCAGTATGAAAAATGGCAATATACCCAATATGACAGATGCAAATCTTACCAAATTGTCTGTACGTGGTTGCACATGGGTCATCCGAAAAAACCGTTTGCGTTGAAGAGATGCACAAATCCTGCGTGGCGAATTTTCCCTTGGCTTACTGGGGAAGACCATAGCTCTCACTTTGCATACGGGTGTTCTATCTAAAATGTTTGCGATGAAGAGCTGCACAAATCCTGCTCGGCACATTTTCCCTTGGCTTACTGGGGAAGATGTCGGTTTGCATACGGGTGTTCTATCTAAAACATTTGCGATCAAGAGCTGCACAAATCCTGCTCGGTACACTTTCCCTTGGCTTCCTTGGGAAGCTATCAGTTTGCATACGGGTGTTCTAACTAAAACATTTGTGATGCGTGTTTTATATTTAAAAACCATTAACCTTTTTTTAAAAATAAAATCATTGATAAGTCTATACATTCAGAGAGAAAAATGCAAGTTTGTTCAAACCATACCTTTCATTCAGTCACACTGCAAATTCATATTCATATGATCGAGGTACAATATTGAACCAAAAAAAACTAATTCTGGCAGCGGCGGAGGCGGCGTGCCGCGCCAGCATTGTCGTTGTTGTCCTTTGGGACGCTATTGTCGAAGTCTTCAAGGCAGCACAGAATGTTCTTCACATGGAAATCAAACATCTTGTCGTCGCGCGATCGACGGGCGGGGCGCGGGAGGACGGCAACTCGCGGCGCTGCAAGGTAGCGGTCGACGGCGGTGTCCCATGCCACTGAGGGGGGCGCGCACACGGGCACGGGCACAGCGGGTGCATGCAAATGCATGGGGACCGACGGCGCGGTGGGTGCAGGGGCGCGCACGGGCACAGGCACGGGCGCTGGCGCTGGCGTGTACACAAGCTCACGCGGGTCTGCGGATACCTCGCTGACGCCCGCGGCTTCCAGCTCTGTGATAGTGCTCAGCGACCAGCCCCTCAATGCTACGGGGGTGGTCGCTGGCGCGGGCGCGGGGATGGGAGCTGGGACGGGCACGGGGGCAGCAACCGCTGAGGCCAGCTCGTTCAGGGCCATGTCCATGAGGCCCCATTCCTCCTTATTTTCTATCTCCTCCGGCTCAGAGTCGACTTCACCAAACTGGAAAACTAGTGGCAGATGATCCTTCTGCGCCATGGCGTTGGTGGAGGTCTGCGGGAGGGGAATGGGATGCAAACAGTAAGGCCGCCCATATTAAACAGCAGCTCGGGCACCATGAATGGAGAGGATGCGAGCAAGGCGAGCAGCCATGGAAGTCAAAGGGCTCGCTTCCCGGTGAGCCCGCGCAGCATACAACTCGCACGCTTCCTGGTGAGCCTGCACATTGGAGGACAGCTTGCACACCTCTCGGTCAGCCTATGCAGCGGACTGCGCTCGCACGCCTCCCGTTCAGTCAAATAGCTGTCCGCACGGCACCTCCTAGCCGTTAAAAGTGTGACGTGTGGCGTCATGTGAATGGTTAACAGAACACATACGATTTAAATTATAGAAACATTTGAGATGTTAAAGTGGCAGCTATTTGTTTCAAAATGCCTTTGTTGGCTGTTATTCGAGTGCGCCTTCTCTCAAAATGGACACGAAAAATACCACAGCATGTCGGGTGCTATTCCATGATAGCACGCCAAGTTTCATGAATTTCAGACGAGGTTTTGATTTACTAGAATTTCAAAACAAAGTATCTCAATGTTTTGCCGACAGTCAACAGTGCCCTGGTGTTTGAAATTCATTCCCATTTCTTGCATGGGACCTAAGCATGCACCCAAGGACACACATTTGATATTTCAACCCATTTTTCTGCACTAGAGCATGTGCATGTAGTTCAAATTTGAATTATGAACATAAAATGCTTACAAAATTTAGTTAATGTATAAAAATGTCCAAACGAACCCGAAATTGCAAATTTTAACACGACACTCCTGTTGCTCTATGTTGCCACTAGGAAAAAAAATTGAAAACAGGAAGAGGCAACGGATATCATTTCATCCACCAAGGAGGCACATTCCCCACCAGAACCATGAGACTTGTTGTCAAAAGCTTTGGTATGTGAGAAGCTTATACCGAAACCAGCCCCAAATGGGACAAATTTTTTACCATAGCATGTTGATGCCGTTCCATGATAGCATGCCAAGTTTCATGAATTTCAAAAGAGTTTTGGATTTACTAGAATTTAAAAACCATGTATCTCAATGTTTGCGGCCGAGCGACGGTGGCAAGGTGTTTGACATTCATTCCCATTTCTTGCATGGGATATAAGCATGCAACCAAGGACACAGATTTGATTTTTCAACCAATTTATATGCACTGGAGCATGTGCATGTAGTTCAAATTTGAATTATGCACATAAATGCATAGAAAACTCAGTTAATGTATAAAAATGTCCAAACAAACCCCGAAAAATTCCAAAATTTAACACAACACTCCTGTTGTTCTATGTTGACACTAGAAAAAAAATTGAAATCAAGATGAGGCAACGGATATCGTTTTGTCCAGAAAGGTGAAACGTTCCCTACCGTAACCATGAGGCTTTGTTGTGAGAAGCTCTGGTTTGTGAGAAGCTTATACCCCAACCTGCCCCAAATCTGACAATATTTTTAACACGGCATGTTGATTCTGTTCCATGGTAGCATGTCAAGTTTCATAAATTTCAGACGCGTTTTCGATTTACTAGAATTTAATAACCATGTATCTTAATGTTAGCGGCCGAGCGACGGTGGCAACGTGTTTGACATTCATTCCCATTTCTTGCATGGGACCTAAGCATGCAACCAAGGACACACATTTGAATTTTGAACCCATTTATATGCGCTGGAGCATGTGCATGTAGTTCAATTTTGAATTATGCACATAAATGCATAGAAAACTCAGTTAATGTATAAAAATGTCCAAACGAACCCCGAAAAATTCCAAAATTTAACACAACACTCCTGTTGTTCTATGTTGACACTAGAAAAATTTTGAGAGCAAGAAGAGGCAACAGATATTGTTTCGTCCACAAAGGTGGCACGTTCCCTACCGAAATCATCACGCTTGTTGTGAGAAGCTCTGGTTTGTGAGAAGCTTATACCCCAAATCTGCCCCAAATGGGACAATATTTTTACCACGGCATGTTGATGCCGTTCCATGATATCATGTCAAGTTTCATGAATTTCAGTCGTGTTTTCGATTTACTAGAATTTTAAAACCATATATCTTAATGTTAGCAGCCAAGCGACGGTGGCAAGGTGTTTAACATTCATTCCCATTTCTTGCATGGGACCTAAGCATGCAACCAAGGAGACACATTTGAATTTTGAACCCATTTATATGCACTGGAGCATGTGCATGTAGTTCAATTTTGAATTATGCACATAAATGCATAGAAAACTCAGTTAATGTATAAAAATGTCCAAGCGAACCCCAAAAAACCACAAAATTTGACACAACACTCCTGTTGTTCTATGTTGACACTAGAAAAAATTTGAGAGAAAGAAGAGGCAACGGATATTGTTTCGTCCACAAAGGCGGCACGTTCCCTACCGAAACCATCACGCTTGTTGTGAGAAGTTTATACCCAAATCTGCCCCAAATGGGACAATATTTTTACCACGGCATGTTGATGCCGTTCCATGATACCATGTCAAGTTTCATGAATTTCAGATGTGTTTTCAATTTACTAGAATTTTAAAACCATGTATCTCAATGTTAGTGGCTGAGCGACAGTGTCAAGGTGTTTGACATTCATTCTCATTTCTTGCATGTGACCTAAGCATGCAACCAAGGAGACACATTTGATTTTTCAACCCATTTTTATGCACTGGAGCATGTGCATGTAGTTTAAATTTGAATTATGCACATAAATGCCTAGAAAACCAAGTTAATGTATAAAAATGTCCAAATGAACCCTGAATAATTCCAAAAAAATTTACGACACACCTATAGTTGCATGTTCGCTATAGATAAAAGTTCAAGCAATTCAAACACCCTCCTTTGCCGCTGTGACCTCATTATGTAATTCAAATCAAGACGAAAAATCAAGTAGATCGCACACAGTTTTTTATCACCAACCGTGTGAGATGCAGTACAAATATTATTTCACTGTTCAATCGTCGCAGGTGAAAGATGGGGACGTGGACCCGCGTCATGAGGGCAACTTTGGCGGCCCACTCCGGCGAGAGCATGGCCGCAGCCGCCATGCGCGTGCTAACAAGCTGCGTGAGCGCGGCAACAATCTGCTACCGGGCGGCCAAGGCAGCCCAAACGGCCGCTGTTGCTTCTCAGGTGGCGGCAGCAACATCTGCCTTGGGGATAGCAACTGGCGAGAGCGGCAGAGCAGTTGTCCATTCCACAGCAGTGGCCTTAGCCCTGATGGAGACCGCCCACGACCATGTCGAGGCCACCCATGCCCAGCTCCTGGCGGTCACCGCACAAATCGAACGAAGCTTCTCCGACAACGGTCGGCAACCCATGGCCGAAGAGTTGGCAATCGCCGAGAGCGTTCGAGTTGCCACGACGGAGCCCGTCCAAGCCCAGATCGTGGCCGCCCACGCCCAGCTCATGGCGGCCTTTTCCAAATAGATGGCGGACGCGGATGGCGAGATGCTTGCCGAGTATGGTGCGATGGATGCCATGGAGCCCCTTCCCAGGAGATCGTCGGGCGCGAGCTGGACATGGAGGAGGCGGCGGGGATCGACGAGCACCAGCCGGAGTAGTACTCTTTGTTTTGTTTAATTAAGAGCGCCGGTCTTTAATTTGTTAGATTAATGTTTAGGTCAGCTAGCTCTGTTTAATTGCTGAACTTGCTCGATTAAGAAGTGTGGGTGTGCTGTAGTCTCCTTTGTGTACCCAAATTATGCAATGACGTGGATGACCACTGTAACCAAGGAAATTGGGACCAAAATTTGCATGTTCAAACTCATCGCACACGGGGTATGCTATATGAATCGTTTGTGATGTTCACATATCATACACAGTGCTGAATAAGGGACCGTGTCCGATGACACTTTGCGCGCCAGTTTTTTTGCTGGACCGATCCAAATTTTCGGCTTCCGTGGAAATATCTACCTCCCCGCCCCCTTCCCCTTACCAAAAGCCACATTTCCCCTGTTTCTGCCTTCCTTTCCAAGTTGAAACCTTCACTCCTTGCTTGCAGCGCCGCCTCCTCGCCGGCGACCCTCCTTCACGCTGCTCCACCTCGCCGATCAAGGCAGGTAATCCACACCCGACCTCCATCCTCCTCCTCCTTCCACACCCCACATGCCCCAACCATCGGCGCGACACCTTCCACCCAAATCACCGACCCCTCCCCCAAATAAGCGCCGCCCTAAGCCATGGTGCATGCCGTATAGCCAGGAGCTCAATGAGCATTTGGCAGCGGAGAAGCAAATCGCGGTCGCACGCGCGGATGAGGTTGCGATGGCTGCCATTCGTGCCGACCCCCAGATCTTGGAGGAGCACCTCGCCATCGAGGCCACCGTCGACGCCTCGCGCGCTGACGCCGCGATGCGGTTGGCTGTTTAGACGACAGTTCGTGGTGTTTTCTCGAGGCCACCGTCGGTGCCTTCGACGGAGACTACAAGGTGTTTTCTCAGCGTGCCCGTGCTTACCTCAACTCGAGAGCCAGCAGGTTGGTGTCCGAAGCAGCTCAGGCAACTCACCACTATGACGAGGGCACCCACGATGTGGAGGCCTCGCCCTCTTCCATGTCCAAGGAGCCAATCATCATTGATATCTCCGATGATGAGGAGTAGCTTGTCTTATTAGCTCACTATAGGGAGTTATGTTCAGTTTGCTAGGTACGCCGGTTAAGCATGCTTGGTTTACCCGTTGCATGTGCTGCTCCTGCCTTTCCTTAAAAAATTCTAGTGAATTGTCCTATCTACTTTTACCATGCATTCTGTTGCTCTAGTATATATGTTCTATATGTCGTGCAATGTGGTGCTCCCTTATTAACTGTTTGGTTAATTAGTTGTCATGTTCAGTTAACTATTTGGTTCAATTCTGCAAATGTGATGTTCAATTCTTCAGGGTGCAATTTTGTATTTTCTTCCATGTGAGAAATAAATCGAATTTATCTGTACAAAGTACATGAGAAACAAATACAATTGCTATATTTCCAAGTTGTCAAGCATGCTTGGTTTGGTTAACTGTCTGATCTTCTAGTATGTTATATATTGTGCAATGTGGTGCTCAGTTAGCGTTTGGTTCATTTGTTGTGGTGTTTAGTTAACTGTTTGGTTCAATTCTGCAATGCAATGTTTAATCTTTGTGGGTGCATTTTGTTATTGTATACCATGTGAGAAATAAATTGAATTTGGTTGTACTAAATACATGAGAAACAAATACAATTGCTATATTTCCAAGTTGTTAAGCATGCTTGGTTTGGTTAACCGTCTGATCTTCTATTAGGAGTATGTTATATTGTGCAATGTGGTGCTCAGTTAATGTTTGGTTAATTTGTTGTGGTGTTTAGTTAACTGCTTGGTTCAATTCTGCAATGCGATGTCCAATTGTCATTGGTAGAATTTTGTATTGTTGTGCATGTGAGGAATAAATCGAATTTGGCTGCACTTAATACATGAGAAACATATACAATTGCTATATTTCCTAGTTCTTAATTATGCTTGGTTTGGATAAATGTGTTTTCCATGTGGCTTGAATTAACCTGATGAATCTGCAATGTGCTTATTTTTCATCAACATATTTTACTGATAGCATGCGAACCCTCACTTAACCTGATCACTAACTACCTTATATGTGTTGCAGGGAAAGAATGGGAAGCACTGAGGTTTACAATCGAGGTTCGCACATGCACGGTCCTTTGTCTAATAGCACATTATTGTGCAATTGTAGGAACCATTCTAATATTCAGGTTTTTAACAATTTGGTCTTGCACATGTAGGTCCTGCTGTCAGAGGTTTTGACCCACTGTTCGACCCTTTTTGCATGTGGGGAAATGAGTTGTCCATGAATATCAGTCAAGTCAAGAAACTCAGAAATATTGTTAGGATAAAGAAATTAGCGACAAAAAACAACAAGATCTTTGTCTGCATAATGAAGAAGACATCAGCTCACTACAGGATGGTACTAACCATTATACCTTGGCTTTTTTACTCCTTTGCCCATTTCCAATCTAGAGAAGATATTTATGCACATCCTTGTTTTCAGGCCTTTCCAAAGCAGTTCACTGATGATTACCTCTCAAACTACCTGTATGGTCAGGAGGCGAGGAAGGTATTCATACAACACCCATGGTTCAATATTGAAGTGTGTTCCTGAAGAGGACGAAGGATGGACAATCAATCATCTACAGGCACTGGCCTAAAGTTGCAAAGACCTTCAACATCAATGAAGGATCAATATTCGTCTTCCGCTTCAGCAGTTTTCCAGATGACATTCATTTGTCTATGTACCGTCTATGATGCTAATTTCAAAAGGATATAGATTTTGCATGTGAAACTTGCTGCTGGTGCAGTTGTGTAATGGGGTAGCTGAGTGCTGAAGCTATATGATGTTGTACTCTGATGTATTTCAATTATGAAATTCTGCTTCCTTAATACGAAAATGAAATATATTGTGTGCTTAATATGAACTGTCAATTAGATTAATAAACAGATTATTAATAATAGGACAATTAGCCTACTAATTATTATTTTTATTGCAAATGGTTATTGAGAAAACAACGTGGGTAATGACCTCAGACAACGCACACAGTTTCTAGGAATAAAATGTGTTGGGTCAATGAACAATCACACACGACTTCCTCTTGAAAACTGTTTGCGTTAGGCCACTATGCGCAAGCGTTTACCACATAAAAAGTGTGTGTGATGGACAGCCTATGCCACACAGTTTCTTCTACGCATCATGTGTGATGCATTCAACAACGCAAACGATAAAATTATTAATATCGTGTGCAATGGCAACACTATCACAAATAATTTAATGGGAAAAATTATGTGTGATGTACCTGTGAACGGAAACGTTTTCCTTGGAGTGACTGTGTGGGATGTATATACGAACGGAAACGTACTTCTTGGATTGACTGTGTCGGATGTACATACTAACGGAAATATATTCCTTGGATTGACTATGTCGAATGTACATACGAACGGAAACGTTTAGCCGGGACTGACTGTGTGGGATGTACTTACGACCGGAAACGATTTGGCCAATATAATTGTATTTTTTTAGCACAACTATACGTATAACCGTATTTGATCGCTCGACCGTCACACACGATCTTATTTTGCCGAGCGTGTGTGCCAGGAGGGCCTATCCCCGACGGTTTCTGGGTCGTGTGGGAAGGACCACCCTATCGCACACACTCACTCGGCGACGGTTCAGAATGCCGTCGCGGAAAGGGGTTAAAACCCATTTGTATAGCACCTCGCTGTACCAGTGATAGCACTGTCAGCTATCTAATCATACTCAAATGACTGGTTTGCCACTGTGGTCGCCCCTTAATCTATAAAAGGAGGCCCGAGGCAACCTAGCAAAGGGTTCGAACTTTAGACCCCGTAACACTTGTACACACGCTCTACTCTCCCCGAGGCATCCTTGTCGGGCTAAAGCTGGCCGTGTCTTCGTGTTCCTCCGAATCAATCCACCATAGTAGGAGTACGGTTTTACGCTGCAAATCAGCCCGAACCTAGGTAAAAGAGAGCTGTCATCGCCGCGCTGCCCCTATCGTTTATGGTCTTTGTACAATTTGACCATCACCTTGCCGAACCACAAAGGGACACCCGTGCCCCATAGATGATCGTGCTTCCACGCCGACACTGCAATTTTTCTTTATTTTTTTATTTTTTAGTTATATATAGTTATCAAATCTCATACAATTTAATCTATCTCAATATCGTTGAGGGATTGACAACCCCTTCACGCGTTGGGTTGCAAGTATTTGTTGTTTGTGTGCAGGTGCTGTTTACATAGTGATGCTTGGTTCTCCTACTAGATTGATAACCTTGGTTTAATAACTGAGGGAAATACTTAACTTTGCTGTGCTGCATCATCCCTTCCTCTTCGGGGAATTACCAACGCAGATACAAGCAATCAGCATCCAACTTGCTTGCTCAGAAAGACCTAGAGCATTTTGCGGAAGTTAATCATGGGAATATGCAAGCCAATTTATATAATGTGAAAATCCCACATAGTATATAATCATGAAGCATATAAAAACTCTCTATATGACATTGCAATGTGTAATTTTAAGCACATATGTATACAAACTCTCTTGGTGGATCCATCCACCGGTAGGCCAGCAACTGCTTGTGGGCTAAGCTAGGGCCAGGAAAGGTATCCCCCATCTTACGCATGCCTCCCTAAAGTGGGATGTACGCTGCTTCCATAGAAAGGTGTCACGCTTTGGGTGATGTGTCATTCTCTCATCAATATTAATTGTATTAATGCTAAAATAAAATGCTAAAACAAAGGAATAATTATCCGAGACAACCATAGGCGGCCCACCCATCCGTCCCAAGGCAACCACATTCTTGTCCCCACTCATAGCACCAAAAAGAGTGAGTTTTTGCCCTCCTCTCTCTCCTCCCCCCTCCCTCCATCAGATCCCTCTCAAAATCGAGCAAGTTAGTTGTTTTGTTTGTGGATTTCTACTCCTATCTGCCCCTAGAGGTATTTTGCCCTATCTCTTGTCGATTTCTTTGATGAATTCTTACTTGGTGGAATTTATTCATGGAGACCCTAGATCTACCTTAAAATATATTTTGTGGATTTAACCTATTTTTATTGGTGAGTAGTATATTGGGAAGGAAACACTCATGTACATGTATGGTTAGCTTATGTTGAATGTTTCTCCGTTTATACAAAAACAATTTATTATCGAATGTTTTATCTTTCCAAATTGAATGTTATGTCGACCGCTTCTCCATTTGGACAACACTCGCTTGGATTTTAACCTTGTGCGATGAGGGGGTTGTTTGACCCGATTGGCACTAGTGTTTGATTAGGAGAATGCTCGGTTTAATTAGTCCCTAATTAATACATGCTTGGAGCTAATGATGATTGCTAATTAGAAATCGATGTCAGTTCTTGCACCCCTCTTCGGATATGCCATTTACTCTTCGAGCTTCCACCTTTACTCTTTGAACACACACCTTTTGTCGGCTTCTTTGGTACTCATAGAAATCGATACATCATCAATGAAAATTTACACACTTTCAAATACCGATTTCACTAAAACTAATTACAAGAATGACATAGCAAAGGGATAAGTATCATAATCGGGCACGATTGGCGTGCTACTCACACAACCCCCAGGCGTTCGTATTCTTTCCTTCCAAACAGCAGCTCCAGAGAGTGAGAGTAATTTCCCTCCTCTCCCCGCTTCCCTCCCTCCCCCTCTCAGACCTCTCTCAAACCGATCAATTTAGTCATTATTTGTGTATTTCTAGTCCTTTATATATGGTTGCCAAAAGATCAAGTTTGTTCTATTTTTTCAGTCGACTCAAAGTGCATTATAAACGCGAGTAATAAGGTACTAATTGCAAAACCAGAATAATCCTAACGGAAATGCCTCCTCCACCCTTTCAATGGCTACGTCGACAAGCACGTCTACCCTCCTTGGTCCAAGTAGCATAACTGGTACTACATCACACATGGCAAGTCTGCCACTATCTGCGGGAATAATGTTGGAACCACCACTGTCATGATTAACTTGGATTATCTATCATAGTTGGCCTTTTGTATCTCCCATCATGATAAACTTGAATTATCTATCATAGTTGGCCTTCACTGCCACCGCTGTCAATGTTTAACGACATGTTCCCAACAAATAAACTCTACAATTTATAATCTGGTAGAATGAGGCTTGGAGATCCCCACATGTTGTCCATGCCGACTATTCTTGATCACATATTTTAATTTATAAACATGAGGAAACTATCATAGAAAGGTCGATCTTGGTAAGATCCATTGGAAAGCATGCTCTCTTCCTTGAATAAAGTAGTTTCATTGTCTTCCTTATGGTGTTGCCTTCTATTATGGCTGAAATTATTTTCTATAGAAATCCAAGGACGATCAAGACAATGAAATTGCCAGGCTCAGGATCTAGTGGATTTTTAAGCATGATTCCATACCTGTGAACCAATTGACATACAAAATGAAGAAACCATATGTTTAGAATATATGTGTAGTTCACAATTTTTCAACTAGATGCACTTTAAAAAGTGCAGGTTGCAAATTTTTACCCGGCTGCACTTAGAAAAGTGCAATTTGCACTTTCTTGTGTACTGAAGTTACACTTGCTCATCTTCTTCATATATGGAGATTTCAAATACCTTGGAGCGTAGATGTTTGGCATAAACAATAGCGACATAGAATAAAGGTTGGGTTGAGATAAACTCCTGGGAGAGACCGAGGGAGAGGGAAGGAGTGTGCGGAAGGCCCAGACGCATTGCCACGGCTTATGGCGAAGGGTTGGATTGCGATAAACTATTGAAAAGTGACTATTATTTCAAAAGTTATGGGATCTCGAGCTTGGTAATTTCAAAATCTATCAGATTTTGAGCTTGATAATTTCATTGGTTGCGATCGACTAACTAGGGATTCTACAAAAACTATGTTCATTGATAGCATGACAGATTCCAGATCTTAGGGTAGTGCATGGGAGTATTTCCGGGAGCTGCTTTTTGCCGATGCTAAAAGCAATGATGATAGAGAGCATGCCTAATCATGAAAGGTGGACTACAACACATCCTACTAAAAATCGTCCCTTTTCTTCAACTACTCAAGTATATGTAAATGTCTAAAGCTCAAGCTAGTGCCCTTTCTTCCACTCTACTCATAAATGCGAGCATTAAGGACTAACGTCGGAGACCATTGCAGTAGTTTTTAATATAGGATGGTTCTAGGAAGAGTCGAATGGTGGGCCATGTCACATGTTCTACTGCTCGGTAGAAGTGGCTTTCGACAAGACTTCTGTTATTTTGTTTCTCAGCAGAAACAAGAACAAAATTCTGGCCACTGGATATTAATTATTTCTTTCTTTTTTTTACCTTGGAAGGATGAGCGGCGCTATTTGGATAATGCTGGGCTAAGAAAAGACTACCTGAGTACATTTAGTGATGGCGTGCACATAATATATTATTGGTGACATGGCTATATATGTATACGCCTTCTATAACTCGTCCAGAATTTTTTTTTAACAATTTGGTCGCAAGTTACTAGTGGTGTGGAAAAAAGTCACTCAACACCACTATGTCGATTACTGGTTACATGGAAAAGAGTTACATGCCACAACTAACTTGCAACCGGGTAGGCTCCTGGGATCCCAAATAGTAATGGTGTGAATATTAGGTGACACACCACCAGTAACGACATAGTGGTGGCGTACCAAATATGCCAACGTCACCACAATGTGAAAAAAAATCATCACTGCACAGGAAACTTCATGTCGAAACATTTTTTTTGCCATCCATCAAGCATAACAGGAAAAAAGTAGAAATCATCCATCTATCATTTACCCGCAAAAGAATATTCTTAGTTCCAATCTTTTTCTTCGTGCTCGTCAAGGTAAGACGGAAACCCTCCTTTCCCCACAGCCCGACCTGGAAAGAGGAGGCGACGACCAAGGGAGGCCATCAACGGTGGCGCCTAAGTGAGATCTCCTCCTACTCGTCCTCCTACACAAGCACGGGCATCCCTGCCGCTGCATCTCCTTCCTCAACTCTCTTGGCGCCCCATCATCTCTATTGCGAGATCTCGCCTTTGCCATGGCCGTCATGGCATGGAGCTTCTTGTTCGCCACCAGTCGCCACCGCTCCAACTCCCTTAACCCTTCTAAGGCGCCGCCCTCCCCCATGCCACCGGATCACTTACTCCTCCATCCTTTCCCCATCGAACCACCTCCTCATCCACCCCTTCCACACCGAACCACTTTCAACTCTTCTATGAGATCCCCTTTTATTTTTCTTCTTCTTCCTATGCCCCTCCCCACAGACCCACCTCCTCTCTTCCCCTTCCATGGCTCATCTGATAGTCCATTATGTTTGGAATATTTTTGCTAACCCTCCTTGTTTCTTGTTGCAGATTTCGTTAAAGACTGGACCACCGTGAGGCTGATTTAAGGTGAGAACAAACTCTGGGTTATGTGACATGATGGTGAACCATGAATGTTTTTTGTCGAATGATATGGTAAATTATTGTTGTTGTATAGTGCCCATGTATAATTCTATGATGCATAATTTTTTCTTGTGAAGTGAGATGATGAATCTTGCACTATGTGATATGGTGATTGTTGTTGTGTGCTGCTTTTTTTATGTAGAGTGATGGTGAATAAAATTTTTCAAGTTCATAATAAAAGTTTCTTTGTGTGTACAAATATGATTCCATACTAAAACCTCGGTAAGATTCCATGAGCCAATTCAGTAAACATAAAAAAAAATCAAATTCGTATTCATGTCTATTACAGTTTCCCGGCTGAATTGGAACAGAAACCAATTCAATATGGAGGCCACCAATTCTTCCATTTTCAAATTTTACAAAGATTCAAGAATGAGAGCCAACGTTTTGGCAAAACATTGATTAATTTTAGTTTCGCCAGATTTCTAGCACTCAATATGTTTAATTTTTTAGCAATGTTCATGCCGATTTTTTCCAACGATGTTTTAACCTTTTTAAGTCACTAGCCTCTTCTCTCTGATGAGCTGAGATGTTATCATATTTTAAAATTGGATAAGCAAGTATGTCAAATATCATGTTCTCAAATGTTTGCTAGAAGACCCACTGTTTGGCTTTTAGGTACTAATGAAGTAGCAAAGAGGTGTCAAATATTAATCAATAGTTTTCGACATTTTCTGTACTAAGGCAATATTTTACAGGGATTCCATGGTGCCTAGTCATCGTCAGGCCTCCCATACCGCACCATCATCCTCCACTACAGTCCCGCCCTCGACGTTCCGAGGCCCATGAGAGGAGCCTCAGAGGCCACCTCAATCGATGACACCAGACGAATTGGAGAATCGTCGACAGAGGAAGTGGCTGGCGTGAGCAAAAATAATTGACGATGTGGTGTTCTGCTGGACGGTGTACATGCAGGAACTGACGGAGGTGCTGGCCATCGCACATGAGAATCCCGGCTTTCAGGTGGTCGTCCAGATGTGTAAAATGTGTGTGGATAGAGAATTGAGAAAAGAGAATGATGATAGAAGTTTAGGAGAAGACAAAAACTGGACGAAAGTCTTAGACCAACACGGATGATCATTACGCAATGGAGAGGCCTTATAATTGATGTCGGCATGAGGAGTAGGGATTGCCATACAACGAATGCACTAGAGCTATGAATTTATGAAAACTCCCTAATGGACTAGTGGGGTGTGTATCCAACTTACTTGCTTAGAAAGACCTAAAGCATTTTGCGGAAGCTCATCATAGGAATGTACATCGTTGATCAGTAATATTTACAGTTGAGATTTAATGGTATTATGGTACGTGTCTAAAGTTATGTATATTGAATCGACACGTACCAGTGCATGAATAATACGTTGGAAAGAAAAGAGGAGTTCATGTTTCTCAAAAAAAAAAAGTTCAGAGTATACGACAAGTATGGATGATGACGGGACGCTCACAAGCAAACACAAAATTTAATACTAGAACTCCCGTGTGATATGGTAATTAAATGGGATGCATGTTTTGGTAATGACCGACTCCATGTCACGTCCCTGATTATGACTCAAAAAAGGAGTCCGTCTCCATCTTATAGAACTATTATAAAAAAGGAGTCCGTCTCCATCTAATAGAACTATTACAAAAAGGTAGGATTCAACAAAGGTGTCCAGTAAATGCACTATGCGTCTATGCCTATTCAGAAAAAAAAAATTGTGCATGCCAATTATTCCTCAGCTTTAATGCTAATTACATATAGATTTTTTTCTAATCACTTTTTTCTGCTAGACTGAATTTTTTTCCTTATCAGTTTTCCCTCTTTACAGCGAGACTGAATTATATGAGTATTTTTCTGGAACTCGAAGGAGTTACATTAGCTGCGTTTATTTGTAGCCATGATAATTAAGCACAACTACTACGAGGGTGATGGTTCGTGGACTGCATACATGCATATCAATTAGATTTAATCTACGTACGGTACATATGCATATACATTGAGAGGCAAAGACAACAAAACTATATAAACTTCCATATTAAAAAATCATAAAATATGTCCATCAATTATGAAAGCGAGCGGAGTATGTATGTCCATCAATTATAAAGTGCTGATAAATTCAAACAATTCTAGGCCCAGAATAAGATTGCACTGAGATTGGTGTGAGCTATGAAATACAAGGGAAATTAATATTGAATTTCCTGCAAAATGCATATATAGCTAAATCGAAGATATACTGTGTATTAAAAGGTACCGATTGGGTCGATATAGAACAAACCTATTTTTAACATATAAAATGTGCATTAAAATTAAAGAAGGTAGAAAATAAGTTTAAGAAATAGAAGGAGGTAGAAATATGTTTTTATTTCTTAATAACAATATCTATAGAATTTTCTATGGGAATCAAAAGAGAATTATATATGAAATCAACCTATAAAAGAAAGATGGAATTAAAAATTAACATGTGTTGTGTTACAGTAAATCTCAAAGCGACTAAAAAGTGGTAGAATTAAGAAGGCCAATAGAGAATATGCATGTATACATACCACGTAGTACCCCATCGAAAATATGTACATATCATATAGGGGCATGCATGCCATAATGTAAGAAGGAATGATAGGTCGATGCCAATGCACTACATGTCTGAACTAGCATATGAGGCAAGAGAAGGAACATTATGTACTTACAACCTAAAAATATGCGAAGATACAAATATACTAAATATGTCAAAAGTTTAGCCACATCAAAATTTCTAGGTCACTGTTCTCAAAGTAGACTATTCATTCATAACACACTTCAGCTTTCAAGCTTCCACATGATTGATGAAAACTAACGATTATATTGCCTGAATGGAAAGCGAGTAATGCAATTCAAGTACGACAATGTTTACGGCTACTAGCTGGAAGTGCCAATAAAATTGTAACATATTGTCAGAGAGAAAAAGTAAAAGTGCCAAACTGGCGTGCATTTCAGTATAATATATTGTGAGTTGTAGGGTATGAATTTTGTAGCAACTGACTTTTTCTGATAATTGTTCAAAAAATAAAACTGATAGAAATAAATCATGGCATTATCATTGTATTAAAGTATCTAGAGACATGATATTATACACTAGAAAATACACCACAACAGAACTACCAAGAAGGTGGTAGACAATGGGGTCCCTCGGCTTAGATATGAGCTATCGATAAATGTTTTAGATTAACTGTTTCTGACGAAATTTCCAAAATAATATTGGCCTGGAAGGACAACGAAGGACCAGTTGAAAATTAAAGGTACAGACGGGTAAAAGTACGTGGTCTTAAAAGTGAGCCGCACACTTGAGAGATATTGGTCTTATGTTATCGATACTTACTAATAACATAATAAAGTATACGAAAACAATTGAACCAAACAAAGGCATGTTTTCACAAGCCTCATTCTTTACCTATATTTGGAGAGAAAAATGTATTCTACTACCGAGTATTTTGAAGAAAAGTAGTAGCAAATTTGTACAAACTAATCTAGCCGCGCAAATGCGCAGGTCACCCCGATAGTTTATATAATGTGAAAATCCCAGGTAGTATATAATCATGAAGCATATGAAAACTCTCTATATGACAATGCAATGTGCTAATTTTAGGCACATATGTATACAAACTCTCTTGGTGGATCCATCCACCGCTAGGCCAGCAACTCCTTGTGGGCTAAGCTAGGGCCAGGAAAGGTATCCCCCATCTTACCCATGCCTCCCTGAAGTGGGATGTACATTGCTTCCTTAGAAAGGTATTGTGCTCTGGGTGACGTGTCATTCCCTCGTCAATATTAATTATATTAATGCTAAAACAAAATGCTAAAACAAAGGAATAATTATCCGAGGCAACCATGGGCGGCCCACCCATCTGTCCCAAGGCGACCACATTATTGTCCCCTCTCATAGCCCCAAAAAGAGTGAGAGTTTTCGCCCTCCTCTCTCTCCCCCCCTCCATCAGATCCCTCTCAAATTCGAGCAAGTTAGTTGCTTTGTTTGCGGATTTCTACTCCTACCTGCCCCTAGAGGTATTTCTCCCTATCTCTTGTCGATTTCTTTGATGAATTCTTACTTGGTGGAATTTTATTCATGGAGACCCTAGACCTACCTTAAAATATATTTTGTGGATTTAACCTATGTGCATTGGTGAGTAGTATATTGAGAAGGAAACACTCATGTACTTGTATGGGTTAGCTTATGTTGAATGCTTCTCCATTTAGACATGAATTATTTTAGACAAAAACTATTTATTATTGAATGTTTTTCTATCCAAATTGAATGTTATGTCGACCGCTTCTCCATTTGGACAACACTCGCTTGGATTTTAACCATGTGCGTTGAGAGGGTTGTTTGACCCGATTGGCACTAGTGTTTGATTAGGAGAATGCTCGGTTTAATTAGTCCCTCATTAGTACATGCTTGGGGCTAATGATGATTGCTAATTAGAAATCGATGTTGGTTCTTGCACCCCTCTTTGGAGCTGCC
The DNA here is from genome assembly GCA_011799875.1 of Thinopyrum elongatum. NCBI lineage: Eukaryota > Viridiplantae > Streptophyta > Magnoliopsida > Poales > Poaceae > Thinopyrum > Thinopyrum elongatum. The sequence goes on from CM022303.1 coordinate 135,224,301, forward strand.
ATTTACTCTTCAAACTTCCACCTTTACTCTTTGAACACACACCTTTTGTCGGCTTCTTTGGTACTCATATAAATGGATACATCATCAATGAAAATTTACACACTTTCAGATACCGATTAAGTAATTACATGAATGAATGACATAGCAAAGGGATAAGTATCCAAATCGGGCACGATTGGCGTGCTACTCACACAACCCCCCAGGCGTTCGTATTCTTTCCTTCCAACCTGCAGCTCCAGAGAGTGAGAGCAATTGCCCTCCTCTCTCCGCTTCCCTCCCTCCCCCTCTCAGACCTCTCTCAAAACCCATCAATTTAGTCATTATTTGTGGATTTCTAATCCTTTATATATGGCTGCCAAAAGATCAAGTTTGTTCTATTTTTTTCATTCTACTCAAAGTGCATTATAAATGTGAGTAATAAGGTACTACTCGCAACACCAGAATAATCCTAACGGAAATGCCTCCTCCACCCTTTCAATGGCTATATCGAAAAGCACATCTACCTTCCTTGGTCCGAGTAGCATAACTGGTACTACATCGCACATGGCAAGTCTGCCACAATCTCCTGGAATAATGTTGGAACCACCACTGTCATGATTAACTTGAATTATCTATCAGAGTTGGCCTTCACTGCCACCGCCAACAATGTTTAACGACATGTTCCCAACAAATAAACTCTACAATTTATTATCTGGTAGAATGTGGCTTGGAGATCCCCACTTGTTGTCCATGCCGACTATTGTTGATCATATATTTTAATTTATAAACTTGCAGAAACTATCATAGAAACGTCGATCTTGGTAAGATCCATTGGAAAGCATGCTCTCTTCCTTGAATAAAGTAGTTTCATTGTCTACCTTATGGCATTGCCTTATATTATGGCTGAAATTATTTTCTATAGAAACCCAAGGACGATCAAGACAATGAAATTGTCAGGCTCATGATCTAGTGGATTTTTAAGCATGATTCCATACCTGTGAACCAATTGACATGCAAAATGAAGAAACCATATGTTCAGAAAATATGTGTAGTTCGCACTTTTTCAACCAGATGCACTTTAAAAATTGCAGGTTAAACCTTTTTACCTGACTGCACTTACAAAAGTGCAATTTGCACTTTCTTGTGTACTGAAGTTACACTTTCTCATCCTCTTCATATATGGCGATTTCAAATACCTTGGAGCGTAGATGTTTGGGATAAACAATAGCGACATAGAATAAAGGTTGGATTTAGATAAACTCCTGGGAGAGACTGAGGGAGAGGGAAGGAGTGTGCGGAAGGCCCACGGGCATAATCACGGGCTTATGATGAAGGGTTGGATTGCGATAAACTATTGAAAAGTGACCATTATTTCAAAACTTATGGGATCTCGAGCTTGGTAATTTCAAAATCTATCAGATTTTGAGCTTGATAATTTCATTGGTAGCGATCGACTACCTCGGGATACTACAAAAACTACATTCATTGATAGCACGACGGATTCAAGATCTCAGGGTAGTGCATGGGAGTATTTCCGGGAGCAGCACTTTGCCGATGCTAAAAGAAATCATGATAGATAGCATGCCTAATCATGAAAGGTGGACTACAACACATCTACTGAAAATCGTCCCTTTTCTTCAACTACTCCAGTATATGTAACTGTCTAAAGCACAAGCTAGTACCATTTCTTCCACTCTACTCATAAATGCAAGAAGTAAGGACTAATGTCGGAGACCATTGCAGCAGTTTTTAATATAGGATGGTTCCAGGAAGAGTCGGTAGAAGTGGCTTTCTACAAGACTTCTATTATTTGTTTCTCAACAGAAACAAAAACAAAATTTTGGCCACTGGATATCAATTAGTTATTTCTTTTTTTACCTTGGACGGATGAGTGGCGCTAGTTGGATAATGCTGGGCTAAGAAAAGACTACCTGAGTACATTTAGTGATGGCGTGGACATAATACATTATCGGTGACATGGCTATATATGCATACGCCATCTGTAACTCGTCCAGATTTTTTTTATTTTTGAGCAATTTGGTCATAAGTTACTAGTGGTGTGGAAAAAAGTCACACAACACCACTATGTCAATTACTGGTGACATGGAAAAGAGTTACATGCCACAACTAACTTGCAACCAGGTAGGCTCCTGGATCCCAAATAGTAATGGTGTGAATATTAGGCGACACACCACCATTAATGACATAGTGGTGGCGTACCAAATATGCCAACGTCACCACTATTTGAAAAAAAAAATCATGACTACATAGGAAACTTTATGTCGAAACAATTTTTTTGCCATCCATCTAGCAAAATAGGAAAAAAGTAGAAATCATCCATCTATCATTTACCCGCAAAAGAAAATTCTTAGTTCCAATCTTTTTCTCCGTGCTGGTCCAGGTAAGACGGAAACCCTGCTTTCCCCATAGCCCGACCTGAAAAGAGGAGGCGGCAACCAAGGGAGGCCATCAACGACGGCGCCCAGGTGAGATCTCCTCCTACTCGTCCTCCTACACAAGCACGGGCATCCCCGCCGCTGCATCTCCTTCCTCAACTCTCTTGGCGCCCCATCATCTCTATTGCGAGATCTCGCCTTTGCCATGGCCGTCATGGCATGGAGCTTCTTGTTCGCCACCGCTCGAACTCCCTTAACCCTTCTCAGGCGCCCCCTCCCCCATGCCACCGGATCGATTACTCCTCCATCCTTTCCCCATCGAACCACCTCCTCATCCACCCCTTCCACATTGAACCACTTTCTCCTGTTCTATGAGATCCCCTTTTATTTTTCGTCTTCTTCCTCTGCCCCTCCCCACAGAACCACCTACTCTCGTCCCCTTCCACGGCGCCTATAATAGTCCATTATGTTTGGAATATTTTTGCTAACCCGCCTTGTTTCCTGTTGCAGATTTCGTTAAAGATTGGACCACCATGAGGCTGATTTAAGGTGAGAACAAACTCTGGGTTATGTGACATGATGGTGAATCACGAATGTTTTTTGTCAAATGATATGGTAAATTATTGTTATTGTGTAGTGCCCATGTACAGATTCTATGATGCTTATTTTTTCTTGTGAAGTAAGATGATGAAGCTTGCACTATGTGATATGGTGATTGTTGTTGTGTGCTGCTTCTTTTATGTAGAGTGATGGTGAATAAAATTTGTCAAGTTCATAATAAATGTTTCTTTGTGTGTTATAACAAATATGATTCCATACTAAAACCTCGGTAAGATTCCGTGAGCCAATTCAGAAAACATCAGAAAAATAAAATTCGTATTCATGTCCATTACAGTTTCCTTGCTGAATTGGAACAGAAACCAATTCAATATGGAGGCCTCCAATTCTTCCATTTTCAAATTTTGGAGAGATTTGAGAGCCAACGTTTTGGAAAAATGTTGATTAATTTTTGTTTCGCCAGATTTCTAGCACTCAATATGTTTAATTTTTTAGCAATGTTCAAGCCGATTTTTTTCCAATGATTTTTAACCTTTTTAAGTCATTAGCCTCTTCTCTCTGATGAGTTGGGATGTTATCATATTTTAAAATTGGATAAGGAAGTATATCAAATATCATGTTCTGAAATGTTTGCTAGAAGACCCACGGTTTGGCTTTCTGGTACTAATGAAGTAGCAAGGAGGTGTCAAATATTAATCAATAGTTTCCGACATTTTCTGTACTAAGGTAATATTTTACAGGGATTCCATGGTGCCTAGTCATTATCAGGCCTCCCATACCGCACCATCATCCTCCACTCCAGCCTCACCCTCGACATTCTGAGGCCCATGAGAGGAGCCGTAGAGGCCACCTCAATGGATGACGCCAGACGAATTGGAGAGCCAGCGACAGAGGATGTGGCTGGCGTGAGCAAACAAAAATTGACGATGGGGAGTTCTGCTGGATGGAGTACATGCAGGAACTGACGAAGGCGCAGTCCATCGCACGCGACAATCCTGGCTTTCATGTGGTCGTCCAGATGTGTAAAATGTGTGTGGATAGAGAATTAAGAAAAGAGAATTATGATAGAAGCTTAGGAGAACATAAAAACTGCATGAAAGTTTTAGACCAACACGGATGATCATTACGCAATGGAGAGGCCTTATAATTGATGTCGACATGAGTAGTAGGGATTTTCATGCAACGAATACACTAGAGCTATGAATTTATGAAAGCTCCCTAATGGACTAGTGGGGTGTGCATCCAACTTGCTTTCTCAGAAAGACCTATAGCATTTTGCGGAAGCTCATCATGGGAATATGCAAGACAATTTATGTAATGTGAAAATCCCAAGTATTATATAATCATGAAGCATATGAAAACTCTCTATATGACAATGCAATGTGCTAATTTTAAGAACATATGTGTACAAACTCTCTTGGTGGATCCATCCACCGCTAGGCCAGCAACTTGTTGTGGGCTAAGCTAGGGCCAGGAAATGTATCCCCCATCTTACCCATGCCTCCCTGAAGTGGGATGTACGCTGCTTCCTTAGAAAGGTGTCGTGCTTTGGGTGACGTATCGTTCCCTCATCAATATTAATTATATTAATGGTAAAACAAAGGAATAATTATCCGAGGCAACCATGGACAGCCTACCCATCCATCCCTCAGTCCCCATGCAAGGCGACCACATTCTTTTCCCCACTCATAGCCCAAAAAAGAATGAGAGTTTTCACCCTCCTCTCTCTCCTCCCGCCACCTCCATCAGATCCCTCTCAAATTCGAGATAGTTAGTTGTATTGTTTATGGATTTCTACTCCTATATGCCCCTAGAGGTATTTCGCCCTATGTCTTGTCGATTTCTTTGATGAATTATTACTTGGTGGAATTTTATTCATGGAGACCCTAGACCTACCTTAAAATATATTTTGTTGATTTAACCTATGTGCATTGGTGAGTAGTATATTGGGAAGGAAACACTCATGTACTTTTATGGGTTAGCTTATGTTTAATGTTTCTCCATTTAGACATGAATTATTTTAGACAAAAATAATTTATTATTGAATGTTTTTCTTTCCAAATTGAATTTTATGTGGACAGCTTCTCCATTTGGACAACACTCGCTTGGATTTTAACCTTGTGCGATGAGGGGGTTGTTTGATCCGATTGGCACTAGTGTTTGATTAGGAGAATGCTCGGTTTAATTTTTCCCTAATTAATACATGCTTGGGGCTAACGATGATTGCTAATTAGAAATTGATGTCGGTTCTTGCACCCCTCTTTGGATATGCCCTTTACTCTTCGAGTTTCCACCTTTACTCTTTGAACACACACCTTTTGTCGGCTCCTTTGGTAGTCATAGAAATGGATACATCATCAATGAAAATTTACACACTTTCAAATAACGATTTCATTAAACCTAATTACATGAATGACATAGCAAAGGGATAAGTATCCAAATCGGGCACGTTTGGCGTCTTACTCACACAACACCCCAGGCGTTCGTATTCTTTCCATCCAACCTACAGCTCCAGAGAGTGAGAGAAATTGCCCTCCTCTCTACACTTCCCTCCCTCCCCCTCTCAGACATCTCTCAAAACCGATCAATTTAGTCATTATTTGTGGATTTCTAGTCCTTTATATATGGCTACCAAAAGATCAAGTTTGTTCTATTTTTTTGAGTCGACTCAAAGTGCATTATAAATGCGAGTAATAAGGTACTAATCGCAAAACCAGAATAATCCTAACAGAAATGCCTCCTCCACCCTTTCAATGGCTATGATAACAAGCACGTCTACCCTCCTTCGTCCAAGTAGCATAACTGGTACTACATCACACATGGCAAGTCTGCCACTATCTCCTGGAATAATGTTGGAACCACCACTATCATGATTAACTTGAATTATCTATAATATTTGTCCTTTTGTATCTCCCATCATGATAAACTTGAATTATCTATCATAGTTGGCCTTCACTGCCACCGCTGTCAATGTTTAACGACATGTTCCCAACAAATAAACTCTACAATTTATAATCTGGTAGAATGCGGCTTGGAGATCCTCACTTGTTGTCCGTGCCGACTATTCTTGATCACATATTTTAATTTATAAACTTGAGGAAACTATCATAGAAAGGTCGATCTTGGTAAGATCCTTTGGAAAGCATGCTCTCTTCCTTGAATAAAGTAGTTTCATTGTCTTCCTTAAGGTGTTGCCTTCTATTATGGCTGAAATTATTTTCTATAGAAACCCAAGGACGATCAAGACAATGAAATTGTCAGGCTCAGGATCTAGTGGATTTTTAAGCATGATTCCATACCTGTGAACCAATTGACATGCAAAATGAAGAAACCATATCTTCAGAAAATATGTGTAGTTCACACTTTTTCAACCAGATGCACTTTAAAATATGCAGGTTGCACATTTTTACCCGGCTGCAAGTAGAAAAGTGCAATTTGCACTTTCTTGTGTACTGAAGTTACACTTGCTCATCTTCTTCATATATGGCGATTTCAAATACCTCGGAGCATAGATGTTTGGCACAAACAATAGCGACGTAGAATAACGGTTGGGTTGAGATAAACTCCTGGAAGAGACTGAGGGAGAGGGAAGGAGTGTGTGGAAGGCCCAGACGCATAGCCACAGGCTTATGGCGAAGGGTTGGATTGCAATAAACTATTGAAAAGTGACTATTATTTCAAAATTTATGGGATCTCGAGCTTGGTAATTTCAAAATCTATCGGATTTTGAGATTGATAATTTCATTGGTTGCGATCGACTACCTAGGGATTCTACAAAAACTACGTTCATTGATAGCATGACAGATTCTAGATCTCAGGGTAGTGCATGGGAGTATTTCTGGGAGAAGCTCTTTGCCGATGCTAAAAGCAATCATGATAGAGAGCATGCCTAATCATGAAAGGTGGACTACAACACATCCTACTGAAAATCGTCCCTTTTCTTCAACTACTCAAGTATATGTAACTATCTAAAGCTCAAGCTAGTGCCATTTCTTCCACTCTACTCATAAATGCGAGCAGTAAGGACTAACGTCGGAGACCATTGCAGTGGTTTTTAATATAGGATGGTTCTAGGAAGAGTTGAATGGTGGGCCATTTCACATGTTCTACTGCTCGGTAGAAGTGGCTTTCGACAAGACTTCTATTATTTTGTTTCTCAGCAGAAACAAAAACAAAATTTTGGCCACTGGATATTAATTTTTTTCTTTCTTTTTTTTACCTTGGACGGATGAGCACCGCTAGTTGGATAATGCTGGGCTAAGAAAAGACTACCCGAGTACATTTAGTGATGGCGTGGACATAATACATTATCGGTGATATGGTTATATATGTATACGCCTTCTGTAACTCGTGCAGAATTTTTTATATTTTTGAACAATTTGGTCTCAAGTTACTAGTGGTGTGGAAAAAAGTCACTCAACACCACTATGTCGATTACTAGTGACATGGAAAAGAGTTACATGCCACAACTAACTTTCAACCGGGTAGGCTCCTGGATCCCAAATAGTAATTGTGTAATATTAGGCGACACACCACCATTAATGAAATAGTGGTGGCGTACCAAATATGCGAACGTCACCACTATGTGAAAAAAATCATCACAGCATAGGAAACTTCATGTCGAAACAATTTTTTTTGCCATCCATCTAGCATAACAGGAAAAAAAGTAGAAATCATCCATCCATCATTTACCTGCAAAAGAAAATTCTTAGTTCCAATCTTTTTCTCCATACTCGTCAAGGTAAGACGGAAACCCTCCTTTCCTAACAGCCCGACCTGGAAAGAGGAGGCGGCGACCAAGGGAGGCCATCAACGGCGGCGCCCAGGTGAGATCTCCTCCTACTCATCCTCCTACACAAGCACGGGCATCCCCGCCGTGGCATCTCCTTCCTCAACTCTCTTGGCGCCCCATCATCTCTGTTGCGAGATCTCGCCTTTGCCATGGCCGTCATGGCATGGAGGTTCTTGTTCGCCATCGCTCCAACTCCCTTAACCCTTCTAAGGCGCCCCCTCCCCCATGCCACCGGCTCACATACTCCTCCATCCTTTCCCCATCAAACCACCTCCTCATCCACCCCTTCCACACCGAATTACTTTCTCCTCTTATATGAGATCCCCTTTTATTTGTCTTCTTCTTCCTCTGCCCCTCCCCACAGACCCACCCCCTCTCTTCCCCTTCCACGGCTCCTCTGATAGTCCATTATGCTTGGAATATTTTCGCCAATCCTCCTTGTTTCTTGTTGCAGATTTCGTTAAATATTGGACCACCGTGAGGCTAATTTAGGGTGAGAACAAACTCTGGGTTATGTGACATGATAGTGAACCATGAATGTTTTTTGTCAAATGATATGGTAAATTATTGTTGTTGTGTAGTGCCCATGTACAGATTCTGTGATGCATATTTTTTTCTTATGAAGTGAGATGATGCATCTTGCACTATGTGATATGTTGATTGTTGTTGTGTGCTGCTTTTTTATGTAGAATGATGGTGAATAAAATTTGTCAAGTTCATAATAAATGTTTCTTTGTGTGTAACGAATATGATTCCATACTAAAACCTCGGTAAGATTCCGTGAGCCAATTCAGTAAACGTAAAAAAATTAAAATTTGTATTCATGTCCATTACAATTTCCTGGCTTAATTCGAACTGAAACCAATTCAATATGGAGGCCTCCAATTCTTCCATTTTCAAATTTTGCAGAGATTCAAGAATGAGAGCCAACATTTTGCAAAAAACTTTGATTAATTTTTGTTTCGCCAAATTTCTAGCACTCAATATGTTTAATTTTTTAGTAGTGTTCATGCCGATTTTTTCCCAACGATTTTTAAACTTTTTAAGTCATTAGCCTCTTCTCTCTGATGAGCTGAGATGTCATCATATTTTAAAATTGGATAAGCAAGTATGTCAAATATCATGTTCTCAAAGGTTTGCTAGAAGACCCACTGTTTGGCTTTCAGGAACTAATGAAGTAGCAAGGAGGTGTCAAATATTAATCAATAGTTTCTAACATTTTGTGTACTAAGGCCATATTTCACAGGGATTCCATGGTGCCTAGTTGTCGTCAGACCTCCTATACCGCACCATCGTCCTCCACTCCAGCCTCACGCTTGATGTGTCGAGGACCATAAGAGGAGCCGCAGAGGCCACCTCAATGGATGACGCCAGGCGAATTGGAGAGCCGGCGACAGAGGATGTGCAAAAATAATTGACGATGTGGTGTTCTACTGGATGGAGTACATGCAGGAACTGACGGAGGTGCAGGCCATCGCATGCAAGAATCCTGGCTTTCAGGTGGTCGTCCAGATGTGTAAAATGTGTGTGGATAGAGAATTGAGAAAAGAGAATGATGATAGAAGTTTAGGAGAAGACAAACACTGGACGAAAGTCTTAGACCAACACGGATGATCATTACGCAATGGAGAGGCCTTATAATTGATGTCGGCATGAGGAGTAGGGATTACCATGCAACGAATGCACTATAGCTATGAATTTATGAAAGCTCCCTAATGGACTAGTGGGGTGTGCATCCAACTTGCTTGCTTAGAAAGACCTAGAGCATTTTGCGGAAGCTCATCATGGGAATATGCAAGCCAATTTATATAATTTGAAAATCCCAAGTAGTATAAATCATGAAGCATATGAAAAATCTCTATATGACAATCCAATGTGCTAATTTTAAGCACATATGTATACAAACTCTCTTGGTGGATCCTTCCACCGCTAGGCCAGCAACTCCTTATGGGCTAAGCTACTACTAGGAAATATATCCCCCATCTTACCCATGCCTCCCTGAAGTGGGATGTATGCTGCGTCCTTAGAAAGGTGTTGTGCTGTGGGTGACGTGTCATTCCCTCATCAATATTAATTATATTAATGCTAAAACAAAATGCAAAAACAAAGGAATAATTAGCCGAGGCAACCATGGGCGGCCCACCCATCCATCCCAAGGCGACCACAATCTTGTCCCCACTCATAGCACCAAAAAGAGTGAGAGTTTTCGCCCTCCTCTCTTCCACCCCCCCTCCATTAGATCCCTCTCGAATTCGAGCAAGTTAGTTGTTTTGTTTGTGGATTTCTACTCCTATTTGCGCCTAGAGGTATTTGACCCTATCTCTTGTCGATTTCTTTGATGAATTCTTACTTGGTGGAATTTTATTCATGGAGACACTAGACCTACCTTAAAATATATTTTGTGGATTTAACCTATGTGCATTGGCGAGTAGTATATGGGGAAGGAAACACTCAAGTACTTGTATGGGTAAGCTTATGTTTAATATTTCTCCATTTAGACATGAATTATGTCAGACAAAAACTATTTATTAATGAATGTTTTTCTTTCCAAATAGAATGTTATGTCGACCGCTTCTCCATTTGGACAACACTCGCTTGGATTTTAACCTTGCGGGATGAGGGGGGTTGTTTGACCCGATTGTCACTAGTGTTTCATTAGGAGAATGCTCAGTTTAATTAGTCCCTAATTAATACATGCTTGGGGCTAATGATGAATGCTAATTAGAAATCGATGTCGGTTCTTGCACCACACTTCAGATATGCCCTTTACTCTTCGACCTTCCACCTTTACTCTTTGAACACACACCTTTTGTCTGCTTCTTTGGTACTCTTAGAAATGGATACATCATCAATGGAAATTTACACACTTTCAAATACCGATTTCATTAAAACTAATTACATGAATGACATAACAAAGGATAAGTATCCTAATCGGGCACGATTGGCGTACTACTCACACAACCCCCCAGGCGTTTGTATTCTTTCCTTCCAACCTGCAGCTCCAGAGAGTGAGAGCAATTGCCTCCTCTCTCCACTTCCCTCCCTCCCCCTCTCAGACCTCTCTCAAAACCGATCAATTTAATCATTATTTGTGGATTTCTAGTCCTTTATATATGGCTGCCAAAAGATCAAGTTTGTTCTATTTTTTCAGTCTACTCAAAGTGCATTATAAACGCGAGTAATAAGGTACTAATCGCAAAACCAGAATAATCCTAACAGAAATGCCTCCTCTACCCTTTCAATGGCTATATCGACAAACACGTCTACCCTCCTTGGTCCGAGTAGCATAACTGGTACTATATCACACATGGTAAGTCTACCACTATCTCCTGGAATAACGTTGGAACCACCACTGTCATGATTAACTTGAATTATCTATAATATTTGACCTTTTGTATCTCCCATCATGATAAACTTGAATTATCTATCATAGTTGGCCTTCACTACCACCGCTGTCAATGTTTAACGACATGTTCCCAACAAATAAACTCTACAATTTATAATCTGGTAGAATGCGGCTTGGAGATCCCCACTTGTTGTCCATGCCGACTATTCTTGATCACATATTTTAATTTATAAACTTGAGGAAACTATCATAGAAAAGTCGATCTTGGTAAGATCCATTGGAAAGCATGCTCTCTTCCTTGAATAATGTAGTTTCATTGTCTTCCTTATGGCGTTGCCTTCTATTATGGCTAAAATTATTTTCTATAGAAACCCAAGGACGATCAAGACAATGAAATTGCCAGGCTCAGGATCTAGTGGATTTTTAAGCATGATTCCATACCTGTGAACCAATTGACATGCAAAATGAAGAAACCATATCTTCAGAAAATATGTGTAGTTCACAATTTTTCAACCAGATGCACTTTAAAATGTGCAGGTTGCACATTTTTACCCGGCTGCTCGTAGAAAAGTGCAATTTGCACTTTCTTGTGTACTGAAGTTACACTTGCTCATCTTCTTCATATATGGCGATTTCAAATACCTCAGAGCGTAGATGTTTGGCACAAACAATAGCGACGTAGAATAAAGGTTGAGTTGAGATAACCCCCTGGGAGAGACTGAGGGAGAGGGAAGGAGTGTGTGGAAGGCCCAGACGCATAGCCACGGGCTTATGGCGAAGGGTTAGATTGTGATAAACTATTGAAAAGTGACTATTATTTCAAAAGTTATGGGATCTCGAGCTTGGTAATTTCAAAATCTATCAGATTTTGAGCTTGATAATTTCATTGGTTGCGATCGACTACCTAGGGATTCTACAAAAACTACGTTCATTGATAGCATGACAGATTCCAGATCTCAGGGTAGTGCATGGGAGTATTTCTGGGAGAAGCTCTTTGCCGATGCTAAAAGCAATCATGATAGAGAGCATGCCTAATCATGAAAGGTGGACTACAACACATCCTACTAAAAATCGTACCTTTTCTTCAACTACTCCAGTATATGTAACTGTCTAAAGCTCAAGCTAGTGGCATTTCTTCCACTGTACTCGTAAATGCGAGCAGTAAGGACTTACGTTGGAGACCATTGCATCAGTTTTTATATAGGATGGTTCCAGGAAGAGTCGAATGGTGGGCCAAGTCACATGTTCTACTGCTCGGTAGATGTGGCTTTCTACAAGACTTCTATTATTTTGTTTCTCAACAGAAACAAAAACGAAATTTTGGCCAATGGATATCAATTGTTTCTTTCTTTTTTTACCTCGGACGGATGAGTGGCGCTAGTTGGATAATGCTAGGCTAAGAAAAGACTACCCGAGTACATTTAGTGATGGCGTGGACATAATACATTATCGGTGACATGGCTATATATGCATACGCCATCTGTAAATCGTCCATATTTTTATTTTATTTTTGAACAATTTGGTCGCAAGTTACTACTGGTGTGGAAAAAAGTCACCCAACACCACTATGTCAATTACTGGTGACATGGAAAAGAGTTACATGCCACAACTAACTTTCTACGGGGTCCCAAATAGTAATAGTGTCAATATTAGGCGACACACCACCAGTAATGACATAGTGGTGGCATACCAAATATGCCGACGTCACCAGTATTTGAAAAAATATATAATCACTGCATAGGAAACATCATGTTGAAACAAAAAATTTCTTGCCATCCATCTAGCATAATAGGAAAAAAAGTAGAAATCATCCATCTATCATTTACTCGCAAAAAAAAATCTTAGCTCCAATCTTTTTCTGCGTGCTCGTCAAGGTTACGAAAACCCTCCTTTCCCCACAGCCTGACCTAGAAAGAGGAGGCGACGACCAAGGGAGGCCATCAAAGGTGGTGCCCAGGTGAGATCTGCTCCTACTCATCCTCTGAGACAAGCACGGGCATCCCCGTCGCTGCATCTCCTTCCTGAACTCCCTTGGTGCCCCATCATCTCTGTTGCGAGATCTCGCCTTTACCATGGTCGTCATGGCATGGAGCTTCTTGTCTGCCATCGCTCCAACTCCCTTAACCCTTCTCAGGCGGCCCCCTCCCCCATGCAACCGGATCACTTACTCCTCCATCCTTTCCCCATCGAACCACCTCCTCATCCACCCCTTCCACATCGAACCAATTTCTCCTCTTATATGGGATCCCCTTTTATTTTTCTACTTCTTCCTCTGCCCCTCCCCACAGAACCACCTCCTCTCTTCCCCTTCCACGGCTCCTCTGATAGTCCATTATGTTTGGAAGATTTTTGTTAACCCTCCTTGTTTCTTGTTGCAGATTTCTTTGAAGATTGGACCACCGTGAGGCTAACTTAAGGTGAGAACAAACTCTGGGTTATGTGACATGATGGTGAACCATGAGTGTTTTTTGTCAAATGATATGGTAAATTATTGTTGTTGTGTAGTGCACATGTACAGATTCTATGATGCATATTTTTTCTTGTGAAGTGAGATGATGAATCTTGCACTATGTGATATGGTGATTATTGTTGTGTGCTCCTTTTTTTATGGAGAGTGATGGTGAATTAAATTTGTCAAGTTCATAATAAATGTTTCTTTGTGTGTTACAAATATGATTCCATACTAAAACCTCGGTAAGATTCCGTGAGCCAATTCAGTAAACATAAAAAATATCAAATTCTTATTCATGTCCATTACAGTTTCCTTGCTGAATAGGAACTGAAACCAATTCAATATGGAGGCCTCCAATTCTTCCATGTTAAAATTTTGCAGAGATTCAAGAATGAGAGCCAACATTTTGGCAAAACATTGATTAATTTTCGTTTCGCCAGATTTCTAGCACTCAATATGTTTAATTTTTTAGCAATGTTCATGACGAATTTTTCCAACGATTTTTAACCTTTATAAGTCATTAGCCTATTCTCTCTGATGAGCTGAGGTGTTATCATATTTTAAAATTGGATAAGCAAGTATATCAAATATCATGTTCTCAAATGTTTGCTAGAAGACCCACTGTTTGGCTTTCAGGTACTAATGAAGTAGCAAGGAGGTGTCAAATATTAATCAATAGTTTCTGAAATTTTCTGTACTAAGGCAATATTTTACAGGGATTCCATGGTGCCTAGTCGTCGTCAGGCCTCCGATACCGCACCATCATCCTCCACTCACTATTAGAAAAACGACTTTACGTGAGCACCGTTACTCCCGGTTTGGAAACTGACCGGTACTAATGTGACCATTAGTCCCTGTTCCAACGGCTAGGGGGGCGTGCATCATTAGTCCCGGTTCGTGTTAAACCTCTAGTACCGGTTCATGACACGAACCGGGACTAAAGGGGTGGTGGCAGGCTGGTGTCAGGCTGGGGCCCCACGAGCACATTTAGTCCCGGTTCGTGTCACAAACCCAGACTAGAGGTGCACCTTTAGTCCCGGTTGGTATAACCAACCGGGACTAAAGAAATCACTATATATAGTGCTTCGTCCAGCCCGAGCTGAAGCTCTCTATTTTTCCCCTCCTCTCTATTTTCTTCCCCTCATGCTAGCTCAAGCTCACCTCCATTTTTGCCAAAATTTGTCAAGATTTGAAGGCACCCCATCCATCCAAGTGTTCACAAAGGTTAGCAACTTTGTCCTTTCATCTCTCATTGCTAGATTATCTCTTGCAATGCTCTATAAGTATAGTGATTTGTGGGTTTTAGTTTGGGAGTAATTATATGTGGTAGTTTATTTGATTTATATGCAATTTGAGCTCAAATTAACTTCTTAGTTTGCATATGTAGGTGTGTTTTGCTTAGTGCCTTCCCGTCCCCGACCTTAAGCCAATTGGTGTTCCTGAATCACGGCATGAGGGCAGACTGGGTGGAAAAGGCATGCTAGGAAGGGACCAAGTAATATGTATGGACGGGCATTCTTGGGCGCAAGCACACTACACAGTTCTACAAAATTCTGCCTTGGTGGCTCCGTATATCGAGGAACACAAGAATATTTTACACTCCAAACACCCGGAGCAGTCTGATGACTAGATTACACGTGAACAAACGGGGACTTTCACCGGTTGTTTGCAGACACGTCTCGTGCATGACGACACTGTTGCAGATGAGCTGTACTTGCTGTCCAAGTTACCATCTTCGAATATATTGACTTTCAAAGGGTACGAGATAAATGGGAATACATTTTACATGATCGCCCAAGATAAAAAGAGCACCAACCAAAACAGTGGTGTCCGCTTTGATGCAGCAAACACCAATAGGCCAAAGGATACATATTATGGTTACATAGAGGAGATATGGGAACTTGACTATGGACGTGGTTTGAAGGTCCCTTTGTTTCGATGCAAATGGGTCAATCTGACAGGAGGCGGGGTAAAAGAAGACCCGCAGTATGGAATGACAACAGTGGATCTCAACAATCTTGGGTACGCAGATGAACCATTCGTCCTAGCCAATGATGTGGCGCAGGTTTTCTATGTGAAGGACATGTCTACCAAGCCGAGAAAAAGAAAAGGTAAGGAAGCGAATACATCATACGATGAGCCACAGCGCCACATAGTTCTTTAAGGGAAAAGAAACATCGTGGGAGTGGAGGACAAGACAGACATGTCAGAAGATTATGAAAAGTTTCATGAAATTGCTCCCTTCACAGTGAATATTGACCCGAGCATCCCGTTAAATGATGAAGATTGTCCATGGTTATGGGGCAAAGGGACACACGCGAAGAAAAAGTTTTAGACCCAAAGATCCCACTCTGGGATGTGACCGGCTTCACCGTCATCACTTTCTTCTCTAGTGAGTTTCCGGACTTATATATCTAGAAAGTCCCACTTCGGACAAACTAGAGGGAAACTTTGTAATAGTTAGGGTACTTATGTGTTTTGGCATTTGAAACACGAAGAAATATTATGTACAAAATGACCCTGAAATTGAAAAGCACTACAAATGAACTATGAAAAGGTTGAAAATTGGCATGGTATCATCATTTCACCCACATAGCATGTGCTAAAAAGTTGAGAGGGTTACGGCAAAAACTGGATGCACTTCGTGTACAAAATGGACAATCTCTTTCGAAGTATCAGGGTTTCGGACGAAAACTCATCTGTTACAAAGGCATTTCATTTTTTTAAACTTATTTTAACTCCAGACTTTTTGTGTGTTCAGTATGCACCATTCAAAGCCACGTCAACAATTTTCAACCCTTTCTGACTTCATTTGCTATTTTTCATGCATTTACTGATTTTTTTGAGCTAAATGACCCTGAAATTGAAAAGCACTACAAATGAACTCTGAAAAGGTTGAAAGTTGGCATGGTATCATCATTTCTCCCACATAGCATGTGCTAAAAAGTTGAGAGGGTTATGGCAAAAACTGGATGCACTTCGTGTACCAAATGGACAATCTCTTTCGAAGTATCAGGGTTTCGGACGAAAACTCATCTGTTACAAAGGCATTTCATTTTTTTAAACTTATTTCAACTCCTGACTTTTTGTGCATTCAGTATGCACCATTCAAAGCCACGTCATCAATTTTCAACCTTTTCTGACTTCATTTGCTATTTTTCATGCATTTACTGATTTTTTGAGCTAAATGACCCTGAAATTGAAAAGCACTACAAATGAACTCTGAAAAGATTGAAAGTTGGCATGGTATCATCATTTCACCCACATAGCATGTGCTAAAAAGTTGAGAGGGTTATGGCAAAAACTAGATGCACTACGTGTACAAAATGGACAATCTCTTTCGAAGTATCAGTGTTTCGGACGAAAACTCATCTGTTACAAAGGCATTTAATTTTTTAAAATAACCTAAGAATTACCAAATTGAATATAATGATAAAAACACTAATATTAAACAGTAGAAAAAAGAATCACTCAAAAATCTATTTTTAAAGTAAAGTTATTCACAAACTAGTGATTCACACAAATTTCAAATAATTCAAATTTAAACTATTCAAATTTGAAAACTACTGGTACTAACAGAAAGTTTATAATTTTTTTACCTAAAGCAAAAAGATTCACTCAGAAACTCTAAATAAAGCAAAAAACAACTCAGAAACAAATGAAAATAAATAAAGCAGAAAACAAAAAAAATTGAAAAATAAATAAATTAAAAAAAGCCCTCCTACTGGGCCGCCACGGCCTGCATACGACTAGAAACCCAACCTCTAGTTGGGCCAGGATGCAGGCCCGCAAGGCCCAGTAGGCCCAACAGGGCAGCACAGGTTCAATAGGCCCACAAATGCCTGCTTAGAGAGGAGCTTGAGGGTGATGCCGCAGCGGGGCTTATAAGCTGGTGCGGGCGCCTCTCGCCAAGCCAGGTGGGACTAAACTTGCCCTGCACCGCGCCTGCGCGAGCACCAGCCTTTAGTCACGGTTGGTGGCTCCAACCACGACTAAAGGGGGGCCCCTTTAGTCGCGGTTGGAGCCACCAACCGCGACTAAAGTCCTGGCTTCCCGCCGCTTGGCCTGGCCAAAATTCACCATTAGTCCCGGTTGGTGGCTAAAGGTGCCTCGTATATAAGAAACACTTATGAATTTTCCCCTCCGCCCTCTCCATTCCCATCGACGCCGAACCAGGACGCCGCCAGGCTGCCGCCGCCATCTCGCCTCTCCCCCGACGCCGTCTCGCCTCTCCCCCGACGCCGGAGCTCGTCACCGCCCCCGACGCCGGCGCCTCCTCCTCGATCCCCGATGCCGGACGCGCCCTCCTTCCTGAGCCCCGATGCCGCCCGCGCCCTCCTCCCTGAGCTCCTCGCTGCGCCGCCTGCCTCGATGCCGTCACCGCCCCCGACACGCCTCCCATGCCGCCTGCGCCCAGCGGCCTTGACCTCGCCCGCTGTGAGCTCGCGCCCCCGCTCCGGCGATTTTTTTCACTAGTTTTTTTATACAATGTATGCATGAATGTTTTGATGTTCTATTTAGATGTTTTAGATTATTATTAATTAGTATACAATGTATGTATCTAAATTTAGATGTTTTAGATGATTATTTTTTCACTATATGTATGTATGTTTTAGTATTTTTTTCACAAGTTTTTTTATACAATGTATGTATATATATGTATTGTAGATGAACGATGTTATTTGCATAGATTTTCTGTTTTTTTAGTTTTTTATACTTATAGAAAAAAGTTGCATAGGAAAAAGTTGCATAGAAAAAAGTGTACCATGTATTAATAATATTTTAATGTTAATATATATCTTAATGTTGTATTTGCAAAAGTTTGTCATGTATTTGCAAAATCAAGTGAAAAAGAATTACAAAAATCACAATCAAGCATTTAAAATGTTAAATTTGCATAGAATTTGTTCTCGACGTCTATGATGCCCGACCCGCATCCTCGTCGTCGACTCGTTTGCGATAACGTCCTACTTCAGAGGCGCCATGTCTGGGACTGGGCTCCGCCGGGCTGGCACTGGGAGGTGCTACCTTCCAGGGCGCGCAGCTTGCTGAGGAACCGGGCTCCCATCATCGACCCGGAGCTTCTTTGGTGGCGGTCGTGTGGTCCACTTTCGGTGAGGAGGCAGCCGGCCCCCACGGAGGTGGTATGTTGCCATGTCAGGGAGGAGGACGAGCACGTCCATCGCTACATGGTTGCGTTGGACGTCAGGTTCGGCACCGCGTCAGCCGTCTCTGCCGCCTAAGCAGGCTCCACCGCCTCAGCAACAGTGGAAGAGAGGCACCGCAGCTACGGCGGCTAGCGGTACAACATGCAAGAAATTCAGATATGGTCCAAGCCTCAAGGCTCCTCCAAAGTTGCCTTACGAGTTGTCTGAGGAGGAAACCAATGCCATAGTGGATGCCAAAGTTCAGGCCCATTTTGCAAAGAAACTGCCCCCATCCAAAGGAGATCATACCTGAGGAAGTGATACAACTCTTTATTGATAATGCTCAACCGGCTATGAAGAGACTGGCCTCGGACTATGAGCGCTCTATTAGGAAGTTATATAATGCACAAAAACAGAAGGAGTCAAGCTCGAGCCAAGCAGTTGGCAAAAAAAGAGGGAAAACTGTTCCCCAGCTGGAAGAACAGGAAGTGCAATTGATCCCCCCGCTCATTGTACAACCACATGTGAGTACCGCCGATCAGCTGGTAATAACCGACGATCATAGAAGGCAGGCTGAAGAGGCCAGTGTCACTGTTGAACAACTCCTAGGAATCGAGGAACTCCCTGGGTTTACAGAGGAGGAACTATCATGGAAATATGTCCCCGGCCAACCTCTGGTCAAGCCTGAGGAGATCCCTCTTCTATCAACGAGAATGCGCACATTGCATGAGTGGTACCTGAGAGAAGTAAACAACGGGCGAGAGTCCCTCATGGTGAAAGTCAAGAAAGAGCATTACTTCCATTTAAAAGATTTGTGGGTTGAGTTTGAAGAAATGTTTCAGTTATTCAATCAAGACGCACTCGACAAATCTATCGTCAGTTGCTATTGTCTGTAAGTGATTTCTTTCTGTAATTTAAGTCTCTAACTAGCTGTGCTCGTTCATTACCTGTAATTATCCTCACTATATTCTTTTTCGTGGTATTATGCAGAATGAAGATGTATGAAATGAAAAGAGAAGGATGCTATGGCATTGGGTTCATTGACCCAAATACTATTAATGAAAAGAAATGGTTACTTGAGGCGTATAGAAAAGACACAGAGAGAAGCTTGCTAGAGTTTTTGAAGCGACTAAATACCCAACCAGAAATACTACTTCCTTACAACTTCGGGTGAGTGTTACTGTCTTGTACTACAAATTATGTTTTTGCTTACTAGATGTTAATAAGTGTAGTTGATGAGTTATGCACATGCCCGCTTAATTATACAAATGTGTGCACATGCAGTTTCCAGTGGATCCTGTTAATCATTGAAGTTGACGAGGGAAAAGTTCAAGTATTGGACTCACTACTTAAAGACACTAATGAATACGCAATCGTGAGGGGGATGATCGACAGGTAATTTCAATCATTATCATAGTATGTCGGCCTCTTTAGTTCATTTCCTGATATCAACTAATTAATAACTCCTTTATTCATTTTCTTTGCCGGCGGGCAGGGCTTGGCAAAAGTTCATCAAACAGGTTAAAGGCGAATGGAAATAACAGCTGAAATAGGTGCGACCCAAGGTAATTAAGTAGTACTAGCTACGTCTGCGCATCTCTTTAATTCTAGTTTTAATACCATTATCATGCTTGATTAATTATTATCTGATTAAATTCTATTCTCGTAAAGTGCATGAGCCAGGCGCCGGGGAATAATTTATGTGCGTACTACGTTTGCGAGAATATTCGTATTATGATGTCCGAAAGGAACACAACTTCAAGACAACTTTGGGTACGCAAACACAATTCAAAGTTCTTTTTATCAATGATCTAATATATATACACACAACTAATATATTCATATTGATCTCCTTCTTTAATAAAGAGGTCGGAGATGCGGGGTAAGCTCCTACCAACAGACCGCGTACGAGCAATTCAAGAGGACATTGCGGGATTTTTGCTTGAACAGGTCATAGATCCCAAAGGAGAATACCATTACACCTAATACCTACATGTAATGATCTGCAAATTGTAGGAGAAATTGTATATACCAAATTGTATATATATATGTGTATGCATGGTCATACGAGAAATTCTAAGATATATGATTGGTCGTACGAGAAATTCTATTATATATGACGTGTATAGTATGTTGTAGAAGTGGCACTTGACGTATGACTGCAGTAGCATAAAATATGTTTGAAATGAAAAATAATTAAATGGAAAACACAAAACGAAAAGGAAAAATAAACCATAATTCATAAATCCTAAAACCCTAAACCCCTAAACCTCTAGTCCCGGTTGGTGTCACCAACCGGGACTAAAGGTCCCCTAGCCCCCGGAGCTGGCTCGTGCCAAGTGGTGGGCCTTTGGTCCCGGGCCATGACGAACCGGGAAAAAGGGGGGGCTTTAGTCCCCACCCTTTAGTCCCGGTTCGAGAACCGGGACTAAAGACCCTAACGAACCAGGACTAAAGGCCGATTCTGCACTAGTGACTCCAGCCCCACCCTCAATGTTTCGAGGCCCATGAGAGGAGCCATAGAGGCCACCTCAATCGATGACGCCTGACGAATTGGATAGCCGGTAACAGACGATGTGGCTAGTGTGAGCAGAAATAATTGATGATGTGGTGTTCTGATGGATGGAGTACATGCAGGAACTGACGGATGTGCAGGCCATCGCACGCGAGAATCCTGGCTTTTAGGTGGTCGTCCAGATGTGTAAAATGTGTGTGGATATAGAATGTAGAAAAGAGAATGATGATAGAAGTTTAGGAGAAGACAAAAACTGGACGAAAGTCTTAGACCAATACGAATGATCATTAAGCAATGAAGAGGCCTTATAATTGATGTCGACAAGAGGAGTCGGGATTGCCATGCAATGAATGCACTAGAGCTATAAATTTATGAAAGCTCCCTAATGGACTAGTCGGGTGTGCATCCAACTTTCTTGCTCAGTAAGACCTAGAGCATTTTCCAGAAGCTCATCATGGGAATAGGCAAGTTAATTTATAAAATGTGAAAATCCCAAGTAGTATATAATCATGAAGCATATGAAAACTCTCTATATGAAAATGCAATGTGCTAATTTTAAGCACATATTTATACAAACTCTCTTGGTGGATCCATCCACCGCTAGGCTAGCAACTCCTTATCTGCTAAGCTAGGGCCAGGAAAGGTATGCCCCATCTTACCCATTCCTCCCTGAAGTGGGATGTATGCTGCTTCCTTAGAAAGGTGTCGTGCTCTGGGTGATGTGTCGTTCCCTCATCAATATTAATTATATTAATGGTAAAACAAAGGAATATTTATCCGAGGCAACCATGGGCGGCCCACCCATCTGTCCCAAGATGACCACATTCTTGTCCCCACTGATAGCCCCAAAAAGAGTGAGAGTTTTTGCCCTCCTCTCTCTCCTCCTCCTCCCTCCATCAGATCCCTCTCAAATTTGAGCAAGTTAGTTGTTTTGTTTGTGGATTTCTACTCCTATCTGCCCCTAGAGGTATTTCACCCTATCTCTTGTCAATTTCTTTGATGAATTCTTACTTGGTGGAATTTTATTCATGGAGACCCTAGACCTACCTTAAAATATATTTTGTGGACTTAACCTATGTGCATTGGTGAGTGGTATATTGGGAAGGAAACACTCATGTACTTGTATGGGTTAGGTTATGTTAAATGTTTCTCCAGTTAGACATGAATTATTTTGGACAAAAACTATTTATTATTGAATGTTTTTCTTTCCAAATTGAATGTTATGTCGACCGCTTCTCCATTTGGACAACAATCACTTGGATTTTAACCTTGTGCGATGAGGGGGGTTGTTTGCCCCGATTGGCAGTAGTGTTTGATTATGAGAATGCTCGGTTTAATTAGTCCCTAAATAATATATGCATGGGGCTAAAGATGATTGCTAATTAGAAATCGATGTCGATTCTTGTACCCCTCTTCGGATATGCCATTTACTCTTTGAACTTCCACCTTTACTCTTTGAACACACACCTTTTGTCGGCTTCTTTGGTACTCATAGAAATGGATACATCATCAATGAAAATTTACAGACTTTTAGATACCGATTTCATTAAAACTAATTACATGAATGACATAGCAAAGGGATAAGTATCCAAATCGGGCACGATTGGCGTGCTACTCACACAACCCCCCAGGCGTTCAAGTTCTTTCCTCCCAACCTGCAGCCCAAGAGAGTGAGAGCAATTGCCCTCCTCTCTCCGCTTCTCCCCCTCCCCCTCTCAGACCTCTCTCAAAACCGTTCAATTTAGTCATTATTTGTGGATTTCTAGTCCTTTATTTATGGCTGCCAGAAGATCAAGTTTGTTCTATTTTTTCAGTTGACTCAAAGTGCATTATAAATGCAAGTAATAAGGTACTAATCGCAACACCAAAATAATCCTAATGGAAATGCCTCCTCCACCCTTCCAATGGCTATGTCGACCAGCACGTCTACCCTCTCCTTGGTTCGAGTAGCATAACTGGTACTACATCACACATGGCAAGTCTGCACTATCTCTTGGAATGATGTTGGAACCGTCACTCTCATGATTAACTTGAAGTATCTATAATAGTTGGCCTTTTGTATCTCCCATCATGCTAAACTTGAATTATCTATCATAGTTGGCCTTCACTGCCACCGCTGTCAATGTTTAACAACATGTTGCCAACAAATAAACTCTACAATTTATCATCTGGTAGAATGTGGCTTGGAGATCCCCACTTGTTGTCCATGCTGACTATTCTTGATCACATATTTTAATTTATAAACTTGAGGAAACTATCATAGAAAGGTCAATCTCAGGAAGATCCATTGGAAAGCATGCTCTCTTCCTTGAATTAAGTAGTTTCATTATCTTCCTTATGGCGTTGCATACTATTATGGCTGAAATTACTTTCTATAGAAACCCAAGGATGATCAAGACAATGTAATTGTTAGGCTCAGGATCTAGTAGATTTTTAAGCATGATTCCATAGCTGTGAACCAATTGACATGCAAAATGACGAAACCATATGTTTAGAAAATATGTGTAGTTCGCACTTTTTCAACCAGATGTACTTTAAAAAGTGCAGGTTGGACCTTTTTACCCGGCTGCACTTAGAAAAGTGCAATTTGCACTTTCTTGTGTACTGAAGTTACACTTGCTCATCTTCTTCATATATGGAGATTTCAAATACCTTGGAGCATACATGTTTGGGACAAATAATAGCGACATACAATAAAGGTTGGATTTAGATAAACTCCTGGGAGAGACTAAGGGAGAGGGAAGGAGTGTGTGGAAGGCCAAAACGCATAACCGCGGGCTTTTGGCGAAGGGTTGGATTGCGATAAACTATTGAGAAGTGACCATTATTTCAAAAGTTATGGGATCTCAAGCTTGGTAATTTCAAAATCTATCGGATTTTGAACTTGATAATTTCATTGGTAGCAATCGACTACCTCGGGATTCTACAAAAAGTACATTCATTGATAGCGCAACAGATTCCAAATCTCAGGGTAGTGCATGGGAGTATTTTCGGGACCAGCTTGTCGACGTGGAAGTACGATCACTTATGGGGCATGGGTGCCCCTTTGTGGTTCGGCGTGGGGACAGCCATGTTGCACAAAGAGCAGAAGCAGCAGGAGACAACACGGCGATGGACACTCTCTTTTTACCCAGGTTCACGCCGCTTTGCAGCGTAAAACCCTACTCCTGCTATGGTGGATTGATCTGCAGGAACACGAAGGCTCTACACGCTCTGGCCCAGCAAGGTTGCCTCGGGGAGAGTGGCGTGAGCGTACAAGTGTTGTGGGATCGAATGTCCGAACCCTTTGCTAGGTTGCCTCAGGCCTCCTTTTATAGGTGAAGGGGTGACCACAGTGGCAAAATAGTCATTTGAGCATGATTAGATAGCTAACAGTGCTATCATACCTAACTCTGGAAGTTAGGACAAAGTGCATTAAATGCACTGCTATGTGTTGTGATGAGGGTGAAGCCCGGCAAGCCTGCCGCGCCGCTTATCTTCCTCTTCTTATCAGCTTGACACGCCTCCTGGACGGGTGTCAATAAAGCTAATCCCTTCTCCTCTATGCCACCACGTGCTTGATAGGATCCACCTTGTTGCTTTGTACCTTGACACCGCACTAATTAGTGACTCGGGTGTGACGAGGTGGAGCGGTGGCGTCTTGGTGAAGGTTCCTCGGCAAAGGGGCTTGGCGGGGTTTGGTCTTGGTGGTCCCGGCAAGCCTGCCGGGGCGAATCTGGTCATGTCCTCAAGTGCGGCCTCGACCTGGCCAGGCTCTGCTGCCCTGCAAGGGAGGCCTTCCCAAGGTGGCCTTCTGCTATCCTGTTCTTCTTAATGCTCTCCTTGATCTCATGAAGAGCGGCTTCTTTGGCTTAACTGTATGTCTTGCCTTGGTGCTAGATGTATGATCGTCAGCCTACCTGTGCATGAGTACGGTCAGCAAACATGAATGTTTGTTGCACCGACAGGAGCCCCCAAGCCTGGCCCACACGTGTTGTCGGGCATCGTTGGGGTAGGCCCTAACAATGCACAGGCTGGCACCCTGACCTTGCCGCGGTGGAATCCATTTCTCTGAGATCTTCTTTTATTCTTCATTAACCTGTAATTGAATCAATTCCCAGGTTCCCCACGAGTCGTGCGACATCAAACGACGTGGTTCTACCCATGTAATGGGCCAGAGGACTCCCACATTCACGGGAAGTTGATTGAAGTGCCCGCGCACGATCCGAGGGTAGCTGCCATTTTACCCTTCCCACCACGCCTGTCGTTTCCACCACGCGCGCCGCATGCACTGTGCAGGGTTGGTGGCGAACGCGCGAGGCGTGGGAATGAGTGCCATGGCAGAAAGCATGGTGCCATAGATTGGCGCAGAGGGGCGGCCGACTAATTTGGACGTCGTCAGTGACACAGATAAAACTGGATTGGAGGAATGGGGCCATTGCCTCAGGATGGTGGGGAGCCAGCCCACTGCCACGCCCTGCTATAAAATGGAGCGTGGGGGGAATAGAAATGCTCACCCGCACACCTTCTCCTCCTTCTTCTCATGCTCTTCTCCCACCATGGTCCAGGGAAGAGGACGAGCTCGAGCTCTGGCGGCGGCAATGAGGGCCTCTTCTCGGCACCACATTCCCGCCCCTGCTGGGGACGCAGGAATAGGATCCAGTGCACAAGACAGAACCACAGGACGCAGTCGTGGCTAGCGCGGTGCTCGGGGCCGAGGTGGACGCGGTGGTGCTCCGACCATGCCTCCCCCAGTCGCTCTGACTCAAATGGAAGGCCATGTTGGAGATACGGTGCTGGAATTCATCGTTAGGCTGCGCGAGCCCCCGCGCAGCTGTCTTTGGCTTCCTGGCCCCTTTGCAAGGGTGATGGAGGTGGAACAGCCGCACGGGCTGAAGTTGCACTTGAGGGGTTGCTGCGACGGCACCATGCGGGTGGACGTCGAGTTCCTCGCACCTCATGTCATGCTTGTCCGGCGTGGCTGGGAAACTTTTGCACATGCCCATAGCCTGGCAGAAAGGCATGTCCTCCATTTTAAGTTAATGGAGGCTGATCTACTCTCCATCAAGGTCTTCGGGCGCTCGGGTGCTCGCTTAGGGTGCTGCGCGGAAAACTCGACCAATGACAAAAGCTCCTCCTCGAGCGACAGCGACGAAGAGCACACTGATGGCAAAGACGGCGACGCCGAGCCCCAGATCGTCAAGCATGAAGACGACGACTCGGACTCTGGCTGAGCGCCGGATGCACCGTCACCATCAGCTAGGCACCGGCAGCACCATCATCTGCAGCTGGACCCCGGCAAAGCGATTTGCCGGGGGTGTTTGGCCCTGTCGACTCCGCTTCCACCAACTAGACCCCGGCAGGCTTCCTCGTGGACTTCGGCTTCATCTTCCCTGCCGGTGTCCCTCTTGCCGCGTTCCTCTGGTCCTGGCGGGGGTGACCAGGGCATCGCCTAGCCACTCTCCCCGTCCCCGGCTTTTTTTTCCTGCCGGGGAGGCGCCCTCCCGATCTTGTCAGGCTGCGTCCCGCGGGCCCTGACAGGGTTGGGCTGGGCTTCTCCCCAGGCGCTCCTTTTGCCCTCTTTCCTTCTTGATGCAACTCCTAGGAGGAGAGGGACAAGAAAGGGATTATGGGGCACTTATCATTTTTCAATTTAAAAGATGTAGGCACCATCTATGTTTTAATTTAAATCATGTAATCCTCTATCCATGCTTGTATTCTGTATGATCTGTACTTGTTTATCCATGTATTAATGGAAAAAGAATGTTTTCCTAGTACTTTTGCATGGATCATAGCCATGCTGGGGAATGATCCCTCAGTACTCCCAAGTAAAGAAGGTTCCTCGGCAAAACACCCTGCCGGTCCTTACCATAGCTGCTACTAAACCCCGTCTAGTGGGTTAGGAGCGTGGATGGAGGCCGGCCCTTTGTCAGTCCCCCCCAAATGTCACTACAACCAATTTGACCAAAAAGATATCGAAATCAAAAGATGGGAGCACAGATGTTGGGGGCGACAAGGTTTCCCTACGCACAAGTTCTTCATATGCGAATACATCATGGATGATGAGGAGAACTTATCTGTGTTTGATGTCCTTCTTATCGTTCCCGATAAGAAAGAGCTGCCCGGGACCAATATGTTGGCTCGTTCTCACTCTTCTTCTTCCCGGGAAGTTCGTCCGTAGCAGAACCCTGCTGTTAACTTCAAGAAAGAAGTGCACGGGAGAAACAGCTGCATACAGTCCTTTGTAAAGGATTAGTCATCATATACTAGGTTTATTGTAATCACAATAAAGCCATACTTAAATAAACATGCATGCAAGTTTTGTGCTAGCGCTTTGTTTTATTATCTTTCCACAGGGTCTTCGCCTGGCTTTGTACAAAGGGTTAGAAGTCCTGGGGACGATGCTTGTACAAAACAGGTTGCCGGGGCAAGGCCCAGCAACCGTGCCTTATGGGTAGAACTTACGAAGATGCTAATGTTCCATGAGTTTTGCATTGGGATGCCATCTTCGGTCTCTAGACGGACTGCGCTAGGTCTGGTGACACGTACTACCTGGTAAGGGCCTTCCCACTTTGGTGTCAACTTGTTTGAACCCTTAGTAGAATGTACATGCCTAAGGAGAAGGTCACCTTCCTCAAGGCTCTGGGCGTGAACCCTGCGGCTATGATAGCGGCGCAGGGCTTGATGGTATCGTGCAGCACGTACAGCTGCCTAGAGATGGTCCTCCTCGTGGAGCATGGCATCGTCATGCGGTAGCTGCTCTTGCGCTACCTCATCATAAGCAAGTACCCGAGGCGACCCGTTTATGAGTTCCATGGGGAGCACTACTTCTGCCCCATAGATCAGGGAGAAGGGAGTCTGGCCAGTGGCTCGATTTGGTGTCGTCCTGATTGACCAAAGAACCACCGGCAACTCATCAATCCATCGCCTACCGCATTTTCACAATCTATCAAAAGTTCTTGTTTTCAGTCCTCACAGCACTTCTGTGTTCATCCTTTCTGCCTGTCTGTTGCTCCTTGGATGAGCAACAGAGGCGAAGGAGGCCTTGCTTCCAAGGCCCTGGACGTACTGCATGAAGGCACGGCTTGTGAACTGGGTGCCGTTATCGGTGATTACCTATTAGGTACTCTAAAACGACACACCAATCCCTTGAAGAACTTCATAGCTGGCTGCGCCGTCACCTTTCTTACTGGTTCCACTTCGGGCCACTTTGTAAACTTGTCGATTGCCACATATAAGAATTCAAAGCCCCCGGTAGCACGGGGTAGGGGGCCCAAGATGTCGAGCCCCCAGACTATGAAGGGCCAGGATAAAGGGATGGTTTGCAAGGCTTGAGCTGGTTGATGGATATTCTTGGAATGGAACTGGCATGCTTCACACTTGATGATGAGCTCAGTAGCATCCCGGAGGGTGGTGGGCCAGTAGAATCCTTGGCAAAAAGCTTTCCCAACAAGCGCTCTTGATCCCAGATGTGAGCCACACATGCCTCCATGTATCTCTGCCAACAACACTAGTCCATTCTCTTGACTGATACACTTCAGCTTCACGCCGTTGGGCCTCTTTCTATATAGAATGTTGTCCACAAACTGATACATACTTGATTGCCTGGCCACTTTCTTAGATTCCTCTGGATCATTAGGAAGTTCTCCAGTTTGCAAGAATTGGACTATGTGATGTGCCCATGTCGGAGCCTGAGTCTCCACGACAAGGACTAAAGGCATTTCTTCAATTATGGGAGCACTTTCTTCAATGGCAAGAATTTGGAATTCTGCTTGAGAGCATGGCTCACTATTCAGCGCAGGATCTACCCCAGAAACCTTCTCACCAGCGGCTCCAGGGAGCTCTGCTGGAAAATGTTTGCCGGTGTTGAGTTTTCTTCTTTTTCTGGCCAAGGCTAACGGAGAAACTGTCGGTTGGGTGAGGTGGAGCACAAAAGTGCCTGGTTCCACAGGAAGCTTCTATGCAGCGCACTTCGACAGGTGATCAACAATGCTATTTTCCGCATGGGGTACGTGCTCTGTTTGCAGCCCGTCGAAGTGTTCCTCCAACTTCCTGACCTCTTCCATGTAAGCTTCCATGAGCGAGCTCTAATAATCCTTGTTCACCTGCTTCACAACGAGCTGGAAGTCGCCGCGTATGATCAACTTCTTGATTCCTAATTCGACAGCAACCCAGAGCCCGGAAGGAGCCCTTCATATTCTGCTGTGTTGTTGGTGGCATCTTCCCTGGGGAAATGCATTTGGACGATGTACTTGAGGTGTTCTCCGGTGGGCGCAATGAGTAATACTCTCGCACCAGCACCTTGGAGCGAGAAAGCACCGTCAAAGTACATGATCCAGTCCTTAGGGGCTTCCTTGCCGGGGAGGGCAGTTTCCACAGTCTCTTCATCAGGC
The DNA here is from genome assembly GCA_011799875.1 of Thinopyrum elongatum. Taxonomy (NCBI): domain Eukaryota; kingdom Viridiplantae; phylum Streptophyta; class Magnoliopsida; order Poales; family Poaceae; genus Thinopyrum; species Thinopyrum elongatum. The sequence continues at coordinate 135,253,858 of CM022303.1, forward strand.
GTCGGCGTCCACTCCGCTATGAATTCTTCCAGTGCTCTGCTCTGGATAGTTGCCGTGCTATCAAATTTCAAGGAAAAACTTGATAACTCCAGAGCCCACTCCACTATCCTGCCGGTGGCTTTGGGGTTCCTCAAGATTCGCTATATTGGGAGGCGAGTCACAACGGTGATCTCGTGGGCTTGAAAGTAATGGTGCTGCTTCCTCGAGGCCATGAGGAGGCCGAAGATACAATTTTTGGACACCAGAGTACCTTGATCTCGCCCCCTGCAAGAGGGAGCTAACGAAGTAAACTAGTTGATGCACCATTTTCTTTCTTGCCACCCCTTCCCGCTTGTCAGTGCCGACCTGTGGTCCCCCTTCATCGTCACCGGCAGGCTTTGCCGAGGGCAAAGCTGATTCAACACTGGGTGGTCCTGTCGCACTAGCTTCTTCGCTGTCCACTTCCCTCTGTGCTACCAAGGCCACACTAACCACTTGGTTTGTGTCGTGGGTGGACACGATCACCTATGGGGCCACGAGACCCTTGTGGTTCGGCAGGGGGAAGATCACGTTGCACAAAGAGCGGAGGCAATGATGCAGCACGATGATGAGACTCTGGTCATTTTTTACCCAGGTTTGGGCCGCTGAGAAGCGTAAAACCCTACTCCTGCTTTGGTGGATTAGATGGATGAACACGACGACACGCGGTGCTCAAGCCCGGCAAGGTGGCCTCGAGGAGAGCTGTGATACGTCTCCAACGTATCTATAATTTATGAAGTATTCATTCCATGTTTACAATAATTTTATATGGTTTTCGTATGATTTGGATGGAACTAACCCGGACTGACGCTGTTTTCAGTAGAACTACCATGGTGCTGTTTTTTGTGCAGAAATAGATGTTCTCTAAATGCAACGAAACTTTTTGACGATTTTTTTTGGAACAAAAGAGACCCCCGAAGCTTCGTGGGAGGGCCAGAAGAGCCACGAGGAGGGCACAACCCACCAGGGTGCGCCAAAGGGGCCTGGCTTGCCCCGGTGGGTTGTGCTCATGTCGAGGCCCATCTTAGCGTGAAACCAACACTGAAAAATCCTATAAATAGAGAAACAATCAGAAATAACCCTAGATCAGAAGTTCCGCCGCCACAGGCCTCTGTAGCCACAAAAAACCAATCTAGACCCCGTTCCGGCAGCCTGCCGGAGGGGGAAATCATCACCGGTGGCCATCTTCATCATCACGGCGCCCACCATGATGAGGAGGGAGTAGTCCACCCTCGGGGCTGAGGGTTTGTACCAGTAGCTATGTGTTTAATCTCTCTCTCTCTCGTGTTCTTGAGATGGCACGATCTTGATGTATCGTGGGCTTTGTTAATATAGTTGGATCATATGGTGTTTCTCCCTCTCTATCTTGTTGTGATGAATTGAGTTTTCCCTTTGAGATTTTGTTCTTATCGGATTGAAATTTTTTATGGATTTGAGAGCACTTGATATATGTCTTGCATATGGATACCCATGGTGACAATGGGGTATTATATTGATTCACGTGATATATGTTTTGGCACTCAACTCGCGGATTCCCGAGGTGACATTGGGGTAATCTATGCATAGGGGTTGATGCATGTTTTCATCCTACTTTCTTCGGTAGAAATCTTGCGGCACTCTTTGAGGTTCATTGTGTTGGATTGAGTATTAGGAATCTAAATTTGTTTTGGTGTTATTTTAGTACGAACTCTTGGGTAGATCGATTGGAAAGGATAACTTGGTGTTATTTTAGTATGAACTCTTGGATAGATCGATCGAAAAGAATAATCTTGAGGTGGTTTCGTACCCTACAAACAATTTCTTCTTATGTTCTCCTCTAGATAAGAAGTTTGGAGTGATTCTTCATCGCACTTTGAGGGATGGTTATATGATCCAATTAGATTAGCATTGTTGAGAGATTGCGCTAGCGAAAGTATGGACCCTAGGCCTCATTTTGAAGCATTGCAATACTGTTTGTGCTCAATTTTGTTACTTGCTACCTTGCTATTTTTTTATTGTTACTATTACAAAAATCAATATCTACTATCATTACTACACTTGTATCGCCATCTCTTCGCCGAACTAGTGCACCTATACAAATTACCATTGTATTTGGTGTGTTGGGGACACAAGAGACTCTTTGTTATTTGATTGCAGGGTTGTTTGAGAGAGACCATCTTCATCCTACGCCTTCCACGGATTGATAAACCTTAGGTCATCCACTTGAGGGAAAATTGCTACTGTCCTACAAAACTCTGCGCTTGGAGGCCCAACACGAGTCTACAAGAACAAGTTGTGTAGTAGACATCAAGCACTTTTCTGGCGCCATTGCTGGGGAGGTGAGTGCTTGAAGGTATATCTTTAGATTTTTCAATCGAATCTTTTAGCTTCTTGTTTTAACACTAGTTTGGTTTATAAAAAGAAAACTACAAAAAAATGGAAATGAGGTGGTCTCATATTGTTCATCTTTATAATGTCTTTCTTGAAAATGATGGCAAGGAAAATTGTGCTCAATTAATAGAAGAAGAATTCAATAAAATGTTTGGCATGAATGATGAGCATGATTGCAATGTTGTTATTATGAATTCTTTGAATATCCATGATGCTAATGATATGCAAAGCTATAAGCTTGGGGATGCTATGTTTGATGAAAATGATATTTTTAGTCCCCCAAGTTTTGATGAGAAAATTTACTATGATGAAAGCATGCCTCCTATTTATGATGATTATATTGATGAAAGTGGATTTGGAGAGGTCATGGCTTTATTTAGTGATGAATCCACTATTTTGGAAGAGGTTTCAATTGACTATGAAAATAAAGTTGCTATCTATGATGATTATGGTGATGACATATATGTTATAGAGAATAATGATAACCATGAAACTTGTCATCATGATTTTAATTTTCAATCTCGTGATAGTTATTTTGTTGAGTTTGCTCCTCCCACTATTATGAATGAGAAGAAATTTGCTTATGTGGAGAGTAATAAAAATACTATGCTTGTGGATCATGAAAGGAATGCTTTGTGTGACAGTTATATTGATGAATCCATTCATTATGCTACTAAAAATTATTATGAGAGAGGAACTTGTGATTCATGATTCTCTCTTTATGTTTCAATTCTTATCTTTTATGTGAGGATCATTGAAATTATCATGCGTAGCTAAAAAGGCATTAAAGAAAAGCACTTGTTGGGAGACAACCCAACATTTACCTCTAATGTTTTTGTGTGTTCACATGATTTGGATACTGTAATAATCATGTTTTATAGCTTTTGTTTCAATAAAGTGCCAAGTAAAGCCTTTGGGATAGTGTGGACGATAGTTGACTTGATTCTATGCAAAAACAGAAACTTTTGCGTACAGTACAGAAATTCCTATCTTTTACTGGAACGTGGAAAACTTCTCAATTTTTTACAGATGATTTATATACAAATTAACTACGTTTTCCTATTTTTTCAAAAAAAATTAGGTTATATAAGTATATTAGTAATTCAGATCTTTACGTACTGTTCTGTTTTTGACAGATTCTGTTTTCAATGCATAGTTTGCTTGTTTTATAGTTTCTATGGCTTATATTGGTCAATATAAGTTGTAAAAATTGTAGGGTAGAGTAGGAATTGTGTCAGAACAATTATGAATATTATATTGACAGTACCAAAGTGAATGATTTGTATTTATCATACTAACCCATCTCATGAAGTTCCGTTAAGTTTTGTGTGATTGAAGTTTTCAAATTTTGGGTGAGATATCGATATGAGGAGAATAAGGAGTGACAAGACCCAAAGCTTGGGGATGCACAAGGCACCCCAAGGTAGTATTCAAGGAATATCCAAGAAACTAAGCTTGGGTATGCCCCGGAAGGCATCCCCTCTTTCGTCTTCAACATTATCGGTAACCTCACTTAGAGCTATATTTTCATTCGTCACATGATATGAGTTTTGCTTGGAGAGTCATTTTCTTTTATTAGGATTTGCTTGCTGTTATTTAGAATAATGTTTTGCAGCTCTTACTTCAATAAAAGTGGTAGGGATAGCTGATGACCCGCAAGTATAGGGGATCAATCGTAGTCCTTTCGATAAGTAAGAGTGTCGAACCCAACAAGGAGCAGAAGGAAATGACAAGTGGTTTTCAGCAAGGTAATATCTGCAAGTACTGAAATTATTGGTAACAAGTTGTTTGATAGCAAGATAATTTGTAACAAGCAAGTAACGGTAACGGTAACAAAAGTGCAGCAAGGTAGCCCAATCCTTTTGAGGCAAAGGACATGCCAAAACGGTATCTTATCATAAGCAAAGCGTTCTTGAGGGTACACGGGAGTTTCATCATATCACTTTCATCATGTTGGTTTGATTTGTGTTCGCTACTTTGATAATTTGATATCTGGGTGGACTGGTGCTTAGGTGTTGTTCTTACTTGAACAAACCTCCTACTTATGATTAACCCCCTCGCAAGCATCCACAACTACGAGAAAAGTATTAAGATAAAATCTAACCATAGCATTAAACTTTTGGATCCAAATCAGTCCCTTACGAAGTAGTGCATAAACTAGGGTGTAAGCTTCTGTCACTCTAGCAACCCATCATCTAATAACTACTCCACAATGCATTCCCTTAGGCCCAAATATGATGAAGTGTCATGTAGTCGACGTTCACATGACATCACTAAGGGAATCACAACATACATATCATAAAAATATCGAACACATATAAAGTTCACATGATTACTTGCAACATGACTTCTCCCGTGACCTTAAGAACAAAAGTAACTACTCACAAATAATAATCATGCTCAAGATCAAAGGGGTATTAAATAGCATAATGGATCTGAACATATAATGTTCCACCAAATAAACCGTACAGTAATCAACTACAAGATGTACTCAACACTACCAGTCACCCACAAGCACCAATCTAAGGTTCCGGTACAAAGATTGAACACAAGAGATGAACTAGGGTTTGAGAGGAGATGGTGCTGTTGAATATGTTGATGGAGATGGCCCTCCCAAAGATGGGAGAGTTGTTGGTGATGACGATGACGATTATTTCCCCCTCCGGGAGGGAAGTTCCCCCGACGGAATCGCTCCGCCGGAGGGCAAAAGTGCTCCTGCCCAAGTTCCGCCTCGAGACGGCGGTACTTCATCCCGAAAGTCCTCTCCTTATTTTTTTTTCTAGGTCAAAATGACTTATATACCAGAAGAGGGGCACCGGAGGTGGGCCGAGGAGGGCACAGTCCACCAGGGCGTGCCCAGGTGGGTTGTGCCCACCTGGTGGGCCCCCTCTGGTAGTTATTTGCTCCAATAATTTTTAAATATTGCATAAAAAATCTCTGTGAAGTTTCAACTTATTTGGAGTTGTGCAGAATAGGCAGCTTTAATGTGCTTTTTCAGGCTAGAATTCCAGCTGCCGGTATTCTCCCTCTTTGTGTAAACCTTGCAAATTATGAGAGAAAAGGCATTAGAATTACTCCCAAAAGCATTATTATGCATGGAAACATTATAAATAACAGTAGGAAAACATGATGCAAAATGGACGTATCAACTCCCCAAGCTTAGACCTCGCTTGTCCTCAAGCGAAAACCGAAATCGAAAAACATTTCCACATGCTTAGAGAGAGAGAGAGGTGTCGATAAAAACAAAATATGGACATAGAAGCATCATGCAAATTATTATAACAACAAGGAACTTTAACATAAAACTTTATCAAATAACTTTTATCACATAACTTTTATCATATAACTTCTCATGAACAAGTAACAATTCATCACAACACTGAAGTATAAAGCATAAATCTTATTGAAAACCAACAAACTATGTTCTCAGTCAACATTGCAACTACAATTCATCATATTTTTAGGAAGGGTCACATATCGGAGCCTTTAGGCAAGTCCACATACTCAACCATCATTTAATCTTCTATGATTGCTAACACTCACAGCATACCCATGAACAAAAAGTTTCAACCGGACACATAGAAAGATAGGGGCTTATAGTTTCGCCTCCCAACGTATTCACCTCAAGGGTGATGTCAACAATAATAACTCATGCCTACTCATATCCAACTAGATATATGTGCCTAGATCTTTCCCAACCACATGGTGCTTGCAAAAAGAGAAAATAAAAAGGAATAGGGAAGAATACTTTGACTCTTACATAAAAGTAAATGCATAAAAATAAAAGATAGGCCCTTCCAGAGGGAAGCAGAGGTTGTCATGCGCTTATTTGTTTGTATTCCAAATCCCTTAATGCAAAAGAACGTCACGTTATATTGCCCCTTATGATAGCAGCCTTTATTATGCAGTCTGTCGCTTTTATTCTTTGCCATCACAAGTTCGTACAACGCTCAATTTTCTCTTACATTAAATGATCCAACACATCTAGAAGAAATTCTTATTGCCTTATTGCACCGATGACAACTTACTTGAAGGATCTTACTCAATCCATAGGTAGGTTTGGTGGACTCACAAAATAAGATTTGGGTTTAAGGGTTTTGGGTGCACAAGTAGTATCTCTACTTAGTGTGGAATTTTTGGCTAGAAAAGATATTGAGCAAGCACCACATGTTAAAGGATCTATGACAATATAACTTCTATGTGAATATGAACAAACATAAATCATTACGTTATCTTCCTTGTCCAACGTTAACTATTTTGCCACAAAATATTTAATGGGGGCTCACAATCATAAAAGATGTCCAAGATAGTGTATTTGCATGTGAATCTTCTCTTCCCTTATTAATTCCTTCCTGAGTTGCATCATTGACCAATGCTATGTTTGTCAATCTCCAACAAATTTTACCACTTATACTTTTCCTTATGTGATGTCATTACTTACCATAAGATTAGCATATGATCTTTTAATTTATTTTCCTTTCTTTTATTGGAACATTAAAATAAAGAAACAAAACTCAAACTACTCTTTATTATATATCTCGCACACGATTACATCAATGGATAGATCACTAAGCAAACACTTGAAAAGAAAGGATCGAACTAAACTTTTATTCAACTAGATCATAGAAAAACTAAAGATCGAACTAAAATAGATAAAGGCAAAGATAGTGGTGGTGATATGATACCGGGACACCTCCCCCAAGCTTGGCACAAGCCAAGGGGAGCGTCCATACCCTGAACTCAAGTCTCCTTTGGTGATGAAGAAGGTGGTGGTGATGGTGAGGTAGTAGCGATCTTATCTTCCGGTTTCCATGGCAATGGCTCACCATCATAAGATGAGGAACGAGTCTCGTGAGTCCTACAACTGGCAGCCAAACTCATACCTTTAAACCTTGCCTCATATTCAAAGACTTGGTTTTGGAGATCATAGATTTGGCCTTGCAGAAAGTTGATTTGCTCATTGAAGGTGAACACGATGTCCTTCATTAATTTTCCATCCACCTTGAGATCACGGGTGTAATCCGCGATCATGAGGTGATTGGCATTAAGTCCATGTTCCACCATCCCCTTGCACTTGAAGACCTCCTGCTCCACAGCTTCGAGCATGGCATCCATGGTCCCCATCCCCTTGGGGCCCTGGACGTCCCGGATGTGGAGCACCACCTCACGCATCTCAATGGCTTGAGGGTGCTGCATCACCTCCCGCAAATACGGGTTGTTGATGTTCTCGAAGAACTTGTCCTTGGAGGAGCTCAAAGTGGCCATTGCGATCTAGATCTGTCAAAAAAAAGCAAGAAAGAAGAACAGAAGATTTCTCCATGATACGGTGGTCAATACGTTGGGGGGGGGGGTATATAAAGATTTTTTATCTTGGGAAACAAGCAAACGGGAGGAAAACGGAGTCGGGAAGGTTCCTGAGGTGCGCACAACCCACCTGGGCGCGCCAGGGGGCCCAGGCGCGCCCTGGTGTCTTGTGCCCCCCTCGGGTGCCTTCCTGGTTGTTTCTTATTTTCCTAATTTTTAAAATATTCCAAAATGACAGAAAAAATTTTTGCGGATTTTTTGGAGTCCGTTTACTTACCGTATCACGTACCTCCTCTTTTTTAATTATTCTGGAGTGTTCCGGAAGGTTTCCTTTATGTGTTCCTCATGTGTCATGGTTTGAATAATATTTCTTTCAACATTAATAGGCATACCTGAGATATAGTGTTTAATTCTTTGCCATTGACCACCTTCGGGTTCGTACCTTCGGCATTATTTAGTTTAATAGCTCCAGAGCGGTAGACCTCCTCTATGATATATAGTCCTTCCCATTTAGAGAGAAGTTTACCTGCAAAGAATCTGAAATGAGAGTTGTACAAAAGAACATATTCTCCAACTTTGAATTCTCTCTTTTGGATTCTTTTGTCATGCCATCTTTTAACTTTTTCTTTGAATAGCTTGTCATTTTTATAGGCTTGGGTTCTCCATTCATCTAGTGACCTAATATAAAATAACCTCTTTTCTCTGGCAAGTTTGAAATCATAGTTGAGTTCTTTAATTGCCCAATATGCTTTGTGTTCCAACTCAAGAGGCAAATGACAAGCTTTTCCATAGACCATTTTGTAGGGAGACATACCCATAGGATTCTTATATGCTGTTCGGTAAGCCCAAAGTGCATCATCCAATTTCTTGGACCAATTCTTTCGAGACCAATTAACAGTATTTTGAAGTATTAGTTTTATTTCTCTGTTGCTAAGCTCAACTTGACCACTAGATTGAGGATGATAGGGTGATGCAATTCTATGGTTAACATCGTATTTAGCAAGCATTTTACGGAAAGCACCATGAATAAAGTGTGAACCACCATCTGTCATTAAATATCTAGGGACTCCAAACCTCGGGAAAGTAACTTCTTTAAGCATTTTAATGGAAGTGTTATGATGAGCACTACTAGTTGGAATAGCTTCTACCCACTTTGTAACATAATCAACAGCAACCAAAATATGTGTATACCCATTAGAGGAAGGAAAATGTCCCATATAATTAAAAACCCAAACATCAAACGGTTCAACAGCAATTGAATAATTCATAGGCATTTCTTGACGCTTACCAATATTACCAATTCGTTGGCATTCATCACAAGATAAAACAAACTTACGGGCATCCTTGATGAGAGTAGGCCAATAAAAACCAGATTGCAATACCTTGTGAGCAGGTCTATCTCCCGCATGATGCCCTCCATAAGCTTCGGAGTGACATTTCCGTAGGATTTGTTCCTGTTCATGCTCAGGTACACAACATCTAATAATACCATCTACTCCTTTATAAAGATGTGGGTCATCCCAAAAGTAATGTCTTAAGTCATAGAAGATTTTTTTCTTTTGTTGGTATGTGAATCTAGGTGGTATGTATTTGGCAACAATATAATTAGTATAGTCAGCATACCATGGAGTATTATGAGAAACATTTATTGCAGCTAATTGTTCATTAGGAAAAAGCTATCATCAATAGGTAGTGGGTCATCAAGGATATTCTTTAACCTAGACAAGTTATCAGCTACGGGGTTTTCAGCTCCTTTTCTATCAGTGATATGTAAATCAAATTCTTGTAGCAAGAGAACCCACCTAATGAGTCCAGGTTTAGCATCTTTCTTTTCCATAAGATATTTAATAGTAGCATGATCGGTGTGAACAAAGACTTTAGAATCAACAATGTAAGATCTGAATTTGTCACAAGCAAACACAACTGCTATTTTTTTTAGTAGTAGCATAATTTCTTGGGGCACTGTCTAGAGTTTTGCTAGCATAATGAATAACATTTAATTTCTTATCAAATCTTTGTCCTAGAACAGCACCAACATCATAATCACTAGCATCACACATAATTTCAAAAGGCAAGTTCCAATCAGTTGGTTGAACAATAGGCGCAGAAGTTAAGGCTTTCTTAAATGTTTCAAAGGCTTCTAAACAATCATCATCAAAAACAAATGGAACATCCTTTTGTAAAAGATTTGTAAGAGGCCTAGAAATTTTAGAGAAGTCTTTAATAAACCTCCTATAGAAACCAGCATGACCAAGGAAACTACGAATACCTTTAATATCTTTAGGATATGGCATTTTCTCAATTGAGTCAACCTTAGCTTTGTCCACCTCAATACCTCGTTCAGAAATTTATGTCCCAAGACAATACCTTCATTAACCATAAAGTGACACTTCTCCCAATTCAAGACAAGATTAGTTTTCTCAAATCTCTACAAAACTCGATCAAGGTTGCTCAAGCAATCATCAAAAGAAGATCCATATACAGAAAAATCATCCATGAAAACCTCAACAATCTTTTCACAAAAATCAGAGAATATAGCAGTCATACATCTTTGAAAGGTAGCAGGTGCATTGCATAAACCAAAAGGCATACGTCTATAAGCATAAGTTCCAAAAGGGCAAGTAAAGGTGGTTTTCTCTTGATCAGATTGTGAAACAGGTATTTGAGAAAAACCAGAATATCCATCTAGGAAGCAAAAGTGTGTGTGTGCTTTGATAATCTTTCTAGCATTTGATCAATAAAAGGCAGAGGGTAATGATCTTTTCTAGTAGCTTTATTTAATTTTCTGAAATCAATTACCATTTTATAGCCAGTAACAATTCTTTGTGGAATAAGTTCATTTTTATCATTAGGAACAACAGTAATACCTCCTTTCTTAGGGACACAATGAACGGGACTCACCCATCTACTATCAGCTATGGGATAGATTATACCTGCTTCCAGAAGCTTTAATATTTTAGTTCTTACCACTTCTTTCATTTTGGGATTCAAACTTCATTGATGATCAACAACGGGTTTAGCATCAGGTTCTATATTAATCTTGTGCTGACAGAGAGTGGGTCTAATGCCTTTAAGATCATCAAGAGTATATCCAATAGCAGCTCGGTGCTTCTTCAGAATTTTCAATAATCTTTCTTCTTCATGTTCTGAAAGGTTAGCACTAATAATAACATGATATATCTTTTTCTCATCAAGATAAGCATATTTCAAAGTGTCAGGCAATTGTTTAAATTCAAACACAGGATCACCCTTAGGTGGAGGAGGACTTCCAAGAATTTCAATAGGCAAATTATGTTTGAGCAGAGGTCGTTGTTCAAAGAAATTTTTATCTATCTCATTCCTTTCATGCATATGCATATCCTTTTCATGGTCTAGCAAATATTGTTCTAGTGGATCAGTGGGAGGCACAGCAATAGAAGCAAGACCAATTATGTCATCCTTACTAGGTAATTCTTTCTTGTGAGGTTGTCTATTAAACTTGGAAAAATTAAACTCATGAGACTCATCACCAAAGCTAACACTGACAGTTTGTTTATGACAATCTATAGTAGCATTGACAGTGTTCAAGAAGGGTCTACCAAAGATAATGGGACAAAAGTCATCTTGTGGGGAACCAAGAACTAGAAAATCAGTAGGGTACTTTATTTTCCCACACAAGACTTCAACGTCTCTAACAATCCCAAGTGGTGTGATGGTGTCTCTATTAGCAAGGTTAATAGTGACATCTATGTCTTCTATTTCAGCGGTGCTATATCATTCATAATATCTTGATATAGGGTAAAAGGAATAGCACTCATGATAGCACCTAAATCACATAAACCATGATAACAATGATCTCCTCTTTTAACTGAGACGATAGGCATGCCCACAACAGGTCTATGTTTATTTTTTTATCGGGTTTGGCAATTCTAGTAGCTTCATCACAGAAGTAAATAACATGCCCATCAATATTTTCTACCAAGAGATCTTTAACCATAGCAACACTAGCTTCTACTTTAATTTGTTCAGCAGGTTTAGGTGCTCTAATATGACTTTTGCGAACCACATTTGAAACCTTAGCATGTTCCTTTATCCGAACAGGGAAAGGTGGTTTTTCAATATAAGCGGTAGGCACAACTGGATCAACATTGTAAATAATAGTTTCATCTTTAGCTATGATCGGTTCTTTAATTTCTTCTTTAATAGGTGGGTGATATTTAAACCACTTCTCCTTAGGGAGATCAACATGAGTAGCAAATGATTCACAAAAGGAGGCTACTATCTCAGAGTCAAGTCCATATTTAGTGCTAAACTTTTGGAAAGCTTCGGTATTCATAAAAGATTTAACACAATAAAATTCAAGCTTAATACCTGACTCTTTACCTTCATCGAGTTCGCAATCTTCAGAGTTGCACTTAATTCTTTCTAAAAGATCCCACCTGAATTCAATAGTCTTCTTCATAAAAGAACTGGTACAAGAAGTATCGAGCATGGATCGATCATCATGAGAAAGCCAAGCATAAAAATTCTGAATAATAATTTCTCTTGAGAGCTCATGATTGGGGCATGAATATAACATTGACTTAAGCCTCCCCCAAGCTAGAGCGATACTTTCTCCTTCATGAGGCTAAAAATTATATATATAATTCCGATCACGATGAACTAGATGCATTGGATAATTTTTTTGGCGAAATTCCAATTTCAATCGATTCCAGTTCCAAGATCCAATATCATCGCATAGCCTCTACCATGCCAATGCTTTTCCCTTCAAAGATAAAGGTAAAACCTTCTTCTTAGCTTCATCTCCGGGCAAACCTGCAAGCTTAAATAATCCACAAATTTCATCCACATATATCAAATGCATATCCGGATGTTCAGTTCCATCTCCTGCATAAGGATTAGCTAGCAGTTGTTATATCATACCCGAAGGAATTTCATAACCAATATTTTCAGTAGGTGCAGTAGGTTGAGGGGTAACTAATTGGGGTTCCGTTCGAGGTGAAGATACCCCGAACAAACCCCTCAAAGGATGATTCTCCATAGTAACAAGTGACAATAAATTTCAGCACGTAGTAATAATTTTTCCTTACCGATTTCCACTTACCAAGAGCGCTTCACTCCCCGGCAATGGTGCCAGGAAATAGCCTGGATGACCCACAAGTATAGGGGATCAATCGTAGTCCTTATGATAAGTAAGAGTGTCGAACCAAACGAGGAGCAGAAGGAAATGACAAGTGGTTTTCAGCAAGGTAATATCTGCAAGCACTGAAATTATAGGTATCAAGTTGTTTGATAGCAAGATAATTTGAAACAAACAAGTAACAGTAATGGTAACAAAAGTGCAGCAAGGTAGCCCAATCCTTTGAGGTAAAGGACAGGCCAAAACGGTCTCTTATGATAAGCAAAGCGTTCTTGAGGGTACACGGGAATTTCATCATATCACTTTCATCATGTTGGTTTGATTTGTGTTCGCTACTTTGATAATTTGATATCTGGCTGGACCGGTACTTAGGTGCTGTTCTTACTTGAACAAACCTCCTACTTATGATTAACCCCCTCGCAAGCATCCGCAACTACGAGAAAAGTATTAAGATAAAATCTAATCATAGCATTAAACTTTTGGATCCAAATTAGTCCCTTACGAAGTAGCACATAAACTAGGGTTTATGCTTCTGCACTCTAGCAACCCATCATCTAATAACTACTCCACAATGCATTCCCTTAGGCCCAAATATTGTGAAGTGTCATGTAGTCGACGTTCACATGACACCACTAAGGGAATCACAACATACATTGTGACGCCCCCAGCTCAATCATGCACTAATCATACACGCAAATGCACATGATCAAGCCTAAGGACTCACGGGAAGATATCACAACACAACTCTAAAACATAAATAAAGTCATACAAGATTTATATTACAAGCCAGGGCCTCGAGGGCTCGAATACATAGCTCGATGGCATACAAGCGTCAGCGAAAGCATCAGATATCTGAGTACAGATATTAAAAGAGAAACAGAAGGGCCTATAGAAAGGCGGGGCAAAATAAAACACTACGATCGAAAGGCGCAGGCCTCCTGCCTGGGACCCTCTGAACCTACTCCTGGTCGTCAGTCAACTCGTAGTAGTATCCACCCTCGGGGTAGTAGTAGCGATCGTCGGCGGGGACAGCTGTCTCAGGGGCTCCGTCATCTTGGTCACAACAAACTGATATGGGGAGAAAAGGGAAACAAAGAAACTGTGAGTACTCAGAAGTACTCAGCAAGCAAGGATCTACACTACATATGCAACATTATCAAAGGAAGGATGTATATGAGGACTGGGCTGCAGAAATGCTAGAGTAAAGGGAAGGCCTAGTCCTATCGAAGACTAGCATCTTCAGTGGTCTTGCAGCAAAAGAAGAGAGCAGAACAGATCAATTTAATGTAGCAGTAATGATATCAACCTCACCCGGAGATCCTTTCTCGACTCCCTGCGAGAAAGCAATCCCAGAGCCATACAGTCATCAACTTCGACCTGAGATCCCTTCTTGACTCCCTGCGAGAAGCAATCCCAGAGCCTCATATCCAGGTCTCATCTCAAGTTCTAGCCGTATCGATCGAGATACAACTCCGAGTGTCCTTTACCATAGGACCGGCTATCAATAGTAGTTTTCTTCCCTGCAGGGGTGCACCAACTTACCCACCACACTCGCTTAACTCCGGCCGGACACAATTTCCTGGGTCATGCCCGACCTCGGCCAAACAACACACTGCAACCCTACCTACAGCTCAGCAGAGAGGTCCCCGTCGGTCTACATCCTAAGCGCAAGGGGGTCTTGGCCATCGCCCCTCGCCCTCCGGGTCGTTGCGTGCCGGGCGAACCAGGCTCCACCCCTCAGGATGGTGCCGGCCCAGCCCGGCCGCAGTGCTGAACTAGACGTCTGACAGAGCTTTTGGCTGATGCTACGATGCAGAACGCCCATACTATGCCCACGTGATGGTTAGTGCTATCAGGCCAGAGGCCTTCTAGGATCAAATATCCAAATCGTTAGTGGACTAGGGGCTTGCGGTAACGAGCAGAGACTCACGATCGATGTGACCCCGTCGCCCCATCTCGAGGACTTGCGGCAAGGGCCAAGAATGCCCGGCCACGCCTCGTATTCATCACTCGGGCACCATACAGGCAACCCGCCTTCACATCACACGCGGGTACCCCTCAGGGTCGACCCGCCTATCCAAGTAACAGTGTAAAGTCCAAGTATCCGTGTGTCCATACCATCAGAGGAATCCAAGGTATCACCCTCGTTGAATTCCCACTCGATGTATCTGTCAAGGTGAACACGGAGGAATCACCCTCGATGGGTTCACACTCGATGTGTTGCACGACAGCGTCGTTACCGGAAGTGGTGAAGGAGGAATCACCCTCGATGACCACGACCAAATAGCTACTCTACAGAGTTAACATCAGAAGTGCTACAAGAGGTTTCACCCTCGGCACTCGATAGTAACGCTACAGTGTCGTTACAACTAAGGGGGGGTGATGTGCGGTGTCGGGGCCTGGTCTTCAATCCCTTAGATCGGGTCTTCTGATAATCCAGCGGGACAGTCGGGATAAGTGGGGTCACTGATAGGTCTCTACCCAGCCTAAACTAAGCAGTTTAGGATATGCAGGTAATTATCAACAGCAGGTTACAATAAACAGGCTATGCATTAGAATAGGTAAAGCAGCAGCAGCAGCAATTCTAATGCAAGCATGAGAAAATAGAATGGGCGATATCGGTATGCTCAAGGGGGGGGGGCCTTGCCTGGTTGCTCGGCGGCAAGGTTGTCAACGGTGTCGTCGGGCTCCGGAGCTGCGTCAGTCTCAGGGACTACGTTGGTACCAGAATCTACCGGAAACAAGTAACGGAGGGGAAGCGCAATAAATAACAGAGCAATCAAAGCATCACAAAGCGTAGCATGGTAAATACGCGGTGCTAGGGGTGAACTAACGTATGGCTGCACGTCACCGGGGAAGGGGGAATCCATCCGGGAATGTTTTCCCGGTTCAGGACATTTGTTAGACAGACGACCGGAGGGGAACGGTTCCATGTTCGGATAGTTAGGGACGTGTGACGGACGAACGGACCGCGTATTCGGATTCGTCTCGTCTTTCTGAGCAACTTTCATGTACAAGGTATTTTAATCCGAGTTACGGTTTATTTTATACTAAATTTCAAAGATTTAAACAAATTCTGGAATTATTTAATTAATTAAATTAGAATTATCCGAAACAGTGTATGCTGATGTCATCATGACGTTAGCATGACATCAGTAGTCAACAGGGCCGTTGACCTAGTCAAACTGACGTGTGGGCCCCACCTGTTAGCACTACTAGAAAAACGGTTATAGCTAATATGGACATTAATGGCGCACCATGTATGTGGTGCGCCACTGCTATATAGCAGTGGCGCACCAGATATAGGTACGCCATTAATGGCCATATTACTAATGGCGCACCACACCCACGGTGCGCCACTACTAACAATTTTTATTTTTTTATTTTTTCAAAACTAGTAATGGCGCACCAGGGGAAAGTGCGCCATTACTAGTTTTAACTAGTAATGGCCCACCACACCCTCTGTGCGCCAGTACTAACAATTTTTTTTTCAAAACTAGTAATGGCGCACCAGGGGAAAGTGTGCCATTACTAGTTTTAACTAGTAATGGCACACCACACCCTCTGTGCGCCACTACTAACAATTTTTTTTTTACTTTTTTTTTTCAAAACTAGTAATGGCGCACCTGGGGATAGTGCGCCATTACTATCTTCCCGCCTTCAAAATTCAAAATAAATCAAAAAAATAAAGAAAAATATAGTAATGGCGCACCTGCCCACGGTGCGCCATTACTATGCCGTATATATGGCTGGGCGGGGTCCTCTCCTCCACTCCATCTTCCCTCCTCTCCTCCACCATACTCCCCTCCTCCTCTCCGGCGACCTCCTCCTCCTCCTCTCCGGCGACCTCCTCCTCCTCCTCTCTGGTGACCTCCTCCCACTCCTCTCCGGCGACCTCCTCCTCCTCTCCGGCGACCTCCTCTCCTCCCCTCACGGTTTCTCCTCCCTCCTCTCCTCCCCTCCCCTCACGGTTTCTCCTCCCTCCTCTCCGGTGAGCTCCTCCTCCCTCCTCTCCGATGATCTCCTCCTTCCTCCTCTCCGGTGAGCTCCTCCTCCCTCCTCTCCTCCCCTCCCCTCATGGTTTCTCCTCCCTCCTCTCCGGTGAACTCCTCTCCGGCGACCTCCCCTCCTCTCCGGCGATGTAGGCGAGCTCCTCTCCGGTGACCTCCTCCTCCTCCCTCCTCTCCTCCTCGCGGTCTCTCCTCGGACCTCCTCTCCGGCGAACTCCTCTCCGGCGAACTCCTCTCCGGCAAAAGAACGTACAAGATCCAAAAACGAGAACAAAATTTGAAAAAATATCGTGCAAAAAAAGAGCAAAAAAAATGAGCAAAAAAAAGGGCAAAAAAATCGCGATCCAGATCCAGATTCAAAATTCAAAATAGTAATGGCGCACCGTGGGGGTTAGAATGTGCGCCATTACTATTTTCCCACTTCCAAATTCAAAAAAAAATCGACAAAAAATAATTAAAAAAGTTACTAGTGGCGCACCTGAAAAGGTAGTAATGGCGCACATGTGGTGCGCCATTACTACCTGAGATAGTAATGGCGCACCAGGTGGTGCGCCACTGTTATGTAGATTAACAGTGGCGCACCAGGCGTGCGCCATTACTATTTATTAGTAGTGGCATGATAATAGTGGTGCACCTATAGTGCGCCATTAGTAGCCAAAATAGGTGCGCCACTAACTGCCTTTTTTCTAGTAGTGTAGTGTCTGTTTAGTTTAATTAGGGTTTAACTAATTTAATTACAGTTTAATTAAAATAACTAATTAATTAGATTAATTAAACAGGATTAATTAACTTAATTAATTCACTAATTAATTAATTATCTATTTATTTTACTAATTCATTTTTTTAATCTATTAAACATTCTGTGGTTGGGCCCACCTGTCATAGGGACAGGGGGGTTGGGGGCCCAGCCGTCAGTGGCCCAGGGCCATAGCGGGCGCGGGCGCAATGGGTGCCGGCCGCTGCGAGCGGTGCCAGGGCACAGCGAGGCGCGGGCGCGGGCACGCGCGAGCGCTGCCGAACAGCAGCAGTGCTGCGGGGCAGCACGGCGAAGCGGGCGGTGGGCGAGACGCGTGGCCAGGGCGCGGGCTGCGCGCGGGGAGCACACAGCGCGGGCGAGCGGAGCAGCAGCGGACACGCGAGGCGGGACGCGGGATGGCCACGGTGAGAGCGAGCGTGGACGGGCGAGGCGAGCGTGCGCGCGTGCGAGGCGGGCGAGCGGGCGGGCGCGGGGCGCCAGTGACGGCAAGCGGGTACGGGGGAGAGGGAGGCAGAGGCCGGGGCCTCACTTGCGGTGCAGGGGAACAGGGCGGCGACGCTCGATGGCGTCCGGTGAGGGAGAGAGGGGACGGGGCGGTCCGGCGAGGTACCTTCGCGGAGGAGGACGGAGACGGCTGATGGCGAGGTTGCTGCGGGCGACGCGAGGCGTTCGGGTCGTGCGTCGGGGAGGGGACGAGGAGGCGCGACGGGCGAGGCGAGGAGAAGGCGGTGACGGAGCGGGGCGGCGCCAGGGACGGGAGCCGGCGTCAGGGTCGCAGGGCCGTTGCCCTCCTCCTCGATCCAGATGGGGAAGGGGGAGGGGAGAGAGATCGAGGGAGAGTGGGGGGGTTGTGGGGATCGGCTAGGGTTTCGGTTGGGTCGGCTGTGGCCATATAGGCCTGGGGGCGAGCGGGGGAGTGGGACGGCCGACTGGCGGTCCAGCTGGGCCACGGCCCAGTGGAGGGGGGGTTCTGTTTTCTTTTTATTTTTAGCTTTATTTCTTTTTATTATTTTCTTTTCTCTCATTTTCTGTTTTGCCTTTTATTTTTATTTCAAAACACTTTTGTAAAATATGGAACTTGCCCAAATATTCACAGTGCAATATTAGACATTGTTAGAAAATGGTTTGGAGTACAAATGATTTTATCTTTGTTTTATTTAATTGAAAAAGGGTTAAATAACTCTGTTTTGTGGTTGTTAGAGTCACATAATTTATCTAGTATATGTTGAATATAATTTTAGAATTGTCTCTGGATTATTTACAATATCATGAACAATTTAGTTTTTAATTTTGAACAATTTTTATTTTCACTTTTAGTTTGAATTTCCAATTGTGTTTGAATTTGAAATGAGATATGATACAAATGATATTTAAGCACTATTGATCCTGGTGACATGGCATAATCAAAAGGGGATTACTATAGTTAACCACTGGGGGTGTTACAAGTCTACTCCACTAACAAGAATTCTCGTCCCGAGAATTAAGAGGTAGAAGGAAAAAGTTCGGGGTATTCCGCATGAAGATTATCCTCGTGTTCCCAAGTGGCTTCATCTTCAGTATGATTAGACCACTGCACCTTGAGGAACTTGGTAACCTTCTGACGGGTCCAACATTCAGCTTCATCGAGAATGCGGATCGGATGCTCCTTATAAGATAGATCATCTTGCAATTTGAGCATCTCGTGATCCACTGCGCGGTGCGGAGATTCCTTGAAGCAACGACAAAGTTGCGACACATGGAAGACGTCGTGGATATGAGAGAATTGCTGCAGCAACTCCAATTTATATGCTACCTGACCACGTCTAGCAATTATGTGGAAAGGACCAATGTAGCACGGAGCTAGCTTGCCCTTGATTCCAAAACGGTGGGTGCCCTTCATAGGGATGACACGTAGATAAGCTTGATCACCGGGTTGATAAGTCAAACCCCATCGTTTGCGATCATAGTTGCTCTTCTGGCGGTCCTGAGCCGCCTTGAGGTTTTCTCGAACGATACGGACTTGTTCTTCGGTGTGTTGAATAATATCCGGACCCACGAGCGGTCATTCCCCAGTTTCTGACCAATTTAGAGGGGTTCGACACTTACGTCCATATAGAACTTTGAAGGGAGCCATTTTCAAGCTGGCTTGATAGCTGTTGTTATAAGAGAACTCGGCATACGGGAGAGATTCTTCCCACTTCTTGCCGAAAGAAATAACACAAGCTCGTAGCATGTCTTCAAGCACTTGATTGACTCGCTCGACTTGGCCTTGGGATTGTGGATGATAAGCTGAACTCCAGGTAATATGAGTTCCCATAGCTTCTTGGAAACTTTCCCAGAACTTTGAGGTGAAAAGACCGCCACGGTCTGAACTGATCTCCTTCGGAATACCGTGGAGTGAAACAATTCTGGAGATATATAAAGCTGCTAACTGACTAGCAGTGATCGTCTCTTTGACAGGCAGAAATTGTGCAACTTTAGAAAGTTGGTCGACGACGACAAGAATAGCATCGTGACCCTTCTGTGACCTGGGAAGTCCTGTAATGAAATCCATCTGAACCTTATCCCATTTCCATAAAGGAATAGGTAATGGTTGCAGAATTCAAGCAGGCTTCTGATGTTCTGCTTTAACACGACGACACACATCACATTCAGCAACATAGCGAGCAATGTCCTGCTTCATTCTAGACCACCAGTACCTTTGACGGAGATCACGATACATCTTGGTGCTACCCGGATGAATAGACAACGGGGTATCATGTGCCTCCTTCATGACTTTGTCAGTCATAAGCTCGAAGCGAGGTACGACAATGCGGTTTCTGAAATACAAGGTTCCATCTTCAGACAGCGAGAAATCCCTGTACTTTTCAAGGTGAAGATTTTTCTTCATCAGATCAATTTCAGCATCTTTAGCTTGCGCATTCTTAACAGCTTTCTCAAGATCTGGTTGTATCACAAGGTTATTAAGAGATCCTTGTGGAACAATACGCAGATTTAGCTTGCACAGTTCTTCAAAAAGACGAGGTTGAGCTCGCCTAACCATGAGGTTGTCGCAATAGGACTTGCGGCTTAAGGCATTAGCCATCACGTTAGCCTTTCCAGGGGTATAGGAAATACCCAAATCATAGTCCACAATGGCCTCCATCCATCTTTGCTGACGGAGGTTTAGAGATGGCTGAGTGAACAAGTACTTCAGACTTTTATGATCCGTGTATATCTCGCAACGATTACCGAGAAGGTAATGTCGCCACAACTGCAATGCACAGATCACAGCAGCTAGTTCTAGATCATGTACCGGATAATTCTCTTCATGTGGGCGCAACTGACGAGAGCCATAGGCAATCACTTTACGCTCTTGCATTATGACACAGCCTAATCCTTCATGGGATGCATCACAATAGATCACAAAATCTTTGCGAGAATCTGGTGGAGCAAGTACTGGGGCAGATGTCAGCTTGTCTTTGAGTGTTTAAAAACTTTCTTGACATTTGTCTATCCATTCAAACTTAACGCCCTTGTGAAGCAGATCAGTCAAAGGCTTAGCAATCTTGGAAAAATTCTAAACAAACCGACTGCAATAGCTTGCAAGGCCAAGAAAACTTCTCACTTGCTTGACGTTCTTCGGAGGAGTCCAGTCAAGAATAGCCTGAACTCTTTCCGGGTTAACAGCAATTCCATCCTTGGAAATCACATGACCTAGGTAAGTTACTTCAGAAAGCCAGAATTCACATTTGGAATACTTGGCATACAACTGGTGTTCTCGGAGCCTTTCCAGTACTAGACGGAGATGTTCAGCATGTTCTTCTTTATTCTTCGAATAAACCAGAATATCATCTAGATAAACCACGACGAACTTGTCGAGGTAATCCATGAAGATATAATTCATCAGACGGGAGAATGTGGCTAGAGCATTGGTTAAGCCGAAGGACATGACCGTGTACTCATAGGAGCCATAGCGAGTAACAAATGCAGTCTTGGGAATATCCTCTTCACGAACACGGATCTGATGATAACCCAACCTCAAATCAAGTTTAGAGAATACCGATGATCCAGCAAGTTGATCATACGAATCATTGATCCGAGGAAGCGGATATTTATTCTGAATTGTGGCTTGGTTAATGGGCTGATAATCCTGAACCAATCAGTTAGTTCCATCCTTCTTCTTAACGAAGAGTGAAGGTGCTCCCCAAGCAGAGGAACTGGGGCGGATGAAACCCTTCTTAAGTGATGTGTCAATTTCCTCCTTAAGTTCAAGAAGGTGGTGCGGAGGCATCTTATAAGGACGCTTCGCAATAGGGGTCGTGCCTGGCTTCAAGTCGATGACAAACTCGATAGCTCTAGCAGGGGGTATTCCTGGAAGTTCTTCTGGAAACACATCTTGAAAATTATGAACAACTAGAACGTTCTCGATGCCTTCAAGAGGTGAGGCATTCATTGCATTCAGAACATATATTTGAGTCTCAGCATACTGAGCTATTCGGGCTCAGTATTTGACTGTCTAGCCAGAAGGGTGAGTGAGCCGGACTGATTCGGTGGCACAGTCAATCAAAGCTTTATTGGGCTCCAACCAGTCCATACCCAGAATAATGTCTATGTTGGAGGTCTTGAGAGCAATGAGTGAAACGGGGAGCATCAATCCTCCAATCACAATGTGATTACCGTGGCTTACCCTGGCAGTTTGCCAATTAGCCCCGGGTGACTGAATTAACAATGGGGTGGACATCTTCTCGAAAGGGATATCATGACTTCGTGCAAAACTTTCGGACATGAAGAAATGCGATGCTCCAGAATCAAAGAGTACAGAAGCTGGGGTTGAATTCACTAGAAGGGTGCCCATCACAATGTTGGTGTCTTGTCGAGCTTCTTCAGTCTTGACATGGTTAACATGAACAAGCTGACTAGCCGGTGGTCTGGCATTATGATTTCTGCTAGGATGGTTTCGTCGGCCCCTTTTTCGGTCAACAGAACAACGTGATGAATTTTGCGGCTGACCCTGAGGACAGTTGAAAGCACGATGCCCTAGCTGTCCACACTTGTGGCATAAACCATCATTATGGGGAGGAGCTTTAACATTGGGTTGTCCACCCTGAATCGTTAGCTATCTTGGCGGCGGAGGCAGACAAGGTGCAACATATGACGGTCTCGGTGCAGGGGCAGGTCGGTGATGTACATTGTGCGGGATCCACACTCGACGCTTTTGAACAGGCTGACCCGAGGATGAGCCAGCTTCATGAGTGCGCTTGAGCGACTCCTGGCATTTAGTCAGAGCTGTTTCAACTTGGAAAGATTTGCTGACAAGCATTACGAAGTCTGTGCAATCATGTACTGCAAGTGCAAGGTTTATGTCAGTACGCAGTCCTTCACGGAATTTATCCTGCTTGCAGGCGTCAGTGCAGACGTCATCTTCAGCATAGCGGGACAATTCAAGAAATTTCCTCTGATATTCATCCACAGTCATTATACCCCGAGAGAGTTTGCGGAACTCCTGCTTCTTCTGGTCCATCAGACCTTGAGGAATGTACCGTGCATGAAAAGCTGACTGAAATTCCTGCCAAGTGGTTACAGTTTCAGTAGGCAACATACCCTTGTGGCTTTCCCACCATTGAGCAGCTGGGCCCTTCAGGTGGAATGTCGCAAAGGTGACGTAACTGCCAGGAGCAACATTAGCTGATTCCATCTCAAACAGGATGTCTCGAAGCCAATCATCAGCATCCATAGGATTGGTGGAGTTGCGGAAAACAGACGGGTTAAGGCGCACAAATTCTGCCAGAGTTATTGGAGCATTCTGTTGCTGAGCATTCTGGTTTGGAATTTGAGCCATTAGTCTGGTCATAAACTATTGCATCATTGCGGCAATATAGGGTGGAGGTGGAGGATCGTCAGCCATCCTGCCAAATCAACAGGGGCAGTTTAGCAAGAAAAACTGCATGTGAATGGAGTTATTCATGATGTAACACGGGAAGAACAGGATAGGCATTAGATATATAATAGTAGTCGTCAAAGACATACCAATCCATGCACAGAGTTGGATTCAAACGGATAGTACGCGCACAGGAACGCTCGCAGCTAGACAAACTAGGCGGCGTGCAGGCACGCGGTGAGGAATACAACAACATGACATAGCAAAGGCTACAACACGTCGGAGAAAACTGCCGGGGCGAGGGATCTGCAAGTGACAACACAGGGTGCCCTCGATAAAAGGATCCTGCAAGCAGAACTTGGCCCACAATCTTGAAGTAAGGGGGGAATATTTCAGAACACCGGATGGATGTGATCATGAGAACCTAATGTTGGACTTAGTAAAATTTTAACCCGAATAGAAGAGAGATCAGAGTCCCAGAGTATAGACGAGGAATAAAAGATACTAATACCACCCAATTGGCGACGTGGGCCCATTAGCCACAGAGCCATGTTAGTAAAACGGTTTTTGGACCATTAGACTCAACTTCGGCCAAGGAGTTGGAAAGGGGGATTCCTACAGGTAGTCGGCTCTGATACCAACATGTGACGCCCCCAGCTCAATCGTCCACTAATCATACACGCAAATGCACACGATCAAGCCTAAGGACTCACGGGAAGATATCACAACACAACTCTAAAACATAAATAAAGTCATACAAGCTTTATATTACAAGCCAGGGCCTCGAGGGCTCGAATACATAGCTCGATGGCATACAAGCGTCAGCGAAAGCATCAGATATCTGAGTACATATATTAAAAGAGAAACAGAAGGGCCTATAGAAAGGCGGGGCAAAATAAAACACTACGATCGAAAGGCGCAGGCCTCTTGCCTGGGACCCTCCAAACCTACTCCTGGTCGTCAGTCAACTCATAGTAGTATCCACCCTCGGGGTAGTAGTAGCAATCGTCGGCGGGGACAGCTGTCTCAGGGGCTCCGTCATCTTGGTCACAACAAACTGATATGGGGAGAAAAGGAAAACAAAGCAACCGTGAGTACTCAGAAGTACTCAGCAAGCAAGGATCTACACTACATATGCAACATTATCAAAGGAAGGCTGTATATGAGGACTGGGCTGCAGAAATGCCAGAGTAAAGGGAAGGCCTAGTCCTATCGAAGACTAGCATCTTCAGCGGTCTTGCAGCAATAGAAGAGAGCAGAGCAGAACAGATCAATATAATGTAGCAGTAATGATATCAACCTCACCCGGAGATCCTTTCTCGACTCCCTGCGAGAAAGCAATCCTAGAGCCATACAGTCATCAACCTCGACCTAAGATCCCTTCTCGACTCCCTGCGAGAAGCAATCCCAGAGCCTCATATCCAGGTCTCATCTCAAGTTCTAGCTGTATCGATCGGGATACAACTCCGAGTGTCCTTTACCGTAGGAATGGCTATCGATAGTAGTTTTCTTCCCTGCAGGGGTGCACCAACTTACCCACCACGCTCGCTTAACTCCGGCCGGACACACTTTCCTCGGTCATGCCCGACCTCGGCCAAACAACACACCGCAACCCTACCTACAGCTCAGCAGAGAGGTCCCCGTTGGTCTACATTCTAAGCGAAAGGCGGTCTTGGCCATCGCCCCTCGCCCTCCGGGTCATTGCGTGCCGGGCGAACCAGGCTCCACCCCTCAGGATGGTGCCGGCCCAGCCCGGCCGCAGTGCTGAACTGGACGTCTGACAGAGCTTTCGGCTGATGCTACGATGCAGAACGCCCATACTATGCCCATGTGATGGTTAGTGCTACCAGGCCAGAGGCCTTCTCGGATCAAATATCCAACTCGTTAGTGGACTAGGGTCTTGCGGTAACGAGCAGAGACTCATGATCGATGTGACCCCGTCGCCCCGTCTCGAGGACTTGCGGCAAGGGCCAAGAATGCCCGGCCACGCCTCGTATTCATCACTCGGGCACCATACAGGCAACCCGCCTTCACATCACACGCGGGTACCCCTCAGGGTCCACCCACCTATCCAAGTAATAGTGTAAAATCCAAGTATCCGTGTGTCCATAACATCAGAGGAATCCGAGGTATCACCCTCGTTGAATTCCCACTCGATGTATCTGTCAAGGTGAACACGAAGGAATCACCCTCGATGGGTTCACACTCGATGTGTTGCACGACAGCGTCGTTACCGGAAGTGGTGAAGGAGGAATCACCCTCGATGACCACGACCAAATAGCTACTCTACAGAGTTAACAACAGAAGTGCTACAAGAGGTTTCACCCTCGGCACTCGATAGTAACGCTGCAGTGTCGTTACAACTAAGGGGGGGGTGATGTGCGGTGTCGGGGCCTGGTCTTCAATCCCGTTGGTCGGGTCTTCTGATAATCCAGCGGGGCAGTCAAGATAAGTGGGGTCACTGATAGGTCTCTACCCAGCCTAAACTAAGCAGTTTAGGATATGCAGGTAATTATCAACAGAAGGTTACAATAAACAGGCTATGCATCAGAATAGGTAAAGCAGCAGCAACAGCAATTCGAATGCAAGCATGAGAAAATAGAATGGGCGATATCGGTATGCTCAAGGGGGGGGGGGGCTTGCCTAGTTGCTCGGCGGAAAGGTTGTCAACGGTGTCGTCGGGCTCCGGAGCTGCGTCAGTCTCGGGGACTACGTCGGTACCGGAATCTACCGGAAACAAGTAACGGAGGGGAAGCACAATAAATAACAGAGCAATCAAAGCATCACAAAGCGTAGCATGGTAAATACGCGGTGCTAGGGGTGACCTAACGTATGGTTGCACGTCACCGGGGAAGGGGGAATCCATCCGGGAATGTTTTCCCGGTTCCGGACATTTGTCAGACAGACGACCGGAGGGGAACGGTTCCATGTTCGGATAGTTAGGGACGTGTGACGGCCGAACGGACCACGAATTCGGATTCGTCTCGTCGTTCTGAGCAACTTTCATGTACAAGGTATTTTAATCCGAGTTACGGTTTATTTTATATTAAATTTCAAAGATTTAAACAAATTATGGAAATATTTAATTAATTAAATTAGATTTATCCGAAACAGTGTATGCTGACGTCACGTTAGCATGACATCAGCAGTCAACAGGGCCGTTGACCTAGTCAAACTGACATGTGGGCCCCACCTGTCAGTTTTGTTTAGCTTAATTAGGGTTTAACTAATTTAATTATAGTTTAATTAAACTAACTAATTAATTAGATTAATTAAACAGGAATAATTAACTTAATTAATTCACTAATTAATTAATTATCTATTTATTTTATGAATTCATTTTTTTATCTATTAAACGTTCTGTGGCTGGGCCCATCTGTCATAGGCACGGGGGGGTTGGGGGCCCAGCCGTTAGTGGCCCAGGGCCATAGCGGGCGCGGGCGCAATGGGTGCCGGCCGCTGCGGGCGCGGCGAGCGGCGCCAGGGCGCGACGAGGCGAGGGCGCGGGCACGCGCGAGCGTTGCCGAACAGCAGCAGTGCTGCGGGGCAGCACGGCGAAGCGGGCGGCGGGCGAGACGCGTGGCCAGGGGGCGGGCTGCGCGCGGGGAGGGCACAACGCGGGCGAGCGGAGCAGCAGCGAACACACAAGGCGGGATGCGGGATGGCCGTGGTGAGCGCGAGCGTGGACGGGCGAGGCGAGCGTGCGCGCGTGCGAGGCGGGTGAGCGGGCGGGCGCGGGGCGGCAGCGACAGCAAGCGGGTATGGGTGAGAGGGAGGCAGAGGCCGGGCCCTCACTTGCGGTGCAGGGGAACAGGGCGGTGAGGCTCAATGGCGTCCGGTGAGGGAGAGAGGAGATGGGGCGGTCCGGCGAGGTAGCTTCGCGGAGGAGGACGGAGACGGCTGATGGCGAGGTGGCTTTCGGGCGACGCGAGGCGTCCGGGTCACGCCTCGGGGAGGGGACGAGGAGGCGCGATGGGCGAGGCGAGGAGAAGGCGGTGACGGAGCGGGGCGGCGCCGGGGACGGGCACCGGCGTCAGGTTCGCGGGGCCGTTGCCCTCCTCCTCGATCCAGATGGGGAAGGGGGAGGGAGGAGAGATCGAGGGAGAGTGGGGGGGTTGTGGGGATCGGCTAGGGTTTCGGTTGGGTCGGCTGTGGCCATATAGGCCTGGGGGCGAGCAGGGGAGTGGGTCGGCCGACTGGCGGTCCAGCTGGGCCACGGCCCAGTGGAGGGGGGGTTCTGTTTTCTTTTTAGTTTTGGCTTTATTTCTTTTCTCTCATTTTCTGTTTTGCCTTTTATTTTTATTTCAAAACACTTTTGTAAAATATGGAACTTGCCCAAATATTCACAGTGTAATATTAGACATTGTTAGAAAATGGTTTGGAGTACAAATGATTTTATCTTTATCTTTATTTAATTGAAAAAGGGTTAAATAACTCTGTTTTGTGGTTGTTAGAGTCACATAATTTATCTAGTATATGTTGAATATAATTTTAGAATTGTCTCTAGATTATTTACAATATTATGAACAATTTAGTTTCAATTTTGAACAATTTTTATTTTCACATTCAGTTTGAATTTTCAATTGAGTTTGAATTTGAAATGAGATATGATACAAATGATATTTAAGCACTGTTGATCCTGGTGACATGGCATAATCAAAAGGGGATTACTGTAGTTAACCACTGGGGGTGTTACATACATATCATCAAAATATCGAACACATATCAAGTTCACATGATTACTTGCAACATGACTTCTCCCGTGACCTCAAGAACAAAAGTAACTACTCACAAATAATAATCATGCTCAAGATCAAAGGGGTATTAAATAGCATAATGGATCTGAACATATAATCTTCCACCAAATAAACCACATAGTAATGAACTACAAGATGTAATCAACGCTACTAGTCACCCACAAGCACCAATCTAAGGTTCTGGTACAAAGACTGAACACAAGAGATGAACTAGGGTTTGAGAGGGGATGGTGCTGTTGAAGATGTTGATGGGCCCTCCCAAAGATAGGAGAGTTTTTGGTGATGACGATGATGATGATTGCCCCCTCCGGGACGGAAGTTCCCCCGGCGGAATCGCTCCGCCGGAGGGCAAAAGTGCTCCTGCCGAAGTTCCGCCTCGAGACGGCGGCGCTTCGTCCCGAAAGTCCTCTCCTTATTTTTTCTAGGTCAAAATGACTTATATACCAGAAGAGGGGCATCGGAGGTGGGCCAAGGAGGGAACAACCCACCAGGGCGCGCCTGGGCCCAGGCGCACCCTAGTGGGTTGTGCCCACCTGGTGGGCTCCCTCTGGTAGTTATTTGCTCCAATAATTCTTAAATATTCCATAAAAAATCTCCGTGAAGTTTCAACTTATTTGGAGTTGTGCAGAATAGGTAGCTCTGACGTGCTTTTTCAGGTCCAGAATTCCAGCTGCCTGTATTCTCCCTCTTTGTGTAAACCTTGCAAATTATGAGAGAAAAGGCATTAGAATTACTCCCAAAAGAATTATGATGCATGTAAACATTATAAATAACAGTAGGAAAACATGATGCAAAATGGACGTATCAATATCCTTCACCATGCTTATTTTGCAAGTATATGAGTTGCTGTTTCGAAACAGAAAGTTTATCTCTGTTGCAAAAATTCTCTAGAAAATTTAGAATGTGATAAAATGTTGAATTTTTTTGAAAAATAATCTATGATAAATTTTCTACTGTGTGCTAAATTTTCAAAAAAAAGTAAGTTAAATAAGTATGGATCTTACTTCATCCTTTACAAACTATCCTGTTTAGACAGATTGCTGTTATGTTTGCATTGTTTGAATATGTTTTCTTGTTTAATGATTCTATTTGAGGATAGGAGTATTAAATATGCAGAGGCATTTAGTATGCAATGTTAAATAATAATTTTAGTAATTTTCTACAGTAGAGAATGATAATGTTATTGCATTGATTTATAGTAACGTATCTCACGAGTTCTTCTTGAGTTTTGTGTGGATGAAGTTTTTAAGAATTAGGTAAACCGGGATATAAAAGGAATTAAGGAGACACAAAAGCTCAAGCTTGGGGATGCACAAGGCATCCCAAGATAATATTTCAAGAAGTCTGAAGCATCTAAGCTTGGGGATGCCCCAGTAGGCATCCCACCTTTCTTCATCAACAACTATCGGTTAGTATCGGTCGAGCCTAAGTTTTTGCTTCTTCACATGAGTTGTTCTATTCTTGGAATGTCATTTTATTTTGTTTTTCTTGCTGTTTTAATAAATTATTATGTCTGAAAGTTTTTAAATAAGAAAGAGTCCACACATAGCTACCTATTTACTTAACTACTCGCTTGATCTTCACTTATATCTTTTTGGAGTAGCTTGTCATTTACTCTTGTGCTTCACTTATATCCTATGAGTAAATTGTTGAATGAATTGAATATCATGAATTTGAAATTATACGTTCATATCAAGCCTAGTAGTAGCTTCACATTGGGTTTAGGAAGTGAAATCTTTTGAAGCTTGACAATCACAATATTGGTCATACAAGCAATTCTTGAATGATTAGTATAAGGAAGAGAACTTTCACATAAAAATATATTATCTTGGACATCTTCTATGATTGTGAATACCCATTAATTCTTTTCAAACTTGAGCAAATTAGTTGAAGTTGGACAAGGAAGACAACGTAATGAGTTATGTTTGGGTATATTTGCATAGAAGTTATATTGTTATGGATCCTCCAACATGTGGTGTTTGCCTAGGATCTTTTGCTAGCCAAAAATTCGTACTAAGTAGAGATACTACTTGTGCATCCAAAAACCCTTAAACCTAGTTTCTTTCCATGAGTTTCCACTATACCTACCTAACGATTGAATAAGATCCTTCAAGTAAGTTGTCATCGGTGCATAAAGCAATAAAAATTGCTCCTAAATATGTTTGATCTTTTATTGTAAGGGAAAATTAAGCGTTGTACGAACTTCTGATGGCAAAGTAATAAAAGCGACGGACTGCATAATAAAGGTTGCTATCATAAGGGGCAATATAACATGACGTTCCTTTGCATTAAGAGCTTGGGCATCCAAAAATAAAAAGCGCATGGCAACCTCTGCTTCCCTCTGTGAAGGGCCTATCTTTTACTTTTCAGTATTTACTTTTATGCAAGAGTCAATAGTATGCATTCTCATTTCAACCTCAATTATCCTCTAGTTGGCAAGCATCATGTGGTGGGGAAAGATCTAGGCACATATGACCAGTCAAATATATTTGATCATGATTTATTATTGTTGACGATTATCTCTATGATAAATGAGTTGGGAGGCGAAACATTAAGCCCCTATCTTTCTCTGTGTTCGATGGATGCAATTTATTCTAAGAATATGCTTTGAGTACTAGCAATCATGGAAGACTATATGATGATTGAGTATGTGGAGCTCTTACTTAGACTCTGTTGAATAAGTTGAATTGCAATTGTTTGGTGACTAAGAATATAGGTTGTTGAGTTTCAAGAGATTTCATTTTTTGAACCTTAACATGTGAATTGGTTGCTACTTTTTCATGATGAGTTTTATGAGAAAGAGTTGCTATTATGATGCTAGGAAAAGTGATTGAAATTATCATTGATCAAACTTGTGCACTTTGCTAGCATTCACACTTCAAAAATAATTTCTTTTATCATTTACCTACTCGAGCACGAGTAGGAATTAAGCTTGGGGATGGTCATACATCTCCAATGTATCTATAATTTCTGAAGTATTCATGCCATGTTTACAACAATTTTATATGGTTTTGGTATGATTTGGATGGAACTAACCCGGACTGACGCTGTTTTCAGCAGAACTACCATGGTGTTGTTTTTTGTGCAGAAATAAAAGTTCTCCAAATGCAACGAAACTTTTTGATGATTTTTTTTGGAACAAAAGAGACCCCTGAAGCTTCATGGGAGGGCCACAAGATCCACGAGGAGGGCACAACACACCAGGGCACGCCAGAGGGGCCTGGCATGCCCCGGTGGGTTGTGCTCACCTTGAGGCCCATCTTAGCGTGAAACCAACGCTGAAAAATCCTATAAATAGAGAAACCATCAGAAATAACCCTAGATCAGAAGTTCCGCCACTGCAGGCCTCTGTAGCCATGAAAAACCAATCTAGACACCATTCCGGCACCCTACCGAAGGGGGAAATCATCACCTGTGACCATCTTCATCATCCCGGCGGCCACCATGATGAGGAGGGAGTAGTCCACCCTCGGGGCTGAGGGTTTGTACCAGTAGCTATGTGTTTAATCTCTCTCTCTCTCTCTCTCGTGTTCTTGAGATGGCACAATCTTGATATATTGCGGGCTTTGTTAATATAGTTGGATCATATGGTGTTTCTCCCTCTCTATCTTGTTGTGATGAATTGAGTTTTCCCTTTGAGATTTCGTTCTTATCGGATTGAATATTTTTATGGATTTGAGAGCACTTGATATATGTCTTGCATATGGATACCCGTGGTGACAATGGGGTATTATATTGATTCACTTGATATATGTTTTGGCAATCAACTCGCGGATTCCCGAGGTGACATTGGGGTAATCTATGCATAGGGGTTGATGCACGTTTTCATCCTACTTTCTCCGGTAGAAATCTTGGGGCACTCTTTGAGGTTCTTTGTGTTGGATTGAGTATTATGAATCTGGATTTGTTTTGGTGTTATTTTAGTACGAACTCTTGGGTAGATCGATCGGAAAGGATAACATGGTGTTATTGTCGGAGTAAATGACCACGAGTAGCCTCATCAGCTCCCCTTGGTATTTCAAGACATCGGGGCAGGCTACGCCCCTCAAACATCAGAGACAAAGGACCGCCTTCTTGTGGCCGGCTGGTCCAAGCGGCCGGTTGCCAGGAGGCGGCGGAATCCAGAAGACGGCCATGAAGTGGGCCGACTCCTAGCAGGCGGCTTCCTGGGAAGCCGGATCCTAGCAGGCGGCCCCTCGCGCCCTCAAAGTTAGCACCCACATAAACACGACGAGACGGGGCGTGGCTACAGTACAAGCCTGCCACCCCCAAATCTAGGGCAGAGCATGGCCACAGTGCAGCGTACCAAGCGGACATCCCACGCCCGACGCGGCACTGTTGCCATGCTGCTCATGACATCACCCATGGCAGAGGAAGCCATGCTCCCACGACGGGCTGTTGGTACGGCCCACAGGCGGCAGGCCCTACCTGTCCGTGAGAGGCCAGGAGGTGGCGAGCCCTGACCAGTCGGCTCGGGGGAGGCCGGCTCCTAACAGGCGGCCCTCCCCCTTCCTTGAAGTTTGTGCGCCATTAACCAGAAGAGACGGGGAGTGGCTACAGTGAAGCGCCCGCCAGGCGGCGGGACTGTAGCCACGCTCTCCCCGACCAAGCATGCATCATCAATGGCACAGCTACAGCGCTACACAGCCGACAGGACCCGCAAGCGGCGGGCCCAGCTTGTCGGCCGAGTACGAGACAGCCGGAGGGACCGACCAGGCGGCGGGCCCCTGCAGTCGGCGGAGAAGCCGGCGACCAGAGACACTGACGGCCGGGTCCTACGCCCGGCCGGATTACCATTGTATCCCTGGGGGGTGGGCTTATATAAACCCCCCAGGTCACCCCATGCAGGGGGTTGGGACCTGGGTAGAGAGGAGAAAATCTCCTGAGTTCAGCACTCACACAGACATGTAGGGAGAGGAGTAGAGCTAGCCTTGCCCTCCTTCCTCCTCTAGCAAAATAGCTCAAGGAGCAAGTTTGTAGCTACTTGTTAAGGTAGTGATCATGCGGAGACCCCGCAGAGCAGGACTAGGGGTGTTATCTCCAAGGAGAGCCCCGAACCTGGGTAAGATTCGCAGGCGTATGCGGTCTCGCTCATTCCCACTTCCAGAGCCCGGCGACGTACTTTTGTCCCCATCCATGATAAGCCATCCTTTGGCATATGTCGCACGACACCCCCGACATTTGGCGC
Organism: Thinopyrum elongatum; assembly: GCA_011799875.1. Taxonomy (NCBI): domain Eukaryota; kingdom Viridiplantae; phylum Streptophyta; class Magnoliopsida; order Poales; family Poaceae; genus Thinopyrum; species Thinopyrum elongatum. Next base: position 135,287,220 of record CM022303.1, read on the forward strand.
CGCCCGCCATGGGGCTAGGTGCACCATCATCCGGAAACACGTTCTGGACGGGAACCCTCTTCCTTCCTGGCGAGCGTAGCCAGCCCGGCACGCCTAACGATGTTTATGCTGACACGCTGCGCGGCACGGAAGTTACTTGCGCCGCAATCAGCTTCGCTGACCTCATCAGCGGGATCCGCCTCTCCGACGAGCCCGCACTCATCGCGGGCGTGGCCGGCCCCGAAAGCTGCCTCATCGCCAACGAGCCGGTCTCCGACCTGGAGTCCGTTGGCTCCACTGACCCGTCTGACGACATGGTCATCGATGCCGATGTCGCACTTTCTGATGCCTTCCCCGGTGATGTGGTGATCTTCAACGACCCGCTCCCTGCTGCAGACAGCAGCGCCAGCACCAGCACCGTCACCGGGGTGCTGGTCGTCAGCCACGACGGAGCCTCCGACCAGGCCGGCCGGGACCCATTGCAGGCGGCAATGCGGGACCTGTCCGCGCCCGTAGCGCCTGGTGCAAACGGAGAAACGCTGGAGGCGTGCCGTATCGCACTCCTCGACAGCGCCAACAAGTTGGCGGCCATGAGACGCCTCACCGAGGCCTACCACCGCGAGATCGACCGTGCCGTCTGCGGCACGCCGGTTGCTGGCGAACCCAGCCGTGCGGGCACGGTCCGGCAGCGCGGCGCAGCCATCGCCAGCATGTTGGGGGCCGACCGCCTATTCTACGCTACGCCAATGGAGAACTTACGCGATGCCCAGGCGGCGGCAGACGAGCTGGACCACCTGGAGGGCGACGAGCGTCGCTGCATGACAGGGCGCGTCCAGCAGCTCATCGACACGGCCGTCATGCAGCAAGAAGCTGGCCGCCGCGTGGTGGAACCCGGCTTGCAGGCCGGGAACCTTCCCCCTCGCCGAGAGAATGGCGCGACCTCCCGGACACCGACAGGGGGCGCCCACGACCAAGAGCCGGTTGCTAGCCGCAGCCGCACCCGCATCTCCACCGAGCGCGACCAAGACGGCCGCCCATGAGCAGTGGAACGGCGGGACGGTCGTCCGCCTCTCCCGCGCAGGGAGAGGCGCGCCTCCCCGCCGCCTGTTGAGCATCCGACTCTCAGAGGCCGGCTGGGCCCCCGTGAAGGAGTCGGAGATAATGATGCCCGCCACCGGATCGACCGCTTGGCTCGATCCCTAGCGTTAGAAGAAGAAGACGCGATCGGCCCGCCTTGTTTTGGCCCCCGCATTCGCGATGAGCCCTTCCCCAAAGGGTTCTCACTCTCTCGGGACACCCCCAAGTACAACGGCAATAAGCGCGTTGCCGTAAAGTACGTTCCGCTCATGCTCTAGGGCGCGGCCCGGACATGGCTGAACAGCCTCAAGCCCTACAGCGTCAATAGCTGGCTAAACTTCACCGAAGTTTTCATTCGCAACTTCACCAGCACCTACAAGCGACCGCCCAAACCTCACCAGCTCTCTCTATGCGTCCAAGGCCCGACTGAGTCTACCCGCGACTACTTGACGCGGTGGGCTGAACTACGCAACTCCTGCGAATGGGTGCATGAGGTGCAAGCCATAGAATACTTCACTGCTGGGTGCCGGGAGGGCACCCTACTCAAGCACCGACTCCTCTGCGATGAGCCGGCCACCCTCGATGAGTTGCTAATCATAGCGTACAAGTACGCCACTGCTGACTCCTCCATGATGTCGGAGCTCCGAGTGGACGCATCAGGAAAGATGCTCCCTCCGCCCCCTTAGACGCCGGCTGGTGATTCCAGTCGGCGCCAACAGCCAAACGACAACAAGCACAAGGCCCAGCAGCCGGCTACTACCAGCCGGCAGGTGGCGACGGTTGAAGACCAGCAGCCGGCATCGTCCTCACCTCTCCCAAAGGTGACAAGCTCAGATACACGTTGCAAATCCATTTTGCCGCCTCCAACAACGTGGCCGAGTACGAGGCACTAGTACACGGACTCCGGCTGGCCAAGGAGATTGGCATCCGCCGGATTCTATGCTACGGTGACTCAGACTTGGTGGTCCAATAGTCGTCTGGCGACTGGGATGCCAAGGATGCAAACATGGCGAGCTACCGCTCCCTCGTCTAGCAGATCAGCGGATATTTTGACGGGTGCGAGTTCCTTCACGTGCCACGGGCCGACAACGAGCAAGCAGATGCCCTGGCGTGGATCGGCTCCACCCGGCAAGCCATACCAGCCGGCGTGTCCCTTCAGTGCCTCCGCAAGCCGTCTATCAAGCCTTCCCCGGAATCAGAATCCATCTTCGTGCCGGCTGCCCCCGAAGCAGTCGGATCTGACTTGAGGGCTGCAGCAGCCGGCCCGAGGACTTCGGCAGGCGGCACGGGGACTGCAGCAGTCGCACCCGGCCCGGGGGCTGCAGCAGCTGGCCGAGGGACTTCGGTAGGAGGCACGGGGACTGCAGCAGTCGCACCCTGCCCGGGGACTTCGCAACCCGGCCCGGGGGCTGCAGCAGCCGTCCCAGGGACTTTGGCAGGCGGCACGGGGACTGCAGCAGTCGCACCCGGCCCGGGGACTTCGCAAACCGGCCCGAGGGCTGCAGCAGCCGTCCCGGGGGCTTCACCAAGCGGCTCGGGGACTGCAGCAGTCGCACCCGGCCCGGGGACTCCACAACCCGGCCCGGTGGCTGCAACAATCAGCCCGGGGACTTCAACAACGCAGCAAGACGCGGCCAGTTAATGTAGTATGTAGCACGCTACCTTTTGTATTAAGCGCAAAAACACCAGGTCCCTCGAAGAGCACTCGGGGGCTACCTCTCTCATCTATATGATAAGTTTCATGCCTGTGAATGAGTTTTTTCATTCCTCCACCCGGCACCGGGTCCGACCAGTCGGCCCGGGGGCTTGCCGCCTTGTACTATGTCGGCGCTACCTGCAGTCGAACAAGTAGTGTGCCGGCATCTAAGCCCTCTCTTGCCATAAGCCGCAGCTCGCAGAGCGACTGTATGGCCGGCAAGAGTCAAAGGCAGGAAATGGTGCCCACATGAAAAATGGCTAAGGATGAAAGCACTCACATAGGCCAAGCCGGCTTCTCGCCTAGCCGTCCGGCTGTAGAGCAGCCAGCCGGCCGGCTTCTCACTTAACTTGCTACGTTCTAAGCGGCCAAAGTACTTGCCTTCCCAAAATGGCAAAATACCTGACCCAGCCAACAGATCGAAGAACGGTTGTCTGGCTGGCAAGGTGGCAGCCAAGGGAAGGCGGCAAAGGAAAAAGCCAAAAGAACGGGAAGCAAGACAAGTCGGAGCTCGGCAAAGCACAACCTGTGCGAGAATTAAGTTACATACCAAGAGGCCCTCGGCCAGCATTCAACAAAGTTTGAATACACCCCCAGCGGGTGGAACTACACGAATTTAACAAGTTTGTTCTAGAGACTACAAAAGCAGGAAAAGATCAGATGAAGCTGGCAGCCTAGGCCAGAGGAGCAGTAGGCGGGTCTGGCAAGTTGGTGGAGTCGGCGGCACCGGCTGGTGGAGTGGCCGTCTGGCGAGTCTCGGCTTGGTCGCTATCAGCAGCAGTCGGTGCACCCGCGCGGGGCTCATTGCTCGAGGCTCGATCCAGCTGAGGCTGGCCGTCCGCTCCGCCCTCCGGTGCGTCGTCTTCATCATCCTCGCCTTCCTCGTCCTCACCTTCATCACTGGAGGCGATTTCTTCCGCCGAGTCCTCGCCGTCATCCGGGTTCAGCCCGAACCAGTCCGGCGGCACCTCGGCACCCTCCTCGTCCAGCTCGGGGAGGAAGACACCAGTCTCGGTGTACTCGGCGATCGCCGCCGCACGACGAGTGAGCGCAGGCCCCACTGCCACCAACTCTTCCCTATCCTCCTGCCGGAACGTGGCCAACTGGGCTAGGTTCAGCCCAGGGTACCACGCCTTGACGAACTCCAGGGCCCTTCGGGCGCCTGCCCGAGTGGAGGAGCCCTTCCAAGCCTTGAAGCGGCCGATCGCCACCTCTAACCAGTCGGCGGTCCGACTGGGGGTGCGTGGAGCTCGGACGCCTGGCCAGAGGGCGGAAACCAGCTGGGACCCGGCGCGCTGAAGGCGGCGGAGAAGATGGTGAATCGGCTGCAGGGGCGTCCTGACGGCCAGGAGCTGCTCGTTCATGTTTCGAGGCGCGTCGAGCGGGTTCTCCACTCCTTCCCTCCTACGCTGGTCACGCCGCGCCTCGATGGCCTGGCTGACGGTGACGACGTGTCCAGGAAAGAAGTCTATGCGAAGAAAAAACAAAGATCAGAAGTCGGAAGCCGTCTCTCGATGCAGTCGGCAGCTATTCCAAAGAAAGAAGATTACCATCGATCATATCCTCAATCTCGCTGTAGCCAGCGGCGAGGATCGCCTCCTTCTCAACCCACTTCGAGCGCTCGGTCTCAAACTCGGCCTAGAGGGCGCCTTCTGCCTCCTTGAATCTCTGGAGCTCCGCCTTGTGCTGGTCCGCCAACCTCTCGGCCAGACGGTCGTGCTCCTGGGCCGCCTTGATGCGTTCCTCCTCCTTGGCGCGCAGCTCGGTCTGGTCCTCGCCCAGGCGCTGCTGCAGTGTGGCGTTGGCTCCTGCAAAATTGAGAAAGAGAAGACAATCAACAAAGTTGACCAAAAAGAAAAGTGGTTGCCGGAAGATCCGGCCCGACTGCTCAGCAGTCGGCCCGAATCTCAGGGGCTACACCCAGCGGGTGCGCTGATGCGCCCCCGCGAGAAAGAAGACAGAATGCTTACTCCGGCTTTCGGTCAAGTCGGCGGTCCGCTTAGCCAGCTCGTAGACCTAGGAGTTGAAGGCGGCCGCGCGGATGTTGTGGTAGTCCTGCAACGAAGACAAAAAAAGAGAAAACAAGTTAGCACTCGGAACTTACCTTAAAGTTCCGAGCCGCCTGCTCAGCAGCCGGCCCGGAACTCGGGGGCTACACCCAGTGGGTGCGCTAGCGCGCCCCCACAGAAGATCGCAAGAGAAAATACAAAACAAAGCAAAGAAATGTACCCGGACGGCCGCTCGCGTCGCCAAGAATGTCTTCATAAACTGCTCGAGGGCGGTGCCTTGGGCCTAGAGCTGGGCCTGAACGTCCTGCGTGGCCTTGTTCAGCACGCCCGTCCCGCCCCCAGGCGTCCACTCTGGCGGGGTGGCACTGGTGGCCTCTGCATCTGGGGCCGACGAGCTTGCGGCCCCGATCTCCTACGCTCGCGGCACCGAGGCCGCTTTCCCCGCACGCCGGCGCCCCGGAGAACGAACCACAGGGGTCGCCCCCACCGCCAGCTCGCCTCTGACTGGCGGCGCCAGTGGCACGTTAGACTGACTGCCTTGGGCCTCGACAGTCGGCGCTTGCGGGGGCACCTCCGCCCCCGGGACGATGGCGTCGCCTCCTCGCCTCTCCACAACCGGCTGATCGTGGCCGGCTCCTCCAGTTGGCGCTGGGTTCTCTGGCGCTGGTGGCACTGCGCGCAGCGGGATGACGAGTTGCGGAGTCCGGCCGCATGCGGCCTCTTTCGCTTGCACCTTGGCGGCCGTGTCTGCCTGGGCCTTAGCTGCGGCCTCCGCCTGGACCTTGGCCGCAGCGTCGGCTTGGGCCTTGGCCACTGCATCCGCGTCCGCCTGCGCCGCCTTGGCCGCCTCCGCCTTCTGCCGCTCCTCGCGCGCCTCCTGCGCGTTCCTCTCCGTCGCCTCCCGGAGGTCGGCGAGCGGGTCCACGCGGCGGGTGTTGGCGTAGCCCTCCGCCACCCCGATCACCGAAGCAGCGGTGGACCGCTCAAGAGAGAGCGGGGCCCTATCCAAACAAGACAGGAGGAAATTCAGAAAGAGTTGCAAGAAAGAAGAAAAGAAAACGCAAGAGAAACCAAGCACTTACGCGGACACCATCGGGGGCTGCTTCAGGGCCTTCTGGAACTGGGCCGCCTTCGCGGTGGCCGCGTTCTTGGACTTCTTCGGCTGGCTGCCGAACAGCAACGAGCCGGCTCGGCGCTTTGGTGTGCCGCCTAGCGCAATCGGCACGACTGAAGAGCTCGCGCCTGCTTTGTCAGTGCTGTGCGTGCGGCGCGGCTCGTTCTCCTCCTCGTCGTCATCGGGCCAGGACTCGAGGCCGCCTCCTCCTCCGGAGCCGCCTGCTCCACCGCCGCCACCTGTGGCGTCATCCTCCTCCATGGTGGCCGCCCCCAAGTCGGGGTCGTCCACGTCGCTCCTTGTTCGGTCCGGCATGTACTGCTGGCTTGGATCCAGAGCACCGGCAGCCGACTGTGCCGGGAGGACCTGCACCATGGCTGACTAGTCAGACGGCAAAACAAGAACTCGAACCAACAAAAGAGAAAAAGAATTGCAAGACTCACCACAGGCGGCAGATGTGCGCGGTCGTACGGCCGCTTGCCGAACCGCCAGTCCTTCTTCGATAGCTTGCAGTTGGAGAAGTAATTGACCAGCCGGGCCACCTCCATGTCCGACAGCTCCCATGTGCACATCCGGCATGGGTCCCGGTGCCCGCTTATGCAGCTGATGATGTGAGGCCGGGCTTGGAGGGGAAGAACTCGGCGCGTCACGAAAGCGGTCAGCAGATCCGAGCCCTTCAGGCCCTCCGACTCCGTCATCACCTGAAGTCGGGCGAGGGTGGCGGAGGAGGCGGCCGATAGGGAGCTCGGCCTGTACTGCCAGTTGGCGCACGGCTCGGCTGGCGGGCCAGCTGCGTAAGCCGGCAAGTTGACGTAGTCGCTCGTCGGGTGGATGTTCTCGACGTAGAAATAAGATTTCTGCCACAGCTTGGCCGACTGCAGTAGGGAGATGGGCGGGAAGCGGTTCCCGGTGCCCGGACGCTGCACCGCCACGCAGGCTCTGCATTGAGCCGCCTGGCCCTTGGTGGCGGTGCCGAGTTTGAGATAAAAGCACTCCCCCCAGAGCTCAAGGGTGGGGAGAGTGCCGAGGTACCCTTCGCACATAGTGACGAAGGCGGCCAGCAGCACCACCGTATTCGGCGTGAGGTGGTGCGGCTGGACTCGGTAGAAGTCAAGAAAGGAGCAGAGGAAGCTGCTCGCAGGAAGGCCGAAGCCGCGAAGAAAATGGGACCGGAAGACGACACGCTCATCGCCTTCCGACGCCGGCGAGATTTCTGCCTCGGGGGGGACACGTACCCGCATGTTCGTCTCCGGGGCAGCCGCCGTGTTTGGCGAAGGAAGGAGAGGTGATCCTCATGGACGTTGGAACCATCCCAGTCGCCGGCCCGTGAGCACGCCATGGGCGAAGGAACTCGTCGTAGGCGTGGCGCGGTGGTGAGCGGGCGAAGCCGCGGCAGAGCGAGGAAGCGCTTCGGCGAGAAGAAGCTCGATGGCGGTGGGCTGCGGCAGCGTCTCGGCTAGAGGAAGTGGCGCTGCGGCGGCGGAGAGGAAGAAGAATGGCGAGAGGAGAGGAGGGCATGCGTGCGTCTGCCACCCCCCTCCTCCCCCTATTTATAGACCCAGGCGGCGGAGCCGAGGGGGCGAGAGCATGGGGGATCGTGGGATTAACTGCGCCCACACCCCCATGATCCCACGATTGCGGCGCCAGTAAAGGCGTGTATTAAATGCCGCAGAAGCCCAATCGTCTACCTCGGCCACAGCGGATCCGCGCGTGTGCCGAGGCACTGTAGTGGCGGCCCCGGCCGGTGGCGACGTCCCGTCGCGCGTGTGGGCTGGCAGGCCGGCTTGGCCTGCTGACGCCGCATGGCCGGCATGCACGGGCGGCGAGCCTGGCGTCCGGCCGCCATGCCGCCTGGTCCCCACCACTGCGTTACGAGATCGCCAGGCGGCCAGCCTGGTCACGGCCGACACCTACCAGTCGGCACTTCGGAAGACGGACAAAGCAGGACACCAGACAACCCGAAGTAAGAAGCTGCTGGGGCTTCTCGCCCTTTCGGCCGCAGCGCCCCACCAGCTTCGGGGACTACTGTCGAAGTAAATGACCACGGGTAGCCTCATCAGCTCCCCTTGGTATTTCAAGACATCGAGGCAGGCTGCGCCCCTCAAAAATCAAAGATAAAGGACCGCCTTCTTGGGGCCGGCTGGACCAAGCGGCCGGTTGCCAGGAGGCGGCGGAATCCAGAAGACGGCCATGAAGTGGGCCGACTCCTAGCAGGCGGCTTCCTGGGAAGCCGGATCCTAGCAGGCGGCCCCTCGCGCCCTCAAAGTTAGCACCCACATAAACACGACGAGACGGGGCGTGGCTATAGTACAAGCCTGCCACCCCCGAATCCAGGGCGGAGCATGGCCACAGTGCAGCGTACCAAGCGGACATCCCACGCCCGCCGCGGCACTGTTGCCATGCTGCTCATGACATCACCCATGGCAGAGGAAGCCATGCTCCCACGACGGGCTGTCGGTACGGCCCGCAGGCGGCGGGCCCTACCTATCCGTGACAGGCCAGGAGGCGGTGAGCCCTGACCAGTCGGCTGGGGGGAGGCCGGCTCCTAGCAGGCGGCCCTCCCCCTTCCTTGAAGTTTGTGCGCCATTAACCAGAAGAGACGGAGAGTGGCTACAGTGAAGCGCCTGCCAGGCGGCGGGACTGTAGCCACGCTCTCCCCGACCAAGCATGCATCATCAGTGGCACGGCTACAGTGCTACGCAGCCGACAGGACCTGCAAGCGGCGGGCCCGACTTGTCGGCCGAGTACGAGATAGCCGGGGGGACCCACCAGGCGGCGGGCCCCGGCAGTCGGCGGAGAAGCCGGCGACCAGAGACACTGACGGTGGGGTCCTACGCTCGGCCGAATTACCATTGTATCCCTGGGGGGTAGGCCTATATAAACCCCCCAGGTCACCCCATGCAGGGGGTTGGGACCTGGGTAGAGAGGAGAAAGCCTCCTGAGTTCAGCACTCACAAAGACACATAGGGAGAGTAGTAGAGCTAGCCTTGCCCTCCTTCCTCCTCTAGCAAAATAGCTCAAGGAGCAAGTTTGTAGCTACTTGTTAAGGTAGTGATCATGCGGAGACCCCGCAGAGCAGGACTAGGGGTGTTATCTCCAAGGAGAGCCCCGAACCTGGGTAAGATTCGTAGGCGTATGCGGTCTCGCTCATTCCCGCTTCCAGAGCCCGGCGACGTACTTTTGTCCCCATCCATGATAAGCCATCCTTTGGCATATGTCGCACGACACCCCCGACAGTTATTTTAGTACGAACTCTTGGATAGATCGATCGGAAAGAATAACTTTGAGGTGGTTTCATACCCTACAAACAATTTCTTCTTATGTTCTCCTCTAGATAATAACTTTGCAGTGATTCTTCATCGCACTTTGAGGGATGGTTATATGATCCAATTAGATTAGCATTGTTGAGAGATTGCGCTCGCAAAAGTATGGACCCTAGGCCTCATTTTCAAGCATTGCAATACCGTTTGTGCTCAATTTTGTTACTTGCTACCTTGCTGTTTTTTTATTGTTACTATTTCAAAAATCAATACCTACTATCATTACTACACTTGTATCGCCATCTCTTCGCCGAACTAGTGCACCTATACAAATTACCATTGTATTTGGTGTGTTGGGGACACAAGAGACTCTTTGTTATTTGGTTGCAGGGTTGTTTGAGAGAGACCATCTTCATCCTACGCCTCCCACGGATTGATAAAACTTAGGTCATCCACTTGAGGGAAAATTGCTACAAACTCTGCGCTTGGAGGCCCAACACGAGTCTACAACAACAAAGTTGTGTAGTAGACATCAAGCTGTTATGCGAGTACAAGTGCGAGAGGGTCCGAATCCTTCTCTAGGTAGCCTTGCACCTCCTTTTATAGTTCAAGGGTTTAACCACTGTGGGAAAACAGTCATTATCTTGCGATTAGATAGCCAACAATGCTATCATATTTAACTCTAGCACTTAGGACAAAATGTCATAAATGCTACCTTAGGTGGCATGTGGGGGTGCATCCCCGGCAAGGTTATATCGCCGCTTAGCCATCTTTTGCTTATCATCTTGACACGCCTCTGGACGGGTGTCAAATAGAGGTGATGTGCCTTCCAGCAAGCTGCCACGTGTTCCTTGATATCTTCCTTGCTTATCTTCTTTGCTTCTCAGTTCCCGGTTTCCCCGCGAGTCATCCTGAACGACATGGGGCTACCCACGTAATGGCCCGTGAGTCGCCTATATTCACGGGGAGGTGCTACTTCTTGAACTTGCGTTGGTTTTTCCCTTGAAGAGGAAAGGGTGATGCAGCAAAGTAGAGATAAGTATTTCCCTCAGTTAGACAACCAAGGTATCAATCCAGTAGGAGGTACAAGCAAGTCCCCAATCTATGCACCTGCACAAACAATCAAACACTTGCACCCAACGCGATAAAGGGGTTGTCAATCCCTTCATGGTCAATTGCAAAGGTGAGATCTGATAGAGATAGGTATATAAGATTGCCAAAACGTAAAACTAAATAAAAGTAAATAAATTGCAGCAAGGTATTTCTGATATTTTTGATATATAGATCTGAAAATATATGATGGAAAATAGACCCGGGGCCATAGGTTTCACTAGAGGCTTCTCTCTTGAAGGCAAATAATACGGTGGGTGAACAAATTACTGTCGAGCAATTGATAGAAAAGCGCAAAGTTATGATGATATCCAAGGCAATGATTATGCATATAGGCATCACGTCCGTGTCAAGTAGACCGAAACGATTATGTATCTACTACTATTACTCCACACATCGACCGCTATCCAGCATGCATCTAGAGTATTAAGTTCATAAAGAACAGAGTAACGCCTTAAGTAAGATGACATGATGTAGAGGGATAAAATCAAGCAATATGATGAAACCCCCATCTTTTTATCCTTGATGGCAACAATACAATACGTGCCTCGCTGCCCCTACTTTGTCACTGGGTGAGAACACCGCAAGATTGAACCCAAAACTAAGCACCTCTCCCATTGCAAGAAATACCAATCTAGTTGGCCAAAGCAAACCGATAATTCGAAGAGAAATACAAAGATATCAAATCATGCATATAAGAATTCATAGAAGATTCAAATAATATTCATAGATAATCTGATCATAAATCCACAATTCATCGAATCTTGACAAACACACCGCAAAAGAATACTACATTGGATAGATCTCCAAGAACATCGAGGAGAACATGGTATTGAGAATCAAAGAGAGAGAAGAAGCCATCTAGCTACTAGCTATGGACCCGTAGGTCTAAGGTAAACTACTCACGCTTCATCGGAGAGGTAATAGGGTTGATGTAGATGCCCTCCGTTATCGAATCCCCCTCTGGCAGATTGCCGGAAAAGGCCCCAAGATGGGATCTCACGGGAACAAAAGGTTGCGGTGGTGGAAAAGTATTTTCGTGAATCTCTTCTAGGGTTTTGGAATATATGTGAATATATTGGACGAAGAAGTAGGTCGGTGGACTCCCGAGGGGGCCACAAGCCAGGGGGCGCCCCCTGCCCCTAGGGCACGCCCCTATGGCTTGTCGTTGCCTCATGGGTCTTCTGACTTCGACTCCAAGTCTCGTAGGTGTCTTCTGGTCCAAGAAAAATCATCGTAAAGTTTTATTCCGTTTGGACTCCGTTTGATATTCCTTTTCTGCGAAACTCAAAAACAAGGAAAAAATAGAAACTGCCACTGGGCTCTAGGTTAATAAGTTAGTCCCAAAAATAATATAAAATAGCATATTAATGCATATAAAACATCCAAAATAGATAATATAATAGCATGGAACAATAAAAAATTATAGATACGTTGGAGACGTATCAGGAGGTAACTACCATTTTACTCATCCCACTACTCCTGCCGTTTCTGCCACGTACGCTACATGCATTGTGTAGGGTTGGTGGCGGATGCGTAGGGCGTGGGAATGAGTGCCATGGCAGAAAACTCGACATCGTGGATATGCGTAGGAGGACGGTCGGCGATTCTGGACGTTGCCAGTGACACAGACGGACCGGATTGGTGGAGCATGGCGGTTGCCACGGGGTAGTGGGGAGCCAGCCCCCTGCCATGCTCCGCTATAAAAAGGGAGCGCAGAGGTGGGCGAAAGGACTCACCCACGCATCTCTTTCTTCTTCTTGTGCTCCTCTTCCACACTTGGTGAGGGGGAGAGGGTGCAGTCGAGCTCTGGCGGTGGTGACAAGGGCTTCTTCTCGGCAATGCATCCCTGCCCCAACCGAGGATTCGGGGGCGGAATCCAGCGCACAGGGTGGCGCTGCAGGACGCGGGCATGGCCGCCGAGGTCTTTGGGGCCGAGGAGGACGCGGCAGTGTTCCGGTCGCCCCTCCCCCAGCTGCCCTGGCTCCAATGGAGGGCCATATCGAGGACACGCCGCTGGAGTGCATCATCAAGCTGTGCGAGCCCCCATGCAATCGTCTTCGGCTTCCTACTCCTTTTGCAAGGGTAATGGAGGTCGAATAGCCACACGGGTTGAAGTTGCACACAGTACAAAAAAAAAGACACATCCGTGACATTTTGGGCCGAATGATTTTTTTTTCTGTCATGCTTATGACACTTCTATGACGATAATTGTGACAAAACCACGTATCATCATAGATGTGGTGGGCTCCTACTTCTATGACAAAAAATCATGACAGAAAATGGGCTTTTCGTCCTGGGCGGGCTGGAGACGCACCTGCATGACATTCTTTGGGCCGTCCATGATGGAAAAAATCATGGTAGAAGCAAGTGCGAGGAAAATATCGGGGAGTTCCCGGTTACGGTGGGTGGTCGGGGCTGAGCGATGCACTGTGGTTTGCGCGTTTCTCTCGCGTATGCGCGTGTGTGCGAGTCTTTGGCTAATTGAACCCGAGCGATCACACTATATAGCTGCGTTACTGAACTCGAGCGATCAATCCCTTGGCTGTTAACTGAACCCGAGCGATTCATTCGTTGCTAACTGAACCCGAGCGATTCCTTCACTCCTGCTGCTGACTGAACCTGAGCGATCGATCACTTCTGCTGCTTACTGAAGCTGATCGAGCCCCCGTGCGAGACGTAGCCAGCCGGTGTTGGGTTGCCTCTCGATGAGCAGTGACCATTGCTACCGTGCGCGCGGTACGTAGAACGAGTCGAGACGTGGTGAGTCGAGCCGGTTGGTTGGCTGTGGATGAACAGTCCCAGGGGGGTTGGATGAACAGGAACTTGTGGTAGTAGGCGGTTGCCGCTGGATGAACAGGACCCCGAGGAGGCCGTCAAACCCATCCAGTTGGGGTGGATGAACATGACCCCATGGAGGCTGCATGAACAGTAGCCAGTGGAGGCTGGATGAACAGTAGCCCCGTGGATGAACAGTAGCTAGTGGAGGCTGGAGGAAGTCGACGGTGGATGAACAGTAGCCCGTGGAGGCTGGAAAGAGGCAGTAGATGGTGGACGAACAGGACCCTGTTTCGATCGTAGGTGCTCGAAGAGAAGTCTGTTTCCTCCGTTTTGCGGTATGCCACACCCCTCCCGATTAACAGTACCCTGTTTTGACCATAGGAGCTCGAACAGAAGTCCGTTTCCTCTGTTTTGCGGTACGGCAGACCCCTCCCGATGAACAAGATCCCGTTTCGACCGTACGCGGTCGAACAAAAGGCTGTTTCCTCCATTGTGCGGTAAGCCAGACCTCGTTTCGGCTGTTTCGTCCAAGCTGGTTGGCTCCCGATGAACACGACGTGTTTCGTTGCCTCTCGATGAACACGACGCAGTTTGTCCGTTCTGACCCAGCCAGTTGGCTGCCGATGAACAAGACGCCATTGCTGCCATCCGCTGCCTCTCCATTTACATGAGCCCTAGCCATACTTATGCGCGAGTAGGCGTTCGAGACCCCGCCCGTATGTATGTATGTGGCCATATTTTTTGGCAACTGGCTGTACGTACATGTACACGGTTTAGACTAGACTGCCTGAACTGCTACGGTAAGGGCTCTACTGCTAGACGTGCCGCTGCTTTCTCGGCCACGGGTCATCGTTGCAGAGACACCGATCGGCCAGTATGTACGTACACGTTCGTGACCAGACAGACAACCCTACGTACGGTTTGACCGGGTGGGTCCCAGCTGTCAGGGAGGATAAGGAGGCACTTCCTTGCATGTGAAGATATAGTTGGTGGGTCCCAGCTGTCAAGGGGAAGATTCATTTTTTTGTGCGTAATAAGGAGGCGCTTCCTTGCGTGCGAAGATGTAGCTGGTGGGTCCATCTGTCAGCCTCACCACGTACAGTACTCTTCCGATGGCTGTCGTTCGTTGACCACCTTGACCACGCCGCGCGGACAGCACCTAGGCGGTGGACGACGACGAGGCCTAGGAAGGGAACAATGCTAAGCCAGAGAAGAGAAGGCAGGTGGATACCCACATAGAGGGGAATACGAGGGTTCACTGGTTTGGCTGCGGTGTAAGGCTGCCGTTGCCAAAGAATAACAGGGGGTGTGGATGAGTAGAGGGAAGGCCTGGCCAGTGGTAGTATGGTTGGGCGGTGAGGCCTGCGCGACAGCACAGCCGGCCACGAGAGGCTGGAGCAGGCGGTACGGCGGGTGCTGGTTTGGGTGGCTGGAGCAAGAAGACCAGAGGTTGAAGACGCAGCTCGGCCGTTGGATTAACATCCAATGGTCACTGCAGCTAGAATCGTTTATTGACTAAGTTGACAAAGCCCTGCGTACGCGTCAACTTAGTAGGCCCAAAAGTCAGGCTCCAAATTTGGTGGGTCCCAGCTAGTAGGGGGAATTATTTTTTTGCGCGTAATAAGGTGGCACTTCCTTGCGTGCGAAGAAGTTTTCTGGTTTTTTTATTTCTTCTTTTTCGAGTTAGAATAAAAAGAAAATAATTTAGCATCTTTGGTACAATCTATATTTCATGAAATGGATCATAATAAAGCCGGTGGGTCCCAGCTGTCAGGGAGAGGAAACTTTTTTCCACGTAATAAAGGAAGCACTTCCTTGCATGTGAAGATGTTTTCTGATTTAAAAAAAATCGAGTTAGAATAAAAAGAAAACAATTTCGCATCTTTGGTGGGTCAAACATGTCGGGGGGGAGAAATCATTTGTTTTCACATAATAAGGGGGCACTTGCTGCGTGCGGCCATGGGCCATGTGGGTCCCTACTGTCAGCCACTCCACATACATGCCTCTTCTGATGGCTATCGTTTGTTGACAAAGTTGACCACGCCGTGCCGAGAGAACCAACATAGTGAACGATGGCGAGGCCTAGAAAGGGAATGACCCGGAGCCGGCGAAGACATAGGAGTGGATGCCCACGCGGAGGGGAGTACGGGGGTTCACTGGTTCGGCTGCGGTGTGAGGCTGCCGTCGCCAGAGAATAACAGGAGGTGTTGGTGAGTAGAGGAATGGCCTGAACGGCGATGGGAGTAGGGTGGGCCGTTGAAGCCTACGCGGCAGCACAGCCGGCCATGGGAGGTGGTAGCAGGCGGTACCGCCTGCGGTGGTTTGGGCAGCTGAAGCAAGAATATCCGAGATTGAAGAAGCACTACAGCCGTTGGATGGACATCCAACGACCACTACTGCGAGAATCGTGTATTGACTATAAGTTGACAAAGCCTTCCGTACGCGTCAACTTAGTAGGCCCACAAGTGAGCATCACATCTGTGGCAGAGAACATATAGCCCATTTGCGATTTGTAATAATGTACAGCCCATTTTTGAATTCTAATGGAATTTACTACAGCCCATTTACAGTTTGTTTAAATTACAGCCCATTTTCTAGCCAGGACAACGATTAATAATTTCAACCAACCGCTCAAAACAGAATTCAACAAAAAATCCCACATTTTGATGGGATCCTAAATAATTTTATCCCAAAATTTTGAGTTAAATTAAATATAATTTCAAAATAAATTTGTATTAAGTAAAAATCAAACTAAATATTGCGCGCGCAACAAGTAATGAAATTAAAATTTTCAAAATCCAAAAATAATATTTTTGAAACTAATTACCTGTTTGGTGCTTTTTTTATATTTATAGCCCAGTATTTATAATTACATCCCATTTATTATTTCTTAAAGTCCATTTTCTTGTTAGGCCTAATGCATCACTCCTAGGAAAGATTTGCAGCCCAGCAAGGTGGAGAATAACAAGTTGACCTGGGTTGGGTATTCCTCAAAAAAAAGTATAGCTGGGCTAGCTATTTTCACCTTGAAAATTTAATATCTAGGCTGGATATTTGGTCGACATAAAATAATAGGGCTAGACGGGCCCCGCCCAGTTGATACCCTGCTTCTCTGAACAACAACAAAAACATCGCTCAAGAAAAACTCTGCTCACACCTCAAAAAACAAATACTGCTCGAGCTGCTGGGTCCTAGCAGTCGGCCGCTCCTTGTGCAATTCTCTCATTTATTGATTATATAGGTTGACAATGGTGTGGGACCGTGATGTCAAGAAACCAAGAGGAAGGAATTTTTTTATAGTTGTAAATAAGGAGGCACTTGCGTACGTACGACTATGGCCCTGGTGGGTCCGTACTATCATCCTCTCCACGTAAAGTCATCTCCTGATTCCTCATGTTCGTTGTCCTCGTGAGACGGTGGCGCCACGGCGAGCACAACAACTCAAAGGACAACGGAGAGGGCCTCGCGGGCCCTATGGATGGTCTGATACAGCGCCAGCTGCTCATTCAGGAAGCCAGGATCATAGGGCCACATGCCTGCGATGGCATTGTCGTTCGCTTGTTCACCGGCGATTCGTCCCTCCGCTAGCCGGTGCTTGTTGAGGAGAAGATTTTGAAAAGCCGGTGCTCGCGTACAACCACCATGTCCTCCAGGAGCAGCTGCAGGCGGAGTAGCAGATCGCCGCGGAACGGGCGGAGGAGGAGGCACTGCTCGAGTCGTATCGCTCCGCCCGCGAGAGCCGCCTCACGCGCTGGTTGCGGCCGCCTACAAAGAGGGCGATGAAGCGGGCGAGGCGCTGTTTGACGAGACCGATGACGAGGCGGATGACAATGCCGGCTCCACTAAGGCCCCGCCCCGCCGGCACCAAGGTGGAGGACTTCTCCGGCTACGGTGAGGCCCTGCTCTGCCGAGGCCCCGCCTAGCCAACAATGAGGCAGAGGACATCGCCTACTCCGCTGAGGCCCCGCCCTACCAGAAATGAGGGGGAGGATTTCCCTCGCTCCGCCAAGGTGCCGCCCCACCGGCAACAAGGCCGCGCCACACAAAAAACGAGGAAGAGTAGAAGACGGTAGGTCGCCTTCACTCGGGTCCAAGTAAGGCCACCGCTGCTACCCTCCTATTGAAGCCAAGCTTGGCGGGTTGAACATTGACGGCCGATTAATTAGCTGCTTGGCGGTGACGTGGAGTCGGACAACTTTACTTCCTCTGGCTCCGGAGGCGGAGCTGGAGAAGAAACTTCTGTTCTTGGGGCTCAGCCGGACACGGGGAATGGGTGCCGGAGATCATAGATTAGGTTAATTAAGTATACCTCCAGCGCACCCCTTTTTAGTTGAAGAACGTATGAAATGTAATGAAATCCGGCATGTTTATATGAAATCCGGCCGTGTATGAATGAATTTAGTCTAATTTGTTCAAATTCTTGTATCACTGGAATTAGATGAACATGCAAAACAATACGTACTAGCATTATTCTCAAGACGCATGGTGATCACCTCGTTTGCAGCAGTTTCACACGTACAAAAAGTTTGAGCAGCTTTTTAGCGTGCCTGTACATTGCAATCACTCACAGGCCTAGCAATTCATAGAGAACATTCAAAACAATATTTACTTCACAACTAAAGAACAAAGAAAAATCAATCAATGCTGCTGACGGCAAAGGGCGTCCCATTCCAAAATACCAAACGCATGTCTTCTTGCTAACATCAATGAGCAAAATTTGACAAGGTTGTCCCATTCCAAAATATCAAATGCATGTCTTTTTGCATACATCAATGAGCAAACTTTGACAAGGTTTTCCCATTCCAAAATATCAAATGCCTACGATTGTGGAATGGGCGGGGTTTGCCATCAGTTCTGACATTGACATGTCACCACGTGCTAAATAAACCAGCTGTTCTTTTTGTGCAGTTCCACTAAAATCAACCAACTTCACGCGTAGCTTGTATGATTTCGCCTTTATATGTTGCAACGCCTTGAACATATCGGCACCTCCTTTCTTGTAGCTAATTTTGTGGATGGAGGTGGAAATGGATGATTTGAGAACATTCGAAGTATTGTGCATAATGAAGTATAATGGAGGGCACGAACCATCAGAACATTTTGTGCAGTTCCCATTGAAAGCAAGCTGAGCATCCCTGTCTGCATAAATACAAAAAAAGTGATTAGTACAAAGCAAACTGTATTATGAATTTATAGTTTAAATAGGCAACCTACTTGATCCATGCAGAGCACACATTTAAAAAAATGGAACTCACCAGAAAGAATCCTAAAATAACATTGTATTGGCCATCACAGCAACAAAGATGGAGATCTGTGAGTCCTTCTAAGATGAAGTTAGTTTGTTCTTGTGGCCAGTAATGTAACCAACCTTCAACTGCTCTCTTCTGATAAGAAGAGAGGCTTGGCTTCTTCATCCTGACCTAATCGGAACTATAGGCACTTCACGTACTCCATATTCTTCTTCAGAGGAGGATGATCCTTTTGTGCAAGCACAAGAGAACAACTATATGCTAGCATCCATGTTTGCTAAAAAAAGGAAAGGAAATATTTAAAACAGCACAGATGAAGCACTTCTGGAGGAAAATACCACTTTCTCATGACAGTAGCTAAACAGTAGCACAACACCAATAGAGATGACAAAGCTCAATCATGTGGATGAAATCCGTTGGCCGGTACCAACCTTTGTCAGGAGGCTTATTGTGTAGAGCATACAGATGAAGCACTTCTCGGGAAACATCCGTTATTATCTACTGTGGTTGCCATGCTTACTATATACTCCTTGATTAGTTTAATGTTTCCAACATCTTCTTGTGCAGTTCCACTAAAATATATGTTATCTTCAAACAAGATCCCTGTTTGCACAAGTAAATATAATTACATATTACATTAAGAGTGGCATCAAATCACAACGGCAAAACAATTGCTCATTCCAGCCATAGCAATAAATTAGAAGATGCAAAACTATATCATTACTTGTGTTATCACAGTTCAAGTGCTTCATTACAGCACCGGGAGTTGTTTTTTGTTCTTCTTCCGCTTGTTCTTCCCCTTCATCACTTGGTTCAATAACAGACAAGCTTCGCCTTCAATGTAAGATTTGGCATGTCAATTAGGGAGCACAAGTATAGCACTAAACAACGACATTAATTTTCTAATGACAGTAGCAAAATACAGGGCAACAGTTGTGAAATATCATTATATTACCTCAATGGGATATTATGGTGCACATACAGATTGGAAGTCTGGTCTTCTTTTGTGCAGTTCACTAAAATCAAGCAACATTACCGTATAAGTAGCAGAACTTATGAAAGCACATTGCACAATCATGTGAAAGAAGGCCAGTACTGACCTCTCATGACGCAGAATTCAAACAGCTCACAAGAAGAAGATCTGAAACAAATTTACCAACATGGATAGAAAGTCAGATCTCCTCTTGTCCAGTTCTACTAAGATCAAGCAATCAAGCAACGTTGTCAGTGTGACATTTTGGTTGAACTGCACAAAACACTCTTAAACAGAAAAGTGTTTTGTGCACTGCAACAAAAGGTTGCAATAGCAATGAGGTGAAGTAGATAACCCTGTTTACACAGAGGTGCAAAGGAAACAATTACTGGTCAATAACGGTGGATGACACAGAAGCCCACAAAAAGAAGCATCTAACTTATCTAAATGGGAAAAAAGCAAGACAGTAGCATTTCTCAAACAGTGGCATTGATTCATATTAACAGAGAGATTGTATTAACAATAAAATTCATTAAACATGTATTTTGCTTTAAACTGTGGCATTGCTTCAATTTTCCAACGGCATTATTAGATTAACAACAGCTAAAGAGTTGTATGGGACAGTGGACGCACAAGCACCATGTGCATCTACCGATGTATAAAGGGGTGATGCACAGTCTGTTGCAACAAACAATCAAGGAGCATATTTGTGTTGGTCCCATTTTTGTTATCTTTAGACACCTTTCCCTATGCGAGGGCACAAAATCTAGTCCTGCTCAAACTCTACAGCCTTGTCCCCCACCCACAGAAAGATCAGTTCCTTACAGATGTGTGTACTGCGTTTGTCATTGTTTTCCCTTTTCGACTAACATAGGTGTTGGATAGCTAGTCTGTACTACTTTCCCCCCTTCCTTTCCACTTTGAACCACGTCCTAGATTCATGCTATACAACTTTCCCCATTACTCTCCTGTTTGATCCAACACCTAGATTCGAGTGTAGAAGCAAAAAAATTCCACATGCAGCTAGAGCAATGCCTATGGATTAAGTAAATTATACCTTAAGGTTCTCGGGGTGTGGCTCGGTGGGCGGCTGGAGGCTGATCTGCCCACACTATGTACGACGGTGAGGAAGAAGGGGTCAGAGGCCCTCCCGCGCTGCCGCTGGGTGAAATAGAATAGTGGCACCAGTAGTGCATTCCCTCCCTCGCAGACGACGACAGCGTTAAGCCTCCTTGCCTTCCCTGGCGAGCGAGAGGCCAACGCAGTCTTGTTTAGATCTGGATAGGGTGAGAGAGTGTGTAGAGAGCAACTACAAGCGCTGAGGCTCCAGCGTGTATATATATAGTGGAGAGAGGGTGTGAATAGAGCAAACCCTAGAAAACAAGCATTGAGGCTGCAGCGTATATAGTTGGAGTGGTTTTCTTTTTCTCTCCATAAAAATCATTTTAAATTGTGCATGAAACGGAACTCTTTATTTAACGTACTAGTGAAGAAAAATACTAGGGCAAAGCTAATACGTGAAGAAAATTTAACGCTCGAAGGAGTCAACTCGCAATTGATGCTCCACGCCTCCCGGTCGCACTTACTATCGTTCACGTGTGGTACACGACCCTCCGAAGCAACAACTGAACCACACACGGTCAAAATATCGGAAAGGTGGGCAGCACCATCCTCCAATTTTAAATATTTTGGGCACTTGTATTCGGCCTACGTCAGTGTGCCACCGTATGTACTAGAGGGTTACAGCGGGTGCTAAGAAACTAGGGCGTATTGAGAGTAATTGCCATGCCGTTTATTTGTAGGGACTTGCAAACTGTCAAACTCTATTCTCCTCTTATTTAATGGATGAGGCAAATCTTTTGCCTCTGTTTTGAAAAAAAAAATGAGAAATTCAATTTTAATTATTTTCTATGTACACTTTGCTCACTTCCAATAATTTTGGGCACTTGTATTCGGCCTAAGTTAGTGTGCCACCGTATCTCGTACTACTCCCTCCTTCTAGGTGTATAAGTCACATTAAAAGGTGCAGTGGAACCAAGGTGCAAGCAGATTGGAGGAGAAGGAGAAACTTGACCGGTCCTTCCTCCAATCAAAGCCCTGATTTCTCTCTCTAAACGCAACAATTAATCACGGCAATTAAGAGATGCCATTTTAGCTACCATGCAGGGCCACGTATTAACTCACATGCAAGCCGGCTTTGATACCTTGACTAATCAACGCGTAGTTGCGCTGCATGTATTGGGTTTCCGGGGGAGATAACAAGGCAGAGTAAGTAACGCTCGCTAGCAACGAGGCTAGGAGGGGATTAAGATGCGAAGTTAATGGACGATGCCTAAACATTTTGGGAATATCTGATTTTCATAAGATGACTTGACACCTAGACGGAGGGACTACTACCTCAGTCCAGATTTTTATGCCACATCATATATTTTTTGTCGAAGTTTGACCAAATTTTTTAACTACTCACTACTTTCCGGTTTATAGGGCATAAATTTGAAATCTCATCAACCAAGGCAAAGGATGAGTGGAGAAATGTAGTACTACATCTCCTAGTTTACAAAATTACTCGTGTTGTGGTCGGCTGGGCTATAGTGTGAGGCAGCGACTATGTCACCGACGGACATGCGTGTACCTCTTCTCTTCTTGTACGTACTCCATTTATCTCACTTCAAGTGGCTTCCTATTCCCACGATATTCCTATTCTATGAACCTGTGTGTGTGTGTGTTAACAGTGTGTGTGTGTTAGAGAGAGCGACACATCGACCTACTCCTACAGATAGATGGTGTGTAGTACTACTACAATTTAGCCGCGAGAGTCGGTGCATCCTCACATTTCCGGGCGTCCAGTCAGGACAGCTACCACGACCACTCCTGGCAAGCCTGGCCCACCCAAAGCCCCTCCATCGCTCGTGCGCGCTTCCCGCCCGAAACGGTCAGCGCCGCTCCAGAGAATCGGTGCCGCATTCATGCCCAGGCAGAGCGGACACGACCTCTCACTGGCGCATGCATTGAAGGGAGAGGCGGATTCAACGAAGAGTGATGGTCGCTTCGTCCGTCCAACTTACTGCCCGGTCTATGTGATTTGACGGCTCATAGGTCATTACTACTGAGGAGGTACGACCATGCTGAGTCTCAGTTGTATTGTACACTTTACTTTTGTGCATGACACATGCACCGGATGTTGGATGTCCCACGTTTCGGCGAAAGGAGGTAGAGCGTCTCCACTCTTTACAATTTTTTCCACTCTTACAGTGGAGGAGTGCGAAATCAGCGAAAACATGGCAGCTCAGCGATTACATGGCCCACCTCACACTATCACCATATTTTTTGGACACCTAACTCTTTAGTACACAGTACTGTAATTTCTCAGCGAGATAAAATTGTACAATGCTATGAAGCTTTCAGCTTCTGTTTCATGTATCTTGCGTCCAAGGTTGCCCCGTGGCAACATTCCATCAAATACAAAGGAGAGTAACATGCATGCTATTGCATCTCAATGATTCACAGATCATAGCCAATATGTACTCCCTCCGTTCCAAAATAAATGTCTCAACTTTATGCCAACTTTAGTACAAAGTTGTACTAAATTTGACACTTATTTTGGAACAGAGACAACTAAAGAAAAAAACGATCCATGCAGTCCCTAGGCCTTGAACCCTAAACCCTAACCAAGCTTTAATTTGCTGGTGACGTTGAACCTTCCCAAGAAATGAAGTTTGCAACCCTTTGACCATCAGATCATTTTGTGCAGTTTCACTAAAATCAAGCTGAGCATCCCTGTGGCAAAGAAATTGAAGAAGTGTGATTAGAATAAGACTAGTGGGACTAGTTGATAAGACATAAACTCATCACAAATATAGTAGAAGCCAGCAGAGGTACGTGCGGGGCAAAGAAGTAGAGAAATAACCACATGGAGCGATTTGGGCAGCTGGGGCAATGGTGCAAGACGGCTGTAAAGGAAGTTGTACCTGAGGGATGTCGGGATGTAGCTAGAGGAGGGTGGCGGGAGGCGGCAACTGCCTACGTCGCGGCAGTGAGCAAGGGACGAAGGCAACCGCACCGGCTTTGTGAGAGAGAACGGCGGGGACCCCTGATTAGGACGCATCGACAGTGGGTTTTTGCCATCGGCGACGGTGACCGCATCTATACAAAGCATCCACCCCTTCCCCTGGCGGATGTGATCCTCCAGGATGTGTGACTAGAGATGTGGCCACAATCGTTTTGTGCGAGAGAGTGTGAAGAGAGCAACCCCAGCAAGCAACCGTGTAGGCTCCTGGCTATGTATATAGAGGAACGGTTTCTTTTTCTCTCCATATGAACCTATTTATATTGCTTATGTGCCACTGAAGAAAAAAACTTTATTTATAAATAGTGCGGAACCATTCATGCGTGGTTCCCGGCCCTCCATTAGATGAGTAGTAACTACTATTAGACACGTCAAATTATCACGTGGGCTGCATCATTGTACAGAAATGAGCTCCACCGTGTCATGTGTGTGGTTGGGGAAGATGCAAAGAGTGCTACGTGCGTGGGTGCGTGCACCTCTTCTCTTCGAGCATGGTTATTAAAAGTATACTCCTTTCTTTACCACGCGGTTATTATATGGGCAACTACTCTTACCACGCTGTCATTTCGAGCATGTCTAGTAGGCTAACTACTTACCACGCGGTTATTATATGGGCAAAGAGTATAGGCAGTAATAATGAATAATGAGCCATCAAATCACGAGGCCCACCTTTCTCTATGTTTTTTGAAGGCACCTTTCTCTATGTTTGACCGAGGAAGCAGCCATCATTTCACTCCTCGTTGAATATCCATCCGCTGCTACCTCCGAAAATAAATAAAAATCCGCTTCTACCTCCATAGCATGTTTAATAATATAGCCATGTCAATCACGACATAGAAATATCATTCACTGATACAATAGGGCTGGCTCTAAGGCTGGTGATTTTTTTACTTTGTCTCTTTCTCTTTTTGTCTCATTTACTCATTTTACATAGGAGCATGTGTAGAGGATGGCTATTCCTTTTGATGGGACTTCTTCATGGGGTTTGAGACTAAGCAGCTCCGAATATTATTCCCGCTGCCCACCACTATGAATCGTGCCATCTATGATACTCCCATTGCAACAATGAGGTCCACTAGATCTAGCATGTCCTGTAAGAAGAGACTGTCACGCAAAACATACATTCTTGTTGCATTCTTCCCCATACAGTATGTACTACTAGTAGTAGTACTACTCGTTCTTCTATAAACCTTGCGCTTGGCATCTCAAAAATATTAACCTTGCGCTTGCCTCTTCGCCTCTTCGAGAAGTCGAGCAATGATGGTAGTACAGTATATGGTTCTAGCTATCTAACATCGAATGAATTGCTGCACGTCCACCATGCGGGCGAGGGGCGACGAGCGAGGGAGAGTGCGTACTACTACGTCTGTTTCAATATGGACTACGTACGGAGCAAAATGAGTGAATCTACACTCTAAAATACGTCTATATACATCAGTATTTGTAGTATGTACTAGAAGTTCATATTGAAATCTGCTAAAAGACATATAATTCAAACAATATGATAATCTCTCTAACCAAGTTAGGGACGAGGTGTATATGTCTAACGGAGGGAGTAGTAAAATTTTCTCCTCGTCCTGCGAGCCACCGCGCGCATGGGCGAGGGAGTGGGCGTAGGCGTAGTAAGCATGCTTCTCCTCTTCCTGCGACTCTGTGAGCCACCGCACCCATGGGTGGGGGAGAGGGCGTACTGAGCAAGCTTCTCCTTGTTCTCCGAGTTGACAGGACACATCAAAAATAGTACAAAGCATCTCCAGTGTATAGAGCCTTGCCTCTAAGGTAGGCCCCACATGGTTTGCCTCTTATCAAATGAAAAAACCACAATGTATAGAGAATCTAACCAGCCTCTAAGGTGGGCCCTACCAGAAATTTAAAAAGTATTGATTAGCACCACATTTGTCTAATCAGTAATATTTCTCTTGTCCTTTCTTATGCTTCCTAAGGCTGACAAGTGGGACCAGATGGATTCTTAAATTGTTAGAGGCAGCCTCTAAGGTTAGACGCGATGCTAGCCAATTTTTTGTTAGAGGCAGTTCATGCAATGTATAGAGGCCTGCCTCTAAGAGGAGAGATAGGGCTTAGAGGCAACAAAAAACAAACATTGTGGATGCCCTAAGTGCCTACTTTCCGGTCTATATGACTCAATTTGAAATCTCCCTAACCGTAATAGATGCTGAGTGGTGGAATAAATTTGTTACTTCCATAGTTTGCAAAAGTACTGAGCATATGAGATGGTGAATAGAGGGAGTACGATACCAATAGTACTACAGCTCTTTTGGAAGGGTTTTAGTAGTCCCTCCCATTCACATGTTCACATTTCAAGCTTCAATAAAAATGTTGCATGCAAGGATTAAAGAGAAATCTCAGCAATGCATGTACTCCCTCAATCCATCTAGGATCTAAAATGCGTTTTGGAGGCTAACTTTGACCACCTGTTAGAGCAATAATATGACTTGCAACTTACACAAATCTTACCATCAAATTCGTACGTGGTCATTGTACTGCTAACACATGCATGCATTGCAATTAGTGCATACATGATACAGTAGTAAACACTCACTATCTAGTAGTACTAGTTTATTCATTGGCTTAGATATGGAATTGAGGCCCATAAACCGGAAGGGAGGGAATATTATTTTCTGGAACCATCCCAATATGGCCATACTTGATGTTTCGGAGAAGGGTTATATGCCTTGCTGCAACAGTACCATCCAATCTTCACGTGTGGTGTTTTTCTTGGAAAATTATTACAAGAGGATTCTATGATGTGTGAAATGACGTGTTGTTCGTGCGTCCAGCTAAGTATTACTATTGGAAAGGTGTGGCTTTGAGATGTGACTGCTCATTAGTAGTATTCCTTGGGGTTGTGCACTCATAATTTGGTACATGGCACGTGGACCTGGATGCTGGATGTCCCACATGTCAAGGAAAGGAAGTTTTCTGCTCCTAGAATGGTTTCTCACAATCATATCAACCTTTCAGCATTTGTTTATATATACTGTGCTAGTAAATGTAGTTTCTCAGCGAGATAAAATTATACTACTACAATGCTATGAAGCTTTCAGCTTTTCTTTCATGTGTCTTACCTTGAAGGTTTTCTTGTTACAACATTCCAACAAAGAAAACTAACATGCATGCTAATGCATATCAATGATTCACATATCATACCCAATATTTACTTCACAACTTAAGACAAAGTTGTGAGAAGTTGTACAAATAAAGAAAAAAATGATCGATCAGGTCCCTAAGCATGCTTTAATTTCCTGGCCATGGTGGACACGTTGGTAGCCATTTTCACGCGGCTCATTGATGGCCGCCAAGACATGTAGCAGTTGGATGCATGCACCATCCCATAATTTTGTGCAGTTGCACTAAAATGGAGCTGAGCATCCCTTTTGACAAGGATATTGAATAAGCGTGATTGCAATAATATTGGCACTGTTGATGAAACATGGAAAGTACGCTGGCCGATCTATAGTAGGTTTTAGGCAAATAACTAGAGAAGATCCACATGCAGCGACATGGGAAGATGTGCGATGGAGCAAGGCCGGTTCTAGAGAAAGCTGTACCTGAGGGTCGTCAGGATGTAACCAGGAGGGTGCCTGTCGGTGCAACAAGCCCTGGTGTGTGTTGCCCGGACTATATACAGGCTCAAGGGCAAGGTTACAGCATCCAAGACAAGGCCAAGCAGAAGAGATAGCTCTTTGAGAAATCAAAGGGCGGATCAAGAAGACCAAGACAAGCCAAATGAGCAAGATATCACCAAGGAAAAACCTCCCTTGTCAGGCAGGTGAGCCTGGTAAGGTCGAGATCACCCCGAAGGTAAGACTCAAGACTCCCCCGGCAAGCTTGCCGGGGACGCCGAGGGCGGATCACCTCGCCAAGGCTCCATCGCTCCACCTCACAACAATGCAAGTCACCTATCGGTGCGGTGTCAGGCCCCCCAAGTGATTAAGTGGCTGTTACTTGGCACGTGGCAGCCATTTCTGAGGAAGATCGCCCCCAAATGACACCCGTCCAGAGGCGTGTCACGCAGGCAGGCGAAAAGGTGGATGAATAGCATAGCAAGGCTTGCCAGGCTACCCCCACGATGTGACACTAAGCGGTGCATTTAATGCACCCTGTCCTGTCTGCAGAGTTAGGTATGATAGCACTGTGGCTATCTGATCACTGGATAATGAATGTTTTGCCATTTTGGTAACCCCTTGACCTATAAAAGGACGGCTGTGGCAACCTTAGAAAGGATTCGGACCCTTGAACACTCATACGCGCATAGCTGCTCTCGTCCCGAGGCAACCTTGCCGGGCTTGAGCGATGTGTCTCCACCACGGTCCTTTCATCAATCCACCAAAGTAGGAGTAGGGTTTTATGCCTCGCGGCGGCCCGAACCTGGGTAAAAACTGCCTGTGTCATCACTGTCGTGCTGCTCTACGGTCTCCGCTCTTTGTGCAATGCGCCCTTCCCCCTTGCCGAACCATAAGGGGCCGATGGCCCCATAGGTGGCCGTGTTGAACCACGACATCTTTGGCGCGCCAGGTAGGGGGGAGCGCTTGTGCGAACCCGAGGGTGTAAGCAGCGCGTCATCTTCATCATATTCTTCTTCATCGACGGCTTCATCATCCATGGCACCCAAGAAAAAGTCCGGCGCTACAGCTCACTCGTCCACCTCGAAGGCCCCCTCGCATGCAGCCACTGATGCCATGGGGGCAACGGGGGCGCACGGGGATGTGGACGCCCCGGGGGACATGACCGGCGCGGGCGGCGCCATCACCGTTCCCCCTGTGGCTGAAGCGGGAGCAGGGGGCGCCGGAGGAGGATAGCGTCAACAGCATCCTAGCGGCCATGCTCCACAAAATGCGGGTGGGAAGACTATTCCATCTCCGCCTCTCCACCTCACTGAAGGACGCAGCCGCAGCGATGGCGCTCGCTCTGGTGCGAATCGCAACCTTCTAGCTTCCTCTGCCGCGGGTGCGGTTGCAGGGCACATGCCATCCCCAGGGCAAGCTGGATAAGACGATGCGCCGAATGGGGTCGTCAATCCCCAAGCACATCCGCCTCGTCACCACGCCACCCTGGCGACCGGCTCGCGGCGACGAGAGCACGGCGCCGCCACTGCCGGCACCGTCAGAAGTCAGCCGACATCGTGATCTACGTCATCGTCCATGCTGAGCACCGCTTCGGAAGCAATGGCGCGGGCCCAACTCCTGTTGAGATTTCCGCCAGCGGCCGATCAAATGGATGAGTGGAGAGCCACCATTCAGAGCCTGGTTGGTTTCGCTAAGGCGGGAGGATCATAGCTGGCAGGCCCGTCACGGCCTCCACAGGCAGCAACAATGGCCCAAGCCGCTGGCCATACCGAAGGGGTCACTCCTACGGTGCAGTCCCCTCCACGGCAGCCAACGCAGGGGCCATGGCCAGAGCCACGCAATCAAGAACCCGACGAAGTATCAATGGCTTCGTTTGATCCTTGAGTCCGTCGAGATCAGCGGCGGGTCCTGGAAGACAGGAGAGGGGAAGACGCGCGCGTCACCATAGAACGGCGCCGTGAAACCCACCGCCATTCTGATAGGCGCAATCGTCCCGACGTCGATGAGCCCGCGCCTAGTGGAGACGGATACCTGCCTTTCGAGGTAGGGCGTCCTGTCTTCACTCATGAGCTACGGCAAGTCCGTTGGCCGTCTGCCCGTATGTTCAAGCCAGAGATACCAGAAAAGTACGATGGAAGACGGAACCCGGTAGAGTTCTTCAGCATCTACACCATCGCTGTTCAAGCCGCCGGAGGAAGTGAGAAAGTTGGAGGATCACTTTGACGGATTACAAATGGAGCACGTGCCACGTGCGGAAAATATCATTGCTGATTATCTGTCAAAGTGCGCTGCACAAAAACTTCCTATGGAACTAGGGACTTTTGTTCTCCATCCGACTCAGCCCTCCGTATCCCCGGCAACAATGGCCAGAAAGAGGAGGAAACTGGACTCCGGCAAGCCTCTCCCGGCAGAGCTTCCCGAAGCCCCCGGCAGAGAGCTTGGCGAGAACAACTCCCCTTCGCTCGGTGAGCAGCACCCTCCCACCGAACTACCAGTCTTTGCGGTGGAGGCATGCACTCCCGTGAATGAGGAGGTGCCGTTGATCTTGTTGTCGAGCCTCAGGCTCCAACTTGGGTGCGGCACATAGTCCATTACCTCCAAACAAGAGAACTTCCCAAAGAGCAAGAAGAAGCTGAAAGAGTAGCCCGGAGGGTCAGTATGTATCAGTTCATCGACAACACGCTATACAGAAGGAGGCCCAACGGTGTGAAATTGAAGTGCATTTTCCGGGAAGAAGGGAAGGAACTGTTGGCAGGGATACACAAAGGCATGTGCGGCTCCCATATTGGATCAAGGGCCCTGGTTGGAAAAGCTTTCTGGCAAAGTTTCTACTGGCCCACGGCCCTCCAAGATGCAATTGAGCTAGTCACCAGATGTGAAGCCTGCCAGTTCCACTCCAAGAATATCCATTAGCCTGCTCAAGCTCTCCAAATGATCCCTTTGTCATGGCCATTTTTGGTCTGGGGGCTCAACATCTTGGGCCCCTTTCCCCGTTCTACCGGGGGCTTTGAATTCTTGTACGTTGCAATCAACAAGTTTACAAAGTGGCCGGAAGTGGAGCCCACGAGGAAGGTGACCGCACAGTCAACTATCAAGTTCTTGAAAGGATTGGTGTGCCGTTTTGGAGTACCTGCCAGAGTCATCACTGACAATGGCACCCAATTCACAAGCCGCGCCTTCATGCAATACGTTCATGCCCTCAGAAGCAATGTCTCATTTGCCTTTGTTGCTCATCCCAGAAGCAATGGACAAGCTGAGAGGGCGAACGCTAAAGTGCTGCGAGGACTCAAGACAAGAACATTTGATAGGCTGCAAAAATGTGGCAGGCGATGGATCGACGAGCTGCCGGTGGTTCTTTGGTCCCTACGAATGACACCAAATCGAGCTACCAGCCAGACTCCCTTCTCCCTAGTCTATGGGGCAGAAGCAGTGATCCCCACGGAACTCATATACGGGTCACCTCGAGTACTTGCCTACAATGAAGTAGCGCAAGAACAGCACCGGCGTGACGACGCTGTGCTACTTGAGGAGAACCGTCTCCGGGCTGCTACGCGTGCTGCACGCTACCAGCAAGCCCTGCGTTGCTATCACAGCTGCAGGGTTCCTGCCCAGAGCCTTGAGGAAGGCGACCTTGTCCTTAGGCACATTCATTCTGCCAAGGGTGCAAACAAGTTGATGCCGAAGTGGGAAGGCCCTTACCGGGTAGTACGAGTCACCAGACCTGGCGCAGTCCGTTTGGAGACCGGAGATGGCATTTAGTTGCAAAACTCCTGGAACATTGAGCATCTTCGTAAGTTCTACCCGTAAGGCGCGGCTGTCGAGCCCTGCCCAGCAGCCACCCTTTTGTACAAGCCTTGCCGATGTTGAATGTAACCCTTTGTACAAAGCCAGGCGCAGACCCTGAGCAACAGATAATAAATGAAGCACTGGGGGCCCCAAAAACTTGCATGCATGCATAAGCATAACATGAGCATCGCATGATCATGTAGATAAGGGCATATGTAGCATTGTTTTCCTCTGCACTAAGCTGCAGGGTTCTAGCCATGGACCCGGTCCCGAAGAGAAGAAATGAAGACAAGCCTAGATATCGGTCCCCGACAAGCCAAACAGATAAGTTCTTTCTTATCCATACTTGTTCTGTAAGGTGAAAACTTGTGCATATGAAAACCTCGTCACCTTTGAAGCATAGGTGCTCCCATCCTATGTCCCGAATGTTGCTTCGGTCAGGGTGGCTGTAGTGGCCTTTGACGGAGGAGGTTCGACGAGGAGCTGGTCCCTTTCCACAGTTTTGTGCCCGGCAGGCCAAGCCCCGCGGCAACAAACAAAAGGCATCGGCAAGATAGCTTGCCGGAGAAAACTAGTTTACTTAAATGTATAGAGGCATCCCACCACTACATGGACGTGGTACATGCACAAGTACCTAGCAAGGCTTTTCTTTTTTCACTAATATGCGAATAAGCAAGTACAGATCTTACAGGACACAAACATGGATAAAGAAGATTACATATTTTAGACTAAAGTTTGGCAAGTGCCTGCATATTTTGGAATAAAAAAAGATAAGTGCCCCGTAATCCCTTTCTTGTTCCTCTCCTCCTAGGAACTATGGTGGGAGATGAAGATGGCAAAAGGAGCACCTGGGCAGAAGCCCAGCCTGATCCCGTCAGGCCCCATGACAAGGAGCCTGACAAGATCGGGAGGGCGTGGATGAAGGTGATGGTGAAGAGAGTGGCAGAGACGACCCCCTGGTCACCGCCACCAGGGCCAGCAGCACGCGGTAGGGCAAACGAAGCCAGAGCCCACGAGGAAGCCTGCCGTAGCCCAGCTGGAAGGCTGGTGGAGGAGCCGGAGACACCATCCACACCTCCACATCCAACTCCCCAGCAAATCACCTTGCCGGAGAGGAGATGCAGGTGCAGATGGTGGTGCCGCCACCTGATGGTGATGGTGTGGCTGGTATTCAGCCAGAGTCGAAGCCGTCGTCCTCCCCGTCGGCGCCGTCGTCATCGCCGTCACTGTCCTCCTCGTCGCTATCGCTCGAGGAGGAGCTTTCGTCGTTGGTCTAGCTCTCCGGGCTACACCCTAAGCAAGCACCCGAGCATCCGAAGACTTTGACGGAGAGCAGGGTGGCATCCATTAACTTGAAATGGAGGACATGCCCGGCCGCCAAGCAGTGGGCACGAGCAAAGGTCTTCCAACCGCGCCGGAGAAGCATGACATGAGGAGCGGAGAACTCCATGTCCGCCCGCATGGTGCCATTACAGCAGCCCCTCATGTGCAGCCTCAGCCCTGGCGGCTGCTCAACTTCCATCACTCTTGCAAATGGAGTGGGAAGCCGAAGCCGGCTGCGCGGAGGCCCTCGCAGCTTGACAATATACTCCAGCAGCTGGTTCCCGGCGTGACCTTCGTTTGGGTCCTGGACGGCCGGAGGAGGTGCAATCAGCGCACCGCCCCGTCCTCCTCGACCCCGAGCACCACGACGACCGTGTCCCCATCCTCTCCCGCCTCCCCTCATGGCGGGCTACGCTTCCACGTCCCCAATTGGAGGAGGGTGGCGCTGTCGAGCAGAAGCCCTCATCACCACTACTGGAGTACCGCTGCGCCCTCTCCCCCTCACCATGATGAAGAAACGATATCAGAAGAAAGGAGGAGATAGGTGTGAGCCAGCACCTCGCCCGCGTCCCCTTTTATAGGCAAATGGGGCGGGGGGCTGGCTCCTCACTCAGGGGAGTCAACCACCCCGCTCTGCCAATCCGGCTTCCCCGCGCCATCAACGGCTCGTGGAATCAAGGCCAACCCCCTGCGCCAATCCATGCCGTCTGGCTTTCTGCCATGGCTCACATTTCCGCGCCCTCCGCGCCCGCCACCAACCCTGTGCAATCCAGAAGCGAAGAAGCTAGTGGAATGGCAGTTACCGCCCCGTGAACATGGGATGTGGGTAGCCCATGGATCGTGGCTCGCAACTCCCTCATAACGTCTTGCACGATGCACGGAAAGACCGGAAACTGACTCAAGCACAGGTTAATGAAGAAGCAAAGGAAATCTCAAGGATGAGCTATCACAAAATCTTCGCCTGTGTACTATATAGTGCCTACGCCGACGATGCTCGGTAGCACGGTCGGGCCAGGCCCGGGGGCTCCTGTCGGTGCAACAAACCCTGGTGTGTGTTGCCCGGACTGTACACAGGCTCAAGGGCAAGGTTACAGCATCCAAGACAAGGCCAAAGCAGAAGAGATAGCTCTTTGAGAAATCAAAGGGCGGATCAAGGAGACCAAGACAAGCTAAATGAGCAAGATATCACTAAGGAAAAACCTCCCTTGTCCGGCAGGCGAGCCTGGTAAGGTCGAGATCACCCCGAAGGCAAGACTCAAGACTCCCACGGCAAGCTTGCCGGGGACGTCGAGGGCGGATCACCCTACCAAGGCTCCACCGCTCCACCTCACAACAATGCAAGTCATCTATCGGTGCGGTGTCGATCCCCCAAGTGATTAAGTGGATGTTACTTGGCACATTGCAGCCATTTCTGAGGAAGACCGCCCCCAAATGACACCCGTCCAGAGGCGTGTCACGCAGGCAGGCAAAAAGGTGGATGAATAGCATGGCAAGGTTTGCCGGGCTACCCCCACAATGTGACACTAAGCGGTGCATTTAATGCACCCTGTCTTGTCTGCAGAGTTAGCTATGATAGCACTGTGGCTATCTGATCACTGGATAATGACTGTTTTGCCATTGTGAGAACCCCTTGACCTATAAAAGGAGGGCCGTGGCAACCTTAGAAAGGATTCAGACCCTTGTACACTCATACGCACGTAGCTGCTCTCGTCCCGAGGCAACCTTGCCGGGCTTGAGCGCTGCGTCTCCACCATGGTCCTTTCATCAATCCACGAAAGCAGGAGTAGGGTTTTACACCTCGCGGCAGCCCGAACCTGGGTAAAAACTACCTGTGTCATCACTGCCGTGCTGCTCTACGGTCTCCGCTCTTTGTGCAACGCGCCCTTCCCCCTTGCCGAACCACAAGGGGCCGATGGCCCCATAGGTGGCCCTATTGAACCACGACAGCGGTGGCGGGCGGGATCTGCCCATACTGCAGCAGCGAGCAAGGGGCAAAGGCACTATCATGCCAGAGCTTGCTTAGAGAGAACGACGGGTACCGTAGATCGGGAAGCGCAGGCAGTGGGTTTCCTGCTTC
Source organism: Thinopyrum elongatum (assembly GCA_011799875.1). Classification (NCBI taxonomy): domain Eukaryota; kingdom Viridiplantae; phylum Streptophyta; class Magnoliopsida; order Poales; family Poaceae; genus Thinopyrum; species Thinopyrum elongatum. Next base: position 135,321,307 of record CM022303.1, read on the forward strand.
GACGCCGGCGACCGGAGCAACGTTGCACATCATCCCTTTCTGCCAACGGACTGGATCCGGGCGGATCAGGGACCAGCGATGAGAGAGAGAGAGTGGCCACTGCCATGTTGTGTGAGAGAGTAGAAGAGATCGACCCCAGAAAGCAAGCATTCAACATCTTTCCTGCCTATATTATATAGTATAGTATAGTGGAGCGATTTTCTTTTTTCTCTCCATAACAATTGGTTTATATTCTGTACGTGCGCCACCAAGTCGCAATTTGTTTGTTCACTCATGGTACACGATCCTCCATCAGGTGGACAACCAGTACACATGTCAAATTACCACGTGGGCTGCCTTTTCGTACAGAAATGAGCTCCACCATGTACCCACGCGGGTGTGCTTGGGAAAGAGACGAGAGTACGTGGGCCGTGCATGCACCTCTTCTCTTCGTGCACGTCCCCCTCCTACGTGGGTGTATGTGAGAGAGATACAAACCTGGATAGATAGCGTGTGCGTTCATGAGTGTTTTTATTTTATTCGGGGGGGGGGTGATTTCGTGAGTGTATTTGTGGGAATATGTGTCGATGATACCTCAAACAAGAATGCGACACATGAAATGTGTGTGAAATAGAGGCCTATCTATATCATATATAGAGGGGCGATCCACGAGAAGAGAGGGAGGGGTCATAGATATCGATAGAGTCGAAGAGAGGATCAAGTGTGTGGGTGCGAGATTGATGAAGAGAGCTATCAAAATTGTGTGTGTGCACGTCAAAGGTATAGGGTGACTGACCTACCGGAACATCAGAGGGGAGAGGGCAAGTTTGTGTGTGGCAGGAAGACATGACTAGAGCGCTCGATGTATCAGTGTGTGTGTGGGGGGGGGCGGGGGGTGGCAAAGACCTAACTAGAGAGGTAGATCGACTCGTCTATGTGTTGAGAAAGAGAGACCTAGCTACGTCTTGAGGGAGATCGGTCGACATCCATACATAAGTGAAGGATGGGAAATAGGTTGCGGGAGAGAGAGAGAGAGAGAGAGAGAGAGAGAGAGAGAGAGAGAGGTAGAGTGCCAGAGGGGCGGTGGAGTTGCTTCTCGGAGATGGTGGGAGAGGCCTACTAGACAAACTAAGGGTACAACTATAATATCAAGAAGAGAGGGGATGCGTTTTCTGTGTGTGCGTGATAGCTGTGTCGGCAGGCATGTATGGATGATGAGGGGGGACCATATGTGATTGGTAAGCATACCTAACTAGATTGGTAGATCAATTGTTGTGTGTCGGAGGAAGGGGGAGACATAACTAATGAGGTAGATTGATCGGCGCGTGAGGAAAACGAGTTATAAACGACCTAGCTAGCTATATGTATAGTGGGAGATCGGTTGGTGTACTTCCATTTGTTAGAGGCAAATAAGGCCCAGAGAGACGGATAGAGAGGGATAAAGCTAGGAGGTGGTGCAAGAGGCCTACTAGATAGGGGGAGGAGTGTGCGATTGTGAGATCGATGAAAAGAGGGGTGAGAGTTTACGCGTGTGTGGGACCATATGGGACACATGAGGCATGGACAGGGAAAGGAGGAGATGGAAAGTGTGTGTGTGTATGTGGTAGGCAGACATCGCTAGAGAGGTTTATCAATTGGTGTGTGTCGGAAAGAAGGAGTTGTGGAGACCGTGGGAGAACGACCTAAAGAAAATAAATGAATGTGCGAGATGGATAGAATGTTGAGGGAGGGGGAGGGAGAGGAGGGCGTGTGCATGCACAAGAGAAAGTTAGTCCTAGCTACAAAGGTTAGAGGATTGTGTGGGTGTAAGAGACTAACAAAGGTCATAATTCGTTATGAAAGTGGATTCATATATTTGAATAAGAGATCATAGTGATACGCGTGGTGTGGTTTTAGACATGTTATACTATAATGTGATATTGCGTGGCGTTCGCAACTCACAGCTAAATATCGAACAATCTAAATCGTACTATATATCGAACAATCTCACATTTTATTTGAATTTGTGATAATGTGTGGCGTTTGCAGCTCACAACTAAATATCGAACAATCTAAACCATACTATATATCGAACAATCTCACATTATATTTGAATTTGTGATAATGTGTGGCCTTTGCAACTCACAGCTAAATACTTGTAGGCGTAGGGGGTGGGGCACCATACATTATGTGATAAACACATTATACATATGAGACATGATTTAGATTATGAAGATCTAGCTAAATGTATTGTGATTTGAAATCAACATAAAGTGGATTGAAAAATTCGAGTTCGAGTTCATATAGTACACTTAGTTCATATCTAACTCGACAGTAATCATGTGTTGTGTTGTGAAGATAATATACAAACGATGGTTTAACTTGACAACAATGTGATTGCAGATCTTATTAAATTAGAGAAACGAATTCAAATGGTTTAACTTGACAACAATCATGATTGTAGATCTTATTCAAATAGAGAAACAAATTCAAATTTAGTTCATATTAAAGCGGTAGTATATACGTTTGGAATGCACTAAAATGTTCATTTGAGTAGCAGGTTACATGCATTATACATGTAGCGAAATATTTTAATTGAACATAACATGGAATCAAAGTTTTGAATGGCATTTGCAGTAACTCATACAGTAAAACAGGACTAGACTCTCTTGTGTGGTGTGAATTGATTTCTTTTTGGTTTTTTCGTTGAGGAAAGTGCGAATTGATTTGGTACAATACACGTTAGGTTTGTCCTGAAATTTCAACCTGCGCCTTGTTATCCGAAATTTTAAGATATCTCTTTGTCTTGTTGTGCTCCTAAAATTCCCTCCATCTCAACCTGTGCCTTGCTATCCCAAAATTACAACGCGCGTGAAAATTCCCACCTCCTGCGAAATTCCCGTGATAGCCCTGAACTGGAAGAACCACCTAGTTCAAATCGGTGAGGCTACTTTTGTAACTTACCCCATATTTCGGACAAGCGCATCCCTAAGCCATGGTTCCCCCCTCCCATCCCCTCTGCCCCCATTCATACACCGAGGCCGCGAAAACCCGCGAAGCGCCACACCCTCCTCCGTCCGCCACCTAGCTGGAGCCTCTTCCCCGACGACATCGTCCACCGCAATAGCTCGACGTCCCTCATCCACCGCACCGAATGAGGATCCGTCATCGATCTCGTCGTCCCGCCGGTTAAGCCACCCCGTCCTCCACCTCCAAGGAGCTGCCCCGACATTCGCCTCGTCTTTCGCCCCACCTCCATTCCCACACCGCCGTCTTCACCTGCACCACCGGAAGAGCAGCACCATCACCGATTCCTCGGATGAAGCTGAGGCATAATCGACTCCGCCAAAGAGGTTCTACAGTAATCACTGCATTTTCTTCTTGATTTGATCTCACGGTGCTGCCGGCGCTCGGTCCCGAGTCGCCATGGCGTGGCTCCATCTACGGCGACGTCGCCGGCCACTTCCTCCATGGCGTCTCTCCCTCGGCGGCGAAGTCCACATCAGTAGGAGTTGCTGCTACTGCTACTGCTCCGGCTCTCCCTGGCCCTGCTACTGCTGCTTCGGCTCTCGTTCGTGCTGCATCTCTGCTCTTGCTCTTGGTCCCCTGCCTGGTCTGCTCTGGCTCTTGCTCGCGCTGCTGCTCTTGCTCTTGCTCTTACTTGCGCTGCTGGTCTACTCTTGCTCGTGCTGCTGCCGCACCAGCAGTAGCTCCGGCTCTTGCTCGAGTTCCGGCTGCTGCTACCTGAGGTGCTGCTACATGACCAGCTGGCCCGGCTCTAGCACGCATTGCTGCTCTGCCCCGGCTACTCTCTGGTAGTATGTTCCCTGCTGGAGGGGCTACTGATTTAGATCACTGCTACTCTGCCACTAGTGCTCGAGCGGCCAAAACTATTAGTGCACTGCTTTTCTGCTACTAGTGCGTTTAGTTTCGACAATAAAATTCAGTTTCGACAGCAAAATTCAGTTTCGACAGTAAAATTTAGTTTCGACAGTTAAATTCAGTTTCGACAGTTAAGTTCAGAGATGAGCGGCTGATGTATTTTACATCTAGCACTTTTTGGTTATGTATTTTACATCATCTATTGGAGATGCTATTAGAATACCACTTCAGGTTAACATTGTCTCTCTTGTCCTGCTTCAGCCTCGCCGTCGTACACCTCACCGGAGCTGCTCCAATGACGAAACCCTCCATCACAGTGGAGCAGTATCCTTGGCTCCATCTCTAGGCGCCTAAGATCGTCTTCCTCTCCTCCGACTGCCACATCAGCCGCAGCATCCTCAGCGACCAACCCAATGATGCTGAGATCGACTTGGCTTCGCCAAAGAGGTTTTACACTTGTTGCATCACTTTTTTACTCTACATGTTATATATATTGTCCACTAAGCACATGAAGTAACGTGAAATATGATTAGTTTCTCCTATAAAACAAGCAGTGAGGTACAAGGCAACTTAGCTATCCGTGATGGACTCTCTTGAAAGCCATCATTATTTATTTCTGCGCGTTTGAGCTGTGCATGTGTAGATGGGCCTAGGAGTTGAGCTAGTAGGGCAGTGGCCTAGGTCCAAAGTAGTAAAAGTAGCACAAAAACATATTTGGAGTGTAGGCTTTTACCTGTTCAAGCCTGCATACTAGAATTGGCAGTGGTTGAAAGAAAAAGTGAAGGAAAAACATAGGAATTGGAAAGTTTCCTATGGTAGTACTATTCATGCATTTGGTTCAAAGGAATGGAGCAAAGGAAAACTGTAGGATTTGTTCCTTTAGTGTCTCTTTCAAAGAAAATCCGTAGGAATTTTAATATCCACTTGGCCCTCCTTTTCAAATTCCTATTCATGAAGAAGAAGACTAAGTGATAGTAGCATAATAGCATTATAACTATACATTTTCTTGTGGTTTGACTTAATTTGACCATGCTTCTTTGCATTCCTGTGACCTTCCAATTCCTGTGAACCAAACCCCAGATTGACAAAAATCCTGTGATTTTAAATTCTCTGTTTTGCACATGCATTCTTATCCTATTACTGTGTATTTCCTATCCCTGCGTTGTTAGAATCCTCCAATTCAAACGAGCCCTTACATAATTACTTCTCTTACAAATAGTTGTCAAAGAAAACCTTGTGTAGTTTGTCCCGCTCCTGCCGCGCCGTCGTCCACCCCAGCTCAGCTGCTCCAACGACAGAAGGGTCCACCAAAGTAGGGATCCGCCCTCCAGACTGTCTTTCGCCGCCTCAGATCTTCTTCCCCGCCGCCGACAGCCACGACAACTGCATTACCATCATCAACTGAGCAGATGACCTTCAGGACTACACGGGCCCGCAAGAGAGGTCGCACTCTTTCGTGTCTGCTTATGTTATGCATCGCTTAATATTACATGCTACTTTATCGTCCTGTTCACCGATTAGACTCTGAGTCAGCTCCAAACTAATGCTCAAACTTGAGTTTTTAAATGGTTGTGGGGTACATATTAGGGCCACAATCAATAGTATTTGTCTACTATCTGCTTAATCTCTGGTGTCTACTATGAGTTTCATGTTGGGTGGGAAACAAATAGTAAAGAAGCCATTATCTGTATTTTTTAACTGAAGCCATTATCTTCCTGCTATCATTGGTTTTGGGTCTATCCACAGGTTGCTACCATCACTCTAGATTTCTGCATGCACTCCTTACATAATCTCACTATGTTTTATTCCAATGCATGTTAGTTATTGTACACAATGGAACTGAACATGTAGAGCAAAAGAGACAGGCCTTGTGTGGCAATAAAATTTCATGTAGACGTCGCTCCATGGTGGGCGCAAAGGAAGCCCCCCTCCACCCATTTCATATTGTAATCAAGAGGAAGATAACTTTTCTGAGGGGGATTCAGAAGGAGCAGACCACTCCTATTTACCCCCTGAGGTCTTTGCTCTAACTTGGCATGCTAATGTTGGTCATATCATGCATATGGTGCCTTGCATTGCTTACTTTATACATCAAATATGTCATCTGCTTAATCTAGACATGCTTTGTGTGAATGCCATCTGTTTAGTTTCTATATCGTATATGTGAATTATGCAATGCCATCTTGTTTAGCCAGGCATCATATATGTGAATTTTGCAATGCCATCTTGCTTAGCCAGTCATCTTATATGTGAATTATATCACGTCATCCTTTTTTTTATTACGTATTACATTTGTCAACAATGTTAGTACATTCAACTACTCTTCGTGTGCATCAGCCATTTGACACGGTGATGGAAAAATATGGAGTGAAAACAAGGTCTTCAGAGCAGACAATGCTATCTGACGAAGCGCATATCTCGCTGGTTACAGATAGCATAACAGGAAAAAGTAGAAATCTTCCATCTATCATTTACCCGCAAAAGAAAATGCTTAGTTCCAATCTTTTTTCCGTGCTCGTCCAAGTAAGACGGAAACCCTCCTTTCCCCACAGCCCGACCTGGAAAGAGGAGGCGGCGACCAAGGGAGGCCATCAACGGCGGTGCCCAGGTGAGATCTCCTCCTACTCGTCCTCCTACACAAGCACGGGCATCCCCGCCGCTGCATCTCCTTCCTCAACTCTCTTGGCGCCCCATCATCTCTGTTGCAAGATCTCGCCTTTGCCATGGCTGTCATGGCATGGAGCTTCTTGTCCGCCACCGCTCCAACTCCCTTAACCCTTCTCAGGCACCCCCCCCTCCCCCATGCCACTGGATCACTTACTCCTCCATCCTTTCCCCATCGAACCACCTCTTCATCTACCCCTTCCACACCGAACCATTTCTCCTCTTCTATGAGATCCCCTTTTATTTTTCTTCTTCTTCCTCTGCCCCTCCCCATAGAGCCACCTCCTCTCTTCCCCTTCCACGGCTCCTCTGACGGTCCATTATGTTTGGAAGATTTTTGCTAACCCTGCTTTTTTCTTGTTGTAGTTTTCGTTGAAGATTGGACCACCGTGAGGCCGATTTAAGGTGAGAACAAACTCTGGGTTATGTGACTTGATGGTGAATCATGAATGTTTTTTTCAAATGATATGGTAAATTATTTTTGTTGTGTAGTGCCCATGTACAGATTCCATGATGCATATTTTTTTCTTGTGAAGTGAGATGATGAATCTTGCACTATGTGATACGGTGATTGTTGTTGTGTGCTGCTTTTTTATGTAGAGTGATGGTGAATGAAATTTGTCAAGATCATGATAAATATTTCTTTGTGTGTAACAAATATGATTCCATACTAAAACCTCGGTAAGATTCCGTGAGCCAATTCAGTAAACATCAAAACAATCAAATTCGTATTCATGTCCATTACAGTTTCCTGGCTGAATTGGAGCTGAAACCAATTCAATATGGAGGCCTCCAATTCTTCCATTTTCAAATTTTGTAGAGATTCAAGACTGAGAGCCAACGTTTTGGCAAAACGTTGATTAATTTTTGTTTCGCCAGATTTCTAGCACTCAATATGTTTATTTTTTTAGCAATGTTCATGCCGATTTTTTCCAATGATTTTTAACCTTTTTAAGTCATTAGCCTCTTCTCTCTAGTGAGCTGAAATGTTAACATATTTTAAAATTGGATAACCAAGTATGTCAAATATCATGTTTTCAAATGTTTGCTAGAAGACCCACTGTTTGGCTTTCAGGTAGTAATGAAGTAGCAAGGAGGTGTCAAATATTAATCAATAGTTTACGACATTTTCTATACTAGGGTATTATTTTACAGGGATTCCATGGTGCCTAGTCGTCCTCAGGCTCCCATACCGCACCATCATCCTCTACTCTAGCCCCGCCCTCGACGTTCCAAGGCCCCTGAGAGGAACTGCAGAGGCCACCTCAATCGATGATGCCAGACGAATTGGAGAGTCGGCGACAGAGGAAGTGGCTAGCGTGAGAAAAAATAATTGATGACGTGGTGTTCTGCTGGATGGAGTACATGCAGGAACTGACGGAGGTGCAGGCCATCGCACGCGAGAACCCTAGCTTTCAGGTGGTCGTCCAGATGTGTAAAATGTGTGTGGATAGAGAATTGAGAAAAGAGAACGATGATAGAAGTTTAGGAGAAGACAAAAACTGGACGAAAGTCTTAGACCAACACGGATGATCATTATGCAATGGAGAGGCCTTATAATTGATATCGGCATGAGGAGTAGGGATTGCCATGCAATGAATGCACTAGAGCTATGAATTTATGAAAGATCCCTAATGGACTAGTGGGGTGTGCATCCAACTTGCTTGCTCAGAATGACCTTGAGCATTTTGCGGAAGCTCATCATGGGAATATGCAAGACAATTTGTATATTGTGAAAATCCCTAGTATATAATCATGATGCATATGAAAACTCTCTATATGACAATGCAATGTGCTAATTTTAAGCACATATGTATAGAAACTCTCTTGGTGGATCCATCCACCGCTAGACCAGCAACTCTTGTGGGCTAAGCTAGGGCCAAGAAATTTATCCCCCATCTTACATATGCCTCCCTGAAGTAGGATGTACACTACTTCCTTAGAAAGGTGTTGTGCTCTGGGTGACATGTCGTTTCCATGTCAATATTAATTATATTAATGCTAAAACAAAGGAATAATTATCCGAGGCAACCATGGGCGGCCCACCCATCCGTCCCAAGGCGACCACATTCTCGTCCCCACTCATAGCCCAAAAAAGAGTGAGAGTTTTTGCCTCCTCTCTGTCCTCCCCCTCCCTGCATCAGATCCCTCTCAAATTAGAGCAAGTTAGTTGTTTTGTTTGTGGATTTCTACTCCTATCTGCCCCTAGATGTATTTCACCCAATCTCTTGTCAATTTATTTGATTAATTCTTACTTGGTGGAATTTTATTCATGGAGACCCTAGACCTACCTTGAATTATATTTTGTGGATTTAACCTATGTGCATTGGTGAGTAGTATATTGGGAAGGAAACACTGATGTACTTGTATGGGTTAGCTTATGTTGAATGTTTCTCCATTTAGACATGAATTATTTTAGACAAAAACTATTTATTATTGAATATTTTTCTCTCCAAATTTAATGTTATGTCGACCGCTTGTCCATTTGGACAACACTCGCTTGGATTTTAACCTTCTGCGATGAGGGGGATGGTTTGACCCGATTGGCACTAGTGTTTTATTAGGAGAATGCTTATGTTTAATTAGTCCCTAATTAATACATGCTCGGGGCTAATGATGATTCCTAATTAGAAATCGATGTCGAATCTTGCACCCCTCTTCGGATATGCCCTTTACAATTTGAACTTCCACCTTTACTCTTTGAATACACACCTTATGTCGGCTTCTTTGGTGCTCATAGAAATGGATAGATCATCAATGAAAATATATACACTTCCAAATGCCGATTTCACCAAAACTAATTACATGATTGATATAGCAAAGGGATAAGTATCCTAATCAGGCACGATGGGCGTGCTACTCACACAACCCCCAGCCATTTGTATTCTTTCCTTTCAACCTGCAGCTCCAGAGAGTGAGAGAAATTGCCCTCCTCTCTTCGCTTCCCGCCCTCCCCCTCTCAGACCTCTCTCAAAACCGATCAATTTAGTCATTATTTCTGGATTTCTAGCCCTTTATATATGGCTGCCAAAATATCAAGTTTGTTCTATTTTTTCACTCTACTCAAAGTGCATTATAAATGCTAGTAATAAGGTACTAATCACAACACCAGAATAGTCCTAACAGAAATGCCTCCTCCACCCTTTCAATGGCTATATCGACAAACACGTCCACCCTCCTTGGTCCGAGTAGCATAGTTGGTACTACATCACACATGGCAAGTCTGCCAGTGTCTCCTGGAATAATGTTGGAACCACCACTGTCATGATTAACTTGAATTATCTATCATAGTTGGCCTTTTGTATCTCCCATCATGATAAACTTGAATTATCTATCATAGTTGGCCTTCACTGCCACCGCCGTCAATGTTTAACGATATGTTCCCAACAAATAAACTCTACAATTTATCATCTGGTAGAATGTGGCTTGGAGATCCCCACTTCTTGTCCATGCTGACTATTGTTAATCACATATTTTAATTTATAAAGTTGAGGAAACTATCATAGAAAGTTCAATATTGGTAAGATCCATTGGAAAGCATGCTCTCTTCCTTGAATAAAGTAGTTTCATTGTCTTCCTTATGGCGTTGCCTTCTATTATGGCTGAAATTATTTTCTATAGAAACCCAAGGACGATCAAGACAATGAAATTGTCAGGCTCAGGATCTAGTGGATTTTTAAGCATGATTCCATACCTGTGAACCAATTGACTTGCAAAATGAAGAAACCATATGTTCAGAAAATATGTGTAGTTCGCACTTTTTCAACCAGATGCACTTTAAAGTGCTGGTTGCACCTTTTTACCCGGCTGCACTTAGAAAAGTGAAATTTGCACTTTCTTATGTACTGAAGTTACACTTGCTCATCTTCTTCATATATGGAGATTTCAAATACCTCAGAGCATAGATGTTTGGGACAAGCAATAGCGACATAGAATAAAGGTTGAATTTAGATAAACTCCTGGGAGAGACTGAGGGAGAGGGAAGGAGTGTGCGTAAGGCCCACACGCATAACCATGGTCTTATGGCGAAGGGTTGGATTGCGATAAACTATTGAAAAGTGACCATTATTTCAAAAGTTATGGGATCTCGAGCTTGGTAATTTCAAAATCTATCGGATTTTGAGCTTGATAATTTCACTAGTAGCGATTGACTACCTCGGGATTCTACAAAAACTACGTTCATTGATAGCATGACGGATTCAAGATCTCAGGGTATTGCATGGGCGTATTTCCGGGAGCAACTGTCGAATTCAGGGCTCCGCAAACCCAAGAAGGTTCAAACTCTAGGGCGTGTGCGAAGATCTCAACCAGCGTGAACCTCACGCTTGCCGCCCTATGGACAGGCCCAGATGAATTCAAATGAGCAGGGAAGAAGACCAACACGGCAGTTTACCCAGGTTCGGGCCACATTGCGGTGTAAAACCCTGCTCCTGCTTTGAGTGGATTGGCCTCACAAGGAGGTGGTGGATGAACTAGTACAGCGGTTGAGCGACCTCGCGAGGGCTCGAGTAGTCAGGGTGGAAGTGGATCCCATCCTCCTCTATGGTGGAGACTAGCCTATATTTATAGTGGCCTCGGTCCTCTTCCCTCATAACTGGCGGGAAGGGATCCCACAACGGCCCATTTTGAAAGGGGACAAGTAGTACACCTTATCCTGACGAAAGGTGGTCTGTGCCTGCAAAGTCCCTAGGCATGACGCAGAGGTGGGCTCAACGATGACATCCTCCCTACCGAGCTCGTGGTGTTTCGGTTCGGTTGCACCAGAATGGGAACCTTTGGGGGATTCCTCGGGAACATGCGCATGTCCTTGATCCCTTAGCACCGAAGGCAAAACTGTCTCCTCTGCACCTGCTGGCGCCCGCCTGGCCTTGGTCGTCATGGCTCACGTCATCCCAGACTCGTGAGGCCGGGTACCTGCATAGAAGTCTCCGCTCCTCGGGAGGCAAGCTCGGGGGGCTACTCCTAGGAGGTCTTGATGCCGTCCACCTCGCGAGGCCGAGGGGCCCACACGAGGGTCTCGTGTTTGGGGCCCGGTAGCGGGCCGTCGATGGGCCCACGCGCTAGGCCGCAAGGAGGCAGGTCTGGTACCCCCAATCCCAGGATGCAGACAGTAGCCCCCGGGCCCAAGGCGCGCTTGAGCCGCCTTCGAGGCAAAGCCAAGGGGCAGGGTGAAGCGACGCGGGCCCCAATCACCTACGGGCCAGGCTCAGTGCGTGTCGCTTGACTAGGCGCGGGCGCCTCCACTTCCCCATGTCGCCCTGGCAACCGCCCTCTACTGACAAAAAACCTGGCGCACGCCGCAGAACCCGCATTGTCCCACCGCGCGCCCGCTTTCTGCTCTTCCTTCCTTCGCTAGCTAACGCCCCCCCTCACCGGATCTTGCACCCGCTTCGATCTGCCCCTCCGCCATGGCTCCCAAGAAGAAGAAGGGCAGGACCTTGATGACGCCGGAGCCCACGCTGGGCCAGTCCTCCGTGCTCAATCGAGAGGGGCTGGATAAGGTCCGGCATGCGATCGCCGCCGACTCCAACGAGTGGAAGGTGACAAAGATCTGGCCCGCTTCTCGGCCTTCGGTAGACTTGGAGGCCATGAACTTCCCCCTTCACCTTCACGCCCTCTTCTCCGGCCTGCTGCCGCCGTTCTCAGATTTCTTCAATGCCGTGCTCATGCACTACCAGGTCCACGTATTGCACTTCGACCCTGGGTCCATCGTCGTCCTCTCCGCCTTCGCATTCTTGTGTGAGGCCTTCATGGGCATCTCCCCGTTCGTGGCTCTGCTTCACCACTTCTTCTCCCTCCAAGTGGTCGCCAGTGAGCTGCGCTCGAGGTGCATGTCGTTCCGTGCAGCGGACACGACGGCGGGCTCGTGCATCGACACCGAGCTTCACCCAGACATGAAGGGATTCCGAAAGAAATGGGTGTATGTCGACGCTGCAGCGTACAACCCCCTGCTCGAGATCCCGACGGCTCCCACAGAGCCGAGCTCAAGCTGGGGGCATGTGGAGCTCGTCGACCCGCGGCTTTTGCGAGTCATATCTAGGCTGACCGTCCTGAGGAAAGCGGGCGTGACAATGGCGATGGTGGTGAGAGAGTTCGTCCGGCGGTGCATTGCTCCACTCCAGCGCCATTCCCGCCCAATGTGGGCCTTCACTGGCCCGGCGGACTCCATGAGGCTTCAGGTGCCCTCCCTTCCTTCCTGCACGCTGTGCGGGGTACTCCGCCTCCTGACTGGTGGAGAACCCGCCACGCTTCCTTCGGGAGGGCTCCCTTGTACAATTATCCAAACGGGGGAGCTTTTGCCAAGAAGATGCCGCGCTTCGACGAGTGGGAGCTGCCCCCTGAGGGCCACGTGGGGCCTTGCGACAACCCCCTCCTGGTGGCCCCAGGGCCTGGGGGTCCCGAGGTCTGCGCCCCCCGAGTAACCACGGTGGGGTGCTCCGAGCCGCGTGCCCCACAAGCACCCATCTTCGCCTCTTCGAGCAGTGGAGGAGATACCTCGCCCGGAGATAGAGCCGCCGCCCCTACTGCGGGGGGCCGCGCGTAGGATTCCAGCGTGCTGTCCTCCGGTCCCTGTGCACTCCGAAGGAGGAGAGAGCCCAGAGGCCGCCACGGCGCTGCCCTGAGGGTTCTGAAGAGGAGGAAGTGGATCGCCACTGATAAGTAAGCGCCCAGCTCCCCCTGATTTCCGTGTGATGTGCCTTTTTGAACTCTAGCTCCTCAGGTCCCCTCCTAGCGAAGGAACGAACGCGCCTCCACCACCACCTCCTGAGGTCGCTGGTCCCACGATGACCTCGTGCCTCATGAGGCACGCGGCTGCGTGCGAGGCGGCCCCTGCGGATGGACCAAGGCCCCCTCCGAGGGGCCCCGGGTCTGCATTCTTGGCGTCCTTCCTCAGGCCCGGCCCCCCTCCCGCAGGGGCAGTGCCGCGGCCTCCACCGCTGGTTCTTCCTGGTGGCTGGATGCCTTGGGCATCGGCACCTCCTTTGAGGGAGGGAGCGAGTTCGCTTGGGTCCCAACCCCGAGCCGGAGGGCCGGACTATGGGACCTCAGCCACTAGGTCCCTGCCGGAGGGCCGGACCTTCTCGTGCCTTCCCCGCTGACCGGGGGGTGGGGAAAAACCCCGGTCGAGCGCTGGATCTCGCTCGCGTCCGCAGCGCCGTCCTGCACGGCCTTCTCCAGGGCGCGATGAGCGCGCTCGGTCGCCTCGGGGCAGAGTTCGACGATGTCAACGCATACCTTGGGGCGGAGCACTTGCGTCTGGCACGCGAATGGTGCCGACTCGAAGTCGCCATCAACTTCGATTGCCTGCAATGCAAGCAGGCTTGCACGAAAGCCGAGGAGTCCCTTGCCTTGGTGAGGGAGGCCCATGATCGTGCCCTCGAGGAGGCCCGGGCCGCAGACTGCCGGGGCGAGGCTGCGGAGAAGCGCGGGAAGGAGCTTCAAGCTTGAAATGCCACCCTCGAGCGGCAAGTTCAGGCGCGCAAAGCTGCGCTCGCCGCCTCGGCAGGCGGGCCGACCACGGGCGAAGCGAGACTCCGCGCATTCAAAGATACGCTGGAGCTAGAGGCACTGGAGCAAAGCCTGGAGCGCGAGCAACTGGAGGTGATGGAGCATCAGCTGGCCGCCGCCAAGGACTCCCTTGCCATTCGGGAGGCGATGATCCCGAGAGAGATCGATGAGAAGGTTGCAGGGGTCTACAGGGCCCTCGCCAAGGACTACCACGAGAAGCTGAAGCTTCAGGAGTCCCATTTCTGCAAGCAGCGTGGCGAGCTGAAAGTGAGGCTGACGGCCTCAAGAAGAAGTTAGCCGCGGTGGAGCGACGCGAGAGAGCTGTGATGGATGCCCAAGCCACGGCCGAGGCTGAGCTATCTTTCCTCTACAAGCAGGTGAAGGATGTCACTTCCCTCATGGAGAAGGCCTCGGACAAGGCAAACCACGCGCGGGGGCTGCAGCACACGCGTTCCTAGATGTTGCAGGCCCTTGAGGTGAGGGCCCACCGGGCCCTGAGCAGCATCTGCGACAAGAGCGTCTCCAGCCCACTTGTTGCTGACGATGCCGGCTACCTCGGCTTCTTCACCAAGATCGTGGAGCGCCTCGAGGGAGGCGAAGAGAGGGTCTGCCAGCTTGTCAAAGAGAAGAGCTGTGACCTCCTCACACCAGTGTCTTCACGCGTCTTCAGCCACCTTCTTTGCTTCGACCCCGACTTCGACTTCGAGGCCGTGACAGCCCCCGTGCCGGAGGTGATTGAAGGCGCCCTGGGGGACTGGGTAGAGGATCATGTGGGCAACCTGATTGCGGAGTTTACCCCTACTGGAGGCGAGGGCCAGCCTGTGGTCGAGGGGCGCGGGTCTGACAGCGGTGGTGGCGACAGCAGTGACGGCTACGGCAGTGATGGCGACAGAGCATCTCCTTAGGCTATCTTTTTCCTGTTTATCTGTCAAGATTTTTGATATGACCCCGCGGGGATGTGAAAGCACTTTGGAAGAAACTTCTTTATTGTGTATTAAGTAACGCTACACTCCCTTATGTCGTCTTTCCCTCGCTTGTTGTGGGCCCGCAGCTCCTGAGGAGGGGCGGATCATTACCACTCTCCGGAGGAGTCCAAGGTTGGTGCGGCGGGTGCTTGACAGAGGCCTCGGGCCTCATGCACCCACTGGCTTGCTCAAGAGCATCGCGCGAGGATTCGGGCGCCAAAGCCTTGGCGAGGTGTACGCACGGGAAGGCCCACAGTCGTTGTGATCCGAGCCCCTGGGGGGGCTCTCAATGCCGCCGGGGCTGGCTCAAGCGTGCACACCGTGCCCAACCCCCACTCGTGGGGCGCGCGCGAGAGAGAGAGAGTGACAGCAGATGTCAAACTTCGAAAACGAGACTTAAAACAGGAAAGGCTGCAAGGAGAAAAATTCCCACCCCTTTTCGAATAAAGACACAAGAACTTCAAACTTCATTCCAAGAAATGGCAAATTTGGTTACAAAAGCAAGCGAACGAACGGCCGCGTCCGGCGCCTACACTTGTCTTCTAGTCTTCCCACCAGCGCGGAGCAGGGGGCTTCCACTAGGAGTGGGCATTGTCGTTGATTGACCGTGTCGTCCACCAGCGCGGAGCATGGGGCTTCCACTTGGGCATGGGCGGGAGCCCCCGCGGGGCCGAGGAGCGGCGCTCCGAGGGACTCCAGGGCATGTACAGCCCCACTCATTATTACGTGAGAGTGTCACGGGTGGAGCCTGGTCATGCGGAGGGCGTTCCATGCCCTCGGGGCGTTGACCCCGTCCCTCGCCCCCAGGCACGAGGCGGCGGGTCTGGGGCGCGGACAGTCCCGAACGCGCCCTCCCGCGTGGGCGGGAGCCCGCTCACGCCTTCCCTGGTGAGGACCCGCTTCTAGACGAGGTCACTGGCCCCCTGAGGGCATGGAAGCTGACGCCGCCCCCGTGGTAACGCCGTGACTCCTCGTGGCACGGGGAGGGGCCTGGTGTCAGGCTTCCCTGTCGAGCACGAGGTTGGCCCCCCAGCGCGGTGTCCCAGCGCGCCTTGTCGGGTCGCCCAGGCTCATAGGGAACCCCGCCGCGAGCGCTCACGCCCCTCCCGAGACCCTCTGGGCCTGAGACCCCTGAGGCTTTGCACCGGTGCACTTGGCTGGGCCATTGCTCCGTGAGGTTGCCATCGGGGCATGACCAACCTGCATTCCAAGGTTAGCGCAATACATTCCGGAGAGATTGGCTGTGGGCGAGGGTCGTAATAGTTAACGAGGCGGCTGGTGGTGCCGCATCCGCTCATGAGGGGCCCTGGCTTCACGAGGTCTTGATGGTCTTGACGACCGTGCCACCGGGGATAGCGCGCTCGATCCCCACCTCCACCATGTGGTGAATGTTAGTAGCGGGACGGGGATTTTGGTAGCCACCGTCTCTAAGTCATCCCCCAGCTCTTCCACCCGTCGGCCGCCGCCGCCGGGCCATACCGGCCAGGAGGTGACCCGTGGTGGCAACTCGCCCCGACCGGCGCCCGGGGAAGTGTCTCTGGAGCGGGGGGGGGGGGAATCCAGCTCGTGACCCCGCCGCTGCGGGGCCCTCCAGGTCTTCTCCTGAAGGACGAGCAGATGCAGCATGGGCAAGCGCGGACCCAGGGT
Organism: Thinopyrum elongatum; assembly: GCA_011799875.1. Lineage (NCBI taxonomy): Eukaryota > Viridiplantae > Streptophyta > Magnoliopsida > Poales > Poaceae > Thinopyrum > Thinopyrum elongatum. The sequence goes on from CM022303.1 coordinate 135,337,932, forward strand.
GGGGGCGCGATTCTGGCAGGAAACAGGGAGGCTCCAGCCCCTCGCAAGTAGCATCGATCAGCTCGGCAACCCGGTCGAGCAAAGCATCATTGTCACCATTGGTGGGATGGTAGCGCAACAATTCATGCACCACGAGGAGCACAGCCTGCATGCTCATGAGCCCGCGCTGGGCGCGTGAAGATGACGCCGTGGCAGGGCCGGAGGGGTGCGCAGTGGCGCGACCGGTGCTCCGCGCGAAGGGCGGTGACGAAGGGTCCTGCCGTCGACGCGCAACCGCGCCGGTGGTCGCGGTGGACGCGGGGTGAGTGGGGCGGCGATGGATACCGTGGCCGAGGGATGATGCCTGGGCAGCGTGAGCGGCCGGCGTGCGGGGCGAACTCGGCGATCTTTAGCCATGGACACGGCAGGGAAAGAGTGGAGTGCGGTGGATGGAGAGATGGAACTTCGACACGCCCCTACCTAGCGCACCAAATGTCAGATTCAGGGCTCCGCAGACACAAGAAGGTTCGAACTTTGGGGCGTGTGCGAAGATCTCAACCAGCCTGAACCTCACGCTTGCCGCCCTATGGACAGGCCCAGATGAATTCACACCAGCAGGGAAGAAGACCAACACGGCAGTTTACCCAGGTTTGGGCCACCTTGCGGTGTAAAACCTGATAACCAACAAGTATAGGGGATCGTTTGTAACATTTTTCGATAAATAAGAGTGTCGAACCCAACGAGGAGCTAAAGGCAGAACAAATATTCCCTCAAGTTCTATCGACCACCGATACAACTCTACGCACACTTGACGTTTGCTTTACCTAGAACAAGTATGAAACTATTCTGCGAGAATAAGACTACGCGTACTTTCCGAGAATAAAACTAAGAATAAAATGCAAGACAATAAAAGTAGATAGCTTTTGTCAACAAGAAATTCATTTGTCCCTAGGCAATCGATAACGAGACCTGTAATCATTCTTGTAATTTTATATGAGGGAGAGGCATGAGCTAACATACTTTCTCTACTTGGATCATATGCACTTATGATTGGAACTCTAGCAAGCATCCGCAACTACTAAACATCATTAAGGTCGTAAAACCCAACCATAGCATTAAGTATCAAGTCCTCTTTACTACCATATGCAACAACCCACTTATCCGTGTTTAGGTTTCTGTCACTCCCACAACCGACAATAAGTGAATCATGAACATATTGCAACACCCTACAGCGAGGATCCCTCATGTTTGTGCGACACGGAGGGCACCATAGGACAACACCATAAATAAAATATACACTCATACCAACCAAGATCACGATTAGCCCACAGGACAAAACGAATCTACTCAAACATCATAGGATAGCCATAGATCATTGGGAAATAATATATGGAGTTGAGCACCATGTTTAAGTAGAAATTACAGCGGGGAAGAGAGGTGTTAACCGCTGCATAGAGGGGGATAAAGTTGGTGTTGACGGTAGCAAGATTGTTGATGTAAATCGCCATCACGATCCTTGCCAGGTGGCATTCCGGTGTCACCGAGAGAGAGCCCCCTCCTTCTTCTTATTCCTTGGCCTCCCCCCTAGATGGGAGGAGAGTTCTCCCTCTGGTCCATGGCCTCCATGGCGGCAGAGGGGCGGGAGCCCCTCCGAGATTGGATCTCCCTCTCTGTTCTCTTCTGTTTCGCGTTCCCCAGATCTGGCCGAAGACCGTTTCTTAAATATTCGAAGATTCGTAACTCCGAGTGTGCTGAGATTTTAACACAATATTTTTTCCGGATATAAGCTTCCTTGCGCCCGAAGTAGAGCCCCAACCGACGTACGAGGTGAGCACAACCCACCATCACGCGCCTAGCCCCTGGGGCATGCCCTGGTTTCTTGTGGGGGCTGTGGGCCCCCATTTGCATTGATTCCATGTCCCAAAAATCACATATATTCCAAAATAATTCTCCATAAATTTTTCTTGCATTTGAACTTCGTTTGATATGGATATCTGCAAAACAAAAAACATGCAACAAAGAGGAACTCGCACTGGGCACTGGATCAATAGGTTAGTCCAATAAATCATATAAAATGTTGCCAAAAATATGTGAAAGTTGTATAATATTGGCATGAAACAATAAAATATTATAGTTACAACGGAGACATATCAGCATCCCCAAGCTTAATTCCTACTCGTCCTCGAGTAGGTAAATGATAAAAAAGAATAATTTTTGATGTGGAATGCTACCTAACATAATCTTGATCATATGTCTAATCATGGCATGAATATTAAGACATAAGTGATTCAAAGCAATAGTCTATAATTTAACATAAAGACATTAATACTCAGGCATCCAAACAAACAATCATGTCTTTCAAAATATCAACGCTAAAGAAAGCTATCCCTACAAAATCATATAGTCCTGTCATGCTTTGTCTTCTCGACACAAAGTATTTATCATGCACAACCCCGATGACAAGCTGACCATTTGGTTCATACTTTTTAACGCGCTTCAGCTTTTTCAACCCTCACGCAATACATGAGCGCAAGCCATGGATATAGCACCATGGGTGGAATAGAGTATGATGATAGGGGTAAATATAGAGAAGACAAAAAAGTAAGAAAGTCTCACGTCGACATGGCAAACCAACGGGCTATGGAGATGCCCATCAATTGATATCAATGCGAGGAGTAGAGATTGCCATGCAACGGATGCACTAAGAGCTAGAAGTGTATAAAATCTCAATATGAAAATTAAGTGGGTGTGCATCCAACTTGCTTGCTCATGAAGACCTCGGGCATTTGTGGAAGCCCATCATCGGAATATACAGGCCAAGTTCTATAATGATAAATTCCCACTAGTATATGAAAGTGACTAAATATGAGACTCTTTATATGAAAAACATGGTGCTACTTTGAAGCACAAGTGTGGTAAAGGATAGTAACAATGCCCCTTCTCTCTGTTTTTTTTTCTTTTCTTTTTCCTTTTCTTTTTCCTTTTCTTTTTTTCCTTTTTTTCTCTTTTTTTCTATCTTTGTCTAGAGTCTCATCCCGACTTGTGGAGGAATCATAGTCTCCATCATCCTTTCCTCACTGGGACAATGCTCTAATAATGAATAATGATGATCATCACACTTCTATTTACTTACAACTCAAAAGAAATAAAAATTACAACTCGATACCTAGAACAAAGTATGACTCTATATGAATGCCTCTGGCAGTGTACCAGGATGTGCAATGATCTAGCCTAACAACGATATCAAAAAAACAGAGAAGCCATGGAAATATCATGCTAGCTATCTTACGATCATGCAAAGCAATATGACAATGAATGCACAAGTCAACAAAATGGAAGCGGTGGAAGTTGCATGGAAATATATCTCGGAATGGCTATGGAAAGGCCATAATAGGTAGGTATGGTGGCTGTGTTGAGGAAGATATAATGAGGCTTATGTGTGATAGAGCGTATCATATCACAGGGTTTGGATGCACCGGCGAAGTTTGCACCGACTCTCAAGGTGAGAAAGGGCAATGCACGGTACCGTAGAGGCTAGCAAATTGCGGAAAGGTAAGAGTGCGTATAATCCATGGACTCACATTAGTCATAAAGAACTCATATACTTATTGCAAAAGTTTATTAGCCCTCGAAGCAAAGTACTACTACACATGCCCCTAGGGGGATAGATTGGTAGGAAAAGACCATCGCTCGTCCCCGACCGCCACTCATAAGGAAGACAATCAATAATAATTCATGCTCCAACTTCATAGCATATGAGAAACTATATGTTCATGCTTCGGGAATCACAAACCTTAACACCAATATTCCTACTAACCACAACCGTTTACTAGTACCTCCCACATATTATCATCTCTATATCGCAAAACTATTGCAAGGAATCAAACATATCATATTCAGTGATCCATAAGTTTTATGTAGGATTTTATGACTAACCATGCAAATGACCAATTCCTATTGACTCTCTAAATAGATATAAGTGAAGCATGTGAGTTTAATTCTTTCTACAAAATACCATGCTCTAACAAATGTAAGTGAAGCAAAAGAGCATTCTACGAATAACGGTTTTCTATGTGAAGAGAAACAGGCAATCCAAATTCAAATGATATAAGTGAAGCACATGAAGCATTCTATAAAGCCACACTCAAAAGATATAAGTGAAGTGCAATGAGCATTCTATAAATCAACCATGGACTATCACATACTAGCATGGTGCATAAGAAAAATGAAAACTAAAGGCAAAAGACGCTCCAAGATTTACACATATCACATGAACGAAACGAAGACAAAAACATACCGATACTTGTTGAAGAAAGATGGGATGCCTTCCGAGGCATCCCTAAGCTTAGACGCTTGAGTCTCCTTGAATATTTACTTGGGATGCCTTGAGCATCCCCAATATAGAGCTCTTGCCTCTCCTCCTTCTTCTTATATCGAGACCTCCTCGATCTTTGTTCAGTTCATCCACACAAAACTCAACAGAAACCTCGTGAGATCCTTTAGTATAATAATGCAAATCAATACTTTAAGTACTGTTGCAAAACAATTCATATTTTTTTTTTGCATTGTAGCTACTGTATTATAACTTTTCCATGGCTTATACCACCGATAAAATCGATAGTTTCATCAAAACGAGCAAAACAATGCATCAAAAACAGAATCTGTCAAAAATGGGACAGTCTGTAGTAATCTGAACATTCACCATACTTCTGTAACTCAAAAAATTATGAAAACTTAGGAATAAATAAAAATTTTGTATAGAAATACTGTGCGAAAAGTTTCCGAAACTTTTGACGTTCCAGTAAAAAAATGTAAAATCACGCACTACATCCAAAGTTTCTGTTTTTGCACTGCACATAGCAACAAGCAATCTAATCATCCTAAAGGCAAATCTTGGCACATTATTTTTATAATACAATCGATTTGTACAAGGGGATAATTATTTTTGTGAGAAACTTCCATGAAAAATTTACATTGTTTCCATGAGCATGAACACAAGTGTTCAAGGTCGACCCTCACTTCTTCAATGCATCACCTTTCAATCGCTTCTCTTTTTTGAAAAAGTTTTTAGGTTCCCCACTATATTTTTTTTGTTTTTAAACTTTATAAAAGCACTCAACAGAATAAAATGACTTCCTAAAACTTCTGGGTTGTCTCCCTGGCAGCACTTTCTTTAAAGCCATTAAGCTAGCCATAAAGTGCTCAAGTAATGGATCCACCCGGATCCCAAGGTATATCAAAACCAATTTTAATTAACAATGATTTGGCATTTAGTAGTGAGCACAAAGCAACATATATCATGCAATGACAAAGTCTAACTCTCTTCCTATGCATCGGCATGTCATAAAAGAGCAATTCATGCACATCAAGTAAAGTCCAATACATAGCATAAGCAGTTTCTTGCAATTTTATCGTGTTGGAAACATAAAGAGATGAAGATGTAGTTCCTCTCTCATAATAATTGCAAGTAGGAGCAGCAAGCACGTGCATATTATATTCATCAAAATCATCATGTGCAACGGTAAAAGGCAACCCATCAATGTAATCCTTAATAAGTGCAAACTTCTCCGATATAGTGTAGTTGGGAGAATTCTAGAAGATAATAGGATTATCATGTTTGGGTGCAATAGCAACAATTTCATTCTTGACATAAGGAACTATAGCAAGTTCATCTCCATAAGCATAATTCATATTGGCATCTTGGCCACAAGCATAGCGAGCATCCATTTCATCAAAAAGGGATATTTCAAAAGAATCAACGGGATCATAGCAATTATCGTAGCATTCATCCTTCGGTAAGAATGAAGGGACATTAAACAATGTATGAGTTGGAGAGTTACGCTCATTAGGAGGTGGGCACGGGTAGCTAATCCGCTCTTCCTCCTTTTGTTCTTCGCTCTCCTCATCATCTTTTTCATCCAATGAGCTCACAGTTTCATCAATTTCTTCTTCCATAGACTCCTGCAAAATATTAGTCTCTTCTTGGACAGCGGAGACCTTCTCAATAAATACATTAATATCTTAATTGCACTTATAATTATCATAGCAATATTTAAGTATAGCATAATTTTCAGGTCTATAAACTGAATCATCAAAATCTTCACACTTTTCAAACATAGATTCAATTTCATAAGCACCCCTAAAAGCAACAAATTCTTCTATTCATTCCACATCATAGTAATCATATATACCATTAGCATAAGATGCCAAGGTTTCATTATCGCTAAATTTGCATAAAAAGGGAAGGTGTGGAGCCTTCATCCTAGAACAACAAGTATAATCATATCTAGAGCATAGATTCCAAGCATACCATTTCAACATATGAATTTGATCCCACAATAATTTCCCTTTTTGTGTCAAGCGATAATCCCTAAGGTATTCATGCTGATCCAACGTGTCTCCCATTATCAAGTTGAATGGGGTTTTCTCAAGATTATCAAAGTATTGCATAATATTTTTCACATAACGAGCATCGAGGGTTTTAGGAGGTTCCCCATCTCCATGAGTAGCAAGTACAACTAATTTTTTTGGTGTTTCGTGTTCCATATCCAGAACTAAAGATAGATAACAACTTAGAACAGAAAATAAAAACTACTTAGTGATAAAGCAAACAAGCACACACGAGAATATTCACCCCACGCTATTGCTCCCCGGCAACGGCGCCAGAAAAAGGTCTTGATAACCCACAAGTATAGGGGATCGTTTGTAGCCTTTTTCGATAAATAAGAGTGTCAAACCCAACGAGGAGCTAAAGGCAGAACAAATATTCCCTCAAGTTCTATCGACCACCGATACAACTCTACGCACACTTGACGTTTGCTTTACATAGAACAAGTATGTAACTATTTTGCGAGAATAAGACAACGAGTACTTTGCGAGAATAAAACTAAGAATAAAATGCAAGACAATAAAAGTAGATAGCTTTTGTCAACAAGAAAGTCATTTGTCCCTAGGCAATCGATAACGAGACCGGTAATCATTCTTGTAATTTTATATGAGGGAGAGGCATGAGCTAACATACTTTCTCTACTTGGATCATATGCACTTTTGATTGGAACTCTAGCAAGCATCCGCAACTACTAAAGATCATTAAGGTCGTAAAACCCAACCATAGCATTAAGTATCAAGTCTTCTTTACTCCCATATGCAACAACCCACTTATCCGTGTTTAGGTTTCTGTCACTCCCACAACCGACAATAAGCGAATCATGAACATATTGGAACACCCTATAGCGAGGATCCCTCATGTTTGCGTGACACGGAGGGCACCGTAGGACAGCACAATAAATAAAATATACACTCATACCAACCAAGATCACGATTAGCCCACAGGACAAAACGAATCTACTCAAACATCATAGGATAGCCATAGATCATTGGGAAATAACATATGGAGTTGAGCACCATGTTTAAGTAGAGATTACAGCGGGGAAGAGAGGTGTTACACCGCTGCATAGAGGGGGAGAAAGTTGGTGTTGACGCTAGCAAGATTGTTGATGTAGATCGCCATCATGATCCTTGCCCCGGCGGCACTCCGGCGCCACCGGGAGAAAGGGGGAGAGAAACCCCTCCATCTTCTTCTTCCTTGGCCTCCTCCCTAGATGGGAGGAGATTTCCCCCTCTGGTCCATGGCCTCCATGGTGGCGGAGGGGCGGGAGCCCCTCCGAGATTGGATCTCCCTCTTTGTTCTCTTCTGTTTCGCGTTCCCCAGATCTGGCCGAAAACCATTCCTTAAATATCCGGAGATCCGTATCCGTAACTCCGATTGTGCTGAGATTTTAACACGATTTTTTTCGGATATAAGCTTCCTTGCGCCCGAAGTAGAGCCCCAACCAACGTACGAGGTGAGCACAACCCACTACCGCGCGCCTGGCCCCTGGGGCGCGCCCTGGTGTCTTGTGGGGGCTGTGCGCCCTCGTCTGTGTTGATTCCAAGTCCCAAAAATCACATATATTCCAAAATGATTCTCCGTAAAATTTTATTGCATTTGGACTTCATTTGATATGGATATTCTGCGAAACAAAAAACATGCAACAAACAGGAACTTGCACTGGGCATTGGATCAATAGGTTAGTCCAATAAATCATATAAAATGTTGCCAAAAAATATGTGAAAGTTGTATAATATTGGCATGAAACAATCAAAAATTATAGATACGACGGAGACGTATCAAAACCCTACTCCTGCTTTGAGTGGATTGGCCTCACGAGGAGGTGGTGGATGAACTAGTACAGCGGTTGAGCGACCTCGCGAGGGCTCGAGTAGTCAGGGTCGAAGTGGATCCCATCCCGCTCTATGGTGGAGACTAGCCTATATTTATAGTGGCCTCGGTCCTCTTCCCTCATAACTGGCGGGAAGGTATCCCACAACGGCCCATTTTGAAAGGGGACAAGTAGTACATCTTATCCTGATGAAAGGTGGTCTGCGCCTGCAAAGTCGCTGGGCGTGACACAGAGGTGGGCTTGGCGATGACATCCTCACTTCCGAGCTCGTGGTCTCGGTCCGGTTGCACCAGAATGGAAACCTTCGGGGGATTCCTTGGGAACCTGCGCCTGTCCTTGATCAGTTAGCACCGAAGGGGAAACTGTCTCCTCTGCACCTGCTGGCGCCCGCCTGGCCTTGGTTGTCATGGCTCACGTCATCCCAGCCTCGCGAGGACAGGTACCTGCATAGAAGTCTCTGCTCCTTGGGAGGCAAGCTCAGGGGGCTGCTCCTAGGAGGTCTTGACGCCATCCGCCTGGTGAGGCCGAGGGTCCCTCACGAGGGTCTCGCATTTGGGGCCCTGTAGTGGGCCGTCGATGGGCCCACGCGCTGGGACGCAGGCAGGCAGGTCCGGGTACCCCCGATCCCAGAACGCCGACAATAGCTCTTTGCCGATGCTAAAACAAATCATGATAGATAGCATGCCTAGTCATGAAAGGTGGACTACAACATATCTACTAAAAATCATCCCTTTTCTTCAACTACTCAAGTATATGTAACTGTCTAAAGCTCAAGCTAGTGCCATTTCTTCCACTCTACTCATAAATGCGAGCAGTAAGGACTAACGTCGGAGACCATTGCAGCAATTTTTAATATAGGATGGCTCCAGGAAGAGTCAAATGGTGGCCCAAGTAACATGTTCTACTGCTTGGTAGAAGTGGCTTTCTACAAGACTTCTATTATTTTCTTTCTCAGCAGAAAATAAAACAAAATTTTGGCCACTAGATATCAATTATTTCTTTCTTTTTTTTGGACGGATGAGCGGCGCTAGTTGGATAATGCTGGGCTAAGAAAAGACTATCCGAGTACATTTAGTGATGGCATGACATAAAACATTATCGGTGACATGGCTATATATGCATATGCCAACTGTAACTCATCCAGATTTTTTTATTTTTGAACAATTTGGTCGCAAGTTACTAGTGGTGTGGAAAAAAGTCACACAACACCACTATGTCAATTATTGGTGACATGGAAAAGAGTTACATGCCACAACTAACTTGCAACCGGGAAGGCTCCTGGATCCCAAATAGTAATGGTGTGAATATTAGGCGACACAGCACCAGTAATGACATAGTGGTGGCGTACCAAATATGCCAACGTCACCACTATTTGAAAAAAATCATCACTGCATAGGAAACTTCATGTCAAAACAATTTTTTTTGCCATCCATCTAGCATAACAGGAAAAAAATAGAAATCATCCATCTATCATTTACCCTCAAAAGAAAATTCTTAGTTCCAATCTTTTTCTCCGTGCTCGTCCAGCTAAGATGGAAACCCTCCTTTCCCTACAGCCCGACCTGGAAAGAGGAGGCGGCGACCAAGGGATGCCATAAACGGTGGCGCCCAGGTGAGATCTCCTCCTACTCGTCCTCCTACACAAGCACGGGCATCCCCACCGCAGCATCTCCTTCCTCAACTCTCTTGGCGCCCCATCATCTCTATTGCGAGATCTCGCCTTTGCCATGGCCGTCATGGCATGGAGCTTCTTGTCCGCCACTACTGCAACTCCCTTAACCCTTCTCAGCCACCCCCTCCCCCATGCCACCGGATCACTTACTCCTCCATCCTTTCCCCATCGAACCACCTCCTCATCCACCCCTTCCACACCTAACCACTTTCTCCTCTTCTATGAGATCCCCTTTTATTTAACTTCTTCCTCTGCCCCTCCCCACAGAACCACCTCCTCTCGTCCCCTTCCACGGCTCCTCTAATAGTCCATTATGTTTGGAATATTTTTGCTAACCCTCCTTGTTTCTTGATGCAGATTTCTTAAAGATTGGACCATCGTGAGGCTGATTTCAGATGAGAACAAACTCTAGGTTATGTGACATGATAGTGAACCATGAATGTTTTTTGTCAAATGATATGGTAAATTATTGTTGTTGTGTAGTGCCCATGTACATATTCTATGATGCATAATTTTTTCTTGTGAAGTAAGATGATGAATCTTGCACTATGTGATATGGTGATTGTTGTTGTGTGCTGCTTTTTTTATGTAGAGTGATGGTGAATAAAATTTGTCAAGTTCATAATAAATTTTTCTTTGTGTGTAACAAATATGATTCCATACTAAAACCTAGGTAAGATTCCGTGAGCCAATTCAGAAAACATCAGAAAAATCAAATTCATATTCATGTCCATTACAGTTTCCTTGCCGAAATGGAACTGAAACCAATTCAATATGGAGGCCTCCAATTCTTCCATTTTCAAATTTTGGAGAGATTTGAGAGCCAATGTTTTGGAAAAATGTTGATTAATTTTTGTTTCACCAGATTTCTAGCAATCAATATGTTTAATTTTTTAGCAATGTTCATGCCGATTTTTTCCAACGATTTTTAACCTTTTAAAGTCATTAGCCTCTTCTCTGTGATGAGCTGACATGTTATCATATTTTAAAATTGGATAAGCAAGTATGTCAAATATCATGTTCTCAAATGTTTGATAGAAGACCCACGGTTTGGCTTTTAGGTACTGAAGTAGCAAGGATGTGTCAAATATTAATCAATAGTTTTCGACATTTTCTGTACTAAGGCAATATTTTACATGGATTTCATGGTGCCTAGTCGTCGTCAGGCCTCCCATACCGCACCATTATCCTCCACTCCAGCCTCACCCTTGATGTTCTGAGGCCCATGAGAGGAGCCGCAGAGGACACCTCAATGGTTGACGCCAGACGAATTGGAGAGCCGGAGACAGAGGACGTGGCTGGCGTGAGCAAAAAAATTTACGATGGGGTGTTCTGCTGGATGGAGTACATGCAGGAACTGACAGAGGTGCAGGCCATCGCACACGAGAATCCTGGCTTTCAGGTGGTCGTCCAGATGTGTAAAATGTGTGTGGATAGAGAATTGAGAAAAGAGAATGATGATAGAAGTTTAGGAGAAGACAAAAACTGGACGAAAGTCTTAGACCAACATGGATGATCATTACGCAATGGATAGGCCTTATAATTGATGTCGGCATGAGTAGTAGGGATTGCTATGCAACGAATGCACTAGAGCTATGAATTCATGAAAGCTCCCTAATGGCCTAGTGGGGTGTGCATCCAACTTGCATGCTTAGAAAGACCTAGAGCATTTTGCGGAAGCTCATCATAGGAATGTGCAAGACAATTTATATAATGTGAAAATCCCAAGTAGTATATAATGATGAAGCATATGAAAACTCTCTATATGACAATGCAATGTGCTAATTTTAAGCACAACTCCTTGTGGGCTAAGCTAGGGCCTGGAAATGTATCCCCAATCTTACCCATGCCTCCCTGAAGTGGGATATATGATGCCTCCTTAGAAAGGTGTCATGCTCTGGGTGACGTGCCGTTCCCTCGTCAATTTTAATTATATTAATGGTAAAACAAAGGAATAATTATCCGAGGCAACCATGGGCGGCCCACCCATCCATCCCTCCGTCCCAAGGCGACCACATTTGTGTCCCCAATCATAGCCCCAAAAAGAATGAGAGTTTACAGCCTCCTCTCTCTCCTCCCCCACCTCCACCAGATCCCTCTCAAATTGAATCAAGTTAGTTGTATTGTTTGTGGATTTCTACTCCTATCTACCCCTAGAGGTATTTCGCCCTATCTCTTGTCGATTTATTTGATGAGTTCTTACTTGGTGGAATTTTATTCATGGAGACCCTAGACCTACCTTAAAATATATATTTTTTATTTAACTTATGTGCATTGGTGAGTAGTATATTGTGAAGGAAACACTTATGTACTTGTAACACCCCAAAATTTTAATCATGTTTTTACTAAGTAAAAATTGGCCAGAAATAAAATTTTGAATTATACTAGGTCTTTATTTAATTTCAGAACCTTTTCTGTTTTCTGATTTCAAAATTCTTCCCTCCTTATAGAAATTTTTGAAAATTATGTTGTGGGCTCTGGTAGTTTTCTTAAAACTTTTCATTTATATTTTAATAATAGTAGGAATTATTTTATGAATAAAATTTTCTCCAAAACAACTCTTTTAATAGCATTTTCAATGCTTTAAATGCCTCTGTTGCACTACAACCATTTTTAATAATTATTTTAAAATTCCACAAAAATTATGGGAGGTCATATGATGCCTGTATATCACTTTTATGCAAAAACCTAACTTGGTCTTTTTGAAAATTTTGAGTGAAACTTCCTCTTTTCAATTCTGTCCATTTTCTAGGTTATAACTACAACCCTAATGTTTCTTGCTCCAAAAATTCTGAAATTTTTCCCACCTACAGTCCTTCCAACCAAACCCTTAAGTCCAAAATTTTAGCTCCATTGGAATCTTTTTAGTTAACCAAATATTCCTCTGAAGTTTCTGTCCAGAACTGAAATTCTTCTAAACTTGCACTAACAAGTTTTCACTTTCCACAAACCAACTCCACTGTCATCTCTACCATCTAGAGAGACACCATCATGCCAAAATTCAAATCCATCAGAGCCACCTAGATCACCAAAGCATTTTATCGAGCACATTGTGTGCATGACAGAAATTCTGCTCCTTCCCAAAAATTTCGCTAATTAATCGGTCATTTGGCCAAACCAGCTTGTCCACAACCTCTAACACTCCCAGGAGCATCACTCTACCAAACTCATTTCACCAAAAATTCCTTGACCTCAAGTTCAAAATTCTGAAAATTCAATTTGAATTTTGGGTTAACTTTGCAGTTTGTGAAGAAACTTCATTTTCTACAATTCCAAAAATTCTGAAACTTTGCTAGCACCTTAGTTTTGATCCAAACCATCACCACAAAAATCTTAAAATTCAAATAAATTGCCTAGACCTGGTTGGCATTTGCACGAACACCTTGTGGGCAGGAATTTGGTTAACCAAATTTTGGCAGAAGTTGAACTTCCTTGTCCCTCACTCCACCTGGTTCTTCAATGCTCTCATCTGGACCCCTCCCGCCAGTCCCATGCCGCTTCCAGCATAGTACCAGGCCGGTGCAACGGCCGCCGGCCAAATTCATGGCAGATCGATGGTTGACCACGGCAGCTAACACGCCCGCACACGGTTGCACCGCCCACGGTACTCCCTCCTCCACGCGTCACCCCTTCAAGCTGTCCGTGCACCGTCCAAATTCCCTGTGGCCGTTCATCAGTCACCGGAGAAATAGAAAAGTGGACCGCTGCCGTCGGGAAGCTTCACTGCCGATAGAAGGATCGAGCTTATCCCCAGCTCAGCCAGCATCCCGGGGAGGTTTCTTCGACTTCAATGAAGCCCACTGTCCCCGCCAATTGCCACCAACAACCTCCACCGGCCATCTTCATTTCGCCGTGATCCGAGATCATCGGCCACCTCGGCCGTAGCTATTTAAGGCCACCCCGGGCTCTTCTTTGCATCCAAGTCATCCACACACATACTCAATTGATTGCCCGACCACTCAATTGAGCTTGAGAGGGTCTTCTTCCCCGTCTCAGGTAATACTCACCGCCGCCACATCCCGGAAGAGATCGAGTAAACCAGTAGCTCAAACTCTGAACTCTTTTCATCCACAGCTTTCTCAAGACACCACCTACAAATACCGCACTCCAATTTCATCTAGAAAACTCTATGACTTGAGATCAAATTTCCACTGCTACGGCCATCCGCCAAGTTCTAGACCGCCGGAGCTCCACGGCTCCCCGGTGATCGTGCCATGCACCATAAGAAGTGCATCATCGTCCCGAGCTCGTCCATATCCCCAACGCAGTAAACGGTGGTTGGAGCCGCCGGTAATCACCGTCGGCGTCGACGCGGATGTCCTGCGCGGGAGGTAGAAGACGACTCCATTGAACCCGACAAGTGGGGCCCGCCCGTCAGCCTCACAAGTCGCGGGCTCCGCCGCTTAAGTGGAGACCGTTTTTCCCGAACCTGTGTTTGCGGGGAGAAGGCGTATTCCCAGGAATACTCCATCGACGTCGTCAGTCCTCCCACACAGCTGAGTGGCTCGGCTTGGCCTAGTAGCGCCAATCGGCTATACAGCGCTCAGGGCGCGTTTCTGTCCTTATCCTTTTCTTTTCTCAGCAGTTTTCAAATATTTCCACTGCAGTGATTTTGAATCCAAATTTAATGATTCAAATTTCTGTAGGTACCTAAAATCATGCTCAATTTATCTAGACTAGGTGAACATTTTCCTAAAGTTTAGTATCTACTGGATCTATTAAGTAGTCCTTTTCTTTATTCTTTCCATCTTAGAAATTCCATAAGTAATTCATATGAACTCTAAATAAATTGATTCCTTTTCTGTTATTTTTCATTTTTTTCATCTAGTTTATTTTAGTATTTATTTCAAAAATTTCCAAACAACTTTTTAGCACTGTTTTTGGAATATGTGGTGATTTCAATATTTTCCAAATAGGAAAAATGGAGGGAAGAGAATATTTCAAACTTTTGGAGTGCCCCAATCCTTCTGCATGCTTAAGGCAAGCATCTTGAACACTTGATATGGTGATTGCATAGTTGTTTGGTTGCAGGAATAATTGAACCATCCTTCTATTGAATTCAAATAAAAATTTGCATGCATATAGAGTTGGCATGTTTCTTCGTACCATGCATCATGTGCTTGTCATGACTAACTCGCAGGAGCAGGCATAAAAGAAATACCATTACCGGCAGAAGGGTGATCACGTTGGAGCGTGGTCAGGCCTTGTTTGGTTATGCATGTGGAGCATGCAAGGGCTATGGCCCTGTCTTGGTGTTGCTACTGAAGGAACACTTTGTTGTGCAAACCACTGCAGGAAATAATTGAGCCTCCTGAGTCAGCCGTAGTTCGAGTCTTGTTCCGGTAACCCCCATACTTGATTCGTGCTGCCACTTGTCCCTGCCATAGGTGGGGTATGGTTTAGTAAGTTGTTAACCCCTTTCCATGCACACGCCGTACAGAGGGCCACGATGAGGGTTTCCAGGGCCATGGACTAAATCCTGTCATCGGGTCAGGGGGCATGGGTGTTTCCGGTTCTGACCGAGAGGGGGTGCCTGTTGGAAATATGCCCTAGAGGCAATAATAAAATGGTTATTATTATATTTCCTTGTTCATGATAATTGTCTGTTATTCATGCTATAATTGTGTTATCCAGAAATCGTAATACATGTGTGAATACATAGACCACAACATGTCCCTAGTAAGCCTCTAGTTGACTAGCTCGTTGATCAATAGATGGTTACGGTTTCCTGACCATGGACATTGGATGTCATTGATAACGGGATCACATCATTAGGAGAATGATGTGATGGACAAGACCCAATCCTAAGCCTAGCACTAGATCGTGTAGTTCGTTTGCTAAAGCTTTTCCAATGTCAAGTAACTTTTCCTTAGACCATGAGATTGTGCAACTCCCCGATACCGTAGGAGTGCTTTGGGTGCACCAAACGTCACAACGTAACTGGGTGGCTATAAAGGTGCACTACGGGTATCTCCGAAAGTATCTGTTGGGTTGGCACGAATCGAGACTGGGATTTGTCACTCCATGTAACGGAGAGGTACCTCTGGGCCCACTCGGTAGGACATCATCATAATGAGCTCAATGTGATCAAGGAGTTGTTCACAGGATGATGTGTTACGGAAACGAGTAAAGAGACTTGCCGGTAACGAGATTGAACAAGGTATCGAGATACCGACGATCGAATCTCGGGCAAGTATCGTACCGATAGACAAAGGGAATTGCGTACGGGATTGATTGAATCCTCGACATCGTGGTTCATCCGATGAGATCATCGAGGAGCATGTGGGAGCCAACATGGGTATCCAGATCCCGCTGTTGGTTATTGACCGGAGAGTCGTCTCGGTCATGTCTGCGTGTCTCCCGAACCCGTAGGGTCTACACACTTAAGGTTCGGTGACGCTAGGGTTATAGAGATATTAGTATGCGGTAACCCGAAGGTTGTTCGGAGTCTCGGATGAGATCCTGGACGTCACGAGGAGTTACGGAATGGTCCGGAGGTAAAGATTTATATATGGGAAGTCCTATTTTGGCCACCGGAAAATGTTCGGGATTTTTCGGTATTGTACCGAGAAGGTTCTAGAAGGTTCCGGAGTGGGGCCCACCTGCATGGGGGGACCCACATGAACGTGGGTAGTGGGGGCAAGGCCCCACACCCCTAGTCAAGGCGCACCAAGATTCCCCCTTAGAAGGAATAAGATCATATCCCGAAGGGATAAGATCAAGATCCCTAAAAAAGGGGGATAACAATCGGTGGGGAAGGGAAAGGATGGGATTTCTTTCCTTACACCTTTGCCAACGCCCCAATGGACTTGGAGGGCAAGAAACCAGCCCCCTCCACCCCTATATATAGTGGGGAGGTGCATGGGAGAAACAGCTCAGCCCCTGGCGCCTCCCTCTCCCTCCCGTGACACCTCTTCCTCCTCCAGTAGCGCTTGGCGAAGCCCTGCTGAAATCCCGCTGCTTCCACCACCACACCGTCGTGCTGCTGGATCTCCATCAACCTCTCCTCCCCCCTTGCTGGATCAAGAAGGAGGAGACGTCTCTGCTCCGTACGTGTGTTGAACGCGGAGGTGCCGTCCGTTCGGCGCTCGGTCATCGGTGATTTGGATCACGACGAGTACGACTCCATCAACCCCGTTCTCTTGAACGCTTCCGCTCGCGATCTACAAGGGTATGTAGATACACTCCCCTCTCACTCGTTGCTAGATGACTCCATAGATTGATCTTGGTGATGCGTAGAAAATTTTAAAATTCTGCTACGTTCCCCAACAGTGGTATCAACACCAGTACTCTATGGGTGTTCGATTCATCACAATGTAACTAGATTATTGACTCTAGTGCAAGTGGGAGACTGTTGGAAATATGCCCTAGAGGCAATAATAAAATGGTTATTATTATATTTCCTTGTTCATGATAATTGTCTGTTATTCATGCTATAATTGTGTTATCCGGAAATCGTAATACATGTGTGAATACATAGACCACAACATGTCCCTAGTAAGCCTCTAGTTGACTAGCTCGTTGATCAATAGATGGTTACGGTTTCCTGACCATGGACATTGGATGTCATTGATAACGGGATCACATCATTAGGAGAATGATGTGATGGACAAGACCCAATCCTAAGCCTAGCACTAGATCGTGTAGTTCGTTTGCTAAAGCTTTTCCAATGTCAAGTAACTTTTCCTTAGACCATGAGATTGTGCAACTCCCGGATACCGTAGGAGTGCTTTGGGTGCACCAAACGTCACAACGTAACTGGGTGGCTATAAAGGTGCACTACGGGTATCTCCGAAAGTATCTGTTGGGTTGGCACAAATCGAGACTGGGATTTGTCACTCCATGTAACGGAGAGGTACCTCTGGGCCCACTCGGTAGGACATCATCATAATGAGCTCAATGTGATCAAGGAGTTGTTCACGGGATGATGTGTTACGGAAACGAGTAAAGAGACTTGCCGGTAACGAGATTGAACAAGGTATCGAGATACCGACGATCGAATCTCGGGCAAGTATCGTACCGATAGACAAAGGGAATTGCGTACGGGATTGATTGAATCCTCGACATCGTGGTTCATCCGATGAGATCATCGAGGAGCATGTGGGAGCCAACATGGGTATCCAGATCCCGCTGTTGGTTATTGACCGGAGAGTCGTCGCGGTCATGTCTGCGTGTCTCCCGAACCCGTAGGGTCTACACACTTAAGGTTCGGTGACGCTAGGGTTATAGAGATATTAGTATGCGGTAACCCGAAGGTTGTTCGGAGTCTCGGATGAGATCCTGGACGTCACGAGGAGTTCCGGAATGGTCCGGAGGTAAAGATTTATATATGGGAAGTCCTATTTTGGCCACCGGAAAATGTTCGGGATTTTTCGGTATTGTACCGAGAAGGTTCTAGAAGGTTCCGGAGTGGGGCCCACCTGCATGGGGGGACCCACATGAACGTGGGTAGTGGGGGCAAGGCCCCACACCCCTAGTCAAGGCGCACCAAGATTCCCCCTTAGAAGGAATAAGATCATATCCCGAAGGGATAAGATCAAGATCCCTAAAAAAGGGGGATAACAATCGGTGGGGAAGGGAAAGGATGGGATTTCTTTCCTTCCACCTTTGCGGAAGCGAAACTGCCCCAAGTACTTGGCGGACAAGAAGGCCGGCAATACCAAAGGTATATATGATATACATGTAATTGATGTGTACCTTACCAGCACTCGTAGTAGTTCCTGGGTATTTGATACCGGTGCGGTTGCTCATATTTGTAACTCAAAGCAAGAACTGCGGAATCAGCGTAGACTGGCAAAGGACGAGGTGACGATGCGCGTCGGGAATGGTTCCAAGGTCGATGTGATCGCCGTCGGCACGCTACCTCTGCATCTACCTACGGGATTAGTTTTAAACCTCAATAATTGTTATTTAGTACCAGCTTTGAGCATGAACATTGTATCTGGATCTCGCTTAATGCGAGATGGCTACTCATTTAAATCTGAGAATAATGGTTGTTCTATTTATATGAGAGATATGTTTTATGGTCATGCCCCGCTGGTGAATGGTTTATTTTTATTGAATCTCGAACGTGATGTTACACATGTTTATAATGTGAATGCCAAGAAATGCAAGGTTGATAACGATAGTACCACATACTTGTGGCACTGCCGCCTTGGTCATATCGGTGTTAAACGCATGAAGAAACTCCATGCAGATGGACTTTTGGAGTCTCTTGATTATGAATCATTTGACAGATGCGAACCATGCCTCTTGGGCAAGATGACCAAGACTCCGTTCTCCGGAACAATGGAGCGAGCAACCAACTTATTGGAGATCATACATACTGATGTGTGTGGTCCAATGAGTGTTGAGGCTCGCGGTGGTTATCGTTATGTTCTCACCCTCACCGATGATTTGAGTAGATATGGGTATGTCTACTTGATGAAGCACAAGTCTGAGACCTTTGAAAAGTTCAAGGAATTTCAGAGTGAGGTTGAGAATCAACGTGACAAGAAAATAAAGTTCTTACGATCAGATCGTGGAGGAGAATATTTGAGTCATGAATTTGGCACGCACTTAAGGAAATGTGGAATTATTTCACAACTCACGCCGCCTGGAACACCTCGGCGTAATGGTGTGTCCGAACGTCGTAATCGCACTCTATTGGATATGGTGCGATCTATGATGTCTCTTACCGATTTACCGCTATCCTTTTGGGGTTATGCTTTAGAGACTGCCGCATTCACTTTAAATAGGGCACCGTCAAAATCCGTTGAGACGACACCGTATGAATTATGGTTTGGGAAGAAACCTAAGCTGTCGTTTCTGAAAGTTTGGGGATGCGATGCTTATGTGAAGAAACTTCAACCAGAGAAGCTCGAACCCAAGTCGGAAAAATGCGTATTCATAGGATACCCTAAGGAAACTATTGGGTATACCTTCTACCTAAGATCCGAGGGCAAGATCTTTGTTGCCAGGAATGGATCCTTTCTAGAGAAAGAGTTTCTCTCGAAAGAAGTAAGTGGGAGGAAAGTGGAGCTTGATGAGATGACCCTCGAACCGGAGAGTAGCGCAGCACAGGAAAATGTTTCTGTGGAGCCTACACCGGCTAGAGAGGAAGTTATTGATCATGATCAAGCTACCACTGAACTTCGAAGGTCCACGAGGACACGTTCCGCACCAGAGTGGTATGGCAATCCTGTCCTGGAAATCATGTTGTTAGACAACAGTGAACCTTCGAACTATGAAGAAGCGATGGCGGGCCCGGATTCCGACAAATGGCTTGAAGCCATGAAATCCGAGATAGGATCCATGTATGAAAACGAAGTATGGACTTTGACTGACTTGCCCGATGATCGGCAAGCCATAGAAAATAAATGGATCTTTAAGAAGAAGACTGACGCGGATGGTAATGTGACCATCTATAAGGCTCGGCTTGTCGCTAAGGGTTATCGACAAGTTCAAGGGGTTGACTACGATGAGACTTTCTCACCCGTAGCGAAGCTGAAATCCGTCAGAATCATGTTAGCAATTGCCGCATACTATGATTATGAGATATGGCAAATGGACGTCAAAACGGCATTCCTTAATGGTTTTTTTAAGGAAGAGTTGTATATGATACAACCGGAAGGTTTTGTCGACCCTGAGAATGCTGACAAGGTATGCAAGCTCCAGCGCTCAATCTATGGGCTGGTGCAAGCATCTCGGAGTTGGAACATTCGCTTTGACGAGATGATCAAAGCGTTTGGGTTCACACAGACTTATGGAGAAGCCTGTGTTTACAAGAAAGTGAGTGGGAGCTCTGTAGCATTTCTCGTATTATATGTGGATGACATACTGCTGATGGGAAATGATATAGAATTCTTGGAAAGTATAAAGGCCTACTTGAATAAGTGTTTTTCAATGAAGGACCTTGGAGAAGCTGCTTATATATTAGGCATCAAGATCTATAGAGATAGATCGAGACGCCTCATAGGTCTTTCGCAAAGCACATACCTTGATAAGATATTGAAGAAGTTCAATATGGATCAGTCCAAGAAGGGGTTCTTGCCTGTATTGCAAGGTGTGAAATTGAGCTCGGCTCAATGCCCGACCACGGCAAAAGATATAGAAGAGATGAGTGTCATCCCCTATGCCTCAGCCATAGGGTCTATTATGTATGCCATGCTGTGTACCAGACCTGATGTAAACCTTGCTGTAAGTTTGGTAGGTAGGTACCAAAGTAATCCCGGCAAGGAACACTGGACAGATGTCAAGAACATCCTGAAGTACCTGTAAAGGACTAAGGATATGTTTCTCGTATATGGAGGTGACGAAGAGCTCGTCGTAAAGGGTTACGTCGACGCTAGCTTCGACACAGATCCGGATGACTCCAAGTCACAAACCGGATACGTGTATATTTTGAATGGTGGAGCGGTAAGCTGGTGCAGTTGCAAGCAAAGCGTCGTGGCGGGTTCTACATGCGAAGCGGAGTACATAGCAGCCTCGGAGGCAGCACACGAAGCAGTATGGATGAAGGAGTTCATCACCGACCTAGGAGTCATTCCAAATGCGTCGGGTCCAATGGCTCTCTTCTGTGACAACACTGGAGCTATTGCCCTTGCCAAGGAGCCCAGGTTTCACAAAAGGACCAGGCATATCAAGCGTCGCTTCAACTCCATACGTGAACATGTTCAAGATGGAGACATAGATATTTGTAAAGTGCACACGGATTTGAATGTAGCAGATCCGTTGACTAAACCTCTTTCACGAGCAAAACATGATCAACACCAGTACTCTATGGGTGTTCGATTCATCACAATGTAAATAGATTATTGACTCTAGTGCAAGTGGGAGACTGTTGGAAATATGCCCTAGAGGCAATAATAAAATGGTTATTATTATATTTCCTTGTTCATGATAATTGTCTGTTATTCATGCTATAATTGTGTTATCCGGAAATCGTAATACATGTGTGAATACATAGACCACAACATGTCCCTAGTAAGCCTCTAGTTGACTAGCTCGTTGATCAATAGATGGTTACGATTTCCTGACCATGGACATTGGATGTCATTGATAACGGGATCACATCATTAGGAGAATGATGTGATGGACAAGACCCAATCCTAAGCCTAGCACTAGATCGTGTAGTTCGTTTGCTAAAGCTTTTCCAATGTCAAGTAACTTTTCCTTAGACCATGAGATTGTGCAACTCCCGGATACCGTAGGAGTGCTTTGGGTGCACCAACCGTCACAACGTAACTGGGTGGCTATAAAGGTGCACTACGGGTATCTCCGAAAGTATCTGTTGGGTTGGCACGAATCGAGACTGGGATTTGTCACTCCATGTAACGGAGAGGTACCTCTGGGCCCACTCGGTAGGACATCATCATAATGAGCTCAATGTGATCAAGGAGTTGTTCACGGGATGATGTGTTACGGAAACGAGTAAAGAGACTTGCCGGTAACGAGATTGAACAAGGTATCGAGATACCGAGGATCGAATCTCGGGCAAGTATCGTACCGATAGACAAAGGGAATTGCGTACGGGATTGATTGAATCCTCGACATCGTGGTTCATCCGATGAGATCATCGAGGAGCATGTGGGAGCCAACATGGGTATCCAGATCCCGCTGTTGGTTATTGACCGGAGAGTCGTCTCGGTCATGTCTGCGTGTCTCCCGAACCCGTAGGGTCTACACACTTAAGGTTCGGTGACGCTAGGGTTGTAGAGATATTAGTATGCGGTAACCCGAAAATTGTTCGGAGTCCCGGATGAGATCCCGGACGTCACGAGGAGTTCCAGAATGGTCCGGAGGTAAAGAATTGTATATAGGAAGTCCAGTTTCGGCCACCGGGAAGGTTTCGGGGGTAATCGGTATTGTACCGGGACCACCGGAAGGGTCCCGGGGGTCCACCGGGTGGGGCCACCTATCCCGGAGGGCCCCATGGGCTGAAGTGGGAAGGGAACCAGCCCCTGGTGGGCTGGTGCGCCCCCCTATGGGCCTCCCCTGCGCCTAGGGTTGGGAACCCTAGGGGTGGGGGGCGCCTCCACATGGCTTGGGGGGCAAGCCACCCCTTGGCCGCCGCCCCTCCCCTCAGATTGGATCTGAGGGGGCCGGCCCCCTCTCCCCTTCCCCCTATAAATAGTGGAGGGGTGGGAGGGAGGACACACCCCAGCCCCTGGCGCCTCCCTCTCCTCCCGTGACACCTCTCCCTCTCGTTGGTGCTTGGTGAAGCCCTTCTGAGATCCCGCTGATTCCACCACCACGCCGTCGTGCTGCTGGATCCTCATCAACCTCTCCTTCCCCCTTGCTGGATCAAGAAGGAGGAGACGTCTCTCCCAACCGTACGTGTGTTGAACACGGAGGTGCCGTCCGTTCGGCGCTCGGTCATCGGTGATTTGGATCACGACGAGTACGACTCCATCAACCCCGTTCTCTTGAACGCTTCCGCTCGCGATCTACAAGGGTATGTAGATGCACTCCCCTCTCTCTCGTTGCTAGATGACTCCATAGATTGATCTTGGTGATGCGTAGAAAATTTTAAAATTCTGCTACGATCCCCAACAGTACTGTTGGAAATATGCCCTAGAGGCAATAATAAAATGGTTATTATTATATTTCCTTGTTCATGATAATTGTCTGTTATTCATGCTATAATTGTGTTATCCGGAAATCGTAATACATGTGTGAATACATAGACCACAACATGTCCCTAGTAAGCCTCTAGTTGACTAGCTCGTTGATCAATAGATGGTTACGGTTTCCTGACCATGGACATTGGATGTCATTGATAACGGGATCACATCATTTGGAGAATGATGTGATGGACAAGACCCAATCCTAAGCCTAGCACTAGATCGTGTAGTTCGTTTGCTAAAGCTTTTCCAATGTCAAGTAACTTTTCCTTAGACCATGAGATTGTGCAACTCCCGGATACCGTAGGAGTGCTTTGGGTGCACCAAACGTCACAACGTAACTGGGTGGCTATAAAGGTGCACTACGGGTATCTCCGAAAGTATCTGTTGGGTTGGCACTATCGAGACTGGGATTTGTCACTCCATGTAACGGAGAGGTACCTCTGGGCCCACTCGGTAGGACATCATCATAATGAGCTCAATGTGATCAAGGAGTTGTTCACGGGATGATGTGTTACGGAAACGAGTAAAGAGACTTGCCGGTAACGAGATTGAACAAGGTATCGAGATACCGACGATCGAATCTCGGGCAAGTATCGTACCGATAGACAAAGGGAATTGCGTACGGGATTGATTGAATCCTCGACATCGTGGTTCATCCGATGAGATCATCGAGGAGCATGTGGGAGCCAACATGGGTATCCAGATCCCGCTGTTGGTTATTGACCGGAGAGTCGTCTCGGTCATGTCTGCGTGTATCCCGAACCCGTAGGGTCTACACACTTAAGGTTCGGTGACGCTAGGGTTATAGAGATATTAGTATGCGGTAACCCGAAGGTTGTTCGGAGTCTCGGATGAGATCCTGGACGTCACGAGGAGTTCCGGAATGGTCCGGAGGTAAAGATTTATATATGGGAAGTCCTATTTTGGCCACCGGAAAATGTTCGGGATTTTTCGGTATTGTACCGAGAAGGTTCTAGAAGGTTCCGGAGTGGGGCCCACCTGCATGGGGGGACCCACATGAACGTGGGTAGTGGGGGCAAGGCCCCACACCCCTAGTCAAGGCGCACCAAGATTCCCCCTTAGAAGGAATAAGATCATATCCCGAAGGGATAAGATCAAGATCCCTGAAAAAGGGGGATAACAATCGGTGGGGAAGGGAAAGGATGGGATTTCTTTCCTTCCACCTTTGCCAACGCCCCAATGGACTTGGAGGGCAAGAAACCAGCCCCCTCCACCCCTATATATAGTGGGGAGGTGCATGGGAGAAAGAGCTCAGCCCCTGGCGACTCCCCTCTCACTCGTTGCTAGATGACTCCATAGATTGATCTTGGTGATGCGTAGAAAATTTTAAAATTCTGCTACGTTCCCCAACAGTGGCATCATGAGCTAGGTCTATGCGTAGTATCTTGCACGAGTAGAACACAAAGTAGTTGTGGGCGTCGATTTGTCAATCTTCTTGCCGTTACTAGTCTTATCTTGATTCGGCGGCACTGTGGGATGAAGCGGCCCGGACCGACCTTACACGTACGCTTACGTGAGACAGGTTCCACCGACTGACATGCACTAGTTGCATAAGGTGGCTAGCGGGTGTCTGTCTCTCCCACTTTAGTCGGATCGGATTCGATGAACAGGGTCCTTATGAAGGGTAAATAGAAATTGGCATATCACGTTGTGGTTTTGGCGTAGGTAAGAAACGTTCTTGCTAGAAACATATAGCAGCCACGTAAAAACTTGCAACAACAATTAGAGGACGTCTAACTTGTTTTTGCAGCAAGTGCTTTGTGATGTGATATGGCCAAAGGATGTGATGAATGATATATGTGATGTATGAGATGATCATGTTCTTGTAATAGGAATCACGACTTGCATGTCGATGAGTATGACAACCGGCAGGAGCCATAGGAGTTGTCTTAATTTATTATATGACCTGCGTGTCATTGAAATTCGCCATGTAATTACTTTACTTTATTGCTAACCGTTAGCCGTAGTAGTAGAAGTAATAGTTGGCAAGACAACTTCATGAAGACACGATGATGGAGATCATGGTGTCATGCCGGTGACGATGATGATCATGGAGCCCCGAAGATGGAGATCAAAAGGAGCAAAGTGATAATGGCCATATCATGTCACTATTTTGATTGCATGAGATGTTTATCATGTTTTTGCATCTTATTTGCTTAGAACGACGGTAGCATATATAAGATGATCCCTTACTAAAATTTCAAGAAAGTGTTCCCCCTAACTGTGCACCGTTGCGAAGGTTCGTTGTTTCGAAGCACTACGTGTTGATCGGGTGTGATAGATTCTAACGTTCGAATACAACGGGTGTAAGCCAGATTTACACAGCAATACACTTAGGTTGACTTGACGAGCCTAGCATGTACAGACATGGCCTCGGAACACAAGAGACCGAAAGGTCGAGCATGAGTCGTATAGAAGATACGATCAACATGGGGATGTTCACCGTTGATGACTAGTCCGTCTCACGTGATGATCGGACACGGCCTAGTCGATTCGGATCATGTAATCACTTAGATGACGAGAGGGATGTCTATCTGAGTGGGAGTTCATTACATAATTTGATTAGATGAACTTAATTGTCATGAACTTAGTCTAAATGTTACATATCTTTCTTGTAGATCAAATGGCCAACGCTAATGTTACCCTCAACTTCAACGCGTTCCTAGAGAAAAACAAGCTGAAAGACGATGGTAGCAACTATGCGGACTGGGTCCGTAACCTGAGGATTATCCTCATAGCTGCCAAGAAATCATATGTCCTTGAAGCACCGTTAGGTGACCCACCTGCTCTCCCAGCACTGCCAGACGATTTGAACGTTTGGCAGACACGCACCGATGATTACTCCTTCGTTCAGTGCGGCATGCTCTTCAGCTTAGAACCGGGGCTCCAAAAGCGTTTTGAGCATCACGGAGCATATGAGATGTTCGAAGAGCTGAAAATGGTTTTCCAAGCTCATGCCCGGATCGAGAGATATGAAGTCTCCGATAAGTTCTACAGCTGTAAGATGGAGGAAAATAGTTCTGTCAGCGAGCACATACTCAAAATGTCTGGGTTGCACAGCCGCTTGTCTCAGCTGGGAGGTAATCTCCCGGATGACGCGGTCGTTGACAGAATCCTTCAGTCGCTTCCACCTAGCTACAAGAGCTTCGTGATGAACTTCAACATGCAGGGGATGGAAAAGACCATTCCTGAGGTATATGCGATGCTGAAGTCAGCGGAGGCAGAGATCAGAAAGGAACATCAAGTGTTGATGGTGAATAAAACCACTAAGTTCAAGAAGGGCAAGGGTAAGAAGAACTTCAAGAAGGACGGCAAGGGAGTTGCCGCGCCCGGTAAGCCAGCTGCCGGGAAGAAGTCAAAGAATGGACCCAAGCCTGAGACTGAGTGCTTTTATTGCAAGGGAACCGGTCACTGGAAGCGGAATTGCCCCAAGTACTTAGCAGATAAGAAGGCCGGCAATACCAAAGGTATATGTGATATACATGTAATTGATGTGTACCTTACCAGCACTCGTAGTAGTTCCTGGGTATTTGATACCGGTGCGGTTGCTCATATTTGTAACTCAAAGCAGGAACTGCGGAATCAGCGTAGGCTGGCAAAGGACGAGGTGACGATGCGCGTCGGGAATGGTTCCAAGGTCGATGTGATCGCCGTCGGCACGCTACCTCTGCATCTACCTACGGGATTAGTTTTAAACCTCAATAATTATTATTTAGTGCCAGCTTTGAGCATGAACATTGTATCTGGATCTCGCTTAATGCGAGATGGCTACTCATTTAAATCTGAGAATAATGGTTGTTCTATTTATATGAGAGATATGTTTTATGGTCATGCCCCGCTGGTGAATGGTTTATTTTTATTGAATCTCGAACGTGATGTTACACATGTTTATAATGTGAATGCCAAGAAATGCAAGGTTGATAACGATAGTCCCACATACTTGTGGCACTGCCGCCTTGGTCATATCGGTGTTAAACGCATGAAGAAACTCCATGCAGATGGACTTTTGGAGTCTCTTGATTATGAATCATTTGACAGATGCGAACCATGCCTCTTGGGCAAGATGACCAAGACTCCGTTCTCCGGAACAATGGAGCGAGCAACCAACTTATTGGAGATCATACATACTGATGTGTGTGGTCCAATGAGTGTTGAGGCTCGCGGTGGTTATCGTTATGTTCTCACCCTCACAGATGATTTGAGTAGATATGGGTATGTCTACTTGATGAAGCACAAGTCTGAGACCTTTGAAAAGTTCAAGGAATTTCAGAGTGAGGTTGAGAATCAACGTGACAAGAAAATAAAGTTCTTACGATCAGATCGTGGAGGAGAATATTTGAGTCATGAATTTGGCACGCACTTAAGGAAATGTGGAATTGTTTCACAACTCACGCCGCCTGGAACACCTCAGCGTAATGGTGTGTCCGAACGTCGTAATCGCACTCTATTGGATATGGTGCGATCTATGATATCTCTTACCGATTTACCGCTATCCTTTTGGGGTTATGCTTTAGAGACTGCCGCATTCACTTTAAATAGGGCACCGTCAAAATCCGTTGAGACGACACCGTATGAATTATGGTTTGGGAAGAAACCTAAGCTGTCGTTTCTGAAAGTTTGGGGATGCGATGCTTATGTGAAGAAACTTCAACCAGAGAAGCTCGAACCCAAGTCGGAAAAATGCGTATTCATAGGATACCCTAAGGAAACTATTGGGTATACCTTCTACCTAAGATCCGAGGGCAAGATCTTTGTTGCCAGGAATGGATCCTTTCTAGAGAAAGAGTTTCTCTCGAAAGAAGTAAGTGGGAGGAAAGTGGAGCTTGATGAGATGACCCTCGAATCGGAGAGTAGCGCAGCACAGGAAAATGTTTCTGTGGAGCCTACACCGGCTAGAGAGGAAGTTATTGATAATGATCATGATCAAGCTACCACTGAACTTCGAAGGTCCACGAGGACACGTTCCGCACCAGAGTGGTATGGCAATCCTGTCCTGGAAATCATGTTGTTAGACAACAGTGAACCTTCGAACTATGAAGAAGCGATGGCGGGCCCGGATTCCGACAAATGGCTTGAAGCCATGAAATCCGAGATAGGATCCATGTATGAAAACGAAGTATGGACTTTGACTGACTTGCCCGATGATCGGCAAGCCATAGAAAATAAATGGATCTTTAAGAAGAAGACTGACGCGGATGGTAATGTGACCATCTATAAGGCTCGGCTTGTCGCTAAGGGTTATCGACAAGTTCAAGGGGTTGACTACGATGAGACTTTCTCACCCGTAGCGAAGCTGAAATCCGTCAGAATCATGTTAGCAATTGCCGCATACTATGATTATGAGATATGGCAAATGGACGTCAAAACGGCATTCCTTAATGGTTTTCTTGAGGAAGAGTTGTATATGATACAACCGGAAGGTTTTGTCGACCCTGAGAATGCTGACAAGGTATGCAAGCTCCAGCGCTCAATCTATGGGCTGGTGCAAGCATCTCGGAGTTGGAACATTCGCTTTGACGAGATGATCAAAGCGTTTGGGTTCACACAGACTTATGGAGAAGCCTGTGTTTACAAGAAAGTGAGTGGGAGCTCTGTAGCATTTCTCATATTATATGTGGATGACATACTGCTGATGGGAAATGATATAGAATTCTTGGAAAGTATAAAGGCCTACTTGAATAAGTGTTTTTCAATGAAGGACCTTGGAGAAGCTGCTTATATGTTAGGCATCAAGATCTATAGAGATAGATCGAGACGCCTCATAGGTCTTTCGCAAAGCACATACCTTGATAAGATATTGAAGAAGTTCAATATGGATCAGTCCAAGAAGGGGTTCTTGCCTGTATTGCAAGGTGTGAAATTGAGCTCGGCTCAATGCCCGACCACGGCAAAAGATATAGAAGAGATGAGTGTCATCCCCTATGCCTCAGCCATAGGGTCTATTATGTATGCCATGCTGTGTACCAGACCTGATGTAAACCTTGCTGTAAGTTTGGTAGGTAGGTACCAAAGTAATCCCGGCAAGGAACACTGGACAGCGGTCAAGAACATCCTGAAGTACCTGAAAAGGACTAAGGATATGTTTCTCGTATATGGAGGTGACGAAGAGCTCGTCGTAAAGGGTTACGTCGACGCTAGCTTCGACACAGATCCGGATGACCCCAAGTCACAAACCGGATACGTGTATATTTTGAATGGTGGAGCGGTAAGCTGGTGCAGTTGCAAGCAAAGCGTCGTGGCGGGTTCTACATGCGAAGCGGAGTACATAGCAGCCTCGGAGGCAGCACACGAAGCAGTATGGATGAAGGAGTTCATCACCGACCTAGGAGTCATTCCAAATGCGTCGGGTCCAATGGCTCTCTTCTGTGACAACACTGGAGCTATTGCCCTTGCCAAGGAGCCCAGGTTTCACAAAAGGACCAGGCATATCAAGCGTCGCTTCAACTCCATACGTGAACATGTTCAAGATGGAGACATAGATATTTGTAAAGTGCACATGGATTTGAATGTAGCAGATCCGTTGACTAAACCTCTTTCACGAGCAAAACATGATCAACACCAGTACTCTATGGGTGTTCGATTCATCACAATGTAACTAGATTACTGACTCTAGTGCAAGTGGGAGACTGTTGGAAATATGCCCTAGAGGCAATAATAAAATGGTTATTATTATATTTCCTTGTTCATGATAATTGTCTGTTA
Source organism: Thinopyrum elongatum (assembly GCA_011799875.1). Classification (NCBI taxonomy): domain Eukaryota; kingdom Viridiplantae; phylum Streptophyta; class Magnoliopsida; order Poales; family Poaceae; genus Thinopyrum; species Thinopyrum elongatum. The sequence continues at coordinate 135,368,135 of CM022303.1, forward strand.
TTCATGCTATAATTGTGTTATCCGGAAATCGTAATACATGTGTGAATACATAGACCACAACATGTCCCTAGTAAGCCTCTAGTTGACTAGCTCGTTGATCAATAGATGGTTACGGTTTCCTGACCATGGACATTGGATGTCATTGATAACGGGATCACATCATTAGGAGAATGATGTGATGGACAAGACCCAATCCTAAGCCTAGCACTAGATCGTGTAGTTCGTTTGCTAAAGCTTTTCCAATGTCAAGTAACTTTTCCTTAGACCATGAGATTGTGCAACTCCCGGATACCGTAGGAGTGCTTTGGGTGCACCAAACGTCACAACGTAACTGGGTGGCTATAAAGGTGCACTACGGGTATCTCTGAAAGTATCTCTTGGGTTGGCACGAATCGAGACTGGGATTTGTCACTCCATGTAACGGAGAGGTACCTCTGGGCCCACTCGGTAGGACATCATCATAATGAGCTCAATGTGATCAAGGAGTTGTTCACGGGATGATGTGTTACGGAAACGAGTAAAGAGACTTGCCGGTAACGAGATTGAACAAGGTATCGAGATACCGACGATCGAATCTCGGGCAAGTATCGTACCGATAGATAAAGGGAATTGCGTACGGGATTGATTGAATCCTCGACATCGTGGTTCATCCGATGAGATCATCGAGGAGCATGTGGGAGCCAACATGGGTATCCAGATCCCGCTGTTGGTTATTGACCGGAGAGTCGTCTCGGTCATGTCTGCGTGTCTCCCGAACCCGTAGGGTCTACACACTTAAGGTTCGGTGACGCTAGGGTTATAGAGATATTAGTATGCGGTAACCCGAAGGTTGTTCGGAGTCTCGGATGAGATCCTGGACGTCACGAGGAGTTCCGGAATGGTCCGGAGGTAAAGATTTATATATGGGAAGTCCTATTTTGGCCACCGGAAAATGTTCGGGATTTTTCGGTATTGTACCGAGAAGGTTCTAGAAGGTTCCGGAGTGGGGCCCACCTGCATGGGGGGACCCACATGAACGTGGGTAGTGGGGGCAAGGCCCCACACCCCTAGTCAAGGCGCACCAAGATTCCCCCTTAGAAGAAATAAGATCATATCCCGAAGGGATAAGATCAAGATCCCTAAAAAAGGGGGATAACAATCGGTGGGGAAGGGAAAGGATGGGATTTCTTTCCTTCCACCTTTGCCAACGCCCCAATGGACTTGGAGGGCAAGAAACCAGCCCCCTCCACCCCTATATATAGTGGGGAGGTGCATGGGAGAAACAGCTCAGCCCCTAGCGCCTCCCTCTCCCTCCCGTGACACCTCTTCCTCCTCCAGTAGCGCTTGGCGAAGCCCTGCTGAAATCCCGCTGCTTCCACCACCACACCGTCGTGCTGCTGGATCTCCATCAACCTCTCCTCCCCCCTTGCTGGATCAAGAAGGAGGAGACGTCTCTGCTCCGTACGTGTGTTGAACGCGGAGGTGCCGTCCGTTCGGCGCTCGGTCATCGGTGATTTGGATCACGACGAGTACGACTCCATCAACCCCGTTCTCTTGAACGCTTCCGCTCGCGATCTACAAGGGTATGTAGATACACTCCCCTCTCACTCGTTGCTAGATGACTCCATAGATTGATCTTGGTGATGCGTAGAAAATTTTAAAATTCTGCTACGTTCACCAACAGTGGCATCATGAGCCAGGTCTATGCGTAGTATCTTGCACGAGTAGAACACAAAGTAGTTGTGGGCGTCGATTTGTCAATCTTCTTGCCGTTACTAGTCTTATCTTGATTCGGCGGCACTGTGGGATGAAGCGGCCCGGACCGACCTTACACGTACGCTTACGTGAGACAGGTTCCACCGACTGACATGCACTAGTTGCATAAGGTGGCTAGCGGGTGTCTGTCTCTCCCAGTTTAGTCGGATCGGATTCGATGAACAGTGTCCTTATGAAGGGTAAATAGAAATTGGCATATCACGTTGTGGTTTTGGCGTAGGTAAGAAACGTTCTTGCTAGAAACCTATAGCAGCCACGTAAAAACTTGCAACAACAATTAGAGGACGTCTAACTTGTTTTTGCAGCAAGTGCTTTGTGATGTGATATGGCCAAAGGATGTGATGAATGATATATGTGATGTATGAGATGATCATGTTCTTGTAATAGGAATCACGACTTGCATGTCGATGAGTATGACAACCGGCAGGAGCCATAGGAGTTGTCTTAATTTATTATATGACCTGCGTGTCATTGAAATTCGCCATGTAATTACTTTACTTTATTGCTAACCGTTAGCCGTAGTAGTAGAAGTAATAGTTGGCGAGACAACTTCATGAAGACACGATGATGGAGATCATGGTGTCATGCCGGTGACAATGATGATCATGGAGCCCCGAAGATGGAGATCAAAAGGAGCGAAGTGATAATGGCCATATCATGTCACTATTTTGATTGCATGTGATGTTTATCATGTTTTTGCATCTTATTTGCTTAAAACGACGGTAGCATATAAGATGATCCCTCACTAAAATTTCAAGAAAGTGTTCCCCCTAACTGTGCACCGTTGCGAAGGTTCGTTGTTTCGAAGCACTACGTGTTGATCGGGTGTGATAGATTCTAACGTTCGAATACAACGGGTGTAAGCCAGATTTACGCAGCAATACACTTAGGTTGACTTGACGAGCCTAGCATGTACAAACATGGCCTCGGAGCACAAGAGACCGAAAGGTCGAACATGAGTCGTATAGAAGATACGATCAACATGGAGATGTTCACCGTTGATGACTAGTCCGTCTCACGTGATGATCGGACACGGCCTAGTCGATTCGGATCATGTATCACTTAGATGACGAGAGGGATGTCTATCTGAGTGGGAGTTCATTACATAATTTGATTAGATGAACTTAATTGTCATGAACTTAGTCTAAATGTTACATATCTATCTTGTAGATCAAATGGCCAACGCTAATGTTACCCTCAACTTCAACGCGTTCCTAGAGAAAAACAAGCTAGAAGACGATGGTAGCAACTATGCGGACTGGGTCCGTAACCTGAGGATTATCCTCATAGCTGCCAAGAAATCATATGTCCTTGAAGCACCGTTAGGTGGCCCACCTGCTCTCCCAGCACTGCCAGACGATTTGAACGTTTGGCAGACACGCACCGATGATTACTCCTTCGTTCAGTGCGGCATGCTCTTCAGCTTAGAACCGGGGCTCCAAAAGCGTTTTTGAGCATCACGGAGCATATGAGATGTTCGAAGAGCTGAAAATGGTTTTCCAAGCTCATGCCCGGATCGAGAGATATGAAGTCTCCGATAAGTTCTACAGCTGTAAGATGGAGGAAAATAGTTCTGTCAGCGAGCACATACTCAAAATGTCTGGGTTGCACAGCCGCTTGTCTCAGCTGGGGATTAATCTCCCGGATGACGCGGTCATTGACAGAATCCTCCAGTCGCTTCCACCTAGCTACAAGAGCTTTGTGATGAACTTCAACATGCAGGGGATGGAAAAGACCATTCCCGAGGTATATGCGATGCTGAAGTCAGCGGAGGCAGAGATCAAAAAGGAACATCAAGTGTTGATGGTGAATAAAACCACTAAGTTCAAGAAGGGCAAGGGTAAGAAGAACTTCAAGAAGGACGGCAAGGGAGTTGCCGCGCCCGGTAAGCCAGCTGCCGGGAAGAAGTCAAAGAATGGACCCAAGCCTGAGACTGAGTGCTTTTATTGCAAGGGAACCGGTCACTGGAAGCGGAATTGCCCCAAGTACTTAGCAGATAAGAAGGCCGGCAATACCAAAGGTATATGTGATATACATGTAATTGATGTGTACCTTACCAGCACTCGTAGTAGTTCCTGGGTATTTGATACCGGTGCGGTTGCTCATATTTGTAACTCAAAGCAGGAACTGCGGAATCAGCGTAGACTGGCAAAGGACGAGGTGACGATGCGCGTCGGGAATGGTTCCAAGGTCGATGTGATCGCCGTCGGCACGCTACCTCTGCATCTACCTACGGGATTAGTTTTAAACCTCAATAATTGTTATTTAGTACCAGCTTTGAGCATGAACATTGTATCTGGATCTCGCTTAATGCGAGATGGCTACTCATTTAAATCTGAGAATAATGGTTGTTCTATTTATATGAGAGATATGTTTTATGGTCATGCCCCGCTGGTGAATGGTTTATTTTTATTGAATCTCGAACGTGATGTTACACATGTTTATAATGTGAATGCCAAGAAATGCAAGGTTGATAACGATAGTCCCACATACTTGTGGCACTGTCGCCTTGGTCATATCGGTGTTAAACGCATGAAGAAACTCCATGCAGATGGACTTTTGGAGTCTCTTGATTATGAATCATTTGACAGATGCGAACCATGCCTCTTGGGCAAGATGACCAAGACTCCGTTCTCCGGAACAATGGAGCGAGCAACCAACTTATTGGAGATCATACATACTGATGTGTGTGGTCCAATGAGTGTTGAGGCTCACGGTGGTTATCGTTATGTTCTCACCCTCACCGATGATTTGAGTAGATATGGGTATGTCTACTTGATGAAGCACAAGTCTGAGACCTTTGAAAAGTTCAAGGAATTTCAGAGTGAGGTTGAGAATCAACGTGACAAGAAAATAAAGTTCTTACGATCAGATCGTGGAGGAGAATATTTGAGTCATGAATTTGGCACGCACTTAAGGAAATGTGGAATTGTTTCACAACTCACGCCGCCTGGAACACCTCAGCGTAATGGTGTGTCCGAACGTCGTAATCGCACTCTATTGGATATGGTGCGATCTATGATGTCTCTTACCGATTTACCGCTATCCTTTTGGGGTTATGCTTTAGAGACTGCCGCATTCACTTTAAATAGGGCACCGTCAAAATCCGTTGAGACGACACCGTATGAATTATGGTTTGGGAAGAAACCTAAGCTGCCGTTTCTGAAAGTTTGGGGATGCGATGCTTATGTGAAGAAACTTCAACCAGAGAAGCTCGAACCCAAGTCGGAAAAATGCGTATTCATAGGATACCCTAAGGAAACTATTGGGTATACCTTCTACCTAAGATCCGAGGGCAAGATCTTTGTTGCCAGGAATGGATCCTTTCTAGAGAAAGAGTTTCTCTCGAAAGAAGTAAGTGGGAGGAAAGTGGAGCTTGATGAGATGACCCTCGCACCGGAGAGTAGCGCAGCACAGGAAAATGTTTCTGTGGAGCCTACACCGGCTAGAGAGGAAGTTATTGATAATGATCATGATCAAGCTACCACTGAACTTCGAAGGTCCACGAGGACACGTTCCGCACCAGAGTGGTATGGCAATCCTGTCCTGGAAATCATGTTGTTAGACAACAGTGAACCTTCGAACTATGAAGAAGCGATGGCGGGCCCGGATTCCGACAAATGGCTTGAAGCCATGAAATCCGAGATAGGATCCATGTATGAAAACGAAGAATGGACTTTGACTGACTTGCCCGATGATCGGCAAGCCATAGAAAATAAATGGATCTTTAAGAAGAAGACTGACGCGGATGGTAATGTGACCATCTATAAGGCTCGGCTTGTCGCTAAGGGTTATCGACAAGTTCAAGGGGTTGACTACGATGAGACTTTCTCACCCGTAGCGAAGCTGAAATCCGTCAGAATCATGTTAGCAATTGCCGCATACTATGATTATGAGATATGGCAAATGGACGTCAAAACGGCATTCCTTAATGGTTTTCTTAAGGAATAGTTGTATATGATGCAACCGGAAGGTTTTGTCGACCCTGAGAATGCTGACAAGGTATGCAAGCTCCAGCGCTCAATCTATGGGCTGGTGCAAGCATCTCGGAGTTGGAACATTCGCTTTGATGAGATGATCAAAGCGTTTGGGTTCACACAGACTTATGGAGAAGCCTGTGTTTACAAGAAAGTGAGTGGGAGCTCTGTAGCATTTCTCATATTATATGTGGATGACATACTGCTGATGGGAAATAATATAGAATTCTTGGAAAGTATAAAAGCCTACTTGAATAAGTGTTTTTCAATGAAGGACCTTGGAGAAGCTGCTTATATATTAGGCATCAAGATCTATAGGGATAGATCGAGACGCCTCATAGGTCTTTCGCAAAGCACATACCTTGATAAGATATTGAAGAAGTTCAATATGGATCAGTCCAAGAAGGGGTTCTTGCCTATATTGCAAGGTGTGAGATTGAGCACGGCTCAATGCCCGACCACGGCAGAAGATGTAGAAGAGATGAGTGTCATCCCCTATGCCTCAGCCATAGGGTCTATTATGTATGCCATGCTGTGTACCAGACCTGATGTAAACCTTGCAGTAAGTTTGGTAGGTAGGTACCAAAGTAATCCTGGCAAGGAACACTGGACAGCGGTCAAGAACATCCTGAAGTACCTGAAAAGGACTAAGGATATGTTTCTCGTATATGGAGGTGACGAAGAGCTCGTCGTAAAGGGTTACGTCGACGCTAGCTTCGACACAGATCCGGATGACTCCAAGTCACAAACCGGATACGTGTATATTTTGAATGGTGGAGCGGTAAGCTGGTGCAGTTGCAAGCAAAGCGTCGTGGCGGGTTCTACATGCGAAGCGGAGTACATAGCAGCCTCGGAGGCAGCACACGAAGCAGTATGGATGAAGGAGTTCATCACCGACCTAGGAGGCATTCCAAATGCGTCGGGTCCAATGGCTCTCTTCTGTGACAACACTGGAGCTATTGCCCTTGCCAAGGAGCCCAGGTTTCACAAAAGGACCAGGCATATCAAGCGTCGCTTCAACTCCATACGTGAACATGTTCAAGATGGAGACATAGATATTTGTAAAGTGCACACGGATTTGAATGTAGCAGATCCGTTGACTAAACCTCTTTCACGAGCAAAACATGATCAACACCAGTACTCTATGGGTGTTCGATTCATCACAATGTAACTAGATTATTGACTCTAGTGCAAGTGGGAGACTGTTGGAAATATGCCCTAGAGGCAATAATAAAATGGTTATTATTATATTTCCTTGTTCATGATAATTGTCTGTTATTCATGCTATAATTGTGTTATCCGGAAATCGTAATACATGTGTGAATACATAGACCACAACATATCCCTAGTAAGCCTCTAGTTGACTAGCTCGTTGATCAATAGATGGTTACGGTTTCCTGACCATGGACATTGGATGTCATTGATAACGGGATCACATCATTAGGAGAATGATGTGATGGACAAGACCCAATCCTAAGCCTAGCACTAGATCGTGTAGTTCGTTTGCTAAAGCTTTTCCAATGTCAAGTAACTTTTCCTTAGACCATGAGATTGTGCAACTCCCGGATACCGTAGGAGTGCTTTGGGTGCACCAAACGTCACAACGTAACTGGGTGGCTATAAAGGTGCACTACGGGTATCTCCGAAAGTATCTGTTGGGTTGGCACGAATCGAGACTGGGATTTGTCACTCCATGTAACGGAGAGGTACCTCTGGGCCCACTCGGTAGGACATCATCATAATGAGCTCAATGTGATCAAGGAGTTGTTCACGGGATGATGTGTTACAGAAACGAGTAAAGAGACTTGCCGGTAATGAGATTGAACAAGGTATCGAGATACCGACGATCGAATCTCGGGCAAGTATCGTACCGATAGACAAAGGGAATTGCGTACGGGATTGATTGAATCCTCGACATCGTGGTTCATCCGATGAGATCATCGAGGAGCATGTGGGAGCCAACATGGGTATCCAGATCCCGCTGTTGGTTATTGACCGGAGAGTCGTCTCGGTCATGTCTGCGTGTCTCCCGAACCCGTAGGGTCTACACACTTAAGGTTCGGTGACGCTAGGGTTATAGAGATATTAGTATGCGGTAACCCGAAGGTTGTTCGGAGTCTCGGATGAGATCCTGGACGTCACGAGGAGTTCCGGAATGGTCCGGAGTTAAAGATTTATATATGGGAAGATACGATCAACATGGGGATGTTCACCGTTGATGACTAGTCCGTCTCACGTGATGATCGGACACGGCCTAGTCGATTCGGATCATGTAATCACTTAGATGACGAGAGGGATGTCTATCTGAGTGGGAGTTCATTACATAATTTGATTAGATGAACTTAATTGTCATGAACTTAGTCTAAATGTTACATATCTATCTTGTAGATCAAATGGCCAACGCTAATGTTACCCTCAACTTCAACGCGTTCCTAGAGAAAAACAAGATGAAAGACGATGGTAGCAACTATGCGGACTGGGTCCGTAACCTGAGGATTATCCTCATAGCTGCCAAGAAATCATATGTCCTTGAAGCACCGTTAGGTGACCCACCTGCTCTCCCAGCACTGCCAGACGATTTGAACGTTTGGCAGACACGCACCGATGATTACTCCTTCGTTCAGTGCGGCATGCTCTTCAGCTTAGAACCGGGGCTCCAAAAGCGTTTTGAGCATCACGGAGCATATGAGATGTTCGAAGAGCTGAAAATGGTTTTCCAAGCTCATGCCCGGATCGAGAGATATGAAGTCTCCGATAAGTTCTACAGCTGTAAGATGGAGGAAAATAGTTCTGTCAGCGAGCACATACTCAAAATGTCTGGGTTGCACAGCCGCTTGTCTCAGCTGGGAGTTAATCTCCCGGATGACGCGGTCGTTGACAGATTCCTTCAGTCGCTTCCACCTAGCTACAAGAGCTTCGTGATGAACTTCAACATGCAGGGGATGGAAAAGACCATTCCTGAGGTATATGCGATGCTGAAGTCAGCGGAGGCAGAGATCAGAAAGGAACATCAAGTGTTGATGGTGAAAAAAACCACTAAGTTCAAGAAGGGCAAGGGTAAGAAGAACTTCAAGAAGGACGGCAAGGGAGTTGCCGCGCCCGGTAAGCCAGCTGCCAGGAAGAAGTCGAAGAATGGACCCAAGCCTGAGACTGAGTGCTTTTATTGCAAGGGAAACGGTCACTGGAAGCGAAACTGCCCCAAGTACTTGGCGGACAAGAAGGCCGGCAATACCAAAGGTATATATGATATACATGTAATTGATGTGTACCTTACCAGCACTCGTAGTAGTTCCTGGGTATTTGATACCGGTGCGGTTGCTCATATTTGTAACTCAAAGCAGGAACTGCGGAATCAGCGTAGACTGGCAAAGGACGAGGTGACGATGCGCGTCGGGAATGGTTCCAAGGTCGATGTGATCGCCGTCGGCACGCTACCTCTGCATCTACCTACGGGATTAGTTTTAAACCTCAATAATTGTTATTTAGTACCAGCTTTGAGCATGAACATTGTATATGGATCTCGCTTAATGCGAGATGGCTACTCATTTAAATCTGAGAATAATGGTTGTTCTATTTATATGAGAGATATGTTTTATGGTCATGCCCCGCTGGTGAATGGTTTATTTTTATTGAATCTCGAACGTGATGTTACACATGTTTATAATGTGAATGCCAAGAAATGCAAGGTTGATAACGATAGTTCCACATACTTGTGGCACTGCCGCCTTGGTCATATCGGTGTTAAACGCATGAAGAAACTCCATGCAGATGGACTTTTGGAGTCTCTTGATTATGAATCATTTGACAGATGCGAACCATGCCTCTTGGGCAAGATGACCAAGACTCCGTTCTCCGGAACAATGGAGCGAGCAACCAACTTATTGGAGATCATACATACTGATGTGTGTGGTCCAATGAGTGTTGAGGCTCGCGGTGGTTATCGTTATGTTCTCACCCTCACCGATGATTTGAGTAGATATGGGTATGTCTACTTGATGAAGCACAAGTCTGAGACCTTTGAAAAGTTCAAGGAATTTCAGAGTGAGGTTGAGAATCAACGTGACAAGAAAATAAAGTTCTTACGATCAGATCGTGGAGGAGAATATTTGAGTCATGAATTTGGCACGCACTTAAGGAAATGTGGAATTATTTCACAACTCACGCCGCCTGGAACACCTCGGCGTAATGGTGTGTCCGAACGTCGTAATCGCACTCTATTGGATATGGTGCGATCTATGATGTCTCTTACCGATTTACCGCTATCCTTTTGGGGTTATGCTTTAGAGACTGCCGCATTCACTTTAAATAGGGCACCGTCAAAATCCGTTGAGACGACACCGTATGAATTATGGTTTGGGAAGAAACCTAAGCTGTCGTTTCTGAAAGTTTGGGGATGCGATGCTTATGTGAAGAAACTTCAACCAGAGAAGCTCGAACCCAAGTCGGAAAAATGCGTATTCATAGGATACCCTAAGGAAACTATTGGGTATACCTTCTACCTAAGATCCGAGGGCAAGATCTTTGTTGCCAGGAATGGATCCTTTCTAGAGAAAGAGTTTCTCTCGAAAGAAGTAAGTGGGAGGAAAGTGGAGCTTGATGAGATGACCCTCGAACCGGAGAGTAGCGCAGCACAGGAAAATGTTTCTGTGGAGCCTACACCGGCTAGAGAGGAAGTTATTGATAATGATCATGATCAAGCTACCACTGAACTTCGAAGGTCCACGAGGACACGTTCCACACCAGAGTGGTATGGCAATCCTGTCCTGGAAATCATGTTGTTAGACAACAGTGAACCTTCGAACTATGAAGAAGCGATGGCGGGCCCGGATTCCAACAAATGGCTTGAAGCCATGAAATCCGAGATAGGATCCATGTATGAAAACGAAGTATGGACTTTGACTGACTTGCCCGATGATCGGCAAGCCATAGAAAATAAATGGATCTTTAAGAAGAAGACTGACGCGGATGGTAATGTGACCATCTATAAGGCTCGGCTTGTCGCTAAGGGTTATCGACAAGTTCAAGGGGTTGACTACGATGAGACTTTCTCACCCGTAGCGAAGCTGAAATCCGTCAGAATCATGTTAGCAATTGCCGCATACTATGATTATGAGATATGGCAAATGGACGTCAAAACGGCATTCCTTAATGGTTTTCTTAAGGAAGAGTTGTATATGATACAACCGGAAGGTTTTGTCGGCCCTGAGAATGCTGACAAGGTATGCAAGCTCCAGCGCTCAATCTATGGGCTGGTGCAAGCATCTCGGAGTTGGAACATTCGCTTTGACGAGATGATCAAAGCGTTTGGGTTCACACAGACTTATGGAGAAGCCTGTGTTTACAAGAAAGTGAGTGGGAGCTCTGTAGCATTTCTCATATTATATGTGGATGACATACTGCTGATGGGAAATGATATAGAATTCTTGGAAAGTATAAAGGCCTACTTGAATAAGTGTTTTTCAATGAAGGACCTTGGAGAAGCTGCTTATATATTAGGCATCAAGATCTATAGAGATAGATCGAGACGCCTCATAGGTCTTTCGCAAAGCACATACCTTGATAAGATATTGAAGAAGTTCAATATGGATCAGTCCAAGAAGGGGTTCTTGCCTGTATTGCAAGGTGTGAAATTGAGCTCGGCTCAATGCCCGACCACGGCAAAAGATATAGAAGAGATGAGTGTCATCCCCTATGCCTCAGCCATAGGGTCTATTATGTATGCCATGCTGTGTACCAGACCTGATGTAAACATTGCTGTAAGTTTGGTAGGTAGGTACCAAAGTAATCCCGGCAAGGAACACTGGACAGCGGTCAAGAACATCCTGAAGTACCTGAAAAGGACTAAGGATATGTTTCTTGTATATGGAGGTGACGAAGAGCTCGTCGTAAAGGGTTACGTCGACGCTAGCTTCGACACAGATCCGGATGACTCCAAGTCACAAACCGGATACGTGTATATTTTGAATGGTGGAGCGGTAAGCTGGTGCAGTTGCAAGCAAAGCGTCATGGCGGGTTCTACATGCGAAGCGGAGTACATAGCAGCCTCGGAGGCAGCACACGAAGCAGTATGGATGAAGGAGTTCATCACCGACCTAGGAGTCATTCCAAATGCGTCGGGTCCAATGGCTCTCTTCTGTGACAACACTGGAGCTATTGCCCTTGCCAAGGAGCCCAGGTTTCACAAAAGGACCAGGCATATCAAGCGTCGCTTCAACTCCATACGTGAACATGTTCAAGATGGAGACATAGATATTTGTAAAGTGCACACGGATTTGAATGTAGCAGATCCGTTGACTAAACCTCTTTCACGAGCAAAACATGATCAACACCAGTACTCTATGGGTGTTCGATTCATCACAATGTAACTAGATTATTGACTCTAGTGCAAGTGGGAGACTGTTGGAAATATGCCCTAGAGGCAATAATAAAATGGTTATTATTATATTTCCTTGTTCATGATAATTGTCTATTATTCATGATATAATTGTGTTATCCGGAAATCGTAATACATGTGTGAATACATAGACCACAACATGTCCCTAGTAAGCCTCTAGTTGACTAGCTCGTTGATCAATAGATGGTTACGGTTTCCTGACCATGGACATTGGATGTCATTGATAACGGGATCACATCATTAGGAGAATGATGTGATGGACAAGACCCAATCCTAAGCCTAGCACTAGATCGTGTAGTTCGTTTGCTAAAGCTTTTCCAATGTCAAGTAACTTTTCCTTAGACCATGAGATTGTGCAACTCCCGGATACCGTAGGAGTGCTTTGGGTGCACCAAACGTCACAACGTAACTGGGTGGCTATAAAGGTGCACTACGGGTATCTCCGAAAGTATCTGTTGGGTTGGCACGAATCGAGACTGGGATTTGTCACTCCATGTAACGGAGAGGGACCTCTGGGCCCACTCGGTAGGACATCATCATAATGAGCTCAATGTGATCAAGGAGTTGTTCACGGGATGATGTGTTACGGAAACGAGTAAAGAGACTTGCCGGTAACGAGATTGAACAAGGTATCGAGATACCGACGATCGAATCTCGGGCAAGTATCGTACCGATAGACAAAGGGAATTGCGTACGGGATTGATTGAATCCTCGACATCGTGGTTCATCCGATGAGATCATCGAGGAGCATGTGGGAGCCAACATGGGTATCCAGATCCCGCTGTTGGTTATTGACCGGAGAGTCGTCTCGGTCATGTCTGCGTGTCTCCCGAACCCGTAGGGTCTACACACTTAAGGTTCGGTGACGCTAGGGTTATAGAGATATTAGTATGCGGTAACCCGAAGGTTGTTCGTAGTCTCGGATGAGATCCTGGATGTCACGAGGAGTTCCGGAATGGTCCGGAGGTAAAGATTTATATATGGGAAGTCCTATTTTGGCCACCGGAAAATGTTCGGGATTTTTCGGTATTGTACCGAGAAGGTTCTAGAAGGTTCCGGAGTGGGGCCCACCTGCATGGGGGGACCCACATGAACGTGGGTAGTGGGGGCAAGGCCCCACACCCCTAGTCAAGGCGCACCAAGATTCCCCCTTAGAAGGAATAAGATCATATCCCGAAGGGATAAGATCAAGATCCCTAAAAAAGGGGGATAACAATCGGTGGGGAAGGGAAAGGATGGGATTTCTTTCCTTCCACCTTTGCCAACGCCCCAATGGACTTGGAGGGCAAGAAACCAGCCCCCTCCACCCCTATATATAGTGGGGAGGTGCATGGGAGAAAGAGCACAGCCCCTGGCGCCTCCCTCTCCCTCCCGTGACACCTCTTCCTCCTCCAGTAGCGCTTGGCGAAGCCCTGCTGAAATCCCGCTGCTTCCACCACCACACCGTCGTGCTGCTGGATCTCCATCAACATCTCCTCCCCCCTTGCTGGATCAAGAAGGAGGAGACGTCTCTGCTCCGTACGTGTGTTGAACGCGGAGGTGCCGTCCGTTCGGCGCTCGGTCATCGGTGATTTGGATCACGACGAGTACGACTCCATCAACCCCGTTCTCTTGAACGCTTCCGCTCGCGATCTACAAGGGTATGTAGATACACTCCCCTCTCACTCGTTGCTAGATGACTCCTGTTGGAAATATGCCCTAGAGGCAATAATAAAATGGTTATTATTATATTTCCTTGTTCATGATAATTGTCTGTTATTCATGCTATAATTGTGTTATCCGGAAATCGTAATACATGTGTGAATACATAGACCACAACATGTCCCTAGTAAGCCTCTAGTTGACTAGCTCGTTGATCAATAGATGGTTACGGTTTCCTGACCATGGACATTGGATGTCATTGATAACGGGATCACATCATTAGGAGAATGATGTGATGGACAAGACCCAATCCTAAGCCTAGCACTAGATCGTGTAGTTCGTTTGCTAAAGCTTTTCCAATGTCAAGTAACTTTTCCTTAGACCATGAGATTGTGCAACTCCCGGATACCGTAGGAGTGCTTTGGGTGCACCAAACGTCACAACGTAACTGGGTGGCTATAAAGGTGCACTACGGGTATCTCCGAAAGTATCTGTTGGGTTGGCACGAATCGAGACTGGGATTTGTCACTCCATGTAACGGAGAGGTACCTCTGGGCCCACTCGGTAGGACATCATCATAATGAGCTCAATGTGATCAAGGAGTTGTTCACGGGATGATGTGTTACGGAAACGAGTAAAGAGACTTGCCGGTAACGAGATTGAACAAGGTATCGAGATACCGACGATCGAATCTCGGGGAAGTATCGTACCGATAGACAAAGGGAATTGCGTACGGGATTGATTGAATCCTCGACATCGTGGTTCATCCGATGAGATCATCGAGGAGCATGTGGGAGCCAACATGGGTATCCAGATCCCGCTGTTGGTTATTGACCGGAGAGTCGTCTCGGTCATGTCTGCGTGTCTCCCGAACCCGTAGGGTCTACACACTTAAGGTTCGGTGACGCTAGGGTTATAGAGATATTAGTATGCGGTAACCCGAAGGTTGTTCGGAGTCTCGGATGAGATCCTGGACGTCACGAGGAGTTCCGGAATGGTCCGGAGGTAAAGATTTATATATGGGAAGTCCTATTTTGGCCACCGGAAAATGTTCGGGATTTTTCGGTATTGTACCGAGAAGGTTCTAGAAGGTTCCGGAGTGGGGCCCACCTGCATGGGGGGACCCACATGAACGTGGGTAGTGGGGGCAAGGCCCCACACCCCTAGTCAAGGCGCACCAAGATTCCCCCTTAGAAGAAATAAGATCATATCCCGAAGGGATAAGATCAAGATCCCTAAAAAAGGGGGATAACAATCGGTGGGGAAGGGAAAGGATGGGATTTCTTTCCTTCCACCTTTGCCAACGCCCCAATGGACTTGGAGGGCAACAAACCAGCCCCCTCCACCCCTATATATAGTGGGGAGGTGCATGGGAGAAACAGCTCAGCCCCTGGCGCCTCCCTCTCCCTCCCGTGACACCTCTTCCTCCTCCAGTAGCGCTTGGCGAAGCCCTGCTGAAATCCCGCTGCTTCCACCACCACACCGTCGTGCTGCTGGATCTCCATCAACCTCTCCTCCCCCCTTGCTGGATCAAGAAGGAGGAGACGTCTCTGCTCCGTACGTGTGTTGAACGCGGAGGTGCCGTCCGTTCGGCGCTCGGTCATCGGTGATTTGGATCACGACGAGTACGACTCCATCAACCCCGTTCTCTTGAACGCTTCCGCTCGCGATCTACAAGGGTATGTAGATACACTCCCCTCTCACTCGTTGCTAGATGACTCCATAGATTGATCTTGGTGATGCGTAGAAAATTTTAAAATTCTGCTACGTTCCCCAACAGTGCCCCCTTGGAATCCATGCGTATTAATAGTGATCCCATGCAGGACGTTGGTCTCTCCGTCTTAGAGTTTATCTTGAATGATGCTTTGGGTGATTCCTGGCATCCAGAAAGTTAATCTGGTGTGTGCTGGTCAGGTGTGTTTTCAACCCAAAGACCGTAATGGGAATTAGTCAGTGTCACGGTACTGACTAAAGAAATCCTTTACTTGTGGGTAAAGAGTACACCCTCTGCAGAGTTTAAACCTATTCGAATAGCTGTTTCCGTGGTTAAGGACTACAGTCTGGGTTGGTCAAGTGTCAGTCTTAGGGTCAGTCTTCAAATGAAAATAATTTTAATATGCCTGAAATATTTTGCAGGATAATTATTGACACCTTGATGCTACCATGAATATTTTATGCATGTTAGTATTATTATGGTTATGCATATTATTGAGGACTGACCCATTTCTCTTATTTTGTATTTCCTGAGTGTCTCAGGGGCTGGCTAGACTACCCCGGGCACTCAATTTATTTTCAAGACCTCTCGTGGCGTCAGGCGGTTTATCCCGCCACTACTCTTGTGGACACCCGATTGGCATTTCTCTTCAAGTCCGACCATGGTGTCACTTGACTCCCGACTGGCATTTCTTTTCAAGACCTCTTCGTGGCGTCCCTCGAGTTTACAGGCGGTCCCACAACTACTCTTGTGGACACCTGATTGGCATTTCTTTTATTTTTCTGACTGACACTTGGGCTGGCTAGACTACCCGTGGCATTCATTTGCTTTATCTCTAATAAGTTTGATTATGACTAACATGCTATGTTCACGTCCATATCATTTTATTGTCATGTCATGATTTAAATTTTAGTTAGCATGAGCATAATATTTAATCCAACATGAGCATCTGCATTCGCTATATCTTCTGTTCATGATGTTTACGAGTACATTCAAACGTACTCACAGGCTTGTCCCTGGCTACTTACTTGGCCAGGTCAGGAATTCAGTGAGGAGTACCTCAGCGATGTCCGTGCGGAGCCTAGGATAGCAGCCACACGGATAGGAATTATCCAGGTCAGTTGTTCCTGTGGGAATGGAGCCCCATCGACGTTGGAGAACCACAAGTCGCTTCCGTCACCCGTCACCAGATATCATTGTTGTATCATTAGACCTTTATGGTCTTGTATCCAATTCTTGTAATAGCTTGGTAATCTGTAACAAGGACGTGTCCGCCGGTAATAGTAATCCTGGGCTGGTGATGACACGAGGGGTTAATTTCTGGGATATGTTGTGTCCCCGAAATCCGGCCCCGACAGTACTTCTATGGGTTAGCTTATGTTGAATGTTTCTCCATTTAGACATGAATTATTTTAGACAAAAACTATTTATTATTGAATGTTTTTCTTTCAAAATTGAATTTTATGTCGACTGCTTCTCCATTTGGACAACACTCGCTTGGATTTTAACCTTGTGCGATGAGGGGGGTTGTTTGACCTGTTTGCACTAGTGTTTGATTAGGAGAATGCTCGGTTTAATTAGTCCCTCATCAATACAAGCTTGGGGCTAACGATGATTGCTAATTAGAAATCGATGTCGGTTCGTGCACCCCTCTTCGGATATGCCCTTTCTCTTTGAGCTTTCACCTTTACTCTTTGAACACACACCTTTTGTCGGCTTCTTTGGTACTCATAGAAATGGATACATCATCAATGAAAATTTACACACTTTCAAATACCGATTTCACTAAAACTAATTACATGAATGACATAGCAAAGGGATAAGTATCCTAATCAGGCACAATTGGCGTGCTACTCACACAACCCCCCAGGCATTCGTATTCCTTCCTTCCAACCTGCAGCTCCAGAGAGTGAGAGCAATTGCCCTCCTCTCTCCGCTTCCCTCCCTCCCCCTCTCAGACCTATCTCAAAACCGATCAATTTAGTCATTATTTGTTGATTTCTAGTCCTTTATATATGGCTGCCAAAATATCAAGTTTGTTCTATTTTTTTCATTCGACTCAAAGTGCATTATAAATGCGAGTAATAATGTACTAATCGCAACACCAGAATAATCCTAGCAGAAATGCCTCCTCCACCCTTTCAATGGCTATGTCGACAAGCACATATACCCTCCTTGGTCCAAGTAGCATAACTGGTACTACATCACACATGGCAAGTCTACCACTATCTCCTGGAATAATGTAGGAACCACCACTGTCATGATTAATTTGAATTATCTATCATAGTTGGCCTTTTGTATCTCCCATCGTGATAAACTTGAATTATCTATCATAGTTGGCCTTCATTGCCACCGCCGTCAATGTTTAACGACATGTTCCCAACAAATAAACTCCACAATTTATCATCTAGTAGAATGTGGCATGGAGATCCCCACTTGTTGTCGGGGGGCTGGCCCCCGGGCAGGCAACGAAACCCTGATCTCTTTCAAAAACATCGGGGTAGGCAAAGCCCCTCAGTCCGGCTCGCCCCCGGCCGGCTCCCCAGCATGAGCCGGCCGGGTGCTGCAACCCGACCAGCCGGCTAGCGCATGTCAGCCGTCCATGAGAAGTCTACCCCGGCGACAAGCAAGTATGGCTACAGTGCCCCCTCCTTTACGCCGGCCCCGGCGGGCGCGGCAGCGGCGCTCCCATGCCCCCGCCCGAGGCGGGTGGTGTCTTGGGGGCACGACCCTGTAGCAGGGCGGCGCTGACCATTCCATGACGCCTGGCGAGGCGTGCCACAGTACCCGACAGCCGGCCGTACCCGCGCCCGGTGGCCCCGGTACGGCCCGCACCAAGCGGACCCGGTGACACCCGCACTCGGCAGGCCCGGCTGCCCGGCGGCCCCCACTATCATCTCCTAGACACTGACACCAGGGCCCCGCGCCATGTAACTTTAGCATTGTAACCCCGGGGGGGCAGCCTATAAGACCCCCCAGTTCCCCTCCATGCAAAGTGGTTAAGCGATCATCATTGGAACACACACACACACACACGGAGAGGGAGCAGCCTTTGCACTGGCCTGTCTTCTTTCCTCCCTAGAATAGCTCTAGGAGCAAGCCCCTATCCACCTCATATAAATCACACTCAACAGGACTAGGGGTGTTATCTCTCCGGAGAGCCCCGAACCTGGGTACGTCTTGTGTCCCCCGCTCGCTCGTACCAACCTTGCCTCTGGAGCCCACCGGTGCCCTCGTGTCTGTTCCTCTCTTTAGCCATCCCATGGCATCTATCGTGAGCTCACCACGCCAGTTGGCATCCACCGTGGGACAGCTCGAGGCACCGGCCGGAGTCACGTTCTAGACGAGGCCCTTCACCGACTCTGGTGAGCGCATCATGCATGACGATGTCCCCGTGCTCGGTGCAACACCAGTCGGCTCCGCCGGCTCATCCATCGTCCCTTTCGGCGCATTGCGCATCTCCGTCGCACTCGCCTCCAACGAGTACCCCAGCGAGGTGCTTGACGTCATCGACTTGACGACATGGCGGATCTCTGCACCCGCGTGGAGGTGCTGACCACCGACTCCGCCTCCTCATCGTCCAGCGCCACGAAGAAGGCCGCAGTCGCTCGTGCCAACATGGCCAACCAGCTGCGCACGACACTTCAGAACCTCAGCATCCCCATCGCCACTGACGTCGATGCCACCCAGGCTAGGGACCGACTCGAGGAGGAGCGTATGCGCCTGCTGGATGAGGCCATGACGCTTGCTGCTACACAGCGTCGGCTGGAGTCCGTCCAGCGGGAGCGCGATGCCGCGTACGGCTTCACGCCAACTGCGGCCGAGCCCAACCAGGTTGCCGAGGTGCAGACCCGTGGCGGCACCATTGGCCGTGCGTTGGGCACGGTTCCGCCCGTCTAAGAGACCCCCGTCAAGAACATGCGTGCCATGGAGGCGGCAGCTATGGGCCTGGAGCTTCTGCAGGGCGAGGAGTGGTAGGAGCGCATGCGCGAGCTGCTTGCCATGGCAAACACGCAGCAGGACCGCCTCGACACTCCCGCGGCTTCTGGCTCGCACCACGCCCGGGACCGTGAGCCCCGGGACACCTAGGAAGCTTCTTCCCCGCGCCCCGGCGAAGCCCCCGTCTGGGAAGAACCGAACCCGGTGCGACCGCGCCCTAACAGCTGGCGACGGCTTGGGCGACGAGCCGGTTCCAAACGATCGGCGCTGGCAAGACCTCCCCCCGCCATCTGGATGCTGCGGCCTGCCGACTGAAGGAAATATGCCCTAGAGGCAATAATAAAGATGTTATTTATATTTCCTAATATCATGATAATTGTTTATTATTCATGCTAGAATTGTATTAACCGGAAACTTAATACATGTGTGAATACATAGACAAAACACAGTGTCCCTAGTATGCCTCTACTAGACTAGCTCGTTAATCAAAGATGGTTAAGTTTCCTAACCATAGACATGTGTTGTCATTTGATGAATGGGATCACATCATTAGGAGAATGATGTGATGGACAAGAGCCATCCGTTAGCTTAGCATAATGATCGTTAAGTTTTATTGCTATTGTTTTCCTCATGACTTATACATATTCCTCTGACTATGAGATTATGCAACTCCCGAATACCGGAGGAATACCTTGTGTGCTATCAAACATCACAACGTAACTGGGTGATTATAAAGATGCTCTACAGGTGTCTCCGAAGGTGTTTGTTGGGTTGGCATAGATCGAGATTAGGATTTGTCACTCCGAGTATCGGAGAGGTATCTCTGGGCCCTCTCGGTAATGCACATCATATGAAGCCTTGCAAGCAATGTGACTAATGAGTTAGTTGCGGGATGATGCATTACAGAACGAGTAAAGAGACTTGCCAGTAACGAGATTGAACTAGGTATGATGATACCGACGATTGAATCTCGGGCAAGTAACATACCGATGACAAAGGGAATGACGTATGTTGTTGTGCGGTTTGACCGATAAAGATCTTCGTAGAATATGTAGGAGCCAATATGAGCATCCAGGTTCCGCTATTGGTTATTAACCGAAGATGTGTCTCGGTCATGTCTACATAGTTCTCGAACCCGTAGGGTTCGCACGCTTAACGTTCGATGACGATTTGTATTATGCGTTATGTGTTTTGGTGACCGAAGTTTGTTCGGAGTTCCGGATGAGATCACGGACATGACGAGGAGTCTCAAAATGGTCGAGAGGTAAAGATTCATATATTGGAAGGTTGCATTCGGACTTCGGAATGGTTTCGAGTGATTCGGGTATTTTACCGGAGTACCGGGACGTTACCGGAACCCCCCGGGAGAGTTAATGGGCCTCATGGGCCATAGGGAAGAGGGGAGGCAGCCCACAAGGGGTGGCTGCGCACTTGGCGTGACCCTAGGGGGCCGGCCTGCTCCCTCTCCTCCTTTATATACGTGGGCAGGGGGCACCCCAAAGGCACAACAATTGTTCTCTTAGCCGTGTGCGGTGCCCCCCTCCACAGTTTACTCCTCCGGTCATAACGTCGTAGTGCTTAGGCGAAGCCCTACGCGGATCACATCACCAACACCATCGCCACACCGTCATGCTGACGGAACTCTCCCTCGACCCTCTGCTGGATCAAGAGTTCAAGGGACGTCATCGAGCTGAACGTGTGCTGAACACGGAGGTGCCGTACATTCGGTGCTTGGATCAGTTGGATCGTGAAGATGTTCGACTACATCTACCGCGTTAACCTAATGCTTCCGCTTTCGTTCTATGAGGATACGTGGACACACTCTCCCCCTCTCGTTGCTATGCATCTCCTAGATAGATCTTGCGTGAGCGTAGGAAATTTTTTGAAATTGCATGCTACGTTCCCCAACAGTGGCATCCGAGCCAGGTCTATGCGTAGATGATATGCACGAGTAGAACACAAAGAGTTGTGGGCGATAAAAGTCATACTGCTTACCACCAACGTCTTACTTTGATTCGGCGGTATTGTTGGATGAAGCGGCCCAGACCGACATTACATGATCGCGTTCATGAGACTGGTTCTACCGACGTGCTTTGCACACAGGTGGCTGGCGGGTGTCTGTTTCTCCAACTTTAGTTGAATCGAGTTTGACTACGGCCGGTCCTTG
This sequence comes from Thinopyrum elongatum, assembly GCA_011799875.1. NCBI lineage: Eukaryota > Viridiplantae > Streptophyta > Magnoliopsida > Poales > Poaceae > Thinopyrum > Thinopyrum elongatum. Next base: position 135,389,722 of record CM022303.1, read on the forward strand.
TTGAAGGTTAAAACAGCACACTTGACGAAAAATCGTTGTGGTTTTGATGCGTAGGTAAGAACGGTTCTTGCTATAAGCCCGTAGCAGCCACGTAAAACTTGCAACAACAAAGTAGAGGACGTCTAACTTGTTTTTGCAGGGCATGCTGTGATGTGATATGGTCAAGACATGATGTGATACACGTTATTGTATGAGATGATCATGTTTTGTAAAAGTTATCGGCAACTGGCAGGAGCCTTATGGTTGTCGCTTTATTGTATGAAATGCAATCGCCATGTAATTGCTTTACTTTATCACTATGCGGTAGCGATAGTCGTAGAAGCAATAGTTGGGGAGACGACAACGACGCTACCATGGAGATCAAGGTGTCAAGCCAGTGACGATGGAGATCATGATGGTGCTTTGGAGATGGAGATCAAAGGCACAAGATGATGATGTCCATATCATGTCACATATTTTTTATTGCATGTGATGTTTATCTTTTATGCATCTTATTTTTCTTAGTACAGCGGTAGCATTATAAGATGATCCCTCACAAAATTTCAAGGTATAAGTGTTCTCCCTGAGTATGCACCATTGCGACAGTTCGTCGTGCCGAGACACCACGTGATGATCGGGTGTGATAAGCTCTACGTTCAAATACAACGGGTGCAAGACAGTTTTGCACATGCGGAATACTTGGGTTAAACTTGACGAGCCTAGCATATGCAGATATGGCCTCGGAACACTGAGACCGAAAGGTCGAACGTGAATCATATAGTAGATATGATCAACATAGAGATGTTCACCATTGAAAACTACTCCATCTCACATGATGATCGGACATGGTTTAGTTGATTTGGATCACGTGATCATTTAGATGACTCGAGGGATGTCTATCTAAGTGGGAGTTCTTAAGTAATATGATTAATTGAACTTAATTTATCATGAACTTAGTCCTAGTAGTATTTGCAAATTATGTTGTAGATCAATAGCTGGTGTATAGCTCCCTTGATTTATTTTTGATATGTTCCTAGAGAAAACTAAGTTGAAAGATGATAGTAGCAATGATGCGGACTGGGTCCGTGATCTGAGGAATATCCTCGTTGTTGCACAGAAGAATTATGTCCTTGATGCACCGCTAGGTGACAGACCTATTGCAGGAGCAGATGCAGACGTTATGAACGTTTGGCAAGCTCGATATGATGACTACTTCATAGTTTAGTGCACCATGCTTTACGGCTTAGAACCGGGACTTCAAAAACGTTTTGAACGCCACGGAGCATATGAGATATTCCAAAGAGATGAAATTGGTATTTCAGACTCATGCCCGTGTCAAGAGGTATCAGACCTCTGACAAGTACTTTGCCTACAAGATGGAGGAGAATAGCTCAGCTAGTAAGCATGTGCTCAGAATGTCTGGGTACTACAATCGCTTGAATCAAGTGGGAGTTAATCTTCCAGATAAAATAGTGATTGACAGATTTCTCTAGTCACTATCACCAAGTTACTGGAACTTCGTGATGAACTATAATATGCAAGGGATGACGAAAATGATTCCCAAGCTCTTCGCGATGCTGAAATCGGCGAAGGTAGAAATCAAGAAATTGCATCAAGTGTTGATGGTTGACAAGACCACTAGTTTCAAGAAAAAGGGCGAGGGCAAGAAAGGGAACTTCAAGAAGAATAGCAAGCAAGTTGCTACTCCCGGGAAGAAACCCAAGTCTGGACCTAAGCCTGAAACTGAGTGCTTCTACTGCAAAGGAAATGGTCACTGGAAGCGGAACTGCCCCAAATACTTGGCGCATAAGAAGGATGGCATAGTGAACAAAGGTATATTTGATATACATGTTATTGATGTGTATTTTACTAGTGTTCATAGTAGCCCCTGGGTATTTGATACCGGTTCAGTTGCTAACATTAGTAACTCAAAACAAGAGTTACAAAATGAACAAAGACTAGTTAATGACGAGGTGACGATGTGTGTTGGAAGTGATTCCATGGTTGATAAGATCACCATCGCACACTCCCTCTACCTTCGGGATTAGTGTTGGACCTAAATAAATGTTATTTGGTGTTTGCGTTGAGCATGAATATGATTGGATCATGTTTATTGCGATACGATTATTCATTTAAGTCAGAGAATAATTGTTGTTCTGTTTACATGAATAAAACCTTCAATGGTCATACACTCAATATAAATGGTTTATTGAGTCTCGATCGTAGTGATACACATATTCATAATATTGATGCCAAAAGATGCAAAGTTGATAATGATAGTGCAACATATTTGTGGCACTACCGTTTAGGTCATATTGGTGTAAAGCACATGAAGAAACTCCATGCAGATGGGATTTTGGAATCACTTGATTATGAATCATTTGATACTTGCGAACCATGCCTCATGGGCAAGATGACTAAAACTCCGTTCTCCGGAACAATGGAGTGAGCCAATGACTTATTGGAAATAATACATACCAATGTATGCGGTCCGATGAGTGTTGAGGCTCGCGGCGGGTATCGTTATTTTCTGACCTTCACAGATGATTTAAGCAGATATGGGTATATCTACTTAATGAAACAGAAGTCTGAAATGTTTGAAAATTTCAAAGAATTTCAGAGTGAAGTGGAAAATCATCGTAACAAGAAAATAAAGTTTCTACGATCTGATCATAGAGGCGAATATTTGAGTTATGAGTTTGGCCTTCATTTAAAACAATGTGGAATAGTTTCGCAACTCACGCCACCTGGAACACCACAGCGTAATGGTGTGTTCGAATGTCGTAATCATACTTTATTAGATATGGTGCGATCTATGATGTCTCTTACTGATTTACCACTATCGTTTTGGGGTTATGCATTAGAGACAGCTGCATTCACATTAAATAGGGCACCGTCTAAATCCGTTGAGACAACACCGTATGAACCGTGGTTTGGCAAGAAACCTAAGCTGCCGTTTCTTAAAGTTTGGGGTTGCGATGCTTATGTGAAAAAGCTTCAGCCTGATAAGCTCGAACCCAAATCGGAGAAGTGTGTCTTCATAGGATACCCAAAAGAAACTGTTGGGTACACCTTCTATCACAGATCCGAAGGCAAGATCTTTGTTGCTAAGAATGGATCCTTTCTAGAGAAGGAGTTTCTCTCGAAAGAAGTGAGTGGGAGGAAAGTAGAACTTGATGAGGTAATTGTACCTTCTCCCGAATTGGAAAGTAATTCATCACAGAAATCAGTTCCAGTGATGCCTACACCAATTAGTGAGGAAGTTAATGATGATGATCATGAAACTTCGGATCAAGTTACTACCGAACCTCGTAGGTCAACCAGAGTACGTTTCGCACCAGAGTGGTATGGTAATCCTGTTCTAGAAGTCATGTTACTAGACCATGACGAACCTACGAACTATGAGGAAGCGATGATGAGCCCAGATTCCGCGAAATGGCTTGAGGCCATGAAATCTGAGATGGGATCCATGTATGAGAACAAAGTATGGACTTTGGTTGACTTGCACGATGATCAGCAAGCCATTGAGAATAAATGGATCTTCAAGAAGAAGACTGACGCTGACGGTAATGTTACTGTCTACAAAGCTCGACTTGTTGCGAAAGGTTTTCGACAAGTTCAAGGAGTTGACTACGATGAGACCTTCTCACCCGTAGTGATGCTTAATTCTGTCTGAATCATGTTAGCAATTGCCACACTTTATGATTATGAAATCTGGAAAATGGATGTCAAAATTGCATTCCTTAATGGATTTCTCAAAGAAGAGCTGTATATGATGCAACCAGAAGGTTTTATCGATCCTAAAGGTGCTAACAAAGTGTGCAAGCTCCAGTGATCCATTTATGGACTGGTGCAAGCCTCTCGGAGTTGGAATATATGCTGTGATAGTGTGATCAAAGCATATGGTTTTATACAAACTTTTTGAGAAGCCTGTATTTACAAGAAAGTGAGTGGGAGCTCTGTAGCATTTCTGATATTATATGTGGATGACATAGTGTTGATTGGAAATGATACGGAATTTCTAGATAGCGTAAAAGGATACTTGAATAAGAATTTTTCAATGAAAGACCTCGGTGAAGCTGCTTATATATTGGGCATCAAGATCTATAGGAATAGATTGGGACACTTAATAGGACTTTCACAAAGCACATACCTTGATAAAGTTTTGAAGAAGTTCAAAATGGATCAGTCAAAGAAAGGGTTCTTGCCTGTGTTGTAAGGTGTGAAGTTGAGTAAGACTCAATGCCCGACCACTGTAGAAGATAGAGAGAAAATAAAAGTCATTCCCTATGCCTCAGCCATAGGTTCTATCATGTATGCTATGCTGTGTACCAGACCTGATGTGTGCCTTGCTATAAGTTTAGCAGGGAGGTACCAAAGTAATCCAGAAGTGGATCACTGGACAGCGGTCAAGAACATCCTGAAATACCTGAAAAGGACTAAGGATATGTTTCTCATTTATGGAGGTGACAAAGAGCTTGTTGTAAATGGTTACATCGACGCAAGCTTTGACACTGACCCGGATGACTCTAAGTCACAAACTAGATATGTATTTATATTGAATGGTGGAGCTGTCAGTTGGTGCAGTTCCAAGCAGAGCGTCGTGGCGGGATCTACGTGTGAAGAGGAATACATAGCTGCTTCGGAAGCAGCAAATGAAGGAGTCTGGATGAAGGAGTTCATATCCGATCTAGGTGTAATACCTAGTGCATCGGGTCCAATGAAAATCTTTTGTGATAATACTGGAGCAATTTCCTTGGCGAAGGAATCCAGATTTCACAAGAGAACCAAACACACCAAGAGACACTTCAATTCCATCCGTGATCAAGTCAAGGAGGGAGACATAGAGATTTGCAAAATACATACAGATCTGAATGTTGCAGACCCGTTGACTAAGCCTCTTCCACGAGCAAAACATGATCAGCACCAAGACTCCATGGGTGTTAGAATCATTACTATGTAAACTAGATTATTGACTCTAGTGCAAGTGGGAGACTGAAGGAAATATGCCCTAGAGGCAATAATAAAGTTGTTATTTATATTTCCTTATATCATGATAAATGTTTATTATTCATGCTAGAATTGTATTAACCGGAAACTTAATACATGTGTGAATACATAGACAAAACACAGTGTCCCTAGTATGCCTCTACTAGACTAGCTCGTTAATCAAAGATGGTTAAGTTTCCTAACCATAGACATGTGTTGTCATTTGATGAACGGGATCACATCATTAGGAGAATGATGTGATGGACAAGAGCCATCTGTTAGCTTAGCATAATGATCGTTAAGTTTTATTGCTATTGCTTTCTTCATGACTTATACATATTCCTCTGACTATGAGATTATGCAACTCCCGAATACCGGAGGAACACCTTGTGTGCTATCAAATGTCACAACGTAACTGGGTGATTATAAAGATGCTCTACAGGTGTCTCCGAAGGTGTTTGTTGGGTTGGCATAGATCGAGATTAGGATTTGTCACTCCGAGTATCGGGGAGGTATCTCTGGGCCCTCTCGGTAATGCACATCATATGAAGCCTTGCAAGCAGTGTGACTAATGAGTTAGTTGCGGGATGATGCATTACAGAATGAGTAAAGAGACTTGCCAATAACAAGATTGAACTAGGTATGATGATACCGACGATCGAATCTCGGGCAAGTAACATACCGATGACAAAGGGAATGACGTATGTTGTTGTGCGGTTTGACCGATAAAGATCTTCGTAGAATATGTAGGAGCCAATATGAGCATCCAGGTTCCGCTATTGGTTATTGACCGGAGATGTGTCTCGGTCATGTCTACATAGTTCTTGAACCCGTAGGGTCCGCATGCTTAACGTTCGATGACGATTTGTATTATGAGTTATGTGTTTTGGTGACCGAAGTTTGTTCGGAGTCCCGGATGAGATCACGGACATGACGAGGAGTCTCAAAATGGTTGAGAGGTAAAGATTCATATATTGGAAGGTTCTATTCGTACTTCGGAATGGTTCCGAGTGATTCGGGTATTTTACCGGAGTACCGGGAGGTTACCGAAACCCCCTGGGAGAGTTAATGGGCCTCATGGGCCATAGGGAAGAGGGTAGGCAGCCCACAAGGGGTGGCTGCTCTCCCTCCCATGGGGAGTCCGAATTGGACTAGGGGAGGGGGTGCGCCCCCCTTTCCTTCTCCTCTTATCTCTCCCGTTCCCCCCTTTCCCACTCCGGAAAAAGGAAGGGGGAATCCTACTAGGACTGGGAGTCCTAGTAGGACTCCCCACACTTGGCGCGCCCCTAGGGGGCTGGCCTCCTCCCTCTCCTCCTTTATATATGTGGGCAGGGGGCACCCCAAAGGCACAACAATTGTTCTCTTAGCCGTGTGCGGTGCCCCCCTCCACAGTTTACTCCTCCGTTCATAGCATCGTAGTGCTTAGGCGAAGCCCTACGCGGATCACATCACCAACACCGTCGCCACACCGTCGTGCTGACGGAACTCTCCCTCGACCCTCTGCTGGATCAAGAGTTCAAGGGACGTCATTGAGCTGAACGTGTGCTGAACACGGAGGTGCCGTACATTCGGTGCTTGGATCGGTTGGATCGTGAAGACGTTCGACTACATCAACCGCGTTAACCTAACGCTTCCGCTTTCGGTCTACGAGGGTACGTGGACACACTCTCCCCCTCTCATTGCTATACATCTCCTAGATAGATCTTGCGTGAGCGTAGGAAATTTTTTGAAATTGCATGCTACGTTCCCCAACACCGACTTCAGCCAACCCGGCTCGCGTGGCCCGGTCGCAAGCCGGCTGGGTGCGCGCGACATCGACAACAATGATGCTCGCCATCGCATCAAGCAGCTCACCCTATCCCTCGAGCTGGAGGAGGACAATGCAGTTGGTCCGGCTTGTTTTGGCCCGCGCATCCGCAACGAGCCCTTCCACAAGGGGTTCACGCTTCCCCGAGATAGCCCCAAGTACAATGGGACCATCAAGCCGGAGGACTGGCTCATCGACTACACCACCGCCATCGGCATCGCGGGCGGCAACCGGTGCCTGGCCATGTGCTACGCCCCGCTCATGCTACAGGGCTCGTCCCAGACGTGGCTGAACAGCCTGCCGGCTGGCATCATCAACTCATGGCTCGACTTCGAGCGAGCCATCGTGCGCAACTTCACCAACACCTAGAAGTGACCTGGCCGTCCCAGTCAGCTTGCCATGTGCATGCAGGGGCCGGATGAGACCGGCCGTCAGTACCTCGCACGCTGGATCGAGCTCCGGAACAGCTACGAGGAGGCCAATGAGGTTCAAGCCATCCAGTACTTCGTGAGCGGCTTCCGAGACGGCACCCTGCTCAAGCACAAGCTCCTGCGCTGCGAGCCGACCACCATGGCCGCGCTCATGGTCACGGCGGACAAGTACGCTACCGCCGACTCCACCATGAAGGTTCAAGTGGTGTTGGACGCCACCGGCAAGGCGTTGCCGGAGCCGCCTTCCAAGCTGGCTAGCGAGAGCAGTCGCCAGCAGAACAACAAGCGCATGCCGAGTAGCCGGCTCCCCGCTATGACAACCACCTCATCGCCGCCGCCGACCAGGCACCCGCGGCCGAGCCGACCGGCAACCGGCATCAGTGAACCAGCAAGACCGCTTGGCAACCCACCATGAGGTTCGAGGAGATGCTTGACACACCGTGCAAGCACCACGGCGGCGCAAGGCCATCAACGCACACGCTCTGGCAGTGCGCCATCACCAAGCGCATCATGAGGGGCGACATCCCTCCGCCTCCTCCGGCACCGGGTGCGGGACAACCGCCACCTCTGTCCCCGGCAGCCAGCGCCATGCGCGATGAATCCTACCCCAACCCGAACGATTTCTATGTCATCTTCACCAGCATGGGTGGCGACAAGTGCAGTGAGCGCTTGCCTCGACAGGAGGTGAACACCGCCATCCCGGCCGTGCCCGAGTACATGCACTGGTCGGAGCGCCCGGTCAGCTGGACCCGGGAGGACTACCCGGCCGTCATGCCCATGCCGGGTGGCTACGCCCTTATCCTCGACCCCACCATAGTTGCTGAGAAGTGTACCTACAAGTTCTCCTGAGTCCTCATCGATGGCGGCAGCAACATCAACATCCTCTACCGTGACCCCATGACCAAGCTCGGCATCGAAGCAAGGTAGCTGGAGCCGACCCGAACGGTGTTCAATGGCATCGTGCGGGGCCTCTCCTGCTCCCCCATCGGCCGGATCCGGCTCGACGTCTTGCTCGGCACCCGCAACCACTTTCGGCGCGAGCCCATCTGGTTCAAGGTGGTGGACCTGCCCAGCCCCTACCACGCGCTGCTGGGTCGGACCGCGCTGGCAAATTTCATGGCATTTCCCCACTACACCTACCTGAAGATGAAGATGCCAGGTCCCAAGGGCCTCATCACCATTGTCGATGACTACAAGAAATCTCTGGAGTGCGCCCGTGCCGGCGCCAAGCTAGCCGAGTCGCTCATCATTGCCGTGGAGTAGCGCCAGCTCGATCGGATCGTGGCCCTGGCTGGCGAGCAGCCGGCTGTGCCGGCTCCGGCCAAGGAGTCGGCTGGCGAAGCCTCATTCCATCCATCCAAGGACACCACGAAGGTCAAGCTCAACCCGTTCGACCCCAGCTGTAGCCAGTACGTCATTGTGGCCACCCGCCTCAGCAGCAAATAGGAAGGCAAGCTCATCGACTTCCTTCATGAGAATCGGGATATCTTTGCATGGTCCCCAAAGGACATGTCGGGTGTTTCGAGGGAGTACGCCGAGCACAAACTACACGTCCGCAAGGATGCCAAGCCTGTCCGTCAACCCCTGCGCCGCTTTTCTGAGGAGAAGCGGAGAACCATCGGAGAAGAGGTTGCCCGGCTTCTCGCCGCCGGCTTCATCATGGAAGTGTTTCACCCTGAGTGGCAGTCCAACCCAGTCCTCGTCCTAAAGAAAAACAACACCTGGGGCATGTGCATAGACTACACCAGCCTGGACAAGGCCTGCCACAAGGATCCTTTTGCTCTCCCGCGGATAGATCAAGTGATCGACTCCACGGCCGGCTGTGAGTTCTTGTCCTTTCTGGACGCTTACTCCGGCTATCACCAGATCAAGCTAGACCCGGCTGACGCCCTAAAGACGTCCTTCATCACGCCCTTTGGGGCGTACTACTACATCACCATGTCGTTCGGCTTGAAGAACATTGGCGCCACCTTCCAGCACTGCATGCAGAAGTGCTTGCTGCAGCAACTCGGCCGTAACATGCATGTCTACGTCGACGACATCGTGGTGAAGACCAAACAGCACCTCACGCTCCTAGACGACCTCAAGGAAACCTTTGCCAACCTGCGCCGGTACGAGATCAAGCTCAACCCAGAGAAATGCGTATTCGGTGTGCCAGCCGGCCAGTTGCTCGGCTTCCTCGTCTCGGAGCGCGGAATTGAGGCTAACCCAGAAAAGATCATGTCCATCGAGCGTATGTGCAAGCCAACCCGGCTGCGTGATCTCCAGAAGTTCACCGGCTGCTTGGCCACACTTAGCCAGTTTCTCAGCTGGCTGGGCGAGAGGGCCTTGCCCCTGTATCAGCTAATGAAGAAGATGTCGTTGCTCGAGTGGAACGACTAGGCGGACGAAGCTTTCCGGGAGCTCAAACGCATGCTCGCCACCGCACCCGTTCTAGCAGTGTCGGCTGACAAGGAGCCGCTATTGCTATACATCGCCACTACCTCACGCACGGTCAGTACGGTGCTGGTGGTCGAGCGCCCGAAGGAAGGCAAGATCCATCAAATCTAGCACCCGGTCTACTACCTGAGCAAAGTGCTCGCCGCCTCCAAGCAGAACTACCCCCATTACCAAAAGATGTGCTATGGGGTGTACCTCACCGACAAGAAGCTGAAGCAGTACTTCCAAGAGCACACCAACACCTAGGTCAGCACGGCCCACATCGGTGAGATCATGGGCTGCCGGGATCTGTCCGGCCGGGTGAGCAAGTGGGCCATTGAGCTGGCCAGCCACACAATTCTCTAGGAGCCCCGCACCACCATCAAGTCCTAGACGCTGGCCGACTTCCTCATCGACTAGACAGAGACCCAGTACCTGCCGCCGCCACCCGACTCGATGCACTGGCGCATGCACTTCGATGGCTCCAAGATGCGATCTGGCTTGGGTGCCGGCATTGTGTTGTCTTCCCCGAAGGGCGACCGGCTGCGGTACGCACTACAGATCCACTTCGCTGCCTCCAACAATGTTGCCGAGTACGAAGCCCTCATGCACAGCCTTCGGCTGGCCAAAGAGCTCGGCATCCGGCACATCCTCTGCTACGGTGACTCGGACTTGGTGGTACAACAGACCTCCAGCGAGTGGGACGCCCGAGACGCCAACATGGTCAGCTACCATTTCTTGGTCCAGCAGCTTTCCGGCAACTTCGACGGCTGTAAGTTCCTCCACGTCCCTCGCACGGACAATGAGGCCACTGACACGCTGGCCAAGATAAGTTCTAGCCGGTAGGCGATCCCACCCGGCGTCTCCCTCGAGCACTTACGCCAGCCTTCCATCAAGCCGTCTCCTGACTCCGAGTTCATCTTCATCCCGGACGACCCCGCGGCTCCCCCGCCCAACCCTGAAGACCCCGGACCAGTCCCGGGGGCTGCCGGCTCCGGCTTGGGGGCTGCTACATTGGACCCGGGGGCTGCGACTCCAAACCCAGGGGCTGCGAACCCCATCTCGGGGGCTGCCACCCCGGATTCCGCCCAGGTGGCCGTCTTCACGGTGATAACAGCTCCGTCCTAGGCCCAGCCGATCCTTGCTTTCCTGGAAAGTGGAGCACTCCCCATGGATGAGACTGAAGCCCGGCAAGTGCAGCACCGGGCACCTGCCTACAGCATCATCAACAACGAGCTCGTCAAGCGCAGCATGATAGGCGTGTTCCAGTGCTGCGTCGAGCAAGACAAAGGCATTGACATCCTCCTCGACATCCACCAGGGCGAGTGCGGGCACCATGCCGCCTCCAGGTCCCTGGTGGCCAAAGCATTCCGCGACAGCTTCTACTGGCCCTCAGCCCTCAAAGCCACTGAGTCGCTCATTCTCAAGTGCGAGGGTTGCCAACGCTTCAGTAAGCGTAGCCACCAGCCGGCTTCGGCCCTCCAAACCATCCCGATCACCTGGCCCTTTTCTGTCTGGGGGCTCGACATGGTGGGGGCCTTCAAAACCGCCCGGGGCGGCATGACACACTTGCTGGTGGCCGTCGACAAGTTCACCAAGTGGATTGAGGTGTGGCCAATCAAGAAGCTCGACGGGCCGATGGCCGTCCGATTCATCAAAGACATCGCGGTTCGCTACGGCGTCCCGCACAGCATCATCACGGACAACGGCACCAACTTTGCCAAGTGCGCGTTGGCGCAATACTGCTCTGTATCCAGCATCTGGCTTGACCTGGCTTCCGTCGCTCATCGCCAATCCAACGGCCAGGTCGAGCGGGCAAACGGCCTGATCCTAGCGGGCATCAAGCTGCGACTCGTCGAGCCCCTCGTCCGCTCACCCAGCAGTTGGCTCGACGAGCTGCCGGCCGTCCTCTGGAGTCTACAGATAACGCCAAATCAGTCGACCGGCTTCACCCTGTTCTTCATCGTCTATGGAGCCGAAGCAATCATCCCGACTGACATCGAGTTCAACTCGCCATGGGTCACCATGTACACTGAAACTGAAGCCAAGGAAGCCCGCGAAGACGGTGTCGACCTGCTCGAGGAGGCGCGCCTATTGGCCCTCAGCTGATCGGCCATCTACCAGCAGAACCTGGGACACTACCACAACAAGAAGATCAAGCCCCTCGCATTCCGTGAGGGCGACCTCGTACTCTGGCTCGTCCAGTAGCAAGCCGGCCAGCACAAACTAACCTCCTCTTAGGAGGGCCCCTTCATCGTCAGCAAAGCATTGTGTGACCACAGCGCCTACTACCTCATCAATGTACACAAGCCGAACAAGCGCAAGAGAGACACAGCCGGCAAAGAAACAAGCCGGCCATGGAATGCAGAGCTCCTTCACCCATTTTACAGTTAGCTGAATGCACGTATGTATCGCTACCTTTTCAAGTTTAATGAAAGCAGCAGGACCCCCGAACGACACTCGGGGGGTACCTTTTCTATCAAATGTTGTGTCCTGCACACCTTTGTGCTTTTATCCTGTAGCGCCCAAGATGCGATTCTATCCCAATCACGTGATGAATTCATGATTGGGGCACAATCGCATTTCGAGCGCATAGCAAGTTGGTATCAGAGCCTTACCGACCGCAGGAGCCCCCTTGATTGATCGAATCGCTGCCGTTGTTGAGTCTAGAAAAAAACTATTTTGAGTCTAGTTATATATCGGAGAGTAGGAATTCTTTTTACTCCTCATCCCCTTCGTCGCTCTGGTGAGGAATCATGACGTAGGTGTTTTTGTTTCCATTACTCTTCTTTTTCACTCAATTTTTTTTAGGATCACGCGGGTATTGTTGGAATCGTTGCGATATCGGTGTGATGGGAATTCTGTCTTGGTGCCTCCTGACATTTAGGGGTTGTGGCAGTGTCCCGGGGAGTTGAGCTCCAAGGTGTTTTCGTCACAGTGCTTATCGTTTCAGTTCCGGAATACCAGAGGACGCCGACATCGAAAACGCTTCTATACTCTTTGTGGTGAGAGTAGTTTGATGACACACAGTACTGGGGAGAGCAACCAGATGTATTGCCACAGCTAGTATAGGGGATGTTCTTTTGAAGGTCTGAGGTACACGATTTCTGAGGTTTTATTGGTTATGCGTTGACGGATGGATACAGTTGGAGTGTAGGATTTGTTAGTTGTGTGAGATATTTGTTCCTCCCTGTATCCCCAACACCAGATTGCATAACCAAAAAAAATTTGGGAGTTCATAGGTGGGAATTCAAGTAGTTACCTAGGATATCTTTCCGATAAATGCATGATATGAGATTGGGGTTCGACGTCTAGTGGTCCGCCTGTCCATGGTCGTTTTTACAGTGGTCTCGTTGTGTCTTAAAGAGTCCTTCACTACCGGAATCAGGATCTTTGCCGTCAGCTAGCTGACGGCAAAGAATGTCTTTGCCATCAGCTTACAGAAAACTGACGGCTTGGTAGCTAGAGTCCTTGTAATCCAGAGATCATGATGCTATCTGGTGGTGGGAGGTACCATGGCTCGGTAGCCATTGGGGATGGACTGATACGTTGTCCTAGAACTCTCCCGGAGATCAAGAAGTGCCAAATGAGCTCCGATCCTGAGATAAGGCCTCGTCCACGGCCAATGGAGCTCGCCATTGAGGCCAGGGCCCAGGAGCTTCTGGCGGAGGCATACAGGCAGGTGGCGGAGAGGGAGAGGGACATGGAGGAGAGGACGGCTAGGCTGTCGGAAGAGGAGAGGAACCGCAACGACGCGTCTCACCGGGCCCTATACGAGCTGCTCGTGGTAAGTTTCTCCTGCATATTAGCCAAATCATGCACGTAATGTTCGTTTCATTACTAACTAATATGACTGACTCGTGAAAACAAAATGTGCAGACCATGTGCGAGAGCAACGGTCAGACCTCTCCGCCGATGCCCCAGATTGGTATAGCGCCCACGGTGAGTTTCATTTGAATGGTCATTACTTACTAGTATTCACATTTGAGTTGCATCATGCTAACGAGACATTGCAAATGATCTTTGGTGCAGCATGCCTCCCGACAAGCATCGATCGATCCTTCTCCGTCTGGCACTGGCGCAACCCCGACCGGTCCTTCACCTCCGTGATGATGGTAAGTTTTCCCAAGTATTTTGCTTAACAAATGCATACTTAGCTTAAGAAATGACCTATTTAGCTACAAAATGACCTATACTTAGCTTATTTTCCTCGAAAATGACATAATAACCTTACTTAGCTCCAAAATGACATACTTTACCTAGGATAGCTATAAAATGACCTATACTTAGCATTTTTTCCTCCTAAATGACTTAATATGCTTAGTTAGCTAAAAAATGGCATAACTACCTAGGATAGCTCAATAATGATCTATACTTAGCTTAGCTAGTTCATTTATGACATAATTAGCTTACTTAGGTAAAAAAATGGCATAATAACCTTGGTTTAGCTCCAAACTATCATATAATTAGTTTATTTTCCTCCAAAATGACAAAATAACCTTACCTAGCTCCAAAATGACCAATTTCAACTAGGATAGCTCTAAAATGACCTACACTTACCATTTTGTCCTCCAAAATGAATAAATATGCTTAGTTAGCTCAAAAATGGCATAACTACCGAGGTTAGCTCAAAAATGACCTATACTTAGCTTCTTTAGTTTCATTGTATGACTACTTAGCATACTTAGGTAAAAAATGGCATAATAACCTTGGTTTAGCTCCAAACTGTCATATCATAAGTTTATTTTCCTCCAAAATGACAAAATAACCTTACCTACCTCCAAAATGACCGATTTTAACTAGGATAGCTCTAAAATGACCTACACTTACCATTTTGTCCTCCAAAATGAATAAATATGCTTAGTTAGCTCAAAAATGGCATAACTACCTAGGTTAGCTCTAAAATGACCTATACTTAGCTTCTTCAGTTCATTTATGACATACTTAGCATACTTATGTCGAAAATGGCATGATAATCTTGGTTACCTCCAAAATGACATAGACTTAGCTTATTTTCCTCGAAAATGACATAATAACCTTACTAAGCTCCAAAATGACCTACTTACCTAGCTTAGCTCTAAAATGACCTACTTACCTACTTCTTCTTCTTCTTCTTCTAGCTAGTCTTCTTCTTCTAGTCTTCTTCTTCTTCTTCTTCTTCTTCTTCTTCTTCTTCTTCTTCTTCTTCTTCTTCTAACTTTCTTCTTTCCCAATTTGCAGATTTGCTTTAGATGAGGAAGCTTGCGTTGATATAGTCTACTCTTCTCCTTGTCCTTCCTTTTTGTTTTGATTTTATAGGATGAACAATGTGAAACTTGCTACCTATATATGTATGTATGGATGAAACCATTGTATGCTTGTTGTTGGATATGTTGGCTAGCTATATATGTTGCATATGGACTTTTGATTTGGTATGTATATGTGTTGGATGATCATATCCATATGGCAGGGATATGATTTGGTATGTATATGTTTTGGTATGCTTGTTGAAAGTATTTTCAAATGTGTGTGTGTATATATATATATATATATATATATATATATATATATATCTGTGAAATTGATTGAATTTAAGAAAAAATAGAAAAAACAAGGACTATACAGGCACTTTGCCGTCTGCTGGCAGACGGCAAAGAGCTTTGCCATCAGCCAGCAGACGGCAAAGCTGCCATGTGGCTGCTACCTGTGCAACCTGGGGGCACTGGGCTGGCCTATATGGTTGCTTTGCCATCTGCTGGCAGACGGCAAAGACCTTTGCATCTTTGCCGTCTGCCAGCAGACGGCATAGCGTGCCACTTGGCAGCTACCTGGGGGGCATCTGGGCTGGCCTATTTGGGCACTTTGCCGTCTGCTAGCAGATGGCAAAGATGCAAAGGTCTTTGCCATCTACCAGCAGACGGCAAAGTGCCCTTTGCTGTAGCTTGTTCAGCCGGATGTGGTGCCGTCTGCTGGCTGACGGCAAAGGCCTTTGCCGTCCGCCAGGCATGCCTTTGCCGTCAGCCATGGCAGACGGCAAAGTGCCTGATTCCTATAGTGCTTGGCTATGCTGACTCAGGGACGCTTCGTATGTCATGTGCACTGCCTTGTACATGATGGTGCTGTACGATCGAGCCCATGTGGGCCCCACCATGAAAATTTCGGATGAAATCTCTATCATATGTTTGTTAACGGCCTATTCTGCAAGCCAATCCTTTTTTTTGTTTTGGTTGTGGTATTCGAGTTGCTTCAATGTCAAGTGTTGCTTCCATACCTTTCCTGAGCGGTGTTCTCATATTTCTATGGGAGTACCAATCCTTCTTGATCACCAAGATTGTCATGTCAATCCTTTTTAACCGGTGCACTTCTCTTCAAGTTATTCCATACGGGCGCCGTTGAGAAGCCTGAGGATTCGTCCCTTGCATCCGTCCCAAGTTGCCTTTATTTTTTCCACCGTCCCACCCTTTTCGTCAAGGACTCAGATTTCTTAATCAAGTATCCATTTTATTCATGTGAAGTCTCTTCATTCTTTTCCTTCAATGTTCTCACCCGGTGATTCTCATGAAGATGCTCAGGAGCTACAAGTTCATCATTCTTTGTTATCATTTTCTTCCCCGGTGGATTCAATGCAAGCTTTCGGTGTTGATCATACCCCTTTCCTCCTTTCAAATGTTTTCTCATGTTGGAATTTCTTATCCAAGGCTATCTTATTTATTCACCTCTCTGTCCATATTCGGAGTGTTGAAGATATCAGAAGATTCAAGTTTCCATTCTTAATCCTTTCAAGCTATTTCAATGTTGTTACCTCATTTAAGCCATGTAATTCAACCGGTGCAATATCTCTCTAAAAATCATTCAACGGTGTTTCTTTTGAGTGTGCCCATAACCCACAGGTCTTTTCCCAGGATCTTACCAAACTCTTCTATTTTTTCAGAGGTATTCCCAAATCTTTTCAAAGTTTGACGTAAGAATGAATTATCATCAGTCAGATACCTCCTTCTAGATCGCTTCCAAATTCTTTTCATCGTTGGTTCAACCTTTTCTCTTTTCATTCTTCCGGAGTGTCTAAACAATTCATGGTGGTGTTTCCCATCGTCATTCTCAGCTTTTGAAGACCGAAGTAGAGTTTCTCTTAAATCTTGGTCTGTTCTCTTGAAGATTCGTAGTTCAAGCTTGATGATATCCCCTCAAATTGTTCTGATCGTCAGAAATTCTTTTCATTTCTCATCCGAAGCATTTCATGAGTTCTTTCCATTTGGATTCTCCGAAGGCCATCATTTCAGAAGATTATTCATTCTCAACATTCAGCTCTCATTCCCCAATTCTACTGGTGTATCGTTCGAATATCCTCTAATCAGTTCATGATCTCTTCGTTCTCTCGTATTTGAATTCCCTCAAGTATCTTCGTTCGTTTTCTAAATTCTTCCCGGTGATTCGTTCACTTTTCTTCAATCATTTTCAATTCTTACGGCGGTTCGTTCTAGGATTCCTCTTCCTTTCTTATCATATCATTTCATTCGTTCTTTCAATCATACCGGTGGTTTGTTGAAGACTTTCTCAAGTTTGCGCTATATCTCTCCTTAATCCTTTTCAAGAAGAATAAGTATTATGCCTAATCCATTGTTTTTCATCAATTTAAGTTGATGAAGGATAAACATACAATAAATCTTATTCTTGTTTCCCTCGAGGCGATTTTAATTTTTTCTTTCCGGAGTTGTTCATCATATCACATTCTCGGTTCGAGATGCTTCATCTTTTCTTTTCGGCATTCCAAACTCTCTCAATTATCTCGTTCCGAAGGTCCATCTAAATCATTGCAAGTGTTCAATTCTTTATCTTGCAATCTTTGCTTCTTTTCCATCATCCTTTTTTTATCCGGATTTCTTCCAAAGTTTCATCATGGTGGTTTGTTAAGGATTTAATTCATCCTTGAAGTGTTCTGTCAAGATTCTTTTTGAAGGAGCTCATATATTCTTCTTCTTGCATTTTGAAGTGTGGTTCTTTCTACCTTATCTTTGGAGGTGGTGTTATGTCATTCTTGACAATTTCCCTTCGTGTTTCATGATTCAAAAGTTGTCAAGAATGAGATATTTTAAACCCATCTTTTCTTGCTTGGAGCTATCATGGATTAGATTTCACCTAAAAGCCTTTCCTTCAGAATTGTTGCTATTTGTGGCGATTATCAATGACCCAAGCTTCCTCCATATCCTTCTCGGCGAAAGAGGCTTTTCATCTTGTTTCCGTAGGTGGCAGAATTTCACCTCAAGTATTGAGATGTTTTCCATAAGCCCACAACAAGTTGTTTCTTTTTCGTTGTTGATTTTCCAACAACTCTGTTCTAGCATTCCTCGTAAGCTCGCTCTTTCAAATTCTTTGTGGTAGAAGATATTCTTCCCTTCTCCACTCTTTCAGTTCCATTCTTGCATTTGTTCCGGAGGCATTGTGATGTTGCTCTCTTTGACCCATCATCTTGTTTTGTTAAGATCATGTTCTTTCCTTGCTTATCCATTTAATTGGAGTGCGGTGTTCTCTTTTCAAGTTCTTTTCATCTTATCAGGATTTTCTTCGCTTTTCTACCGAAGTGGCTTCAAAATCTATCTTGTCCCCTAAGCTCTTGGTTCTCATCATATTCCTTGTTCCTCTTGTCCAATGGACTATTTGCAATCTTGTTCGTCTCTGTTGTATTCTTTCTTTCAGGTTGTTCAACCTCTCAAGGTTCGTGGTTTCACTCGTTTGTCGAAGAAGCAACTTAGTTTTACCTCTTCTCTTCCTCTTCCATTTGTCATCCCTGGATCTCAGGGCGAGATCTCTTGTAAGAGGGGGAGAGTTGTAACAGCCCGAGACCGACGCTCCAGAAGCCTTCCAGTTATTTCGTTGTCGCTGTGTTATTTATTTGTTTGTTGCATTCATCATCGCATCATTCGCATTGCATCCGCATGTTTTCTTAAAGCTTGCATCCGCTCGTAGTTGCCGCCTCTTCCTTGTCTCTGCTGACCTCCTGACGGGTCAACCAGACTGCTCTCTTCTCTCTCTTCTATGAACCCATCAAAACCCCTGGTCTCCGTGGCCTTTCGTCAAACCCCTCACGTGCATCCGAAAACTTCCCCGAACCCGATCCGGGCGGTCGTGACCGATGAGTCCGGATCATCCCCAAACATCCCTAAAATATCTTCGGTTTCTTATTTGGTTTTACCAAGCCTATTTTATCTCGATCATATGATTTCGATCGGATGATCCAAATTCTTCTCTGTCCCTGTATATATTGTCCGCCTCTAGTCTATTTTGGACAAACCCTAAAAGCTAGGACATTTGTCCCTCCGCCGCCGCCGCCCCGTCTCATCATCCACATGGGGATCTCCATCCCACCAACCCATCGCCTTCACCTCCCCGATCCCAAACCAACCAAAGCCTCCACCTTCTCCTTGATTCTTCGCAGCCGCCACCTCCTCTGCTCCTGAGGCCCGAGCCTCCTCTCGTCCAGGAGTACGAGCCCTCTCCACTGTACCTCGACCTCGCCGAAGCAAAGCTCCTCCGCGGTCTCCTCCTCGACCAGGCCATCGCCGCCTCGTCTCGCTCCAGACCTGCTGCTGTGCTGCCGGTGACCTGGTCCAAGAGCAGATGAGCGCCGCCCCTCTCCTTCCCCATGCTCTCTCCCTCCCTCTAGTTCTTTCTCTGTCTCTCTCTAAATTCTTCCCTCTCTTAATCTTCTCCAGGGAACCCCGACGCCCAAGGAGAAGGCTCGCCACCTAGCCCTCAAGTTCGTCGCGCCGTCGGTCGCCTCCGCGCTGTCCTTGCCCATCTCCGGCCCCGTTCCCGTCGGAGTTGACCCCAAGCCAAGTCCCTGCTATCGCGCCTTTGCCAAGTCCCTGCCACTGCCGCTGCCTCCCCTGCGTCCTCTGCATCGCTCCGCCCCCTGTCTTCCCTGCTCCATATCGAACGCCAAGCCGCCGCCTTCCTTCGTCTCTCCTGCCGGCCTCCCCGTCGCCTGGCCGGAGCCCCAGCGTCGCCGCCGTGTGCCGCGTCGGCCTTGACCCCAGCCTTCTGCTTCGTCCTTGTTCGAGCTGAACGACCGCACGAGCAGCGCATCTGTTGACCGCTTCGTCAACTAGGCCTCCCGTGCCAGATCCGCAAGCCCAGCCGGCCTGATAAGGCCCACTATGAGCACCTTCAGCCTAGCCCTCGCCTGTGCACTGTTGGGCCAGCCAGTTTCGGCCCAACTCCTATTTTTTTTCAGTGGATGAATTTCTCTATTTCCAGAAAAACTGCATATTTACAGATTGACCCTCCATGTTCATGCATTAATAACTCCACAACCGTGCATCGGATTAAAATACTTTATATATGTAAAATGCTTAGAATTTCATCTAGTTTCATAATATCCAACTTTCATCCATGTTAAAATGTTTAAATTGATGTTTGCATTAGTTTGCTAAATGACATGTTAAAATGGTTTATTTCATAACTAAATAACCGTAGCTCCGAATAAAATAAACTTTATATGTAAATGTGGTAGAAAAATGCATAGGTTGACATGGTGAACTTACTTTGCATGTTTAACAACTCTAAAATATGGTTTAGGCAATAACAGTATCAACTCCAAAATATGCACATGGGGATTTTCCGGAATTGTTGTTTGTTGTTCCAGCCTCAGTTAAACTTGCCTAGATAGGTAGTTTTATTATGTCTCACCTCTTGCCATGTTAACCAACATTTAATCTTGTCTTGTACATAAACGAGAGCGAACTAAATCATGGAATGTGGTGTTTCGTCAATATGCGACTCGTTGCATATTGAGCTCCACTTAACTTGTAGTATTGTTTGTTGCACTTTGCCATGCCATGACTCATTAAACTAGACATGCATCATACTTGATTGTGCATCATGCCATGATTATGCTTGGTGGTTTACCATGTTGTTTGCTTCTTTCCGGTTGCGCTTCTCCTTGATAGTTCTGGTTATGTTGCGATTGTGAGGATTCGTTCGACTACGCCCGTTCGTCTTCTTCATGGATTCGGTCTTCTTCCTAGCGGGATTTCAGGCAAGATGATCATTACCTTGGATATCACTACTATCTTTGCTTTGCTAGTTGTCTCGATGCTATCGCTATGGCGTGCTACCTACCACTTGTTTATCAAGCCTCCCAATATGCCATGCAACAGCCTCTAACCTTTTCACCATCCCAGCAAACCGTTGTTTGGCTATGTTACCACTTTGCTTAGCCCCTCTTATAGCGTTGCTAGTTGCAGGTGCAGTTTCAGGTTGTTCCATGTTGGGACATGGATATCATGGGATATCACAATATCTCTTATTTAATTAATGCATCTATATACTTGGCAAAGGGTGGAAGGCTTTGCCTTTTGCTTGGTGTTTTGTTCCACTCTTGTCGCCCTAGTTTCCGTCATACCGGTGTTATGTTCCTTGGTTTTGTGTTCCTAACACGGTCGGGGTTTATGGGCTCCCCTTGACAGTTCGCTTTGAATAAAACTCTTCCAGCAAGGCCCAACTTTGATTTGACCATTTGCCTAATAATAACTAAAACTTGCATAGGGACTTACCGGTACCCGAGGATTCTTAATCAACAACCCCGGGCCAGTGCTCGACATGAGTGTTGGTCCACCTACCTAGCAGTCGACGGTGCTGCCTCGGGGCAACTCGATGGTATTTTGGCTATCGTCCACTTTGCATAAACGGTGTTGTCCTGAGAACGAGATACGCGCGGCTCTTATCGGGGTGACGACACACCGGGTGGTCTTGTTGGTTTTGTTTTACCATTGTGAAATGTCTTGTGCACCGGGATCCCGAGTTTGATCGGGTGTTCCGAGATGGAGGATTGTCTTTGCGGATCGTGAGCTTATCATGGGCTAAGTTGGGACACCCCTGCAGAGTTTAATCATTCGAAAGCCGTGCCCACGGTTATGTGGCAGATGGGAGTTTTTAATATCCGGTTGTAGAGAACTTGACACCAGATCCGAATTAAAATACACCAACCGCGTGCGTAACCCTGACCGCCTCTTTTCGAGTGAGTTCGAGAAGAGAACACGGTGGGGTTATGTTTGACTCGTAAGTAGTTCAGGATCACTTCTTGATCATTACTAGTTTGCGACTGTATGCGTAGTTACTCTTCTTACTCCTGTATTCGTAAGTTAGCCACCATACAAATGCTTGGTGCTGCTGCAACCTCACCACTTATCAATTCCATACCCATTAAGCTTTGCTAGTCTTGATACCCATGGTAATGGGATTGCTGAGTCCTCATGGCTCACAGATTACTACAACAACAGTTGCAGGTACAGGTAATGCGATGACCTGACGTGAGAGCGATGCTTGCTTGTTTTGGAGTTCTCCTGCTTCTTCTTCTTCGATCAAGGGGTACGCTCCGGGTCGGGAGCCTGGGATTAGCAGGGTGGATGTCGTTCTTCCTTTTTGTTTGGTTTCATCCGTAGTCGGATTCTGCTCTTCTGTATGATGATTGCTATGTATTGATGAACTGTTGTATTCATGTTGTAGCTTGTGGCAAGTGTAAGCCTTTATCTTGTATTCTCATCTATTCAGTACATGGTATGTTGTAATGATATCCACCTTACTATGCGCTCGAAATGCGATTGTGCCCCAATCATGAATTCATCACGTGATTGGGATAGAATCGCATCTTGGGCGCTACATATCCTCTCCCGCCGGGTCAGTTCATCCGGCTCGGGGGCTCAGGGCTAGCCGGCCGGACCGCACCCCGTCGTCCCGCTTAGTCCATTTCGGCGTGTCCGAGTCGCCAAGGCCCTCCCCTTCGCCCCAAGCAACAGTCTGGCTTTGGTTGTTCGGTCGGCAAGAACAAGGGACCAAACGCGCCGGCACGCAGAGCTCGGCTAAGTCGGATCGTCTGGGTCGATCCACCCGGCTCCCTCACACTAAGTGTCGCACGACCGGCTGCGCCCCAACCGGCTTCGCCACCTGCCGCCAGCCGGCCCAATGGGTGTTTCGCTCATGCTCAATGTTTGAAAAAGATTAAGTACTGTGTGCTCCTTCCCAAGGCTGAACTCCTTGTCATAGACTAGAACCCGGTTGTTCGACTAGTGGGAGGGAGGCCCAAAGAGGGGGCAAGCAAGAAAAAGCCTAAGGAAAGAAAGCAAAAGCGCCAATACCCGCGAAAATATTCACATCCCAAAAAGGCCCACGGCCGAAGTTCATTACATTCCCTTACACCCCAAGTGGGTGGACTTGACATTTAACAAAGTTCAAAGAAATAAAAAAGGCAGGTCGACCTCAGGCGGTGGCCGCGTCGGGTTGTGCGCTCGCCGACTCCTCTGCGCCAGCCACGGTTGCCATGCCAGCATCGGTTTGCGTCGGCTCCTCCGCGCTGGCCTCCGGGTCCGCCGAGACGCCGGTGTCGTCCAGCGCAGCATCATCGTCAGTGTAGGCATCCATCTCATGGGAGCTGCCGGCCGGGTCGTCGAGCGCTAAGCCAAAGTCGTCAGGCAGAAGCTCTGCACCGTCCTCCATCCGCTCCACGTTAAACTCATCGTGCGCGGCGATCCGGCGCGCCTGCGCCTGCAGGTGGGCCTCCGCACCGGCTTGCTGGGCCGCCAGGTGGTCCAGACTTAGGTCTGGATACCACGACATGGCGAAGCGTAGCGCCAAGTCTACACCAGCACAGGCCGCGGAGACGCGCCACGCATGGAGCCGCGCCGGGCCGGCCTCCAGCCAGCGCGCCAGCCGCGTGAAGCTGTTGAGCACCACCGCACCCGGCCAGAGGGCCGCCACCATAGCCAACCCGGCCGAAGACAGCCTTGCCTTTTGCTTGTCCAGGGCCCGCAGGTGGGCCTCGGTGGCGACCATGAGCTTCGAGAAGGTCCAGGTGGCATACGGATCGACCGTGGCACCCGCATCAGCCTCGGTTGTCTGGTGTGCGCGCACGGCCGCGTCCTCTGTGTCCTGCATCTCCGGGAGGAACTCTGGCGCATGAAGAGGAGAAATTGTCAGCTATGTAAAGGCTCGGCCGGCTCGCAACCCGGCAGAACAGATGGGGAAATACTTACTTAGGAGAAGCTCGTCCAGATGCTACGCCTCGCACAACATACCGTTCTGCTCCAGGTCCCATGCACGGCCACAGGCCTCGAGCGCCTTCTCGAGCTCGGCGCACTTCTCGAAGGCCGCCTTCATCTTGTCAACCTTCGCGGCGGCTGCCTTCTCATACTCGCCCTTTGTCGGTGTTCTGGGAACGGGGGTACCCAGACTTGCCTGCCTGCGGCCCAGCCCGTGGCATCGTCAACGGCCCGGTCCGGCCCAGCTCCAGGACCCCAAGGACAAGACCCTCGCGACGGCCCTGGCCTCGCAAGGAGAATGACACCGAGACCTCCTGAGGAGTGGCCTCCCCAAGCAGCCTCCCGAGTAGCCAAGTTTTCCATGCAGACCTCCCGCCTCGCGAGGTCGCGATGACGTGAGCCATGACAACCAAAGCCAAGTGGATGCCAGCGGGCGCAGAGGGGACAGTTTCCTCTTTAGTGCTAAGGAGGCAAGGACGAGCGTAGGTTCCCGAGGAAGGCCCCAAGGGTTTTCCCTTCCGGTGCAACGAGACCACGACCACGAGCTCAGCAGGACGGATGTCAACATCGAGCCCACCGCTGCTTCATGGCCAGAGGCTTTGCAGGCGAAGACCACCTTTTGTCTGGATAAGATGTACTTCCTGTCCCCTTTCAAAATTGGCCATTGTGGGATCCCTTCCCACCTGTGCGATGAGGGAAGAGGACCGAGGCCGCTATAAATATAGGCTAGCCTCCACCATAGACGGGGTTCGATCCGTCCTCACCACTCGAGCCCTCGCGAGGCTGCTCATACACTGTACTAGTTCATCCTCAGCCCCCTCGTGAGGCCAATCCACCTAAAGCAGGAGTATGGTCTTACACCGCAAGGTGGCCCGAACCTGGGTAAATCTCTGTGTTCTTCCTTGCTCAACGATCATGCATACTCGTGAGATCGAGCCGTGGGTGTCATGAGCCGAGCATCTGAGTGAAGCAAGGTCCTTCGCACACGCCCCAGAGTTCGAACCTCATTGGGTCTGCGGAGCCCTGATTCTGACATTTGGCGCGCTAGGTAGGGGCGTGTCGAAGCTCCTTCTTCACCGACCACGCTCCGCCCTCGCTTCGTGGTTCCCATGGGGGATGCCGTCTCACTGGCTTGGCCGCCAGAAGCCTATGGGAGCGCCACGGGCTGCCCGGCCTTCACCCCCGGCCTACGCCGGGTGCGGTGGCTGGTGAGGTTCAGGCTAGCGCTACCTCCGTGCTACCACGGCACAGCCGATCCCGAGGAGTTTCTCCGGCTGTATGAGCAGGCCATCCGGGCGGTAGGTGGCGACGACAAGGCCGCGGTGAACTGGCTCCGTCAGGCCCTCACGGAGATGCCATGATCTTGGCTCCGCGGCCTCCCGGAGGCCTCGGTGTCCTCCTGGGAGGAGCTTTGCGGTCAGTTCATCGCGCATTTCACGGCCCCGGAACCCCACGCGGTCGCTTGTATCCTCGGCGGGTTGCAGACACCTGCATCTGGTCGCAATGTCAAGCGACTTCTCTGCCAGACGGGCGCTACTCGGCCGCGGCCCGAGGCCTCGCGGGGTCATGCGAGGCCGAAGGCCGACAACACCTTCGACTCACTGGATCACCGCAGGACTACGGCCATTACTGGTGCGCTCCCTTTGCAGTGCACGCCCACCATTAGCAATGTCGTGGTCACCAAGACCCTCATCGACGGCGGTGTCGGCCTCAGCGTTCTCTCAGTGGAAGCCTTCGACACGCTCCAGGTGCCTTACGACCAGCTCACGTCCACCAAAACCTTCTCAGGGGTGACCAAAGGCTCCGCCATCCCCTTGGGACAGGTGCACCTCCCGGTCACCTTCGGCACTCGCGACAACTACCGCACCGAGCTGATCGACTTCGACGTGGCCCGCATCGGCCTCCCATACAACGCCATCCTGGGATATCCGGCCCTCGTCAAGTTCATGGCGGCGATGCATCCGGGCTACAACGTCATCAAGATGCCCGGTAGCAGCAGCGTCATCTCTGTGGTTCGTGACACCAAGGACGTGGTCCGGGCCCTCAAGCTCGCCTACAAGACCGCGGCGGCCACATGCCCCGATGCTGGGGGCGCCCCGGGGGCTCTGGAAGCCGTGCCCGCGAAGAAAAAATAGTTGTTCTCTCAGGACCGGGCCTAGAAGAAGCAGGTATCTGTCGACAGCGGGGGCTCTGGCCCCACCTTCACCATTGGTGCCAGCCTTCCCCCAGAGCAGGAGAAGGCGCTAGTCAACTTGCTCCGGGCAAACAAGGACGTTTTTGCATGGGAGGCGTCCGACTTGATGGGCGTCCGACTTGATGGGCGTCCCGAGGGAGGTGATCGAGCACCACTTGGCAGTATGCCCCGGGGCACGCCCTGTAAAATAGAAAGCGCGACGTCAATCGCGGGAGAAGCAAGCATTCATCGTCCAGGAGGTGCACAAGCTACAAGAAGCCAGAGTCATTTGAGAGGTGCGGCACCCAGATTGGCTGGCAAACCCAGTCATCGTCCCCAAGAAGGGAGGGAAGGAGCGCATGTGCGTCGACTTCACGAGACTCAACAAGGCTTGTCCTCAGGACCCCTTCCTGCTCTCGCGCATCGACCTGATCGTGGACTCCACCGCCGAGTGCGATTTGCTATGTTTTCTGGATGCTTTCTCAAGTTATCACCAAATCAAGATGACGGTGGAGGATGTCGATAAGACGGCCTTCATTTCCCCGTGTGGCGTGTATTGCTACATGTGCATGCCCTTCGGGCTAGGAAACGCCAGTGCAACCTTGTAGTGGCTGATGCGCATCGCCCTGGGGCAGCAGCTGGGGAGGAATGCGGAGGCATACGTCGACAACATCGTGGTCAACTCACGAGAGGCGAGGACCCTGATCAAGGTCCTGGAGGAGACGTTTGCCAGCCTGTGGCAAGTGAACCTGAGGCTTAACC
This sequence comes from Thinopyrum elongatum, assembly GCA_011799875.1. Lineage (NCBI taxonomy): Eukaryota > Viridiplantae > Streptophyta > Magnoliopsida > Poales > Poaceae > Thinopyrum > Thinopyrum elongatum. The sequence goes on from CM022303.1 coordinate 135,416,293, forward strand.
CAGAAAAGTGCATTTTCGGGGTCCCGTCCGGCAAGCTGCTCGACTTCCTGGTATCGCACCGAGGGATCCAGGCAAACCCAAAGAAGATCAAGGCGATTGAAAAGATGCGCCCGCCTCAGACCCTCAAGGAAATGCAGAAACTGGCGGGTTTCTTGACCTCCGTGGGAAGTTTCATCTCCAAGCTTGGCGAACGCGCCCTCCCCTTCTTCAAGCTCATGAAGAGGAAGGGCCCCTTCGAGTGGACCCCGGAAGCTAAGGCGGCTTTCGAGGACCTCATGAGCCCACCTGTTATGGTGGCGCCTCGTCCTCGCGATCCCCTGGTACTCTACTTGGCGGCCACCCCCCACTCATCCAGCGCGGTGCTCCTGGCGGTCTAGGAGGAGCGCGCTGGCACAGGTGCAAGGGCCGGCGACCCGCAAGGGGTCGCGCAACCTTCACCACCTCAGGACAGTGCCCCTGAGCCCGTCGCCACTTCACCAACCAACGGGGCGCCAGGGCCCATCGCGCCCCACGCGAGGAAGGACGCTGCCAACACCCCGCCCCTCGTCGAGCACCTGGCGTACTTCGTCAGCACCGTGTTGCGTGATGCGCGTGCGCTACCCTATGCAGGAGAAGCTCCTACTCGCACTCCTTGTCGCCTCAAGGAAGTCGCGCCATTATTTCTAGGGCCACCCCATCAAGGTCGTCTCTGCATACCCTCTGGAGAAGGTGATGCGCAGCCCCAACGCAACGGGGAGAGTCGCGGAGTGGAACATCGAGTTGCAAGCCTTCCAGCTAGAGTTCAGCATGACCAGGGTCATCAAGGGCGCGGCCCTCGCCGATCTCGTGGCGGAGTGGACGGATGCTCCCGACCAGAGGCTGGGCGAGGGCCAGTCCCTCGCGCCTGGCGACGAGGCGCCCGATGGCTGCGTCATGCACTTCGATGGTGCCTTCGCGCAGCAGGGCAAAGGGGCTGGAGTCGTGCTCGTCTCACCAACCAAGGACAAGCTCTACTACGCCGTGCAGCTTTGCTTCCAGCATGGCAAGAAGGTCTCCAACAACATTGCGGAGTATGAAGATCACCGGCCTCAGGGCCGCGGCCGCTCTGGGGGTCAAGCACCTCACTATCAAGGGCGATTCCCAGCTCCTCATCAACTTTTCGAACAAAGAGTACAAGCCAAAGGACGAGCACATGGAGGCATACCTGGAAGAGGTACGTAAAATTGAAAAGCGTTTCTAAGGCTTGGAATTGCAGCACGTCCCGCACGGCGCGAACAAGAAGGCAGACGACATCGCCAAGAGGGCATCTCGCCATGAGCCTCAGAAGCCTAGCATCTTCGAGGAAAGGCTCTTCAAGCCGTCGGCTGCGCCCCCGGCGTCAGGCCCGACACTGCTCCAGGAGGCGCCGCCGCTGGCCCCACCCTCAGGTGCCCCGGCCTGCGACCTCGCCTCGGGAGCCCGCCTGCTCCTGCCGTTGGAGCCTCAGGCGGGCAACTGGACCATGGAGTTAAAGGCGTACCTGCTCCATGGCTCCTTACCGGAGGAGGAGGACGCGGAACGCATGGCTCGCCAGGCCACTGCTTATTGCTTGCAGGATGGCGAGCTGTACCGCAGATGCCCCAACGACGTCTTGTTGCGGTGCATATCCGAGGGAGCAGGGGCGCGAGTTGTTGGCCGACATCCATGGCGGGGATTGCGGGCACCACTCCTCGTCATGCACCCTCGTGGGAAAGGTGTTCCGCAGCGGGTTTTACTGGCCTACAACGCTCCACGACGCCACCGAGCTGGTCTGATCCTACGAGGCCTGCCAGTTCCACACCAAGCAGATTCATCAGCCCACGCAGGGTCCCCAGACCATCCCGCTCTCATGGCCCTTTGCGGTGTGGGGGTTAGATACACTGGGCCCATTCCCTCGGGCGGCCGGCGGTTACCGCTACCTCTACGTCGCCATCAACAAGTTCACCAAGTGGGCGGAGGTGGAGCCCATGCGCACCATCCCCGCCACCTCGGCTGTCAAGTTCATCAAGGGCCTCGTGAGCCGGTTCGGTGTCCCCAACCATATCATTACCGACAATGGCTCTCAATTCATGAGTAACCTCTTTAGGACGTATTGTGCTAACCTTGGAACACAGATATGCTACGCTTTGGTAGCGCACCTGCGGAGCAATGGCCAGGCAGAGCGCGCCAACGCAGAGGTCCCGTGGGGCCTCAAGACAAGGAGCTTCAAGAAGAAGCTTGAGGCCTGCGGTAGGGGTTGGCTTAGTGAGCTTCAGTCTGTGTTGTGGTCCGTCCGCACCACTGCGACTAAGCCCACCGGCGAGACCCCATTCTTCCTCGTCTATGGGGCTGAGGCGGTCCTCCCACACGAGGTCAAGCATCACTCCCCGCAAGTCCTAGCATTCGATGAGGCGCGTCAGGATGCCTCGCGGGGAATTGATCTCGTGCTCGGGGAGGAGGCCCGGTGCCAAGCCTCTCTCCGTGCAGCGAGGTACCAGCAGATGCTACGGTGCTACCATTGCCGCAACATCTGCCCCCGGACCCTTGAAGCCGGAGACCTCATCCTAAGGCGGGTCTTCTCCAGGGAGGGCCTCCACAAGCTCTCGCCCATGTGGGAGGACCCATTCAGGGGCGCCCGCATCTCCAGGCCTGGCGCCACGCGCCTGGAGACGGAGGACGGGGTCCCCATCCAGAATGCTTGGAACATCCAGCATCTCCGCAAATTCTACCCGTGACACTCTCATGTAATAATGAGTGGGGCTGTACACGCCCCGGAGCTCCCGGTGCACCGCCCCACGGCCCCGTGGGAGCTCCCACCCATGCCCAAGTGGAAGCCCCATGCTCCACGCTGGTGGACGACATGGTCAAACAACGACTATGCCCACGCCCAGTGGAGGCCCAATGCTCCGCGCTGGTGGGAAGACTAGAACACTAGTGTAGGCACCAGACGCGGCTTTTCTTTGGCTCGCTCTTGTAACCAAATTTGCCTTTTCTTGGAATGAATTTTGAAGTTCTCGAATCTTTATCGACAAGGGATGGGAATTTTTCTCCTTGCAGCATTTTATTTCTTGAATGTCATTTTTAAGAGGGCTGACAGCTGCCACCTGTGACGACGACATGTACCTAGGGTAGGGTCATAGGCCCGACCTAGACACCCTACCCAAGGACACTGCCCTAGAGTCAAAGACATTCAAAATGCAATAGAAGAAACCGACTGAGTTCACCTTGGAGTGCAATCCACTCGACCAGTTATGTCACTCGGAAACCCCAATTCCATTCTACCAAGATGAAGTCACTCGACCATACAAAAACCACTCGGAGTACAGAAGACCTAAAGTCACTCAGGATGGCAACGGTCAGGCGTTCACCTTGTAGTCTTAAAGATCATTCATAGCTCTTTATAGCTAGCGTTACCAGTAACGCCCTGTCTTAATGAATATTGAACTCTGTGTAACGTGGGACGGCTGGGGTCCTGGCGCACTCTATATAAGCCACCACCCTCCATTGGCACAAGGGTTCGCACCCCCTGTAACTCTCACGCATAATCCAGTCGACCACGCCTCCGGGCACGGAGACGTAGGGCTGTTACTTCCTCCAAGAAGGGCCTGAACTCGTACATCTTGCGTGCACAACCTCACCGTAGCTAGGATCCTGCCTCCTCCTACGTACCCCATATTCTTACTGTCAGACTTACTCCCACGACAGTTGGCGCCCACCGTGGGGCCGCGTCTTAGCGACTTCCGGTGAGGTAGCAGTTTTTCTGATCTCCATCAACATGGTTTCTGGCGGTGGTTTGGCTGAGGGCCACAAGATCCGTCTCGGCGCGCTCATTTTCATCGCCGACGACTCCACCTGGCTCTAGGAGGCCCCCCTCGACATAGAGACGCTCCTCGTCTGCGGGGCGACGCACTTTCGCGCATGTGTTCACGGCGTCCTTCTGCGGCAGCCGTCGACCCAGTATCGGTCAGCTCCCGCGGCATCCTCACTCCCCGCTGTTCGTCGTCGCAAGCGATCTGGTCGATCGCGGCTTCAGCGGTAGGTGAAGCATGCGGTGGCCCGCCAGTCGGCCACCCCACAAATCACGGTAATTGAGCCTGATGAATCTCCCTGTGGATTATTCGACCTGTCGACTGGTTCCATCGAGACTCTGTCTGAGTGCGGAAGCAGTGACCCTGCGGCGGAGGTCTTGATGGTCGATACGCCGCGCGGCCCGCCTGGTTTCCGTCGCGGTGGCGGCGGCGATGGCGGCGGCGGTTCGTCGCATGGTCACGAAGAATATCGTCCTGAAGACCTTACTTCGGAGCAGAGGGACGAGCTGCACCATCGCAATACGGAGGCCCTCCACACCCCCATCATGGGGGAGACCTCTGAGGCTCGGGCCTTGGAAGCTGCGCGTCTAGCCACCTTGGCTGAGCGCGCGCGACTGGAAAATCTCCAACATTCACTCGACGAGCGAGCCCGTCGGCAGGTCCCCGAATCCAGTCGACGACAACGACAGTTGTTTCCTCCTGAGCCCCAGGTATACCGCACTCTGATCCAGAATCTTACAGCTACAACCCGTATAGCAGAGTCGATTCAGCCGTCCCAATCAGAGGCTGGAAGAGGTTTGATGCAGATTCGAGCGCTGCTCCGGGCAGCAGGTGAGCAAAACTCTGCCGTTTCTCAGTTGCGCAACAGGATCCACAGCAGGTCCATGGTGGCGGACACGGTCCAGTTGGCTCATAGCCCGAGGTCGCCTCTGCGGCATGAGGGTCGTGGGCACCGCCACGAGCAGTATCTGGGTCGAAACTACGAGCAGTATGATCCTCGACTCGGCCGTGATGACCGCCGTCGGGTGCCTACGCCCCCTCCGAGGGGTGGATCGTATGTGCCCCGGCAGTACGATGACAGGCGCCCATATGGCGATGAGCGAAGGATCCCAGTCGACCCAAGAGAGCCCGGGTTTGATGCAAGATCAATTCTGGTGCAAGGTCTGGTCGACAGGAACCGGGCACACAGAGAAGGACATGACAGAGATCGTCCGATTGGCGGTAGAGTGCATGTTTCTGGGCCTGAATGTTTCAGTAGAGCCATCAGAGCTGCTGTGATCCCTCCCAACTTTAGGTTGGCGACGGGAATAAGCAAGTTCACTGGTGAGTCGAAGCCAAACACTTGGCTAGAGGATTACCGAGTGGTTGTACAGATTGGTGGCGGCAATGATGATGTAGCCATGAAGCACCTCCCCCTGATGCTGGAGGGCTCAGCCAGAGCTTGGTTGAATCAGTTGGCCCCTGGTAGTATTTTCTGTTGGGAAGATTTGGCCCGAGTGTTCGTCAGGATGTTTGAGGGCACTTGCAAAGGACCTGCAGGGTTGACTGAACTACAGCATTGTGTCCAGAAGCAGAATGAAACTTTGAGAGATTACATCCAGAGGTGGACCACTCTTCATCATACCGTGGAGAATGTGTCAGAACGTCACACAATGTGCGCCTTCAAGGAGGGCGTTCGGTACAGGGAGCTTAACCTGAAATTCAGTCGGACAGGGGACATGTCCCTGGCTCGGATGATGGAAATAGCTACTCGGTACGCTAACGGCGAGGAAGAAGACCGACTCCGCAGTGGCAAGAACAAACCAGTCGCCCAGGACACCGGAGGAGGAAATTCCAGTCGGAAGCAGAAGCGCAAAGCTGAACCCGCAGGTCCGGGTGAGGCAGCAGCGGTGAACCAAGGGAAATTCAAAGGAAAGCCTAAGGGGCCATGGATCCCCAAGAAAGTGAAAGATCAAGCGGGTAATGATGTGCTTGATTTACCATGTCATATACACACAAAGAAAGATGAAGAGGGGAACTTGATTTACCCCAAGCATACCACTCGACAGTGTCGACTCCTGATTCAGAGCTTCCGAGAGGGTCAGCCCAATGAAAAAGAAAAGGAATCTGATAAGGACGAGGACAAAGAGGTGGATGATGGTTACCCCAACATCAATGCCACTTTAATGATTTTTGCTGACATCGAGAGCAAAAGTCGACTGAAAGTTATCAACAGGGAAGTAAACATGGTTGCTCCAGCAACGATGATGTATTTGAAGTGGTCAAAGACTCCCATTACATTCGACTAGTCTGACCACCCAGCGCACGGTGCTACCCCCGGGCGGCAAGCGTTGGTGGTCGACCCAGTAGTTGGGGGCACTCGACTGACCAAGGTCTTGATGGACGGTGGCAGTGGTTTGAACATTTTGTATGCTGAGACCCTCCAAGGGATGAGTATTCCGATGTCCAAGCTCAGTGAAAGCAACATGCGATTCCACGGTGTCATCCCTGGGAAGAAAGCCGATTCACTCGGTCAGATCAATCTTGATGTGGTTTTCGGTGATTCAAAGAATTACCGCAAGGAAAAGTTGACATTTGAGGTCGTGGATTTTCACAGTGCCTATCATGCTATTTTGGGCAGGCCTGCATATGCTCGTTTCATGGCTCGACCGTGTTACGTGTACCTCAAGTTGAAGATGCCTGGCCCTAGAGGTGTGATCACAGTTACTGGAAATCGGCAGAGAGCAGAAGAGTGCCTCCAGAAGGGCTCAAAGATTGCGATGAGCAAATGGCAGCAGTAGAAATGGAAGAATACAAGAAGAACGCAGATCCGAGTGATTTGTTGTGAGCAAAGAAGCCCGCTTCAAAGTCTGCATTTCAGTCGGCCGGTGCAACAAAGCCTGTCCATATCCATCCGACCGATCCCGACGCTGCTCCGACTCTCATCTCAACAACACTCGACAGCAAATAGGAAGAAGCGCTCATCCAGTTCCTCCGTGAGAACTGGGACATCTTCACATGGAAACCATCTGACATGCCGGGTGTACCCAGGGGACTGGCTGAGCACCATTTGTGAGTTGACCCAAAAGCAAAACCCGTCAAAGAGCATCTCCGTCGGTCCGCCGTGGAGAAGAGGAAGGCAATTGGCGAGGAGGTGGCTCGGCTTCTGGCAGCTGAGTTCATCTGCGATATATACCACTCCGAGTGGCTCGCCAATGTTGTCATGGTTCCCAAGAAAGACAAATCACTTCGTATGTGTATCGATTTCAAACATATCAATCGGGCCTGCCCGAAAGATCACTTCCATCTGCCCCGCATCGACCAGATAGTCGACTTGACTGTGGGGTGTGAGCGTTTGTCCTTCTTGGATGCATATTCCGGGTACCATCAGATCCGACTGTATGGGCCCGGCGAAATAAAGACAGCTTTCATCACCCCATTCGGGTGTTTTTGTTATATTACCATGCCCTTTGGCCTCAAGAATGCTGGTGCCACATTCATGCGTATGATTCAATAGTGCCTGCTCACTCAAATCAGTCGGAACGTGGAAGCTTACATGGATGACATCGTGGTCAAGTCACGCAAAGGTTCCGACCTACTGACTGACCGCGCTGAAACCTTTGCCAACTTAAGAAGATATGATATCAAGCTCAATCCGTCAAAGTGCACATTCGGAGTTCCAGGTGGAAAGTTACTCGGTTTCCTCATTTCTGAATGAGGGATCGACGCAAACCCAGAAAAGGTTGGCACAATCCTCCGAATGAAGTGCCCCGTGCACGTGCATGATGCTCAGAAGCTTACTGGTTGTTTGGCTGCATTGAGTCGATTCATCTCACGTCTCGATGAAAAGGCATTACCTCTTTACTGACTGATGAAGAAGTCTGACAAGTTCGAGTGGAATCCTGAAGCTGACGCAGCGTTTGAAGAGCTCAAAGCCCTGCTTTCCACCCAGCCGGTGCATGCTGCTCCAGTCAACAAAGAGCCTATGTTGTTATATATTGCAGCCACTGGACAGGTTGTCAGCACAGTGCTCATGGTCGAGCGGGAAGAAGAAGGCAAAGCCTACAAAATTCAACGCCCAGTATACTATATTTCTGAAGTTTTAACTCCATCCAAGCAAAGATATCCGCATTATCAGAAGCTTGTCTATGGGATTTACTTGACCACGAAGAAAGTTGCACATTACTTTGCAGACCACTCGGTTTCAGTCATCAGCGATGACCCATTATCTGAAATTCTGAACAATCGGGACACAACTGGTCGAGTGGCCAAGTGGGCAATTGAACTCCTTCCTTTGGATATCAAGTTCGAGGCAAAGAAAGCAATCAAGTCTCAGGCAATAGCAGATTTCCTCGCCGAGTGGATTGAGCAGGAGCAACCGACTCAGGTTCACTCGGAACATTGGACTATGTTTTTCGATGGGTCCAAAATGTTGAATGGTTCCAGCGCTGGAGTGGTTTTAGTATCCCCAAGAGGTGACAAGCTCAGCTATGTCCTCTAGATTCACTTTGATTCTTCAAACAATGAAGCTGAGTATGAGGCACTTTTGTATGGGTTACGTATGGCCATTTCACTCAGTGTCCGACGCCTGATGGTTTACGGCGACTCAAATTTAGTGGTCAATCAAGTGATGAAGGAGTGGGATATCAGAAGCCCAGCTATGACCAGTTATTGCAATACAGTAAGAAAGCTGGAGAAGAAGTTTGAGGGGTTAGAGCTCCACCACATACCCCGAATCAAGAATCAAGCTACTGATGATCTGGCGAAGATAGGTTCCACTCGGAAACCAATTCCTAGTAATGTGTTCTTGGAGCATCTCCACACCCCGTCAGTTCAAGAAGATCCTTTTACAGAGGAGCCCCCACAACCGAGAAGCTCAACCAATCCGACTGAGATTGAAGTCACAGCAGTGGTCGACCTGATCATGGAGGTTTTGGTGATTATCCCCGATTGGACAGTGCCATATATTGTGTACCAGCTTAGACAAGAGCTCCCAGAAGATGAGGATGAGGCCCGCCAGATCGTTCATCGATCCAAAGCCTTCACAGTTATTGGAGGGTGACTTTTCAGGGAAAGTGTCATAGGAGTCGCTCAACGTTGCATCTCTCTGGAAGAAGGTCGAATGATTCTAAATGCGATCCACTCGGGAACCTGTGGCCACCATGCGTCCTCTCGGACCATTGTGGCCAAAGCATACCGAGCAAGATTCTACTGGCCGAGGGCAAATGAGATGTCAAAAGATATAGTCGACAAGTGCGAAGGTTGCCGGTTTTACTCAAACATGTCTCGCAAACCTGTATCTGCCTTGAAGACCATTCCACTCGTCTGGCCGTTTGCAGTCTGGGGGTTGGATATGGTCGGACCTTTCAAGACCGGCAGAAGTGGTTTCGCCCATTTGCTTGTGGCAGTCGACAAATTCACCTAATGGATTGAGGCCAAGCCTATCAAGAATCTTGATTCAAGCACTGTCATCAGTTTTATCAGGGAGCTGATATTCAGATATGGAGTCCCGCACAGCATTATCATGGATAACGTCTCTAACTTTGATTCTGATGAGTTCAGAGCATTTTGTGCTTCCCAAGGCACTCGGGTCAATTACGCATCTGTTGCGCACCCGCAGCCGAATGGTCAGGCAGAAAGGGCGAATGGTTTGATCCTTCAAGGGCTGAAACCCCGACTGATGCGCGATCTCAAGCACGCTGCTGGGGCCTGGGTGACTGAATTACCATCTGTCCTATGGGGACTGAGAACAACTCCTAACCGGTCGACCGACCGAACACCCTTCTTCATGGTATACGGAGCCGAAGCTGTCCTTCCGAGTGACTTGCTAGACAATGCTCCCTGAGTAGAACTCTTCTCAGAGGCTGAGGCAGAACAGGCACGCCAAGACGCAGTTGATCTCCTAGAGGAGGAACGTGAGATGGCACTGATCCGATCGACCATTTATCAGCAGGACCTGTGTCGATTCCATGCCCGAAATGTCAGAGGCCGAGCGTTTCTGGAAGGAGACCTTGTACTCCGAGTACACCAGAAGCGGCCTCACAAGCTTGCTCCGGCCTGGGAAGGGCCCTTCATCATCACCAAGGTGCTTCACAATGGGGCGTATCATCTCTACAACGTAGCCAAGAAAGAAGATGAGCCACATTCGTGGAATGCAGATCTGCTCTGCCGTTTTTATACCTAAGCACTCGGATCGACGAGTTGTAATAAGAATCCTTCAGTTTGCTTATCAAAGACAAGATTTTTGTAGTATCTTAGTGATTGTGTTCCCTCAAGCATATGTGTTCAAATCCCCCAGTGGGTGGCTTAGCCGCGAACCCGATTCACCTAAGTTTAAAAACACTCCGAGTGGAGAGCAACCCTCTCACTCGGGGGCTTAGCTGCGAACCCGATTCGCCTAAGTTCAAAAAACACTCCGAGTGAAGAGCAACCCTCTCACTCGGGGGCTTAGCTACGAACCCGATTCACCTAAGTTCAAAAATCACTCCGAGTGAAGAGCAACCCTCTCACTCGGGGGCTTAGCTGTGAACCCGATTCGCCTAAGCTTAAAAACACTCCGAGTGGAGAGCAACCCTCCCACTCGGGGGCTTAGCTGCGAACCCGATTCGCCTAAGTTTAAAAACACTCCGAGTGGAGAGCAATCCTCCCACTCGGGGAATGCTGCGACCCCATATTCGCCTAAGTTCAAAAAACACTCCGAGTGGAGAGCAACCCTCTTACTCGGGGGCTTAGCTGTGAACCTGATTTGCCTAAGTTCAAAAGACAATCCGAGTGGAGAGCAATCCTCCCACTCGGGGGCTTAGCTGCGACCCCGTACTCGCCTAAGTTAAAACATACTCTGAGTGGAGAGCAATCCTCCTCACTCGGAAACTTGGTCGCACACTCCGAGCTGCGCCACAAATACAATGCACGGCCCTCTCGTCGGAGCTGCACCACAAGTACAACGTCTATTCCGTGTGAAGCGTCAAGTTTCACTCGGAGTTAAGAGACTTGAAAGTGGTAAAGACAAAGCAGCCATATTCAAAGAAAAACCAAGTTCGGATAAATCCAGTAAGGTTCAGAACCGCGAACGGAAGTGCTCAGGCCTCAGGCCCGAAAGAGTTTAACGTTTACAAAATCACTCGGCATTCCGAGGCAAATAAAATCAAGGCATAAAGTTTGTTCACTCCACAGGAGGAGGGCTAGATGGCTCAACGAACTCATCCAGGTCGATTCCATCAGCAATACGAGTAGCAGCGTCGATGAAAGTCTCCATGAAGGACTGGAATTGAAGCTTCTTCGTATTGGCGACCTTGAGAGATGCCAGCTTCTCTTCTTTAACTTCCTTACAATGAACGCGGGCAAGAGACAGAGCCACGTCAGCGCCACACCCAGCAGATGACTTCTTCCACGCCTGTACTCGACCGGGTATTTCATTAAGTCGAGTCATCAGAGACCCGAGGTCATTCTGGAATGTCACACCTGGCCAGAGCTCCATGTCAATCCGCGATGCCGCCACCTTCAGTCGTGGAAGATAGTCCATAACGCCGGCGAGGCGAGATTCCAGTCGCAGCACATTCATCGCAGCTTCTTCCTTGACAGGGGAGTTAATGGGATCCAGATTCGTCTCAATCCGCCCAGTCTCTTCCTCGAAGTTTTGACAGAACTCTGCACACACAGAGAAATGACGAGTCGACAGTTGCATGATGAGTCGACAGTTGCATGATGAGTCGACAGTTGCAAATCAGTCAGAAAAGGGAAAGTACCTTCAAGCATAAGGAACATCTTCTTGGCAAGTCCTCCTAGATAGGTCTCCAATTCGTCCCTCCTCCGAGTGAGATCTCCAACTTTGTCGGTCAAGGCCACCTTGTCCTTCTTCAGTTGCACGACTTCTTTGTTGGCTTCGTCAATGGCAGTCTTCAGTTTGGTGTTTTCTTCTTCTAACTTGCCGACTGAAGCCAGCTTCTTGTCGGCAAGTTCAGTTTTCTCCCGCGCCGTCTTCTGTGCTGCTGCAAGGTCGAGGTCCTTCTGCTCCAGAGCATGCTTCATTTTGTCTAAAGAAATAACATTCTTCAGACGAGCTTGGAGTTGTCTGTTTTCACTACGCACATCTGTTCGAGTGGAATCACTCGGTTCAAAAGGCGAAAAGAAAAGATGGCAAGGCAAACAGTCGGCAAGTTATTACTTCCCATGGCAGCCGCTTCATCCTTAGCCTTTTGCAAGTTCTCCTTGGCCAGCTCCAGGTCGAGATCGAGCTGGTCCTGTTTCTTCTTCAATTCAGCAAACTGGGCCCTGAACTCACAAGATTTCTGCAATCAACGAATAAGACACGTCAGTCGACAGGAACAAAGATTGATTGCTTCCGAGCAATAAGATACAAGTCCAAGTCATCATGGCAAAAAGAGTTCTAAGACCACTGCCGAATCAAACATTCGACAGTAGTCTCGGGGACTACACCCAGTGGGTGCACTTGGCGTGCCCCCACTGGTTCGACTTTCCACTCGACATGGTCCGTCCAGTCAAAAAAAACAGAAGAGGCAACATTTGTTCTCAGACCACTGCCGACTACCCGCAGTCGATCCGCGGTCTCGGGGACTACACCCAGTGGGTGCACTTGGCGTGCCCCCACTGGTCTGGATCCCACTCGGCACAGCCTGTCTGGACCGAGTGGAAGAACTATAAACAGTCATTTGACAAAGACCCCTGCCGAATCAAACACTCGACGGCGGTCTTGGGGACTACACCCAGTGGGTGCACTCTGCGTGCCCCCACTGATTCAAGGATACACTCGACACGACCTAGTCGACTCAAGTGGAAGAACTATACAGCAGAAGTTAAAACACCCAGTGGGTCTACAGATGCAAGGTGCAGACTCATGATAGATGCACTTTAAAGGTTTCAAAACGCTCATCCACGGACATCTTACGAATAATAAAGCCGCAATTTTCAAGTACCATATCCTAACAGAGCAAAGATCAAGCTGAAAAATCAGTCAGAAATCAACTCACCTGGACATTGGTTTGAAGAGCAGAGCTGGCATTGTAGGCAGCCTTGCTAGCTTCATGCACCACCTTCATTTGCTCCATCATAAGGCCCGCTTGGCGTATAGCTTCCTTAGCAGCGCTCACTTGGTCCTCTGGGACATGATGGGTAACAAAAAGTGGAGTTGGCGGAACAGTCGAAGCAACCAAAGGATCTGAGGCATGGAGTTGCACAGACGGAGTAGGGGCTTGGGCGGTCGATGCCGAAGGACGATCAATCGACACAGGATCGGCAAAAGAAACAGAAGCCCGAATCAAATCTCCGGACTGCTGGATCACCGGTTCTGGTGCTGATGTCGACTGAGGTGCCTTGCTGGCAGGCACCCTCCTGCTCGAAGTCCTGCCTTTTCTTCCCGTGGTCTTCTGAGGCACATCTTCATGATCGTCGTCGTCTGGAAGTTCAATTTCATTTGGTGGTGCTGCAAAAGACTCGATCGTAAGAGTTCAGTCGACCGACAGTACAATTGACAAAACGAGGACAAGATGGTAGAGTTGTACCCGCTTTGGAAGTGGCCGCATCTTCGGTCTCCTCGTCATCTTGATCCTTGTAAATGTCCATGGAGGTCCCAGAAGTAGCAGCGCTGAAAGTTTCAGAATTCACTCGGTCAAGCAAGAGAACGAGTCGACAATAACGTAGAACACTACTAGGAAAAGGCTAATTAGTGGCGCACCTGTTTTGGCCATTAATGGCGCACTATAGGTGCGCCACTATCATCACGCCACTAGTAACAAATACTAATGGCGCACCCCTGGTGCGCCATTAGTATACCAGACAATAGTGGCGCACCAGGCAGTGCGCCATTAATATGTCAAACGGTGCGCCATTACTATGCCTCCTAGGGGGGCATATTTACCTTGTGCTCTGGGTTACTAATGGCGCACTTCTAGATAATGCGCCACTAGTGTGTTTATTGCAGTGCGCCACTAAAGTGCAGTATGGTGCGCCACTAGTATGAATATTAGGAATTTTTTTTTCCTGATATTTGCACAAGTTACAAAATATATTACTGCACAGAATATAGACAACACAACATATAAACAGCAGATTTATCGAATACAATAGAAGATTAGTCTCCGAATACAATTCATCATATTAGTCTCCGAATTCAAAATACCGAACAAAGTTTAGAACATTACAAGTCTCGAGACCGCGAGTAGCGGGTTTGTCTTCACATTACAAGTCGATATCGATCATCTAAACTACCATCACATAGAAGAGAGCTGCGGTCACGATGAGCATCATCGCGATGAAACTGGTCTTCATTCGGTTCCTCCTCCGCTCCCTCCTCTCTCCCGCTAGATAGCGCGCGTATCTAGCTTCCGCCTCCGCCCTAGTAGTGTACCCTTTGTAACTGTTACCGCTGAAACGGTGAACCTGTCTCTGACACTCCTCCCAGTCGTCGTAGACTCCGGGAACCTTGCCCTTGTACACGACATACGATGGCATCTCTATGCACTAGACAAACAAAACGTTAGTAGCAATTCACAGACAATACATAAGCAATATATAAGTATGCAACAAAACGATCGGAAGAGAAAAGCAACACATTAATAGCACGATTCATGGTCCTACTAATAAATAGCATCGATTACATATAAGTTGAACGACTGTCCAAACTAAAGAGACATACAAGTTCATTAAAGTTTAATTACAACATGAGCTAATCGATATTTCAGAACTACATAGCATCACTACTTTCGACTCGACTCAGGGACCGGAGCGTGGATGAAGCCGCCGTCTTTCGTGATGGTCATGAAATCGCGGGCGTTGTCAGCCTGCATTTGTAGCGTTGTTTCTATCTCACTGTTGGACAGTTGATATCTGAGGTAGAACTGCCCCGAGGTACGAAGGACATCTTGATGGATGATTTCCGCAAACTCTGACTGGATGCGAAAGAATTCTTGTCTGATGTCCGCGTCCTGGATTGCCGACAAGCGTGCGGCCCAATCTTTGAGATTATTTGGTAGCAGAAGGTGATTATGGTCCCGTACGATCGCCCGCATGTGATGGAGGGCGTAGTAGGCATCCTTCTGACCGCCAGGCGGCTGCTTGACGCAGGGGAACGTCATATTGTGGGTGAACACGTGCTTGCCGTACCTACGAATTGGCCTGCTGAAGGTGCCTCCAGATCTGGCGTAGCCGGGAAGAGCTTCATCAAGAACTTTCTTGATATTTGTGTAGTCTTTCTTCGACTGACGGTCCGAGTCGAAATACGTGGCCGTGGAATATTTCGGGCTTAAGAGGATGAGTGTGCAATGTGTGTCACTACACAAAACACGGAATGTTAGAAGAAAAAAAGAACGATCAAAATCTAAGAAATCATATGTTACGGGGCGGTGAGGGGATGACTTGCTCGGGAAAGTAAGGCACGAGGAAGTTATCCTTATCTGGGTTTGCCAGAATGACACCTTCGAGGTATGAACTCGCGACTTGCCGGTCCCCAGCGCTGCCCAAGATCTTGGCACGCATGTAGAAGGGGTCGACTATCACGATGTCCGGGGTCTTGTCTCTAATGATCCGCATCTCCAAACTCAGCGAAAATAGCCGAATGAAGGTGTAGTGCAGCGGATGAAGGTTAAACATAGCTAAGATGTCATCAAACTGCAGGACGATCATACCCCCGATGGTGCTATCGACAAAGCCCTTGCCCTCTGGCACCTTGGCCACGAAAACCGGGTATGCCACATCATTCTCGGAGAGATGCCGCTTCTCCAAAGAAAGAACACTGTCATGCAGACTCCGCATAGCACCGGTTGCAGCATTGAGCAGATTAGTCGGTAGCATCGGCCTACCCGCCACATGCACCCTCCTCGAGATATCCTTAGGTGAAGGTGGCCCGTCCTGAGCACGGATCGTACTCGGTGCCGGCTGGCTCGCACCCTGCTTGTTATTCTTTCTTTTCCGTCCCTTCTTCTTCTGCTGTAATGGGATCGAGTTCTGCTCAGAGACCGCCTTCTTGAGTGTGTTGGGGCTGATAATATTTCGCACCTCGGCTATCTGAGGCTCGGTGAAGGCGGCAGCTGGAGGCGTCTCCTAAGAACTGAACGCCAGACGACGCCTATTGCAATTGGGTTTCTCCGTGGTACCAGCTAGATCGCGATCCTCTTTTGCAGGGTTGGGTTCTTGAGAAGGAGGCCCCAAGAATTCGTCACTGTACCCATGTTCGTTGAAGTACTTATCGACGTTGGTAAATGTACCGTCGTCGTCGTCGTCCGGATCCTGTGCCATATGCATGTCTGGATCCTGTGCCATATGCATGTCCGGCATGTCCGGTAGCGTTGCGGCGGTCTTCAATTAGCATACTCATGTGAATGTACTTCCTCTTCATGCACAACCAGGGGGGAAGGTTGTACATCCACACAAACACAGGCCAGGTGCTATGTGTGCTTCTCTGGCTGCCAAACGGATTGACTCCATCGGTGCTCGCGCCCAGCACGATGTTCCTTGGATCGTTCCCAAATTCTGGGTGTTCGAAGTTCAACGCTTGCCACTGGCTCGCATCCTTAGGGTGACTCAGCATCTTGTCTTTTTTATTTATCTCCGGATCATTTCCGTCATCTTCTCGCTTCTTCTCCTCCCTATCTGCGTGCCAAAGCAGGAGCTTTGCTACCTTAGGGTCCGCGAAATACCGCTGCAGACGAGGAGTGCTCGGAAAGTACCACACCACTTTTCGAGGAGCTTTCTTCCTCTTCTTGTATCGAGTGACGCCGCACACCGGACATATGGTAGACTCCGCGTGCTCGTCTCGATAAATGATGCAATTGTTCATGCACACATGGTATTTCACGTGCAGTAAATCCAGAGGACACACGATTTTCTTCGCCTCCTCGAAACTGGTCGGGCACTTGTTCCCCTTGGGAAGATGTTCATGCCAGAATGACATGTTCTCGTCGAAGCATGCGTCGATCATTTTGTGTTTTACCTTCATCTCCAGAGCCATGAGTGTTACTTTCAGGCAGGTATCCTCGGGCCTGCATCCTTCATATAATGGAGTAACCGTGTCTATCTCCAGTTGATCCAGCTTGGCTTTCTCTCGGGCGGCAGCTCTTGCGTTATCCGTCTGCTTGAGAAGCAGCTCTTGAATATGAGGGTCCTGCACCCAGCCCATCGATGGTCCATCGTCGTCTGCTCCGGCATCTTCATCTTCATGATCATGCCCTTCGTCTTGATCTTCCTCATCATCATGTCCGACATCTTCTACATGATGACTGTGTACTGCATCTACTTCGTGATCATGTCCTGGAGATTCTTCGTCTTCTCGCCCGCCCTCGCCGCGGTTGTCTTGCTGCCCTTCCTCATTTCTTGCCCGGCCCCCATGGATGACATCATAATCATCTTCATCACCTTGCCACCGATAGCCATCCATGAAACCACGCAAGAGCAGGTGGTCCCGCACCTGTACGGAATCCGGGTCCATAAGGCTCTTCAGCTTGCATCTTCGGCACGAACATCTTATCTTCGTCTCGTTCTTTTGAAGCATCTCGGCCTTCGTGGAGCTCAAAAACCTATTCACGATGCCGGCGGTCATCGTGCGGACCATGGTCGCCTGCGGGGTAGAGCAAAACGATATTTTAGAACCAAAAAAAAATTTGGCATGACTTTACCTAAAAATAGGACCAAAAAGAATGCATAGTGCCAAATTCTCGCCGAAACGGAAATGAATCAACATTCCGGCAAAATATTGGCAACTGTCGCATTTCAAATACCGGTACCTGCAAACACAAACATATGCAACACCACAAACATACGTAGATCTAGGCCATAAAAAGTGCATGTGCACGTTGTTGGAGGGAGAAAAAAGTAGATCTACAACATAAAGAAAGCTTTCCCCTTACTTACCTATCAAAAAAAGGAAATTTAACCACTTAATTTGGGTGAATCTATGGTGCAAATGAGGTGAGGAGGAGGAAGCAACCGAGACAAGCTTGGAGGAGGAGGTGGAGAGAATGAAGTGGGGAAAGTGAGTGTGGTAGGTGGCTGTCCAAAATATCTAGCTGCTCTCAGGTTACCAATGGCGCACCACCTAACAATGCGCCATTAGTAACCCTGGTTACTAATGGCGCACCTGTTACGTGGTGCGCCATTACTAGTTTTTCAAAAAAAATAAAAAAAATAATTGTTAGTAGTGGCGCACCGTGGTTGTGGTGTGCCATTACTAGTTTGAACTAGTAATGGCGCACTATACCCGGGTGCGCCATTACTAGTTTTCAAAAAAAAAGTGAAAAAAAAAATTGTTAGTAGTGGCGCACTGAGTGTGTGGTGCGCCATTACTAGTTAAAACTAGTAATGGCGCACTATGCCCTGGTGCGCCATTACTAGTTTTGGAAAAAAAGTTGTTAGTAGTGGCGCACCGTGGGTGTGGTGCGCCATTAGTGATATGGACACTAATGGCGCACCTACACATGGTGCGCCACTGCTATATAGCAGTGGCGCACCACATATGTGGTGCGCCATTAATGTCCATATTAGCTATAGCCCTTTTCCTAGTAGTGGAAGTTCCCAAGCAAAGCGAAGAGAGAAAGCAAAACGCTTACGCAGAAGTGACGGGAACATCCGCCTTGATCTTGGGCAAAGCCTTCCGAGGCTTTGAAGGGATGACCTTGGGCTGCTTGGCGGCCTTTTCAGACGGCTCCGGAGTCGAAGTCCGAGTGTGTTTTTGCATTTCTGTGCTTGGGGGAGCCACTTAGCCACGACCGATTGCAGGATCTTGGGACTGTTTGGATCGGCGTTCCAAGCGAGGTGGCGAGTCGACTTCCTCACTATCGTCCAAGTCGTCACTGTCGTCTTCATTGTCGTCGGGGGATTGCCAGTCACCACTCTCGCCTGCACTCTCCGTTCCCTCTAGGACTTGCTCTCCATTTGGCATCAAGTACATCTCAGTAAAAATCTGAAAGGCAAGGAATTAAACGAGCATCAATCAGATCCAAGGGCAGTTACAAATCGGAATAAAAAGGCACTCGGTAACATCATTGTCGAATGGTACAACTCTTCTAGACCCCCTGGGGTTGTCTTTGTTCCCCGTGATGCTCCGCAGCCACTGTGCCACCGTCTCCTCGGTGACCTCCTCTGGGTGGACCCGAGCGGTGTCGTTAGCGCCCGAGTACATCCACATTGGATTATCGCAGGCTTGGAGAGGCTGGATGCGTCGACTGAGAAACACCTCCAACAAATCCATGCTAGTCACACCATCACGGACTAATTGAACTACCCGGTCGACTAGCATGGACACCTCTACTTTCTCTGCTGGAGTCACGGTCAATGAAGAGGGTTGGCGGACTCGCTCCATGGTGAAGGTCGGAAGGCCAGTCGACTGACCAGGGGTCGGAATATCTCGGCGATAGAACAATGTCGACTGCAACCCCCTAACTGACTCGGGGAGAGTCATAGAAGGAAAAGTACTCCTACCCCTCATCTGAATCCCTAAGCCCCCGCAAATTTGGATCACGTGCGTTTTTTCGGCAGTCGGATTTGCCTTCTTCACAATTTGGGAACGGCAAGTAAAGATGTGTTTGAATAAGCCCCAGTGCGGTCGACAACCCAAGAAGTTTTCACATAGAGAGACATACGCAGTGAGATATGTGATGGTGTTGGGAGAAAAATGATGAAGTTGGGCACCAAAAAAGTTCAAGAAACCCCGGAAAAAAGGATGTGGAGGCAGAGTGAAACCGCGGTCGACATGAGTCGTGAGGAGGATGCACTCACCCTCCTGCGGCTGAGGCTCGGTCTCGTTCCCTGGCAACCTCCAAGATCCATGGGCAATCAAGCCCACGTTGGCCAGGTCTTCCAAATCTTCCTTCTGGATCGTAGATCGAATCCAGTCTCCCTGGATCCAACCAGGCGGCAGACCGGACCTCGACGACGATCCCCGACTCATCTTCTTGCCCTTTGCCGCCGTCGTCGCCTTCTTAGCGCGCTCCAGGGCCGCCGTCTTCTCCTTTCCCATCGCGGCGGACGGCATACGGGCGGAACGGCGGCATGGAGGAGGATGCAGTGGAGAAGCAGAGGAAGAAGAAGGGGAATGAGGCGCACTATGCAAACACATCGGCCTCGACACCTTTTATGGGCCAGCTTCCGAGTGGCTGACTCGTGGGCCCAAGCGATCCAGTCAAATCCCGCAACAGTCGCGCGTCCGATACGTGGTGGAAAAGGGGGCACGAGAATCGAGGCGCCCATGTCTATCCACTCCGTTTACTACGGCGCGCTCCGTCCCGCGCGCTTCCCCGAAATTTCGAATCCTGTGAGGTCCGGGGACTGCAAAGCAACCAATCGGACCGAAGATTTCGTTCCATGTCGACACTCGAAGATTGTCAATATAGTTCACTCGACGACGGCCTCTGAATGGACCAAGGCGACTGAAACCAGATTGAAGCTTCAACATGATTCGCAGACTCTGATGAAATACCTCCGAAGTATGGAATCGAGTCGGAGTCAACTTCAACTCTTTCTTCACTCGGTCCTCAATCCATTCGGGGGCTAATGACGATGACATGTACCTAGGGTAGGGTCATAGGCCCGACCAAGACACCCTACCCAAGGACACTGCCCTAGAGTCAAAGACATTCAAAATGCAACAGAAGAAACCGACTGAGTTCACATTGGAGGGCAATCCACTCGACCAGTTATGTCACTCGGAAACCCCAATTCCATTCGACCAAGATGAAGTCACTCGACCATACAAAAACCACTCGGAGTACGGAAGACCTAAAGTCACTCAGGATGGCAATGGTCAGGCATTCACCCTGTAGTCTTCAAGATCATTCATAGCTCTTTATAGCTAGCGTTACCAGTAACGCCCTGTCTTAATGAATATTGAACTCTGTGTAACATGGGACGGCTGGGGTCCTGGCGCACTCTATATAAGCCACCCCCTCCACTGGCACAAGGGTTCGCACCCCCTGTAACTCTCACGCATAATCCAGTCGACCACGCCTCCGAGCACCGAGACGTAGGGCTGTTACTTCCTCCGAGAAGGGCCTGAACTCGTACATCTTGCGTGCACAGCCTCACCGTAGCTAGGATCCTGCCTCGTCCTACGTACCCCCTATTCTTACTGTCAGACTTACTCCCACGACAACCTGCTCTCCCTTGCGCGCCCCGCGAGCGGGGGCTGGGCACGATGTGTACACTTGAGCCAGGCCACAACAGCCACGGGCCCGCCCATGCGCACACCTCGCCAAAACTTTGGCGTCTGAATCATCGCGCGACACTCTCGAGCGAGCCAACAGGCAGGCGTTGCCTTCGGTCCCTGGCCTCAGGAGTGGCTGTCTCCTGGCCTTGCCGGGCATCGTGACCCGGCATACCAGCGACAGTCGACCCTTGTGGGGGCTGTGGACGCAGGCGCCATTTACACCTCCACGAGGCTTGATGCCTGGCGGAGGCGTCTCCGAAGGCCCTGGGCCCTCGCAAGCGCCCCAGGGGCCTCGTGAGCCGTGAGCCCCCCAAGGCTCCGGAGCCATCTGGTCCCTAAGGAGGGATCCTCCCCGATAAGCTCTCTAGGCTACCCCGGCGCCCCAGCGGCATCGTTGCTGGAACGAGGGGCACGCACAGGATCAAAGCTCTGGAGGAGTGTACCCCCATGACGATGGAACCCGCCAAGGGTCACGAGCACACCAAGCTAAGTATTCTAATCGCGCCAGGCAGGAACCTTTCAATTAGCAATGACATAAATACTAGAATATAGATGGAAACACTGATAAAAGGCGCAAGCACCGCAGTTCATTACACGCCCCTGCGGGGCTCTTCATGTCTCTTAACGCAAGAAATAAAAAAACAAAAACAAAGAAGCAACCTCCCGAGGACCGCTGCTCCTGAAGCCTGGCTCCGATGCCGCCCACGCTCTGTCGGAGTCCTCCTCCACCTTGACAGGGGCACGGCGGCATGGCGGCTCGACGTCCTCCTAGGCACAGGCACGGCAGTGTGGTGGCTCGTCGTTCTCCTTGGTTCGGGCGCGGCGAAGCGGCGGCTCGTCGTAGTCATCGTCACTTGAGCTTCCCCCGGAGGAGGCGCTGTTGCTGCTGGATGTGTCGCGCCCGTCGCCAAGGGCAAGTTCACCGCCGAGGATGCCGCCCCTGCGATGGCCGTCGTCGTCGGAGGGGTGGTCGGCGCAACTGTTGTTGCCCTCCGGGCAGCACTCCAGGCACCTGCCGTCTCCCTGAAGACCTTCACGAAGAGCGTCGCCACCCCGTCATACTTGAAGAGGAGGGTGCGCCTCCCCTGCAAGCCGCGGGCACGGGCGAACGTCTGCCACCCATGGTTCAGGAACACGTAGCCCGTAGAGGTGACCTCGACCTCCACCCACGAGGCCTCGTTGCAGCAGTCGTCGGGCTGCAGCCATAGGCCAGCAGGTCCTCTGGCCGGTAGCTCCTCCGTGAAGAAGAGCGGGAGCTTGATCCAGGTGCCCGCCGGTCTCTCTGCCCACACCACGAACTCTTGGGCCGTGTCCGCCGAGTGAGATCGCGGGCAGGGTGGCCGGGCGGCCACCGCGAGCTTCTCCCGTTGACCGCGGCCGCCACGGCTTCCACAGCCGCATCCATGGGAGAGACCCTTCCCACGGTTGCTGGAGGTAATGCCGGCCCCCACGGAAGTGTGCCCGCGCCCTCGAGGGAGCACTGCCGGTGTTGCGGTGTACTTGTAGAGACGACCGCGCCCCCTCTTGGGCGGGGGCAACCCTGGTCCCTCCTGGTGGGTTTTACCCTTCTCGGAAGCGGAGAACCTCCTCACTGGCGCCATGGCTGTCGAGGCGGTGGTTTGGAGAGGGGGAGCAAGAAGACGAAGATGGCTCGGGGTTCCACTCACCTTGCCTTCTTATTGGCAATCGGAGGAGGCTAACCAGCGCCCTCTCGCCTTCGTGCAATGATGGCCCCGCAGCGTGCGCCAGGCTTTCTGTCAGCTTGGATAGTTGCCGAGGCGACGTGGCGAAGTGGAGGCGTCCTTGTCCTATCATGCGCCATGGGTCGAGCCTGGCCCGCAGGCGATTGGGGCCCGCGGTGCTTCACGCTTCACTCGTTGTCTTGGCCTCGAAGCCTGCCCGAGCACGCCTTGGGCCTGGGGGCTACTGTCGGTGTTCTGAAAATGGGTGTACACAGACTTGCCTGCCTGCGGCCCAGCGCACGGTGTCATCAACGGCCCGGTCTGGCCCAGCTCCAGGACCCCAAGGACAAGACCCTCGCGAGGGCCCTGGCCTCGCGAGGAGAACGACACCAAGACCTCCAGAGGAGTGGCCTCCCCAGGCAGCCTTCCGAGGAGCGGAGTTTTCCATGCATACCTCCCGCCTCGCGAGGTCGCGATGACATGAGACATGACGACCAAAGCCAAGTGGGCGCCAGCGGGCATAGAGGGGACCGTTTCCTCTTTAGTGCTAAGGAGGCAAGGACGGGCACAGGTTCCCGAGGAAGGCCCCAAGGGTTTTCCCTTCTGGTGCAACGAGACCACGACCACGAGCTTGGCAGGACGGATGTCATCATCAAGCCCACCGTTGCGTCATGGCCAGAGGCTTTGCAGGCGAAGACCACCTTTTGTCAGGATAAGATGTACTTCCTGTCCCCTTTCATAATTGGCCATTGTGGGAGCCCTTCCCGCCTGTGCGATGAGGGAAGAGGACCAAGGCCGCTATAAATATAGGCTAGCCTCCACCATAGAGGGGGGTTGATCCGTCCTCACCACTCGAGCCCTCGCAAGGCCGCTCATACACTGTACCAGTTCATCCTCAGCCCCCTCATGAGGCCAATCCACCTAAAGCAGGAGTAGGGTCTAACACCATAAGGTGGCCCAAACCTTGGTAAATCTCTATGTTCTTCCTTGCTCAACGATCACGCATACTCGTGAGATCGAGCCGTGGGTGTGGCGAGCCGAGCGTCCGAGTGAAGCAAGGTCCTTTGCACACGCCCTAGAGTTCGAACCTCATTGGGTCTGCGGAGCCCTGATTCTGACACCCTTCAGTCGGACGAGCTCCGCCTGGTGGGCCTCCGACTTCAGCCGCTCCACCTCGGCCCTGAGCTAGTTGTTGTCGGCGGCCGCTTGGTCGCGCTGCTGGCCGGCTTCGGTCAGCCGGCTTCGGAGATCCGGCACCTGGTCCGTGGTGGCTGGACGGCGAAACTTCAAGTCAGATGCCGAAAAAGAAAAAAATACCTTAAGATTCGACCCAACTGCTTCACAGTTGGCCCGAATCTCGGGGCGCTACACCCAGTGGGTGCGCTGGTGCACCCCCACTGAAAGCGTGCAAGACGTACCTTGGGCAAGACGAAGAGCCTCCTCCTTGGCGGCAAGTTGCGCCTTGGCCTCGCGATGCTTCTCCAGAAGCAGGTTGTGAATGCCGACTTGGAGGCCATCCAGAAGCTGCAGGAAAGCAAGGGTTAGCAAAAACCACAAAAATACTTTAAGATTCGACCCAACTACTCATATTTGGCCCGAATCTCGAGGGCTACACCCAGTGGGTGCACTGGCGCGCCCCCACTGACCGGCCGTAAAGACAAGACAAAGAAAAAGCCTTACCACAACAGTGCACTCCAAGTCCCGCGTCCGCTCCAGCTCGCCTTGGACGAAGGCCTGCAGACGGCCCTCGCACCCCCGAAGCTACTGGTGCATGGCGTCCATCGCCGCTTCCTCCTGGGCGCGTGGCCGGAACATGACTTCGCGGGCTCCAGCTCGAGGTTGCTGCAGTCCGGCGGCGGAGCCGCTCCCTGATGCTCGCCCCGTGTTCACGGTGGCCTGCGGCAGCACGATTGCCAGAGCATGCTCGCCTCCCGCCGGCACCTCCGCGGCCGGTGTCGATCCCGGTGCTTCAGCCAGTGTCACCTGCGGTGCTCCATCTGGGGCGGTGTCCTCTACCCGCTCGACCACGGCGTTCCGGGGCGGGATGTCCACGGCCATCTCCTCGACCTCCGGGTTGTCGACCGCCGCCTCCACCCGCCCGTCCGGGATGCGCCCCTCATCTGTCTAGGGCTCAACGGTGGTCTTAGCCGGCGCCATGCCCTCCTCCATCTCTGGCCAGGCCTGGTCCGCGGTGGCCTGCCTCCTCGCCTCAGCGGCCCTCGCCCACGCCTGGGCCAAGGCCTCCCTCGCCGCCATGGCGGTCACCGCCTCCTCCTCCTCCTCGGCCTTGCTCCGGTCCCACCAGGCACAGCACTCTGCGTCTTCCGGGTCTAGGCCGAGGTCCTCCTCGAGCGAGTTCTCCACCCGGTCGATGGCGCTGCTCCGGGTCTTTTGGAACACATAGTCACTCCCGGACGCAGCCGCCGTGGCCGCCAGCGCCAAGTCAAGGGGTGTCCTACACACCAAGAAAATAACATGAGAAGAATGCAACCAGGCAGCAAGCAGAAATTAGCAAATGGTGCTTACCCAATCACCGTCGGGACGGCCTGTCTCTACGGCGTGCCCGGGTTGACTTGCCGCGCACGGGTGGCACCTCCGCCGCGCGTTTCGAGGCCGGCTTCGGCGACACTGCATCCTTCTCGTGCAGTTGGCGTCCCGCCATCGGGTCACGGGACGACCCGGCCTCGGCCATCTTCTTCGGTCGTCTCGGGGGATCGATGCTGCCGTCCCCTCTCATCGTCGGTGCTGCACCGTCAATGTCCATCGGGATCTCCTCGTCGTCATCTGGCCAGTCTCACAAGAGGTCTTGGTGGGAAGACTTACCCGCATGGCGCACCGCGCCGGCTTCAACGCCAGCCGGCTGCGCCTCAACCGGCTCCGCGTTCTCGGCAAAGGACTCCTTCCCGTCCGAGCCGGCTCGCTCGGCGGCCAAGACCTGCATCCTTGGCCTGTCATGAATTTGTTCGATCGCGAGCAGCATCCTCTCCCTTATCGCGTCAGGACGGAAGAAGAGTTGCGACATAGCGAAAAATGGAGACCAGGGACTCACCGCTGGCGGCGGGTGCTCCTTGTTGTAGGGCGCCTTCCCGAAGCGCCACCCGGCGGCCATCCCGGCCTTGGAGATGGCGTTCACCTGGACAGGGACCTGCTTTGGTGTTAGCTCCCGAGCCGACATTCGGGTGGGGTCCTAGAGGTCGCCCATCTCGACGATGGTGTGGACCCGGTGCTGCAGTGGTAGCACCCAGCGCGAGATGAAGGCAGCAATAAGATCCGTCCCTGTGAGCCCCTCCCGTGTCGTCATCTCAGCGATCCGGCTACAGAGATTCAGCACCGACTGTGGCGGGTTCTCGGGGTGATGGCTCCAATTCATCTTGGCGAGCGGCTGCTCGTTGATGAAGGGCGGCAGGTTGATGCGGTCCGTGCCGATGCTGCGCACGTAGAAGAAAGAATTCTTCCACTTCTTGGCAGAATCCTCCAGGGGCATCTTGGGGAACGGCCTGTGTAGCCGGCCCGAGATGATGGCGGCCCTGCAGTCAGACATGTGTCGGCATTCTAGGCCCGAGGGTACCCAGACCTGCCTGCCTACGGCCCAGAGCGTGGCCCCCTCAGTGGCCCAGTGCGGCCCAGCTACAAGACCCCCAGGGCCTCGCGAGGTGAGAGACGCCAAGACCTCCAGAGGAGCAGCCCCCCGAGCCTGCCTCCCGAGGAGCGGAGATTTCTATGAAGGTACCCCGCCTCATGAGGCCGTGATGATGTAAGCCATGACGACCAAGGCCAGGCGGGTGCCAGCGGGCGCAGAGAGGATAGTTTCCTCTTTGGTGCCAAGGAGACAAGGACCAGCGCGGGTTCCAGAGGGTCCTCCCAAAGGTTTCCATTCTGGTGCAACGAGACCAAGACCACGGGCTTGGCAGGACGGATGTCACCGTCGAGCCCACCTCTGCGTCACGACCAGAAGCTTTGTAGGCAAAGAGCACCTTTCGCCAGGATAAGATGTACTTCTTGTCCCCTTTCAAATTGGCCAATGTGGAATCCCTTCCCGCCTAAGCTATGAGGGAAGAGGACCAAGGCTGCGATAAATATGGGCTAGCCACCACCGTAGAAGAGACCAGACCACGAACTGATTGAACCTCACCACCCGAGCCCTCGTGAGGTAGCTCGACCACTGTACTAGTTCATCCTCTACCTCCTCGTGAGGCCAATCCACCAAAGGCAGGAGTAGGGTTTTACACCGCAAGGTGGCCCGAACCTGGGTAAATCTCCGTGTTCATTCCTTCCTTACGATCCCGCGCACTAGGTGAGATCAAGCCTCGGGTTTGGCGAGCTGAGCATTGTTGTGAAGTGAGATCCTTCATTCACGCCCCAGAGTTCGAACCTTCTTGAGTCTGCGGAGCCTTGATTCTGACGTTTGGCGCGCCAGGTAGGGGCGTGTTGAAGCTCCATCTCTTCATCAACCGCACTCCGTTGTCGCTCAGTCATGCCCATGGCCGAAGCTCACCATGTCCGAGCAAAGCGCCGGGCCGTGGCGCCCCTCGTTGCTCTCCTTCCCCGGTGGTCAACACTGCTACTGACCCTGCTACCCATCAGCAGCAGGATTCTTCGCTGCCTCCTTCTATGCTGCACAACGGCCGCATCACCACGCCTTCCCTCACCCCTGTCACGAAGTCGTCATCCCATGCTCGCCGTGGACTGGCGAACGAGCAGGCCGCGCTCCTCATGGCGTGGGAACTGCTGCGTTACTGCCCCGCCAACGAGGGCTATGACGCCTGGCTGGGCCGCATCACCGAGCTCGTCAACGCTGCCGGCGAGGCGCAGGCGCCCTCCCACTCGCTCTACCCCTCGCCGTCTTGTGCGGGCGAAGTGGCGCATGGCGCCCCTCCACCTCCGCCCCAGTGCAGTGCTGACATCGACCCGGGCCGCGGTGCGCACCAGCGCGACCCGCCGCACAGGGCGCCAGCTCCAACGCGGGATGAGGCCAGCTGCCAGGTTGTGTAGCAGCCGCAGCATGACACGCGCGCGCTCCCCGAACCATCACGCCATCGTCAGGACCGGGCCGCGTGGAGGCCGCCCCGCCTGGGCGTCAAGACCGGGCCTCTCCGGCAAGGGCCATACCCGTGAGCGCGGCGGGCTGTCGTGCCTTCTCTTGCGAGCTACGCCGCGTCGTCTGGCCGGCCAACTTCAAGCCTAACCTGCCCCTGCGCTATGATGGCACCCGTGACCTCGCGGAGTTCCTCCAGCTCTATACACCGAGCATCGAAGCGGCGAATGGCGACGACAAGGTCATGGCGAACTGGTTCCCCATGGCCCTCAAGGATGGCGCGTCTTCCTGGATCATGCACCTCCCCGAGGGATCCATCTCCTCATGGGACAAGCTTCGCGAGCGTTTCGTCGCCAACTTCCAAGGGACCCGCGACCGCGCCCTCACCATCAATGACCTGCAGCGCGTGAAGCAACAGCCAGGCAAGACCCTCCGGAAGTACATGCAGTGCTTCAACCAAGTCCACCTTAAGGTCCCGAAGGCATCCGACGAGGCCATCATCTCCGTGTTTACGGAGGGCATAACCGATGTCAGGATGAGCGAGAAGCTCGCCATCCAAGATGACCCTTGCTTAGCTCTGGAGCTATTCAACCTAGCTGACAAGTGCGCCAGGGCTGAAGAAGGCCACCTCTCGCTCCTCAAGCACCCTGAGGCCGATCCTGAAGACAAGAAGGCCAAGGCCAAGGAGGTGAAGCGCAAGGGCCCCGCCGTGTTGGCAGCGGAGCCTGAGCAGAAGCGCGGCCATGATCGCGACGACCCAGCCAAGGATAACCGCCTGTACGGCATCTTCCACAATGTCCACATAAACAACACCAACGACTGTAAGGCTCAGGGTGATCCGCGACGAGCGCCTGGGCTGTCGCCCCGAGCACAATGACCGAGGCTACGGCCGTGGAGGAGGCCGCGGTGGAGGCCGCTGGAACAGCCGCAACCCCGTTAGGACTGGCGCGACCAACCTCGCGAGGACCGCTGGCGTGACGAGCCTTGCGAGGGCCCCTGGCATGACCAGCCTCGTGAGGCCCATCCCCAGGGCAACACCGGCCTCCCCCCGCTGCCGCCGCCGCCAAGAAAGAACGGCAACAACCATCAGGACGATGGGGCTGGGGGCTTCCGAGAACCTCGCGTGATTTCCTGCATCCTCGGCGGTGCCCAGGCGCCCGCCTCGAACCGCGTCTTCAAGTAGTTCTCTCGCGAGGTGAACGCGGCCCTCCCGAAGCTTGAGGCCACGCGCCCCCTCAGGTGGTCGCAGTACGCCATCACCTTCGACTCCAAGGACCACCTCAGGTGCGCGGCCACTGTCGGCGTGCTCCCCATGCTCTACACGCCCGCCATCAGCAACGTTGTAGTCACCAAGACTCTCATTGATGGTGGCGCGGGCCTCAACGTCCTCTCTGTGGAAACATTCAACATGCTCCAAGTGCCTTATGACCAACTCCTGCCCACCAAGCCTTTCTCAGGGGTGACTGATGGCTCCACCACACCCCTGGGGCAGGTGCGCCTTCCTGTCACCTTCGGCAAGCGCGACAACTACCACACCGAGCTTATCGACTTCAACGTCGCCGGTCGGCCTCCCGTACCACACCATCCTCGGGTACCCTACCCTCGCCAAATTCATGGCGGCAACTCATCATGGCTACAACGTCCTGAAAATGCTAGGGTGCAGCGGCGTCATCACGATCGCCTACGATGAGAAGGACAGGGGTCTGTTCTCTTGAGCATGCCTACCGTGCCGCTGCAGCCGAGAACTATGACGATGAGGGCGGCGTCTTGCCTCCTGAAGCCACCCCCGCGAAGAAGAAGCAGCTCCTCCCCAAGGGTCGTCCAGAGGCCAAGAAGCCCTCTGGTGGCGCTTCAGGCCCAGCGCCTACTATCGGGGCACCACTTCCTCCCGCATAGGAAGGTGCGCCCGGCGCTTCTCTTAGGACGGGCTCGGGTGCTTTCATCTGGAGAGCCTCTGACCTAACCACTGCGACGAAGGAGGTGCTTAGGCACCACTTGGAGGCATGCTTCGACATGCCCCCCACAAGCAAGGAGCGAGGCCCGAGGTGACAGGGACGCGAGAATTCATCACCAAGGTGATCGAGAAGCTTCAGGAGGCGCAGCCCATGTGCGGCGAGCGTCGCCCCCCACCACCCAGTGCAGCTGCCGCCCCTGACATGGGCGACAGGCTGCGCGTCTACGTCAACATCCCGGGTCTCAACAGGGCCGCCTCTCAAGGCCTCTTATAGCCATCGCGCATTGGCCGGAGTGGGGGCAACCCATGCAGCTACGTCCACATGCCCTTTGGCCTCGTGAACGTGGGCGCTACGTACCAGCACCTCGCACAGATCGTGCACGTGTCTCGCGAGGTCCGACTTCGAGCAGTGATGGCTCAGGATGCCCCAGACCCTCGCGAGCCCCCAGGGCCTCACAAATCTCTGGAGCCTCTGGAGCCCCCAGGCTCATGAGGATCAAGCTCCATTGACTGCCTCGAGACTTCAGCAGCATCATTGCCAGGTGACCTTTTGGTTTGTTCAATTGAGGGCGCCCCTCGGCTGCATTATCCTCAAGCTGTCAGGGCCCGTCCCTGCAGCTGTATCGGAACTGGCGTGCCCGGTGCTTCATCACCATGAATGTCGCTGCGCCCTCATGACCCCGCCCTCGACTGCCTCATGATTAAGGGCTGGCACGGTGTCTGTGCTCGGGTCCGTCCCTGCAATGTTGATAAATCCAAGTTACCGAGCTCTGTCTCATGGGCTAGCTCCTGTGCACATAACCTCCTAGGGTCCTTGGTGCCTTTTCCTCGCGTGAGCTCATCGAGAGTGGGTGAGTCAGGGCACACGGCCCGATTTGTACAATCGTTGTTCGGCGCTTCACCGTCGCGGGAGCCACACGCCGGGTGACCTTCCTCGGGTTTGTTGTATGAGAAGACTGGGAACGGCGTCTGTGCTCGGGTCCATCCCTGCTACGTCGATAAACTCAAGCGACTGAGCTCTGTCTGGCGGGCCAGCCCCATTCACGTCACTTCCTGGGGGCCTTAGTGTTCGGCCTTCTCATGCGATGGCCTCTGGAGGTTCATTCGGCGCAGGTCGCCCCCATCACACAGGTTTTATAAGCGCGCTCCATGCCAGAAGATTCAGGCACAACCAGCCTTGAGGTAGGGCCTCATGAGTCCCGCGCTGGCTCACGATTGCCCAGATACACCTCCTCCAGTTCTGCCGTGTCAGTCACGCGTACGAACGAAATTAGGGTTGTTCACGCCCGAAGACTCTAACACAAAGCTCCCTACCCACGCCAAGTGGAAGCCCCATGGTCCGCGCTGGTGGACGACACGGTCGAGCAGCGACTATGCCCACGCCCAAGTGGAAGCCCCATGCTCCGCGCTGGTGGATAAACAACTGAGGGCACCCTAGGGGCTGCACCAACCTCAGGATTTCCTCTCGGCTCTTCACGCGGCCCTGTCACGCAGCATTCCCCTGGGATGCGCGCGAGGGGGCTGGACACGGGGGCTACGCTCAGGCCAGGCCTGGCACACGCCACCTCACCAGGTCCCTGGTACCTGGTCTTCTCGCGCCCCTCCCAGGCGAAGGCTGGCGAGGAAAGGTTTGGAGGGCTCCGGATTAACCTCGTCGCCACCCATGTTTCCTTCATGAGGGCCGCGCGCACGTCAAGGGGGACCCCTGAGCATCGCAGCTCTGGGGCCTTACTAGTCACGTAGCCCCTCGCCCCTTGGTCTCGTCCTAGTATCCGGACACCCCAACGGTGGTCGAGGTATGCGCGGGGCTGGGCCCTGTCGACGCAGAGCACAAAGGCAAACAAGAAGGAAACCAAGCACGAAAAGGAAATCATGGAGTCCAAACAGTTATTACAAGCACTGAATGTTTACAAGCACTGAATGTTCTGCAAATTCAAACAAAGTCTTAGGCCTCCATGAGGCATGATAAGTGTCGCAGGGTAAAATCTAGGAGGAGGGGTTATCGCCGCCATGGCCTTTGCCGCCACTTGCCCCGGTCGCAGCGAGCTCGTTGTCAACATCACTGCCGCCGCCGTCATCTCCGCCTTTTGCCTCCACTGCTGGGGGCTCGGTGTCAGGGATGCAGGCGAACTTCTTCAGCAGCGCGTCCATATGGCCCACCATGGCCGCCGCAGCGGCGGCGCGGGCCTCAGTAGCAACCGGGCCAACTACCGCGTCGAAGTTGAAGCCGGGATCCTAGAGGTAGAGGTGGCTGAAGACGCGCGCCGCCACCATGGAGAAGAGGGAGCAGCACTCGTCTTCCAGGATGGAGTCCACCTTGGTGACAGCGCCATCGAGCTCCTCGATAAGCCTAGAGGAGAGCCCTGTGTAGCCACCCTCGGGGGACACGAGCAGATCCTTGAAGCCTCCCCTGCAGATCGACTGCAGCCCCTGGCGTGCCCTGAGCTCGAGGGCGGGAAAGGCATCGCGCTCCGCGGCCGCTTTTCTTTCGACAGCAACAAGGGTCCTCTCCCTAGCATCCAGCTGAGCCGTCTCCTTGGAGGTGCGCTGGGCATGGGACGTCTGGGCTTCGACCACCACCTCCTTCAGCTTGGTCAGAGGCTTGCGTTCCGCAGCCTGATCAGCAGTCACCTTCGACAGCGCGGAGTCACGATCTGCGAGCTTCGCCTCGCGAGCCCTGAGGTCATCCTCTTTCTGCTGGAGCTATTGTGCGTGTGCGACCTGCTCCTCCCGAAGGGCCTTCAGGTTGGCCTCCGCCTCATCGCGACACTTCTCGGCAGACGCTGTGATGGCCAGCGTCGTGTCACAATCCTCCTTGGCTTGGGGCACCGGAGGCTCCAAGCTCTTCTCAGGGACGACGAGAGCTGGTGGCTTCACAGCCTGCTAGCCCACGGGGGCTGGCTCCTCCTGAATCTACGTCGCTGCGCCCTCAGGGGCAGATCCCGCTGGAAGGGGGCAAGGCATCGCCCCCTCCACCGGCGCCGGGGTCGCCAAGGCCGTGGCAAGGGGTGCCGCCTTGCGGACCTCCGCATCCTCGCCGGTCGGTCTCCCTAGCGGTACGCCCGTGCGCTCGGGTGCGATGCCGCTTGAGCGCCCAAGGGCTGTGCTGGGCTGGCGCAACGCACTTCGGCGCCCGCCGCGGCTGCAACCGGAGGATGATGGTGCCCTCAGGACAGGGGGGCTCCTTCGGCTCGTTGTTCGCCTTCCTCTTCTTCATCACGTCGCCACTCCTGGTCATCAAGAGGGGAGTGCCATGAGCACAGTCACGGTCTATGCATGACCGAAAGCAAGGTAAGTTACTTACTCCTCAGGCGCGACCCACTTCCTCTTCTTCTCCTTCCCGGCGAAGGTCGGAGTGCCTCCGCTCTCCTTCGGTGTGGCCTTGGCCGTGTCCAGGGGGCGGGCGGGATGCTCCTCGACAAACCTCATCACGGCGCCGCCGCCTAAAGAGGTGAGGAGATCGCCGCAAGGGGTCATGGCCGGCGGAGTCGCGTCCGCCCCAGCAGCGGCAGCCCTGTCCTTCGGTTGCGATTCGTCCGGGGACGGGACCTACATCTCGACCGCCCTGCTGGATCATGGGGATCCTTCCGGAGGGGGCACAGCAGCGCCTTTTCCTAAGACCGCCCGGCCAGATGCTCGCATGGTCCAGGGAACAAGCCCTAGCCGCCTAAGGACCCTGGCGGAGCGCGGGGAGTCCGCGACCTGAGAATCCACAATGTCGTCATCATCCTCGAGGTTGCGAAGGAGTTCGCACTGCGATGGAGGGGACGCCCCCATCAAGCCATCATCCTCGGTCTCTTTGGAGTCCTACTCGTCGCCACTGTTGCCGTAGGACAGCTCCACAAGGGAATTGGGATCGACGGGCGGGTCAAGCCCCTGGTCGTTGAAGGCAGGCATGGCAGCATCCAGGGCCTCCCGGTCGTCGCAGCGGTGCAACGGGGCATACGCCTCAGGTAGTTCCACCGGGATGCTGCCTAGCAGGGTGACCATGGTCGCCTCAAGCTCTCTGCGCGTCAGGCAGGTGGGGTGCAGCCTTACCTCGTCACTCGCACGCTGGTACTCCCATAGGGGCTTCGAGTGTGACTGGAGCGGTGACAGGTGCTGCGTCAAGAACTCCTTCACTATCATCGCCCTGGTCAGCTGCTTGGCCTCCATATCCGATGAGATACGCTCCAGGACCGGCTTCGCCCGAGGGTCGGTGAGCTTCGCGCAGCTCCACGCTAGGGTCTTCTCGGGCAGCTCCACCAGAACTTCCAGGAGCGGATTGATGCCCTTGGTGTCCAGGAAGACCCAGCGGTGTCGGAAGCCTTCCACCTTCTTTCTGGCCTTCAGGAGCACTTTCCCGCTCTAGACTGCGATGAAAGAGATGCACAAGGACCGCTGCGTACTTTCGTGGAACTGCAGGCTGAAATTGTGGCGGAAGAGGGCCACTCAAGGCCTCACGCCCACAAAGGCCTCGCAGTAGAAGGTGAAGACGGACATGAGCAGGATGAAGTTGGGCTGAAGATGGAGGGCCTGGATCCCGTAGTGCCTGAGGATGGCGGTGAAGAACTCCGAGAAGGGCGGGATGAGCCCAGAGAAGACGCTATGTAGGAAGAAGGGGTAGACCATTTTCGCCAACGTGCTCTACTCCGCGGAGCCGCACCAGATTAGGTTCTGACCCCACTCATTGGTGTTGCGCGCCATTAGCAGGAGCACCGGGGCGAGGTCCCCCTCCTTGGCAATGGTGGAGGCCGTAAGCACTGGTGGGGGAGAAGAGGAGGCCGAGGCCTAGGCCTCACACTTCGACTTCCCAGCGGGCGCCATCTGAGGAATCCTTGAGGTCGGGGGAGCGAGAGGAATGACGGCGCTGCACCGGGATCTAGAGGAGTTTTTCACGAAGGAAAGGGGATCTCGGCAAGGGAGGAAAGACGTGAGGAAGAAGAGCAATGACGGCTCTGCGGCGAGCGCCAGGCTTTTGTCAGCCTGGGCAGTTGCCGAGGTGACGTGGGCAGCGGAGGCGCCCGCATCCCATCGTACGCCACGCGTCAAGTCTGGCCCGCAGGTGATTGTGGCCTGCGGCGCTTCGCGCTTCGCTCCTTGCCTTCGCCTCGAAGCCAGGCCGGGCACGCCTTGGGCCCGGGGGCTACTATCGGTGTTCTGGGCCCGGGGGTACCCAGACCTGCCTGCCTGCGGCCCAGCGCGTGGCCCCCTCAGCGGCCCGGTGCGGCCCAGCTACAAGACCCCTAGGGCCTCATTAGGCGAGCGACGCCAAGACCTCCAGAGGAGCAGCCCCCCAAGCCTACCTCCCGAGGGGCGGAGATTTCTATACAGGTACCCCGCCTCATGAGGCCGCGATGACGTAAGCCATGACGACCAAGGCCAGGCAGGCGCCAGCGAGCGCAGAGAGGATAGTTTCCTCTTCGGTGCTAAGGAGGCAAGGACCAGCGCGGGTTCCCGAGGGGTCCTCCCAAAGGTTTCCATTCCGGTGCAACGAGACAAAGAACACGAGCTCAGCAGGACAGATGTCATCGCCGAGCCCACCTCTGCGTCACGACCAGATGCTTTGCAGGCGAAGACCAACTTTTGCCAGGATAAGATGTACTTCTTGTCCCCTTCCAAATTGGCCACTGTGGAATCCCTTCCCGCCTAACCTATGAGGGAAGAGGACCAAGGCTGCTATAAATATGGGCTAGCCACCACCATAGAAGGGAGCGGACCATGAACTGATTCAACCTGACTACCCGAGCCCTCGCGAGGCAGATCAACCACTGTACTAGTTCATCCTCTACCTCCTTGTGAGGCCAATCCACCAAAGGCAGGAGTAGGGTATTACACCGCAAGGTGGCCCGAACCTGGGTAAATCTCCATGTTCATTCCTTCCTTACGATCATGCGCACTCAGATTGTCGTGGTAATCTCATGTCAGATGCCAGGGGGTGGCTTATCATGGGTGGAGCCAAGAGGACGTCGTCGGGCCCTGGAAGCGGGAGTGAGCACGAGCTCGATCGCACACAAGACATACCTAGCTTCTGGGCTCTCCGGAGAGATAACACCCCTAGTCCTGCTCTACGGGGTCTCCGCATGATGACTATGATCAAGAGTGTACAACGTTGCTCCTTGAGCTGTGTTGCTAGAGGAGGAAGATGGGTAGAGCTACCTCTCTTCTCCTAGCTATGGTGGTGTATGGGAATGAAGGCTGAACCCTTTGCATGGGTGAGCCCTAGGGGGCTTTATAGGCCAACCCCCAGGGGTACAATGGTAATACGTCTGGGTGTAGGACCCAGACGTCAGCGTCTAAGGTCGCCGGGTTCGCCGTTGGCTGATGGGGCCCGCCGCTTGGTGGGCCCCACCGGCTGCCGAGAATCCGGTCGACAAGTAGGGCCCACCGCCTGCGGGCCATGCTGATTGCCTTTTGTTGTAGCTTCGTACTTGATGACGGAGGCCTCGTCAGGAGTCGTATGGCTACAGTCCCGCCGTCAGACGGGTTGGTGGCCGCTTGGTCAGCGCACACTGTAGTCATGCTCCATCTCGTCAGAGCAGGTGAGTGCGGACTTCGAGGGAAGGGGAGGGCCGCCTGCTGGAGGCCAGCCCGCCCCCGAAGTCGCCTTCCAGGAATGCGCCATCTTCTGGGAGCTCACGGACAGGTAGGGCCCGCCGCCTACGGGCCATACTGATTGCCTTTTGCTGGAGCATGGTCCTTGCTGATGAGGGCCGTGCTGAGGGTCGCATGGCTACAGTCCTGCGCCTAGCAAGTAGGTGACCGCTTGGTCGGCTCGCACTGTAGCCATGCCCCTCCGGGATTTGGGGGAGAGGGTGGCCCTGTAGCCACGCTCCAGCTCGTCAGAGCAGGTGAGTGCAGTCTCCAAGGGGACGAGGGTCCGTCTGCTGGGAGCCGGCCTCCCCCGAAGCCGCCTCCTAAGAGTTCTCCGTCTTTTGGGAGCCGACCGCTTGTCCGAAAGGCGTGAGGGGCTTTGCTAGCCCCGATGTCTTGAAATGCTAAGGGGTATGGATGAGGCTACCCGTGGTCTATCCCCACGATAGTAGTCCCCGAAGCAGGTGAGGCACCACAGCTCAGCACCGGAGTGCCTCAGCAGTTTCCTCCTCCGAGAGATCTTGTGCCTTTGCTTCGCCCGACTTGAAGGAGCCGCCTGCCAGGAACCGGTCGAGGCGAAGCCAGCCACCTATCAGATTTGAATCGCCATGGCGGGCGCCGGAAGGTATACCACCTGGCGGCGCGCTTGCCGCCCGTTGCTCGCTCGCCACGCGTCGCCAGCAGACCAGGCCGGCCCACCACTACATGGCCTCGGCGCACGCACGGATTTGCTACGGCCGAGGTGGATGGTTGCCCTTCCGGGGCAAATTAAATGGGCGCCATGATGGCGCGCGATTTGTGGGGTCGTGTGTGGCATGGGCGTAGTTAATCCCCACGCCTCCCACTAGGCGTCACCTCTTCTCCGCCGTTGCCGCCATATAAATGGGGGTGGAGGGGGGCGGCCAGACGCACGCGTGCCCCTCCATCCTCTCCTTGTTCTTCCCAGCTCCTCTGCTTCCTTCCTCCTCGCGGCCACCGCACTGCTACGCCACGCTCCATCGAAGCGCCGCAGCGACTCCACCGCCGCCCAGCCTCGCCGCACCGCTGCCAAACCACCGCGGGACATGGCGCGCGGCGAGTGGGATGGCTCCAACGTCCACGAGGGGCACATTGAGTTCCTCCGCGCGACACGGCGGATGCCCAATGAGGCGTGCATCGGGGCGCGCCTTCCCGATGCGAGGGAGATCATGTCGGCACCGAGGGACGGCAAGTTCGTCGTTTCCGGACCCACTTCCTCAGAGGATTCGGCCGGCCGGCGAGCGGCTTCCTCCGTTCCTTCCTCAATTTCTACCATCTTCAACCTCACCACCTCACGCCCAACACGGTGGTCCTTCTCTCCGCCTTCGTGAATTTCTGTGAAGGTTACCTTGGCGTCCTGCCCACACTCGAGCTGTGGGGCAGGTTCTTCTACCTCAAGCTCGGCACCCAAGCCAAGGGCGAGCCGGCCCATTGCGGTGGATGCGTCGCCGTGCGGCGCACTGGGTCCGAGACCCGCTTCCCGGCTATCGCCTTGCTGGAGTCGGCGAAGCTGTGGCAGAAGTCGTACTTCTATGTGCGCAATCTCCACTCGATGCGCGATTACATCAACTTGCCGGCTTACGCAGCCAGCACACTGCCCGAGCCACGGAACAACTGGGGCCAGCAGCCCGCCAGGGCGTTGCCGGCTGCTATCAACAACGTCCTCAGCCGGCTGCAGGAAATGACGGACTGGGAGGGCCTCAAGGCATCGGACTTGTTGGCCGCCTTCGTCCAATGCCGGGTGTCGCCCCTCCAAGGCCGGCCTCATCTGATCAGCGACATGAGCGGCCGCCGAGATCCATGCCCGATGTCAACCAAGGAGCTGCTGACTGTGGAGGTGGTCCGCCGTGTCAACTATTTCTCCGACAGCAAGCTCAGCGAGACTGAGTGGAGATTCGGAAAGGAGCCGTACAGCCGCGCCAATCCGCCGCCACCGGTTAGTATCTGGTCCTCCTTCTTTGCTCATGCCATGCTCTTCATCCGACCTGACCACCCGGACATTACGCAGCGCTTTCTTGGCCAGGCAGCAGGCAGCGCGCCGGCTCCAGGCCACCAATGGACGGAGGACCGCGATGTGAGCGATATGGGCGACCCCGAGCTGGGGGTGGCCGCGTTGGAGGATGAAGACGACGACGACGCCACTGGGGGACGCGGCGCTGGAGCAGGCAGAGCCGCGGTAGGCGGCGATGTCCGGGATTGGCCAGACAATGATGAAGACGGCGACGGACAACACCGCCCCGAAGGCGCCGACAGGGCAGGCGCCGGCTCCTCGACGGCGTGGCCGACAGGTGGAGCGCCGACTGGTGCACCCGGAGCGCCCAAACGTCGTGCCGAGGGGATGTTTGGCAGCAAGCCGCCCAAGAAGGCCAAATCAACGGTCGCGACCAAGCGGCCAGAGGCCGCAAAGGCGGCCGCCGTTCGGTGGGGCCCGAAGGAGAGCCCAATGGTGTCCGGGTAAGTGCGTTAAGCGCACTTTCTTGACTATTTCTTTCTTGCAAACTTCTTATCTTTGCTTGATTTGCCACGCAGGGCTCCCCTTTCCATATCGCGGGCTCTGTCCGCCTCGCTGATCGAATCAGCAGGCGGCTCTGAGGAGGCTTGGCGCATGGACCCGATCGCCGCCCTTCGGGAGGCGACGGAGAGGAACGCGTGGGAGGCACGGGAGGAGCGGGAGGCCGCAGCGTGGGCGAAGGCCGATGCCGAGGCCGCCGCATCGTCGCAGGCAAAGGCACAGGCCGCGGCGCAGGCGGAGGCGCAGGCGGCGACCAAGGCGCAGGCGGAGGCCGACGCCAAGGCCGCGGAGGATCTAGCTGGTGGCGGGGTCCCGGAGGCCGCCAACCTGGAGCAGTCGAAGCCGCCGGTGGTGGAGATTCAGGTGCCGTCTGGGACTGCCAGAGCCAACCAGACGGCCACAGAACAGGGGGCGACCGGCCCCGTCGACCCGGAGGCGGAGCTAGTCCAGCGGGCGCCGGGTGCTGGCGAGCGGGGAGGTGACCATCCCGAAGGGCTGGAGGGGCCTTTGGCCGGCGCCGGGCTGGCGATGAACCAGGCCCTGACGACGCGCGCCTCTGCGCGCCTGCGTTCGTCGCGGGCGGCCTCCGCGCCGAGGCCGGTAGAGGTCGGGGCCGCGAGCTCGCCGGGAGCTGACACCGAAGCCACAAGCTCTGCTTTGCCTGGCTAGGCACCAGGAGCCGGCCCGGCCGCCCTGAACCTCGCGGTGCAGGACGTCCTGGACAAGTTCTCCGCCCACGGCGCCACCCTCCTGAAGGCGAGGAACGAGATGATGGCGATGCAGACGTCTGTCTGGGTATGTTCTTTATCTTGTTTTTTTATTTTGTCGATCTTCAGTGGGGGCGCGCCAGCGAACCCACTTGGTGTAGCCCCCGAGTTCCAAGGCGGCTGATGAGTAGGCGGGTTGGAACTTCTAGGCGTGTTTCTGGATGCTGAGATGTTTGTGCTCGCCGCAGGACTACCACAACCTGCGTGCGGCCGCCTTTAACTCCCAGAACCAGACGCTTGCTAACCAGACCGCCGAGTTGAAGAAGAGCCGAGGTACGCAGGCCAGCTTTCAGGGGGGGCGCGCAAGCGCACCCGCTGGGTGTAGCCCCCGAGATTCGGGCCGACTTCTGAGCAGTCGGGCCGGATCTTCCGGTGACTTCTTGTCTTTGTTGATGCTATCACTGATGATTCTTCTTTGCCTTTGCAGAGGCCGTCGCCCAACTAAGGGACCGTGTGCACGAGCTTAAGAGCCAGCTTTAGGCCAAGGAACTGGAGCGCAGCCAGGTGGCCGCGGAGCGCAAGCAGCTCGAGAAGGAGCTGGTTGACCAGGCGGCCTGGCACGCGGACCAGGTCCGACAGCTGAAGGACGGGGAGGAGCTCCTCAAGGCCGAGTTTGAGTCTCAGCGCTTGGACTGGGCCGAGAGGGAGAAGTGCCTGTCGGAAGGTTATGAGGTGATCGAAGGCATGCTTGAAGGTAACTTTTCTTTCTTGCTTGGAGGCGCCGGTTGTTACTGGGAGTCGGTCTCTTATTCCTTTGTTTTCTTTTTACACAAAGTACTTCCCGGACCACGCCGGCGTCATCGGCCAGGCGATCGAGGCACGACGCAAGCAGCGGAGGCAAGTGGGCGAGGGGATTGCACTGGACCGGCCTCGGACTTTAGGCGAACAGTTCTGGGCCGTCCAGCTACGCCTTGCGCTGGTCCGCCGGCTGCTCTGCCAATTTCAGCGCGCCGTGTCCCAGGTCTTGGAAGTGCTCTGGCCGGGTGTGCAGGTGTCCCGGACTCCCAGTCGGACTGCCGACTGGTTAGAGGTAGCTGGAGAGCGGCTTGACGCCTGGAAGAGTGCCGCCACATGGGCCGGTGCCAAGGTGACGCTGGAGTTCGTGAAGGCGTGGTACCCGGGTGTGAGCCTGGCGCAGCTGGCCACCTTCCGCCAGGAGGCGACGCCGGAGTTGGAGGTGGAGCGCGAAGAGATCGCCATTCGTGCCGCAGCCCTTGCCGACTACACCGACGTCGGCATCTTCGTCCCAGAGCGGGCAGAAGACGGCACCGAGGTGCCGCCATCTTGGTTCGGGCTGAACCCGGACGAGGGGGATGACCCGGCGGAGGAGATCGCCTGCAGTAACGAGGCCACGGAGGAGGATGAGGACGAGGAAGGCGATGGCGTCGTGCCACATGACGGAGTGACCAGTCAGAATTAGCCCAATCCGGCCTCAGCCGCCGACCAGACCGAGACCGACCAGCCGGAGGCCCCGCCAGCCGGTGCCACCGCCATCCCCGACTCGTCCGAGCAGCCCGTAGTGCCTCCGGCTTAGACGGCCCTTATCTCTTTAAGTTTTTCTGTCTTATGCTCAAGAACAAGTTGGTTATGCGCAGTTCCACCCACTAGGGGTGTATTTTAAACCTTGATGAATGCCGGCCGCTGGCCTTTTGCAATGTGAATGAATTTATTTTCCACGTGCTTGTGTGCTCTGCCGAGTTCTGACTCGATTTTGCCTTTGCTTTCTTTGGCTTTTTCTTTTGCCGTCTTCCTTTGGCTGCCACCCCGCCAGCCGGACAGCCACGCTGCGGTCTGTGGCCGGGTCAGGGACATGGCCGTTTAGAACAGGCAAGTTTCTTCAGCCGCTTAAAGCGTAGCTAGTCGGGTGAGAAGCCGGCCGGCCGGCTGCTGAGCAGCCGGACATGTGGGGCGAGGGGCCGGCTTGGCCTAAATCGGCGTTCTTCCTTAGTCGTTTTTCGTGTGGACAGCCTTTCCGGCCTTTAGCTCTTGCCAGTCGGACGATCGCGCTGTGAGCTGTGGCTGGGACGAAGAGAGTGCTTT
The DNA here is from genome assembly GCA_011799875.1 of Thinopyrum elongatum. Lineage (NCBI taxonomy): Eukaryota > Viridiplantae > Streptophyta > Magnoliopsida > Poales > Poaceae > Thinopyrum > Thinopyrum elongatum. The sequence goes on from CM022303.1 coordinate 135,457,787, forward strand.
GGCGTCGGCACACTACTTGGCCGACTTCGGGTGGCGCCAACTTAGGTCAAGGCGACGAGCCCCCGGGCCGGCTGGCCGGACCCGGACAAGGCAGGAGAAAAAACTCATTCATAGGTGAAGCTTATCACATAGATAAAAAGGTAGCCCCCGAGTGCGCCTTGGGGGACCTGTTGTCTTTGCTTAATACAAAAGATAGCATGGTACATACACTGCATCAATTGTAAAACGGGCGGAGAAGGTTCGCGTTCCACGAGCGCTCAGACTCTTGGCTAGCATTGTCTCTCTTGCGTGCCCTGGGCTTCTGTGCGTCGATGAGGTAGTAGGAGTCATTGCCCAGGGCCATGCTGATGATGAAAGGCCCCTCCCAAGGAGCCGAGAGCATGTGCTGGCCGGCTGTTCGCTGGATCAGCCGAAGCACAAGGTCGCCCTCGCGGAAAGCACGCGGCTTGATCTTTTTGTTGTGGTAGCGGCGTAGGCTCTGCTGGTAGATGGCGGACCGGCTGAGTGCTAGCACCCAGGCCTCTTTGAGCAGGTCAACGCCGTCTTCTCACCCCTCCTTGGCTTCCGCCTCTGTGTACATGGTGACGCGAGGCGAGTCGAACTCAATGTCTGTTGGGATGACGGCCTCGACCCCATACATGAGGAAGAAGGGCGTGAATCTGGTTGATCGATTCGGCGTGGTCCGGAGACTCCAAAAGACGGACGGCAGCTCCTCGATCCAGCAGCCGGTCGAGGGCTCTAGTAGCTCGACCAGCCGGGGCTTGATGCCGGACAGGATGAGGCCGTTTGCTCGCTCCACTTGGTCATTTGACTGCGGATGGGAAACGGACACGAGGTCCAGTCGGATGCCCTGCGTCGCGCAGAAACGGGCCAAGGCGCCTTTGGCGAAGTTCGTACCGTTGTCGGTGATGATGCTGTGCGGGATGCCGTACCGGACGGTGATGTCGGCGATGAACGTGACGGTAGTCAGACCGTTCAGCTTCTTGATTGGCCTCGCCTCAATCCACTTTGTGAACTTGTCCACGACAACCAGCAGATGGGTCACACCGCCGCGTGCTGTTTTGAATGGGCCCACCATATCCAGCCCCCATATGGCAAATGACCAAGTGATGGGGATGGTCTTGAGTGCTGAGGCCGGCAGGTGCTGCTTGCTGCTGAAACGCTGACACCCCTTGCACTTGCGGACCAACTCCTTGGCATCATCCAAACAGTCAGCCAGAAGAAACCATGGTGGAAAGCTTTGGCAACGAGGGCTCTGAAGGTGGCATGGTGGCCACATTCATCTTGATGAATGTCTCTGAGGATAGTAATCCCCTTCTCCGGCTCTACGCAGCGCTGGAAGACGCCAGTCACGCTGTGCCTGATGAGCTCTTTGTTGACGATTGTGTATGCAGCTGCCCGGCGTTGCACCTGCCGGGCCAAGATTTCATCGGCTGGCAGCTCACGGCTCACCAAAAAGTTGAGGATGGGTTGCGCCCAAGATGGGGCTTCTACCACCATCATGACAGCAACCGGCACCAGGGTGGCCGGGTTGGGAGGCGGCGGGTCGGAGTCGGCCGCTGCTTGCTGCGTCGTTGAAGTCCCTGGGCCGACTACAGCAGTCCCCGGGCCGGGTTTGGGTGCTGCAGCCCCCGGGCCGCCTGCCGAAGTCCCCGGGCCGGCTGCTGCAGTCCCCGAGCCAGATCCGGCTGCTCCAGGGTCAGCTGGCACAAAGATGGACTCTGATTCCAGCGAAGGCTTGACGGACGGCTTGCGCAGGCATTCGAGGGAGACGCCAGCTGGTATGGCTTGCCAGGTGGAGCAAATCCACGCCAGGGCGTCGGCTGCTTCGTTGTCGGCCCGTGGCACATGGAGGTACTTGCACCCGTCGAAGTGGCCGCTGATCTGCTGAACGAGGAAGCGGTAGCTAGCCATGTTGGCGTCCTTGGCGACCCAGTTGCCAAAGGACTACTGAACCACGAGGTCCGAGTCACCGTAGCATAGAATGCGGCAGATGCCGATCTCCTTGGCTAGCCGGAGCCCGTGGACGAGTGCCTCGTACTCGGCCATGTTGTTGGAGGTGGCAAAGTGGACCTGCAGCATGTACTTGAGCTTGTCGCCTTTGGGAGAGGTGAGGACGATGTCGGCTCCCAAACCAGTGCGCATCTTCGAGCCGTCGAAGTGCATCCGCCAATGCGTGGAATCCGGTGCTGGCGGCAGGTACTGGGTCTCGGCCCAGTCGATGAGGAAGTCGGCCAGTGCTTGAGACTTGATGGCGGTGCGGGGCTGGTAGAGGATGGTGTGGGGAGCCAGCTCGATGGCCCACTTGGCCACCCGACCTGAGGAATCTCTGTTGCCCATGATCTCGGCAAGGGGGGCGGTGCAGACAACCGTGATGGTATGCTCTTGGAAGTACTGCTTCAGCTTCTTGGCGGCAAAGTACATGCCGTAGCACATCTTCTGGTAGTGGAGGTAGTTCTTCTTGGAAGTGGACTGCACCTTGCTCAGGTAATAGACCGGCCTCTGGACCGGCTGGGCTTTGCCGGCTTCTGGGCACTTGACAATGATCACGGTGCTGACGACCCGGTTGGTAGCGGCGATGTAGAGGAACATGGGCTCTTTAGCAGCCGGAGCGGCCAGAACAGGCAGCGTGGACATCATCCGCTTGAGCTAGAGGAAGGCCTCGTCCGCCTGGTCGGTCCACTCGAAGCATGTGGTCTTCTTCATCAGCTGTTACAGTGGGAGGGCCTTCTCGCCCAGCCGGCTGATGAACCGACTGAGAGAGGCTAGGCACCTGGTGAACTTCTGGATGTCCTGCAGCCGGGTCGGCTTCTTCATCCGCTCAATGGCCTTGATCTTTACGGGGTTGCACTCGATCCCACGCTCAGAAACAAGGAAGCCCAGGAGCTGGCCGGCTGGTACTCCGAAGACACACTTCTCCGGGTTGAGCTTTATCTGAATGCGGCACAGGTTGGCGAAGGTCTCCTTGAGATCCTCCAAAAGGGTACCGCGCTTCTCTGTCTTCACCACTATGTCATCCACATAGACGTGGGCGTTTCGGCCGAGTTGTTTCAAGAGGCACTTCTGCATGCAGCGCTGAAAGGTGGCGCCGGCGTTCCTCAAGCCGAATGTCATGGTGATGTAGCAGAAGGCGCCAAAAGGGGTGATGAAGGCGGTCTTCAGTCGATCGGCCAAGTCCAGCTTGATCTGGTGGTAGCCGGAGTAGGCGTCCAAAAAGGACAAAAGCTCGTAGCCGGCCGTGGAGTCGATCACTTGATCAATCTGAGGCAAGGCAAACGGATCCTTGGGGCAGGCTTTGTTGAGGCTCGTGTAGTCGATACACATGCGCCACTTGTTGTTTTTCTTCAAAACGAGGACTGGGTTGGCAAGCCAGTCCAGGTAGAACACTTCCATGATGAAGCCGGCTGCCAGAAGCCGGGCGATTTCTTCACCAACAATCCTTCTCTTCTCTTCTGATAGGCGGCGGAGGGGTTGCTTGACCGGCTTAGCATCCGGCCGCACATGCAGCTTGTGCTCGGCGAAATCCTTCAGAACACCCAGCATGTCCTTGGGGGACCATGCAAAGATGTCCCGATTCTCACGGAGGAAATCGACGAGATCGCATTCCTATTTGCTGTCGAGGTTAGCCCCCACGACAGCGTACTTCTTCGGGTGCGCCGGGTCCAAGATGATCTTCTTGGTTTCTTTGGCTGGCTGGAAGGAGCCCTCAGCCTCAACCTCCTTGGGGTCGGAAGGCTTGGCCGGCTGCTCGCTGGCCATGGCCACAGCCCGGTCAAGGAGGCGCTTCTCTTGGGCGATGACGAGGGACTCGGCCAGCTGGGAGCTGGCCGTGGTGCACATGAGCGACTTCTTGTAGTCGCCGGCAATGGTGATGATGCCCTTGGGACCCGGCATCTTCATCTTCAAGTAGGCGTAATGCGGGACCGCCATGAATTTGGCCAAAGTTGGCCAGCCCAAGAGCGTGTGGTAGGGGCTGTCCAAGTCAACCACCTCGAACTAGATCGGCTCGCGGCGGAAGTGGGTCTTGTCGCCGAACAGGATGTCAATCTTGATCTTGCCGATTGGAGAGCAGGAAAGCCCAGGGACAATGCCATGGAACACGGTCCGGCTAGGCTGGAGTTGCTTCTCCTTGATGCCCAGCTTTTCCATGGTGTCGCGGTAGAGGATGTTGATGCTGCTGCCGCCGTCTATCAGGACTCGAGAGAAGCGGCAAGCCCACCTCTCGGTTGAGAAGGTGGAGTCCAGCACCATGGCGTAAGCACCCAACGAAGGCATCATAGCCGGATGGTCATCGCGGCTCCAGGTGATGGGCCTTTCAGACAAGTGCATGAATTGGGGGACCTCTGGAATGACAGCGTTCACCTCGTGGTGTTGCTGACACCGACTGTGCTTGTCGCCGGCTTCACTTGTGAAGACGACATAAGTGGCGTTCTCGTTGGGGAACTCATCTTGGAGCATGCCGACAGGGCGGGCCGGCTGCTGAGCGGCCGGATTTGCCGGGCCGGGAGGAGGAGGCGGCAAACCCTCACCCTTAGCGATTCGGGCGAGCCAGTTGCACTATCGGGTTGTATGGTTGGACGGCTTCGCGCTGCTGTGGAACTTGCATGGAGCGTCGAGGGTCTGCTCAAAGGAGAAGGCCGGCAGCCAGGCCCCCTTACCGCCCCGCTGACGCTTGGGGCCGGGTTGACATGCCGGCTGCTGATCCTCGACAGTAGCCACCTCCCGCTTGCTAGAAGCTGCCTGCTGGGCCGTGTGCTTGTTGTCGTTCGGCTGCTGACGCCAGTTGGAGTCACCAGCCGGCGGCTGGGAAGCCGGCTGGATCACCTTCCCGGACGTGTCAACCCGGATCTCCGATTTCATGGAAGAGTCGGCCGTGGCGTACTTGTCCGCCACTACCAAGAGCTCATCCAAGGTAGTTGGCTCGTCGCACAGAAGCTTGTGCTTGAGTAGGGTGCCTTCTCGGCACCCAGCGGTGAAGTACTCGATGGCCTGCACCTCGTGCACCACTTCGCAGGAGTTGCGCAACTCGGCCCAACACGTCAGGTAGTCGCGAGTGGACTCGTCCGGCCCCTAAACGCACATGGAGAGCTGGCGAGGCCTGGGAGGCCGCTTATAGGTGCTGGTGAAGTTACGGACGAAGACGTCGCTGAAGTCCAACCAGTTGCTGATGCTGTTGGGTGTGAGGCTGTTCAGCCATGTACGGGCCGTGCCCTGGAGCATGAGCGGAACATACTACACGGCAACGTGCTTGTTGCTGTTTGCTATGCTGACTGCTGTGGCGTAGTCGGTCAGCCAATCTTTCAGCTTCACGGCACCGTTGTACTTGGGAGTGTCGCGAGGAAGCGAGAACACTTTGGGGAAGGGCTCATCGCCGATGCGGGGGCCGAAGCAGGCGGGCCGAATGTATCCTCCATCGCCAGAGACAAAGCTAGCTGCTCGATCCGGTGGCGAGCATCATTCTCGCCGACTGCTTCGCGGGGGCTTAGCCTGCCCCCCAAAGTCGGGTGCTCAATCGGCGCCGGAGAAGCCAACCTCTCCCTGCGGGGGGGGGGGGGGTGGTCGTTCGTCCTGCTGGCGCCGGTCTTCCGGGTTCAGAGGAACTTCCCGGCTGCCCACAACCGTCTGGCGAGAGCACCGGCTGCGGCTAGCTGCCGGCTCCGGGTTCCACTGGCCGTGGCCGCCGCCACTAGGGGACCGGGAGGTCGCTCCATTCTCGCGGCGGGGCAGAGGGTTCCATTCCAAGAGCTCGGCCTGCCGGCCGGCTCCCACCACGTGGTTGCACGTGTCTTGCTACACGTTCGCAGCGTCGAGGAGTTCCTGGAGGCGGTCTAGCTGACTGCACCGTTCGTTGCCCTCCAGGTTCTCGAGTTCTTCTGTCGCCGCCTGTGCGGGACGCGGGTTCTACACGGGGGTGTCGTAGATTGGACGTCCGACCCTCAGCATGCTGGCGATGGCCGCGCCGCATTGCCGGATGGCGCCGGCTCGGCTAGGCTCGGCCGCAGCCAGCGTGCCGCCAGCTATGCGGTCGATCTCGTGCTGGTTGGCCTCAGAACGGCGCTTCATGGCCTCCATCTTGGTGGCACTGTCGAGGAGCTTGACGCGGATTTCTTATAGCGCCGCCGCGTCGGCATTGGCTCCGACGGGAGCTGCCAGGTCCTGCATCGTTGCTCACAAGGAGTCCTGGACGGCCCCGCCAGAGGCCTGGCTGTGGCCAGTGACCATCACCTCCACGCAGATGCCGGCGTCGAGCGCGCCAGCAGAGGCGACGCCAGAGACGGGAGGGAGCGGGTCGTCGATCACCAACACGCCGCCTGGGAACCCGTCGGAGGCGTCTGCGTCGGAGAGGCTGAGCTTCCCGAAGAGGTCGACGAGGCAACCCGCGGGGCAAACGGCTCTTGCGTCGGACGACGCGTCGGAGCAAGCGCAAGCGAACGCATCGGGCTGGCTGATCAAGCCGGCCACGACATGCTCACCGGGGAGGAAGGCGGTTCCCGTCCAGAACGTGTCTTTGGCCGATGCCGCGAATAGCCCCACGATGGGCGCCAACTGTCGTGGCAATCTCACGTCAGATGCTAGGGGGTGGCTTATCATGGGTGGAGCCAAGAGGACGTCGTTGGGCCCTGGAAGCGGGAGTGAGCACGAGCTCGATCGCACACGAGACGTACCCAGGTTCGGGGCTCTGCGGAGAGATAACACCCCTAGTCCTACTCTGCGGGGTCTCCTCATGATGACTATGATCAAGAGTGTACAAGGTTGCTCCTTGAGCTGTGTTGCTAGAGGAGGAAGATGGGTAGAGCTACCTCTCTTCTCCTAGCTATGGTGGTGTATGGGAATGAAGGCTGAACCCTTTGCATGGGTGAGCCCTAGGGGGCTTTATAGGCCAACCCCCCAGGGGTACAATGGTAATACGTTCGGGTGTAGGACCCGGACATCAGCGTCTAAGGTCGCCGGGTTCTCCGCCGGCTGCTGGGGCCCGCCGCTTGGTGGGCCCCGCCGGCTGCCGAGAATCCGGCCGATAAGTAGGGCCCGCCGCCTGCAGGCCATACTGATTGCCTTTTGCTATAGCTTTGTACTTGATGACGGAGGCCTCGTCAGGAGTCGTATGGCTACAGTCCCGCCGTCAGACGGGTTGGTGGCCGCTTGGTCAGCACACACTGTAGCCATGCTCCATCTCGTCGGAGCAGGTGAGTGCGGACTTCGAGGGAAGGGGAGGGCCGCCTGCTGGAGGCCATCCCGCCCCCAAAGCCGCCTTCCAGGAATGCGCCATCTTCTGGGAGCTCACGGACAGGTAGGGCCCGCCTCCTACGGGCCGTACTGATTGCCTTTTGCTGTAGCATGGCCCTTGCTGACGAGGGCCATGCTGAGGGTCGCATGGCTACAGTCCTGCGCCTGGCAGGTAGGTGACCGCTTTGTCAGCTCACACTGTAGCCATGCCCCTCCGGGATTTGGGGGAGAGGGTAGCCCTGTAGCCATGCTCCGTCTCGTCAGAGCAGGTGAGTGCAGACCCCAAGGGGAGGAGAGTCCATCTGCTGGGAGCCGGCCTCCCCCGAAGCCGCCTCCTAAGAGTGCTCCATCTTCTGGGAGCCGGCCGCTTGTCCGGAAGGCGTGAGTGGCTTTGCTAGCCCCGATGTCTGAAATGCTAAGGGGTATGGATGAGGCTACCCATGGTCTATCCCCACAACACGGTGAGATCAAGCCCCGGGTATGGCGAGCTGAGCGTCGTTGTGAAGTGAGATCCTTCATTCACGCCCCATAGTTTGAACCTTCTTGGGTCTGGGGAGCCCTGATTCCAACAACATGGCCCCGGCCCCCGGCCCCTGTTGCTTGAGTAAGAAGAGGCGGCTCCAGAGCTCCACGTCCGGCTCCATGCCCAAGTACCCCTCGCAGAGTGTGGTGAAGCCGGCAAGCTGCAGCACGGCGTTGGCACCAAGCAGGTGCGGCTGCAGCCCGAAGAAGGAGAGGAAGGCGCGGAAGAGGTTGCTCACAGGGAGGCCAAACCCATGCTTGAAGCGGCTGCCGAAGACCACCCGTTCGCCCTCCTGCGGCTGTGGCTCGATCTCGTCGCCCGGCACGCACGCCGCCATCTCTGTCATCGGCGTCAGCCGCCTGGTGTCGCAGAGGTACCGAATCTCCTCCTCGTTGGCCTCGGACCCCTCCCAAGAGCCCTTTGGCCGCGACATTGGCGAAAGGCTTTGAGAGAAGGAGGCGCGGCGCAAGAGAAGGCCCATGCGCGCTGGTGGCTGCGGGCGGCGTCTGGACGCTGCGGCAAGGGCGTGCTCGGAGTTGAAGGAGAAGGAGGAGAGAAAGTTGAAGGGAGAGCATGGGGAGCGTGCGAGAGCGTTTCCGCCACACCCCTTCCCCCGTTTTATAACCACAGCAAGACGTGGGGAAGTGGGATCGGTTGCGCCCACAATTCCACTTCCCCACACTATCCAGCACGTTTCCCCCCACGACTTAACTACACGGAGAACGTAACCGCCCGCGGTAGACACAATAAATCCCCCACGCGCGGGCTGAGGGCGCGGTGTGGCTGGGCCCACTGTCACGTCCCATCATGCGTGTGGTCTGGCAGGGCCTCGCCATCCATTGTTCACCACGTGCCGACGCCTCGGGCCGTGGAAGGCGCGTCCTTTCGCTCCAAGACTTGGCAGACGCCTCGGTTTCCCGCCCATGTCGGGGTGCCATGATCCGGCTTCCGGAAGCCGGCACACAGTGGGTGTTGCCGGACCCAGCGGCCGCAGGCTCCATCAACCCAACCGCCTCCTTAGGGGGGTGAAACTGCAAAGGCCCTCCTGCTTGGAGACAGCGAGCCTCCAGAACTTCAGGGACTACTGTCGGGGGGATGGCCCCCGGGCAGGCAACGAAACCCGGATCGCTTTCAAAAACATCGGGGCAGGCAAAGCCCCTCAGTCCGGTTCACCCCTGGCCGGCTCCCAAGCATGAGCCAGCTGGGTGCCGTGACCCGGCCAGCCAGCTAGTGCATGCCGGCCGTCCATGAGAAGTCAACCCCGGCGACAAGCAAGTATGGCTACAGTGGCCCCTCCTTTACGCCGGCTCCGGTGGGCGCGCCAGCGGTGCTCCCATGCCCCCGCCCGGGGCGGGCGGTGTCCTGGGGGCATGGCCCTATAGCAGGGCGGCGCTGACCATTCCATGATGCCTGGCGAGGTATGCCACAGTACGCGGCAGCCAGCCGTACCCGTGCCCGGCTGCCCCGGTACAGCCCGCACCCGGCGACACCCGCACCAGACGGACCCGGCAGGCCCGGCGGCCCCCACTGCCGGCTCCTAGACACTGACACCAGGGACCCATGCCCATGTAACTTTACCATTGTAACCCCGAGGGGACAGCCTATAAGACCCCCTGGTGCCCCTCCATGCAAAGGGGTTAAGAGATCATCAGTAGAACACACACACACGGAGAGGGAGCAGCCTATGCACTGGCATGTCTTCTTTCCTCCCCAGAACAGCTATAGGAGCAAGCATGTATCAACCTCATATAAACCACACTCAGCAGGACTAGGGGTGTTATCTCTCTGGAGAGCCCCGAACCTGGGTACATCTTGTGTCCCCCGCTCGCTCGTACCAACCTCGCCTCTGGAGCCCATCGGTGCCCTCGTGCCTGTTCCTCTCTTTAGCCATCCCATGGCATCTGCCATGAGCTCACCACAACACTTGTTGTCCATGCCGACTATTCTTGATCACATATTTTAATTTATAAACTTGAGGAAACTATCATAGAAAGTTCGATCTTGTTAAGATCCATTGGAAAGCATGCTCTCTTCCATGAATAAAGTAGTTTCATTGTCTTCCTTATGGCGTTGCCTTCTATTATGGCTGAAATTATTTTCTATAGAAACCCAAGGACGATCAAGACAATGAAATTGTCAGGCTCTGGATCTAGTGGATTTTTAAGCATGATTCCATACCTATGAACCAATTGACATTATTCCATACCTGTGAACCAATTGACATGCAAAATGAAGAAACCATATGTTCAGAAAATATGTGTAGTTCGCACTTTTTCAACCAGATGCACTTTAAAAAGTGCAGGTTGCACCTTTTTACCAGGCTGCACTTAGAAAAGTGCAATTTGCATTTTCTTGTGTACTGAAGTTACACTTGCTCATCTTCTTCATATATGGTGATTTCAAATACCTCAAAGCGTAGATGTTTGGGACAAACAATAGCGACATAGAATAAAGGTTGGATTTAGATAAACTCCAGGGAGAGACTGAGGGAGAGGGAAGGAGTGTGTGGAAGGCCCAGACACATAGCCACGGGCTTATGGCGAAGGGTTGGATTGCGATAAACTATTGAAAAGTGACTATTATTTCAAAAGTTATGGGATCTCGAGCTTGGTAATTTCAAAATCTTTCATATTTTGAGCTTGATAATTTCATTGGTTGCGATCGACTACCTAGGGATTCTACAAAAACTACGTTCATTGATAGCATAACAGATTCCAGGTGTCAGGGTAGTGCATCGAAGTATTTCCGGGAGCAGCTCTTTGCCGATGCTAAAAGCAATCATGATAGAGTGCATGCCTAATCATGAAAGGTGGACTACAACACATCCTACTAAAAATCGTCCCTTTTCTTCAACTTCTCAAGTATATGTAACTCTCTAAAGCTCAAGCTAGTGCCATTTCTTCCACTATAATCATAAATGCGAGCAGTAAGGATTAAAGTCGGAGACCATTGGAGTAGTTTTTAATATAGGATGGTTCCAAGAAGAGTCGAATGGTGGGCCATGTCACATGTTCTATTGCTCGGTAGAAGTGGCTTTCTACAAGACTTTTATTATTTTGTTTCTCAGCAGAAACAAAAACAAAAGTTTGGCCACTGGATATTAATTCTTTCTTTCTTTTTTTACCTTGGACGGATGAGCGGCGCTAGTTGGATAATGTTGGGCTAAGAAAAGACTACCCGAGTACATTTAGTGATGGCATAGACATAATACATTATCGGTGACATGGCTATATATGCATACGCCATCTGTAACTTGTCCAGATTTTTTTTATTTTTGAACAATTTGGTCGCAAGTTACTAGTGGTGTGGAAAAAGGTCACTCAACACCACTATGTCGATTACTGGTGACCCGAAAAAGAGTTACATGCCACAACTAACTTGCAACTGGGTAGGCTCCTGGATCCCAAATATTAATGGTGTGAATATTAGGTGACACACCACCAGTAATGACATAGTGGTGGCGTACCAAATATGCCAACGTCACCACTATTTGAAAAAAAAATCATCACTGCATAGGAAACTTCATGTCGAAACAAAAAAAATTGCCATCCATCTAGCATAACAGGAAAAAAAGTAGAAATCATCCATCTATCATTTACCCGCAAAAGAAAATTCTTAGTTCCAATCTTTTTCTCTGTGCTTGTCAAGGTAAGATGGAAACCCTCCTTTCCCCACAGCCAGACCTGGAAAGAGGAGGCGGCGACTAAGGGAGGCCATCAACGGCGGCTCCCAGGTGAGATCTCCTCCTACTCGTCTTCCTACACAAGCATGGGCAACCCCGCCACTGCATCTCCTTCCTCAAATCTCTTGCCGCCCCATCATCTCTGTTGCAAGATCTCGCCTTTGCCATGGTCGTGATGGCATGGAGCTTCTTGTCCGCCATCGCTCCAACTCCCTTAACCCTTCTAAGGCGCCCCCCTCCCCCATGCCACCGGATCACTTACTGATAACCCACAAGTATAGCGGATCTATCGTAGTCCTTTCGATAAGTAACAGTGTCGAACCCAAAAAGGAGCAGAAGGAAATGACAAGCGGTTTTCAGCAAGGTATTTTCTGCAAGCACTGAAATTATCGGTAACAGATAGTTTTGTGATAAGATAATTCATAACGGGTAACAAGTAACAAGTGTACCAAAGGTGCAGCAAGGTGGCCCAATCCTTTTTGTAGCAAAGGATAAGCCTGGACGAACTGTTATATAAAAGCAAAGCGCTCCCGAGGACACATGGGAATTATTGTCAAGTTAGTTTTCATCATGCTCATATGATTCTCGTTCGTTAATTTGATAATTTGATATGTGGATGGACCGGTGCTTGGGTGCTGGCCTTACTTGGACAAGCCTCCGACATATGATTAACCCCTCTCGCAAGCATTTGCAACTACGAAAGAATAATTAAGATAAATCTAACCATAGCATGAAACATGTGGATCCAAATCAGCCCCTTACGAAGCAAAGCATAAACTAGGGTTTAAGCTTCTGTCACTCTAGCAACCCATCATCTACTTATTACTTCCCAATGCCTTCCCCTAGGCCCAAATCATGGTGAAGTGTCATGTAGTCGACGTTCTCATAACACCACTAGAGGAAAGACAACATGCATCTCATAAAAATATCAAACGAATACCAAATTCACATGATTACTTATAACAAGACTTCTCCCATGTCCTCATGAACAAACATAACTACTCACAAAGCATGTTCATGTTCAAGATCAGAAGGGTATTAATTATCATTAAGGATCTGAACTTATGATCTTCCACCAAATAAACCAACTAGCATCAACTACAAGGAGTAATCAACACCACTAGCAACCAACAGGTACCAATCTGAAGTTTTGGGACAAAGATTGAATACAAGAGATGAACTAGGGTTTGAGAGGAGATGGTGCTGATGAAGATGTTGATGGAGATTGACCCTCCCTCGATGAGAGGATCGTTGGTGATGACAATGGCTTCGATTTCCCCCTCCCGGAGGGAAGTTTCCCCGGCAGAATAGCTTCGCCGGAGGCCCAGATTGCTTCTGCCCAGGTTCCGCCTCGAGACGGCGGTGCTTCGTCCCGAAAGCTTCTTCTTGTTTTTTTCCAGGTCAAAACCTTTCATATAGCAGAAGATGGGTACCGGAGACCTGTCAGGGGGCCCACAAGCCCTAGGGGCACGCCCCCAGGCTTGTGGCCACCAGGTGGGTCCCCCCTGGTAGTTTCTTCGCCCAATAATTTTTATATATTCCAAAATAATTCACCATAAAGTTTCAGGACTTTTGGGGTTGTGCAGAATAGGTCTCTTAGATTTGCTCCTTCCAGTCTAGAATTCCAGCTGCCCACATTCGCCCTCTTCATGTAAATCTTGTAAAATAAGAGAGAAATGGCATAAGTATTGTACCATAATGTATAATAACAGCCCATAATGCAATAAATATTAATATAAAAGCATGATGCAAAATGGACGTATCAACTCCCCCAAGCTTAGACCTCGCTTGTCCTCAAGCGAAAGCCGAAAACGATAATCATGACCACATGTTTAGAGATAGAGGTGTCGATAAAATAAAATACGGACATGAGAGCATCATGATCATCTTTAGAACAGCAACATATATTGTCATATAATTTCATATGCTAAAGTAACAATTCGTTCACAAGGTAAAGTATGAATCAAAAACTTTATTGAAAACCAACAAACTATGATCTTGGTCATTGAAACAATTGCAATTTATCATAACATCGAACAGAGTCAATGTAAGAGCTTTTGTTTAGCAAGTTCACATATTCAACCATCATTTAATCTTTCATAATTGCTAACACTCACATGATACTTATGAGATCAAAGTTTCAATCTAACACACAGGAAGATAGAGGCTTATAGTTTCACCTCCCAACCATTTACCTCAAGGGTAACGTCAACAATAATATTTTATGAACACTTAGATCCGAGTGGATATATATATATATATATATATGGATCTTCCCCAACATATAGTGCTTGCCAAAAAGAAAAAGTATAAAAAGGAGAGGCGAAGATCACCATGACTCTTGTATAAAGGTAGGAAGTAAAATAAAAGATTGGCCCTTCGCAGAGGGAAGCAAAGGTTGTCATGCGCTTTTATGGTTGGATGCACAAAATCTTAATGTAAAAGAACGTCACTTTATATTGCCGCTTGTGATAAAGAACTTTATTATGCAGTCCATCGCTTTTATTTCTTCCATATCACAAGTTCGTATAAAGCTTATTTTACTCACACTAAAAGATCATACATATTTAGAGAGCAATTTTTATTGCTTGCACCGATGACAACTTACTTGAAGGATCTTACTCAATCCATAGGTAGGTATGGTGGGCTCTCATGGAAAAATTGGGTTAAGGGATTTTGGATGCACAAGTAGTATCTCTACTTGGTGTAGAAGATTTGGCTAGCATAGGATAAGAAGCAAGATCAACATGTTGGGGGATCCATGACAATATAACTTCTATTCGGATATTAGCATATAATATTTTAATGAGTGCTCACAATCCCCCCTGGTAGTTTCTTCGCCCAATAATTTTTATATATTCCAAAATAATTCACCATAAAGTTTCAGGACTTTTGGGGTTGTGCAGAATAGGTCTCTCAGATTTGCTCCTTCCAGTCTAGAATTCCAGCTGCCCACATTCGCCCTCTTCATGTAAATCTTGTAAAATAAGAGAGAAATGGCATAAGTATTGTACCATAATGTATAATAACAGCCCATAATGCAATAAATATTAATATAAAAGCATGATGCAAAATGGACGTATCAACTCCCCCAAGCTTAGACCTCGCTTGTCCTCAAGCGAAAGCCGAAAACGATAATCATGACCACATGTTTAGAGATAGAGGTGTCGATAAAATAAAATACGGACATGAGAGCATCATGATCATCTTTAGAACAGCAACATATATTGTCATATAATTTCATATGCTAAAGTAACAATTCGTTCACAAGGTAAAGTATGAATCAAAAACTTTATTGAAAACCAACAAACTATGATCTTGGTCATTGAAACAATTGCAATTTATCATAACATCGAACAGAGTCAATGTAAGAGCTTTTGTTTAGCAAGTTCACATATTCAACCATCATTTAATCTTTCATAATTGCTAACACTCACATGATACTTATGAGATCAAAGTTTCAATCTAACACACAGGAAGATAGAGGCTTATAGTTTCACCTCCCAACCATTTACCTCAAGGGTAACGTCAACAATAATATTTTATGAACACTTAGATCCGAGTGGATATATATATATATATATATATGGATCTTCCCCAACATATAGTGCTTGCCAAAAAGAAAAAGTATAAAAAGGAGAGGCGAAGATCACCATGACTCTTGTATAAAGGTAGGAAGTAAAATAAAAGATTGGCCCTTCGCAGAGGGAAGCAAAGGTTGTCATGCGCTTTTATGGTTGGATGCACAAAATCTTAATGTAAAAGAACGTCACTTTATATTGCCGCTTGTGATAAAGAACTTTATTATGCAGTCCATCGCTTTTATTTCTTCCATATCACAAGTTCGTATAAAGCTTATTTTACTCACACTAAAAGATCATACATATTTAGAGAGCAATTTTTATTGCTTGCACCGATGACAACTTACTTGAAGGATCTTACTCAATCCATAGGTAGGTATGGTGGGCTCTCATGGAAAAATTGGGTTAAGGGATTTTGGATGCACAAGTAGTATCTCTACTTGGTGTAGAAGATTTGGCTAGCATAGGATAAGAAGCAAGATCAACATGTTGGGGGATCCATGACAATATAACTTCTATTCGGATATTAGCATATAATATTTTAATGAGTGCTCACAATCACAAAATATGTCTAATATAGTGTATTTATATGTGAGACCTCTCTTTATTTATTACTTCCTATTAATTGCAACAATAACCAAAACTATGTTTGTCAACTCCCAACAAATTTTATGCGACATACTTCTTATATGTGGAGTCACACTACTGCAGGTTGGTCCAAACGCGACAGTCCAATCAAAGACCCTTCGACGAAACTATGTGCAATGCATTAATCACAAACGGTGATGTAATAAAATCGTCAAAAAAGATACAAAACATTTGCGATGGTGGTGACATCAAACACGGTTCAGATTAGAGTTGCGTGTGCGATGAGCGGCAAATGGTTAATCCAGCAGAACTGTTTGCGATGAGGCAGAACAACAGAAACGGGCAGCCATATGAGGGTGTATGCGATATACGACATACAGTTCACTAGGATGAACTGTGTGTGATTAGGCAACACAATAGAAACGGTCAGCCAAATCAAGGTGTGTGCGATGGAGGGCATATAGTTCACTTGGATGAACTGTTTGCGCTAAGGCAAGACAACAGAAACAGTTCAACTAAACAAGATGTGTGTGATACGCGGCAAATAGGTCCGTAATCAGAAATGTGTGCGAAGACCAATAATAACACAGACGATTGTTGCTAATGTGTCATGTGATTTGCTCTGTCTACAGAAGAATAACATATATATATATATATATATATATATAGGGAAAATCCATCCTACCACCTAGGGGTAGTTACCCCATATATCTCATATACTACCATGTGGTACTATATATACTACTTTATCATTCTAAGTATGTTCATATACTATATATAAGATAACTCAAAGTGAGTTACATGAAAAAATTGCAAGTTGGCCCATGATTTTTATTATATTTGCGAAATACATACATATTTGTATGTAAAAAAGAGCGTACTTAAAATACGATACATACTACCTAAAAAGTAGTATATATACTACCTAAACATTCTTATATACTACATACTACACGTATATATTCTAAGATTTGACAGATACTACATACAACATACAAAACTAAAGTGCTGGTAACTACCACTGGTGGTAGCAAAAATTTGTCCATATATATATATATATATATATATATATATATATATATATATATATATATATAAAACTGAAATAAACATCCAATTACATAAGTGACTATACAGATCATTCGCACACACCTCAATAAACAATTGCATGCATTCTAAACTAGGAGAAACGATCGTCTAGTCATCTATTTCTTGTGACGCTCCCGCCACTGCTCTATGGCTCGATCCCTCGTCTGGGGCAGGAAGAAGACACTTCCTCATGTCAAAGATCCGCTTGTACATCTCGTAGCTTGTGTACGCGTCCTTGGCCACGTACTTGACGTGTTGTTCATCCAGTCTCGGATGCCAGACACTGTGCCAGGTGTTCTTGTCCTTCTTCCTCTCATCCTTCATTTTCATGTAGTAGGGGTCGATGATGGCCGAGGCGAGGTCAACCAGGGAGCTCTGTTTGTTGTTGTCGCTGCCCCAGACCTTGTAGTGGTACTGGATGTTGACAAGATTCTGGCATTTCAAGCCCGAAACCTTGAGCGCTTTTAGATCGTTGGTGGTGTCCACCGTAGCGAAACTGTAGTCGGAGCTGTTGATTAACCTAGAGAAACACTCGCAAGGCCGTGTGGCCAGGTGGTAGTGATAGACGAGGACGTCATGTCGCACGCACAACTGGGCGACGGCAACCTTCTGATCGTGCCCGACACGACCGCTGGTGAACTCGAGGTCGAAGCCGACCACTTGGTACTTGTCCTCAGCAAGCAACTGCTCCATAGTTTGGATGGAGCTCTCCACCGAGACCGGCTCGTTAGTGTACACCACTGAGAGGGCCTTCCCCCTCACGTGGGTGTCCACTACATGATGCGTGGTGAACTGCCCCCCCGTTGTCATCGTCGGCCGCTGGGAGCATCATTGGAGCCACGAGGAGCGTCATTGGAACTGCTGGATGTCCTCTCTGTATGTGTCATCGTGGGTGTGCTTATTGTGTCGTGTGGCGTGAGAGATGAAGGTAAATGGCCACAGGAATAAATGGGGGCCGGGCTGCCTAGATTCTCGGCACGTCCGCATGGCAGTTTTTGCAGCGGGTAAATGCATCATGGCGCCGCGCCCGGCCCAACCGCATGCATAATGGCAGCACGAACGTACGTGATCGTGTGCTGGCCCCAAACACTGGCAGCGCGCGTGGAGGGACGAGGGCAGAGCGCCCGGAGGGACGCGAGAGCACAGCACGCGCGGCGGGATGCGAGCAGAGCACGCTGCGGCCACCTCAACCGCGAGCAACCACAAGCATAGATTAGTTGAACACGCAGGGAATAGTCGTCTACAAGCCGGCTGGCAGTTGCGACGCTGCGTAGAGAGTTGCCGTGTGCTACTACCTCCGTCTTCGTCTATTAGTCCCCTTTATATTCTGTATCATATTTTGACCTTAAATTTAACCAACAAAATGTTGATGCATGTTATAAAAATTATATAATTGGAAACTATGTTCAAATACGAATCCAACGATATAATCTTTGGCGACATGCATTCGTATTTTATTAGTTAAATCTGTAGTCAAAATTTGGCAGAAAAATACATAGACGACTTATAAACCAGGACGGGGGTAGTAGGTAATTAAATTGCAAATGTTTTTTTATTAACCGTATGTGTACGTGTCCTTTCGTCCTCCTCTCGCACGTCTTGTCACCCCACTGCCGCAGACGGCTTATAGCGCAAGCTTGCGCAGCACACTGGGGCGTTCTTTTGGCCAAACGGTGGCTCGAAGTGGCGCCAATGAATCGTCGATGAGCCCGTTCTCAAGCAACCTCTCAGATTCCCGCGCAAGCTTCCTGCCCGACTCGGTGAAATCCCCCAAAATCCTGATGCTTACCGGCCTGCTATATAAACCCTCACGGCCGGCGAGTCCTGCGTCGCATTTTCCCCTCCCTCCCTCTAGCTTATCTCGTCTGCTTCTCCCACGATCGCCAATGGCACCGGTCCGCCATCGTCGCTCAGCCACTCCGCCGTCATCAGAGGACAGCTCCAGCTGGGAGGCTACACTACAGCGGCGGCGCAGTCCCCGGTGTAGTGTAGTCCGTGTGGCGTCCTTGTTGGGTGTTCGTGGAACACCCACCACAAGCTCCGCCGCCGCTGCCCATCGGCAGCTGTTGCCAGCCGCCGTTGCCGCCACCCCACCATCTGCCGATGTGGCCACCACACCACCGTCGAAAGCCAGGGCAATCGCCCGCTCCGCCGCCACGGCCCGAAGGCGAGTGGTGGCCGTCGTGGCCGCCACTCCACTGTCGGCCACCGTGGCCATCACCCGCTCCGCCACCGCGTCCCGAAGGCGGGAGGTGGTGGTCGTGGCCGCCACCCCATCATCAGCCGCCGTGGCCGCCAACCCACCGTCGACCACCGGGGTCATGACTCGCTCCGCCACCACCGCCCGGAGGCGGGAGGCGGAGGTGGAGGACCACACGTGCGTCAACGACCTTGTGCGCTACATCGAGTTCCTGCGGGAGGAGGAGGAGCGCCTCGTCGAGCACGCAAAGAGCCTTACCGCCACCGTGGCCACAGCACACGCCGCCGCAGAGGTGAGGAATCAGGAGATCTACGAGGAGTCCTTCCGCTTCGAGAGGGGTCGTCTGGAGCGGCAGAGGGCGTTCGAGGTGAGCGTCGCTGAAGGTGCAGCAGCGGCAGGCACCGTACTGCATTTGTCCAGCTCGTCGGTAGGCTCCTCCTCCTCTGCCTGTTACTAATCACGCTCGACAGAGGAGAGGCTACCGAAAGTAGTACAAAGCCCCTCCGTAGTAGTAGTATTTAGGGTCTATTTTGTTTAGTTAATCTGACTATAGATGTGGCGGAACTGTACAATGTACTTAAAATTAGCTAGTATATATAGTTGAACTAGCTATTTCAGTACGTGGTTGGCAACAATTGGGGAAAAATTTGGTCGGTTCAGCTGTTGAGTTGAACTGTTTGTATAATGAATGACTGCTTAATCTATGAATGAAATCTATGCTTAATTATTGAATTTTAGTTGCAAAAATTAGATAGTGCTAGCGATTTTTAGCTGCATATTTCGACAAATGATAGTGTTACAAGGTTGAAAAAGGGCAATGTTACTAGATCAACAAATGTCAATCTTTCTAGTTTGACAAATGGTAATATACCCAATATGAGTATATGACAGATGCAAATCTTACCAAATTGTCTGTACGTGGTTGCACACGGGTCATCCGAAAAAACCGTTTGCGTTGAAGAGATGCACAAATCCTGCGTGGCAAATTTTTCCTTGCCTTACTGGGGAAGACCATAGCTCTCACTTTGCATACGGGTGTTCTATCTAAAATGTTTGCGATGAAGAGCTGCACAAATCCTACTCGGCACATTTTCCCTTGGCTTACTGGGGAAGCTGTTGGTTTGCATACGGGTGTTCTATCTAAAACATTTGCGATCAAGAGCTGCACAAATCTTGCTCAACACACTTTCCCTTGGCTTCCTGGGGAAGCTGTCGGTTTGCATACGGGTGTTCTAACTAAAATGTTTGCGATGCGTGTTTTATATTTAAAAATCGTTGACCTTTTTTTAAATAAAATCATTTGATAAGTCTATACATTCAGAGAGAAAAACGCAAGTTCGTTCAAACCATATCTTTCATTCACTCACACTGCGAATTTATATTCAGATGATCGAGATACAGTATTAAACCCAAAAAAACTAATTCCGGCGGCGTGCCGCGCCGGCGTTGTCGTTGTCATCCTCCGGGACGCCGTTGTTGAAGTCTTCAAGGCAGCACAAAATGTTCTTCACTTGGAAATCAAACATCATGTCATCGCGCTATCGACGGGCGGGGCGGGGGAGGATGGCAACTCGTGGCGCTGGGAGGTAGCGGTCAACGGCGGCGTCCCATGCCGCTGAGGGGGGCGCGCGCACGGGCACGGGCGCAGTGTGTGCATGTAAACGCATGGGGACCGGCGCCACGGTGGGTGCATGGGCACGGGCGCTGGCGCTGGCATGTACACGAGCTCGCACAGGTCCGTGGAGACCTCGCTGACGCCCGCGGCTTCCAGCACTACGATAGTGCTCGGCGACCAGCCCGTCAATGCTACGGGGATGGTCGCTGGAGCGGGCGCGGGGATGGGAGCTGGGACGGGCACGGGGGTAGCAACCGCCGTGGCCAGCTCGTTCAGGGCCATATCCATGAGGCCCCATTCCTCATTATTTTCTATCTCCTCCGGCTCAGAGTCGACTTCACCAAACTGGAAGACTAGTGGCAGATGATCCTTCTGTGCCATGGCGTTGTTAGAGGTCTCCGTGAGGGGAATGGAAAGCGAACAGTAAGGCCGCCCGTATTAAACAGCGGCTCAGGCGCCATTAATGGAGAGGATGCGAGCAAGGTAGGCGGCCATGGAAGTCAAAGGGCTCGCTTCCTGATGAGCCTGCGCAGCGTATAGCTCGCACGCTTCCCCGTGAGCCTGTGCATTGGAGGACAGCTTGCACGCCTCTTGGTCAGCCTGCGCAGCGGACTGCGCTAGCACGCCTCCCGTTCAGTCAAGCAGTTGTCCACATGGCGCCTCCTAGCCGTTAAAATTGTGACGCGTGGCGTCACGTGAATGGATAACAGAATGCACACGATTTAAATTATAGAAATGTTTGAGATGTTAAAGTGGCAGCTACTTGTTTCAAAATGCCTTTGTTGGCTGTTATTCGAGTGCGCCTTCTCTCAAAATGGACACGAAAAATACCACAGCATGTCGGGTGCCATTCCATGATAGCATGCCAAGTTTCATGAATTTCAGACGAGTTTTGGATTTACTAGAATTTAAAAACAAAGTATCTCAATGTTTTGCTGACAATCAACAATGCCCTGGTGTTTGAAATCCATTCCCATTTCTTGCATGGGACCTAAGCATGCACCCAAAGACACACATTTGATATGTCAACCCATTTTTCTATAATGGAGCATGTGCATGTAGTTCAAATTTGAATTATGCACATAAAATGCCTAGAAAACTCAGTTAATGTATAAAAATGTCCAAACGAACCCCAAAATTGCAAATTTTAACATGACACTCCTGTTGCTCTATGTTGCCACTAGGAATAAAATTGAAAACAGGAAGAGGCAAGGAATATCATTTCATCCACCAAGGAGGCACATTCCCTGCCGGAACCATGAGGCTTGTTGTCAGAAGCTTTGGTATGTGAGAAGCTTATACCAAACCAGCCCCAAATGAGATAAAAAAATTACCATAGCATATTGATGCCGTTCCATGATAGAATGCCAAGTTTCATGAATTTTAGACAAGTTTTGGATTTACAAGAATTTAAAAACCATGTATCTCAATGTTTGCGGCCGAGCGACGGTGGCAAGGTGTTTGACATTCATTCCAATTTATTGCATGGGACATAAGCATGCAACCAAGGACACAGATTTGATTTTTCAACCAATTTATATGCACTGGAGCATGTGCCTGTAGTTCAAATTTGAATTATGCACATAAATGCATAGAAAACTCAGTTAATGTATAAAAATGTCCAAATGAACCCCAAAAAATTCCAAAATTTAACACAACACTCCTGTTATTCTATGTTGACACTAGAAAAAAATTCAAATCAAGAAGAGGCAATGGATATCGTTTCGTCCAGAAAGGTGAAACGTTCCCTACCGTAACCATGAGGCTTTGTTGTGACAAGCTCTGGTTTGTGAAAAGCTTATACCCCAACCTGCCCCAAATGGGACAATATTTTTACCATGACATGTTGGTTCCGTTCCATTATAGCATGTCAAGTTTCATAAATTTCAGACGCGTTTTTGATTTACTAGAATTTAATAACCATGTATCTCAATGTTAGCGGCCGAGCGACGGTGGCAAGGTGTTTGACATTCATTCCCATTTCTCGCATGGGACCTAAGCATGCAACCAAGGACACATATTTGAATTTTGAACCCATTTATATGCACTAGAGCATGTGCATGTAGTTCAATTTTGAATTATGCACATAAATGCATAGAAAACTCAGTTAATATATGAAAATGTCCAAGCGAACCCCAAAAAATCCCAAAAATTGACACAACACTCCTTTTGTTCTATGTTGACACTAGAAAATTTTTGAGAGCAAGAAGAGGTAACGGATATTGTTTCGTCCACAAAGGTGGCACGTTCCCTACCGAAACCATCAAGCTTGTTGTGAGAAGCTCTGGTTTGTGAGAATCTTATACCCAAATCTGCCCCAAATGGGACAATATTTTTACCATGGCATGTTGATGCCGTTCCATGATATCATGTCAAGTTTCATGAATTTCAGACGTCTTTTCGATTTACTAGAATTTTAAAACCATGTATCTCAATGTTAGCGGCCGAGCGACGGTGGCAAGGTGTTCGACATTCATTCCCATTTCTTGCATGGGACCTAAGCATGCAACCAAGGACACACATTTGAATTTTGAACCCATTTATATGCACTGGAGCATGTGCATGTAGTTCAATTTTGAATTATGCAAATAAATGCATAGAAAACTCAGTTAATGTATAAAAATGTCCATGCGAACCCCGAAAAATCCCAAAAATTGACACAACACTCCTGAAGTTCTATGTTGACACTAGAAAAAATTTGAGAGCAAGAAGAGGCAACGGATATTGCTTCGTCCACAAAGGTGGCAGTTTCCCTATCGAAACCATCAGGCTTGTTGTGAGAAGCTCTGGTTTGTGAGAAGCTTATACCCAAATCTGCCCCAAATGGGACAATATTTTTACCATGGCATGTTGATGTCATTCCATGATATCATGTCAGGTTTCATGAATTTAAGACGTGATTTCGATTTACTAAATTTTTAAAACCATGTATCTTAATGTTAGCGGCCGAGCGACAGTGTCAAGGTGTTTGACATTCATTCTCATTTCTTGCATGTGACCTAAGCATGCAACCAAGGACACACATTTGATTTTTCAACCCATTTTTATGCACTGGAGCATGTGCATGTAATTCAAATTTGAATTATGCATGTAAATGCCTAGAAAATCAGTTAACGTATAAAATTGTTCAAAAAAACCCCAAAAAATTCCAAAATTTAACACGACACTCCTGTTGTTCTATGTTGACACCAGAAAAAATTTGAGAGCAAGAAGAGGAGACGAATATTATTTCATCCACAAAGGTGGCACGTTCCGAACCGAAACCATCAGGCTTGTTGTGAGAATCTCTGGTTTGTGAGAAGCTTATACCATAACCTGCAACAAATGGGACAATATTTTTTACCCCATCATGTTGATGCCATTACATGATAGCATTCCAAGGTTCATGAATTTCAGACGCATTTTCGATTTACTAGAATTTTAAAACCATGTATCTCAACGTTTGTCGAAGAGCCACGGTGACG
Source organism: Thinopyrum elongatum (assembly GCA_011799875.1). Taxonomy (NCBI): domain Eukaryota; kingdom Viridiplantae; phylum Streptophyta; class Magnoliopsida; order Poales; family Poaceae; genus Thinopyrum; species Thinopyrum elongatum. Next base: position 135,481,753 of record CM022303.1, read on the forward strand.
TGGTGTTTGAAATTCATCCCCATTTCTTGCATGGGACATAAGCATCAACCCATGGACACATATATGATTTTACAACCCATTTTGGTGCACCGGAGCATGTGCATGTAGTTTAATTTTGAATTGTGCACATGAAATGCCTAGAAAACCAAGTTAATGTATAAAAATGTCCAAACGAACCTTGAATAATTCCAATTTTTTTGACGACACACCTATAGTTGCATGTTCACTACAGATAAAAGTTCTAGCAATTCAAACACCCTCCTTTGCCGCTGTGACCCCATTGTGTAATTCAAATCTAGACGAAAAATCAAGTAGATCGCACACAGTTTATTATCACCAACCGTGTGAGATGCAGTACAAAATATCTTGGAGCACCGTCGGAGTATAGTACGCATATGGCCTACGCGAGAAGGTGCGTTGGCTATCGTCCACAGCCGGCATGTCAAGCACACTAGCTCGCTCCCCAAATATCATTTCACTCTTCAAACGTCGCCGGTGAAAGAAGGGGACGTGGACCCGCGTCGTGAGGGCAACTTCAGCGGTCCACTCTGGCGAGAGCGCTGCCGCAGCCGCCATGCACATGCTAATAGGCTGCGTGAGCGCGGCCGCAATCTGCGACCGGGCGGCCAAGGCAGCCCAAACGGCCGCTGTTGCTTCTCAGGTGGCGGCCGCAACATCTGCCTCGGGGATAGCAACTGGCGAGAGCGGCAGAGCAGCTGTTCGTTCCACAGTGGTGGCCTTAGCCCTGATGGAGGCCGCCCATGACCATGTCGAGGCCACCCGCGCCCAGCTCCTGGAGGTCACCACACAAATCGAATGAAGCTTCTCCGACAACGGTCGGCAACCCACGGCCGAAGAGTTTGCAATCGCTGAGAGCATTCGAGGAGCCGCCCGTTCCTCCACGGCATACCTTGCCATGACGGAGCCCGTCCAAGCCCAGATCACGGCCGCCCACGCCGAGCTCATGGTGGCCTTTTCCAAAGAGATGGCGGACACGGATGGCAAGATGCTTGCCGAGTATGGTGCGATGGATGCCATGGAGCCCCTTCCCCAAGAGATCGTCGGGCGTGAGCTGGACATGGAGGAGGCGGCGGAGATCGACGAGCACTAGCCGGAGTAGTACTCTTTGTTTTGTTTAATTAAGAGTGCCGGTCTTTAATTTGTTAGAGTAATGTTTAGGTCAGCTAGCTCTGTTTAATTGCTGAACTTGCTTGATTAAGAAGTGTGGGTGTGCTATAGTCTCCTTTTTGTACCCAAATTATGCAATGATGTGGGTGACTACTGTAACCATGGAAATTGGGACCAAAATTTGCACGTTCAAACTCATCACACACGGGGTAAGCTATATGAATCGTTTGTGACATAAACATATCATATACAGTGCTGAATAAGGGACCGTGTCCGATGACACTTTGCGCGCCAGTTTTTTTGCTGGACCGATCCAAATTTTCAGCTTCCGCGGAAATATCTACCTCCCCGCCCCCTCCCCTTAAGCAAAAGCCACATTTCCCTTGTTTTCGCCTTCCTTTCCAAGTTAAAACCTTCACTCCTTGCTTGCAGCGCCGCCTCCTCGCCGGTGACCCTCCTTCACGCTGCTCCGCCTCGTCGATCCAGACAGGTAATCCACACCCGACCCCCATCCTCCTCCTCCTTCCACACCCCACATGCCCCGACCGCCGGCGCGACACCTTCCACCCAAATCACCGACCCCTCCCCCAAATAAGCGCCGCCCTAAGCCATGGTGCACGCAATATAGCCAGGAGCTCAAGGAGCATTTGGCAGTGGAGAAGCAAATCGCGGCCGCACACGCGGATGAGGTCATGATGATTGCCATTCGTGCCGACCCCCAGATCTTGGAGGAGCACCTCGCCGTCGAGGCCACCGTCGATGCCTCGCGCATCGACGCTGCGACGCGGTTGGCTGCTTTAAACGACAGTTCGTGGCATTTTCTCGAGGCCACCGTCGGTGCCTTCGATGAAGACTACGAGGTGTTTTCTCAGCGTGCCCGTGCTTACCTCAAATCGAGAGCCAGCAGGTTGGCACCCGAAGCGGCTCAGGCAACTCACCACTACGACGAGGGCACCCACGATGTGGAGGCCTCACCCTCTTCCATGTCCAAGGAGCCAATCATCATCGATATCTCCGATGATGAGGAGTAGCTTGTCTTATTAGCTCACTATAGGGACTTATGTTCAGTTTGCTAGCTATGCCGGTTAAGCTTGCTCGGTTTACCCGTTGCATGTGCTGCTCCTGCCTTTCCTTAACAAATTCTAGTGAATTGTCCTATCTACTTTTACCATGCAATCTGTTGTTGTAGTGTATATGTTCTATATGTCGTGCAATGTGGTGCTCACTTATTAACTGTTTGGTTAATTAGTTGTCGTGTTCAGTTAACTGTTTGGTTCAATTCTGCAAATGTGATGTTCAATCTTCAGGGTGCAATTTTGTATTGTCTTCCATGTGAGAAAAAAATCGAATTTATCTGTACAAAATACATGAGAAACAAATACAATTGCTATATTTCCAAGTTGTCAAGCATGCTTGGTTTGGTTAACTGTCTGATCTTCTAGTATGTTATATATTGTGCAATGTTGTGCTCAGTTAACGTTTGGTTCATTTGTTGTGGTGTTTAGTTAACTGCTTGGTTCAATTCTGCAATGCGATGTCCAATTGTCGTTGGTAGAATTTTGTATTGTTGTGCATGTGAGGAATAAATTGAATTTGGCTGCACTTAATACATGAGAAGCATATACAATTGCTATATTTCCTAGTTCTTAATAATGCTTGGTTTGGATAAATGTGTTTTCCATGTGGCTCGAATTAATCTGATGAATCTGCAATGTGCTTATTTTTCATCAACATATTTTACTGATAGCATGCGAACCCTCACTTAACCTGATCACTAACTACCTTATATGTGTTGCAGGGAGACAATGGGAAGCACTGAGGTTTACAATCGAGGTTCGCACATGCATGGTCCTTTGTCTAATAACACATTATTGTGCAATTGCAGGAACCATTCTAATATTTAAGTTTTTAACAATTTGGTCTTGCACATGTAGGTCCTGCTGTCAGAGGTTTTGACCCACTTTTCGACCCTTTTTGCATATGGGGAAATGAGTTGTCCATGAATATCAGTCAAGTCAAGAAACTCGAAAGATTGTTAGGATAAAGAAATTAGCGACAAAAAACAACAAGATCTTTGTCTGCACAATGAAGAAGACATCAGTTCACTACAGGATGGTACTAACTATTATACCTTGGCTTTTTTATTCCTTTGCCCCATTTCCAATCTAGAGAAGATATTTATGCACATCCTTGTTTTCAGGCCTTTCCAAAGCAGTTCACTGATGATTACCTCTCAAACCACTTGTATGGTCGGGAGGCGAGGAAGGTATTCATACAACACCCACGGTTCAATATTGAAGTGTTCCTGAAGAGGACGAAGGATGGACGGTCAATCATCCACAGGCATTGGCCTAAAGTTGCAAAGACCTTCAACATCAATGAAGGCTCAATATTCGCCTCCCGCTTCAGCAGTTTTCCAGATGAGATTCATCTGTCTATGTACCGTCTATGATGCTAATTTCAAAAGGTTATAGATGTTGCATGTGAAACTTGGTGCTGGTGCAGTTGTGTAATGGGGTAGCTGAGTGCTGAAGCTATATGATGTTGTACTCTGATGTATTTCAATTATGAAATCCTGCTTCCTTAATACGAAAATGAAATATATTGTGTGCTTAATATGAAACGTCAATTAGATTAATAAATGGATTATTAATAATAGGCCAATTAGCCTGCTAATTGGGTTTTTCTATTGCAAACGGTTATTGAGAAAACACCATGGGCAATGACCTCAGGCAACGCACACAGTTTCTAGGAATAAACCATGTTGGATCAATGAACAATCACACACGACATCCTCTTGAAAACTATTTGCGTTAGGCCACCTTGCGCAAACGTTTACCACATAAAAAGTGCGTGTGATGGACAGCCTATGCCACATGGTTTCTTCTACGCACCGTGTGTGATGAATTCAATAACGCAAACGGTAAAATTGTTAATATCGTCTGCAATGGCAACGGTATCACAAATGATTTAATGGGGAAAATTGTGTGTAATGTACATGCGAACGGAAACATTTCCCTTGGAGTGACTGTGTGGGATGTATATATGAATGGAAACATACTTCTTGGATTGACTGTGTGGGATGTACATACTAACAGAAACATATTCCTTGGATTGACTGTGTGGAATGTACATATGAACGGAAACGTTTAACCGAGACTAACTATGTGGGATGTACTTACGACTTGAAACAATTTGGCCTGTATAATTGAATTTTTTTAATACAACTGTACGTATAATCGTATTTGATCGCTCGCCTATCACACACGACCTCATTTTGCCGAGCGTGTGTGGCCGGAGGGCCTATCCCTGACGGTTTCTAGGTCATGTGGAAAGGACCCCCCCTATCACAGTCACTCACTTGGTGACAGTTCCAAACACTGTCGCGGAAAGGGGTTAAAAACCGTTTGTATAGCACCTCGATGTACCAGTGTCATCACTTCCCATAAGATTATTATATAATCTTTTTATTTCTTTTGTCTCTATTTTTTCTTAAGATCATAGCAATAAAGCAAAACCCTCAACTTAAAACTAATCTTTATTATATAACTCTTGGACTCGATTACATAGAGGTAACACAAAGCAAAACTCAAAGCTAGATCATACTAAAAACTTTATTCTACTAAACCAAGATATAACCAAAAGGATCGAACTAAAGAAAACGATAAAGGTAAAGATGTGATGATGATGATACGATACCGGGGCACCTCCCCCAAGCTTGGCACAAGCCAAGAGGAGTGCCCATACCCATGTACTCAAGTTTCCTTCTTCAGAGGTGGTGGTGCAATGTTCTTGGCAATAATGCCCTTCAGAATACGATTCTCCTCTTCAAGCTTTTGATTTTGCTACTTGAGGTCCATATTTTCCTTCCGGAGTTTGCCTATGACAGTTAGAGTGTCGTCCACCCATGGATGCATCCTAGCTGCGGGGGGAAAAGCAACACTCTTTTTCATATTATTATAAGAGATAAACTTAGCACCGGGTGGTTTGACTGAATCAGGCAGGGCTAAGCTCGTGAATTCCTCATGCCAGCCATCATGTCGGGGAAGAGAAGTAACTTCTTGATCCTCCTCTATAGTGTCCACTCTTTTCAGGTCGGCTTCCATCTCTTCCTCTGTTGACCACCCAAAGGGTTCAGCTTCGCTATATGCTCTTGGGTCCGGTGTCGGGTGAGAGACACAACTCTCCCCGACCAACTCTTGCGAAGACATCTTGCTCTAAAACTGCTGCAGAAAAAGCTCGAAACAAGAATAGAGGATATTGCCGAGGTACGGTGGTCAAAGCCTTTGGGAGATTATATAATGAATTTTTACGGTGCAAAAGAAGTATTCTAGGAGAAAACAGTGTCCGGAGGGCACACGAGGTGGCCACAAGCCTGGGAGGCGTGCCCAGGGGGGTAGGGCGCGCCCCCATGGCTTGTCGCCTCCTCGTGCACTTTTCGGACTACTTTTTATTTTCCTAATTTTTTAGATATTCCAAAATGGAGTAAAATTGCTTTTGAGAAGGTTTTGCAATCCGTTTACTTATCGTATCACATACCTATTGCTTTTTAGGGTTCCGGAGCGTTCTGAAAAGTTTCCCTTATGTACTCCTCCGGCGTTATGGTATTAATAATATTGGTTTCAACATTTATGGGAGTACCTGAGATATAACGCTTGATTCTTTGCCCATTCACCACCTTCGGGTTGGTACCCACGGCATTGTTGATTTTGATGGCGCCGGAGCGATAAACTTCCTCGATAATGTAAGGCCCTTCCCATTTAGAGAGAAGTTTACCTGCAAAAAATCTTAAACGAGAATTGTATAGCAAGACATGGTCACCTACATTAAATTCACGCTTTTGTATCCTTTTGTCATACCATATTTTAACCTTTTCTTTAAACAATTTAGCATTCTCATAGGCTTGGGTTCTCCATTCATCAAGTGAGCTAATGTCAAATAACCTCTTCTCACCGGCAAGTTTAAAATCATAGTTGAGCTCTTTAATTGCCCAATAAGCTTTATGTTCTAGTTCGAGAGGTAGGTGACATGCTTTTCCATAAACCATTTTATATGGAGACATACCCATAGGATTCTTATAAGCAGTTCTATAAGCCCATAATGCATCATCAAGTTTCTTAGACCAATTCTTTCTAGATCTATTAACAGTCTTTTGCAAAATTAACTTTATTTCGCTATTACTTAATTCTACTTGACTACTAGACTGAGGATGATAAGGAGATGCAATTCTATGGTTAACATCATACTTGGCAAGCAATTTACGGAAGGCACCATGAATAAAGTGTGAACCACCATCAGTCATTAAATATCTAGGGACTCCAAACCTCGGGAAAATAACTTCTTTAAGCATTTTAATGGAGGTGTTATGATCAGCACTACTAGTTGGAATAGCTTCTACCCACTTAGTAACATAATCAACAGCAACCAAAATATGTGTATACCCATTGGAGGAAGGAAAAGGTCCCATATAATCAAATCCCCAAACATCAAATGGTTCAATAACAAGGGAATAATTCATATGCATTTCCTAATGTCTACTAATATTACCAATTCTTTGACATTCATCACAAGACAAGACAAACTTACGAGCATCCTTGAAAAGAGTAGGCCAATAAAAACCAGATTGGAATACCTTATGTGCAGTTCTATCTCCAGCTTGGTGTCCTCCATAGGCCTCGGAGTGACACTTGCGTAGGATTTGTTCCTGTTCATGCTCACGTACACAACGTCTAATAACACCATCTACTCCTTCTTTATAAAGGTGTGGGCCATCCCAAAAGTAATGTCTTAAATCATAGAAAAACTTTTTCTTTTGTTCGTATGTGAAACTAGGTGGTATAAATTTAGCAACAATATAATTAGCGTAGTCTGCATACCATGGAGCACTATGAGAAGCATTTATAACAGCTAACTGTTCATCAGGAAAGCTATCATCAGTATGTAGTGGGTCATCAGGAATATTTTCTAACCTAGACAAGTTGTCTACTACGGGGTTCTCAGCTCCCTTTCTATCAATAATATGTAAATCAAATTCTTATAGCAAGAGAATCCACCTAATGAGTCTAGGTTTAGCATCTTTCTTTTCCATAAGATATTTAATAGCAGCATGATTAGTGTGAACAGTAACTTTGGAATCAACAATATAAGATCTGAACTTGTCACAAGCAAATACAACTGCTAAAAATTATTTTTCAGTAGTAGCATAATTTCTTTGAGCAATGTCTAGAGTTTTACTAGCATAATGGATAACATTTAATTTCTTATCAATTCTTTGTCCTAGAACAGCACCAACAGCATAATCACTAGCATCACACATAATTTCAAAGGGTAGGTTCCAATCAGGAGGTTGAACAATAGGTGCAGAAATTAAGGCTTTCTTAAGTATTTCAAATGCTTCTACACAATCATCATCAAAAACAAATGGAACATCTTTTTGCAAGAGATTAGTAAGAGGCCTAGAAATTTTAGAGAAGTCTTTAATAAATCTCCTATAGAAACCAGCATGACCAAGGAAACTTCTTATACCTTTGATATCTTTAGGACACGGCATTTTTTCAATAGCATCAACTTTAGCTTTATCAACTTCTATACCTCTTTCGGAGATTTTATGCCCCAAGACAATACCTTCATTAACCATAAAGTGGCACTTCTCCCAATTCAAGACAAGATTAGTTTCTTCACATCTCTGCAAAACTCGATCAAGATTGCTTAAGCAATCATCAAAAGAAGTTCCGTATACGAAGAAATCATCCATGAAAACCTCAACAATATTTTCACAAAAGTTAGAGAATATAGCAGTCATACATCTTTGAAAAGTAGCAGGTGCATTGCATAAACCAAAAGGCATACGTCTATAAGAAAATGTACCAAAAGGGCATGTAAAAGTAGTTTTTTCTTGATCCTCTTGTGACACGGTTATTTGGGAAAAACCAGAATAACCATCTAGAATGCAAAAATGTGTATGTTTTGATAGTCTTTCTAGCATTTGATCAATGAATGGCAGAGGATAATGATCTTTCGTAGTAGCTTTATTTAATTTTCTAAAATCAATTACCATTCTATAACCTGTAACAATTCTTTGCGGAATCAATTCATTTTTATCATTAGGAACAACAGTAATACCTCCTTTCTTAGGGACACAATGAACAAGACTTACCCATCTACTATCAGCAATAGGATAAATTATACCTGCTTCTAGAAGCTTTAGTATTTCATTCCTTACCACTTCTTTCATCTTTGGATTCAATCATTGCTGGTGATCAACGACTGGTTTAGCATTAGGTTCCATATTAATTTTGTGCTGACATAGAGTGGGACTAATGCCCTTAAGATCATCAAGAGTATATCCAATAGCGGCACGGTCCTTCCTCCAATTTTTAAATAATTTATTTTCTTCATGCTCTGAAAGGTTAGCCCTAATAATAACAGGATATATCTTCTTCTTAACGAGATAAGCATATTTCAAAGTATCAGGTAATTGTTTAAGCTCAAACACAGGATCACTCTTGGGTGGTAGAGGATCTCCAAGACTCTCAACAGGCAAATTGTGTTTCAAAATAGGCATTTGTTTAAAGAATATCTCATCTATTTCATTTCTTTCATTCATGAACATGTCATTTTCATGGTCTAGCAAATATTGTTCTAAAGAATCAGTAGGAGGCATGGCAATAGAAGCAAGACCAATAATTTCATCTTTACTAGGCAATTATTTATCATGGGGTTGTCTTTGAAATTTGGAGAAATTAAACTCATGAGACACATCCCCGAAACTTACACCAACAGCTTCTTTCTCACAATCTATTTTAGCATTAACAGTGTTCAAGAAAGGTCTACCAAATATAATGGGACAAAAATCATCTTGTGGGGAACCAAGAACTAGAAAATCAGTAGGGTATTTTACTTTCTCACACAAGACTTCAACATCTCTAACAATCCCAATTGGCGAGATAGTATCTCTATTAGCAAGCTTAATAGTAACATCAATATCTTCTATTTCAGCAGGTGCAATATTATTCATAATTTCTTAATATAAAGTAAAAGGAATTGCACTCACACTAGCACCCAAATCACATAAGCCATGATAACAATGATCTCCTATTTTAACAGAGACAACAGGCATGCCAACAATAGGTCTATGTTTATCTTTATCATCAGGTTTAGCAATTCTAGCAGCTTCATCACAGAAATAAATAACATGCCCATCAATATTATAGACCAAGAGATCTTTAACCATAGCAATGCTAGGTTCAACTTTAATTTGTTCAGGGGGTGTAGGTGTTCTAGTATAACTCTTACGGACTACAGCTAAAGCTTTAGCATGTTCTTTTATCCTAACTGGAAAAGGTGGTTTCTCAATATAGGTATTAGGAATAACATGATCAACATTATAAGTAATGGTTTCTTCTTCAGCTTTAATGGGTTCTACTATTTTTACTTCAATGGGAGGATGATAATTAAACCACTTCTCCTTAGGAAGATCAACGTGAGTAGCAAATGATTCACAGAAAGAAGCTACTATCTCAGAGTCAAGTCCATATTTAGTACTAAATTCACGAAAGACATCGGTATCCATAAAAGATTTAACACAATCAAACTCAAGGTTTATACCTGAATCCTTACCTTTGTCGAGCTCCCAATCTTCATATTTGCGTTTAATTCTTTCCAAGAGATCCCATTTGAATTCAATAGTCTTCTTCATAAAAGAACCAGTACATGAAGTATCGAGCATGGATTGATCATTACGAGAAAGCCGAGCATAAAAATTCTGAATAATAATTTCTCTTGAGAGCTCATGATTCAGGAATGAATATAACATTGACTTAAGCCTCCCCCAAGCTTGAGCGATACTTTCTCCTTCACGAGGCCAAAAGTTATATATATAATTCTGATCACGATGAACCAGATGCATAGGATAAAACTTCTGATGAAATTCTAATTTCAATCGGTTGTAATTCCAAGCTCCAATATCATCACACACTAGTAGAAAAATGACCTTAGGTTTGCCTCATTAGTCCCGGTTCAATTACGGCCCGGTACTAATGTGACCATTAGTCCCGGTTCCAACGGCTAGGGTGCGGGCATCATTAGTCCCGGTTCGTGGCGTACCTATAGTCCCGGTTTGTGTCACAAACCGGGACTAAAGGGGTGGTGGCAGGCTGGGCCCCCGCGAGCCTCTTTAGTCCCGGTTTGTATCACAAACCGGGACTAGAGGAACACCTTTAGACCCGGTTTGGGTCACCAACCGGGACTAAAGATGCTCCTATATAAACCCTTCGTCCAGCCCGAGCCCATTTTCCCCTTTCCTCTCCTCTCTGTTCTTCCCCTCTTGCTCGAGCTCATCCTCCATTTTTGCCAAAATTTGTCAAGATTTGAAGGTGCCCCATCCATCCAAGTGTTCACAAAGGTTAGCAACTTTGTCCTTTCATCTCTCATTGCTAGATTAGCTCTTGCAATGCTCTATAAGTATAGTGATTTGTGGGTTTTAGTTTGGGAGTAATTATATGTGGGAGTTTATTTGATTTATATGTAATTTGAGCTCAAATTAACTTCTTAGTTTGCATATGTAGGTGTGGTTTACTTAGTGCCTTCCCGTCCCCGTCCTAACCACCGTCGATCGCCCGCACCATCCCATCGCCGGCACCACCTTGGTGAGCCTCTTGTTCTTATCATTTTTATAATAAAAAATCATGTTTGTGTGATTTAGATAGTTACTTGTATAATTTTCTTACCTGTATGGTTGTTTGTTATACATAGTGGCATGGTTTTGATATCCGTCCCCATCGGCCCTTGCATGGTTTATGTTTTGGATGTGGTATATTCTCTTTTATAACTATTTGTTGCATTTCCTGTTTATGACAATTATGCCCATCAAGTTGACATATATATTTTTATCTAGGAGGTATGTGAACCGGAAATTGCAACCGACCCTCTTGTCGAGAAGTTAAATTTAGTTGAAAAATAAAATTAGTATTTGAAAGAAAAATTGAAAAGAATTGAAGAAGAGAAGATGAAACTGGAGTTGTTTGTTGCCGATGTCGTCGATGATCACAAGATCAAGATGGATGCAATGTGCTTGAAGATTAGAAAAATTAGAAAATATGCCGTTAATAAAGAGGCTTGGTATCACTATGTTGTTGGATCAATTGTTACCTTAGTTGCGATCTTGATCACATTTGTTGTTGCATTTAAATGTTTTAGCTAGAGAGTTTGTATGTTGTGTTATGAGAATAAGTGTGTATGGACTTGTATTAATTTGGTCTTTTCGGTGTTGTGTAATGAAGATGAGCTGGCAATGGATGTACGATGACCGATGCTCTCCCCAATTCATTAATGGCATGCATAGTTTTTTGGTTGCGGCTGAGGCAAACAAGCGGGCGGATGGTTTTATGTGTTGTCCATGTGCTGTCTGTAAGAATGATCACAATTACTCTAACTCAAGAACCATTCATGTTCACCTGTTTACGTCTGGTTTCATGTCCGGCTATAACTGTTGGACCAAGCACGGAGAAAGATGGGTCCTAATGGAAGAGAATGAAGAAGAAGAGGATGATGACAGCTATCCTAGCCATGGGTTCCCAGAATACGATGGTACAACAATGGGGGAAGAAGATAAAGAAGAGGCATCATCTGAGCCCGCTGATGATCTTGGTCGGGCCATTGCTGATGCAAAGAGAAACTACGCAAGTGAAAAGGAGAAGCTGAAGTTGCAGCGCATGTTAGAGGATCACAAGAAATTGTTGTACCCAAATTGCGAAGATGACAAGAAAAAGCTAGGTACCACATTGTAATTGATGCAATGGAAGGCAGAGAATGGTGTATCTGACAAGGGATTTGAAAAGTTGTTGATAATGTTAAAGAAGATGCTTCCAAAGGATAACGAATTGCCCGACAGTATGTACGAAGCAAAGAAGGCTGTCTGCCCTCTAGGATTAGAGGAGCAGAAGATACATGCATGCCCTAATGACTGCTTCCTCTACCGCAGTGAGTACGAGGATTTGAATGCATGCCCGGTATGCGGTGCATTGCGCTATAAGATCAGCCACAATGACCCTGGTGATGTTGAGGGCGAGCGCCCCAGGAAGAAGATTCCTGCCAAGGTGATGTGGTATTCTCCTATAATACCACAGTTGAAATGTTTGTTCCAAAACAAAGAGCATGCCAAGTTGATGCGATGGCACAAAGAAGACCGTAAGAAAGACGGGAAGTTGAGAGTACCCGCTGACGGGTCGTAGTGGAGAAAAATCTAGAGAAAGTGAGAGGACTTTGAAGATGATGCAAGGAACATATGGTTTGGTTTAAGTGCAGATGGCATTAATCCTTTTGGGGAGCATAGCAGCAATCATAGCACCTGGCTTGTGACTCTATGTATCTATAACCTTCCTCCTTGGTTGTGCATGAAGCAGAAGTTCATTATGATGCCAGTGCTCATCCAAGACCCCAAGCAACCCAGCAATGACATTGATGTGTACCTAAGACCATTAGTTGAAGAACTTTTACAGCTGTGAGACAAAAAAGGTGTACGTGTGTGGAATGAGCACAAACAGCAGGAATTTGACCTGCGAGCGTTGCTGTTTGTAACCATCAATGATTGGCCTGCTCTTAGTAACCTTTCAGGACAGACAAACAAGGGATACCACGCATGCACGCATTGTTTAGATGATGCCGATAGTATATATTTGGATAAATGTAAGAAGAATGTGTACCTGGGACATCGTCGATTTCTTCCGATCAATCATCTCTTAATAAAGAAAGGCAAGCATTTCAAAGGTGAGGCAGATCACCGGAAGAAGCCTCGCCACCATACTGGTCGTGATATACTTGATATGGTCAAGGATTTAAAAGTAATCTTTGGAAAGGGTCCTGGCAGATAATCTGTTCCGAATGACGCTGACGGACACACACCCATGTGGAAGAAGAAATCTATATTTTGGGACCTACCCTATTGGAAAGAACTAGAGGTCCGCTCTACAATCGACGTGATGCACGTGATGAAGAATCTTTGCGTGAACCTACTAGGCTTCTTGGGCGCGTATGGGAAGACAAAAGATACACCGGAGGCACGGGAGGACCAGCAACGTATGCACGAAAAAGACGGCATGCATCCAAAGCAGTATCAGGGTCATGCCAGCTATGCTCTTACTAAAGAAGAGAAGGAAATCTTCTTTGAATGCCTGCTAAGTATGAAGGTCCCATTTGGCTTCTCGTCGAATATAAAGGGAATAATAAATATGGCAGAGAAAAAGTTCCAGAACCTAAAGTCTCATGACAGCCACGTGATTATGATGCAATTGCTTCCGGTTGCATTGAGGGGGCTTCTACCGGAAAATGTTCGATTAGCCATTATGAAGCTATGTGCCTTCCTCAATGTAATCTCTCAGAAGGTAATCAATCCAGAAATGCTACCAAGGTTACAGAATGATTTGGTGCAATGTCTTGTCAGTTTCGAGTTGGTGTTCCCACCATCCTTCTTCAATATCATGATGCACGTCCTAGTTCACCTAGTCGACGAGATTGCCATTCTTGGTCCTGTATTTCTACACAATATGTTCCCCTTTGAGAGGTTCATGGGAGTCTTAAAGAAATATGTTCATAACCGTGCTAGGCCAGAAGGAAGCATCTCCAAGGGCCATGAAACAGAGGAGGTCATTGAGTTTTGTGTTGACTTTATTCCTGACCTTAAGCCGATTGGTGTTCCGGAATCACACTACACAGTTCTACAAAATTCCGCCTTGGTGGCTCCGTATATCAAGGAACACAAGAATATTCTATGCTCCAAACACCTGGAGCAGTCTGATGACTAGATTACACATGAACAAATGGGGACTTTCGGCGGTTGGTTGCAGACACGTCTCATGCATGACGACACTGTTGCAGATGAGTTGTAGTTGCTGGCAAAGTTACCATCTTCGACTATATTGACTTTCAAAGGGTACGAGATAAATGGGAATACATTTTACACGATCACCTAAGATAAAAAAGAGCACCAACTAAAACAGTGGTGTCCGCTTTGATGCAGCAAACACCAATAGGCCAAAGGACACATATTATGGTTACATAGAGGAGATATGGGAACTTCACTATGGACGTGGTTTGAAGGTCCCTTTGTTTCAGTGTAAATGGGTCAATCTGACAAGAGGCGGGGTAAAGGAAGACCCGCGGTACGGAATGACAATAGTGGATCTCAACAATCTTGGGTACGCAGACAAACCATTCGTCCTAGCCAATGATGTGGCGCAGGTTTTCTATGTGAAGGACATGTCTACCAAGCCGAGAAAAAGAAAAGATAAGGAAGCAAATACATCATATGATGAGCCAAAGCACCACATAGTTCTTTCAGGGAAAAGAAACATCGTGGGAGTGGAGGACAAGACAGACATGTCAGAAGATTATGAAAAGTTTCATGAAATTGCTCCCTTCACAGTGAACACTGTCCCAAGCATCCTGTTAAATGATGAAGATTGTCCATGGTTACGGCGCAAAGGGACACACGCGAAGAAAAAGTTCTATACCCCAAGATCCCACTCTAGGATGTGACCGGCTTCACCATCATCTTTCTTCTCTAGTGAGTTTCTTTGTAATAGTTAGGGTACTTATATATCTGGAAAGTCCCACTTCAGACAAACCGGGGGGAATCTTTGTAATAGTTAGGGTACTTATGTGTTTTGGCATTTGAAACGCGAAGAAATATTATGTCCAAACAAAATATTTCATGCATTATGTAGGACTTCATTTGCTATTTTTTTGAGCTAAATGACCCTGAAATTGAAAAGCACTACAAATGAACTCTCAAAAGGTTGAAAGTTGGCATGGTATCATCATTTCATCCACATAGCATGTGCTAAAAAGTTGAGAGGGTTACGGCAAAAAATGGATGCACTTCGTGTACAAAATGGACAATCTCTTTCGAAGTATCAGGGTTTCGGACGAAAACTCATTTGTTACAAAGGAATTTCATTTTTTTAAAACTTATTTCAACTCCAGACTTTTTGTGCGTTCAATATGCACCATTCAAAGCCACGTCATCAATTTTCAACCCTTTCTGACTTCATTTGCTATTTTTCATGCATTTACTGATATATTTTTTGAGCTAAATGACCCTGAAATTGAAAAGCACTACAAATGAACTCTGAAAAGGTTCAAAGTTGGCATGGTATCACCATTTCACCCACATAGCATGTGCTAAAAAGTTGATAGGGGTACAGGCAAAACTTGATGCACTTTGTGTACAAAATGGACAATCTCTTTCGAAGTATCAGGGTTTCGGACGAAAACTCATCTTTTACAAAGGAATTTCATTTTTTAACTTATTTCAACTCCAGACTTTTTGTGCGTTCAATATGCACCATTCAAAGCCACATCATCAATTTTCAACCCTTTCTGACTTCACTTGCTATTTTTCATGCATTTACTGATTTTTTTTAGCTAAATGACCCTGAAATTGAAAAGCACTACAAATGAACTCTGAAAAGGTTGAAAGTTGGCATGGTATCATCATTTAACCCACATAGCATATGCTAAAAAGTTGAGAGGGTTACGGCAAAACTGGATGCACTTCGTGTACAAAATGGACAATCTCTTTCAAAGTATCAGGGTTTCGGATGAAAACTCATCTGTTACAAAGGCATTTCATTTTTTTTAACTTATTTCAACTCTAGAATTTTTGTGCATTCAATATGCACCATTCAAAGCCACGTCATTAATTTTCAACCCTTTCTGACTTCATTTGCTATTTTTCATGCATTTACTGATTTTTTTTTCGAGCTAAATGACCCTGAAATTGAAAAGCACTACAAATGAACTCTGAAAAGGTTGCAAGTTGGCATGGTATCATCATTTAACCCACATAGCATGTGCTAAAAAGTTGAGAGGGTTACGGCAAAACAGGATGCACTTCGTGTACAAAATGGACAATCTCTTTCAAAGTATCAGGGTTTCGGATGAAAACTCATCTGTTACAAAGGCACTTCATTTTTTTAAACTTATTTCAACTCTAGACTTTTTGTGCATTCAATATGCACCATTCAAGGCCACGTCATTAATTTTCAACCCTTTCTGACTTCATTTGCTATTTTTCATGCATTTACTGATTTTTTTAGCTAAATGACCCTGAAATTGAAAAAGCACTACAAATGCACTCTGAAAAGGTTGAAAGTTGGCATGGTATCATCATTTCACCCACATAGCATGTGCTAAAAAGTTGAGAGGGTTACGGCAAAAACTGGATGCACTTCATGTACAAAATGGACACTCTCTTTTGAAGTATCAGGGTTTCGGACGAAAACTCATATGTTACAAAGGCATTTCATTTTTTTAAACTTATTTCAACTCCAGACTTTTTGTGCACTCAACATGCTCCATTCAAAGCCACGTCATCAATTTTCAACCCTTTCTGACTTCATTCACTTTTTTCATGCATTTAATGAATTTTTTTGAGCTTTATGACCCTGAAATTAAAAAGCACTACAAATGAACACTGAAAAGATTGAAAGTTGGCATGGTATCATCATTTCACCCACATGGCATGTGCTAAAAAGTTGATAGGGTTACGGTAAAAACTGGATGCACTTCATGTACAAAATGGACAATCTCTTTCGAAGTATCAGGGTTTCGGACGAAAACTCATCTGTTACAAAGGCATTTCATTTTTTTAAACTTATTTCAACTCCAGACTTTTTGTGCATTCAATACGCACCATTCAAAGCCACGTCATTGATTTTCAGCCCTTTCTGACTTCATTCGCTATTTTTCATGCGTTTAATGAATTTTTAGAGCTATAACACTAAAAGAGCTAAATAGAATCTGTTTTTGATTAAAACACCCATTTAAAATAACCTAAGAATTACCAAATTGAATATAATGATAAAACACACTAATATTAAACAGCAGAAAAAAGAATCACTCAAAAAACTATTTTTAAAGTAAGGTTATTCACAAACTAGTGATTCACACAAATTTCAAATAATTCAAATTTAAACTATTCAAATTTGAAAACTACTGGCACTACCAGAAAGTTTATAATTTTTGTGACCTAAAGCAAAAAGATTGACTCAAAAACTTTAAATAAAGCAAAAAAACAACTCAGAAACAAAAGAAAATAAATAAAGCAAAAAAACTGGAAAATAAATAAATTAAAAAAATGCCGGCCTACTGGGCCGCCACGGCCTGCATACGACTAGAAACCCAACTACTAGTTGGGCCAGGATGCAGGCCCGCAGGGCATGTAGGCCCCATAGGGCAGCGACATGTTAGTTAGGCCCACACAGGCCTACTTTAGAGAGGAGCTCGAAGGGGAAGCCGCGGCGGGGCTTATAAACTGGTCTGGGCGCCCTTCGCTGGGTGAGGTGGGACTAAACTTCCACCGCACCTCGCCGTGGCAGCACGAGACCTTTAGTCCTGGTTGGTGGCTCCAACTGGGACTAAAGGCCCCCCTTTAGTCCCGGTGCGAGCCACCAACCGGGACTAAAGGCCTGGGCTTCCCGCCGCTCGGCCTGGTGAATTTCACCTTTAGTCCCGGTTGGTGGCTCGCACCGGGACTAAAGAGGGGCCTTTAGTCCCGGTTGGAGCCACCAACCGGGACTAAAGGTCCTGTATATAAACAACACTTTGCAAAATTTGCAAAGTCATCTGCATTTCCCCCCGACGAAGCTAAACCAGGACGGCGCCAGGCTGCTGCGCCGGAGATTGCCGTCGCCCTAGACGCCGGCCGCCCGCGCCTCCTCCTCGAGCCCCGACGCCGCCCGCACCTGACCTCCTCGCCGACGCCGACCGCGCCTCCCGGAGCATCACCGCGCCCCGAGATCCCATCCTCGTCGCTGGCCGGACCTCCTCGCCGGCCCTCCTCTTCGAGCCCTCGCCGACACCCTGCCTGCCCCGATCCCCTCCTCCTCGCTGTGAGCTCCCTATTTTTTTCTTCCTTTTTTTCATTTTTTGGAACTGTTAGATTCATGGATGTGTTTTGATAAGAATAGATATGTTAAATAGATGAATAGAAATGTTTGGTTTTTGTGTAGATGAATTAGTGTGGGAGTATGTAATTTTTTTTGTGTAGATGAATTAGATGGATATGTAGATGGATAGATGTTATATATTGATGTATGTTACAATGATGGATGAATAGAAATGTTAGATAGATATGGATGTTAAATGGATCGATGTTAAATGGATGAATAGAAATGTTAGGTTTCTTTTTTAATGTACTTTGTTTTCATAAGAATATATATGGAAGTTAATTAAAGGGATGTTAAATGTTAATGAGTTGTAAAAGTTTATTAAATATGAGTAGCATAATAAAAGGATAATTATTGCATAGGAATTTTTTTTCATAAGACTTTGTTCTCGACGTTGCCGATGCCCGGCCCGCATCCTCATCGTCGTCTCGGTGGCGACAACCTGCTTGAGAGGCACCATGTCCGGGGCTGGGCTCCGCCGGGCTGGCACTAGGAGGTGCTACCTTCAGGGGCGCACAGCTTGGTGAGGAACCGGGCTCCCGTCGTCGACCCGGAGCTTCTTTGGTGGCGGTCGCATGGGCCACTTTCGATGTAGAGGCAGCCTGCTCCCGTGGTGGTGCTACGTCATCATGTCAGGGAGGAGGACGAGCATGTCCGTCGCTACATGGTTGCATTGGACGTCAGGTTCTCCAATACCTGGCAGGTTCTTCAGGGAACTCACCCGAGCTATGATCCTGTGATGGTTCCTTCTCTTTGGGTGTCCACCGCCCGCGCCTCAGGAACCGCGAGTGAACTAGATTCTTCGATAATATTCAATCTGTATTAGCTAGTGATGTTATATGATAATATTCGATATCTATTAGTGATAATACTCGAGATGTATTCGAGATTATATTCGATAATATTCGAGACGATGTATTTGAGATTATATTCGATGATGCATATTATCTGGATTATTCGAGATGTATTAGTGGTATTATTCGAGATGCATATTATCTACTATGATTCAGTTTTTCCTTATTGATTGCATTCTAATTTGAATACTAAATTGTTTTATCTTTCTTCTGGATTAGTTAATATAAGCTATGGATGATACCATCAAAGACGAAGAAGAGACCATGTTCGACATCATCCGCTCCCCGAGCCCAGAGAATGAACCTGAAGATGACGGCTCACAATATCTGAACAATTCCAGTGAGGGAGTATTTGATGAAGATGAACGAAGAGACGAAAGCCACAACAATGATGACGAAGGAAATGTTCTTCAATTAACAAAGACCGATGATATATATATATATATATATATATATATATATATATATATATATTATATATATTAAATGTTCTTCAATTAACAAGACCGATGATATAATATATATATATATATATATATATATATATATATATATATATATATATATATATATAAATGTTCTTCAATTAACAAAGACCGATGATATATATATATATATATATATATATATATATATATTAACGAATCAATCTTTCTTCTTTTAGCCCTCCAGATCGAGCAAATCTTCTACAAGCAGGGCAGTACGAGGCCCGGCCAAAAGGTTGCAGGCTAGCATAAAGTACAACATCGATGACATCAAACCAAATGGAGAACCGCTTGCTCCTAAAAAGAATGCGGACAAATTTACTCGTCAATGCGGAGTTATTGTCAGGGACCAAACCCGATCTCCGTTCAAGAATGAAATAAGCCAGCAAAGGGAGATCAAGGAGTTAGTTTTGTCTCCGAAAGAGCAAAAGATCTGCTTTGGGAATCGCTCATGTCACATTTCACCCTACCAGATCATTTGACAGATGCAGAATGGGAGAAAGTCAGGAAGAGTGCTCTTAATAAGATGGCGATAGCATTCTGCAACCAGAAGAAAAGAATATGGGCCAAGTACGAAGCAGAAGGAAAGCAGACTCCTGTTGACACCTGATTTTGGCACAATGCAGAATGCAATAGAGATGGCCTCAAATGACAAGATATTCTACATGAGAAACTTCACATTGCTGAGTGGAACGACTTTGATGTTTGGACCATAATCATTCGGCATCATATCAAAGACCAAAACTACACTCGGATTGTCATGTTTAGGTGTTCTGAGTGCTTTTTGGTCGATTATGCCTCCAAGAAAATCTCAGATGAAGGAATGCTCTACATGAGTTGTCTTCGTCTCGTCGAATCGGTTGATTTTCATATAAGAATCGTCTCAATCCGAGTTCGTATGTAAAAGTTAGAGCTATCTGAATGCAGCCCTGTCAAGAGGCAAAATATGGCACGCCCCATCAGACACATGTCTGATGGGTGTCTGATGCAATGCGTGAGTAATTAGCCCTTCAAGATGCCCTCGAATCGAAAAACGTTCAACATAAAAGTTGTTCGTCTCGTCGAAACGGTCAACTTTGCTTTTGGGCACATTTTCATCCGAGGTCGCTTACTGCCTCAAAAAATACCCGCAAGGTGCAGCCAGAAAACTTGCCGGGATGGAAACCTTGCCGGAGAAATCTTGCCGGGAACAGTAACCTTGCCGGGGTGAGAAATCTTGACGGGATGGAAACCTTGCCGGGGAAATCTTGCCGGGAACAGTAACCTTTTCGGGGTGAGAAAACTGCCGGGATGGAAACCTTGCCGGAGAAATCTTGCCGGGAACAGTAACCTTGCCGGGGTGAGAAAACTTGACGGGATGGAAACCTTACCGGGGAAATCTTGCCGGGAATAGTAACCTTGTCGTGGTGAAAAAACTGCCAGGATGGAAACCTTGCCGGAGAAATCTTGCCGGGAACAGTAGAAACTGTCAAGGCCAATCCGACCAGATGCTGAAGATGGGTTTAAATACTTATCTAGATGGCCTCGGATGAAAAAGTGTTCAACATGAAAGTTGTTCGTAAAGTCGAAACGGTCAACTTTGCTTTTGGAGTCATCATCATCCGACGTAGTATACGACCTGCAGAGACGCTACAAGAGTCAGGCGGTCCAGTCAGCTACATGAACGAGTCCGACCCAAAATGAAAGATGACCCCGTGGAGTATTCAAGATGGCCTTATTCGGGAAAGTGATCAACATACGGATTGTCGGCCTCGTCGAAACACACAAAATTGATATTTGGACCATCTCCATCGGAAGTCATATGCAGATTCCACGGCCCACGCAAGGAAGACAGAAGATTGGACCAGATTCGGGATGGATCCGAGTGGGACCAGAACTAGGACTCTAGGACGTGAATTGATGTAATTTGCTTGTAAGGAAAGCCTATATTGAATCATTTGCTTGTACGGGAAGTCCAGCCGCCTCTTATATATGTTGGGGGTGACGGCCGATTGAACAACACACAATCGAACAAATCAATAGACTACTTTTTATCTACGTTTTATCTCTCCATCGTTTTTCTTCCTTGTTCTTCGCTGTTCCTCGAGTTTGAGAGCTGCGAATTCCAAGGCTCTAGGGGCGAGCGAATCGACCTAGGGCAGCCCATTGCCGCCACGCGCCCTGACGGGGTCCCTCCCGGGCGTGTGGGGTTTCGGGTCTCCAAAAGCGCCCGCCGACTGTCCTGCATATCGCGCTGTCGGTCGGGTCTCCTTCGACGTGAGCTGCAGTGCATCACCCCCGGCGTCGAGGGTACACGTGACGTGTTCGTGTGTCAACACACTTTTTGGCGACTCCGCTGGGGACGAAGATCAATCATCATCATTCACCATGTCCGATCTTCCCAAGCCATCTGAGGTAGACGCCGATAACATCATTAAGCCCAGTCTTGATGAGATATCGGCCGATCATAGCCAAGTCTATGAGGAGTACAAGAAGGCACGCGAGGAGAAGGACTTGCAGGACTTCCTTGCAAAGTTCAAGAAGGATCGCCAAGGCAACATCACTCCGATTGAAGAAATCAAGTTCCCTCCTCTTCAAGCCGAGCAGGTTAAATCCTCTGTAAGTACTGCCTTTTCTCCTGAGCAGTGGGCTGAGATTGAGAGTCATATTGCTGATGGTAACAATCTGGTTTATCAAACTTCCCTATAAAATACTAATGCTCAAAAGAATATATCTCAATCATCTAGTGGAAATGGTGGTATAGCTGCTAATGTGCAAAACCCTAATCTGGCTTTACCTATTTCATCGGCGCCTCCCGTGCCGATGACTTATTATCCTACCCAAACCAATCAGATTGTGGCTGCACCCATTAATCCTATCATGAACAAGCCAGGTTTGGTGGCAACGCCGAACCAAACCCTACCTACTGGTACAACCACTCGGCCACTACCGAACTATGGTTCGGCGTACATGCCACAATTCCTACCTACAGCTAGTAGTCATACTGCTCCTATGCCACTGCAACAAGCTTCATCGTCTACTACAGACGATGCTCTAGCTAATCTTAGAGAGGAGATGGCTAAGATGCTCCGAGAGAATTTTGGAGTTGAGTTGCCAAGGAACCGTATTTACCAAAAGCCATATCTAGAATACTTTGATGCCATTCAATGCCCTCCGGGATATAAAATTCCAGATTTTGTTAAGTTTAATGGAGAGGGTACAAAAACCACATGGGAGCATGTTAGTCAATACTTGGCACAATTAGGTGAAGCAGGCTCACTAAATGAATTGAAAGTGCGTTTATTTCCTTAATCATTAACTGGTACCGCATTTTCATGGTTTTCTTCTTTACCACATGGTTCCATTCGAGTTTGGTCGCAGCTAGAGCAGAAGTTTCATGATCACTTTTATAGCGGCGATAACGAGCTTAAGTTATCACATCTTACATCAGTTAGACAAAAGCATGATGAATCGGTCTCCGATTACGTCAAAAGATTTAGAGATACAAAAAACCGGTGCTATAGTTTGGTGATAACCGAGAGAGATTTGGCTGATCTTGTGCTTAGTGGTTTGAAAATTCCCATTAGAGAAAAGCTAGAGGGATATGCGTTTTTAAATGTCAACCAAGTCTTACAAAGGGCTTTGGCTCAAGAAAGCCGAAGCAAAGAGCTCAAAGAAGTGCATAGATATAAAGCTGATCGTCCTAAGGAACATGGTTGAATATGATAGTGATCACTCGGACGATGAGGGTGATATTTATGCTACTGAATTTGTTTGGCCATCTAAGGCCAAACCCTTCACTTGCAATGATCTGAAACCGATTCATAAGAATCGTGATGAAGAGATGAAGTTTACTTTTAACATTGCCAAGTGTGATAAAATATTTGATGCTTTGCTGCAAGCCAAAATTATTAGAATATCTCATACTTTACCGCTGTTTGAAGAGCTGAAACGGCGCGCTTATTGCAAGTATCATAATTCTTTTTCTCATGCTACTAACGATTGCAATGTTTTTCGACGACAGATACAATCGGCCATTAATGATGGACGATTGAACTTTTCTGAGATGCAAGTTGATAAACAGCCCTTTCCAATGAATACCATGGATTTGGAAGGGAAGAAGCTGCTCATTCGGCCGAAGGTAGCCGAATCTGCTAATAAAGCTAATGTCATAGTTGGTCAGCCCAGGAAAGATAAGGAGAGCGACAAGGTCTTGGGGAGACAAGTCGTTCTTGACAAGCAACCCGGTGGCAAGGAAATAATCAAGATCACCATCAAGAATCCTGCACTCGGGGGGCAAGCGCAAGTGCAAGAAAATACTCGTGTTAAATTTGTTCAGCCCAAGAGTCCAGAGGTTGGCAAGTGGAAGACGAATGAAGCTAAAGTGCAGCGCAAGAAGATCAAGCCAACTTTTGATATGTTGTTGTCCAAATATGCCAGTCAAGCGGCCGGTTCTAGCTCTAACCGGTCATCAAATTTGAAGCGCTCAAGGTCACCTCCTCGGGAAGAATTTCAGCATCATACAAGGCCATATGGGTCATGGGAACCGAGACCATGGATGCCGCCACCCCCCTCTGCGCCATACTACATGGGAGACTTCAATGGAGGATGGTGGTAGCCCCCAATGGCCCCTTATGCTTTTCATCCGGGTTGGGCAGAACCAAGGAGGCCCGTTCATGAGAGACTTTCTTATCCCACACGAGGCCGTTTGAACAATGGTGTCAATCGGCCAATGCAAGATAATCAAAAAAGGGTTGGCAAGCAAGTGTGGCGTGCTAAATCACCAAGTGCAGAAATTTCAGAGCCTAGCAAGCAAAAGGAGGAGAATACTAGTGCTGAAACTATTATGATAGGCACTAAAGAATTGACAATCAAAGAGCCGATTATTGTAGAAAAACCGGCTGGTTCCAGTAAAGATGTGGTTGTTGTCCAGCAGGGTCCCATGGCTAATGATCATGAAGCTAGCACAAGCAAGGCCAAGTCGAGGGATCCAAAATATACTCAGCCTAAGTGGTGTCCTTTTGGTCTGACCAAGGCACAAAAAAGGAGACTGCAGTGCATGAGGAGTCAAGAGATGGCAGAACAGGAGGCCGAGAAGCAAAGAGATAAATTGTTCAAAGACATTCGGCCCATGGTACCCCCAAAACAAGTGTGGAGGCCAAAGCAAAAGGAAAACATAGCAGCTTCTGCATTGATCATAGCAACACCTACACCACAAACGGAGGACGATGCAGCTACTATTACATCGTCCACTTTGCCTGCTGCTTCCTCTTCCCTTGGAGATATTTCGGAGTCAGTGGACATGCTTGCGGAAGGATATGAAATGCTTGATTATGAGTCTACACCGGTTCATGAAGGTATGGATATTTATATGGTGTATTACTTACCCGCTGAATTTCGTGCTATAGATGAAGAAGGGGAAGTGGCTCAACTAGATTTTGGTCCTAAAAATGCTATATTCGAAAAGCCAAAAGAACCGGTGACGCACTTGAAGCCATTGTTCCTTAAAGGTCATATTAATGGATCGCCGGTGGCTAGAATGCTTGTCGACGGTGGTGCTATGGTGAATCTTATGCCATATTCGGTTTTCAAAAAATTGGGGCTGCGTGATGAAGAGTTAATAAAGACCAACATGGTGCTTAATGGATTTGAAGGCAAAGAGAAAACTGAAGCCAAAGGTGTAATGTATGTGGAGCTTACGGTGGGAAGAAAACTTTGGCTACCGCATTCTTTGTCGCCGAGGTGCAAGGTAACGACAATGTGATATTAGGCCGCGATTGGGTTCATGCAAACCAATGCATGCCATCTACTATTTACCAGTTTTTAATTCAATGGGTTGATGATGAAGTAGAAGTCATTCATGCGGATAATTCGGCTTGTGTTGCTTTGGCCGATGCATCAGTGGATTGGCAACATCCCAATGTTACTTGCTTGACGGGGCGCGACTTATCAGAATTTGATTTTCTTAGCGCCACAAAAAGTGGTTTCGTGCCCGTTTCTTTAAAGCCGGTTGGTGGTAATCGGCTCCAAGGTATGATGTATTTAAATGGATTCTAACTCAGATTGGTTGCAAAAGCGTCTTTTTGAATATCGGTCCAATGAGAACGATATGTATGAGTCTATAGAGGAGTTAGATGATATGGATAAATTAGGACAAGGTTTTACGTCGGCCAATCCATTAGAAGAGATAGACATAGGAGATGGTTCAATTCCTAGGCCGACATTTGTAAACAAAAATTTAAGAGCCGATCATAAAGCTAAGTTGATCGAGCTATTGAAAGAATATGTTTGTTGCTTTGCATGGGAATATCATGAGATGCCAGGTTTAAACCGAGAGCTAGTGGAGCATCGGTTACCTATAAAGGCTGGTTTTAGACCGTACAAACAATCGGCCAGAAAGTTTAACCCAAAAACATATGACCGGATCAAGGAAGAGATCGGTCGTTTGCTTAAAGCTAATTTTATTAGACCTTGCAGGTATGCCGAGTGGATTTCTAACATTGTACCAGTAGAGAAGAAAGGCTCCGGCAAGTTGAGGGTGTGCATTGATTTCAGAGATTTGAATAGAGCTACACCTAAAGATGAGTATCCCATGCCAATAGCTGATATGCTTATTAATGATGCTTCTGGACATAAGGTCATTAGCTTTCTTGATGGTAATGCGGGGTATAACCAGATTTTTATGGCCGAAGAGGACATGCCCAAAACAGCTTTTCGATGTCCTGGTTTCCTTGGTTTATTTGAGTGGACAGTGATGACCTTTGGATTAAAGAATGCCGGTGCCACGTATCAAAGGGCTATGAATTTAATTTTTCATGATTTACTTGGTGTTATACTTGAGGTTTATATTGATGATATTGTTGTCAAATCGGATGCTTTCGAATCTCATCTAGCCGATTTGCACTTAGCTTTTGAAAGAATGAAAAAATATGGACTGAAGATGAATCCTTTGAAGTGTGCATTTGGCGCGTCGGCTGGGAAGTTTTTGGGCTTCATTATTCATGAAGATGGCATAGAGATTGATCCCAAAAAGATAGAGGCTATACAGAAAGTGGAGGCTCCAACATGCAAGAGAGATATGCAAAAGTTCCTTGGCAAGGTCAATTATTTGAGAAGGTTCATAGCTAATCTGTCAGGGAAAGTTGATGCATTTACTCCTATCCTTCGGTTAAAGAATGATGTTGATTTCACTTGGGGGGCAAAACAGCAAGAAGCATTTGATATGATCAAGAACTATTTGTGCACACCTCAAGTGATGAAAGCGCCCAAGCATAGGGAACCCTTTAAGCTTTACATTGCAGCAGAAGAAGGTGTTATTGGTGCTGTTTTGACTCAAGAAATCGAAGGAAAAGAGCATGCTATTACATATTTGAGTAGGCGTTTATTGGACGCCGAGACAAGGTATACATTTATTGAAAAACTATGCCTATGCTTATATTATGCTTGCACAAAATTGAGACATTATTTGGTGCCGAGTGAATGCATAGTAGCTTGTCAAACTGATGTCATTAAATACATGTTGCATAGGCCAATTCTTAGTGGTAGAATTGGCAAGTGGGCTTATGCTTTGATTGAATATGATTTGGCTTATGAATCTCTAAAATCCATGAAAGGCCAAATCGTTGCTAATTTTATTGTTGAGCATCGGATTAATGACAAGCATGATGTTGATATAAACCTTGTCTCATTAGTACCATGGAGATTATATTTTGATGGTTCAGTTTGTAGCAGTGGCCAAGGTGTTGGTATTGTTTATATATCTCCTCATGGTGCTGTTTTTGAAGCCTCATGCCGCTTAGAATATTTTTGCACAAACAATCAAGCCGAATATGAGGCATTGTTATTCGGCCTGGAGATGTTGCTTGCCATAGGTGCTACACATATTGAGGCTTTTGGTGATTCGTTATTAGTAGTGCAACAAATATCCAAAGTCTTTCAATGTTTTGACGAATCACTTAATGTTTATCTTGATAAATGTCTAGATATAATTTCTACTTTGGATTATTTTAGCATTGCTCATATATCTAGACATGACAATTGGAGAGCAAATGAGTTGGCACAACAAGCATCCGGCTATCATGTTGATCATGGCATGTTTCATATTTCTCAGAAGCCGATGTCTTGTCTTCCAAATATGAGAGAGGCCAAACCAGAGCCCACTGATTCGGCCATTAACAAAAATTCTAGTGCAGGTGAAAATCATGACTGGAGGAAGCCCATTATGGATTACTTGCGCGATCCGAGTGAAAGGGTGGACAGGAATATTCGGCGTATGGCTTTCAAATATACAATAAGAGATGGTGGTCTTTATCGCCGAACGGTTGAAGATGTTCTTTTGAAGTGCTTGGACGAGGACCAAGCAAGAGTTGCTATGGGAGAAGTACATGAGGGCATTTGTGGTACTCATCAGTCGGCCCCCAAGATGAAGTGGTTATTGCGACGTGCTGGATTTTATTGGCCGACTATGATCAATGATTGCTTCAGGTACTATAAAGGGTGTGAAGCTTATCAAAAATTTGGTGATATTCAATTGGCTCCTGCTGCTATGTTACATCCTATTATCAAGCCGTGGCCTTTTAGAGGATGGGGTTTAGATTTCATTGGGCAAATTCATCCATCTTCCTCGAAGGGGCATCGGTTCGTGTTGGTGGCAACCGATTATTTCACCAAGTGGTCTGAAGTAGTACCTCTCAAGAACATGACACATACGAAGGTAATTCAATTCATGACAGAGCACATTATTCATAAATTCGGTGTTCCTCAGACATTGACTACAGATCAAGGTTCATCTTTCATGTCACATCAAGTTAGAGAATTTGCCGAATCATATAACATAAAGTTGCTCAATTCATCTCCGTATTATGCCCAAGCTAATGGACAAGCTGAGTCTAGCAATAAGATATTGATCAAGCTCATCAAAAAGAAGATTAAGGATAATCCAAGAAAATGGCATGAGTTATTGTCTGAAGCTTTATGGGCACATAGAATCTCAAGGCATGGTGATACCAAGGTAACTCCATATGAGCTAGTATACGGTCAAGAGGCTGTTTTACCAGTGGAAGTGAATTTGAGTGCTTTGAGAATAGCCAAACAAAATGATTTATCAGCAGTAGACTTTTATAATTTGATGATGGATAACATTGATGAAGTTGCCGATAAACGTTTGGCTGCTTTGAAGGCCATAGAGAGGGACAACCTGAGGGTAGCAAGAGCTTACAATAAAAAGGTCAAGTTGAAGAATTTTCAGGTTGGCAATCTTGTGTGGAAAGTGATTCTGCCGATTGGTTCTAGAGATAGAAAATTCGGGAAGTGGTCTCCAAACTGGGAAGGTCCTTTTAGGATTGCAAGGATAGTTCCTGGAAATTCATATTTGGTGGAATCCATGCAAGGAGTATTATTACCTCGAGCTCTCAATGGCAGATATCTGAAGAAGTACCACCCGAGTGTGTGGCAAGAAGCCTGATTAGGCAATGGCCGATACATGATTATCGCCCTTAGCATAAACACGGCCGATACATAATTATCGCCCTGAGAAATATAAATGGTCGATGGAGTGTTGACATCGTCCTTAGAACAAGCATGGTGCAAAATATTTTTCGGCATGCAAGCTTTGCCGAAAAACAGGGGGGCATGTGTTGACACCTAATTTTGGCACAATGCAGAATGCAATAGAGATGGCCTCAAATGACAAGATATTCTACATGAGAAACTTCACATTTCTGAGTGGAACGACTTTGATGATTGGACCATAATCATTCGGCATCATATCAAAGACCAAAACTACACTCGGATTGTCATGTTTAGGTGTTCTGAGTGCTTTTTGGTCGATTACACCTCCAAGATAATCTCAGATGAAGGAATGCTCTACATGAGTTGTCTTCGTCTCATCGAATCGGTTGATTTTCATATAAAAATCGTCTCAATCCGAGTTTGTATGTAAAAGTTAGAGCCATCTGAATGCAGCCCTGTCAAGAGGCAAAATATGGCGCGCCCCATCAGACACATGTCTGATGGGTGTCTGATGCAATGCGTGAGTAATTAGCCCTTCAAGATGGCCTCGAATCGAAAAATGTTCAACATAAAATTTGTTCGTCTCGTCGAAACGGTCAACTTTACTTTTGGGCACATTTTCATCCGAGGTCGTTTACTGCCTCAAAAAAGACCCGCAAGGTGCAGCCAGAAAACTTGCCGGGATGGAAACCTTGCCGGAGAAATCTTGCCGGGAACAGTAACCTTGCCGGGGTGAGAAAGCTTGACAGGATGGAAACCTTGCCGGGGAAATCGTGCCGGGAACAGTAACCATGTCGGGGTGAGAAAACTGCCGGGATGGAAACCTTGCCGGAGAAATCTTGCCGGGAACAGTAACATTGCCGGGGTGAGAAAACTTGACGGGATGGAAACCTTGCCGGGGAAATCTTGCCGGGAACAGTAACCTTGTCGGGGTGAGAAAACTGCCAGGATGGAAACCTTGCCGGAGAAATCTTGCCGGGAACAGTAGAAATTGTCAAGGCCAATCCGACCAGATGCTGAAGATGGGTTTAAATACTTATCTAGATGGCCTCGGATGAAAAAGTGTTCAACATGAAAGTTGTTCGTAAAGTTGAAACGGTCAACTTTGCTTTTGGAGTCATCATCATCCGACATAGTATATGACCTGCAGAGACGCTACAAGAGTCAGGCGGTCCAGTCAGCTACATGAACGAGTCCGACCCAAAATGAAAGATGACCCCGTGGAGTATTCAAGATGGCCTTATTCGGGAAAGTGATCAACATACGGATTGTCGGCCTCGTCAAAAAGCACAAAATTGATATTTGGACCGTCTCCATCGGAAGTCATATGCAGATTCCACGGCGCACGCAAGGAAGACAGAAGATTGGACCAGATTAGGGATGGATCCGAGTGGGACCAGAACTAGGACTCTAGGACGTGAATTGATGTAATTTTCTTGTAAGGAAAGCCTAGATTGAATCCTTTGCTTGTACGGGAAGTCCAGCCGCCTCTTATATATGTTGGGGGTGACGACCGATTGAACAACACACAATCGAACAAATCAATAGACTACTTTTTATCTACATTTTATCTCTCCATCGTTTTTCTTCCTTGTTCTTCGCTGTTCCTCGAGTTTGAGAGCTGCGAATCCCGAGGCTCTAGGGGCGAGCAAATCGACCTAGGGCAGCCCATTGCCGCCGCGCGCCCTGACGGGGTCCCTCCCGGGCGTGTGGGGTTTCGGGTCTCGAAAAGCGCCCGCCGACTGTCCTGCGTATCGCGCTGTCGGTCGGGTCTCCTTCGATGTGAGCTGCGGTGCATCACCCCCGGCGTCGAGGGTACACGTGACATGGTCGTGTGTCAACACACTTTTTGGCGACTCCGCTGGGGATGAAGATCAATCATCATCATCCACCATGTCCGATCTTCCCAAGCCATCTGAGGTAGACGCCGATAACATCATTAAGCCCAGTCTTGATGAGATATCGGCCGATCATCGCCAAGTCTATGAGGACTACAAGAAGGCACGCGAGGAGAAGGACTTGCAGGAATTCCTTGCAAAGTTCAAGAAGGATCGCCAAGGTAACATCACTCCGATTGAAGAAATCAAGTTCCCTCCTCTTCAAGCCGAGCAGGTTAAATCCTCTGTAAGTACTGCCTTTTCTCCTAAGCAGTGGGCTGAGATTGAGAGTCGTATTGCTGATGGTAACAATCTGGTTTATCAAACTTTCCTAGAAAATACTAATGCTCAGAAGAATATATCTCAATCATCTAGTGGTAATGGTGGTATAGCTGCTAATGTGCAAAACCCTAATCTGGCTTTACCTATTTCATCGGCGCCTCCCGTGCCGATGACTTATTATCCTACCCAAATCAATCAGATTGTGGCTGCACCCATTAATCCTATCATGAACATGCCAGGTTCGGTGGCAACGCCGAACCAAACCCTACCTACAGGTACAACCACTCGGCCACTACCGAACTATGGTTCGGCGTACATGCCACAATTCCTACCTACAGCTAGTAGTCATACTGCTCCTATGGCACTGCAACAAGCTTCATCGTCTACTACAGACGATGCTCTAGCTAATCTTAGAGAGGAGATGGCTAAGATGCTCCGAGAGAATTTTGGAGTTGAGTTGCCAAGGAACCGTATTTACCAAAAGCCATATCCAGAATACTTTGATGCCATTCAATGCCCTCCGGGATATAAAATTCCAGATTTTGTTAAGTTTAATGGAGAGGGTACAAAAACCACATGGGAGCATGTTAGTCAATACTTGGCACAATTAGGTGAAGCAGGCTCACTAAATGAATTGAAAGTGCATTTATTTCCTTTATCATTAATTGGTACCGCATTTTTATGGTTTTCTTCTTTACCACATGGTTCCATTTGAGTTTGGTCGCAGCTAGAGCAGAAGTTTCATGATCACTTTTATAGCGGCGATAACGAGCTTAAGTTATCACATCTTACATCAGTTAGACAAAAGCATGATGAATCGGTCTCCGATTACGTCAAAAGATTTAGAGATACAAAAAACCGGTGCTATAGTTTGGTGATAACCGAGAGAGATTTGGCTGATCTTGTGCTTAGTGGTTTGAAAATTCCCATTAGAGAAAAGCTAGAGGGATATGAGTTTTTAAATGTCAACCAAGTCTTACAAAGGGCTTTGGCTCAAGAAAGCCGAAGCAAAGAGCTCAAAGAAGTGCATAGATATAAAGCTGATCGTCCTAAGATGAACATGGTTGAATATGATAGTGATCACTCGGACGATGATGGTGATATTTATGCTACTGAATTTGTTTGGCCATCTAAGGCCAAACCCTTCACTTGCAATGATCTGAAACCGATTCATAAGAATCATGATGAAGAGATGAAGTTTACTTTTAACATTGCCAAGTGTGATAAAATATTTGATGCTTTGCTGCAAGCCAAAATTATTAGAATATCTCATACTTTACCGCCGTTTGAAGAGCTGAAACGGCGCGCTTATTGCAAGTATCATAATTCTTTTTCTCATGCTACTAACGATTGCAATGTTTTTCGATGACAGATACAATCGGCCATTAATGATGGACGATTGAACTTTTCTGAGATGCAAGTTGATAAACAGCCCTTTCCAATGAATACCATGGATTTGGAAGGGAAGAAGCTGCTCATTCTGCCGGAGGTAGCCGAATCTGCTAATAAAGCTAATGTCATTGTTGGTCAGCCCAGGAAAGATAAGGAGAGTGACAAGGTCTTGGGGAGACAAGTCGTGCTTGACAAGCAACCCGGTGGCAAGGAAATAATCAAGATCACCATCAAGAATCCTGCACTCGGGGGGGCAACCGCAAGTGCAAGAAAATACTCATGTTAAATTTATTAAGCCCAAGAGTCCAGAGGTTGGCAAGTGGAAGGCGAATGAAGCTAAAGTGCAGCGCAAGAAGATCAAGCCAACTTTTGATATGTTGTTGTCCAATTATGCCAGTCAAGCGGCCGGTTCTAGCTCTAACCGGTCATCAAATTTGAAGCGCTCAAGGTCACCTCCTCGGGAAGAATTTCAGCATCATACAAGGCCATATGGGTCATGTGCACCGGGACCATGGATGCCGCCACCCCCCTCTGCGCCATACTACATGGGAGACTTCAATGGAGGATGGTGGCAGCCCCCAATGGCCCCTTATGCATTTCATCCGGGTTGGGCAGAACCAAGGAGGCCTGTTCATGAGAGACTTTCTTATCCCACACGAGGCCATTTGAACAATGGTGTCAATCGGCCAATGCAAGATAATTAAAAAAGGGTTGGCAAGCAAGTGTGGCGTGCTAAATCACCAAGTGCAGAAATTTCAGAGCCTAGCAAGCAAAAGGAGGAGAATACTAGTGCTGAAACTATTATGATAGGCACTAAAGAATTGACAATCAAAGAGCCGATTATTGTTGAAAAACCGGCTGGTTCCAGTAAAGATGTGGCTATTGTCCAGCAGGGTCCCATGGCTAATGATCATGAAGCTAGCACAAGCAAGGCTAAGTCGAGGGATCCAAAATATACTCAGCCTAAGTGGTGTCCTTCCGGTCTGGCCAAGGCACAAAAAAGGAGACTGCAGCGCATGAGGAGTCAAGAGATGGCAGAACAGGAGGCCGAGAAGCAAAGAGATAAATTGTTCAAAGACATTCGGCCCATGGTACCCCCAAAACAAGTGTGGAGGCCAAAGCAAAAGGAAAACATAGCAGCTTCTGCATTGATCATAGCAACACCTACACCACCAACGGAGGACGATGCAGCTACTATTACATCGTCCACTTTGCCTGCTGCTTCCTCTTCCCTTGGAGATATTTCGGAGTCAGTGGACATGCTTGCGGAAGGAGATGAAATGCTTGATTATGAGTCTACACCGGTTCATGAAGGTATGGATATTAATATGGTGTATTACTTACCCGCTGAATTTCGTGCTATAGATGAAGAAGGGGAAGTGGCTCAGCTAGATTTTGGTCCTAAAAATGCTATATTCGAAAAGCCAAAAGAACCAGTGACGCACTTGAAGCCATTGTTCCTTAAAGGTCATATTAATGGATCGCCAGTGGCTAGAATGCTTGTCGACGGTGGTGCTGTGGTGAATCTTATGCCATATTCGGTTTTCAAAAAATTGGGGCTGCGTGATGAAGAGTTAATAAAGACCAACATGGTGCTTAATGGATTTGAAGGCAAAGAGAAAACTGAAGCCAAAGGTGTAATGTATGTGGAGCTTACGGTGGGAAGCAAAACTTTGGCTACCGCATTCTTTGTCGCCGAGGTGCAAGGTAACTACAATGTGATATTAGGCCGCGATTGGGTTCATGCAAACCAATGCATGCCATCTACTATGCACCAGTTTTTAATTCAATGGGTTGATGATGAAGTAGAAGTCATTCATGTGGATAATTCGGCTTGTGTTGCTTTGGCCGATGCATCAGTGGATTGGCAACATCCCAATGCTACTTGCTTGACGGGGCGCGACTTATCAGAATTTGAT
Source organism: Thinopyrum elongatum (assembly GCA_011799875.1). Taxonomy (NCBI): domain Eukaryota; kingdom Viridiplantae; phylum Streptophyta; class Magnoliopsida; order Poales; family Poaceae; genus Thinopyrum; species Thinopyrum elongatum. The sequence goes on from CM022303.1 coordinate 135,516,125, forward strand.
TTTCTTAGCGCCACAAAAAGTGGTTTCGTGCCCGTTTCTTTAAAGCCGGTTGGTGGTAATCGGCTCCAAGGTATGATGTATTTAAATGGATTCTAACTCAGATTGGTTGCAAAAGCGTCTTGTTGAATATCGGTCCAATGAGAACGATATGTATGAGTCTATAGAGGAGTTAGATGATATGGATAAATTAGGACAAGGTTTTACGTTGGCCGATCCATTAGAAGAGATAGACATAGGAGATGGTTCAATTCCTAGGCCGACATTTGTAAACAAAAATTTAAGAGCCGAGCATAAAGCTAAGTTGATCGAGCTATTGAAAGAATACGTTTGTTGCTTTGCATGGGAATATCATGAGATGACAGGTTTAAACCGAGAGCTAGTGGAGCATCGGTTACCTATAAAGGCTGGTTTTAGACCGTACAAACAATCGGCCAGAAAGTTTAACCCAAAAACATATGACCGGATCAAGGAAGAGATCGGTCGTTTGCTTAAAGCTAATTTTATTAGACCTTGCAGGTATGCCGAGTGGATTTCTGACATTGTACCAGTAGAGAAGAAAGGCTCCGGCAAGTTGAGGGTGTGCATTGATTTCAGAGATTTGAATAGAGCTACACCTAAAGATGAGTATCCCATGCCAATAGCTGATATGCTTATTAATGATGCTTCTGGACATAAGGTCATTAGCTTTCTTGATGGTAATGCGGGGTATAACCAGATTTTTATGGCCGAAGAGGACATGTCCAAAACAGCTTTTCGATGTCCTGGTTTCCTTGGTTTATTTGAGTGGACAGCAATGACCTTTGGATTAAAGAATGCCGGTGCCACGTATCAAAGGGCTATGAATTTAATTTTTCATGATTTACTTGGTGTTATACTTGAGGTTCATATTGATGATATTGTTGTCAAATCGGATGCTTTCGAATCTCATCTAGCCGATTTGCGCTTAGCTTTTGAAAGAATGAAAAAATATGGACTGAAGATGAATCCTTCAAAGTGTGCATTTGGCGTGTCGGCTGGGAAGTTTTTGGGTTTCATTATTCATGAAGATGGCATAGAGATTGATCCCAAAAAGATAGAGGCTATACAGAAAGTGGAGGCTCCAACATGCAAGAGAGATATGCAAAAGTTCCTTGGCAAGGTCAATTATTTGAGAAGGTTCATAGCTAATCTGTCAGGGAAAGTTGATGCATTTACTCCTATCCTTCGGTTAAAGAATGATGTTGATTTCACTTGGGGGGCAAAACAGCAAGAAGCATTTGATATGATCAAGAACTATTTGTGCACGCCTCCAGTGATGAAAGCACCCAAGCATAGGGAACCCTTTAAGCTTTACATTGCAGCAGAAGAAGGTGTTATTGGTGCTGTTTTGACTCAAGAAACCGAAGGAAAAGAGCATGCTATTACATATTTGAGCAGGCGTTTATTGGACGCCGAGACAAGGTATACATTTATTGAAAAACTATGCCTATGCTTATATTATGCTTGCACAAAATTGAGACATTATTTGGTGCCGAGTGAATGCATAGTAGCTTGTCAAACTGATGTCATTAAATACATGTTGCATAGGCCAATTCTTAGTGGTAGAATTGGCAAGTGGGCTTATGCTTTGATTGAATATGATTTGGCTTATGAATCTCTAAAATCCATGAAAGGCCAAATCGTTGCTAATTTTATTGTTGAGCATCGGATTAATGACAAGCATGATGTTGATATAAACCTTGTCTCATTAGTACCATGGAGATTATATTTTGATGGTTCAGTTTGTAGCAGTGGCCAAGGTGTTGGTATTGTTTATATATCTCCTCATTGTGCTGTTTTTGAAGCCTCATGCCGCTTAGAATATTTTTGCACAAACAATCAAGCCGAATATGAGGCATTGTTATTCGGCCTGGAGATGTTGCTTGCCATAGGTGCTACACATATTGAGGCTTTTGGTGATTCGTTATTAGTAGTGCAACAAATATCCAAAGTCTTTCAATGTTTTGACGAATCACTTAATGTTTATCTTGATAAATGTCTAGATATAATTTCTACTTTGGATTATTTTAGCATTGCTCATATATCTAGACATGAAAATTGGAGAGCAAATGAGTTGGCACAACAAGCATCCGGCTATCATGTTGATCATGGCATGTTTCATATTTCTCAGAAGCCGATGTCTTGCCTTCCAAATATGGGAGAGGCCGAACCAGAGCCCATTGATTCGGCCACTAACAAAAATTCTAGTGCAGGTGAAAATCATGACTGGAGGAAGCCCATTATGGATTACTTGCGCGATCCGAGTGAAAGGGTGGACAGGACTATTCGGCGTATGGCTTTCAAATATACAATACGAGATGGTGGTCTTTATCGCCGAATGGTTGAAGATGTTCTTTTGAAGTGCTTGGACAAGGACCAAGCAAGAGTTGCTATGGGAGAAGTACATGAAGGCATTTATGGTACTCATCAGTCGGCCCCCAAGATGAAGTGGTTATTGCGACGTGCTGGATTTTATTGGCCGACTATGATCAATGATTGCTTCAGGTACTATAAAGGGTGTGAAGCTTGTCAAAAATTTGGTGATATTCAATTGGCTCCTGCTGCTATGTTACATCCTATTATCAAGCCATGGCCTTTTAGAGGATGGGGTTTAGATTTCATTGGGCAAATTCATCCATCTTCCTCGAAGGGGCATCGGTTCATGTTGGTGGCAACCGATTATTTCACCAAGTGGTCTGAAGCAGTACCTCTCAAGAACATGACACATACGGAGGTAATTCAATTCATGACAGAGCACATTATTCATAGATTCGGTGTTCCTCAGACATTGACTACAGATCAAGATTCGTCTTTCATGTCACATCAAGTTAGAGAATTTGCCGAATCATATAACATAAAGTTGCTCAATTCATCTCCGTATTATGCCCAAGCTAATGGACAAGCTGAGTCTAGCAATAAGATATTGATCAAGCTCATCAAAAAGAAGATTAAGGATAATCCAAGAAAATGGCATGAGTTATTGTCTGAAGCTTTATGGGCACATAGAATCTCAAGGCATGGTGCTACCAAGGTAACTCCATATGAGCTAGTATACGGTCAAGAGGCTGTTTTACCAGTGGAAGTGAATTTGAGTGCTTTGAGAATAGCCAAACAAAATGATTTATCGGCAGTAGACTTTTATAATTTGATGATGGATAACATTGATGAAGTTCCCGATAAACGTTTGGCTGCTTTGAAGGCCATAGAGAGGGACAAGCTGAGGGTAGCAAGAGCTTACAATAAAAAGGTCAAGTTGAAGAATTTTCAGGTTGGCAGTCTTGTGTGGATAGTGATTCTGCCGATTGGTTCTAGAGATAGAAAATTCTGGAAGTGGCCTCCAAACTGGGAAGGTCCTTTTATGATTGCAAGGATAGTTCCTGGAAATTCATATTTGGTTGAATCCATGCAAGGAGTATTATTACCTCGAGCTCTCAATGGCAGATATCTGAAGAAGTACCACCCGAGTGTGTGGCAAGAAGCCTGATTAGGCAATGGCCGATACATGATTATCGCCCTTAGCATAAACACGGCTTATACATAATTATCGCCCTGAGAAATATAAATGGTCGATGGAGTGTTGACATCGTCCTTAGAACAAGCATGGTGCAAATTATTTTTCGGCATGCAAGCTTTGCCGAAAAACAGGGGGGCATGTGTTGACACCTGATTTTGGCACAATGCAGAATGCAATAGAGATGGCCTCAAATGACAAGATATTCTACATGAGAAACTTCACATTGCTGAGTGGAACGACTTTGATGTTTGGACCATAATCATTCGGCATCATATCAAAGACCAAAACTACACTCGGATTGTCATGTTTAGGTGTTCTAAGTGCTTTTTGGTCGAGTACGCCTCCAAGACAATCTCGGATGAAGGAATGCTCTACATGAGTTGTCTTCGTCTCGTCGAATCAGTTGATTTTCATATAAAAACCGTCTCAATCCAAGTTCGTATGTAAAAGTTAGAGCTATCTGAATGCAGCCCTGTCAAGAGGCAAAATATGGCGCGCCCCATCAGACACATGTTTGATGGGTGTCTGATGCAATGCGTGAGTAACTAGCCCTTCAAGATTGCCTCGAATCGAAAAACGTTCAACATAAAAGTTGTTCGTCTCGTCGAAACGGTCAACATTGCTTTTGGGCACATTTTCATCCGAGGTCGTTTACTGCCTCAAAAAAGACCCGCAAGGTGCAGCCAGAAAACTTGCCAGGATGGAAACCTTGCCGGAGAAATCTTGCCGGGAACAGTAACTTTGCCGGGGTGAGAAAGCTTGACGGGATGGAAACCTTGCCGGGGAAATCTTGCCGGGAACAGTAACCTTGTCGGGGTGAGAAAACTGCCGGGCTGGAAACCTTGCCGGGAAGAAAACTTGCCGGGAACAGTAACTGGCGGGGTGACAAACTTGACGGGATGGAAACCTTGCCGGGGAAATCTTGCCGGGAACAGTAACCTTGTCGGGTGGAAAAACTGCCAGGATGGAAACCTTGCCGGAGAAATCTTGCCGGGAACAGTAGAAACTGTCAAGGCCAATCCGACCAGATGCTGAAGATGGGCTTAAATACTTATCTAGATGGCCTCGGATGAAAAAGTGTTCAACATGAAAGTTGTTCGTAACGTCGAAACGGTCAACTTTGCTTTTGGAGTCATCATCATCTGACGTAGTATACGACCTGCAGAGATGCTATAAGAGTCTGGTGGTCCAGTCAGCTACATGAACGAGTCCGACCCAAAATTAAAGATGACCCCGTGGAGTATTCAAGATGGCCTTATTTGGGAAAGTGATCAACATACGGATTGTCGGCCTCGTCGAAACGCGCAAAATTGATATTTGAACCGTCTCCATCGGAAGTCATATGCAGATTCCACGGCCACGCAAGGAAGACAGAAGATTGGACCAGATTCGGGATGGATCCGAGTGGGACCAGAACTAGGACTCTAGGACGTGAATTGATGTAATTTTCTTGTAAGGAAAGCCTAGATTGAATCCTTTGCTTGTACGGGAAGTCCAGCCGCCTCTTATATATGTTGGGGGTGATGGCTGATTGAACAACACACAATCGAACAAATCAATAGACTACTTTTTATATACGTTTTATCTCTCCATCATTTTTCTTCCTTGTTCTTCGCTGTTCCTCGAGTTTGAGAGCCGCGAATCCCGAGGCTCTGGGGGCGAGCGAATCGACCTAGGGCAGCCCATTGCCGCCGTGTGCCCTGAGGGGGTCCCTCCCGGGCGTGTGGGGTTTCGGGTCTCCAAAAGCGCCCGCCGACTGTCCTGCGTATCGCGCTGTCGGTCGGGTCTCCTTCGACGTGAGCTGCGGTGCATCACCCCCGGCGTCGAGGGTACACGTGACGTGTTCGTGTGTCAACAACACCATCATTCAAGGGAGCACTGGATAAGGCAAGAGATCACTGGGACTCTTTCATGAAGTTCAAGGAATCAGAAGCAGCTCAGGAACGGTCGAGAATAAACAAGATTAATGCTGCGAAAAAAAAGTGGCACCATACTCTGGGGCCAGGTGGCTACCAGGCCGGCCGGCCTAAGTGCGATGAAGCTGAGGAATAGATGATTGCTGCAGGGGTCACTCCAGATTTATGTGCAGGGGGGAAGTTGGACCCAAAGACAGGGCTGGTTATGGAGCGGGCAAGTCTTAAAGAAGCCTCCGACACTTTACTTGTTGCAATAGAAGATGCTCGAATGGGGGCGTTCAAGCCCGAGAGACAGAACGACGAGCTTACGCGCGCCCTGAAGAATCTTGAACACCCGGGACGAACATGAGGCAAAGGCGTTGTTCCGTGGTTTGAGGGGTTTGCGGATTGGAACGCCACTTACAAAAGCCGTGCGAGAAAGAAGAAGCAGGAGGAGGAGCAGAGGAAGCTGGAGGAGGAGCGGAGGAAGCAGGAAGCAGTCTGCCTGCAACTGGTAGAATCAAAGCACGCGGAGTTGGAACGCGCTTTCATGTGGCAGCAGGAGCAAATCGACTCACTTAGCCAGGAAAGGACATCTCAGCGGCAGCAGCAAGCAGATCCAGCATTGGATAGCACCGTCCAATCTATGCCAAAAAGCAGCGTGGGTTCCACCCCGGCCGATGATGCACTGCTGGCTAGATACCCCGTGGATGATATCAAAGGTACGACACCTTGTGAGCTACACATGAAAGTGAAGAACATATCCATGAAGGTGGCGGTCGGCTATGTTTTAACAAATCCCCCTGAAGCAACCTTCCATGGCAATCTGATTCTAGCTGGCTATGCTCATGTCGGGGTGGATGAAGTGATGTTGGGATATGACGAGCTAGAGCTTGACATTCCTGGAGGTGACGAGGAGAGCACAATGGGAGACGCCATACGTCGTATCATTCTATGGAGAAAGGATTGCATCGTCTTTCCAAGGCCACCGACTCCTCCTCCAAGTCCGTCGCGTCAGCCGGCTCCTCCTCCAAGTCCGCCACATCAGCCGACTCCACTGCCCCACCCCGGGACGGAGCACGGAGCTAGTCCGCCACCGTGTTAGCCGACTCCATCGTCCCACCCCGAGACGGAGCACGGCGCTAGTCCACCATCGCGTCAGCCGACTCCACCGCCCCACCTCGAGATGGAGCCCATCAGCGCAAGTCCGCCATATCGATCTCGGGCACATCAGCCTTCTCCAAAGTGGAAGAGAGCACCAAGCAAGAAAGCCTCTCCTCCTGCCAAAAAGAAGTTGGCTTACGAGATGACCATCGAGGAAAACAACGCCGAAGTGGAAGCCCAAGTGAAGGCATTTTTTGCGAAGAAACCACCCCCGCCGCCAAAGGAGAAAATACATGAGGAAGTCATACAACACTTTCTGGATATGGCTAAACCGGCTATGAAGAGAATGGACTCAGACTATGAGCGCTCTATTAAGAAGTCATATCATGCACAAACAGATAAGGAGTCGAGCTCGAGCCAAGCAGGTAGTAATAAAAGCGGGAAAATCGTTCCCCAGCTGGGAGAACAGGCAGTGCAATCGATCCCCCCGCTCATTGTACAATCACATGTGAGTACCGCTGATAAGCCAGAAATAACTGATGCTCATAGACAGATGGCTAAAGAGGCTGGTATCACTGTTGAACAACTCCTAGGCATCGAGGTTCTCCCCAGGTTTGAAGAGGAGGAACTAGCATGGAAATATGTCCCCGGCCAACCTCTGGTCAGGCCTGAGGAGGTCCCGCTTCTATCAATGAAAATGCGCAGATTGCATGACTGGTACATGAGAGAAGTAAAGAACGGGCGAGAGAGCCTCATGGTGAAAGTCAAGGCAGAGCATTACTTCCATGAAAAAGATTTGTGGGTTGAGATGACAGAAATGTTTCAGTTATTTAATCAAGACGCACTCGACAAATCTCTCGTCAGTTGCTATTGTCTGTAAGTGATTTCTTTCTGTAATTTAAGTCTCTAGTTATGCTCGTTCATTGCCTGTAATTATCCTCACTATATTATTTTCTGTGGTATTATGCAGAATGAAGATTTATGAACTGAAAAGAGATGGACGCTATGGCATTGGGTTCATTGACCCAAATACCGTTAACGAAGGTGTGTGGCAAATCAGCAAAAAAGACATAGAGAGAAGCTTGCTAGAGTTTTTGAAGCAACTAAATACCAAACCAGAAATACTACTTCCTTACAACTTCGGGTGAGTGTCATTACTGTCTTGTACTACAAATTCTATTTTGCTTACTATATGTTAATAAGTGTAGTTGATGAGTTATGCACATGCCCGCTTAATTATACAAACGTGTGCGCATCATGCAGTTTCCACTGGATCCTGCTAATCATTGAAGTTGACGAGGGAAAAGTTCAAGTACTGGAGTCACTACTTAAAGAACAAAAAGAATACTCAAACGTGAAGGAGATGCTCGACAGGTAATTTCAATCATTATCGCACTATGTCGGCCTCTTTCGTTCATTTCCTGATATCAACTAATTAATAACTCCTTTATTCATTTTCTTTGTCGGCGGGTAGGGTTTGGCAAAAGTTCATCAAACAGGTTCAAGGCCCATGGAAACAACAGCTGAAATGGGTGCGACCCAAGGTAATTAAGTAGTACTAGCTACGTCCGTGCATCTCTTTAATTCTAGTTTCAATACCATTATCATGCTTGATTAATTATTATCTGATTGAATTCTATTCTCGTAAAGTGCATGAGGCAGGCGTCAGGGAATAATTTATGTGCATTCTACGATTGTGAGAACATTCGCTTTATGACAAAAAGGAGCAAAAGTGGAAGAAATTTTTTCGTACGTAAACACAATTCACAATTTTTTTATCATGATCTAATATATATACACACAACTAATATATTCATATTGATCTCCTTCTTTAAAGATGCAAGAGATGCGGGATAAGCTCCTACCAACGGACTGCATACGAGCACTTCAAGAGGAAATAGCGGGATTTTTGCTTGACTAGGTCATAGATCCCGAAGGAGAATACCATTACACCTAATGCCTGCATGTAATGATCTACAAATTGTAGGAGAAATTGTATATATATATATATATGTGTATGCATGGTCGTACGAGAAATTCTATGATATATGATTGGTCGTACGAGAAATTCTATTATATATGAGACGTGTACAGTATGTAGTAGCAGTGGCACTTGACGACTGCAGTAGCGTAAAATATGTTTGAAATGAAAAATAATTAAATGGAAAACTCAAAATGAAAAGGAAAAATAAACCATAAATCAAAAATCCTAAAATCATAAACCCCTAAACCTCTAGTCCCGGTTGGTGTCACCAAACGGGGCTAAAGATCCCCCAGCCCCCGGCGCGGGCTCGTGCCACGTGGTGAGCCTTTGGTCTCGGTCCTTGACGAACAGGGACTAAAGGGGGGGCCTTTAGTCCCCACCCTTTAGTCTCGGTTGGTGAACCGGGACTAAAGGCCCTTACGAACCGGGACTAATGTTCTGTTTTCTACTAGTGACATAGCCTAAACCATGTCAATGCCTTTCCCTTCAAAGATAAAGGGAAGACCTTCTTCTTGACTTCATCCACGGGCAAATCTGCAAGCTTAAATAATCCACAAACTTCATCCACATAGATTAGATGCAAATCAGGATGTAGTGTGATAACCCACAAGTATAGGGGATCACAACAGTTTTCGATGGTAGAATATTCAACCCAAATTTATAGATTCGACACAAGGGGAGCCAAAGAATATTTGTAAGTATTAGCAGTTGAGTTGTCAATTCAACCACACCTGGAGATTAAATATCTGCAGCAGAGTGATCAGTAGCACAGTAATATGATAGTTTTGATAGCAGTGATAATAGTAGCAGTAACGGTAACAGTGATAGCAATGGTTTTGTAGCAAGTGTAATAGTAGCAACAGCAGTAGTAACTTAGCAAGAACAATATGTGGAAAATTCGTAGGCATTGGATCGGTGAATTCGTTGGATGATATTCATCATATAATAGTCATAACCTAGGGCGATACAAAACTAGCTCCAGTTCATAAATATAATGTAGGCATGTATTCCGTAAATACTCATACGTGCTTATGGAAAGAACTTGCATGACATCTTTTGTCCTACCCTCCCATGGCAGCGGGGTCCATAAGGAAACTAAGGGATATTGAGTCCTCCTTTTAATAGAGAACCGGAAAAAAGCATTAACACATAGTGAATACATGAACTCCTCAATCTACAGTCATCACCGGAAAGTATCCCAATTACTGTCACATTGGGGTTTACGGATAATAACATGTAATAGGTGAATATGACTTGCAAGATCGGATCTAGAACATAGATATAATGGTGAAAACATAAACGGTTCAGATCTGAAATCATGGCATTCGGGCCATAGTGACAAGCATTAAGCATGGCAAAGTCATAACAACATCAATCTCAGAACATAGTGGATACTACTAGGGATCAAGCCCTAACAAAACTAACTCGATTACATGATGAATCTCATCCAACTCCTCACCGACCAGCGAGCCTATGAAGGAATTACTCACTCCCGGTGGGGAGAATCATGGAATTGGCGATGAAGGAGGGTTGGTGATGACGAAGACCGAAGATTCCCCTCTCCGGAGCCCCGAACGGGCTCCAGATCTGGCCTCCCAATGAAGAATAGGAGGTGGCGGCGGCTCCGTATCGTGAAACACGATGAAACTTTCTCCCTGGTTTTTTTCTCCGAAAATAGGTATTTAAGGAGTTGGAATTAGGGTCTGCGGGGCCACTAGGTGTGCCTGGAGGGGGTGGCGCACCCTGGTGGGTTGTGCTCAACTAGGCCCCCCCCCCTCTGGTGGTTCTTGGCACCAGTATTTTTCTTTTATTGCAAAATAATTCTTCAAAAAGTTTCGTTCCATTCCGAGAACTCTTATTTCTTCACAAAAACAACACCATGGTAGTTCTGCTGAAAACAGCGTCAGTCCGGGTTAGTTTGATTCAAATCATGAAAATTAGAGTCCAAAACAAGAGCAAAAGCATTAGTAAAAGTAGATACAACAAAGACGTATCTACTCCCCCAAGCTTAAACCTTTGCTTGTCCTCAAGCAATTCAGTTGACAAACTGAAAGTGAAAAAGAAAAACTTTTATGAACTCTTTTGTTCTTGTTTACATAAATAAGCTTAAGTAGCGCCCAGGTTTTCAGCAAAGATTATGACTAACCATGTCAACAATAACTCTTAAAAATTATATTAACTCATATCAATGGCATAAGCAACTAGTGAGCAATAATAAAATATCTCATATGACAACACTTTGTCAAAACAATCGTGATATAATATGACAACAGTGGTATCTCGCTAGCCCTTTTTGAGACCGGAAAACATAAATGCAGAGCACCTCCAAGTTCAAGCAGCGACTAAGCATTGTAATTCATGGTAGAAAAGATCCAGTCATGATGCATCCAACATTAACTATGCACAATGCATGAGGATGACAGTAGTCCTCTCAGGTCTGGCGCTTATTTGAGAAGGTGATGACTCAACATAAAATTAAATAGATAGTCCCTTCGCAGAGGGAAGCAGGGATTTGCAGTGGTGCCAGAGCTCAGAGTTTTAAAACAGAGATACGTGTAATTTTGGGAAATGCACCCTTCCTGTTTACGTCACGACCAAAAGTTATCAGTAAAGGTTTACTCCCCCTCCACCAACAAACACACTCCACGGCTAGCTGAATCCACGGGTACCATCCATACCAACATCAGTCCTGGGGGAGTTTTGTTTAATTATTTGCAATTTTTTATTTCGGGACTGGGAATCCCTATTACCGCCCCTCTCGTGCAAGGACGAGTGAATAAACACTCATCATGAGAATAATCCGCTTAGCATGGAAGATACTGACTACCCCCTGTCACTCTATGAACAATCCAGGCACACAAAAACAGAAGTTTTTTTGAAGTTTTTTTTAGAGGTGGCACATGCAAATTTACTTAGAATGGCAGGGTAATACCGCATATTGGTAGATATGGTGGACTCATCTGGAATAACTTGGGTTTTAGGATTTTGATGCACAAGCAGTATTCCCACTTAGTACAGGCGAATGCTAGCAAATAGGTTGAGAAGCGGCCAGCTAGAAAGCGAAAACGGTCATGAACATGCGTTATGCATAATTAACATTGAATACTAGCATGAGTAGGATATGAACACCATGAACATTGTCGTGGGAGATCAAGATCACCTATGGGGCCATGAGCCCCTTGTGGTTCGGCATAGGGGAAGATCACATTGCACAAAGAGCAGAAACCGTGGAGCAACACGACGAGGGTGACGCTGGTGGTTTTTACCCAGTTTTGGGCCGCTGTGAAGCGTAAAACCTACTCCTGCTTTGGTGGATTGAGTGGAAGAACACAACAAGCATGCAGTGCTTGAGCCCGGCAAGGTGGCCTCGGGGGAGCAGCTACGCACGTACAAGTGTGCCAGGGTCTGAATCCTTTGTTAGGTTGCCTTGGGCCTCCTTTTATAGTTCAAGGGGTAACCACAATGGCAAAACAGTCTTTGTCTACTGATTAGATATCTAACAGTTCTATCATACCTAACTCTGGCGGTTAGGACAAACTGCATTAAATGCACTGCTAGGTGTCATGCTGGGGAGGCAGCCCGGCAAGCCTGCTGCGCCGCTTAATCATCTCTTGCTTATCATCTTGACACGCCTCTGGACGGGTGTCACTTGGGTAAAACTTGTCTTCCAATGGGCCGCCACGTGCTTAGCAGAGGCCACTTTATCACTTGGGGGCTCGACACCACACTAACAAGTGACTTGCGTTGCGGTGCGGTGGAGCGGTGGTGCCTTGGCGGGGATCTCGATCTTGGCGGACCCGGCAAGCCTGCCGGGGAAATCTTGGACTCGCCCTTGGGGTGGTCTAGACCTGGCCAGGCTCTCCTGCCCGGCAAGGGAGGCCTTCCCAAGGTGATGCCTTGCCGTCTTGCTTGTCTTGGTCTTCTTGATTCGCTCCTTGATCTCACGAAGAGTGGCTTCTCTGGCTTGGTCTTGCTTTGTAGTGTTGATGTTGAAACAGATGATGTTGGCACGCCTGTGTATAAGTCCGGGCAACGAATGTAAATATTTGTTGCACCGACAGGAGCCCCCAGGCCTAGCCCACACATGCTGCCGAGCATCGTTGGGGTAGGCCCCAACAATTACACAGGCAAGCATTTGAGCCATGCCACTACGGGTTTTAAGTTTCTCCTGATGTTCTCCTTTCTTCTTCATTAACCTGTGATTGAGTCAGTTCCTGGTTTTTCCGTGAGTCATGTGGAATGGCGCGGGCAATTCACATCGTGGCCCGCGGGTCGCCCATGTTCATGGGGAGGTAACTGCCATTTCGCTCGTCCCACTACCCCTACCGTTTCTACCACATACGCTGCATGCATTCCGCAGGGTTGGTGGCGGATGCGTAGGGCGTGGGAATGAGTGTCATGGCAGAAAGCTAGACGTCATGGATAGGCGCAGGTGGGCGGTCTTGATTCTGTATGTTATCAGCGAAGCAGAGGAGCTGGATTGGCGGAGCGGGGCGGTTGCCTCCTGGGTGGTGAGGAGCCAGCCCCCGGGCACACTCCCTTATAAAAGGAGGCACGGGCGGAGGGCTCACCCACACACATCTCCTCCTCCTCCTTACATCCTTCCCCCACCATGGTGAGGGGAAAAGGACATGGACGAACTCCAGTGGTGGCGACGAGGGTCTCTTCTCGGCAGCGTCTCCCTCCCCCCACAGAGGATGCAGGGGTGGAGTCTAGTGCCCAAGGTGGTGCCAGGGGGCGTGGGCGCGGTCGTCGTGGTGCCAGGGGCCGAGGAGGGTGTGGCGGTGCTCTGGTTGCACCTTCCCTGGTCGTTCCGAACCCGATGGAGGGCCATGTGGGAGACCAGCAGTTGGAGTTCATCATCAAGCTGCGCGGGCCTCCACGCAGCCGTCTTCGGCTTCCCACCTCTTTCGCAAGGGTGATGGAGGCAGAACAGCCGCCAGGATTGAGGCTGCACATGAGGGGCTGCTGTAATGGCTGCATGCGGCGTGGCTGGAAAACATTTGCTCGTGCCCATAGCTTGGTGGCGAGGCATGTTCTCCATTTTAAGTTAATGGACGCCACCCTGCTCTCCGTCAAGGTCTTCGGGCGTTCAGGTGCTCGCTTAGGGTGCTGCGCGGAAAGCTCGACCGATGACGAAAGCTCCTCCTCGAGCGACAGCGACGAAGAGGACAGTGTCGGTGAAGACGATGGCGCCGAGTGGGAGGACAGCGGCTCGAGCTCGAGCTAAGCGCGGGCCGCACCATCACTGTCAGGGGAGCGCCGGTGGCACCATCTTCTGCACCTGGGTCTTCTTCCCCCGGCAGAGCGATTTGCCGGGGCGTTGGGTGTGGATACCTCCGCCTCCTCCAGTAGTCTTCTAGCTGGGCCCCGGCAGGCTTCCTCGTGGGCTCCGGCTTCGTCTGCCCTACCTGTGTTTCTCCTGCCGTGTCCTGATGGTCTTGGTGGTGGTGACCAGGGCATGGCCTAGCCACTCTCTCCGTCTATCGTCTTCTCCCCCGCCACTCCCGATCCTGTCAGGCTGCGTCCCGCAGGCCCTGACAGGGTCAGGCTGAGCTTCTGCCCAGGCGCTCCTTTTGCCCTCTTCCCCTCCCACCGTAGCTCCTAGGAGGAGAGGGACAAGAAAGGCATTACGGAGCCCTTATCATTTTTCAATCTAAAACATGTAGGCACTTGCCAAATTTTAGTTCAAATCATGTAATCCTCTACCCATGCTTGTACTATGTATGATCTGTACTTGGTTATTAGCGTATTAACGAAAAAGAGTGCTTGCTGGGTATTTTTGTGCATGCCCAATGGTCATGCTGTGGAATGATTCCTCAATACTTTCAAGTAAACAACATTCCCCGGCAGGGCACCTTGCCGGTCCCCTCCCCTGCTACTACTACGCCCTTACTGTAGGGTAGGAGCGAGGATAGGAGCGGGCCCCTTGTCCATTCCTCTCAACTGTAACGACAACCTATTTCTAATCGAAGAAGCTTCGGACCAAGAAAGTAGGGAGCACAGAGGATAGGAACGGTTAGGTTTTCCCATGCTCAAGTTTCTCATACAAAGGTGCATGATGGATAGAGGGGTGAACTTAGTTGTGTCCACCGTTCTTCTTATTGCTCCCGGCAGTGATCGGCTGTCGGGGCTCGACGCGCCAGCCTGTCCTTTGCTTTTCCTTTCAGGAAGTTCACCTATGGTAGAAGTTGTGAACCACAAAGGCAAAAGGAGAAAAAACAACTGCAAAGGATCTCTTTGCAAAGGATCAACCAGCTCATGTTAAGCATTATTATAATCCTAGCAAAGCTATATGCTCAAATCAAACATGCATGTAAGTTTTTAGGGCGCCAGCGCTTCGTTTCATTATCTTTGCACAGGGCCTGCACCTGGCTTTGTACAAAGGGTTACATGCGCATCGGCAAGGCTTGTATAAAAGGTGGCTGCCGGGGCTGAGCCCGGCAACCGCGCCTTACGGGTAGAACTTGCGAAGATGCTCAATATTCCATGAGAGCAATTTAATGCCATCCTCGGTCCCCAGACGGACTGCGCCAGGTCTGGTAACTCGTACTACCCGGTAAGGCCCTTCCCACTTCGGCGTCAACTTGTTGGAACCCTTGGCGGACTGAACACGCCTAAGGACAAGGTAGCCTTCCTCAAGGCTTCGGGCATGAATCATGCGGCTATGATAGCGGCGCAAGGCTTGCTGGTAGCATGGAGCACGCACAGCGGCTCGGAGATGATCTTCCTCGAGGAGCAAGGCATCATCATGCCAAAGCTGCGTTTGCTCTACTTCATCGTAGGCAAGTACTCGAGGTGACCCGTATATGAGTTCTGTGGGGAGCACTGCTTCTGCCCCATATACTAGGGAGAAGGGAGTCTGGCCGGTGGCTCGATTCGGTGTCGTACGGAGGGACCAAAGAACCACCGGTAGCTCGTCGATCCAGCGTCTACCGCATTTCTTCAGCTTATCAAATGTACTTGTCTTGAGCCCACGCAACACTTCTGCACTCATCCTTTCAGCTTGTCCATTGCTCCGGGGATGAGCAACAGAGGCAAAAGAGATCTTGCTCCCAAGGTTTTGAATGTATTACATGAAGGCGCGGCTTGTGAATTGTGTGCCATTATCGGTGATCACTTTGGTGGGTACTCCAAAACAGCACACCAATCCTTTCAAGAACTTGATAGCTGATTGTGCGGTTACCTTCCTCACTGGCTCCACTTCTGGCCACTTTGTAAACTTGTCGATCGCAACGTACAAGAATTCAAAGCCCCCGGTAGCACAGGGGAAGGGGACCAAGATGTCGAGCCCCCAAACCAAAAATGGCCAGGATAAAGTGATCGTCTAGAGAGCCTGAGCTGGTTGATGGATGTTCTTGGAGTGGAACTGGCAGGCTTCACATCTGGTGACTAGCTCGATCGCATCTTGGAGGGCCGTGGGCGAGTAGAAACCTTGCCAGAAAGCTTTTTCAACCAAGGCTCTTGATCCAATATGGGAGCTGCACACGCCATTGTGTATCTCTGCTAGCAGTTCCTTCCCCTCTTCCCGGCAAATGCACTTCAATTTCACACCGTTTGGCCTTCTTCTGTACAGAATGTCATCGACAAACTAGTACATAATGGACCGCCGGGCTATTCTTTCAGCTTCTTCTTGCTCTTCGGGATGTTCTCCTGTTTGAAGGTAGTGGACTATGTGTCATGCCCAAGTTGGAGCCTGAGGCTCGACAACAAGAACCAATGGCATCTCCTCATTCGTAGGAGCGCTTACCTCGACCGTGAGAATTTTTGGTTCTGCAGAAGAGTGCAGCTCACCAAGCGAAGTTGAGTTGTTCCCAGCAACCTCTCTACCAGCGGCCTCGGGAAGCCCTGCCGGGAGATACTTGCCGGGGTCCAACTTCCTCCTTTTTCTGGCCATCATTGAAGGGGATACTGAAGGTTGAGTTAGGTGAAGGACAAAAGTCCCCAGTTCCACAGGAAGCTTATGTGCTGCACACTTTGATAAATGGTCAGCAATGTTGTTCTCCGCACGCGGCATGTGCTCCATTTGTAATCCATCAAAGTGCTCCTCCAACTTCCTCACTTCCTCTACATATGCTTCCATCAATGGGCTTTGGTAATCCTTATTAACTTGTCTCACCACAAGCTGCGAGTCTCCGCGGATGATCAGTTTCTTGATTCCCAACTCTATCGCAATTCTGAGCCCGGCAAGGAGCCCTTCATACTCAGCAGTGTTGTTGGTGGCCTTCTCTCGGGGAAAGTGCATTTGGACCACGTATTTGAGGTTCTCTCCGGTGGGCGCAACAAGAAGCACGCCAGCTCCAGCGCCTTGTAACGAGAAAGCACCATCAAAATACAAGATCCACTCCTAAGGCGCCTCCTTGCCGGGAATAACTATCTCTGGTATCTCTTCATCTAGAGTGGGTGTCCATTCTGCAATGAATTCCGCTAACGCTCTGCTCTGAATGGTCGAGGTACTTTCATACTTCAGGCCAAAGCTCGACAGCTCTAATGCCCATTAAACTATCCTGCCGGTAGCTTCTTTAGTATGCGCTTCAATGGGAAGCGAGTGACAACCGTGATCTCATGGGCTTGGAAGTAGTGGAGCAATTTCCTGGAGGCCATGATGAGGCTGAAGATCAGCTTTTTCACCCCAAAATACCTCGATCTAGCCCCCTGTAACAGGGAGGTGACAAAGTATACTAGCCGCTGCACCACTTTCTTCCTTGCAGTGGAATTGGAACTGCCTTCGCCAACTTGCTCCACTTCTTCTTGATCCATGCCCAATCTTGCCGTGGCTAGCTCAGTTTGTTCCCTGGAGGGGATAGTAGCTGCAGCTGCTTCTTCATCCACTTCCCGCTGTGCCACTAGCGCTACACTAACCACTTGATTAGTTGCCGCTAATTATAGCGGCAATGGTTCTTGTGGTTTAGGAGCGACCAAGGTGGGAGCAGAGGAAAGGTAGGTTTTCAGGTCTTGCAGCGCCGCTTTTGCCTCTCGGGTCCACTTCATTGACCCTGCCTTCTTCAAAATTTTCAAGAACGGCAAGGCACGCTCGGCAGGCTTGGAAATGAACCTACTCAGCGCGGCAATGCATCCAGTTAAGCGCCTCACATCCTTGACAGTCTTAGGTGCTTGAATCTGCTCAATCGCTCTGATCTTGTCGGGGTTGGCCTCTATGCCTCGGTGAGACACAAAGAATCCGAGTAGCTTGCTGGAGGGAACACCGAACACACAATTCTCGGGGTTTAACTTCAAGTTGATCCTGCACAAGTTCGCAAAGGTTTCTTCCAGATCCTGAATGAGTGTCGATCTGTCCTTGGTTTTGACCACTATATCATCTATGTAAGCTTCTATATTCCTGTGTAGCTGAGGCTCAAACCCAATTTGAACTGCCCTTGCAAAAGTGGATCCAGCGCTCTTTAACCCGAAAGGCATGCATACAAAACAGTACGTGCCACATGGAGTTATGAACGCGTTCTTCTCTTCATCTTCCTTGGAGATGAATATCTGATGGTATCCAGAGTACGCATCCAAAAAGGATAGCAGATCGCACCCGGAAGTGGAATCCACAATATGATCAATGCGCGGCAGGGGGAAAGGGTCCTTCGGGTAGGCCTTGTTCAGGTCCGTGAAGTTGATGCAAAGCCTCCGTTTCCCATTTCCCTTGTGCACTACCACTGGGTTTTCCAACCATGTCGGATGCAGTACCCCCTAGCCAAACCAGCTGCCTCAAGTTTCTTGATCTCTTTGGCAATGAATTGTTGCCGCTCCAACGCTTGCTTTCTGACCTTCTGCTTGACGGGTCGGGCATGAGGGCAGACAGCTAGGTGGTGCTCGATTACCTCCCTGGGAACACTGGGGATGTTAGATGGTTGCCAAGCAAACACATCGACATTCACCCGCAGGAAGGCAACGAGCGTGCTTTCCTATTTGTCGTCGAGGGCGGAGCTAATGGTGAACGTACCGTCAGCGCCATCCAGTCTTGTCTGGACCTTCTTCACAACAGGTGAAGCAACCTTGGACCTCTTACTAGTGGAACTCTCCGGCAAGTCATCAACAGGTGCAGCGCACTCCGGAGAGGTGCGCTTCCCGGATTCCTTGTCGGCATCCCTGCTAGCCTTCTTTTCCTTCTTTGTTTCCTTGGCGGGAGCTTTGGCTTCTGCAGCCTGAGCTGCTACCGCATCTCGATACATCTTGTCGACGCATATGATTGCATCCTTCTTATCTGACAGGATGGAGATGACGCCTATCGGTCCTGGCATCTTCAAGGTATTGTAGGCATAGTGGGATGCCGCCATGAACTTTGCCAGAGCCGGATGACCAAGGATCCCATTGTACGGCAAGGGGAATTCAACAACGTCAAACACAACCTTCTCCGTCCGATAATTCAGCTCTCCACCAAATGTCACTGGCACTGTAATCTTCCCCTTAGGACGGATCCTTCCGGGGTTGATTCCTTGGAACGTGCCAGTAAACTTAAGTTCTTCATCAGGAATCTGTAGTTTGCTGACTACCTTGGGGGAAATCAGATTCAGCCCTGCCCCGCCGTCAACTAACATCTTTGTGACTTTGAGGTTGCGGATTGTTGGGGAGACCAACAATGGCAAACACCCTACCGCGGTGGTGCGGTCGGGGTGATCCTCTTCATCAAAGATGATAGGCGTGCGGGACCATTTGAGCGGTTTCTGGGAGTTTGCAGTTGGCTCCACGGCATTGACCTCACGCGCCCACTGCTTGAGTTGGCGGTGAGAGAAGTGCAAAGATGCACCCCCGTCAACACAAAGGGCTCCAGTTGCTTTCTGGAATTCTTGCTCGCTAGTCTCTTCTTCATCCCCATCATCACTTTCGTCATCTCCTTCTTTCTTCTCACGGCCTCTGGCGGGCTTCTCTTTTCGCTGAGGGGTCTTGCCATGGCGGCCTCCTCTGCCGTCATGGCCTTTTCCACCAGCACCCTCTTGATCTCTCTCCCTGTCACGCTTCTCATACTCGGCCTTCTGCTTCATAACAAGTTGCTCGACTTGGTGGCACTCTTGGAGGTCATGACCTTTAGTGCGATGGATTTTGCAGTACGGCCCATCGGACTTCCCAGCTTTCTCTGCCGCCGCAGCCTCCCGGCAATCAACGCACGCGGCAGCATCCTTGCTTGGGGCTTCGGTCTTGGCTTTCTTGCCGGTGCCGAGATCGCCAGAGCCCTCAAAAGCCAATACTGACTTCTCCTTGCGTTTTTTGTTGCGCCTCCGGCCCTTCTTCTTTGGGCCGGTGTTCTCGTCATCCTCGTCCGAATCGACCTCAGCTCCTTCCTCCTCTCCAGGAAGACACCTTCCTTCTTCAGCCCGAGCACATTTATCCGCCAAGGTGTACAACTCATTGACAGTCTTGGGTAGCCAAATGTTCATCTTAGAACGTATCCTCCTGTTGCGCACGTTCGAATGGAATGCGGCAATCACGGTTGCGGGGTGTATTTCTGGAATGTTGCGGTGCACTCGGCTGAACCTCTGCATATACTTGCGCAAGCTCTCCCCCTCCTTCTGCGGAAGAACTTGCAAGTCGCTGGGCCACCCCAGTTCTTGGTGTCCGCCCGTGAAGGCGCCAACAAACTCATTGCATAGGTTAGCCCATGATGAAATGGAGTTCTCCGGCAGGTGCATCAGCCACGACCTCACATTTGACTTGAGAGCCAAAGGGAAGTAGTTGGCGAACACTTTCTCATCCCTGCCCCCAGCAGCTTGAACAGCAATTGTGTAGATGCTCAAGAACTCTGCCGGGTTTAACTTTCCAACGTACTTTTCTGGCAGCTCTGGTTTGAAGACGTGAGCAGATGGCCAGCGGACTTGCCGCAGCTCGCGAGTGAAAGCAGGGCACCCGACCTTGAAAGGCAAGTACCCGCCATCACTGGGCGCAGGTTCGTCTACGTCTAGATCGTTGCGCCTGTCGAACTAACGACGGGTCTCAAGGCGTCGTTCTATGGTGACGCGTGCATCTTCCCTCCGCCGATCTTCCAAGACCCGCCGCTGATCTCGGCGGGTTTGTGGGTTAGAGGAGGCCATCGATACTTCGCCAGGCTCGTGGACACACTGCTCTTGCTGTTGTCACCCCTGGGTTTGTTGTCGTGGAGGGGACTGCACTGTTAGTGCGGCCTCCTCAACGTGGCCAGCAGCTCAAGCTATTGTCGTCGCTTGCGGGTGACGCAATGGCTCCGCTCGCTGTGATTCTCTAGCTTCAGCAAAGCTGATCAAACTCTGGATGGTGGCCCTCCACTCATCCATTTGATCAGCCGCCGGAGGGAATCTTAGTAGGAGTTGGGCCCGTGCCATAGCTTCCGTAGTTGTGTTTGGCATAGCTGACGAAGCAGATCGCGACGTCGCTCGACTCCGGGTAGTACCAGCAGGAGCGCCGCCGTGTTCATGCCGCCGTGGGTCAGTCGCCAAGGCGGTCTGATGAGTGGGCCATGCCAGGGGGTTGATGACCCCATTTGGCGCTTTGTCTTGCTCGCCTTGCTCTGGACGAAGTGCATGCCCAGTGGCCGCGCCCGTGGCAGGCACGACTGGAGGGTCACGGCTCGCGCTAGAGCGGGCGTCGTTGTTGCGGCTGCACCTGCCGGTGCGATGGGGGTGGCGGAGACTGGGCGCCCCCTCCACCCGCAACTTGTGGGTTATGTCTGTTTGGATGTTGTTGATGTTGCCCTCCTCTGGCGCCTCCCACCCTAGTTCCGTCCTCGGGGTACACAACGGCGGCACCGCCTGCGCCGGTCGCGTCCCCCGCAGCACCTACCTCGCCCAACGCCGCCGTGGCGCCTGAGCCGTCCGCGGCCACATGCGAGGGGACCTTCAAGGAGGAAGGGTGTGCAGTAGCACCGGGTTTCTTCTTGGGCGCCATGCACGAAGACGACGATGATGATGATTGACGCGTTGTCCTACTGCTTCAGGTTCGCGCAAGTGATTCCCCCTACCTGGTGCGCCAAAGATGTCATGGGAGATCACGATCACCTATGGGGCCATGAGCCCCTTGTGGTTCAGCATGGGGGAAGATCACATTGCACAAAGAGCAGAAACTGTGGAGCAACACGACGAGGGTGACGCTGGTGGTTTTTACCCAGGTTCGGGCCGCTGTGAAGCGTAAAACCCTACTCCTGCTTTGGTGGATTGAGTGGAAGAACACAACAAGCGTACAGCGCTCGAGCCCGGCAAGGTGGCCTCGGGGGAGCAGCTACGCGCGTACAAGTGTGCCAGGGTCTGAATCCTTTGTTAGGTCGCCTTGGACCTCCTTTTATAGTTCAAGGGGTAACCACAATGGCAGAATAGTCTTTGTCTACTGATTCGATAGCTAACAGTGCTATCATACCTAACTCTGGCAGTTAGGACAAAGTGCATTAAATGCACTGCTAGGTGTCATGCTGGGGAGGCAGCCCGGCAAGCCTGCCACGCTGCTTAATCATCTCTTGCTTATCATCTTGACACGCCTCTGGATGGGTGTCACTTGGGTAAAACTTGTCTTTCAACGGGCCGCCACGTGCTTAGCAGAGGCCACTTAATCACTTGGGGGCTCGACACCGCACTGACAAGTGACTTGCGTTGCGTTGCGGTGGAGCGGTGGTGCCTTGGTAGGGATCTCAGTCTTGGCGGACCCGGCAAGCCTGCCGGGGAAATCTTGGACTCGCCCTTGGGGTGGTCTCGACCTGGCCAGGCTCTCCTGCCCGGCAAGGGAGGCCTTACCAAGGTGATGCCTTGCCGTCTTGCTTGTCTGGGTCTTCTTGATTCGCTCCTTGATCTCATGAAGAATGGCTTCTCTGGCTTGGTCTTGCTTTGTAGTGTTGATGTTGAAACAGACGACGTTGACACGCCTGTGTATAAGTCCGGGCAACGAACGTAAATGTTTGTTGCACCGACAAACATAAATATTGTGGAGGCTATGTTGGTTTTGATTCAACTACATGCATGAACATGTGCCAAGTCAAGCCACTTGAAACATTCAGAGGAGGATACCATATCATCATACTACATCACAATCACTTTAATGCATGTTAACATCCAAGATAAATCATTATCCACTCCTAGCTACATAAGCATGGCATGAGAAACTATAATCTCTAATTGTCATTGCAAACATGTTTGATCATAATATGCTGAATCATGCATACTAGGTTAAACATATTTACAAAAATAGAACAAGTTGAGTTCATACCCGTTTCTCTCTGCCACAGCCAGTTCATCAAATATCGTCATTATTGCCTTTCATTTGCATGACCGAATGATATGAAAATAATAGTGCAAGAGTGCCGTGGACTAAGCTGGAATCTGCAAACATTTTATTCAAAAAGGAGAAGACAAGGTAATATGGGCTCTTCGTTAGATCAATAGCAATGCATATGAGAGCCACTCAACATTTTTATCGTGGTCTTCTCCTTGGTATGACTAAATAAAAAGAAAAGAATTTTAGAGAAACACACTGAAATATTTTTGGAGTTTTTAGTTTTTCTTGAAGAAAGCAAATTAAAGAGAAAGAGAAACAAAAATGAGAAAAATTATTTACACGGGAGAACTCCCAACAAGCAAAAGAAGAACAAGGAAATCTTTTTGGGTTTTCTTTTTTAATACTACAACTAATTAAACTTAGAAAGAAAAACCGAAAAGAAACAGGAAACATTTTTTTGGATTTTATCAAAGTTTTTCAAACACACAAGAAGAAAGCGAGAAAATAAATCTAGCATGGATAATACAATGAAAAAGTGTGAACACCGACAACTGAAATGAAATGTGTAAACATGAATGTAATGTCGGTGGAAATATGTACTCCCCCAAGCTTAGGCTTTTGGCCTAGCTTGGTAATCACCACTCGTAGTAGCCATCCGGTCCCATGTCGAAGTGTTGCGGCGGCGGCACCTGAGCGTCCCACTCCCGAGGCTCCTTCTCTGCCGCTGCCTGGGCGTTTCGGTAGGCAATAATGTCCGCTGGCATGACCCTGTATCCTCCCCTAGCAATAGAATCAAACAAAGCAGGTGCACGCAAGGGGATAATAACATGGGTTTCCACACTGTAAACCAGGTTGTAACGAATATTATGAAGAGAGTCGGGCTCATCAGTAAACTGGTGAGCCACCATCGCCTGGTGATCTAGATAGACTCGGGTCAAAGGATAATCATGTTGGCGTATCTGAACGTTAAAGTGACTCGCTAAGCGAGTAGCATAAATACCACCATGAATTTTGCCCTTGTTTCTGTTAAGGTGCAGACGGCGTGCAATAATAGCTCCTAGGATATAAGTGTGATCATTGTGTAGTGCACAGCGTAAAATGGCGAAGTCAGGAGCACTGAGTGCACAGACCTTCTCTCTAGCAATTAAACACTTAGCAATGAATAGAGCAAAGTAGTGCACAGAAGGAAACTGCAAGCTAGTGGCGGTGACACTCGACACACCTCTCTCATCTCCTACTGACAGAGTACAATAAAAGTTCTCAAACTCTGCAGGTCTAGGCTCTCTTATTTCCCCATCAGAAGGGATCAAGCATATCTCACAAAAATCAGTAAGTGGTATCTGACGGGTTTCAGAATATAAATTAAACTGCACTTCAGCAGGATTATTCCTACTCAGAAAATGGAAATTTTGCACAAAGGAATTTGTAAGGAGGTGGTATTGATCACACTCAGCTGCGATGAAGTCGGTCAGCCCAGCATTAGTAGTGAATCGGGAGAACTCTTGACGGATTCCGGCCCCATCCATGAAGGGGTTATGCAGCCATTCGCACGGCCGCACCTCCGCTCTTCTCGAAGTGTGGAGGTCAGTGTCCAAGGATTCCCCAATGACTCCTTTAGCATTTTTGTTGGAGACAAACTTCCTAAAGAAACTTATCTTATTCCTATAGATAAAATTCTGAAAATTTTAGTCCACAAATTTTTTGTCAACAAAACTTCACAAGATTGATAGCAACTACTCATAAGAGTGCATAGAGGCCATATTAAGCAAAACTACTTAGAACTCTAAGAATTCAACATGCAAGCTCATCTACAGCAGCACCAAGAGTAGCTAATTATTCAAAATATAATCCACTAAAGCAAAAACTAATTGGAGCAATGGAGGAGTCACATACCAAGTAGCAATCCTCCAAAACAGTTCCAGAAACGGAGCTTCGAGCAAACAGATCGAAATCTGCGGGTTTGAGAGCAAGAATATGAGAGAGAGAGGGAGAGAGCTATGGTGATTTTTTTCTGGAGTTAGGAGATGACATGGGCTAAAGAAGTAAGTGAGGAGACCCACGTGGGGACCACAACCCACCAGGGCGCACCTGGGGCTGCTGGCGCGCCCTGGTGTCTTGTGGTCACAAGGTGCACCCCCCTCTGATGTTATTTGCACCAAAAATTCAGAAATATTCAGAAAAAAATCGTATTAAAATTTCAGGGCATTCTGAGAACTTTTATTTTTGGGTCATTTTTTTATTGCACGGGAAATTCCGAAAACAAACAAAACTTGGTATTTTATTTTATTTAACTAAGAAAAACAAAAAACAAAAGTTGGGAGCAGAAGGTTGTGCTTACTAAATTCATCAACTTCGTACCTCTCAAAAATGATCCATTAATAAGGTTGATCAAGTCTTATTAACGACCACCTTCGATTAGCATGAAACCGAAGAACTTTTGTAAAACACTAAGTTACCTCAACGGGGATATGCATGTCCCCAACAATAAGCATTTCATATTTCCTTTTGGTAGTAGGTAGAGGTAGTTGAAAACTTCCAATAGTGAGTGTCGGAGATTTTTCAATAACATTAATACTATTCACTTAGAATTGTTTCTTCGGAAAGTGCACCGTATGCTCATTACCATTAATATGAAAAGTGACCTTGCTTTTATTGCAATCAATAACAGCCCCTGCAGTATTCAAGAAGGGTCTACCAAGGATAATCGACATGTTGTCGTCCTCGGGCATCTCAAGTATAAAAAAGTCAGTTAAGATAGTAACATTTGCAACAACAACGGGCACATCCTCACAAATACCGATAGGTATGGCAGTTGATTTGTCAGCCATTTGCAAAGATATTTCAGTAGGTGTAAGTTTGTTCAACTCAAGTCTTTTATATAAGGAGAAAGACATAACACTAACACCAGCTCCTAAATCACACAAAGCAGTTTTAACATAACTTCTTTTGATGGAGCAAAGTATAGTTGGTATCCCCGGATCTCCAAGTTTTTTAGGTACTCCATCCTTAAAAGAATCATTAGCAAGCATGGTGGAGATTTCAGCTTCCGGTATTTTTCTCTTATTAGTGATGATGTCTTTCATGTATTTTGCATAAGGGGCCATCTTTAAAATATCAGTCAAGCGAGTGCGCAAAAAGACTGGCCTAAGCATTTCAGCAAAGCGTTCAAATTCTTCATCATCTTTCTTCTTGGTTGGTTTAGGTGGAAAGGGCATGGGTTTTTGAACCCATGGTTCTCTTTCTCTTCCATGTTTTCTAGCAACAAAGTCTCTTTTGTCATATCTTTTAGTTTTAGGTTGTGGGTTATCAAGATCAACAGCTGGTTCTATTTCAACATCATTATCTGGTTGTTTATTAATGTCTGGTTGAGTGTCTTCATGAACATTATCATTTTCATTTTCATTATCACTAGGTGGATGTTCATTACCAGATTGAGTTTCGGCATCAGAAATAGAAACATCATTATTATTATCAGGAGGCTTTTTTATTTCAGGTTCACTAGAGGTATGCAAAGTCCAATCATTTTTCTTCTTCTTCTTCCTTTTAGAAGGACTAGGTGCATCAGTAGCAATTCTTTGAGAGTCTTGTTCAATTCTTTTAGGGTGTCACTTAGGATAAAGTGGTTCCTGAGTCATTCTACCTCCTCTAGTCACTACTCTAATAGCATGATCATTCATATTATTATTCATTTCACTAAGCAACTCTCTTTGAGATTTAGCAGCTTGTTCTACTTGAGTTTGAACCATAGAAGTATGTTTTCCTACACCTCTTACATCATTAGTAATTCTAAACAACAAGTCACTCAAGCGAGCAATCATATTAGAATTATATTTCAATTTGTATCATAACATTTTCATTGAAGTGATCTTGTTTTCTAATGTAGTTGTCAAACTCATAAAGGCATTGGCTAGGATGTTTGTTGTAAGGGATGTCACTTTCATCAAATTTCATTAAAGAATTTACCTCTACCATCTTTGGTGGTGGTGTGTCAAGTCCATGTATTTCTTCAATAGGAGGTAAATTTTTAACATCCTCTGCTTTAATACCTTTTTCCTTCATACTTTTCTTTGCCTCCTGCATATCTTCGGGACTTAGGCGGTGATTCAGGAAGAGTCCAATCATCATAATTTTTCAATATATTATTCAATAATTCCTCAGCTTGTTCAACAGTTTGTTTCCTAAAAACACAACCAGCACAACTATCTATGGAGTCCCTAAAAGCATCGGTTAGTCCATTATAGAAGGTATCAAGTATTTCAATTTTTTAAGAGGATGGTCAGGCAAAGCATTAAGCCATTGGAGAAGCCTCCCCCAAGCTTGTGGGAGACTCTCTTCTTCAATTTGCACAAAATTAAATATTTCCTGTAAGACAGCTTGTTTCTTATGAGCAGGAAAATATTTTTCAGAGAAGTAATACATCATATTCTGGGGACTACGCACACAACCAGGGGCAAGAGTATCTATTATATTATTAAAACGATAGAAAAGGAACGGTGAAGGTTTATCGTTTTTAAGTTATGATAACTGAACGGCCTAGATTAATCTGTATGCCAAGATATATACAGTAGAAAAGGCCACGCACAAGAATTAATCAATCTAGATGTAAACGAGTCGGTCACCCGTACCTATATACGTCTAATAGAACTTGATTTCCGGCAGGAAGACACGCATATACAAATTCCTAAAAAAAAGTAGATAGAGAAGCACACAGAGACACGCAGCTACCCGATAGATTACCTACCTTTATAGCCATCCGGACTTGGAAGCACCAGTAATATATTATCTATATCTATATCTATATTTATACCTACTAATAAAGTAATATGCGTTTCGCCAATTTTTTCATCCGTTCACCGCTAAAAAGAATATTTTTTTTATCCGAGGTGATACTAAATTCTTATGCGTTTGTCTGCTAGAAAAATAATTTTCGCACGTGGGCTGCGCGCTGTGGCCCAGCGAACATAGCCCACTAATTTTTTTGTCCACGCAACTGCGAAAATTCTATTTTTCGCACAGGGCGACAAATTGTAAGAGTTCCGCCCAGGACAACCAATAATGGGCTGGTCCATTTTTTTTCTGTGTTTTACTTCTCTTTTTATTCTTCTTTACCTATCTCTTTTTTCCGTTCTAAGTTTATTTTTCTTTTAGAATTTATTTCGCAAATTAAAAATTCTCAAAAAAACTTTCAGAATTAAAAAAAAAATCTGAAAAATGTTCAGAATTCCAAAATTTTGTTACTATTTTGAAAAATATTCGGAACTTGCAAAAAGTTGCCCATTTTTTCAGAAAAATTATTGTTTTTCAAAATTGTTCGAGATTTCTAAAAAGAAAATGGCATTTCAAAAAATGCACCAAATTCAAAAAATATTCTTTTTTTCATGAAAATTTAAAAAATATAAATAATGCTTGTGTATAAAAGATACACATTTTCTGAAAATCTTATGAATTTTCAACACATGTTCCCGTTTTAAAAAACTATTCACAAATTCAAATAATGTTCATGTTTTTATAAAAAAATGATGTTTTCAGAAAATGTTTGTGAATTTTAAAATATGTTGCCTTTCATATTTTGTTCGTGTTTTTTCGAAAGTGTACATAATTTTCATAAAAGTGTTCAGAAATTAAAAAATTATTCATGTTTCCTAGAATATTCAGAAACTTCGTACCCTAAAATTCCCTCGATTGAAAAGATTGAAAGAAAGAGTAGATTGAATAACTCATGGGCCTTCTCTGGCGTACGATGACATAACAAAACTCTTAAATGCCCTCGATCAATGAATGGAAAAATAGCGGATTGATTCCTTCACATGCGGCAAAATCGATAAGCTAAATGTTCCTTTTTTGTGTGCACACAGGGTTTTGCTTGCACATATAATTCTCACTGACTTTAAATGCATGCTGTTTTATCTCCCGTTGCAACGCATGGGCATATGTGCTAGTTAATATTAATACAAGGTAACAGAAGAAACGTTAAACCACACACAAAGAAAATTTTCAATACACGAGGAGTTGAGGCATGCGGCGACGCCCTGACACCCGGTAAATCTAAAGCCAGACTGCAGTGCATCCACATCAACATATCAAATACGCGTCAATACACATCCGTGATGACCGGCGAAAAGATGCATCCAGTATGCGCCGCCCGCTACCCTTGAACACCCGACAGATCCAAGGCAGGATAACACCGTGTACGTCCAAGGCACAAACAGATTGGATGCAAAAACAACAACCAAACAGATTGAAAGAAGGCAAACAATAAATTCAGGTAATATCTGCATGCACTACATCATCATATGTGCCTACATATTTCCCATCTTAACGTGTCTTCGCAGCTACGTTTCACAAAAAAAAATCCTTCATAACGATCCTTAGCACTCCCCTTAAAGAAATATAAGGGAGTTTAGATCACTAAAGTATATATCTTTACAGAGGGAGTAATACGTAAAACCTTCTTTCATGTGCATTATGATACAGTTCTTTTTTTGCGGGGCATTACGATACAGTTAGGTCACATACTTCTCATGGAATATCATATTTACTTCATTTATAAAAATCTATATTTTAAAATTGTTTTGTAGGCAAAAAATTATGACGTCCAAGAAATAGAGTGAGCTAACAACAAGAGGACTAATATGGACCAATAATTGAAAATAATAAGATTTGCATATTCGATCAGCCAGCCAACTGATGAAATATGTTATGAGTGCTTTTTCTATATATAACAATAGTTTTCTTCTATAATAGGACTACAAGAATTTATTTCCTTTTCTCGAAGGGCGATAATAATTCATGCTACTACCTAGAAGAATCTGATAAACTCATAAAGATTAATGATTAAACCATGACGTGTACCAGAAGGACCCCTATCACGTCTGTGTTGTACGTGGAAGTAAGAAAAATTAATCAATTTCGGTTTTGTATATTCTAATAGGAGAGAGAGAAAACCAGGCACACCACATACCTAAACCAATCTTACGTATACATGTAAAAATAACAATCTTACATACGTTTCTCGCAAAAAAAAAACAATCTTACATACGTGTACATATCTAGAGGAAATACTTTAAAAACATAGCTAGAGGAAAGAGTACAGTTTGTATAGGAAGCCGATTGACCAGGTTCAAAAAAAAAA
This sequence comes from Thinopyrum elongatum, assembly GCA_011799875.1. Taxonomy (NCBI): domain Eukaryota; kingdom Viridiplantae; phylum Streptophyta; class Magnoliopsida; order Poales; family Poaceae; genus Thinopyrum; species Thinopyrum elongatum. Next base: position 135,545,944 of record CM022303.1, read on the forward strand.
AGGAAGTCGTTTGCCCTAATAAACGTGATGTATTTTCATATAAGAATCCGTTAGTCGAGTAACAACAATCAAGTGCTATTTTAATCCAGCATATTGCGCACACTAACATCACTTAGTGTATCAGCCAAAAAGAAATCTTGGGTTAGATAACCAATTTTGCATTTCCTTTTCGGTTTTGCTCTATGACGGTTCTAAATTAGGTGATTCGCTCTGATAAATTTCAACACATGTAATCAATGAACGAAAAGTTTCTTCTTTAATAGTATGAGATTATATATTTTTTAAATTATCACAGAAAATATTTTTAATAATACTGGAATGAACTGAAATGTAAAATAAAATTAGAAAATTTTCAATCGGTAGCATGCATTATGTACGCTGGTATCAAATTTTAATGCAGTATACCTCTCATGAAGCAGCATGCATTGATTGTTTGGATGTTCTAACATATATTGATTCCGCGGTAGTAAAAGTCCTTAACAAGAGTACAATACAGATGAGTGTGCGCCTGCATCAATCAATTCTCACTATTGGAGTTCAGGATGATGAGAAGCGATAAGACAATTTGTCAGCTGAAGAATTTGAACTTTTAAATGAATCATACAAATCATATGAAAGATATTTCATTTGAAAAAGGTGAAAAATGATGCCGACATATAATGTGTGCGACTGACCGATGCCAACATATAACGTGTTTCTCAACTCTTTAGTTTAAATATATACACCAATGGATAAATAAGAAGGGTTAATGAAAGAAACTCTAAATTAATATGAAACATATGGTTTCTCTAGCACAATAAAGACTACAATGCCAGGGATCTATTTGTATTTAATTATGCTCCTTGGTACAACCATACGTTCCCATCAAAATGAACTTATTAAATATGTGATAATACATATATAATATTACAATAATTCCAGCCACGGAAATTTATGAGTCGCCCTGATAGTTTGACCTAGAAATCTAAAAGACACATAAGTAAAAGCAAATTTTGATATGTATGTCCTACAAAGTCCGTAGATTGGTATATTTCAAAAATACTTATAGGAAAATTTACAGTTTTAATATATGCATAAGATTCGACTTGGTAATAAATTGCCAAAATTATTTATAATATTCCTATAAAAATATTTAAAATAAAAGAAAGTTATGTACTTAATGATGGAGCACAATATCATGTAGTATGCATCTTCCAAGTATTACTTCGATCAATCCAAAATAAGGGGTGGTCCAAAATATACTAATTCACTTTGAACTATTGACACTAATGATTTCATTTCTGAAGGAAAGTTTAAAGAAACATCAATAGTACAAAAATAGGAATATTCTAACTAGGCGGTGGAAATTTACATCCATTTACCACCCCAAGTGAGAAACGCTAACCTCGGACCTGATAACACAGGCATTTGTATGAAAACATGTCTTGAAGAGAAAAGAATATCAAAATTAAACAATGTGATGTATTGACTCTAGCCGCGCAAATGCGCGGGCTACCCCGCTAGTTGTACCATATCTTAGCATCACCCTTTAATGAGAACGGAAATAATTTGAGAATATAGTAGTAGCGAATCTTCTCATCATGAGCAAATAGGGTGGCTATATCATTTAATTTAGTGAGATGTGCCCCTACAGTTTCAGTTTCATAGCCATGGAAAGGATCAGATTCAACCAAAGTAATTAACTCTGGGTCGACAGAGGATTCATAATCCTTATCGGTAACAAATATAGGTGAAGTAGCAAACTTAGGATCACATTTCATTCTAGCATTCAAAGATTTTTCTTTCAGTTTGCATAATAATTTCTTAAGATCATCTCTATCATTGCAGGCAAGAAAATCTCTAGCTACCTCCTCATCCATAACATAACCTTTAGGTATCTTAGGTAATTCATATCTAGGAGAGTTAGGTCTAGTAGGTGTTTCAAGATTTTTAGTTTCTAGTACTTCATCAGTTTCAATAATTTCATCAGTTTCAGCATTCTCAATATCTTTAGCTCTAGCAAGTTGTTCATCAAGAAATTCACCTAGTGGCATATTATCATCAAGCAAGGTACTAGCATCATCATGAATAGCATTCATAGTAGAAGTAGCATCATCAATAACTTGCGACATATCATGATTAATAGCATGTGGTGGTGTTGCAAGTCTACTCAAAACAAAAGGTGAATCAAGTGAAGAGTGTGATGGCAATTCCTTACCTCCCCTTGTCCTAGAGGGAACGATCTTGGTTTTTGTATCCTTCAGATTCTTCATAATGATAAATAGGCAATAATCCCAAGTGACTCAACAACTATAGCTATGCTCCCCGACAACGGCGCCAGAAAAAGGTCTTCATAACCCACAAGTATAGGGGATCGCAACAGTTTTCGAGGGTAGAGTATTCAACCCGAATTTATAGATTCGACACAAGGGGAGCCAAAGAATATTTGTAAGTATTAGTAGTTGAGTTGTCAATTCAACCACACCTGGAGATTAAATATCTGCAGCAATGTGATCAGTAGCATAGTAATATGATAGTTTTGATAGCAGTGATAATAGTAGCAGTAACGGTAATAGTGATAGCAATGGTTTTGTAGCAAGTGTAACAGTAGCAACAGCAGTCGTAACTTAGCAAGAACAATATGTGGAAAATTCGTAGGCATTGGATCGGTGAATTCGTTGGATGATATTCATCATATAACAGTCATAACCTAGGGCGATACAAAACTAGCTCCAGTTCATAAATATAATGTAGGCATGTATTCCGTAAATAGTCATACGTGCTTATGGAAAGAACTTGCATGACATATTTTGTCCTACCCTCCCATGGCAGCGGGGTCCATAAGGAAACTAAGGGATATTAAGGCCTCCTTTTAATAGAGAACCGGAACAAAGCATTAACACATAGTGAATACATGAACTCCTCAAACTACGGTCATCACCGGAAAGTATCCCAATTACTGTCACATTGGGGTTTACGGATCATAACACGTAATAGGTGAATATGACTTGTAAGATCGGATCTAGAACATACATATAATGGTGAAAACATAAACGATTCAGATCTGAAATCATGGCACTCGGGCCCTAGTGACAAGCATTAAGCATGGCAAACTCATAACAACATCAATCTTAGAACATAGTGGATACTAGGGATCAAGCCCTAACAAAACTAACTCGATTACATGATGCATCTCATCCAACTCCTCACCGACCAGCGAGCCTACGAAGGAATTACTCACTCCCGGTGGGGAGCATCATGGAATTGGCAATGAAGGAGGGTTGGTGATGATGAAGACCGAAGATTCCCCTCTCCGGAGCCCCGAACGGGCTCCAAATCTGGCCTCCCGATGAAGAACAGGGGGTGGCGGCGGCTCCGTATCATGAAACGCGATGAAACTTTCTCCCTGATTCTTTTCTCCGAAAATAGGTATTTAAGGAGTTGGAATTAGGGTCTACGGGGCCACCAGGTGGGCACAACCCACCTAGGCGCGCCTGGAGAGGGAGGCATGCCCTGGTGTGTTGTGCTCAACCAGGGGCCCCCCCGCTGGTGGTTCTTGGCTCCAATATTTTTCTTTTATTGCAAAATAATTCTCCAAAAAGTTTTGTTCCATTCCGAGAACTTTTATTTTAGCACAAAAACAACACCATGGTAGTTGTGCTGAAAACAGCATCAGTCTGGGTTAGTTTCATTCAAATCATGCAAATTAGACTCCAAAACAAGAGCAAAAGCATTAGGAAAAGTAGATACGACGGAGACGTATCATAGTGTTCCATCTCCTGCATAAGGATTAGCTAGCAGTTTCTCTATCATACCTGAAGGAATTTCATAATAAATATTTTCAGTAGGTGCAGTAGGTTGAGGAGCAACTGTTTGCTCTTTCGGTCGAGGTGAAGATACCCCGAACAAACCCCTCAAAGGATGACCTTCCATAGTGACATGTGACAGTAAATTTCAGCATGTAATATAAATGTTTCCTTACCAAAGGCGCTTCACTCCCCGACAACGACGCTAGAAAAGAGTCTTGATGACCCAAAAGTATAGGGGATCCATCGTAGTCCTTTAGATAAGTAAGAGTGTCGAACCCAACGAGGAGCAGAAGGAAATGACAAGCGGTTTTCAGCAAGGTATTTTCTGCAAGCACTGAAATTATTGGTAACAGATAGTTTTGTGATAAGATAATTCGTAACGGGTAACAAGTACCAAGTGTAACAAAGGTGCAGCAAGGTGGCCCAATCCTTTTTGTAGCAAAGGATAAGCCTGGACGAAATCTTATATAAAGCAAAGCGCTCCCGAGGACACATGGGAATTATTGTCAAGTTAGTTTTCATCATGCTCATATGATTCGCGTTCGTTACTTTGATAATTTGATATGTGGGTGGACCGGTGCTTGGGTGCTGTCCTTACTTGGACAAGCCTCCCACTTATGATTAACCCCTCTCGCATGCATCCGCAACTACAAAAGAAGAATTAAGATAAATCTAACCATAGCATGAAACATGTGGATCCAAATCAGCCCCTTACGAAGCAACGCATAAACTAGGGTTTAAGCTTCTGTCACTCTAGCAACCCATCATCTACTTATTACTTCCCAATGCCTTCCCCTAGGCCCAAATCATGGTGAAGTGTCATGTAGTCGACATTCACATAACACCACTAGAGGAAAGACAACATACATCTCATCAAAATATCGAACGAATACCAAATTCACATGATTACTTATAACAAGACTTCTCCCATGTCCTCAGGAACAAACATAACTACTCACAAAGCATGTTCATGTTCAAGATCACAGGGGTATTAATTATCATTAAAGATCTGAACATATGATCTTCCACCAAATAAACCAACTAGCATCAACTACAAGGAGTAATCAACACTACTAGCAACCCACAGGTACCAATCTTAGGTTTTGGGACAAATATTGAATACAAGAGATGAACTAGGGTTTGAGAGGAGATGGTGCTGGTGAAGATGTTGATGGAGATTGACCCTCCCTTGATGAGAGGATCGTTGGTGATGACGATGGCTTCGATTTCCCCCTCCCGGAGGGAAGTTTCCCCGGCAGAATAGCTCCGCCGGAGCCCTAGATTGCTTCTGCCCAGGTTCCGCCTCGAGACGGTGGTGCTTTGTCCCGAAAGCTTCTTCTTGATTTTTTCCTAATCAAAACCTTTCATATAGCAGAAGATGGGCATCAGAGACCTACTAGGAGGCCCACAAGCCCTGGGGACGCGCCCCTCGGCTTGTGGCCACCTGGTGGGTCACCCCTGGTAGTTTCTTCACCCAATAATTTTTATATATTCCAAAATAATTCTCCGTAAAGTTTCAGGACTTTTGGAGTTGTGCAGAATAGGTCTCTCAGATTTGCTCCTTTCCGGTCCAGAATTCCAGCTGCCGGCATTCTCCCTCTTCATGTAAATCTTGTAAAATAAGAGAGAAAAGGCATAAGTATTGTACCATAATGTATAATAACAGCCCATAATGCAATAAATATTAATATAAAAGCATGATGCAAAATGGACGTATCACTTACTCCTCCATCCTTTCCCCATCGAACCACCTCCTCATCCACCCCTTCCACACCGAACCACTTTCTCCTCTTCTATGAGATCCCCTTTTATTTTTCTTCTTCTTCCTCTGCCCCTCCCCATAGACCCACCTCCTCTCTTCCCCTTCCACGGCTCCTCTGATAGTCCATTATGTTTGGAATATTTTTGCAAACCCTCCTTGTTTCTTGTTGCAGATTTCGTTAAAGATTGGACCACCGTGAGGCTGATTTAAGGTGAGAACAAACTCTGGGTTATGTGACATGATGGTGAACCATGAATTTTTTTTTTTGTCAAATGATATGGTAAATTATTGTTGTTATGTAGTGCTCATTAAACGTCGGGCCGGCCGGGTTTCAGGCCGGGCTTGTAAAAGCCCGACTTTCATTTCTCAAGCGCGAGCTCGGCCCGAAGCCCAAAATACTCCCTGTTTTCAAGACGGAGCCCGGCCCGAAATCAAGCTCGAAAGCCCGGCCCGAACGCTGTTTTCAGTGTATGCACGTGCAAGCCCGGCCCGAAGCCTGAAAGCCCGGCAAGAAATACAGGAAAAGTGAAGCCTAAGCCCGGCCCAAACTATCTTACGGGCTGCAAAACTAGGCCCAAGCTTGGCCCGAACGTCAAGCCCGGCCTGGCTCGGCCCAGAATTTTTGGGCCGGGCTCAGGCCGGGTCGTCGGGTCGGGCTGCCCATGCCCGGGTTTAGTGCCCATGTACAAATTCTATGATGGATATTTTTTTTCTTGTGAAGTGAGATGATGAATCTTGCACTATCTGATATGGTGATTGTTGTTGTGTGCTGCTTTTTTTATGTAGAGTGATGGTGAATAAAATTTGTCAAGTTCATAATAAATGCTTCTTTGTGTGTAACAAATATGAATCCATACTAAAACCTCGGTAAGATTCCATGAGCCAATTCAGTAAACATCAAAAAAATCAAATTCGTATTCATGTCCATTACAATTTCCCGGCTTAATTGGAACTAAAACCAATTCAATATGGCGGCCTCCAATTCTTCCATTTTCAAATTTTCCAGAGATTCAAGAATGATAGCCAATGTTTTGGCAAAACGTTGATTAATTTTTGTTTCGCCAAATTTCTAGCTCTCAATATGTTTAATTTTTTTAGCAATGTTCATGCCGATTTTTTCCAACTATTTTTAAACTTTTTAAGTCATTAGCCTCTTCTCTCTGATGAGCTAAGATGTTGTCATATTTCAAAATTGGATAAGCAAGTATGTCAAATATCATGTTCTCAAATGTTTGCTAGAAGACCCACTGTTTGGCTTTCAGGTACTAATCAAGTACCAAGGAGGTGTCAAATATTAATCAATAGTTTCTGACATTTTCTGTACTAAGGCAATATTTTACAGGGATTCCATGGTGCCTAGTCGTTGTCAGGCCTCCCATACCGCACCATCATCCTCCACTCCAGCCTCGCCCTCGATGTTCCGAGGCCCATGAGAGGAGCAGCAGAGGCCACCTCAATGGATGACGCCAGGCGAACTGGAGAGCCGGCGACAGAGGATGTGGCTGGCGTGAGCAAAAATAATTGACGATGTGGTGTTCTGCTGGATGGAGTACATGCAGGAACTGACGGAGGTGCAGGCCATCGCATGCGAGAATCCTGGCTTTCAGGTGGTCGTCCAGATGTGTAAAATGTGTGTGGATAGAGAATTGAGAAAAGAGAATGATGATAGAAGTTTAGGAGAAGACAAAAACTGGACGAAAGTCTTAGACCAACATGGATGATCATTACACAATGGAGAGGCCTTATAATTGATGTCGGCATGAGGAGTAGGGATTGCCATGCAACGAATGCACTAGTGCAATGAATTTATGAAAGCTCCCTAATGGACTAGTGGGCTGTGCATCCAACTTGCTTGCTTAGAAAGACCTACAGCATTTTGTGAAAGCTCATCATGGAAATATGCAAGCCAATTTATATAATGTGAAAATCCCAACTAGTATATAATCATGAAGCATATGAAAACTCTCTATATGACAATGCAATGTGCTAATTTTAAGCTCATATGTATACAAACTCTCTTGGTGGATCCATCCACTGCTAGGCCAGCTACTCCTTGTGGGCTAAGCTAGGGCCACGAAAGGTATCCCCCATCTTACCCATGCCACCCTGAAGTGGGATGTATGCTGCTTCCTTAGAAAGGTGTTGTGCTCTAGGTGATGTGTCGTTCCCTCATCAATATTAATTATATTAATGCTAAAACAAAATGCTAAAACAAAGGAATAATTATCCGAGGCAACCATGGGCAGCCCACCCATTCATCCCAAGGTGACCACATTCTTGTCCCCACTCATAGCCCCAAAAAGAGTGAGAGTTTTCGCCCTCCTCTCTCCCCCCCCTCCATCAGATCCCTCTCAAATTCGAGCAAATTAGTTGTTTTGTTTGTGGATTTCTACTCCTATCTGCCCCTGAGGTATGTTGCCCTATCTTTTGTCGATTTCTTTGATGAATTCTTACTTGGTGGAATTTTATTCATGGAGACCCTAGACCTACCTTAAAATATATTTTGTGGATTTAACCTATGTGCATTGGTGAGTTGTATATTGGGAAGGAAACACTCATGTACTTGTATGGGTAAGCTTATGTTGAATGTTTCAACATTTAGACATGAATTATTTTAGAAAAAAACTATTTATTATTGAATGTTTTCTTTCCAAATTGAATGTTATGTTGACCGCTTCTCCATTTGGACAACACTCGCTTGGATTTTAACCTTGTGCGATGAGGGGGCTTGTTTGACCTGACTGGCACTAGTGTTTGATTAGGAGAATGCTCGGTTTAATTAGTCCCTAATTAATACATGCTTGGGGCTAATGATGATTGTGAATTAGAAATTGATGTCGGTTCTTGCACCCCTCTTCGAATATGCCCTTTACTCTTCAAACTTCCACCTTTACTCTTTGAACACACACCTTTTGTTGGCTTCTTTGGTACTCATAGAAATGGATACATCATCAATGAAAATTTACACACTTTCAAATACCGATTTCATTAAACCTAATTACATGAATAACAGAGCAAAGGACAAGTATCCTAATCGGGCACGATTGGCATGCTACTCACACAACCCCCCAGGCGTTCGTATTCTTTCCTTCCAACCTGCAGCTCCAGAGAGTAAGAGCAATTGTTCTCCTCTCTCCGCTTCCCTCCCTCCCCCTCTCAGACCTCTCTCAAAACTGACCAATTTAGTCATTATTTGTGGATTTCTAGTCCTTTATATATGGCTGCCAAAAGATCAAGTTTGTTGTATTTTTTCAGTCTACTCAAAGTGCATTATAAATGCGAGTAATAAGGTACTAATCTCAACACCAGAATAATCCTAACGAAAATGTCTCCTCCACCCTTTTAATGGCTATATCGACAAGCACGTCTACCCTCCTTGGTCCGAGTAGCATAACTGGTACTATATCACACATGGCAAGTCTGCCACTATCTACTGGAATAATGTTGGAACCACCACTGTCATGATTAACTTGAATTATCTATCATAGTTGACCTTTTGTATCTCCCATCATGATAAACTTGAATTATCTATCATAGTTGGCCTTCACTGCCACCGCCGTCAATGTCTAACGACATGTTCCCAACAAATAAACTCTACAATTTATCATCTGGTAGAATGTGGATTGGAGATCCCCACTTGTTGTCCATGCCGACTATTCTTGCTCACATATATTAATTTCTAAACTTGAGGAAACTATCATAGAAAGGTCGATCTCAGTAAGATCCATTGGAAAGCATGCTCTCTTCCTCGAATAAAGTAGTTTCATTGTCTTCCTTACGGCATTGCCTACTATTATGGCTAAAATTATTTTCTATAGGAACCCAAGGACGATCAAGACAATGAAATTGCCAGGCTCAGGATCTAGTGGATTTTTAAGCATGAATCCATACCTGTGAACCAATTGACATGATTCCATACCTGTGAACCAATTGACATGCAAAATGAAGAAACCATATGTTCAGAAAATATGTGTAGTTCGCACTTTTTCAACCAGATGCACTTTAAAAAGTGCAGTTTGCACCTTTTTACCCGGCTGCACTTAGAAAAGTGCAATTTGCATTTTCTTGTGTACTGAAGTTACACTTGCTCATCTTCTTCATATATGGCGATTTCAAATACCTTAGAGCGTAGATGTTTGGGACAAACAATAGCGACATAGAATAAAGGTTGGATTTATATAAACTCCTAGGAGAGACTGAGGGAGAGGGAAGGAGTGTGCGGAAGGCCCACACGCATAACCACGGGCATATGGCGAAGGGTTGGATTGCGATAAACTATTGAAAAGTGACCATTACTTCAAAAGTTATGGGATCTCGAGCTTGGTAATTTCAAAATCTATCGGATTTTGAGCTTGGTAATTTCATTGGTAGCGATCGACTACCTCAGGATTCTACAAAAACTACATTGATTGATACCACGACAGATTCCATATCTCAAGGTAGTGCATGGGAGTATTTCCGGGAGCAGCTCTTTGCCGATGCTAAAAGCAATCATGATAAAGAGCATGCCTAATCATGAAAGGTGGACTACAACACATCCTACTAAAAATAGTCCCTTTTCTTCAACTACTCAAATATATGTAACTATCTAAAGCTCAAGCTAGTGCCATTTCTTCCACTCTACTCATAAATGCGAGCAGTAAGGACTAACGTCGGAGACCATTGCAGCAGTTTTTAATATAGGATGGTTCCAAGAAGAGTCGAATGGTGGGCCAAGTCACATGTTCAACTGCTCGGTAGAAGTGGCTTTCTAAAAGACCTCTAATATTTTGTTTCTCACCAGAAACAAAAACGAAATTCTGGCCACTGGATATCAATTGTTTCTTTCTTTTTTTACCTTGGATGGATGAGCGGCGCTAGTTGGATAATGCTAGGCTAAGAAAAGACTACCCGAGTACATTTAGTGATGGCGTGGACATAATACATTATCGGTGACATGGCTATATATGCATACGCCATCTGTAACTCGTCTAGATTTTTATTTTATTTTTGAACAATTTTGTCGCAAGTTACTACTCGTGTGGAAAAAAGTCACACAACACCACTATGTCGATTACTGGTGACATGGAAAAGAGTTACATGCCACATCTAACTTGCTACCGGGTCCCAAATAGTAATGGTGTGAATATTAGGCGACACACCACCAGTAATGACATAGGGGTGGCGTACCAAATATGCCAACGTCACCACTATTTGAAAAAAAAAATCATCACTGCATAGGAAACTTCATGTCGAAACAAAATTTTTTTACCATCCATCTAGCATAACAGGAAAAAAGTAGAAATCATCCATCTATCATTTACCCGCAAAAGAAAAATCTTATCTCCAATCTTTTTCTCCGTGCTCGCCCAGGTAAGACGAAAACCCTCCTTTCCCCATAGCCCGACCTGGAAAGAAGAGGCGGCGACCAAGGGAGGCCATCAACGGCGGCTCCCAGGTGAGATCTCCTCCTACTCGTCCTCTGACACAAGCACGGCCATCCCCGTCGCTGCATCTCCTTCCTCAACTCTCTTGGCGCTCCCATCATCTCTGTTGCGAGATCTCGCCTTTACCATGGCCGTCATGGCATGGAGCTTCTTGTCTGTCACCGCTCCAACTCCCTTAACCCTTCTCAGGCGCCCCCTCCCCCATGCCACCGGATCACTTACTCCTCCATCCTTTCCCCATCGAACCACCTCCTCATCCACCCCTTCCACACCGAACCACTTTCTCCTCTTCTATGAGATCCCCTTTTATTTTTCTTCTTCTTCCTCTGCCCCTCCCCACAGAACCACCTCCTCTCTTCCCCTTCCATGGCTCCTCTGATAGTCCATTATGTTTGGAAGATTTTTGCTAACCCTCCTTGTTTCTTGTTGCAGATTTCGTTGAAGATTGGACCACCATGAGGCTAATTTAAGGTGAGAACAAACTCTGGGTTATGTGACATGATGGTGAACCATGAATGTTTTTTGTCAAATGATATGGTAAATTATTGTTGTTGTGTAGTGCCCATGTATAGATTCTATGATGCATATTTTTTTCTTGTGAAGTGAGATGATGAATCTTGCACTATGTGATATGGTGATTGTTGTTGTGTGCTGCTTTTTTTATGTAGAGTGATGGTGAATAAAATTTTTCAAGTTCATAATAAATGTTTCTTTGTGTGTAACAAATATGATTCCATACTAAAACCTCGGTAAGATTCCGTGAGCCAATTCAGTAAACATCAAAAAAATCAAATTCGTATTCATGTCCATTACAGTTTCCTGGCTGAATTGGAACTGAAACCAATTCAATATGGAGGCCTCCAATTCTTCCATTTCCAAATTTTGTAGAGATTCAAGAATGAGAGCTAACGTTTTGGCAAAACGTTGATTAATTTCCGTTTCGCCAGATTTCTAGCACTCAATATGTTTAATTTTTTAGCAATGTTCATGCCGATTTTTTTCCAACAATTTTTAACCTTTTTAAGTCATTAGCCTATTCTCTCTGATGAGCTGAGATGTTATCATATTTTAAAATTGGATAAGCAAGTATGTCAAATATCATGTTCTCAAATGTTTGCTAGAAGACCCACTATTTAGCTTTCAGGTACTAATGAAGTAGCAAGGAGGTGTCAAATATTAATCAATAGTTTCTGACATTTTCTATACTAAGGCAATATTTTACAGGGATTCCATGGTGCCTAGTCATCGTCAGGCCTCCGATACCACACCATCATCGTCCACTCCATCCCCGCCCTCGATGTTCCGAGGCCCATGAGAGGAGCCGTAGAGGCCACCTCAATCGATGACGCCTGATGAATTGGAGAGCCGGCGATAGAGGATGTGGCTGGCGTGAGCAAAATTAATTGACGATGTGGTGTTCTGCTGGATGGAGTACATGCAGGAACTGACGGAGGTGCAGGCCATCACACGCGAGAATCCTGGCTTTCAGGTGGTCGTCCAGATGTGTAAAATGTGTGTGGATATACAATTTAGAAAATAGAATGATGATAGAAGTTTAGGAGAAGACAAAAACTAGACGAAAGTCTTAGACCAACATGGATGATCATTAACCAATGGAGAGGCCTTATAATTGATGTCGGCATGAGGAGTAGGGATTGCCATGCAATGAATGCACTAGAGCTATGAATTTATGAAAGCTCCCTAGTGGACTAGTGGGGTGTCCATCCAACTTGCTTGCTCAGAAAGACCTAGAGCATTTTGCGGAAGCTCGTCATGGGAATATGCTAGCCAATTTATATAATGTGAAAATCCCTAGTAGTACATAATCATGAAGCATATGAAAACTCTCTATATGACAATGCAATGTGCTAATTTTAAGCACATATGTATACAAACTCTCTTGGTGGATCCATCCACCGCTAGACCAGCAACTCCTTGTGGGCTAAGCTAGGGCCAGGAAAGTTATCCCTCATCTTACCCATGCCTCCCTGAAGTAGGATGTACGCTGCTTCCTTAGAAAGGTGTCGTTCTCTGGGTGACGTGTCGTTCCCTTGTCAATATTAATTATATTAATGCTAAAACAAAGGAATAATTATCCGAGGTAACCATGGGCGGCCTACCCATCCGTCTCAAGGCGACCACATTCTTGTCCCCACTCATAGACCCAAAAAGAGTGAGAGTTTTCGCCTCCTCTCTCTCCTCCCCCTCCCTGCATCAGATCCCTCTCAAATTCGAGCAAGTTAGTTGTTTTGTTTATGGATTTCTAGTCCTATCTGCCCCTAGAGGTATTTCGCCCTATCTCTTGTCGATTTCTTTGATGAATTCTTACTTGGTGGAATTTTATTCATGGAGACCCTACACCTACCTTAAAATATATTTTGTGGATTTAACCTATGTGCATTGGTGAGTAGTATATTGGGAAGGAAACACTCATGCACTTGTATGGGTTAGCTTATGTTGAATGTTTATCCATTTAGACATGAATTATTTTGGACAAAAACTATTTATTATTGAATATTTTTCTTTTCAAATTTAATGTTATGTCGACCGCTTCTCCATCTGGACAACAATCGCTTGGATTTTAACCTTCTGCGATGAGGGGGGTTGTTTGACCCGATTGGCACTAGTGGTTTATTAGGAGAATGCTCGGTTTAATTAGTCGCTAATTAATACATGCTTGGGTCTAATGATGATTGCTAATTAGAAATCGATGTTGAATCTTGCACCCCTCTTCGGATATGCCCTCTACTCTTTGAACTTCCACCTTTACTCTTTGAACACACACCTTTTGTCGGCTTCTTTGGTACTCATAGAAATGGATAGATCATCAATGAAAATATACACACTTCCAAATACCGATTTCACTAAAACTAATTACATGAATGACATAGCAAAGGGATAAGTATCCAAATCGGGCACGATGGGCATGCTACTCACACAACCCCCAGTCGTTCATATTCTTACCTTCCAACCTGCAGCTTCAGAGAGTGTGAGCAATTGCCCTCCTCTCTCCACTTCCCTCCCTCCCCCTCTCAAAACTCTCTCAAAACCGATCAATTTAGTCATTATTTGTGGGTTTCTAGTCCTTTATATATGGCAGCCAAAAGATCAAGTTTGTTCTATTTTTTCAGTCTACTCAAAGTGCATTATAAATGCGAGTAATAAGGTACTAATCGCAACAACAGAATAATCCTAATGGAAATGCCTCCTCCACCCTTTCAATGGTTATATCGACAAGCTAGTCTACCCTCCTTCGTCTGAGTAGCATAGTTGGTACTACATCACACATGGCAAGTCTGCCAGTGTCTCCTGGAATAATGTTGGAACCACCACTGTCATGATTAACTTGAATTATCTATCATAGTTGGCCTTTTGTATCTCCCATCATGATAAACTTGAATTATCTATCATAGTTGGCCTTCACTGCTACTGTCGTCAACGTTTAACGACATGTTCCCAACAAATAAACTCTACAATTTATCATCTGGTAGAATGTGGCTTGGAGATCCCCACTTGTTGTCCATGCCGACTATTCTTGCTCACATATATTAATTTCTAAACTTGAGGAAACTATCATAGAAAGGTCGATCTCAGTAAGATCCATTGGAAAGCATGCTCTCTTCCTTGAATAAAGTAGTTTCATTGTCTTCCTTACGGCATTGCCTACTATTATGGTTAAAATTATTTTCTATAGAAACCCAAGGACGATCAAGACAATGAAATTGTCAGGCTCAGGATCTAGTGGATTTGTAAGCATGATTCCATACCTGTGAACCAATTGACATGCAAAATGAAGAAACCATATGTTCAGGAAATATGTGTAGTTTGCACTTTTTCAACCAGATGCACTTTAAAAAGTGCAGCTTGCACCTTTTTACCTGGCTGCACTTAGAAAAGTGCAATTTGCACTTTCTTGTGTACTGAAGTTACACTTGCTCATCTTCTTCATATATGGCAAGTATAAATACCTCGGAGCATAAATGTTTGGGACAGACAATAACGACATAGAATAAAGGTTGGATTTAGATAAACTCCCCGGAGGGACTGAGGGAGAGGGAAGGAGTGTGTGGATGGCCCACACGCATAACCACGGGCTTATTGCGAAGGGTTGGCTTGCGATAAACTATTAAAAAGTGACCATTATTTCAAAAGTTATGGGATCTTGAGCTTGGTAATTTCAAAATCTAACGGATTTTGAGCTTGATAGTTTCATTGGTAGCGATCGACTACCTCGGGATTCTACAAAAACTACGTTCATTGATAGCACGACCGATTCCAGATCTCAGGGTAGTGCATGGGAGTATTTCCGGGAGTAGCTCTTTGCCGATGCTAAAAGCAATCATGATAAAGAGCATGCCTAATCATGAAAGGTGGACTACAACACATCCTATTGAAAATCGTCCCTTTTCTTCAACTACTCAAATATATGTAACTATCTAAAGCTCAAGCTAGTGCCATTTCTTCCACTCTACTCATAAATGCAAGCAGTAAGGACTAACATCGGAGACCTTTGCAGCAGTTTTTAATATAGGATGGTTCCAGGAAGAGTTGAATGGTGGGCCAAGTCACATGTTCTACTGCTCGGTAGAAGTGGCTTTCTACAAGACTTCTATTATTTTGTTTCTCAGCAGAAAAAAAACAAAATTTTGGCCACTGGATATCAATTGTTTCTTTCTTTTTTTACCTTGGACGGATGAGCGGCGCTAGATGGATATTGCTAGGCTAAGAAAAGACTACCCGAGTACATTTAGTGATGGCGTGGACATAATACATTATCGGTGACATGGCTATTTATGCATACGCCATCTGTAACTCGTCTAGATTTTTATTTTATTTTTGAACAATTTCGTCGCAGGTTACTACTGGTGCGGAAAAAAGTCACACAACACCACAATGTCGATTACAGGTGACATGGAAAAGAGTTACATGCCGCATCTAACTTGCTACCGGGTCCCAAATAGTAATGGTGTGAATATTAGGCGACACACCACCAGTAATGACATAGGGGTGGCGTACCAAATATGCCAACGTCACCACTATTTGAAAAAAAAAATCATCACTGCATAGGAAACTTCATGTCGAAACAATTTTTTTTTTGCCATCCATCTAGCATAATAGGAAAAAAGTAGAAATCATCCATCTATCATTTAACCGCAAAAGAAAAATCTTAGCTCCAATCTTTTTCTCCGTGCTTGTCTAGGTAAGACGGAAACCCTCCTTTCCCCATAGCCCGACCTGGAAAGAGGAGGCGGCGACCAAGGGAGGCCATCAACGGCGGCTCCCAGGTGAGATCTCCTCCTACTCGTCCTCTGACACAAGCACGGCCATCCCCGTCGCTGCATCTCCTTCCTCAACTCTCTTGGCGCCCCCATCATCTCTGTTGCGAGATCTCGCCTTTACCATGGCCATCATGGCATGGAGCTTCTTGTCTGCCACCACTCCAACTCCCTTAACCCTTCTCAGGCGCCCCCTCCCCCATGCCACCGGATCACTTACTCCACCATCCTTTCCCCATCGAACCACCTCCTCATCCACCCCTTCCACACCGAACCACTTTCTCCTCTTCTATGAGATCCCCTTTTATTTTTCTTCTTCTTCCTCTGCCCCTCCCCACAGAACCACCTCCTCTCTTCCCCTTCCATGGCTCCTCTGATAGTCCATTATGTTTGGAAGATTTTTGCTAACCCTCCTTGTTTCTTGTTGCAGATTTCGTTGAAGATTGGACCACCGTGAGGCTAATTTAAGGTGAGAACAAACTCTGGGTTATGTGACATGATGGTGAACCATGAATGTTTTTTGTCAAATGATATGGTAAATTATTGTTGTTGTGTAGTGCCCATGTATAGATTCTATGATGCATATTTTTTTTCTTGTGAAGTGAGATGATGAATCTTGCACTATGTGATATGGTGATAGTTGTTGTGTGCTGCTTTTTTATGTAGAGTGATGGTGAATAAAATTTGTCAAGTTCATAATAAATGTTTCTTTGTGTGTAACAAATATGATTCCATACTAAAACCTCGGTAAGATTCCGTGAGCCAATTCAGTAAACATCAAAAAAATCAAATTCGTATCCATGTCCATTACAGTTTCCTGGCTGAATTGGAACTGAAACCAATTCAATATGGAGGCCGCCAATTCTTCCATTTTCAAATTTTGCAGAGATTCAAGAATGAGAGCCAACGTTTTGGCAAAACATTGATTAATTTCCGTTTCGCCAGATTTCTAGCACTCAATATGTTTATTTTTTTAGCAATGTTCATGCCGATTTTTTTCCAACAATTTTTAACCTTTTTAAGTCATTAGCCTATTCTCTCTGATGAGCTGAGATGTTATCATATTTTAAAATTGGATAAGCAAGTATGTCAAATATCATGTTCTCAAATGTTTGCTAGAAGACCCACTTTTTAGCTTTCAGGTACTAATGAAGTAGCAAGGAGGTGTCAAATATTAATCAATAGTTTATGACATTTTCTATACTAAGGCAATATTTTACAGGGATTCCATGGTGCCTAGTCATCGTCAGGCCTCCGATACCACACCATCATCCTCCACTCCATCCCCGCCCTCAATGTTCCGAGGCCCATGAGAGGAACCGTAGAGGCCACCTCAATCGATGACGCCTAATGGATTGGAGAGCCGTTGACTGAGGATGTGGCTGGCGTGAGCAAAAATAATTGATGATGTGGTGTTCTACTGGATGGAGTACATGCAGGAACTGACGGAGCTGCAGGCCATCGCACGCGAGAATCCTGGCTTTCAGGTGGTCGTCCAGATGTGTAAAATCTATGTGGATATAGAATTTAGAAAAGAGAATGATGATAGAAGTTTAGGAGAAGAGAAAAACTGGACGAAAGTCTTAGACCAACATGGATGATCATTAAGCAATGGAGAGGCCTTATAATTGATGTCGGCATGAGGAGTAGGGATTGCCATGCAATGAATGCACTAGAGCAATGAATTTATGAAAGCTCCCTAATGGACTAGTGGGGTGTGCATCCAACTTGCTTGCTCAGAAAGACCTAGAGCATTTTGCGGAAGCTCATCATGGGAATATGCTAGCCAATTTATATAATGTGAAAATCCCAAGTAGTATATAATCATGAAGCATATGAAACATCTCAATATGACAATGCAATGTGCTAATTTTAAGCACATATGTATACAAACTCTCTTGGTGGATCCATCCACCGCTAGACCAGCAACTCCTTGTGGGCTAAGCTATGGCCAGGAAAGTTATCCCCCATCTTACCCATGCCTCCCTGAAGTAGGATGTACGCTGCTTCCTTAGAAAGGTGTCGTGCTCTGGGTGACGTGTTGTTCCCTTGTCAATATTAATTATATTAATGCTAAAAAAAGGAATAATTATCCGAGGTAACCATGGGCGGCCCACCCATCCGTCTCAAGGTGACCACATTCTCGCCCCCACTCATAGCCCCAAAAAGAGTGAGAGTTTTCGCCTCCTCTCTCTCCTCCCCCCTCCCTACATCAGATCCCTCTCAAATTCGAGCAAGTTAGTTGTTTTGTTTATGGATTTCTACTCCTATCTGCCCCTAGAGTTATTTCTCCCTATCTCTTGTCGATTTCTTTAATGAATTCTTACTTGGTGGAATTTTATTCATGGAGACCCTTGACCTACCTTAAAATATATTTTGTGGATTTAACCTATGTGCATTGGTGAGTAGTATATTGGGAAGGAAACACTCATGTACTTGTATGGGTTAGCTTATGTTGAATGTTTCTCCATTTAGACATGAATTATTTTAGACAAAAACTATTTATTATTGAATATTTTTCTTTCCAAATTTAATGTTATGTCGACCGCTTCTCCATCTGGACAACAATCGCTTGGATTTTAACCTTCTGCAATGAGGGTGGTTGTTTGACCCGATTGGCACTAGTGTTTTATTAGGAGAATGCTCGGTTTAATTAGTCCCTAATTAATACATGCTTGGGGCTAATGATGATTGCTAATTAGAAATCTATGTCGAATCTTGCACCCCTCTTCGGATATGCCCTTTACTCTTTGAACTTCCACCTTTACTCTTTGAACACACACCTTTTATCGGCTTCTTTGGTACTCATAGAAATGGATAGATCATCAATGAAAATTTACACACTTCCAAATACCAATTTCACTAAAACTAATTACATGAATGACATAGCAAAGGGATAAGTATCCAAATCGGGCACGATGGGCATGCTACTCACACAACCCCCAGTCGTTCATATTCTTTCCTTCCAACCTGTAGCTCCAGAGAGTGTGAGCAATTTCCCTCCTCTGTCCACTTCCCTCCCTCCCCCTCTCAGACCTCTCTCAAAACCGATCAATTTAGTCATTATTTGTGGGTTTCTAGTCCTTTATATATGGCAGCCAAAAGATCAAGTTTGTTCTATTTTTTCAGTCTACTCAAAGTGCATTATAAATGCAAGTAATAAGGTACTAATCGCAACACCAGAATAATCCTAACGGAAATGCCTCCTCCACCCTTTCAATGGCTATATCGACAAGCACGTCTACCCTCCTTCGTCCGAGTAGCATAGTTGGTACTACATCACACATGGCAAGTCTGCCAGTGTCTCCTGGAATAATGTTGGAACCGCCACTATCATGATTAACTTGAATTATCTATCATAGTTGGCCTTTTGTATCTCCCATCATGATAAACTTGAATTATCTATCATAGTTGGCCTTCACTGCTACTGCCGTCAACCTTTAATGACATGTTCCCACACTAGTAGAAAACAGGGCTTTGGTCCAGGCCTGGCCAGCCCATTAGTCCAGGTTCTGTGACGAACCGGGACCCATGGGGGCATACGTCCCGGTTCGTGTGCCCAGGGGTCGGCCGGGCCTCGTGGGGCATTGGTCCCGGTTCGTCTAGACCCTTTGGTCCCGGTTCCAGACACGAACCGGGACCAATGAGCCTCGCTCCTGGCCCACATCCATTGGTCCCGGTTCATGGCTGGAACCGGGACCAAAGGAGGTCCTTTAGTCCCGGTTCCAGCCACCAACCGGGACCAATGAGGTGCCTATATATACCCCCTCGCCCGCAAGCAGAGCACTCCACTGCTCTGTTTTTCCTGGCCGGCTAGGGGAGGGCTTTGTGGTGCTCTAGCTCACCTCCTATGCACATGAGGTGTTCGATGAAATGCCCGAGCCACACTACTTAAGCTTTCTTCTCTCCAAGCTCGACCTCCAAGCTCCATTTTCCTCAAGATTTGTCAAGGTTTAGCGGTCCGTCACGTCTCGTCCCCGTCTTCACCGCCGTTGATCGCCCGCGCCGATCTCGTCGCCGGCACCACCGTGGTGAGCCTCTTGTTCTTATCTTCTTTCTAAAAGAGAAAAATTCTTACTTGTATGATTTAGATAGATACTTGTATAATTTTCTTACTTTTATTATTGTTTGTTATTATATAGTGCGATGGTTTTGGTATCCGCCCCCGTCGGCCCTCGTCCTGTCTATGATTCGGATGTGGTATATATTATATTTTATAACTATTTGGTTCATTTATTGTTTATGACAATTATGCCGACCAACGTGACATAGATTTTTTTATCTAGGAGGTATGTGAACCGGAAATTCCAACCGACCCTATTGTCAAGAGTTTAAATTTAGTTGAAGAAGAAAACAATTACTTGAAGGAAAAATTGAAAAAAATTGAGGAGGAGAAGATGATATTGGAGTTGCATGTTGCGGATGTCGTCGATGATCACAAGATCAAGATGGATGCAATGCGCTTCAAGATTAGAAAGTATAGAAAATATGCCATTCATACCGAGGCTTGATATCATTATGCCATTGGATCAATTGCTACCTTGGTTGCGATTATGATCGCATTTGTTGTTGCATTGAAATGTTTTACATAGTTTCAATGTATGGTTTAATTAGATGCTCTGGAGAGCTATATGTTGTTCAATGAGAACTATGTATGTACTTTGGTTTTAATGTGATGATGAACTTCTATTAATTTGGTCACTTATCTATTCATGATGTTCTGTAATGGTTTTTGACACACTTAATTATATATAATGCACACAGATGAACCGGCAATGGATGTACGGTGACAGACGCACCTCCGAGTACATTAAGGGCGTGCATAATTTTCTCGAAGTGGCTGAGGCAAACAAGAAGAATGGTTTTATGTGTTGTCCATGCCCTATATGTGGGAATACGAAGTCTTACTCTGACTGGAAAATCCTTCACACCCACCTGCTTTATAAGGGTTTCATGCCACACTATAATGTTTGGACCAAGCACGGAGAAAGAGGGGTTATGATGGAAGACAGCGAAGAAGAAGAGGATGATGACAACTATGTGCCCCCTGAATACGGTGATGCTGCAATGGGGGAAGCTGAAGATCAAGAGGAACCAGACGATGTGCCTGATGATGATCTCCGCCGGGTCATTGTTGATGCAAAGAGACAGTGCAAAAGTGAAAAGGAGAAGCTGAAGTTCAATCGCATGTTAGAGGATCACCAAAAAGGGTTGTACCCCAATTGCGAAGTTGGCAACACAAAGCTCGGTACCATACTAGAATTGCTGCAGTGGAAGGCAGAGAATGCTGTGCCTGACAAAGGATTTGAGAAGCTACTAAAAATATTGAAGAAGAAGCTTCCAAAGGATAACGAATTACCCGACAGTACGTACGCAGCAAAGAAGGTCATAAGCCCTCTAGGATTGGAGGTGCAGAAGATACATGCATGCCCTAATGACTGCATCCTGTACCGTGGTGCGTACGAGGATTTGAACGCATGCCCGATATGCGGTGCATTGCGGTATAAGATCAGACGAGATGACCATGGTGATGTTGACGGTGAGCCCCCCAGGAAGAGGGTTCCTGCGAAGGTGATGTGGTATGCTCCTATAATACCACGGTTGAAACGTCTGTTCAGAAACAAAGAGCATGCCAAGTTGATGTGATGGCACAGAGAGGACCGTAAGAAAGACGGGAAGTTGAGAGCACCCGCTGACGGGTCGCAGTGGAGAAAAATCGAGAGAAAGTACTGGGAGGAGTTTGCAGGTGACGCAAGGAACGTATGGTTTGGTTTAAGCGCGGATGGCATTAATCCTTTTGGGGAGCAGAGCAGCAATCACAGCACCTGGCCCGTGACTCTATGTATCTATAACCTTCCTCCTTGGCTGTGAATGAAGCGGAAGTTCATTATGATGCCAGTACTCATCCAAGGCCCTAAGCAACCTGGCAACGACATTGATGTGTACCTAAGGCCATTAGTTGAAGAACTTTTACAGCTATGGAATGGAAACGGTGTACGTGTGTGGGATGAGCACAGACAGGAGGAATTTGACCTGCATGCCTTGCTGTTTGTAACCATCAATGATTGGCCTGCTCTCAGTAACCTTTCAGGACAGACAAACAAGGGATACCACGCATGCACGCAATGTTTAGCTAACACCAAAAGTATATACCTGGACAAATGTAGGAAGAATGTGTACCTGGGGCATCGTCGATTTCTTCCGACCAACCATCAATGTCGAAAGAAAGGCAAGCATTTCAAAGGCGATGCAGATCACCGGAAGAAGCCCGCCATGCGTAGCGGTGATCACGTACTTGCTATGGTCAATGATTTACATGTAATCTTTGGAAAGGGTCCCGGCGGACTATCTGTTTCGAATGACGCTGAGGGACGTGCACCCATGTGGAAGAAGAAATCTATATTTTGGGACCTACCCTACTGGAAAGACCTAGAGGTCCGCTCTTCAATCGACGTGATGCACATGAAAAAGAACCTTTGCGTGAACCTGCTAGGCTTCTTGGGTGTGTATGGGAAGACAAAAGATACACCGGAGGCACGGGAGGACCTGCAACATTTGCACGAAAAAGACAGCATGCCTCCAAAGCAGTATGAAGGTCCTGCCAGCTATGCTCTTACCAAAGAAGAGAAGGAAATCTTCTTTGAATGCCTGCTCAGTATGAAGGTCCCATCTGGCTTCTCGTCGAATATAAAGGGAATAATAAATATGGCAGAGAAAAAGTTCCAGAACCTAAAGTCTCATGACTGCCACGTGATTATGACGCAACTGCTTCCGGTTGCAATGAGGGGGCTTCTAACGGAAAACATTCGATTAGCCATTGTGAAGCTATGTGCATTCTTCAATGCAATCTCTCAGAAGGTGATCGATCCACAAATCCTACCAAGGCTAAGGAGTGATGTGGCGCAATGTCTTGTCAGTTTCGAGATGGTGTTCCCACCATCCTTCTTCAATATCATGACGCACGTCCTAGTTCATCTAGTCGACGAGATTGTCATTCTGGGCCCTGTATTTCTACACAATATGTTCCCCTTTGAGAGGTTCATGGGAGTCCTAAAGAAATATGTCCGTAACCGCGCTAGGCCAGAAGGAAGCATCTCCATGGGCCATCAAACAGAGGATGTCATTGGGTTTTGTGTTGACTTCATTCCTGGCCTTAAGAAGATTGGCCTCCCTCAATCGCGGTATGAGGGGAGACTGACTGGAAAAGGCACGCTAGGAGGGGACTCAATAATATGTAGGGACGGGCATTCTTGGTCTCAAGCACACTACACAGTTCTACAGAACTCTACCTTGGTGACCCCGTATGTCGATGAACACAAGAACATTCTGCGCTCCAAACACCCGGAGCAGTGTGACGACTGGATTACATGTGAACACATCAGGACTTTCGGCAGTTGGTTGGAAACACGTCTCAGAGGTGACAACACTATTTCTGATGAGCTGTACTTGTTGTCCAGGGGACCATCTTTGACTGTATTGACTTACAAAGGATATGAGATAAATGGGAATGCATTTTACATGATCGCCCAAGATCAAAAGAGCACCAACCAAAACAGCGGTGTCCGCTTTGATGCAGCAACCAAGAGGGGAAAGGACACATATTATGGTTACATAGTCGACATATGGGAACTTGACTATGGGCATGATTTTAAGGTCCCTTTGTTTAAGTGCAAATGGGTCAATATGTTAGGAGGCGGGGTACAGGTAGACCAACAGTACGGAATGACAACAGTGGATCTGAACAATCTTGGTGACTATTATATTGGGAAGGAAACACTCATGTACTTGTATGGGTTAGCTTATGTTGAATGTTTCTCCATTTAGACATGAATTGTTTTAGACAAAAACTATTTATTATTGAATATTTTTCTTTCCAAATTTAATGTTATGTAGACCGCTTCTCCATCTGGACAACAATCGCTTGGATTTTAACCTTCTGCGATGAGGGGGTTGTTTGACCCGATTGGCACTAG
Source organism: Thinopyrum elongatum (assembly GCA_011799875.1). NCBI lineage: Eukaryota > Viridiplantae > Streptophyta > Magnoliopsida > Poales > Poaceae > Thinopyrum > Thinopyrum elongatum. The sequence goes on from CM022303.1 coordinate 135,570,169, forward strand.
TGTTTTATTAGGAGAATGCTCGGTTTAATTAGTCCCTAATTAATACATGCTTGGGGCTAATGATGATTGCTAATTAGAAATCGATGTCGAATCTTGCACCCCTCTTCGGATATGCCCTTTACTCTTTGAACTTTCACCTTTACTCTTTGAACACACACCTTTTGTCGGCTTCTTTGGTACTCATAGAAATGGATAGATGATGTCTGCTAGAACTACGTCGGTTTTTCCCCAGAGAGGGAGGGATGATGCAGCACAGCGATGGTAGGTATTTCCCTCAGTGATGAGACCAAGGTTATCGAACCAGTAGGAGAACCACGCAACACCACGTAAACAGCTCCTGCACACAAAGAACAAATACTTGCAACCCGACGTGTTAAAGGGGTTGTCAATCCCTTTCGGGTAACGAGATAGATAAAATTGTAGTAGATTGAAAGATGCAAACAAAAGCAAATAAAATTCAGCGAGGTATTTCTGGGTTTTTGGATTAATAGATCTGAAAATAAAAGTTGCAAATAAATAAAAGAGTGAATAGAAAAATAGATCTTGAAGGCAAATATATTAAAGAAGAGACCCGGGGGCCGTAGTTTTCACTAGTGGCTTCTCTTGAGAAAAATAGCAAACGGTGGAAACAATTGATAGAACTTCAAATACTCATGACGATATCCAGGCAATGACCATTATATAGGCATCACATCCAAGATTAGTAGACCGACTCCTGCCTGCATCTACTACTATTACTCCACACATCGACCGCTATCCAGCATGCATCTAGTGTATTAAGTTCATGGAGAAATGGAGTAATGCAATAAGAACGATGACATGATGTAGACAAGATCTATTTATGTAGAAATAGACCCCATCTTGTTATCCTTAATGGCAACGATACATACGTGTCATTTCCCTTTCTGTCACTGGGATCAAGCACCGTAAGATCGAACCCATCACAAAGCACCTCTTCCCATTGCAAGATAAATAGATCAAGTTGGCCAAACAAAACCCAAATATCGGAGAAGAAATACGAGGCTATAAGCAATCATGCATATAAGAGATCAAAGAAGACTCAAATAACTTTCATGGATAAAAACATAGATCTGATCATAAACTCAAAGTTCATCGGATCCCAACAAACACACCACAAAAAAGAGTTACATCATATGGATCTCCAAGAGACCATTGTATTGAGAATCAAACGAGAGAGAGAAAGCCATCTAGCTACTAACTACGGACCCGAAGGTCTACAATGAACTAATCACGCATCATCGGAGAGGCACCAATGAGGATGATGAACCCCTCCGTGATGGTGTCTAGATTGGATCTATGGTTTCTGGAACTTGCGGCGGCTGGAATTGATTTTCGTCGACTCCCCTAGGGTTTCTGGAATATTGGGGTATTTATAGAGCAAAGAGGTGGTGCGGGAGGCCCCCGAGGTGGGCGATAATCCACCTGGGCGCGCCCAGGCACGCCTTGGTGGGTTCTACTCCCCTCGGAGCACCCCCCAGGTGCTTCTCCGGCCCACTGGATGTCTTCTGGTCCAAAAAAATCCACAAAAAGTTTCGCTGTGTTTGGACTCCGTTTGGTATTGATTTCCTGCGATGTAAAAAACATGCAGAAAACAGCAACTGGCACTGGGCACTATGTCAATAGGTTAGTACCAAAAATGATATAAAATGATTGTAAAACATCCAAGAATGATAATATAACAGCAGGGAACAATCAAAAATTATAGATACGTTCGAGACGTATCAATAGATCATCAATGAAAATTTACACACTTCCAAATACCGATTTCACTAAAACTAATTACATGAATGACATAGCAAAGGGATAAGTATCCAAATCACGCACGATGGGCATGCTACTCACACAACCCCCAGTCGTTCATATTCTTTCCTTCCAACCTGCAGCTCCAGAGAGTGTGAGCAATTGCCCTCCTCCCTCCGCTTCCCTCCCTCCCCCTCTCAGACCTCTCTCAAAACCGATCAATTTAGTCATTATTTGTGGGTTTGTAGTCCTTTATATATGACAGCCAAAAGATCAAGTTTGTTCTATTTTTTCAGTCTACTCAAAGTGCATTATAAAAGCGAGTACTAAGGTACTAATCGCAACACCAGAATAATCCTAACGGAAATGCCTCCTCCACCCTTTCAATGGCTATATCGACAAGCACGTCTACCCTCCTTCGTCCGAGTAGCATAGTAGTTGGTACTACATCACACATGGCAAGTCTGCCAGTGTCTCCTGGAATAATGTAGGAACCACCACTGTCATGATTAACTTGAATTATCTATCATAGTTGGCCTTCTATATCTCCCATCATGATAAACTTGAATTATATATCATAGTTGGCCTTCAATGCTACTATCGTCAACGTTTAACGACATGTTCCCAACAAATAAACTCTACAATTTATCATCTGGTAGAATGTGGCTTGGAGATCCCCACTTGTTGTCCATGCCGACTATTCTTGCTCACATATATTAATTTCTAAACTTGAGGAAACTATCATAGAAAGGTCGATCTCAGTAAGATCCATTGGAAAGCATGCTCTCTTCGTTGAATAAAGTAGTTTCATTGTCTTCCTTACGGCGTTACCTACTATTATGGCTAAAATTATTTTCTATAGAAACCCAAGGACGATCAAGACAATGAAATTGTCAGGCTCAGGATCTAGTGGATTTGTAAGCATGATTCCATACCTGTGAACCAACTGACATGCAAAATGAAGAAACCATATGTTCAGGAAATATGTGTAGTTTGCACTTTTTCAACCAAATGCACTTTAAAAAGTGCAGGTTGCACCTTTTTACCCGGCTGCACTTAGAAAAGTGCAATTTGCACTTTCTTGTGTACTGAAGTTACACTTGCTCATCTTCTTCATATATGGCGAGTTCAAATACCTCGGAGCATAAATGTTTGGGACAGACAATAGCGACATAGAATAAAGGTTGGATTTAGATAAACTCCTGGGAGAGACTGAGGGAGAGGGAAGGAGTGTGCGGAAGGCCCACACGCATAACCACGGGCTTATGGAAAGGGTTGGATTGTGATAAACTGTTAAAAAGTGACCATTATTTCAAAAGTTATGGGATATCGAGCTTGGTAATTTCAAAATCTATCAGATTTCGAGCTTCATAATTTCATTGGTAGCGATCGACTACCTCGGGATTCTACAAAAACTACGTTCATTGATAGCACGACCGATTCTCGATCTCAGGGTAGTGCATGGGAGTATTTCCGGGAGCTACTCTTTGCCGATGCTACAAGCGATCATGATAGAGAGCATGCCTAATCATGAAAGGTGGACTACAACATATCCGACTGAGAATCGGCACTTTTCTTCAACTACTCAAGTGTATGTAACTGTCTAAAGCTCAAGCTAGTGCCATTTCTTCCACTCTACTCATAAATGTGAGCAGTAAGGACTAACGTTGGAGACCATTGCAACAGTTTTTAATATAGGATGGTTCCAAGAAGAGTCGAATGGTGGGCCAAGTCACATGTTCTACTGCTCGGTAGAAGGGGCTTTCTACAAGACTTTTATTATTTTGTTTCTCAGCAGAAACGAAAACAAAATTTTGTCCACTGGATACCAATTTTTTTCTTTCTTTTTTTACCTTGGACGAATGAGCGGTGCTAGTTGGATAATGCTGGGCTAAGAAAAGACTACCCGAGTACATTTAGTGATGGCGTGGACATAATACATTATCGGTGACATGGCTATATATGCATACGCCATCGGTAACTCGTCCAGATTTTTATTTTATTTTTTAACAATTTGGTCGCAAGTTACTAGTGGTGCGGAAAATAGTCACACAGCACCACTATGTCGATTATTGGTGACATGGAAAAGAGTTACATGCCACAACTAACTTGCAACCGGGTAGGCTCCTAGATCCCAAATAGTAATGGTGTGAATATTAGGTGATACACCACCAGTAATGACATAGTGGTGGCGTACCAAATATGCCAACGTCACCACTATTTGAAAACATAGTGGTGACCTTTATTGAAACTGATGCGCCACCAATTAATATTGTGTATAGCGATTTCTGCACTAGTGGTTACTCCTCACCGGAGGCCTGAACTTGGGTAAATCCCTTGTGTGACCTATGATCTGGTACTTTCGGCCACGTTAGCAACTGTATCATGGGTACTGACCAGGTTGTGCACTGTCATTTTACAAAGAATGTCAAGTGTATTATGAGACTTGATGCGCTAAGGTTTTATCATATCAAACATCTTATCATTACATGACCCAGAGCATAATAATAACATGACTCTTTCTTTCAACAACTCAATATGTAAATCATGTTTAAACATGAGCCTTGATATTGGCATTTAAATGGAAAAGAGAACGGTGATAGAAGTTTAGGAGAAGACAAATACTAGACGAAAGTCTCACACCAACACGAATGATCATTAGGTAATGGAGAGGCCTTATAATTGATGTCAGCATGAGGAGTAGGGATTGCCATGGAATGAATTCACTAGAGCTATGAATTTGTGAAAGCTCCCTAATGGACTAGTGGGGTGTGCATCCAACTTGCTTGCTCACAAAGACCTAGAGCATTTTGCGAAAGCTCATCATGGGAATACGCAAGCCAATTTCTATAATATGAAAAATCCCCAACTAGTATATAATCATGAAGCATATGAAAACTCTTTATATGACAATGAAATGTGCTACTTCTAAGCGCATATGTATGCAAACTCTCTTGGTGGCTCCATCCACCGCTAGGCTAGCAACTCCTTATGGGATAAGCTAGGGCCGGGAAAGGTACCCCCATCTTACCTATGCCTCCCTGAAGTGGCTCGTATGTTGATTCCTTAAAAAGGTGTCGTGCTCCTCTTTCCAACTGGATGACATGTCGTTCCCTCGTCAATATGATATTAGTGCTAAAACAAAGGGATAAGTATCTGAGGCAACCATGGGCGGCCCACCCTTCTGTCCCCAAGGTGACCACATTCTCATCCCCACTCATACCCCCACAAATAGTGAGAGTTTTCTCCCTCCTCTCTCTCCTCCCCCTTCCCTCCATCAGATCCCTCTCAAATTCGAGCAAGTTAATTGTTTTGTTTGTGGATTTCTATTCCTATCTGTCCCTAGAGGTATTTTGCCCTATCTCTCGTCAATTTCTTTGATGAATTCTTACTTGGTGGAATTTTATTCATGGAAACCCTAGACCTACCTTAAAATCTATTTGGTGTATTTAACCTATTTACATTGGTGAGTAGTATATTGGAAAGGAAACACTCATGCTTATGTTGAATGTTTCTCCATTTAGACATGAGATATTTTATACCAAAACTATTTATTATTGAATGTTTTTCTTTCCAGATTTAATGTTATATCGACAGCTTATCCATTTGGACAAGAATCGATTGGATTTTAGCCTTGTGCGATGAGGAGTGTTGTTTGACCCTATTGGCACTAGTGTTTGATTAGGAGAATTCTTGGTTTAACAGTCCCTAATTAATACATGCTTAGGGCTAATGATGATTGCTAATTAGAAATCAATGTCGATTCTTGCACCCCTCTTTGGACATGCCCTTTACTATTCGAAGTTCCGCCTTTAATCTTTGAACACACACCTTTTGTCGGCGTCTCTGGTACTCACAAAAATGGATACATCAATGAAGATTTACACAATTTCAGCTACCGATTTCATTAAAAGTAATTACAGTAATGACATAGCAATGGGATAAGTATCCTAGTCAGGCACGAGTGGCGTGCTACTCACAGAACCCCCCAAGTGTCCGCATTCTTTCCTTCCAACCCACACCAAAGAGTGAGAGCAATTGCCCTCCTCTCTCTTCGCTTCCCTCCCTCCCCGTCTCAGACCTCTCTCAAAACCGATCAAGTTTAGCATTATTTGTGGATTTCTACTCCTTTATATCCCCAGAGGTATTTTCCCTTATCAGCCAAATTATTTTTTAGCTAGAATCTTAAATTTGGTGGAATTTAATACATGGAAACCCTAGATCTAGCATTTTTTTTAATATATGCTTTAAAATTTTTCATTGTATTTAGCATTGATGAGTAGTTTAATGGGTAGGAAACATAATTTGCATGGATGTATAGTTAGTTTGTAGGTTGGGTTATGTTGAATGCTTCTCCAATTAGACAATAATTATTTTATACAACAATATTTATATTTGAATGTTTTTTCTTTCCAAAGTTAATGATGTGGATTGCTTCTCCATTGTGATAGGGACCACTTGAATTTAATGAGCGTTGGGTATGAGCTACTACAGTACTTAGTGAACCGAACTACAACTCTAGAACATAGTGATGCCTCCTGCCATGGCCGCATGCACAAGGAAGCGCCGCCACTCTACGGTGGTAACAACAGATGATGTCACGGTGGTGCCCTACAACTCTCCATGGGTGTCATCATTGCATGCAGATTTGCTTCTCCTAGTAGCCTGGAGCCTTCTAGATGGTGACTTGATGGACTATGTTTGCCTTCAAGTTGCCTGCAAAAATTGGTAGTACATCACTATTTGCCCACACGGTCTGCTACTTGTGAACTGCGTTGGGATTTCCCCGAAGAGGAGAGGATGATGCAGTACAGTAGAGATAAGTATTTCTCTCGGTTAAGAACCAAGGTTATCAATCCAGTAGGAGAACCACGCAACACCTTGTTAACAACACCTGTACACAAACAATAAATCCTTGCAACCCAACGCGAACAAAGGGGTTGTCAATCCCTCGACGGTAACGTGCAAGATTAAATTGTATGGTGTTTGATAGATAGATTGAACAAAAATACCAAATAAAATAAATAAAGTAAAATTGCAGCAAAGTATTTTTAGGATTTTGTATAAGATAAAAGTAGACCCGGGGGCCATAGTTTTTACTAGACGCTTCTCTCTTGAAAATAGCATACGGTGGGTAAACAAATTACTGTTGGGTAATTGATTGAAAAGCGAATAATCATGACGATATCTAAGGCAATGATCATGTATATAGGCATCATGTCCGAGACAAGTAGACCGACTCCTGCCTGCATCTACTACTATTACTCCACACATCGACCGCTATCCAGCATGCATCTAGAGTATTAAGTTCATAAAGAATGGAGTAACGTCTTAAGCAAGATGACATGATGTAGACAAAGTAAACTCACGCATGAATAAACCCCATCTTTTTATCCTTAATGGCAATAATACAAATACGTGTCATGTCTCTTTCTGTCACTGGGATTGAGCACCGCAAGATCGAACCTATCACAAAGCACCTCTCCCATTGCAAGAAAAATCAATCTAGTTGGCCAAATCAAATCAATAGATCGGAGAGAAACACGAAGCTATAACAATCATGCATAAAAGAGTTCAGAGAAAACTCAAATAATATTCATGGATAAATCTGATCATAAACTCACAATTCAACGGATCCCAACAAACACACTGCAAAAAGTCATTACATTGTATAGAACTCCAAGAACATCAAGGAGAACATTGTATTGAAGGTCAAAGAGAGAGAGAGAGAGAGAGCCATCTAGCTACTGACTATGGACCCGTAGGTCTGTGGTAAACTACTCACGCATCATCGGAAGGGCAGCAAGGTTGATGTAAAGCCCCTCCGTGATCGAATCCCCCTCCGGCAGAGTGCTGGAAAAGGCCTCCAGATGGGTTCTTGTGGTTCTGGAACTTGCGGCAGCGGAAAAAGTACTTTGGCTGGCTCTCTGTTGGTTTCTCGATTTTAGAGAATTTATAGAGGCGGAGTTAGGTCAAACCAAGCCACGTGGGCCCCACAAGCCACCAGGACGTGCCGTACCCCCCTGGGTGCGCCTTGGTGCCTCGTGGGCCACTGCTCCATCTTCTCGTCCCCTCCCGAAGCTTTCAGGGTCTCTTATGTCCAGAAAAAAAATCTCCAAAAAGTTTCGTGGCATTTGGACTTTGTTTGGTACTGATATTCTGAAAATCCAAAAACAGGCAAAAAAACAACAATTGGCACTGGGCACTAAGTTAATAGGTTAGTCCCAAAAAATGATATATAATTGCTTGTAAATGTATATAAAACATCTAAGATTGGTACTATAATAGCATGGAACAATAAAAAATTATAGATATGTTGGAGACGTATCACGGTCATGGCATCACTGATCCCCGTTTCCACCCGCATCGCTGGATGATGTTGCCTGAGGGTCACAGTCTCCACCCTGGCCACTACAAGCTCGGGGGGTTTGTTCGCTTTCTCAACCTTGACACGGGGACCTTGGTCCGTGTTAAGCTCCCATTGTTCAAGAACCACTACATTCTTGACTCAGTCAACGGCCTCCTCCTCCTCCAGAGGGACGAGGACTCCGCCATGCTCCTCCTCAACCCTTTCACTAGTGGCATCGTTGAGCTCCCACCACTCTCCACCCTCCTCACACAAGTGGTGAAACAGTTTGAGATCACAGTTGGTCTATGCTACTGCTATCTCCTCAAACATGGCATGTCTACTACTGTCTTCTGCAACAATGATGATACCACCATTGTCATGATTATCTTACATCATTTATCACAGTTGGCCTATGCTACCTCCCAAGACAAGCAGTGGACCATGGCAAGCTAGGATATTCCGTTAAACATGAAAGCTTTGTCATGTCAAGGCAAGTTATACTTGGTGTAGTATCCTGCATCTCCTAGTTCACAGGTTCTTCAGATTGACCCACCCTTGCCGGTTGGTTCACCACCACCACAACCAAAGTTGATTAATTGCCACATGCTCGACAAATAAACTCGTCTATGGTTATCATCTAGTAGAATGTGACTCGAACATCCTTCTTGTTTGCCAAACTGATGATTCTCGATCACCCATTTTGGTTTACAGCCTTGAGAATATTACCGCGGGAAGGTTTACCCCGGTAAGAAGCATTGGAAAGCATGCCCTCTTCCTCGGAGAAAGGAGTCTGAGTGTCTCCTCTAAGGCATTGCCTACTATCATGGCTGAAACTATCGTCTACAAAGAACCAAGGGAGCATCGCTTTGTGCAATACCACCTCAGTAGTGGCAATTGGTCTGAACCAGTTGACGAATGTGGCATATATGGCTATAGCCCCAGTACTCATAGCCTCATCCAACATATCATTACTTGTTGCATTCGTCGTGCTTGGTACGTAAGTCCTTTTTGTCTCACATTATTCTCTTGTTACCAACTTATCATCATTGTTCATTGTATCATCTTATTTACAAGCCAAGCTGATATGTTCTCATTGTGTCCTTGTAGGAACAAAGGGCTGATATATTCTGAACCGAAAGCGTATAAGCCTGGATGGCTCACTTGGATGGCTAAGAGAAAGTTTCGCCATTGGGTTAAGTTTGCCCATAATTAATCCCCATACTACTCTATAGTGTCCTTGATCTACTCCCGTCTGACAAAATTTAATAGTCATAATCATTGTTCTTGTGGTACTTATTACAGTTGCCTTTCCAGATATATCTAGTAAACCAGCTTAATTTGAATTAGGATGCCCGGTTTCTTCATATTCTCTCATGCAACTAAGTATCCGTGTATCCCTTTCTATGTAGGTACATTTTATGTCTTTGTATGCAATTTGACCAAGATACTACTATATCACAATTTGAGATGTAGTCATGTGAAAGCTTTTTTTTCCCTGGGTGTTGTTTGGAACATGTGCTATTGTTGTCACATGTATTTATATTTCTCACTAGGTGCTTTCCATAACTTGCGTGGAGGATAAATTCCTGTAACTTGTCTTGCTAGAAACCATGCACTAGTATTGTTAGCTCTTCCACCAGAAGTTCCGAACAAAGCTAAATGATTGTGCTCGATGAAACAATGTGATTGTAGATATTATGCTGGTTAATTTTCCTGCTGTACTGGAGATATTGTAGCTACTGACTTTCTTTTATGTCTAGATGCCTCATTATTTATGCTTGATAAATTTGGTGTAGATAGTATGATGGCTCATCTGACATCTCCTTTTGTATTTTTTTTTTCATTTTTTGCAGGCTTAAAATGATGGAAAAAGCATGTCAATGGATTTCAATTCTCCTGGGTTTTACACAGATGCATGAACAAGAGAGGAGAGCTTAGTTATTTTAATAATACCTTTGTCGCTGTTTCCTTGTTACAATAACTCATTCCCGTGGTACCTATCGTTATTTTGAGACAAATAAATGAACATCGATACCTGTAGCCATGTAGCGCACAAACAAACTGTGCACTCATGAAAGGTATAAGTACTTTGCTTGATATATATGAATATCTTACATGATCATGAGGTGTATTCTTGGACACAGGAATTATTACAACAAATAAGCATAGAAATGATGCTAATCTCGAAAATCCTTTTCTGAGCCCGGACTCATCTGCACCCGCGTTTAATAAAAAAATCAAAACAAATACTAGAAAAATTCAAAAAATTCCAATTTTTTCCCATGGTAGACAATTTGGTGCGTGAGGTCCGACCTAATTTTCAAATGATTTGGACAACTGAGCAACTCTCGGCAAAAAAGACAAATTCGAGGTCTGCAAAACAGTTTACTGTTCATGTACTGTTTTGACCCGATTTGTCTTTTTTGCTGAGAGTTAATCAGATGTCCAAATGAGCTAATATTTGAAGCGAACCTCACGCAATAAATTGTCTACCATGGGAAAAAATTGGAATTTTTTGAATTTTTCTAGTATTTTTTTTGAATTTTTTTCTGATCGGGTGCAGATGAGCCTGGGCACCGAATCGCTGCTAATCTCAGTAAGTCACACTTGTTTCTTCAATTGAATTTGACCCCCCTGTATTACTAGATAGATACACCAATCTCTAGTGTAAGGAAATGGGAGAAGAATTCAAAAGTGCATACAATTTTGAATGACCGTGCAACAAAATTCCACAGAGAAATCAGGAAACCTACAAGAAATTTTTGAGATGGACACAACAGCGAAAACACTATTCACAAAATATGTTAGTCTATTGACGACAGAAATTATCCTTTTTATTACACGATGCATGACTCAAATTTGAACCCAAATTTTTGTGGCACGGTACATGTCAATTGTGTAACCCACTAAGGAGTCCAAACTTTTTAGGCTGTGCTCCAATGGCAGCAGCACCACATGAGCGCTATTCGTTATGTTCTCGCTGGACCAGGTTTCAAAGAAAGTTGATATACTAACAGAATAAATGATCTCCCTGACAAAGAAAGTTGATATACTAACAGAATAAATTATCTCCCTGACGCAACCATCAGGGATGGCAACAAAAACAGTCAGGAACGCCTCACTTCAGGCATAATGACAACAGTAATACTCCTCGACGATGACAACCGGAAGTTTACAGGAAACACCTTTCACAGAAACTTCACAAAGGCGCCTCGCGCCTGTATACCTGCTGCAGTGTCTTACTACAACTCCACAAGATCTTTGGAGGTAGCAATCCGGAGTTCTAGACTTACAGCAACAAATTACAAGATAGCTCAAGCAACGCCACACAAAACAACTGTCTCAAGCTGGATGTTCATGTCCAGTATTAAGGCTGGAACTTCGGCAATAAGCCCAAAATGCACTTCGCTAGTATGCGGGGAAATCAGGATCGACGTCATGTGCCCAAGACTGCAGGCCACCGACTATGTCCTTGGCGGAGTGAAAGCCCTTCTCGCGGAGAACCTGGACAGCGCTCTGTGAGTCGTTGCCTCTTCTGCAGACGACGTACAAGGAAGGCTGTTTATCTGAGGCGGCGGAGGCATCCAAAGTTTCCTTCATTGAGGTCTCGAGCATAGGCAGCTTCTCCTCCAGAACGGAGAGTGGTATGTTCAGAGACCGGGAAAGTGAAACTATTTGGAAATGATGAGCAGGCCGTACATCCAACAGCACGTGAGGTTCCCCCTTGTCGATCAGCCCTTTGTACTCTGTACAAGTGATGCGGGCACTTTCTGGTAGCAGGTTCAGGCTCGGTGCCGTCTGCATTAATCATAACAATATGTGAAATTTCATAGCTTCACAACCTGGAACAAGAACTAAGTGATCCAGAAGAAACTAGTCTAGTACTCCCTCCGCTCCAAAAGAAGTGTCGCTGATTTAGTACACTAAATCAATGACACTTATTTTGGGACGGAGGGAGTATTATTTTGTTTGGCACTGCACCTTTGTTTTCAGGGAAACTAGAGAAGCACTAAAGAATTATGAATTCCATGTAAGGACTTACTGGCAACATGACATTCAGCTTGATTACTGTGTAAGCTGGTTATCAATGGTGGCCATTCCATGTGACACCCAGGCTCTCCCGAAAAAGGAAAAAAAAAACTGGATTTGGACTGCTAAGTACTAATATACCCATATTCCAACTCAGGTTGTAGAGCTACTAAAGGGTGCTTGTTAAATGCTTTCACTGCACATCTGTACTGGACTATCACTTCACATTTGTGTATGGGAATATGGATTAGCCAAAAATTGCCAAGTAGGGCAACCCAGTTGGTTTGCAGTGCAATAAGCATTTTCTATAACACTTGCTAAACACTAAGTGCTAAGCTAGCATTAGAGTTCTACTCTGTAACTCACATGTGATTAGAGTAACAAGAAAATAGTCGCAACATGCAATTCATAGCTCCCTTTGTTTACACAAAATGCCGATCACATTAAAGACAAATTATGAAGTCAGTGTTCTGAAGCCCTCTCAAGTATTAAACGCAAACCAGAATCTCAATACAGAGGGAAAACATACCTTGTCAGACATTGGGGATTGTGTGAAGGTCTCATAATCAAACTTCTGAAAATCTTCTTGCGTGAAAACTGAATTTTCTGCACAAATGGTACAAGCAGGCGAGCTTCCTCGAATCTTAACCTGCAGATATATGTAGATTTGATGATGAAATATATATAATTTGTTTAGTACTCCCTCCGTCCCAAAATTCTTGTCTTAGATTTGTCTAGATACGGATGTATCTAATACTAAAACGTGACTTGATGCATCCGTATTTAGACAAATCTAAGACATGAATTTTGGGACGGAGGGAGTATGAAACAAGCATAATATAAAGTAACAAATTATAGGCAGGTTTGAACTTGTCCTGTGCAAGTTCATCCTCAAACAATTGATACAACTTCAAAAGGTCATACAAGGCTAATGACAGTTTGCGGAATCAGCAGAATAGGCTTAATGATCATAATCTACTATGCATATCCCAATCCAACTGATTCTCTTACAACTTGTAACATATGGTACAAAAACCTGCATAGTTTAAATTGCCACTTTCAGGGCTGAAGTCAGTTAGTATGATTGGCCAGATGAACATACCCCACTTGCCATATTATAAATAATGACTAGCAGTTTGATTATATGATAAAATATACTAAAAACATTTAAGTTGAAGGCAGACAGTACATGGCGCTTGTACCCATTATTTGAGCTGCAGCAGCTGTAAATATAAGAGTAGACTTATCATGTTCAGAATTTGCGAGTACACTGAGGACTGGACAGCAAGTCTAATTTTTCCCTTGTCCAAAATGCACATGAAGTACAATTGCACATATTCATGGATGACTCTCAGGTGGAAAAGTGAAATTTCCTTCCTAATTATTTGTTACACTACTAATATATGGAACGGGTATTACAAGTAGCAAATAACACCTCACTGTATGCAGCACAGTATGGGAAAATGAATAGATTTACAGGCGCATAAGCAGTAAATGTTCAGAAGTAGAGTAACATACAATTCGAATACGAGCAGATAGTGCGTCAAAGAGCAGCATTCTTCCACTAAGAGGTTCACCAACATCACTTGCAACCTTTATAGCCTCTAGGGCTTGCAGGCAGCCAATCACTCCCGGAACTAGTAAACAAAAAGTAGTGAGCCTACAGTACGAAATTAGTTATGAAAAAAGAAGATATGAAGTCAATATTGCATATGATAAGCACATCACAGACCATCTTATTTACTGTCAAATAATTTACAACTACAGTAGTAAATGCATGCTCTATCTAGAAAAGGAAGCATTGTTATACAAAAAACAATCTAACATTATAGTCACCCGATAAATAACCTAATTTAGAAACTGTGTAGTGTTTGATGAGTAACTTAATTAATTGTTTGTGCAACAGAAATTTGGGTATGCATACATACCCGGACAATGTTTACAGTGAAAACTACAGTTCATATTTCAACTGCTGCAGTGTGCTGTTGTTATGCCATGGTGATTTACTAGAGTACTTACCAACCCCAAGAACACCACTGTCTGAGCATCTCTGGCAAGCTGCCACTGGTGGCGGATTTGGGAAAAGACACCGGTAGCATGGGCTTCCGTTATGATGATAAACAGTCAACTATTCAAGACATCAGCAAATGAATAAAAAATACTAAGTCGGACTATAAAAATACAAGATCTTCTGCAAGAAACAACTTTACCTGTCCTTCTAAACCTAATGCTGCACCAGATATAAGAGGCTGCATGAATAAAATAACAGTTCAGAATTTGATCAACGAAAACCAGTGCAAATGAAATAAACATAAATATAGTGGTGCAAGCTAATAAATAAGAACCAACAGCCAGGCAAAAGGCTTGCTAACCAGTAACATAACAGAACAGACAATCAGGATTACATTGTGAAGTACTTAGAGCACCACTGTTAACAAAAGCCAAAAACAAAATGTGTTACCTTGTTTAGCAATACACAACAATCACTGATCATGTACCGCGTAGGAAGGTTGTCCGTTGCGTCAACAACTATGTCATATCTGTGATAATTTAGTGCTGAAAACAGGGCTATTCATTGTTTTTAAATATATGTAGTGTCCATTTGCTGGTCACATCGGATTACTGAAGGATACTTCCTCACAACCTCCAAAGCGTTGTTTGGCTTCAAAGTATGATGATGTTCTACCACCTTAATAGATGAATTAATCCTGATTTCACAATAACACAACTGAAATTAGTTACACAGTAGCCTCAAATCTGCAAGAGCAAATTTTTGCCATAAATACTATTCAAAAGGGGATACAACCACATTTGCAAAAAAAGAGGGGATACAACCATACAAAGAATGGCTGAAAGAACAGTATCTTACGCACGGCAAGTATCAGCTGCTGACTTCACTTTCGATCTTCCAATATATGCTTCTTGGTGGATTATCTAAGACAACATTCAAATATTTAATATGAGGAATAGTATGCCCCGTCACTGTTAAACACTTGAAATAACAACCAGTTTTTGATGGGCAGTTATGTTCAAAAGGTCCGATTTTATCAAGCAAAGGTTCCGAATTTGATAGCTAACACCCTGAAAAGTGAATTGAGAATATTTTGCCTACTTCTATCATTCAGATTTGTTTCTCAGACAGACAGATAGCATGATCTCCAACATAATTCAGAAGGTAGATTAATATAAAGATCAGAGAAAAGGAGATAAGAGGAGCAAAGCAAATCCCAAATTATTTATACCTGTCGATGAAGGTTGTTAAGTTCAACATCATCACCATCGACAATGCCCAAGACCCCTAGGAGGGTAGCAGGTTACAGGAAAGCAATACGTCAGTGACAGCAAGAAGAACCACCCTGCACACGGCTTCAGTCCAGCAGCAACAGGGACAGGGCAGGAGCATTACCAACACCGCAAGCTGCTAGATACAACGCCACGGGCGAGCCCAGTCCTCCGGCGCCGACCACCAGAATCGATGACCGGGAGAGCTTCCGCTGGCCTGCCACGTCGTTAGCAAGGCATCAGAGGGCAGGTTCATCGAGCCTCGCCGAGCAGGTGCAGAGTTGAGCTGAGAGCTGACAAACCTTCGACCCCGAAGTCCGGGAGGAGGAGGTGGCGGCTGTACCGGTAGATCATGTCGGCCGGGAGGGAATCGTCATGCGCGAGCCCAGGGCGCGCCTGGCACGCACCGCCACCGCCGACGCACCCGCCGTCTCCCACCCCCGCCTCGGGAGAGACCGGAGCAGCGGAGCCGGCCTCGGGCTCCGACTCTAGCAGCCGTATGCGGGCGTCTAGCTCGTCCCTCTCCGCCCGCAGCCTCTCCAGCTCCCTGCTCCTCCCGCCGTCGCCGCCGCCGTTCATCTCGCCGCAGCTCGACACCTCTCTACCGGGTCGCCCAAGGCGCCGGCCGAATTGACTTTCTCTAGTGGGCCGCTAAACTAACTACCCACTTGGCTGACTATCTGGGCCCTTGGCAATCCGTATGTCGGTCGGGCCTACGTTGCAGAAGCCGACTAAGGCCCGGATGACCCAAGCCCATTTAAATAGAGGCAGGCAGGCAGCCAACCCACCCAGGTCAGACGAGAAAGAGAGAGCCCGATAGCGCGTCTCGTCGTCTAATCGAATCGAGGTCTCGTCCCGTGCGCTCTCTTCTCACTCTCGCTGCCTCCTCTCGGCGACTGCATCGGCGGCGGCGGCGGCGATGGCGCACCGGCTGCTGCGGGACGCGCAGGCCGACGGCTGGGAGCGGTCGGACTTCCCCATCATCTGCGAGTCATGCCTCGGCGACAACCCCTACGTCCGCATGGTACGCGTCGCGCAACCCCTCCCCCCCAAACCCTAACCCTACCTTGTCGATTCGCGTGCTCGGTTGCTGGTGCGGCGGCGTCGCCGGCGCGATTTTGTGCGCGCCGCAGCGATCTGCTTGGCGCGGTTGTTGTCTGTATGTTGAGGATTAGATCGGAGCCGAACCTGGCGTCTGTTTCGCTGGCGTGCGCTTCGATTTGTGTTTTTGAACTTCTCGGCGTTTTAGGATTTTTACCTTGATGAAATAAAATCGATAGAAATAGCTCTGGGCTGAATTGAGCAGATTGGTTCTGTTGTTGTAGTTGCCACGTTTTAGAAATTTTTACCAAGTATCGATCGGTAGCTCGGGGTGAATTGCTCTGCTTGGTTACATGTGTGGTTGTTTACCTGTCGCTGCGGTTGTATCTATCTATGGGTAAATTAGATGTAAGCAAGTTAACTACACCCTCTGTAAACAAATATAAGAGCGTTTAGATCACTATTTTAGTGATCTAAACCCTCTTATATTTCTTTACGGAGGGAGTAGATAGCAAAACAGAAGAAGAAAGCATCAATCAGATGGTATAGGGGTACAATTAAACATGCAGTGGATGTGAAAACATCTGCAGTTGAAGCTTTTTGTTGTTTCTATGAACTGCTCCTTGTTCTGTATTGCTTCAGTTCTTTGCAAGACGGATTATTTACTAGTTTTCTTGTTTGTGTTTGCAGCTGAGAGCAGAATATGACAAGGAATGCAAGATCTGTGCGCGTCCTTTTACTGTCTTCCGTTGGAGACCTGGTCGGGACGCAAGGTACAAGAAGACAGAGATCTGCCAGACATGCTGCAAGTTGAAAAATGTCTGCCAGGTCTGCCTTCTGGACCTTGAATATGGTCTGCCAGTTCAGGTTCGCGATACTGCACTCGCGATCAATTCGAATGATGCAATTCCAAGGAGTGATGTCAACCGTGAGTACTTTGCAGAAGAGCATGATCGTAAGGTATGTTTTTATTTTTCATCACACTCTTGCTGCCATCATTTACTAGATGTGATTTTGCTTATAGCTAAACACTACTCTCTCAATGCGACAATTACTTGTCGCATAAATGGATGTATCTAGATGTATTTTTAGTTCTAGATACATCTATCTCTATCCATTTCTGTGACAAGTAATTTGGGACAGAGTGATACTTAACTTTCATATCTACTGGAGTGAGCATGTCTATAATCACTGGTTTTATGATAGGATGACACTAAAAAACCAAATTTCATTGTGACTTGCAATGATCTACTAAAATTTAGTGAGGTGGATGCGCTTAAAGTATATTGATAAATAAAAACCACAGTATCTTTTAACTGTACTCTGATTTTCCATAACGCCTTGTACCTTAAAGTATGTTGATAAATAATAACCACAATATCTTTTAACTGTACTCTGATTTTCCATAATGCCTTGTACCACTTATCTGCTTATGTCACACATGCTCAACTTCTCGTGCCTGCCTCTTGAATTTATGATTAGTTCCTCCGAATGGAAGTTCATGTTTTATATGTATGCAGGCTGCAGCTGGCATAGATTATGACTCTTCATATGGAAAGGCCCGTCCAAATGATACCATTCTGAAGCTTCAGAGGACTTCACCATATTACAAGAGGAACCGAGCTCATGTTTGCAGTTTCTATGTGCGGGGTGAATGTACAAGAGGCGCTGAGTGCCCATATCGCCACGAGATGCCTGAGACAGGGGAGTTATCTCAGCAGAACATCAAAGATCGCTACTATGGGTATGTGATTTTATTGTGCCTACGAAATTGAGGTATATGCTTTTAGTTCTCTACAATTTTTCCGTATCACATTGACAGGTAGTTTATTCATAATCATCATATATGAGTTAAAACTTCCATGCAGTAGCAACATCAGATTGGCTTTTAGACATTGACATGTTACTGTACTTTGTTTTCTGAAATTGAGTGTCCTTGAATATATCTCAATGCTTGTCTGCATTTACATTGTGTAATAAAGGATTGATATATTGCCAGTTCATGTGTCCAGAATATTGCATAGTTCTTTTAGAGTGTCTGGCAATAACCATCAGTATCATGCAATGATTCTCCTTTAGTAGACTTGTAGTTGGATATTAGACGACTTATCCAATAAGCAGATTAATCTCCCTTTCTCTGTTGTTTTGACCTATAACTTCAAGTTATGTTTAGAGTATGATGTGATTGCACCACTAAACTCAAATCTCTTTCATGTTTTCTGAGGATGGAAAGAGCAACTGCACGATTAATAAACCTTTAAACTTGTATGTGGCTAATGTGAATTTGGGCATGAACAGAAGAAAATTATCGTACATCCATTTATTTGGGCTTTAAAGCCGTCTAAACTTAGATAAAAACTGAGCTTGTAGCTATTTAACGTGGTATCTCAACATAATTCAGCTTCCATTATACCAAGCAGTAACATATTGTAGATCAATTGCTCCTTCTTTGTAGATTCTTGAGTGAATATTTTGATGTGCACGCTTCACTTAAAACTTTGGTTTGGTTTCTGATGTTCCCTTCTTACTCTTTACAGAGTTAATGACCCAGTGGCTCTCAAGCTTTTGGGTAAGGCAGGTGAGATGCCATCTCTGCAACCACCAGATGATGAGACTATAAGGACCCTCTACATTGGTGGACTTGATAACCGAGTGAGTGAGCAGGATTTGAGGGATCAGTTTTATGCACATGGTGAGATTGAATCCATCAGGATGGTAATCCAGCGTGCTTGTGCATTTGTGACATATACAACAAGAGAAGGTGCTGAGAGAGCTGCGGAGGAGCTTGCTAACAAGCTAGTCATCAAGGGTGTGCGCCTGAAGCTCATGTGGGGCAAGCCTCAAGCCCCAAGGCCAGATGATGACGAGGCTGGGAGGCAAGGCCATGTATCCCACGGAGGATTGCTCCCTAGGGCTGTCATATCCCAGCAGCATAGCAGCGACCAGCCTCAGCCACCTGGGATGGAGGGCCAACAGCAAGTGGCACCACCAGGATCGGGCTACTTCAACATTCCACCACCGCCAGCGGTGGATCAGCGGATGTACCCTTCAATGGACCCCCAGAGGATGGGTGCTGTAGTCAGGTCGCAGGAGGGCGATGGCAGCAAGCCAGGGCCACAGCACGCCGGGCAAGCTCAGGCGTCAAGCAGCTCAGGACAGGGCTATCCCATGCGTCCGCCGCTGCCGCCTTACTACCAAGTTGCTCAGTACCCTCCATACTACCCACCTCCACCATATGGCGGCGGTTACATGGCCCCACCTCGCATGCCGTACCCACCCCAGTATCCGCCATACCGGCCAATGCTGGCGCCCCCAGCACAGCTGCCGCAAGGGAGCTCATCCCAGCAGCCGGCACCAGTGCCGGCAGGGCAGCAGCAGGCTCAAGCACCTCCTGCTCAGCAGCAGCCACCGGCGGCGGCAGCCCAGAACTGAAGAAGCGGAGGATGGCAAACAACTGCAGGCGATTGTAAACCCCTGGCTGGTTTTACCAGCTTTTGTATTCCCAAAATTTGTGATTAGCAGTTAAACCTTTCGGAGTGTTGTTGCTTATCTGGATCTATTAAAACTAACAGCTATAGTGGGTTTTTATTGAGCCACTAGATTTTGTTTTTGTCACCTGGGATTGATTGCTCTTTATTCGCAAGTCTTGCCTTGGTGTCTTCTTTATAATTGCAGAGCACAGGAGAGCTTTCAGTATCATGTCATATTTCAGAATGTGTTTTAAGTTTTTCTGGTTTTTGAGGTAAGCTTATACGTAGTTGATACGTGCAAGCTGTGGTCTGAACCTGATAAACCAAGCAGTTAGCTTCTGCTTATTGAAATCATCACCAGTAAACGTTATAGGCCAAATTCTAATACTAACATGTTTTTTTAGTGAACGGTCTGACTTAATTAATAAATTAGGCAAGAGTAAGCACATCAAATCGAGCAAAAACAAGCATAGTACTTCGCGGTCGTCGACTTTAGGGATTCCGCTCCCATGACTTTGTAGTCAGGGGCGTAACTTAACTGCTCCATTCACCGTCCACTAGCATCGAACGAACTCTGCATTCTCTGCTAGCTGATATGGACGTGCTGCTGCTACCAGAACTAAAAACTTCAAAGAGAAGAAGAGCGAGGCTTGTGCAACTGAAACTTCATAGAAAAACAGAAGGAAGATTGTACTACGATCTTTGGCACTAAACGTAGCTGGTAAGGTGTGAACAAATATGCATGCTCCTCGCAGTATGCAAGGCTCAAACACGAGGAAACAGCACGGATCACCAGACTGAATGTGCTCTAAAATTCTGACACTGTAAACTCAGACGCGGCAGCAGGTGCAATGACGAAACAAGTGGTATTTTCTGAGTGAAGCAACTTAAGAAATGAACTACTAGCAGAGCTCCAGGCATCGGTATTTCTGAATTCATGGCGCCCAAAAGATATCTTCGACCAATATGCCTTCAACAGTTGATAGAGTTGGTCAGCATTAAACTTCATTGGCAGAAATGTTTTTGAACAGAAAAGTAAGAGGATGAGTATCGTTGGTAGGTCTGTAACTTCTGAAGAATCCATTTTCTTCTGAAGTGTTTTCATTTCCCGTATGGGACGGAGGGAGTAGTTGATCTTGTGATGTGCCGGTCTTCTTTCCTTGCTGCTGGTACAACAACTCGGAGAGTCAAAACAGAGCACTGCAACTTAATTCATTCGTACAACAGGGTCAAACATTTTATGAGTCAAACACAAGTTCGCTTGTGAACGAACTTGTTGACCCTAATATAGTCAAATAGGCTACCTATTATTCGAAGGCCTTGTCATTTATTTTTCATAGGTAAGATAATTGCTAATTTGGAGGAGATATAATAAAACTGGCTCTTAATATGGACTAGGAACAGGCGGCAACCCAGAATTGAAGGAATAGAAGGTGTCAAACGACTGCAGAAACCTTGGCAGCCTATTTATGATTAACAGCAGTTAAACCTGATAATCACAGTCTAAGCGAATTCATAAAATTTTCTAAACCTGATAAGCCAAGCATTTAATGAACGCGTGCCATGTAAAATACTAGAGCTGTTGTGGCTATGGGACAGGCTATGTATTTTGTTTTGTTTTCTGAAAACAAAAGGCAATACATTCTCTGAACCACAGTCTGAGTGTATGCATTACTTACTAAAACATAAAGAAAGCAGGATCATAAGTAATTGCGTTAAAAAAACAAACATAGAACTGATTATGATGACATGATCTGAACATTTTAGATCCAAAATGCCAAAGGACCTTCAGCGAGGAAACAATTAGTGGTTGCTTTAGGTACTTTGTAGGAGTGCACCTGACGGCTCTTGCCGGTCGTGAGGTCTCCGTTCCTGTCATGGCTGAGAGAGAATGTGGTCAAACGATACAGGCGCCGACATCCCGGTGGTAGGCGCAAAACTCCACGCTCATCAATGAGGGCCTGATCATCAGCTGTGTCGTCCTGCTCATCCTTAACGTAGACGCACTGCACGAGGCAGAATTTGCCATGGCATCCCATGTGCACGAGGGTAGCGTTTACATGCCTCTTGGCTGGGTGGTCGTCGCTGAACAACTTCTCCTTGCAGAGCTTCCACTCAGGGGCACGGTCACCGTTGTCGGAGCCGGGCACGTAGCAGCAGTAGAGTTGGCCGAGGGTGTCCGGGTCATCGGAGAGCCCGACAAAGCCGTGGAGGTGCGGGTCAAAGTAGCCGCGGCCGGCGAAGGGCAGCGCCCAGTTGCCAAGTCGTTTCCACAGAAGCTCCTCCGTGTCGAAGGCCAAGGTGGCCTCAGCGGCGTCCTTTTTCTTGGTGCTGAAGAGGAAGGTCCGTCCGTCGGGGTGCATGGCGTAGGAGGTGACGTCGCGGACATTGAATGGCGGCTCAGGGAGATCTTCTCGCGACCACTCCATGCTGGAAGATCCAACCGGCACCGGGGGGCAGCGCTCTTCCAGACAGAGCGTCACGAAGACATCCCGGCTGAGAATGAACAGCTTGTTGTTGCCGACCGGGAGGTAGTAGATGGGATCAGCGACAAGGAAATCCTGCCTAGGGCCATTGGTGACGCCCCGCGCGCGGACGTCCAACATCAAGAAGTAGTCGACGTCAAGATCCTCGGGACCTCCTGTATCCATCGCCAAGATCCTTGTGCCAAAGGCTGACGTCGATGGATACGCCGCCATACGGGAGAAAGCACGAGGCAAACGCCGCACGGCGGCTTGGGCTGAGACGGCGGCCTGCTCGTGGTTCTCGCCGGCCAAGGGGTTTACCTTGCGGATGCCGAATCCATGGCGCCAGTCATCGAAGACAAGGTAAAGTCGCTCACGGCCGCCACCATGCTCACCGTGCCGCCGCCGCTTCGGCATCCTTTAATTTGTTCCTCCTTGCTCGTATACGTCGTCTTCTTGTAGATGGAGAGCGGGCGGGCAAGGTCTCAATTTTCTTTCCCTGGATTACTCATAGATCTAATTCGTACAAGGCGAAGAGGGTGCAGCTAGCGGCAAAACATCAGAGTGCGGCGGCGGCGGGCGTCATGGGATAGGTTTTGTTGGCATTTAGATCTAGGTTTTGTTGCTATCATCGCACACTCGATTCCACCGATTTTTTTTGCTTCTCTCGAAAACCGTATACGTCAATAGTAAATCGCTAGTGGTTTTTCTGGTTTTTGGTCACCACTATGTGTTTCTTCACATCATGGCAAGTAGTGTCTATGCATGACATTTTTTTTACACAAACTTGCCATGATTGTTGTGCTTGCTTTTGCCTTCGACTTCCTATGTTTTTCTTTTTTCCTTTTTAGCTATGTTTTATACCATGGCAATTCTATGTTGCTTTTCCTTCAGCTATAAACTATTCATGGCAAACAAACCATGTTCTTGCCATGTTCACATTTCCTAAGTTCTTGTACTATACTTCAACAACTGTTCACATGACAATTTTATTGCATTAACTATGGCAAATTCATTGTATTGACCATGGCAAATTTATTGTGTTTGACCATGAAAATTTCACAAATGGTCACAAAGCAAATTGGCCATGGCAAATTTATTGTATTCATTTTTTTCATGATTCTTTTTTTTTCGAAACGGAGGTGCATAAGATTTGCCTCATCTATTAAATAAGGAGAGAATAGATTTTAGATTTTTACAAAACACCCCACGTAAGTGGCATGATTGCCATGATTCTTTTGACTTGACTACTTATGTTATATGTTCAATTAGCACATATTTTTAGCTATGTTTATGCCATGGCAATTCCAAGTAGTTGTCCTATTAGGTATAAACTATCCATGGCAATATTTTTCATGTCCTTGTCATGTTCACTTTGTAAGTTGTAATACTATGTGTTCAACGAACCATTTTACATGTTTTCTTTTTTGCACTAACCATGGCAAATTTATTGTATTGACCATGGCAAATTCATCAAAGATCACATAGCAAATTGATATCATTTCATTCCATCAAACATGACAAATTGCATAAATCTTCATAATTGTTCAGATTTTCAATGGAAAATATATGAATTTTTTCATGTGCCCCAACTTACAGTCAAACACAATTGTTTAAGCCTTTTGCTTTTTTTTTCAAGTTATGGCAAATGTTAGTTCATCATGAATGGCAAATGTATAATTTTCATGCATGGCCTTTTTGCTACCAACATCATGGCTACTTTTTTGTATGTATCAAACATATTAAATTGTATAATGGCTACCTTTTTCAAAGAACTAATCACCTTAGTTTGCCACCCCTTTTTCAAACAAGCAAATTTTCTATGATGGATGTGATGCCGTAGTCGTTCATGTCGGCGGACGGCAGGCCAGTGGTTCCAGTTTCACCTTGCGCCGTGGTAAGGTCATCAATCGCCATGGAGCAGCAGGTCGTGCCTGCGCCAAGGGTCCCCGGGGGACTGCAACTACGAGCTTGTTTTGCCCAAGGTCCTCTCGTCCTCACGGACGTCACAGTGATTGATGATGAGGTCGGGAAGAAGCAAGCGTACGTGGTGGATTTTATCGTATGTTGATATACTGTGTATTTACTGAGGGTGTACACATGCACGTGTTGCCGTTGCATCTGCGAACTATGTGGAAGCAAAACATTCTGAGGAAGATGGGACAGTTTAAATTTTTACAGTGAGCGGAATAAATTTCTCTTTTTTACTTCACTTGATGGTTGAAACATTTGGTCCAAACATGATTGTTTACACCGCAATGAGCACTCCTCCATCCACTCTACTTCTTCCGACCAATAAGGCTATATATAGTTAACCCGGAATTTTATTTTACATAATATTTCTTTCAATCGAGGAGTGTTGCCGTGTCCTTTTCTTAAGGGAAAAGTCTAAAATGAACCTTGAATTCGTACTCTAAGTCTGAATTGAACCCTAACCTTGAAATCCTTGAAATTGGCACCCTGTACTTTTTGATCCCGGTCTATCCCGGTCGATTTCTGCAAAATACTTGTTTGGTGCACCGGGAAAAGGATGATTCCAGTAGGGATTACACAATGCTCTCAGGGATTACACTAGTCCACATGCCAGATTCATTTTCGCCGTTTTCTTTCTCTCTCTCTCTCACTCAAATATGTGGAGCAGGAGCTAACGTGCTAGCACATAACATATAACAGATCATGATCGGTTCGGCTGTTTCTGTCATTAACTCAGTATGGGCTGATTTCTTGTATTCAGGTAAGTGAATCTCATATATATATGATACAGCAGAGTTATTTTTTTAGTAAATAGATGTTTAGGTTAGTTCAGTCCTCGCAAACAAATGCTCCTTTTTGCCATGTCAAGTTGATACTTCCATCCCCTGAAAAAAAGTTGGTACTTCCACCATATAATATAAAAAAATGAATTCGGTATGAAAAAAGGGTGATACATGGGGAACTTATTTTTTGGTATGTGCTACAAGTTGCAGGACAATGCATTTTCGTGTAACCTGACTGGCAGATAACTGCTTGGAGTGATTCTAATCTGTAGCCCCTATTTGTTGTGCAGAACTGGCGATGCCGTAGAGCAAGTTCGAGCAGGAGAAGAAGAGGATAGACTGTGGGCGGAAAGAAAATTAAGCCTCGCAGCGGGAGGCCACTGGTGGTCGTGCCCTGCTACGCTGGCGCGAGCGAGCTCGGAGCGCGCCGCCTCCTCATGTCTCAGCTCAGAGCGGACGCAAGGCCTGTGTCGGGGATGATGACGCGCAACTTTCAGGGAGGTGGGCAGCAGTTGCACGGGAAGATTGGCGGGTGCCCCGCCCGGCGCGGACAGGGGCACAACGAGTGGTCGCAGGTGGTCATGCCCTATTGCATGGCATGAGCGAGCTCAGAGGCTCGGAGCATGCAACCACCTTCTGCTCCGGCGCACAAGCTCGGAGCGGACGCAGGCCCTGCGTCGGGGATGACGGCGGATGGGGTTGGCGAGACGGGTCGAAGCGGTAGAGCAGGCACAGATGCCCATGACTGAGTTGTCGGGGACGAGGAGGGCGAGGCTCATCAGCCGATGGCGAGAAAGAGGATGTGGTGGCGGAAAGATGAATATGACATGTGTAGTCAGTCAGTCAGACTAATATGTTAACCAGATCAGGATCGCCCTTTTTCCAGTGCACCAAACCAACATTTAGCAGAAATCCGCCGGGATAGACCGGGATTAGAGAATACGGGGTGTCAATTTCAGGGATTTGAAGGTTAGGGTTCAATTCAAACTAAGAGTATGAATTCAAGGTTTATTTTAGACTTTTTCCTTTTCTTAATCATTGAAAAAACACAATTATGTAACTCACAGTGCATCGGTACCATGTCAACAAAGCTGATGAATTTTTTTTCTGATAACATGAAAAAAAATCCCGCCTCCACATACAAAGATGCGCACAACCATTTAGACTCGTAACGATGCATGTACATCCCTAGGCATATAAGTAATTTGACATGTTCAACCTGGTTTCCATACCCTTTTTTATAAATAAAGTTGGAACTTTATTGATTAATGGACATCAGTACATACTTCATCCCAAATACATTCCAGAATCACACCACGGTAAAAACAATTTACAATATGCTCACAACTACGAGCTGACTTGTGTGCCAACATATTCAAACCACGCTTGATATGAAGGAAGGAGCAGCGGGCAAAGCCAGATACTTGATATCAGAAACACGGCCCCTAATCTTGAGCGGTCCTGGTTTCATACCCTATTATATTGATACTCAAAAATTCACAATGATATATGATATCATCAATACCAAGGCAAGCTTAAGAAGAGATAATGCTTAGGTGATCTAGTTATCTTCCAGGAGAGGTTTGGTTCCATCGGTGCCACCCCACTTTTGCACACGGCTTGAAGCTAGCGCAGCCTGCAGTTGTAGAGTATGGGATGAGCAAGGCGGAAAGCTCAGGATTTCCATACAAATAAACAGGGAAAAATAAATACAATTTGTCTGAAATCAATACAAAGAAAGAAAGCAATCATTAATTCATAAGTCATATGATACGTATAGTTGTTTCAATAATTGGTGCCTAATTAACAGTTAGTTATATTATAAGGATAGGCTAACATCCTCCAATTAATTGACTCTTTTAAAGTTGTGTTCATCAAGTTTTTACACACACAAAACACATGGTGGAAACGGGAAGGGTGATGGAAATTCATACCTCTGCATTCCAATCTGTTTTCCACACTATGAAGAGTAAAATAAGTGTCTGAAGTGCAATCCCGCAAAGCATGCCAGCCCAAATCCCCTGAAATTAGAGCCACAAAATCATAGAGACCGTAAGTGTTCTTTATTATTCGTTATTTTGCAATTTGTAGTACGTAGTTCAATCAAATAGGGAAAGTAGTGCCACTCTCCAATCAACAAATAACATCTATAAAGAATGGGTCTGTTTAGGACACATCTAATTATGTCACATCTAACCTGATGTCCACTATGTTTGTGGTCTATTTTTTTTCCAGTTTTTTTTTTGATTCCTTGTTGTTGTGTTATTTGTGGAAGCTTAGATGTGACATCCTTAGAAAACATCTAGATGTGAATTAGACAAACTGATAAAGAATTACCCCAACTCCATAGTTGAACTTGTAGCCGAGAAGATAGCCCAAGGGCAATCCGAGAACGTAGTAGCAGCCTAGGTTGATGTATGCAACAAGGCCTTGCCATCCTCCTCCAACAGCAACCCCTGAAGCATCATCAGATCAACTCCAGGGATGAGGTTGAGGCGACATGAACAAAATAAAATCGCTGACCGTGTGAGGAAGAATGAATCTCGTACCTGAAACCACGGGTTGCACGCTGTTGAGCACCATGGTCAAGCCAAGCAGTCCCGCGATCTTGGAGACGGCGTGCTGGAGCTCCAAATCGCTGGTGTAGATGATGGCGAAGTTATCTCTGAAGATCAACACGAGGGCCATGCATAGCAGCCCGATGAGCAGCGACTCGGCGATGATGACGATGACGGCGTGCATGGCTGCCCTTGGACGGCCAGCGCCCAGCTCATTAGAGACTCGAACACTGAAAACGTAAACACGTAGTAGGTCAGGTGGTAGCAGTTTGTTTAGAACAAAACAAGAACCAATAAAAGTTTAATTACAGAGTTTGAATTGAGCTGACCTGATAGCAGCGTTGATGCCAATGAAGATCATATTCTCCCACCCGTTTATGTTCATGCTGAAAAATTAAGCACGAGTATTCTGTCAGCTCCATCAGCCATATGCATATGTATGATCAGTCTTCTGAAGCATATATACCAGATGCCAAGCGAGTCGACGGCAATCTGCGCATCCTGGAGGTTGCCGGTGAGGACGGTGATGGTGCTGAGGTACCAAAACTCAAGGCAGATCATGACGGCGGACTCGAGCGAGAGCCTGACGAACGCCCACATGTCGTTGAACGCGGCCATGGACCATCCCCTCCAGCCGTCCTTGCACCAGCCGATGATGTAGGCGGACTGGCCCAGAGCGATGGCCCAGAGCGAAAGGTTGTAGGCGACGGCGGCGCCGGGGGAGCCCCATCCGAGGACGGTGACGAGGAGGTAGGAGAGCGCGACGTGGAAGCAGAGGCTGCCGACGCAGATCCAGACGGGCACGATGACCTTGCTCTGCGACTGGAGGAACTTGGCGGTTGGGAAGTTGACGGCGAAGGAGAGCGCGCCGGGGAGGATGTAGAGCGCGAAGCGAGCGGCCTCGCGCGCGACGGCGGGGTCCTGGCCGATGGCGAGGAGGAGCGGCTCGGCGAAGACGTAGAAGGGCACCATGAGGAGCGCGGCGACGGCGAGGATGATCCAGGAGCGCTGCAGGTAGACGCCGAGCATGGACACCTGGCCGGCGCCGAACGCCTGCCCGCACAGCGTCTCCAGAGCGCTCCCCATGCCGAGCTGCATGCACGCGCGCGCATATTAGCATCAGAAGAACATAGCCAGGAAAGTAAGAGTGGTGTGTGATCTAGCGACCGAGCAAAGCATATAGGTAATACAAAGAATCCGAGGGAGAAGGTCGCAAAGACGGAGAGGCCGATGGAGGCGGCGGCGAGGGGCAGGTTGCCGAGGTGGCCGACGAAGATGGTGGTGACGGAGCCGACGGCGTAAATGCTGAGCCCGGCGATGGCGATGGGCATGCCGATGCCCCAGACGCGCTTGGACTCCTCCCACGTCATGCGCGCAGCCTCCCACACGGTGCTCACTGCCGCCGCGTCGGAACCCATCGCCCCCTCCCTCGGCCAGCTTGCAGGTTGCAGCGTAAATGGTCTGCGTCGGCCCTCAGCCTCGAGGACGAGGAGTAATTTAAAGCGCGACAGTACTCCTAGCAGTAGCTGCTACACGCGCGCGCGAGGACGCTCCCTGTTGACTGCGACTTGGCTCACTTGGCAACCACAAAATAATAAAGTACTATTCCTTTATTTTTTGTTTATACGGCTCATCTTAAAAAAAAAATCATTACGAGTTACTACGTTCGTTCTGATTTATTGATCTTCTCGATATTTTGTGCCAAATTTTAATCATGGATTTAATGAACAAAATACTAATACATGTCAAAAAAATAATATCATTGGAAACTATATTCATATACAAATCCAATTTATATAATTTTTCATGACATGCATTTACATTTTGTCAGTAAAATCTATGGTTAACTTTTCACACAAAATACGAAGAGGATCAATAAATCAGGACGGAAGTAGTAACATCGCATGTTTAGATTTTAAGGTGTATTTAAATCATTGCATGTAACGATTAAGAAAAAATTCATCAATGCATGTAAAAGTTCTTGGTCATTTAGTGGTCATGCAAGCACACATTGTAACTATGCATCAGTAAACATAATTTTTTAAGAAAAACGAGCATAATAATTAAGTATTTTTGCAAACTACAAAATGTATTTCACCACTCATCATCTATCTTGGTTGAAGAGATTTTCTAATTGAGCCCTATAAACCGAAAAGGAGGGAGTATCTTTGCACATGTGCGATGATGGACACGTGCGTTTGTCCAACGAGTGAATCAATTCTTGCCAATTGAATTGTACAGTTTTTTTTTCTCCCTGGCAAAAGAAGATTGAATCATACAGCGGGTATATGATGCGTTTCTCATAGCACCGTATATCATATCGTTATAATAACCGTCTATACGAAAATTTAGCCGAAAAGATCACTCCACCAGAGTCGCCACAATTTATAGAGCTCGCTCCATAAACAAGCTTGTAGCCTCCATAGTTGAAGGTTGTGAAGGTATAGGATGGAGTTCACTCCATACCCAACCGCCAGCGTGGGAAAAAAGTTTCGGCATCTTTTTCCTCGTGCCACGGTCGGGTTTTGAAGCTCCGTCGGTGAGCAGATCTGACTTGATCTATATTGCATTTTCGGCCGCTACTTCTACAACAAAGACGGCAAGGACAAGGGCAAAGGCGGCCGTGGGTGAACTTCCTTCATTGCCATCTTATTCATAGTTTGTAGAACATTATTAACTTTTGATAGTCCGATGACATGTATGAACTTCATATGCTGTGTGTTGATCTAGGTGAATTACAAGTGTTATTTTAGTGTTGCATGACATTTATATGGATTTGAGAATTTGCTTTGAGGAAGACGATTGTGAACGCAAACGTTTAAGGGGTGATGTGTCACTGTCAGTGAACATCTCCGCGGATGTTTAGGAGCTCCACTTTTGCTATGTCCGGTTACAGATGCTCTAAGGCCAACTCCAACGTGTGACCCTAAACGTTGTCTGTTTTTCGTTCGTTTGGGGGTGGCAATGGGGCCGTGTCCGCCCGAATTTGTGGATGCGTCGGTCGTGCGCCCAACGCCCGCATCTCGCCCGCTGTGCATGCAAAATATAAAAAAAAACAAAGGTGTAGCTAAATGGCCATAGTTCACGCCAGTGGCCGCGTTCTCGCTAGTTCATGCTGGCCGGCAACAAAGCCTTGAAGGCCTTCAAAGATTGGAATACCTACACAATCAAAGATGCGGCCGCAATTGTAACATGGAAAGACACAAAATGCATCAAACATAAATGGCATGCCAACATGAATGGACGCATGATGAATAAACGTGAGGTTCATACCAAGTCACCAAGGCCTAGGCCGCTCACGGGACGGGCTTGAACACTCTCAAGCGCGGCACAATACTTGTTGCACTCTTGTTGGATGAACCCCCATCTCTTTTGGATTGAGTTGATGCCGCGTGTGCTTGCAAATTGGTAGGGGGCAAACTTCCTTTGCTCATGAAAGTTCTTGTGAACTCTGGTCCAAAAGACGGATCATTTTTGCTCGGCACCTTTCATGGGATCTTGGTCTATCTCCATTCAACTCTCGCAAATCAAAGTGTCCTCATCTTGGGTGTACGATCTCGTGCGAATGCTTTGCCTCCTCTTTTGTGCCTCGGCCCTCTGGGTGAGCTCATCGACAAACACCAATGGCTCGGCCGAAATGTCGACCTCTTCTTTCTCATCTTCACAATACAAGTCATCATCTTCATGCTAAGAGTTGCCATGGTCGTCCTCATCTTCATCATGGCCGGCGAATTGAGTGTCTTTATAGTGGTCGCGGCCATCCTGGCTTTGGGTGGCGTCGGGATCAAAAGCTTGGGCGTGGCCGTCGACGTGGAAGGCCTCACCACGGCCCTCGAAGATGACATTCTCCATGAACGCCGAGTACTCAGGTTCATCGGCCGTGGGCGTCGGCATTGGCATTTCGTCGAACAGCCTGCGGGCGCCGGCCATGTTCGGCGAAGGGAACGGCCGGGGTTGCTTCCTTTGTGTCCCGTCGGACGGCTGGCTAGCGCCGCTGTACCCCGGCGTGACATTGAGGTCGATGACGCCCGCGGGCGTGGCCGGAGTGACCATACTGCAGTCCAGCGAGGTGGAGAACTGTGTCTACCCATGGCCGTGGAGAGGCGGCGCACGATACGTCTCGGGTATGATGGACGAGCTCGGGGAACGGTGCTGAGTAAGACGAGCGGTCGACGAACCTGTGCTGGCCGCGGCCATGGCAGCGACCGAGAGGATGGCCGACGGGGGTTGGCACAACCCTAACATGAGGAGGGCGTGCGCCTTGGCAATGATGGACTCCTTGTCATCGACTTCCGCCTGGTTCTGCGCCGCACGCAGCGCGGCGGCCTCGGCGGTGTAGCCCGCAATGACCTTCCTCTCCTTGTCCTTTGCCCGCCTGTTCCTTCTCTTGGCCGATTCGACGTTGAGCTTGGCGACCTCCGCCGGCGTGAGCTCCGACCGCGGCTTCTTGGTACCCTTCTTCTTCGCCGCGCGGGGGCGCGCGGCCGCGTCCGTGTTGCCGGGATTCATCGGGTCGCTGGCCATGGTGGAGGAGGAGAGGCGGGAGAGGGCGCGAGAGAGTTTTGGGCAAAATGGAGGGAAAATGTGGGGGTCGTGTCCTCGACAGACGGGCCAGGAGAGGACAAGGGCACGCGTCCCATCCGTACGCGTGTTGTCCGTTCGGTCGCAAACGCGGCCCAAATTTGGACCAGAAATGGATCGTAAGCGGACCAAAAACGGATAACGGTCCGTTTACTCTCGCGTGTTGGGCGGCCGGTTCTGTCCGTTTACCCAAAAAAGACTCCGCCGAACCATTTGGGGTCGAGTTGGTCTAAAGGTTTGTTTGCGGAGGAACTCAATTCTTCTCAGGTAAAAGTAAAGAGAGAAGCGGAAACAGAAAGAGAACGGGGAAAGCATGAGAGCGACCTCCTCCGATCCTCTCTACTGCGAAAAGAAAATTCGGGGAGGCCGTGGCCTAGCTAGCCTAGTGCTTCTCCTCGTCTGGTCCTGGCCATGGCTCGGAAAGTTATTACAGGCAAGAGGATGAGAAAGAGAGAACGTGCGGTTTCCATCGAAATAAAATACGGGTCTATTGAAGGGACGCGGACGAACGGTGCAGGGGCGCGTTTTGACTCGGTAACAGTTCAGCCGTTGTGGCTTTGATTGGCGAAAACGGACAGCGAACAACTGAGAGGGTGCTTGATCCAAAGGACTTATTTTAGTCTGACTAAAAATAGTCTTTTTAAGAGGTTAAAGTTTCAAGTACCCCTGACTAAAGAGGGACTAAAACTAGTCTTGAGACTAAAAAATTTTAGTCAGGAGTATCCCTACTAAAATGTGGATTAGTCCTCTCTCTCTTCATTTAACTCCCCTCATTTAACACATGCGAGTTCTGAATTGAAGGGTTTGGAGGATAATAAATATTTATTAACTTGATTTTAGTCTTTTTAGTATTTGGATCCAAGCATGGTTGAAGCTAGCAAGTTTTAGTCCCACTACTTTTAGTCATGAGACTAAAACGTATCCAAGCACCCTCTGACATGTACGAAGGGTATAAGTATATTTTGATAAGCCTGCAAAATACATGATTGGTCGGATATTGTTTTTGGTGAGTATATGCTTCTGGGCGCTAAAAATGTATTTTATCAAGGTCAATTTTTTTTAAAAGAAGATGTGTATATTGGAACACTCAAATGCTAGCTACAAATATTTAGGGGGAAGCTTAAGCATTTTGACCCGTGCAAAAAAAAACAAATCAAACGACAAATGTTACCTTCAGATATTACATTTAATTTTGTTTTTTCATCGACAAAGCAATACTATCCCGTTTCGCATGAAAATTGACAAGCAGGCTTGTTACACTAACATGAACACCTACAAAAAAAAAATCAGAATTTTAAAATTTTATTTGCTATTTGTTTTTAGTTTACTGTTCACCAGGGCTCATATACTTCCCAGAGCCAAAACTTGGTCGGTACTCTATACACATATAAGCCATAATTTAATTGGGTCTCGGTATCAGTCCGGTCGTTGTTTGGACTTCGATTGGCAACAATGGACAGTGAGATGTACGAAGCGTCTGGACTTTGATTGGCAACAATGTACAGCAAACAAATGAGATGTACGAAGCGTTGATATATTTTGGTCTTGTCCGTTGTCACCAATCAAAGCCCATATAGTGACCGGACTGATACCGAGACCAAACACGCCCGAGCACCATTCGTCCCCGTCCTACCACAAGCACGAGTGTTGGCGGCTGCGGGTACGTTAACGATGATGATGTCGTGGATGCTGGAGCAGCGCTTGTTGTCCTTGGGGAACGTATCCGGTGCACCCACACTTGTGGTGTTACTGATGCACCGGATGCCGTCCAACATTTTAAAAAATCTGAAAAAATTCAAGCACATTGACACAACATCAATTTATGTTGTTATAAAATTTTGTATCAAAATTTAAAATATTTCCCATGATAAAAAATGATAAAATTGGTATCAGTGTGATAATGGGCTAAATCTATTATGTTATGTACTATTTGTCATTTTCGTTTTAGGAGCTATGTTTCGAATTTTTACTTGAAATTTTATGACAATCTACATTAATGTTGTATGAATGTGCTAAATTTCATTCAGAATTTTTTAAATATTTAAAATATGTGACGTGAGTTCAGTGCACCGATAGCACTACAAGCACCGATGCACCAGATATTTTCCATATTGTCCTTGCCGCTAGATCAACCTGAACCGCTGCAGTACTTCTGTGTGTGGCTCGCCGCCCGTGTCGGCCAACGTCGCATGCAACCAGCTGACCGGGCGAATATCGAACAACGATTGTCCAAGGATGGAACAAAAACTACATTCAGCAGCCCACCGCGGCCGAATGAAATTGCGTCCTATATGCAGAGGCGGTTCTAGGCCCCACGCAGCCAGGGCCTTGGCCTGAGGCGTGGTAGATTTTTTCTTTGTTAATTGTAGAGTACTGTAGCAGAAATGTCCCTGTAGCTTACTGTAGTTACACTGCTTGCCTGGGACGTAGGCTGAACCTAGCTCCGCTACTGCCTATATGTATCGTGTACCAATCATACGTTGTTCATGTACGATGTATTGCAGGCTTTACCAAAATATTTCAACACTTTGTACTTGTCAGTTGTTCGTTGTTCGCTATCACTAATCAAAGCTCATACAATGACTGGACTGATACCGAGACCAAACACGCCCGATCACCATTCGTCCGCGTCCATACTGTGTGCGAGCACATAAGCGAGTTTTCGTCCATGGAAGCCACTAGTTTGTACTTCCTTCGCTCTGCGGTGCATATAGATTTTTTCTAGACATCAAATTAATAAATATTGATTAAGTTTATAAAGAAAAATATATAGATGCATCCGCCTTCATGCATGCCACTTACTCTCTCCGTTCTTAAAAAAGTGTACTTCCAACTTTGTTGGAAAGTCAGTTTTTTTATATTTGACCGTATTTATAAAATAATACACCAACATATATGCCATCAAATTAGTAGCATTAGATTCGTGATAAAATATATTTTCATCATATATATATATCCATTTGGTTTCATAAATATTGATATATTTTTGCACAAACTCGATCAAACTTTAAGATAGTTTAACGCTTCAATAAAATTGGGAGTACATTCTTTGAAGGACGGAGGGAGTAGCTGTAAAAACGGTCTTGAAAATATACTCCTATGTGTCTGACTTGCCCGTCTGTTTCCCTAGGGACGTTGTATAAAGCTGAAATGACAACAAAAATATTTTACAGAAAACTGCTATACAAATTCCAGTGGCCTGAATTAGCGAGCTTGGCAGTGTAATGTGTTCTTGAGCGCCAAGTCATGGCTACCGGGCTCTTTGGAGCCCAGTATTTTGCAAAGAAATAGAATCCTTTCGCAAAACAATAAAAAAAAGGCACATTTAAAAGTATCGAAAAAATAAAAAAAATATGTGAAAACGTATGCATGTGCATTACGGATATGTAAAATTCCGTTTAAAATTATAGCAATTTGTAAGCTCTACAAAATAAATCTTGACCCAACAACAAAAAATATCGGCCCATCTTGATATATGTATTCGTTTTTCTTTTGTACGCCATATATGAAAGTATATTATTATAAAAATTCGCACATACGTAGTATACATGTATATTTGAATACCGGCCTTCGTGGAGACTGTCCTCCATTAGGCCTTTTCATATGTTGCTCTACAAGTTCACTTGTCGATTGACATATTAGAGGCACCTCTTCGTCTTTAGGTGACAAAAAGTGATACCGTCAAGATTTTATTTTTTGTGACCATGTTTTGGGTGATGGTGGGGATGATCGCTGAAAACCGTCAGCAGACCATTTTCGGTGACAAAAATCGGTTTTGCATGACACAAGTGGGCCGTCACAAAAAACCCTACGTTTTGTAGTGTCTTCAGTGAATGTAATGATGTACCATTCAGACTTGTCATGGTTTGTAGTTAGTTTACCCAAAATCGGTTTTACATAGTTTGCTATGTGTCTGCACCATCATCGGTCTTCTCACACTGTGTCGGCATGTTCTATTGTACAACATATAGATATAAGTGAACAGTGATGCACCACAAACATAGCATAAATTCTGTTCCAATCAAAAGTAAGAGAATGTGGTTTATATGTGTTATATTATATGGTATGTACTCTCTACATGCATCAACCAAAATATCTTGCATCTTGCCCATTAAATAAAAGAATAAATGACTGGAAATACGAGAAGATCCAATAGCATGATTGCTTCTTATTTATGTTGAGAATTTCCTAAAGATGCTGGCCAACATGTAATTTATTTATCGCGTGCCAAGTTTGTGATATACAGTGGTGATTTCCTCACATATTTTTATCATCATTTGCATCTTAAATGAGCGTGTCATTTTGTTATTTTTGCAACATTAGAAGGTTGTGGCGCTTATTAATTATGATGTTGTCATACATGAATCTTAGTACAACAATAGAGACATATCTAGATCCAAACATTTCTATATTGAGGAATAGTGCATGAAATTTTTAATTACTCTTTGTAATATGCCCACAATACAATGCAATTTCAATATTTAATCATCATACTAATATATGATACGTAAATTTGTATGTAGTTGAGAACCAAGACCTCATTATAACTGCTTCCATTTAATCACCTACATCATGGTAGGTGACAAAAAAAAACATACTCTTCCATATGTTAGAGTACATCAGTTGTAATGGGTTTTTTCTTTGTGAATGTAATACTCATTTTTACTACGATTTTTCTGGAGTCATATGTTCTAAGGTGTACACATATAATATAATACAAGTAAATGTTGTAATTCTTCAGAGTGCAAGACTACACGAAACACAATAATATAATAATATTCATGATTTTTAATCTCTTTGAAAGGTCTAACGAAATTATACTCCAGAAAAAATTCATTGGTAGATTTGGAAAATTCCAATAAAATATTAGTAGAACTAGGTTTGAAATGATAAACTTTTGTTAATGATTATTCATTACAATCTGATTTATTATTACTAATATTTACATATCATAAAATAATAAATGATAATCAGAATTTTTAAATGGATTCTAGAATACTTGTAATCTCACATTATATAAAAAAGTTTAACGATAGAATATGACAGGCGGTTAAAAGATATTGCCCGCGCATCGAGCGGGCCACTTTACTAGTTGGTATCAACAACTGTATATACAATATTAATGAACAAACTACTGTTCGGTTCCATGGCGTGGACAAAACTAAGCCTTGCCCCATGTGGCAGAACGCTTTCAAAGGAACAAAGTTGCCCAAGAAAACTTGTTCCATCCATGATTTGTCCTTCAAAAAGTACTCCCTCCGTCCCATAATGTAAGACATTTTTACAAGCTATGTTATCTTACAAAAACGTCTTACGTTATGGATGAACGAGTACCATAGAACAAAAACCAAGGACCAATACCTATAACAAAAACGTCTTACATTATGGATGAAGGAGTACCATAGAACAAAAACCAAGGACCAAGACCTATAGGTGCTGGTGGATCTGCTAAAACTGTTGTTCAGCGGGTCCATGTATGATTCGAGGGAGATACGGTGCTGTGTACGTTCTAGAAAGTCTTGATGCGTCAGAGTCTTCGATGCCGTCGCTCGATCTTGATGCGGGTGGCAGGACGAGATTTGCATACCAGTGAGAGCCATGCGAAAGAAGTAGTATTCGCTCCATTTGCAGCTTGTTGAAGATCAGCGCTCAGTTCCAGCGTATAAAACAGCCAACAGATTTTGATCGACTATACAAGAGTTATACACCGAATCGTTCTGAGGCAGTACATAATACAGGGCCTACATATCTGATAGACGCGTCTCAAAATATCAACTCTGTTCCCCTCGCCGTACGACAACTCAGTGCGTCCTCTTCCTCCCGTTCATTATTCGTCGCCATTGTTGCATATTTTTGGGCTTGAGCTCCCATTCATCCTCGAATTTCTCCCCTCGTTCGGCTACGAGCCACTTCATCTCATCTACCTGTCACCGACCCCCAGACACCACCCCCAAGGTCGCGTTCAATAGATCTAGGTGTGTCACTGAATAGATTGAGACAATGGCCAACGATTGAGCCAATCGTACTTGCTATCTAACGGAGATATCTTCTTCTTTTCTAAAAGACCTAGATCACATCGTCTTCAAGAAAGATCCGTAAGGTAAATCCCTATTCAGTTTGATTTAAAGTTAGATGTGGTGACATTTTAAGTACCCACTCCTTTTTTATTTACTCCGCATATTAGTTTTGACTGAAGTTAAACTTTATATTTGGTGGAAAATAATATGAACATTTATAGTAACAAATTTATATGATGTGAAAATATATGCAATGGTGAATCCAATGATATATATTTGGTGGTGTATATATATTAATATATTTTTATCCATACTTGTTGAAAGTATATAAAGTTTGACTTATGTGGAGTAAATAAAAACGGAGGGAGTACTATTGTTAAGATACCCAAACGCATGATTATACTTACTAAGCAATTATTGTTGATGCCTATGGTCTGCTTTAGTTAATTGGTTAGAGGATGATAATAATTACTGTGATGGCATATCTTAACCAAAAAATTTAATTTCCTGAAGTAACCTTCTATAAACGGAAATGATAAGTACCAAACATTCGGTTTTTTAGCATGGTTGAGGATGATAGTAATTACTGTGATGGCATATCTTAACCAAAAAAAATTAATTTCTTGAAGTAACCTTCTATAAACGGAATTGATAAGTACCAAACATTCGGATTTTAAGCATGGCTACTCAAACATTTTTCATGGCAACTTTAGTTGATGAGAGGATGGCAAGTTAGGGGCAAGTACGGCAAATTTCTGTCAAAAATTAATTGAAGCATGAAAGTTGTCATGCTTGGCAACTAAAGTTGTGATCCTCGCGTCACTAAACTTGCCATCAAAAGCGCTTAGAGTTTCCATGTGCTCGTACCGAACGTTCGGTACTTATCAGATTCCTTTATAAAAGCTACTGCCTCCATTTCAAAATATAAGACGTTTTGGTAGGCTTGGAGGTAGTAGTTTTTTAATTCTGTACATATTGTCAACTCTTTAGATGGAACCAAATTTCATAAGAGAAAGCCTTGTGGACCTACTTCCTGTTGTGGAAAGACCCGAAGTACATATAAAGAACCAAGGTAATGCACTTCCATTATGTCCTTTCCTTGATCAACTAGGACTAACAGAATATACATGTATCTGAACATGTCAATTGAATGCATGTAAACAGGGAATCATCTATCAATGACACTATCAGTGTTCAAAGTGGGTACGAATTGTCAGATTATGAGGATGATGCTCTATCTGTGCCCAACTTGAGGTTATACTGCATATATACTAATCAATGAATGTGTCGGAAGATAACTTGGCTATCAAAGTTGATCCTGGTCAATATTACGATAACCATGGCGAGGGGCAGTCTACA
Organism: Thinopyrum elongatum; assembly: GCA_011799875.1. Lineage (NCBI taxonomy): Eukaryota > Viridiplantae > Streptophyta > Magnoliopsida > Poales > Poaceae > Thinopyrum > Thinopyrum elongatum. The sequence continues at coordinate 135,609,837 of CM022303.1, forward strand.
ATAATAGAAGAACCTTTACTTCTCCAGCTCAGTGTGGCTAAAACCCCAGTACTTGATGAAGACTACCTGTTTTCAGCATTACTTATGCTTCAGTACAACCCATCTAAACACATCAACAGATGAGACCCCTTCATGATAAAAGGTAGGATGATCTTTTTTATAAATACGTCGCCCTCGCTGATAATACACGGCCCGATATACTTTTTTCTCTTTCTTTTTAATCTTCAAAAAATGTGCGCCATGGGAGATTTGAAATCCAACCCTCATGGTTATTTGTTATGCCCACTTCCTTTGTTTCTCGCTTCTTATGTGCCAAATGTAACTTCGTGAACTTTCAGGCCGGGATTTTTTCATGTTTTTTTTAATCATATTTTTTCTGTTTTATTTCGAGGGTATTTTCGTTTCCCTTTTTCGTTTCTTTTTTCTATTTTTTTCAAATGCGTGAAATTTTTAAAATAAAAAAATAAAATCATGAACTTTTTCTCAAATGGGTGATTTTTTAAAATTTCTCGAACTTTTTTTGCAACTTATTCTAGTGAAACTTTTTTTTGAAAATATGCAATTTTTTTGAAATCTTTGAACATTTCTTTCAAAATCAATGATCCTTTTTCTAATATGTGAATGCTTGGGCCAGCCCAACAGGCGCCCGATGGGAGCGATGTAGTTAGAGTTGGGCTAAGGCCTAAGCTTTTGTTATTGTATTTTTTGTTAATTCATTTTTCTCCTTTCTGAACTTTTTTATTCTTTTTGAAACTTGTTCAAAAATTTGAAATATTGTTTGGAATGTCAAAAAAAATTCCTATTTTCAAGTATTGTTTAAGATTTAAAAAATGGTCTGCAATTTAAAAAATTGTTCCCATTTTTGAATTTTTTATTCACAAATTTAAGAAATGTTTGTAAAGAGTTGATATTTTTTTTAAGTAGGTGGTTTCCATTTGTGGTCAAAGTTGATTGATAAAGACAGAAATTGCGAATAACAGAAATATTCAAATTAGGAAAAACTACATGCTCATAGATGCACCCGTGTGGCCTAGTTTGACACACTCCTCTCAACTAGTGGTTTTTTGGACTATCGATAAATCACCCTAACTTTTGCAAGCAGGTGGGCATCCCATAGTGGGCATCCATGCTAGGTTTGAACGAATTCCGACACTGTTTGCACGTTGCGACATGTCCAACAATTTATGGGCCTTTTTGCACCGAAACAACTCCAGAAAATGCAAAACTTATCGAAAACGGAAACAACTCATGGTTCCTTGAATTGGTCATACAAGGCATGGAAAAATTGGGGCCATTTCAAGGATGTCGAGAAACAACATGCTCTCAAATGGAGCCTTCCTACCTACATGAACACCCTCCATTCAACATGGTCTATTTTTGAACATCCCTGAAATGACCCTAACTTTTTCAAGCAGATGGGCATGCCCATGGTATGCATCCATGTCAGGTTTTACCGATTTTCGTTACTGTATGCAAGTTGTGGCACATTTGGTCATTTATCGGTCTTTTTTGACCGAGAAAACTTCAGAAAATGCAATATTTATCAAAAACCAAAACAACTAGGCATTGCACCTTGAATTGTAATAAAAGACAATGAAATAAATTGGGATCATTGACGGATGTCGAGAAACAACATGCTCTCAAACGGACAAAAATAGTATTCCCTGTTTTCAGAACTTCTGCTTCCCATCCGGGGTTTTCGCTTTTGGGAACCTTCTAGGAGGTTCCTGAACCATCTTTTTCTTTTTTTTTCTCTCCTATTTCTTTTTTGTTTTCTTTGACCTTTTTCTTGTTTTCTTCTTTCTTTTCTCCTATTGATTATAAAGAATTTCAAATTTTTGTTCAGAATTTTAAAATATTTCATGTTCAAAATTTTGAAATATTTCATGTTAAAAAAGCGTTCTGATTTTATTATTTTTTCATATTTATTATTCAATGTTCTTAAAATCCAGAAAATGTTCAGAATTTCCAAAAAAATAAATCAAGTTTCATTGTTTGTTCAGATTTATTAATCAATGTTCAAAAATTCAAAAAATGTTTGTCGATACGGAAAAATGTTCACGTTGTGAAATTTTGTTTAAAGTTTCAAAAGTTTTCCCGTTTTCAAAAATTGTTCACAGATCCAAAAAATGTTCACATTGAGCAATTTTGGAAGACACAATTTTTTTTTGAAATTTCTATAGAATCTTTGAATTTTTTCACGAATTTAAGCAAATGGAAAGGAGAAAGTTTCTCATGAATTGAGGCTATTTCAAGTTCATCGATTTGAAAAATAACAAAATTGAGAAATTCATCTATTTGATAAAAAGTTCACGAATTTGACAAAAAAGTTCACGAATTTGGAAAAAGTTTGCTAAATTGAAAAAGTTCATCGATTTTAATAAAATTTAATGAATTTGAAAATAGTTTAATGATTTGAAAAAAGTTCATGAATTTTGAAAAGTTCATGGATTTAAAAAATGTTCATGAATTTGAAAAAGTTCACAATTTAAAATCATGAATTTAAGAAAAGAAAAAATAAAATACAAATAAAACCGAAAAAACCAGAAAAAGGAGGCACACCACAGGAAGAAAAAAAGTAACTAGGCACAACAAGGTTGCTTTCCCAGTTGGTTAGATGGCATGGAAGTACACCAGGAGGTCAAGAGTTTGAACCCCACTTGACGCGCCTATTTTTTTGAAGGTAAAAAAAGAAAAGAAAAAGAAGCTAATGGGCACGTACGGCGTATACGTACCCCTCATATATACGGAACTGGGTACGATTTGCCAAAAGTATGTATTGCCATTTATACGTTTAGTGGGGTAGGGATGTACCGAAGTAAGACTCTCACCAATATATAATTTATCCAAAAGAGCTGAAGAGGATGCAACTTGTGGATCGACAAAAAGGTTCGATGCATTAATATAAATCACTATTTGTGCATTGCATATATTCTAGTAAACTATCATTGTGGTGTATCTTTAATCATAGGGAAAGCAATGCGGATGCAATAAAAATGGAATGATAGACTATTGTACAGACAAGTCACCGCACGTTTAGGCCTGCAATTGGTATGAAATTTGGATCAATTGCCGAATCATATGATTTCTACAATTCCTATTCTTGGGTCCTTGGATTTATCATCGGATATGGAGACATATATGAAAATTGTAAAGGTGTACACATGATGCAATAGTTGAACTGTCAATGATCAGTAAGTGCAATTACTGTTAGGTGCAATCATATTGTGCATAACTGAAATAATTGTAAGTATGTTCCAAAAAATGGTATTTATGTGTTCTTGGGTAATAACAAAAACATATAAACTACATCACCACATTCCCTGTAGTTATTTTATCCAAGAAGGCCGACGCGGAGGGGAAGAAGCCCGCCAAGCCGCTCGACCCCAAGGCAGAGAGGAAGAAGAAGGAGCTGGAGGAACTGGAGAAGCGGCGAATGGAGAATGTGGTCTTCTCGCCGTCCGCCCTAGATGCTAACACCTTGATTGAGAGGTATGCTTATATGTGGGGAAGAGACACCAAAGATCACAATGCCCCAGTGGTTCTCCCTGAAGGTGGTAAGGTTCCATCAGATTCCTATCCATTCTTCTGCTCATACTTTTATTGCGGTCTGGTTCCTCCATTCTCAGACTTCTTCTGCGCAATGATGGACAGTTTTGGGTTCCGATTGGTGGATTTCACCCCCAACGCAATGACATGCATGGCAGTCTTTGCTCATTTGTGCGAGGATTTTGTTGGAGTCGTGCCCAACGTGGATTTGTTCCTCCACTTCTTCGTCCCCCGTATTGAAGATAAGTCTCTCTCCGGCAGCATGACCTGCATCCCTCAGGCCAAAACCAAGGGCCAGTACCTTCCCGGGAAACATCATCTCAAATGGGAGGAATGGAGGGCAGATTAGTGCTGGATTCAGGAGAAGGATTTCCCTCCATTCTGCTTGCCGCGCACGGTGAGGGTCCAGCGCGGCAACAATTGGAGTCGCTTTGGCACCACCGAAAAGAAACTTCGCCTGGCGCTGAACAGGATCGCTCGCCTCAAGGCCGCAACTTGGTCAACTGGACGGTTATGGAGCACGCCAGCCTTTGTGAGCAGCTGTTCCGGAGGACCGGCACATTCCACTTGCCGGACAGATCATACCGCTGCACATCAACTCCGCCAGGAGCTCCATCGTGGTGAAGATGCTGGATTGTGATGCCAATGGCATCAAAGGAGAATGGCCATTGCCTTCTCTGGAAATTGAGATGGACCGAGCCTCCAATCTGACGGAGGTAGCTTCCCGGAAAGAGACTGATCTCATCAGGGCCACTAAGGAAGAAGAACTAGCATATATCGCCAGCAGGGTTGAAGAGGCCATGAGGATTAGGGCTGCAGGCGGTTGTGGCGCCGCAGCAGTCGAAAGTGATGATGAAGTCCCTGCCACTGAGCTGGAAACGGACACGAGAGAGGTGCGCCAAGAGGGAGAACGCCAAGAGACAGACCCTATCATGGCCTCCCCACCGATCATCGTTCCGGAGAGTGCTTCTTCGACAAGGGCCTCCACCGATGAGCCTGTCCGCATAGCAGGTACCCCGACAAGCGGGGTTGTTGATGACCGTCCACCGGCAACTCAAGTTGCCGGGGAAGGAGATGTCCTTCCTTAACAAGCGCCAATGGGTAATCCTCTTGTCTTTACACACTTCTCACAAAACATTTGTTTTCTTGAATTTACCTTGTAATTTGGAGTCTCATGGCGTCCTTGTTTCTGCTTCATTTCACAGCCCCCACTTCTCCTGATGAAGGCGAGATCCTTGTGGAGGTAGCCAATATTCCCAAGGACGCTGCTGACGAAGCTGCCAAGATCGCTGCCGAGGAGAATCTCGTGCAGGTTGCCGGGGAAATCAAAGAAGTCCCCTAAGGGACGGAGAAGCCCTCTGGCAACACGTCAGATCTTGTTGAGATGGATGTGGAGAAGGCGCCTGCCAATAATGATACACCGAATCTCGACAGCCAACCAACAGCGTCAACTATGCAAGTCTCGCCAAGCAGTCTGGCGCTGGTCACTACCCAACATGAGTCTGGAGCCCCCAGTTCATCTGGTACTGCGGGGCCAAATTTTGATGAGGAGATTGCTCGGATCCTACTCCCTCTTGCCCAAAGAGCTTTAGAGGCCACTGACGCCACCGATAATGCTGAAGATTTTGCCTTCATGGAGATCATGGCTGTCGGATTCAAGGGTGTCCAAGAGAGGTACAACAGAAGATGGCACAGGGTCCAGGAAGAGCACAAACATGCGGATTTGGTCGAACAGAAACTGAAAGAGAAGGCAGATGAGCTGCGCACATGGTACAACGAGCAAGCCTACACCCTCATAAGGCAGGAGGAAAAGCTCACTGTCGCCAAAGGGGAAGTGGCAACCCGCGACGGCAAGTTGACAAAGCGCGATGCGCTGCTCAACGCCAAGGAAAGGGACCTTGCCACCAGGGAGCAATCCCTCACTGCCACTCTCGGCGGTAAAGATGAAGAGATCGAAGCATTCCTTAAGCAGTGGACCCAAAGGCTGGAGGATGACCACAAGAAAGCCATTGAAATTCAAGCCTCAGAGAACACCGCCAAGCTTAAAGAAGTCTCTGATGAAGCCACTGCTGTTGCCACCGCTAAAGCAGACCTTGAAATCCAGGCGGGTAAGCTGAGGGAGGAACTTGCCAACAATAGCAAGGAGATCGAGGCCCTCAAAGGTGAAGCACGGAAAGCAACTCTTACCCTAGGGGAATTGCATACGCATCTTTCGTCCAAGAACCAAGATTTGATCACTGCTAATAGTGCAGTTAAGGACTTGAAATCCAATCTTGCCATCCTGGAAACAAATCTTGAATCTGCTAGGGAATGGGAAAAGCTCTTGGCGGAGAAGCATGCTGCAAAAGAAACTCTCCGGAAAGATGCCGAGGACAAGCTTGGATAGTTGCAAGAGATGCATTCCGTCTGGATGGAGAGGCTAGTTGACATAGCAGGATGCCTCACTTCTCAATTAGCCGTTATGGATATGAAGAGCTGGAGCTTCACCGTCATCAAGCATGACGCCGCCAGCGCCAGATTGACCAAGTTCTTTGATGGCCTTATCGAAGCACTAAAGACATATCATGAAGACATGGCGTCCTCATTTGCCAACGAGTCCCGAAAATTTGCACGCAGTGTCCTTTACACAGTGCTGCTCAATCTCGCAATCCCGGTCTTGATCTCTCCAGAATCTTCAAGAAGTTGCCCGAGGACACTGATGTCACAGCTGCTGACAAGATTGTCGCTCCTCTTGCCGACAAGGTTCTCAAAGTTCGCAGGGTCCAAGGTGGTTGTCGGGATTGAGTTTGTCGTTATATCCACTGTGCGCTGTCATGTGAAAGATACATTTGATCTTATGTTAGATCTGCACAGCTTTTGGGATGTAATATATCTTAAGTAGATGTATGGACATATGCTATTCCCCTTGTCTCTTTTTGTCTTGTATGATTAAATTTTATTCCCTACACATACCGGAAGCTTGCCGGCGCATGCACTTGCGTCGAGCGCTTGAGGAACGGGTCCTCGGCAGCCTGCTGGTAGTGTTGCCACCGACAAGTTTTTCCCTCGACGTTTTCAAGGTAGCTGCTTAAATTGCTGAGTGGACTAGAAGCAAAGTAAGAGCGCAAATGATGACAAAAAGGTTCCTTTGCGTGCAAGTTTCTCGTACAAGCTCAAAATCGTTCAAGGGAAATTGCAAATGCGACAAAGAAAGTTTGTTTGAAAATTTTCAACTTAGCTTTCTTTGTTGTGCTTCTTGTCATGCAAAATGACCACTTGAACGCCATTAAATGGTATCTTTATCCCCATCGTCACTCCGCCAGGAAACTTGTACGTGAGGAATCCTTCTGCCTTTTGAGAAGAAGAAAGAAGAGAGAGAAGTGGATTGGGAACCTTGGCGGTTCATCAGTCACTTTATACAAGTCAAAGTGTAATCACAACATCATATATGTCCATACATAAATGAACATATACAAAAAGTTGCAAAACACCAAGAACTCTGCCGAGGTTGGCCAGCCGTCGCGTTCCTCTGATGGCTCCGGCCTGCAGGCACGGACAGACAGCCAACGGACTCGCCGCGGCTTGCGAGTGAGGACCAAGCGTCCAACCCTGCAAGCTTGGTGCCCGGCAACACCGAGCGCTGGCTCATCAATGAATGGGCTGTTGCGCACATCGGATCGATAGCACGCTTCTCGACTGTCAGATTCAGGGCTCCGCAGACCCAAGAAAGGTTCGAACTCTGGGGTGCGTGCGAAGAACTCAATCTCCCCAGTCTGCCAACTCGTCGATCTCACGGCCTAACTCGATGAACTGGAAAGGAAAGGGACACATCAGTTTACCCAGGTTCGGGCCACCTTGCGGTGTAAAACCCTACTCCTGCTTTGTGGTGGATTGGCCTCCAGGTGGGCTGAGGATGAACTAGTACAGAGGGGGAACAACCTCAGGAGGTGTGTTCTTGTGTTGGTGTGAGCTGGTGGGGTGATCTGATTGATCCATCCCCTTCTATGGTGGTGGCCTAGCTATATTTATAGTGGCCTTGGTCCTCTTCCCCCAAAACGAAGGCGGGAAGGGATCCCACAACAGCCAAGTTTGAAGGGAGACAAGTAGTACATCTTATCTTGATGAAAGGTGGTCTTCACCTGCAAAGCTTCTGGTTGTGACGTCGTGGTGGGCTCGGCAATGACCTCCGTCCTGCCGTCTTGGTCTTGTAGCACGGGAATGGAAACCTTTGGCTGATTCCTCGGGACTCTGCGCCTGTGCTTGCTTCCTTAGCACCAAAGTGGAAACCTGCTGTACTGCGCCCGCTGGCGCCCGCCTGGCCTTGGTCGTCATAGCTTGCGTCATCTGGACCTCACGAGGTGGGGTGTCGGGGTATTCTCGCGACAGATGCCAGGGGGTGGCTTATCATGGATGGGGACAGGAGGACATCGTCGGGCCCTAGAAGCGGGAATGGGCTAGAGCTCGAATGCACACGAGTCTTACCCACGTTCGGGGCTCTCCGAGGAGATAACACCCCTAGTCCTGCTCTGCGGGGTCTCCGCATGATGACTATGATCAGATAGTGGCTATAAGTTTGCTCCTTGAGCTGTTGGCTAGAGGAAGAAGAAGGGCAAGGCTAGCTCTCTTGCTTCTCCTAGCTATGTGTGTATGAATGGCGTGGATGCTTAACCCTTTGCATGGGTGAGCCTGGGGGGTTTATATAGGCCTACCCCTAGGGGTACAATGGTAATAGGGCCGGGTGTAGGACCCGGATGTCAGTGTCTATGGTCGCCTGGTTCTTCGCCGGCTGCTGGGGCACGCCGCCTGGTGGGCCCCGCCAGCGGCCGAGGATTCGACGGACAGGTAGGGCCCGCCGCCTGCGGGCCACGCTGATTGCCTTTTGTTGTGGTCTCGCCCTTGATGACGGGGGCCTTGTCGGGGGAGGCATGGCTACAGTCCCGCCGCCTGGTGTGCGCTCACTGTAGCCATACTCCGTCTCGTGAGAGTAACGGCGCGTTGACTCCGAGAGGAGGGAGGGGCCGGCTGCTGGGAGCCGGTCCGCCACCGAAGCCGCCTTCTTGGGGAGCGCCGTCTTCTGGTTGCTCACGGACAGGTAGGGCCCACCGCCTGCGGGCCTTACCGACCGCCCGTTGTGGGAGCATGGCCCCTGCAGACGAGGGCTACGTCACGAGCCGCGTGGCTACAGTGCCGCGCCTGGCAGAGGGGTGTCCGCTTGGTCAGCCTGCGCCATAGCCACGCTCCTCCGGGATTCGGGGGAACAGTTGGCCCTGTAGCCACGCCCCATCTTATCGTAATGAATAGGTGCAGACTCCGAGGGGAGGAAGGGCCATCTGCTAGGATCTGGCCTCCCCCGAAGCCGCCTTCTGAGAGTGTGCCGCCATCTGGGAGCTGCCCTCTTGGGCCAGCCGGCCCAAGGAGCCGGCTACGCATCCGGAAGGTGCGAGGGGCTTCGCTAGCCTTGATGTCTTGAAATGCTATAGGGCTTTGATGAGGCTACCGTGGTCAATCCCTCCGACAGTAGTCCCCGAAGCTGGTGAGGTGCCACGGCTCAAGCCAGAGTGCCTCAGCAGTTTCCTCCTCAGAGAGATCCTACGACCTTGCTTTGTCCGACTGGTAGAAGCCGTCTGACAGGAACCGGCCAAGGTTGGGCCGGCCGCCTGATGAATTCGAATCATCGTCGCGTGCGCCGGGCGGCGCGCCTGCCGCCCATGGCTCACTTGCCACACGGCGCCAGCAGGCCAGGCCGGCCTGCCAGCCCACGCGCGCGACGGGACGTCGCCGCAGGCCCGGGCCCACCACTACAGGGCCTCGGCATGTGCGCGGATCCGCTGCGGCCGAGGCGGGCGGTTGCCCTTCCGGGGCCAATTGAAGACGCACCATAATTGGCGCGGGATTTACGGGGACGTGCAGGACGTGGGCGCAGTTAATCCCCACGCCCCCCACGATTTGCATCTTCGGCTCCGCCGCCGCAGCCGTATAAGTAGGGGAGCGACCAAACGCATGCGCCCCCTCCCTCGCTTTCTTCTTCTTCCTCCTCCTTGTTACTGCTGCTGCGCCGCGCCGCCCGCCACCGAAGTGCTGCCGCAGCCCGCCGTCGCTCGACCTCTCCGCGCCACCGCGGCCTCGCCATTACTTGACCTCGCCGCGCCGCCACCAAGCAACCACAGAGCATGGTGCGAGGTGAGTGGGATGGCTCAAACATCATCGACGAGCACATCGACTTCCTCCGCGCGACGCGGAGGATTCCCAACGAAACATGCGTGGGCACGTGGGTTCCTGCAGCGAGGGAGATCACGCCGGCGCCGTAGGCCGGTGAATTCATCGTCTTTCGCAGCCACTTCCTTCGCGGCTTCGGTTTGCCAGCGAGTGGCTTCTTCTGCGCCTTCCTCAACCTCTACCGCCTGCAGCCGCACCACCTCACGCCCAATACCGTGGTACTCCTCTCCGCCTTTGTCACCTTTTGCGAGGGCTACCTCGGCGTTCTCCCCACGCTCGAGTTGTGGGGGAGGTTCTTCTACCTCAAGCTCGGCACCGCGGCCATGGGCGAGCCGGCCCAGTGCGGTGCTTGCGTCGCCGTGCGGCGCACCGGCGCCGGAACCTGGTTTCCGGCTGTGGCCGTGTTGGAGTCGGCCAAGTTGTGGCAGAAGTCTTACTTCTATGTCCGCAACTTGGATCCGACTCGGGACTACGTCAACCTGCCGGATTATGCAGCCGGCCCACCTCCTGAGTCGCGGAACAATTGGGGCCAGCAGTCGAGGCCGCTGCCGGCTGCCATCACCAACGTCCTCGACCGCCTCCAGGAGATGATGGACTCGGAGGGCCTCCAGCCGGTGGACCTGCTGGCCGCCTTCATCCAGCGCCGGGTGTCGTCGCTTCAATTCTGGCCTCACTTGATCTGCGACATCAGCAGCCGCCAGGACCCTTGCCGGATGTCGACCAAGGAGATGCCGGCGGTGGAGGTCGTCCGCCATGTCAACAACATCTCCGGCAGCCAGCTCAGCGAGGAGGACTGGAGCTTCGGCAAGGAGCCTTACAGCCGCGCCAATCCGCCGCCTGCGGTTAGTATTTGGTCTCCCTTTTTTGCCTACGCCGTGCTCTTTATCCGCCCTGACCACCCGAACGCGGCGCAGCGCTTCGCCAGCTAGGGAACAGGCGGCGTGCCAGATCCTGGCCACTAGTGGATGGCGGACCGGGAGGTGAGTGACGTGGGCGACCCCGAGCTGGGGGCAGCCACGTTGGAGGAGGACGACGCCGCTGGTGGAGGCGGCGCCAGAGCAGGCGGAGCCACAGGAGGCGGCGCAGGAGGTGACGTCTGGGACTGGCCAGACGACGACGAGGATGGCCACGAGCAGAGCCGCTCGGAAGGCGCCGACAGGACGGGAGCCGGCCCCTCGGCGACGTGGCCGACTGGCGGGGCGCCGACTAGAGCACCCAGCGCGTCTAAGCGCCGCGCTGACGTGGGGATGCTCGGCACCCGGCCAACCAAGAAGCCCAAGTTGACGGTTGCCGCGACCAAGCGGCAAGAGGCCGCGAAGGCGGCCGCCGTCCGGAGGGCCCCGAAGCCACGCCCGTTGGTGTCTGCGTAAGTGTTTTGACTGCTCTTGTTTTGGTTGTTTTGTCTTGCTGAGTAGGGTTCCCCTCACTGTGTCACGGACCCCGTCCGCCTTGGTGATTGGAGAATCAGGTGGCTCTGAGGATGCCCGCCGCGTGGACCCGGCCGCCGCCCTTCGAGAGGCGACGGAGAGGAACGCGCGGGAGGCGTGGGAGGAGCGGGAGGCGGCTGCACGGCTGGAGGCCGAAGCACCGACCGCGGCGCAGGCGGAGGCCAATGCCGCAGCCAAGGCGCAGGCGGACGCGGCGGCCAAGGCATAGGCGGAGGCCGACGTCAAGGCCGTGGAGGACCCGGCCCGGAATGTGGTTCCCGAGGCCCTCCGACCCGCAGCAGCCGGAGCCGCCGGTGGTGGATGACCGGATGCCGACTGAAGGAGGCGGTGCCGGCCAGGTGGCATCGGGGGATGGGACGGCCGACCTCGTCATCCTGGAGGACACTCCGCGGGCGCCGGGTGCTGAAGAGCGAGGTGGAGGCCAGCCCGAGGGGCCGCAGGCGCCGCCGTCCAGCGCCGAGCTGGTGGAGGGCCAGGCCTTGGTGACCCGCGCTTCCGCGTGCATGCGCCCAGCGCAGGCGACTTCTGTGCCGAGGCCGGCGGGTGCCGAGGCCGTGAGCTCACAGGCAGCTGACACCGAGGCCACGAGCGCCGCTCCGCCTGGTTGGGCGCAAGGAGCCGGCCTGGCCACCCTGAACATTGTGGTGCAGGACGTCCTCGACACGTTCAAGACCCATGGCGCCACCCTCCTGCAGGCGAGGAGCGAGCTGGTGGCGATGCAGACAACCATCCGGGTATGCGTTTGAATTATCTTTTTTGCTTTTGCGGTCTTCAGTGGGGGCGCGCCAGCGCACCCACTGGGTGTAGCCCCCGAGTTCCGAGCCGGCTGCTGAGAAGGCGGGTTGGAACTCCAAGGCGTATTTCTGAATGCTGAAGTGTTGCTCTTGCTGCAGAACTATCATAATCTGCGCGCGGCCGCCTACAACTCCCAGAACCAGCAGCTCGCCAACCGGACTACTGAGCTGAACAAGAGCCGCGGTACATAGGCCATCTTCTAGTGGGGGCGCGCAAGTGCACCCACTGGGTGTAGCCCCCGAGATTTGGGCCGACTGCTGAGCAGTCGGGCCGGCTCTTCCGGTGACTTCTTGTCTTTGTTGATGTTGACATTTCTCTTGTGTTTTTGCAGAGGCCGCTGCCCATCTTCGGACGCGCGTGTGCGAGCTTGAGGGCCAGCTCTGGGATAAGGAGCAAGAGCGCAGCTAGGCGGCCATAGAGCGCGACCGTCTTGTGAAGGAGCTAGCGGACCAGGCGGCCCGGCACAAGGCAGAGATCCAGCAGCTGAAGGACGGGGAGGCACTCCTCAAGGCCGAGTTCGAGACCGAGCGCTCGGACTGGGTTGAGAGGGAGAAGCTGCTGTCGGATGGCTACGGCGTGATCGAGGATATGGTCGAAGGTAGATCCTTTCTTCTTTTGTTGCTTGGTCGCTGGCTGCTATAGGAGGCCGACTTTTAAATCTTGGTCTTCTTTTGCACAGAGTACTTCCCTGGTCGCTCCGTTGCCGTCTGCCAGGCAATCGAAGCGCGGCGCGAACAGCGGAGGAGGATGGGCGCAGACATTCCGCAGGACTCGCCCCAGACTCTAGGCGAGCAGCTCATGGCCTACAAGATGCGCCTCGAGCCAGCGTACCGCCTACTCCGCCGACTTCAGCGCGCCGAGTCGCAGGTCCTGGCGGGGCTTTGGCCAGAGGAGCAGATTCCTCGGACTCCTAGCCGGACCGCCGACTGGCTGGAGGTGGCGGCCGAGTGGCTTGAGGCCTGGAAAGGCGCCGCAGCTTGGGCGGGTGCCAGGGAGACGCTGGAGTTCGTCAAAGCCTGGTATCCGGACATGAGGTTGGCTCAGCTTGCCACCTTCCGCCAGGAGGCAGGACCAGAGCTGGAGGCGGCGCAGGATGAGATCATCAAGCGCGCGGCGGCCCTTGCCGACTACGCCGACGTCAGTGTCTTCATCCCGGAGCGGGCGGAAGATGGCACTGAGGTGCCGCCATCCTGGTTCAGGCTGGACCCGAACGAGGGGGAGGACTCGGCGGAGGAGATCGCCTCCAGCGACGAGGGCGAGGACGTCGCACCAGATGGCGGAGCAACCAGCCAGACTCAGCCCGATCGGGCCTCGGCCAGCGGGCCGCGGGAGACTACATCAGCCGCCGCCGACGCCGACCAGGCCAAGACCCAACAGCCGGACGCTCCACCAGTCGGCACTTCAGCCACTGCCGACCTGTCCACGCCGCCCGCAGCGCCCTTGGCCTAGGCAGCCCTTTATCTTTTTAACATTTCTCTATCTTGTACTTGAGCAAACAAGTTAATCGTGCGCAGTTCCACCCACTGGGGGTGTAAATCAAACTCTGTTGAATGCTGGCCTTGGGCCTTTTGCGATGTAAATAATTTATATCCCACATGCTTGTGTCTTTTGCCGGGTTCTAGCTCAGCTTTGCCTTTGCTCTATTTGGCTTTTTCTTTTGCCGCCTTCCTTTGGCTGCCGCCCTGCCAGCCGGACAGCCGCGCTGCGGTCTGTGGCTGGGTCAGGGACTTGGCCGTTTTAGGATAGGCAAGTTACTTTGGCCGCCTAGAGCATAGCTAGTCGAGCGAGAAGCCGGCCGGCCAGCTGCTGAGCAGCCGGACGGGTGAGGCTAGGAGCTAGCCTGGCCTGTGTTGGCGTTCTTCCTTAGTCACTTTTCGTGTGGATAGCGATTCCGGCCTTTAGCTCTTGCCAGCCGGACAGTCGCGCTGCGAGCTGTAGCTGAGGTGAAGAGAGGGCTTTGGCGTCGGCACACTACTTGGCGGACTTCGGGTGGTGCCAACTTAGGTCAAGGCAGTGAGCCCCCGGGCCGGCTGACCGGACCCGGACAGGGCGAAAGAATGAAAGAACACATTCATAGGCGAAGCTTATCATATAGATAAAAAGGTAGCCCCCGAGTGCGCCTCGGGAGACCTGTTGTCTTAGCTTAATACAAAAGGTAGCGTGGTACATACACTGCATCAACTGTAAAATGGGTGGAGAAGATTCGCGTTCCATGGTCGCTCCGTCTCTAGGCTGGAATTGTCCCTCTTGCGAGCCCTGGGCTTCTGTGCGCCGATGAGGTAGTAGGAGTCGTTACCTAGGGCTTTGCTGATGATGAAAGGCCCTTCCCAAGGAGCCGAGAGCTTGTGCTGGCCGGCTGTTTGCTGGATCAGCCGGAGCACAAGATCGCCCTCGCGGAAAGCATGCGGCTTGACCTTCTTGCTGTGGTAGCGGCGCAGGCTCTGCTGGTAGATGGTGGACCGGCTGAGTGCCAGCAGCCGGGCCTCTTCCAGCAGATCGATGCCGTCTTCTCGCGCCTCCTTGGCTTCCGCCTCCGTGTACATGGTGACGCGAGGCGAGTCGAACTCAATATCTGTTGGGATGATAGCCTCGGCCCCGTACACGAGGAAGAAGGGTGTGGAGCCGATTGCTTTGTTTGGCGTGGTCCGAAGACTCCAAAGGACGGCCGGCAGCTCCTCGATCCAGCAGCCGGCCGAGCGCTCTAGGGGCTCGACCAGCCGGGGCTTGATGCCAGACAGGATGAGGCCGTTTGCTCGCTCCACCTGGCCGTTTGACTGCGGATGGGCAACAGACGCTAAGTCCAGTCGGATGCCCTTCCTCGCGTAGAAACGGGCCAAGGCGCCTTTGGCGAAGTTTGTGCCATTGTCCGTGATGATGCTGTGCGGGATGCCGTACCGGACGTTGATGTCGGCGATGAATGCGACGGCAGTCGGACCATTCAGCTTCTTGATTGGCTTCGCCTCAATCCACTTTGTGAACTTGTCCACGGTGACCAGTAGATGGGTCAGGCCGCCGTGTGCTGTCTTGAATGGGCCCACCATGTCCAATCCCCATACGGCAAACGATCAGGTGATGGGAATGGTCTTGAGTGCAGAGGCCGGCAGGTGCTGCTTGGAGCTGAAGCGCGGGCACCCCTTACACTTGCGGACCAACTCCTTGGTGTCGTCCAAAGCAGTCGGCCAGAAGAAGCCATGGCGGAAAGCTTTGGCGACGAGGGATCTGGAGGCGGCATGGTGGCCACATTCGCCTTGATGGATATCTCTCAGGATCTTGATGCCCTTCTCTGGCTCAACGCAGTGCTAAAAAATGCCAGTCACGCTGCGCCTGACGAGCTCTCTGTTGACTATCGTGTATGCTGCCGCCCGGCATTGCACCTGCTGGGCCAAAATCTCGTCGGCTAGTAGCTCTCGGCTCACCAGGAAGTTGAGGATGGGCTGCGCCCAGGATGGAGCTTCTACCACTGTCATGACAGCAACCGGCATCAGGGGGTCGGGTTGGGAGGAGGCGGGTCGGAGCCGGCCGCTGCTTGCTGCGTCGTTGAAGTCCCCGGGCCGAGTGCTGCAGTCCTCGGGCCGCTTGCTGAAGTCCCCGGGCCGACTGCTGAAGTCCCCGAGCCGGATCCGACTGCTCCGAGGTCAGCCGGCATGAAGATGGACTCTGATTCTGGCGAAGGCTTGGTAGACGGCTTGCGCAAGCACTCGAGGGAGACACCGGTTGGTATTGCTTGCCTGGTGAAGCCGATCCGTGCCAGGGCGTCGGCTTGCTCGTTGTCGGCTCGTGGCACATGAAGGAACTCGCACCCGTCGAAGTGGCTGCTGATTTGCTGGACGAGGAAGCGATAGCTTGCCATGTAGGCGTCCTTGGCGTCCCAGTCGCCAGAAGACTGTTGGACCACCAAGTCCGAGTCACCGTAGCATAGAATCCGGCGGATGCCGATCTCCTTGGCTAGCCGGAGCCCGTGGACGAGTGCCTCGTACTCGGCCATGTTGTTGGAGGCAGCGAAGTGGATCTACAGCGTGTACTTGAGCTTATCGCCTTTGGGAGAGGTGAGGACGATGCCGTCTCCCAGACCGGTGGGCATCTTCGAGCCATCAAAGTGCATCCACCAATGAGTGGAATCCAACGCTGGTGGCAGGTACTGGGTCCCGGCCCAGTCGACGAGGAAGTCAGCCAGCGCTTGGGACTTGATGGCGGTGCGGGGCTGGTAGAGGATGGTGTGGGGGGGGCAGCTCAATGGCCCATTTGACACCCGCCCTGAGGCATCTCTGTTGCCTATGATCTCGGCAAGGGGGGCGGTGCAGACAACCGTGATGGTATGCTCCTAGAAATACTGCTTCAGCTTCTTGGCGGCAAAGTACACGCCGTAGCACATCTTCTGGTAGTGGGGGTAGTTCTTCTTGGAGGCGGACAACACCTCGCTCAGGTAGTAGACCGGCCTCTGGACCGGTTGGGCCTTGCCATCTTATGGGCGCTCGACCACGATCACGGTGCTGACCACGCGGCTGGTGGCGGCGATGTAGAGGAACATGGGCTCTTTAGCAGCCGGAGTGGCCAGAACAGGCGGCGTGGACATCATGCGCTTGAGCTGGAGGAAGGCCTTGTCTGCCTGGTCGGTCCACTCGAAGCAGGTGGTCTTCTTCATCAGCTGGTACAGTGGGAGGGCCTTCTCACCTAGCCGACTGATGAACCGGCTGAGTGATGCCAAGCACCCGGTGAACTTCTGGACGTCCCGTAGCCGGGTCGGCTTCTGCATCCGCTCGATGGCCTTGATCTTTACGGGGTTGCACTCGATCCCGCGCTCAGAGACAAGGAAGCCAAGGAGCTGGCTAGCTGGTACTCTGAAGACGCATTTCTCCGGGTTGAGCTTGATCTGAAAGCAGCGCAAGTTGGCAAAGGTCTCCTTGAGGTCCTCCAAAAGGGTGCCATGCTTCTCCGTCTTCACCACAATGTCGTCCACAAAGACGTGGGTGTTTCTGCCGAGTTGCTTCAGGAGGCACTTCTGCATGTAGCGCTGAAAGGTGGCGCCGGCATTCCTCAAGCCGAACGTCATGGTGATGTAGCAGAAAGCATCGAATGGTGTGATGAAGGAGGTCTTCAGGCGGTCGGCCGGGTCCAGCTTGATCTGGTGGTAGCTGGAGTAGGCGTCCAAGAAAGACATCAGCTCGCAGCCGGCCGTGGAGTCGATCACTTGATCTATCCGGGGCAAGGCAAAGGGGTCCTTGGGGCAGGCTTTGTTGAGGCTAGTGTAGTCTATACACATGCGCCACTTGTTATTCTTCTTCAAGACGAGGACTGGGTTGGCAAGCCAGTCCGGGTAGAACACTTCCATGATGAAGCCGGCTGCCAGAAGCCGGGCGATCTCTTTACCAACAATCCTTCTCTTCTCTTCTGACAGGCGGCGGAGGGGTTGCTTGACCAGTTTTGCATCCGATCTCACATGTAGCTTGTGCTCGGCGAAATCCGTCGGAACACCTGGCATGTCCTTGGGAGACCATGCGAAGATGTCCCGATTCTCATGGAGGAAATCGACAAGCTCGCTTTCCTATTTGCTGTCGAGGTGAGACCCCACGACAGCAAATCTCTCCGGGTGCGCCGGATCCAAGGCGATCTTCTTGGTTTCCTTGGCCGGCTGGAAGGAGCCCTGGGTCTCCGCGTCCTTGGGGTCGGATGGCATGTCTGACTGCTTGCTGGCCATGGCCACCACCCGGTCAAGGAGGCGCTTCTCTTCAGTGATGACGAGGGACTCGGCCAGCCGGCTGCTGGCGGCGGCACACGTGTGCGACTTCTGGTAGTCGCCGGCAATGGTGATGATGCCCTTGGGACCCGGCATCTTCATCTTCAGGTAGGCGTAATGCGGCACCACCATGAACTTGGCTAGTGCGGGCCGGCCCAAGAGCGCGTGGTAGGGGCTGTCCAAGTCGACCACCTCGAACCAGATTGGCTCACGGCGGAAGTGGGTCTTGTCGCCGAACAGGACATCAATCTTGATCTTGCCGATTGGAGAGCAGGAAAGCCCAGGGACTATGCCATGGAACACGGCTCGGTTGGGCAGGAGTTGCTTTTCCTTGATGCCCAGCTTCTCCATGGTGTCGCAGTACAGGATGTTGATGCTGCTGCCGCCGTCTATCAGGATCCGAGAGAAGCGGCAAGCCCGCCTCTCCATTGAGAAGGTGGAGTCCAGCACCATTGCAAAAGCACCCGGCGAGGGCATCACGGCCGGGTGGTCCTCATGGCTCCAACTGATGGGCTTCTCAGACCAGTGCATGAATTGGGGGACTTCTGAGGCGACAGTGTTCACCTCGCGGTGCTGCTGCCGCCGACTGCGCTTGTCATCGGCTTGGCTGGTGAAGACGACATAGGTGGCGTTGGCTTCGGGGAACTCGTCTTGGAGCATGCCGACTGGGCGAGCCGCCGGCTGCTGAGGAGGCGGAGCCGCCGGGCTGGCTGGCGGAGGCGGTAGGCCCTCGCCCTTGGCAATTCTGGTGAGCCAGTTGCACTTCCGAGTGGTGTGGTTGGACGGCTTCGCGCCACTGTGGAACTTGCACGGGGCATCGAGGGCTTGCTCGAAGGAGAAGGCGGGCAGCCAAGCACCCTTGCCGCGTTTCTGACGCTTGGGGCCGGGTTGTCCTTCCGGCTGCTAGCCTTTGATGGTTGCTACTTGCCGGCTCTTGGAAGCCGGCTGCTGGGCTTTGCACTTGTTGTTGTTCGGCTGTTGGCGCCGGTTGGTGTCACCAGCCGGAGCTTGAGGGGTCGGCTGGATCACCTTCTCGGACGCGTCAACCCGGATCTCCGACTTCATGGAGGAGTCGGCCGTGGCGTACTTGTCCGCCACGACCAGGAGCTCGTCCAATGTAGCCGGCTCGTCGCACAGGAGCTTGTGCTTGAGCAGAGTGCCTTCTCTGCACCCGGCGGTGAAGTACTCGATGGCCTGTACCTCGTGCACCCCTTCGCAGGAGTTGCGCAGCTCGGCCCAGCGCGTCAGGTAGTCGTGGGTTGACTCGGTCGGCCCCTGAACGCACATGGAGAGCTGGCAAGGCTTGGGGGGGCGCTTGTAGGTGCTGGTGAAGTTGCGGATGAAGACATCGGCGAAGTCCAGCCAGCTGTTGACGCTGTAGGGCTTGAGGCTGTTTAGCCATGTCCGGGCCGTGCCCTGGAGCATGAGTGGAACGTACTTCACGGCAACGCACTTGTTGCCGTTTGCTATGCTGACTGCCGTCGAGTAGTCGGTCAGCCAGTCCTCCGGCTTCACGGAGCCAGTGTACTTGGGAGTGTCTCGAGGGAGCGAGAACCCTTTGGGGAATGGCTCGTCGCGGATGCGGGGGCCAAAGCAGGCCGGGCCGATCATGTCTTCCTCTTCTACGGCCAGGGACCGAGCGAGCCGCTCGATCCGGTGGCGTGCATCATTCTCTTCGACTCCTTCACGGGGGCCCAGCCGGCCTCCGAGAGTCGGATGATCCACAGGAGGCGGAGAGGCCAGCCTCTCCCTGCGAGGGGGAGCCGGACGCTCATCCCGCCGGTGCTCCACCCATGGGCGGTCGTCATGGCTGCGCACAACCGTAAGGCGAGTGCGCCGGCTGCGGCTAGCAGCCGGCTCCGGGTCTTGCTGACCGCGGTCTCCGCCTGCTGGGGACCGGGAGGTCACTCCATGCCCACGGCGGGGGGGGGGGGGGTGGGGGATGGTTTTCAGCTTGCTTGCCGACAGCCATCATGCGGTGGTACGCGTCTTGCTGCGTGGTTGCAGCATCGACGAGCTCCTGGAGGCGCGCCATCTGGCTGCACCGCTCGTCGCCCTCCAGGTTATCCAATTCATCTGCGGTCTCCTTGGCAACACGCAGGTTCTCCACTGGGGTGGCGTAGACCGGGCGTCCGACTCCCAGCATGCTGGCTATGGCCGCGCCGCGTTGCCGAACGATGCCGGCTTGGCTGGGCTCGCCAGCAGCCGGTGTGCCGCTCGCGATGCGGTCGATCTCGTGCTGGCAGGTCTCAGCGCGGCGCCTCATGGCCGCCATCTTGTTGGCGCTTTCAAGGAGCATGACACGGAACGCCTCCAGTGTCGCCCCATCGGCGTTAGCTTCAACGGGGGTGGCCAGGCCCTGCATGGCCACTTGCAGCGGGTCCTGGGCAGCCCCGGCGCAATCATCGCCGTGGCCAGTGACCAGCACCTCCGCGATGGTGCCGGCGTTGGTGTTGTTGGCGATAGGAGGGAGCGGATCGTCAATGACCACCACATTGGCGGGGAAACCGTTGGTGGAGGCCACGTCGGAGTCGATGAGCGTCTCGACGGGCTCGATGGAGCGGTCGGTGGAGCCGACGGACTCCGCGTCGGAGGCGGGCGCGTCGGAGATGCCGAGCTTGCCGAAGAGGTCGATGAGGCAGCTCGCGGGGCACGCCGCTCCCGCGTCGGGGGCGGGCTCGTCGGAGAGGCTGGCCTTGCCGAAGAGGTCGGCAAGGCAGCCCACGGGGTAGGCTGCTCCCGCGTCAAGCGATGCGCTGCTGCATGCGCTAACCGGCACGTCGGGCTGGCTGATCAGGCCAGACACGACGTGCTTGCTGGAGAGGAAGAGGGTTCCCGTCCAGAACATGTCTTCGGCCGACGCTGCGCTTTGCCCCACGGTGGGCGCCAACTGTCAGGGTATTCTCGCGACAGATGCCAGGGGGTGGCTTATCATGGATGGGGACAGGAGGATGTCGTCAGACCCTGGAAGCGGGAATGGGCGAGAGCTCGAACGCACACGAGTCTTACCCAGGTTCGGGGCTCTCCGAGGAGATAACACCCCTAGTCCTGCTCTGCGGGGTCTCCGCATGATGACTATGATCAGATAGTGGCTACAAGTTTGCTCCTTGAGCTGTTGGCTAGAGGAAGAAGAAGGGCAAGGCTAGCTCTCTTGCTTCTCCTAGCTATGCGTGTATGAAAGGCGTGGATGCTTAACCCTTTGCATGGGTGAGCCTGGGGGGTTTATATAGGCCTAACCCCCAGGGGTACAATGGTAATATGGCCGGGTGTAGGACCCGGATGTCAGTGTCTATGGTCGCCGGGTTCTCCGCCGGCTGCTGGGGCCCGCCGCCTGGTGGGCCCCGCCGGCGGCCGAGGATTCGGCGGACAGGTAGGGCCTGCCGCTTGCGGGGCACGCTGATTGCCTTTTGCTGTAGTCTTGCCCTTGATGACGGGGGCCTTGTCGGGGGAGGCATGGCTACAGTCCCGCCGCCTGGTGTGCGCTCAATGTAGCCATACTCCGTCTCGTCAGAGTAATGGCGCGTTGACTCCGAGAGGAGGGAGGGGCCGGCAGCTGGGAGCCGGTCCGCCACCGAAGTTGCCTTCTTGGGGAGCGCCGTCTTTTGGTTGCTCACGGACAGGTAGGGCCTGCCGCCTGCGGGCTGTACCGACCGCCCGTCGTGGGAGCATGGCCCTTGTAGACGAGGGCTACGTAACGAGCTGCGTGGCTACAGTGCCGCGCCTGGCAGAGGGGTGTCCGCTTGGTCAGCCCGCACCGTAGCCATGCTCCTCCGGGATTTGGGGGAATAGTTGGCCCTGTAGCCACGCCCCATCTTATCATAATGAATGGGTGCAGACTCTGAGGGGAGGAAGGGCCGTCTGCTAGGATCCGGCCTCCCCCGAAGCCGCCTTTTGAGAGTGTGCCACCATCTGGGAGCCGGCCTCTTGGGCCAGCCGGCCCAAGGAGCCGGCTACGCGTCCAGAAGGTGAGAGGGGCTGCGCTAGCCTTGATGTCTTGAAATGCTATAGGGCTTTGATGAGGCTACCCGTGGTCAATCCCTTTGACATGGGGCTTGCATAGAAATGTCCGCTCCTCAGGAGCCGGCCTAAGGAGGTTGCTTCCTCTTGAGGTCTTGACGTCGTCCGCCTCGTGAGGCTTGGCCCCTCACGAGGGTCTTGTGTTGTTGATGCTGAAGATGGGCCGTACCAGGCCGCAGATGGAGCCACGCTATGGGCTGCAGGCAGGCAAGTCTGGGTACCCTGGTTCCCAGAACACCGACAGTAGCCCCCGGGCCCAAGGCGCGCTCGGACTTGGCTTCGAGGCGAAGCCAAAGGGCAAGGGCGAAGCGCCGCGGCCCCCAACCGCCTGCGGGCTCGGTCGACGCGTGGCGCTTGATGGGACGTGGGTGTCTCCACTTCCCTACGCAGCCTCGGCAATCGCCAGACTTGACGGCTGCCTGCTGCAAGCGCGGCTCTGCCATCATTGCCCGCCGTGCTCGTCCTTGGCTTCCTCCCTTCCCTGTGAGCTCGTGGCTCTTCTTCCAGATTTGGAGCCGGCGCCAATCCACCCTTGACGCCATGGCCCCGAGGTCGATGAAGAAGGGGAAGGCCTGCGCGCCCACCGAATCCCAGTTGGGTTTGGAGCCAGCGCTTGATCGGTCGACGGTGATCAACCAGGAGGGGTTGGACAAGGTCCGGTCGGCCCTCGCCGCTGATTCCAACGAGTGGAAGGCGACGACGGTCTGGCCCGCCTCCCGGGCCTTGGTCGACATGGAGGCCACCGAGATCCCCATCCACCTTCACGCTCTCCTGGCTGGCTTGGTCCCTCCTTTTTCTGATTTCTTCAATGCCACAATCTCGCATTACCAGATCCAAGCGCTGCATCTTGACCCCAGGTCCATCATCCTCCTCGCCGCCTTCGCCTTCCTGTGTGAGGCTATGGTGGGTGTTGCTCCGTCTGTCGCCTTGTTCCGCCATTTCTTCTCGCTCCACCTGGTTGACGGCCGACAACGCTCGGGATGCGTGGCATTCCAGGCTGTGGCGGCGACAGCTGGCTCTGGCATCGACTTATCTTCGTGGATCTTCGCGTGTCACGCCCTTTTCTGATTCTGGCTCTTCAGGATTCCCTCGGTTGCTGTGGTGAAGCCGCCTGGGGTGCGACCCCCGGATGCCCTTGGCCCGCTCGCGATTCTAGGCCCCTCGCGTCGGGCGCCCGCGCAGGGCACGGAGCCGGCCGACGAGGCGAAGGCGCCGCCGGAAGGCCGCGAGCCCGTGCTCCTAGCTTCCTTCCTCCACGACCATCTCTGGGGTGCAGGGGGCATGCCGAGGGCTCCTCCACTATTGCTCGCTGGTAGCTGGGTGAGCCCATCGTCGGCTTCGTCTTCGAGCAGCGGGGCTCAGTCGCATAGCGCTTCCGTCGAGGCCCGGGGAAAAGATGAAGGAGTGCCGGCTACCAGCCCACTGCCAGAGACGGGCGAGTCATTTCGCGCCTCTCCGGCAGCCCCTGGCGCGGAAGAAGGGCTCGGCCGCATGCTGGAGCTTGCTCGCGGGCGCAGCGTCATCCGCCATGACCTTTTCTAGGAGGCAATGGGTGCGCTGGGTCGACTTGGGGGAGAATTTGTTGATGTCAACGCACGCCTCGAGGCGGAAGGCCTCCGCCTGGCGCGCGAGTGGCACCAGCTGAAGGTTGCTATCAACCTCGGGCATCTGCAGCATGAGCGCGCTCATACAGATGCCGCAGCGTCCCTTGCAGCTTCTCGTGAGGCCTGCGCCCGCGCTCTGGAGGAGGCCAGGGCTGCTGACCGCCTTCGTGAGGCGGCCGAGGAGCGGGAGAAGGAGCTTCGAGCTTCGAACGCAACCCTTGAGCGGTAGGTCCAGGCGCGCAGGGCCACCTTGGCGGCACCGTCGAGCGAGGCCCCCTCGGATGAGAAAGGAGGCCAGGCATGTGAGGATGCGCTGGCGCTTGAGATCTTGGAACATAACCTGGAGCTCGAGCGGCTGGAGGTGAGGGAGTGCCAAGTGGCCGCGGCTGAAGACGCTCTTGCCACCCGGGAGGCCAAGATCCAGCAGGAGATTGACCGAAGGGTGATGTAGATTCACGGGGCTCTTGTTGGCGAATACCACTGGAAGTTGAGGCTCCAGGAGACCCGCTTCCAACAGCGGTAGGTTGAGTTGCAGGGCATGACCGACGCCCTCAGGGCGAAGCTTGCCGCGGCAGAGAAGCGCGAGATGACCGCCAAGGAGGCTCGGGCCTCCGCCCAAGCCGACTTGTCCTCACTTCAGTAGCAGGTCGCGGGCGTCACATCTCTTGTGGAGAAAGCCACGAACGAAGCGAACCACCATCGGATGATGCAACGCGAGCGCTCCTTGATGCTTGAGGACCTCAGGGTCCAGGCCAACCAGGCCTTGGATACCATCTGTGAAGAGAGCGTCTCCCGCCCGCACGAGGCTGATGACGCCGGCTACCTCCACTTCTTTACCCAAGTCGTGACCCGTCTGGAAGACCGGGCCACGAGGGCGCGCCAGCTCATCGAGGAAAGAAGCAGGGGACTTCTCGGGCGTGCGTTCTCGCTTGTCTTCAGCTACCTTCTTAGCCTTGACCCTGACTTCGACTTCAACGCTGCGACAGCCCCCGTGCCCAGGGTCACGTAGGGCGACTTGGCGAGCTGGGTGGATGACCATGTGGACGACTTGGTCGCGGAGTTCACCCGTGAAGATGGCGTGGACATGCCCGCAGCTGAAGAGGGTGGTGCCGACGATGGTGATGATGAAGATGGCGACGCCGATGGCAGCGTGTCTTGCTAGGCTTACGTTTCCTTTCCGATCCTGACGTGTATACCAAAACTTCGGGCTCGGCCCCGCGTGGCGTGAAAAGCATTTTCTTGGTGGGGGTTCCCCCGTTATGTATGAAACGATGATATGCCTTCTAAATTGATTCTGAAACATGCTGCCGAGGGCAGGAAGGCCCCCTACTAGAGTAGTTTGTTATGACTTATCTTTGGTGACGGTGGTCTTGGATGGGTTCTTGTGTCGTGTGGGCGCTCCCTTCCCGAGGCGGGCCCCATGGGGGCTCGCGAGGGCTTGAGCCTCCTGAGGAGCCTGCAGGCCCGCCCGAGAGCGCCGCGCGAGGAGCCGATTGCCGAGTCACGGCAAGGCATGCGCGCAGTGGTCTTGCGGCAGATGCGCTTTTGGCCCCGTGGGGGCCTCGGCGCCGCTTAGGCTGGCCCAAGCGCGCGCACATCACGCACACTACACCCAGCCCCTGCTCGCAGGGTGCTCACGGGGGGGGGGGGGCAGCAGGCATGAGCCCTGCTTTTTAACATAAACCAAAAGGCAAGAAAACACCACGAATCGAAAAATCTCCCCCCCCCCTTTTCCTTTTGATAAGCTTACGAAACTCCAAATCTCATTTCAAAAGACAGCAAATCGGGTTACAGAAAGAGGGCGAAACAAACAGCCGTGTCCGGCACCTAGACTAGTCTTCTCACCAGCGCGGAGCTAAGTGCTTCCACTGGGCGTGGGCATAGTCATTGGGCGACAGTGTCGATGGCCAGCGCGGAGCACGGTTCTTCTGCTTGGACGTGGGTGGGAGCCCCCGTGAGGCCCGAGGGCGGCGCTCAGGAGACTCCAGGGCGTGTACAGCCCCAACTCATTATTACGTGAGAGTGTCATGAGCGGAGATCTTCACGGGCGTCCCTGACGCCTGGCGAGGGCCCCGCCCTGCGCCTCCCCTGACCACCGTTGGGGCGTCCAAAAACCAGGACAAGACCAAGGCGCGAGGGGGACGCTGGCGGTGCCCCGGCGATTGCAGGCCCCCCACTAGGGGGAAGGGCTCACCGGCGCCTTCCCTGGTGGAGGACCTACCTCCGAGCAGCTTGCGCCGCCGTCATGGCGGTGCCTTGCTCCACGCGGCGCGGGGGAGGCCCTGGCGCTAGGCTCCCCCCGCGTAGATCCCAGTGCACTCCGTCCGCTTGTGGCGGGGCCATCATGCTGAGGTCCACGGCCGTTGCCGTGGCTTGGTTCACCTGCGGTCCATGGTTAGTGTAATCGTGCTCCTGAGATATCTGCTGTACCCGATGGATGTTGTTGTCGAAGATGCTGGTGAAGCTTAGGGGCAGCCCGCGAAGAGCCTCGGTCTCACGTGGTCCTGCCGCCCAGGCTGGCGAGGGGAACGAGCAGGGGCTTCCTCTTGGCGCATACAGCAAGCTCGTCAGTGGAGGTACAGGGGTGCCCAAAGCCGCCATCCCCGGGTCTGCGCCTGGCCGCCCGACGCCGTTGCTTGTCATGCCTGGCACTAGGTCGCGACAACCATAGGGTGGCATCCTGTCGCGGTCCCAGGAGGGGCCGCCCGGTCCCGTCACGCACGGGCGTGACATATCCTGGGTAGGGTAAGCGGCGTCGCGGGCTAGGTTGGCGTCACGAGATCCTTTGGCCCCCCCGAGGAAGGGCGCGCAGGTGTGACAAGAGCCGGCGCGTGCCCTCAGCAGCGCTTGCGATGTAGGCAAGGTGCAGAAGGGCGCCGCGCCCTCGCAGGCGGCATCGAGTAGCTCGGCGACGCGCTCTAGCAGGGCGTCGTGGCCACCTTCTGCCAGCCTGCACCGCAGCAGCTCCCGCGCCACGATGAGCGTGGCTCGCGTGTTCACCTGCTGCCGGCGCATGTGTAGGGTCATCGTCGAGGCGTAGCCCGAAGACTGCACGGTGGCGCGGTTGCGACGCGGCGGGGAAGCGGGCGGAGTTGGTCCGTGCCGCCTGATGCCGACGGCGCTGGCCACCGTGCGGGCTGCAAGGAGCCCAGAGTGGAGGCCTTCTTGGGCAGGGGGCGCCGCTCGGGCAGGCCGAGCGGCCCAGTGTTCAGCGTGAGCTCGAGGATCCCCCGCCATGGTGACGGTGGAACGACGGCGAATCGACCGGCGGAAGAGAGGCTCCAACGCACCCCTACCTGGCGCGCCAAATGTCGGATTCAGGGCTCCACAGACCCAAGAAAGTTTCGAACTCTGGGGTGCGTGCGAAGAACTCAATCTCCCCAGTCTGCCAACTCGTCGATCTCACAACCTAGCTCGATGAACTGGAAAGGAAAGGGACACAACAGTTTACCCAAGTTCGGGCCACCTTGCGGTGTAAAACCCTACTCCTGCTTTGTGGTGGATTGGCCTCGAGGTGGGCTGAGGATGAACTAGTACAGAGGGGGAACAACCTCAGGAGGTGTGTTCTTGTGTTGGTGTGAGCTGGTGGGGGTGATTTGATTGATCCGTCCCCTTCTATGGTGGTGGCCTAGCTATATTTATAGCGGCCTTGGTCCTCTTCCCCCAAAACGAAGGCGGGAAGGGATCCCACAACGGCCAAGTTTGAAGGGAGACAAGTAGTACATCTTATCCTGACGAAAGGTGGTCTTCGCCTGCAAAGCTTCTGGTTATGACATCGTGGTGGGCTCGGCGATGACCTCCGTCCTGCCGTCTTGGTCTTGTAGCACGGGAATGGAAACCTTTGGCTGATTCCTTGGGACTCTGCACGTGTGCTTGCTTCCTTAGCACCAAAGTGGAAACCTGTTGTACTGCGCCCGCTGGCGCCCTCCTGGCCTTGGTCGTCATAGCTTGCGTCATCTGAACCTCACGAGGTGGGGCTTGCATAGAAATCTCCGCTTCTCAGGAGCCGGCCTAAGGAGGCCGCTTCCTCTGGAGGTCTTGACATCGTCTGCCTTGCGAGGGTCTTGTGTTGTTGATGCTGAATATGGGCCGTACCAGGCCGCAGATGGAGCTACGCCGTGGGCCGTAGGCAGGCAAGTCTGGGTACCCTAGTTCCCAGAACACCGACATTGGCATCATTCGATAGGTGTGCGGGCATCCTCTACCCACCTTTCTCGCAGCACTTGTCGCTGGTCTCGCCGCCTCTGCAGATCTGAAGAAGCCATCGACATCTCATCGGGCTCTGCAGTTCACTGGGTTTGCCGCGGTTTTTGATGTTGCTATTGTTAAAGTTGTTGCCGTGGAGGCGACTACACAGTTGGTGCACCATCTACAACATGGCCATCAGTTTGAGCTACTGGTGTTGCTCGCGGACGCTGTGAGGGCTCCGCTTCCTGTGACTTGCTTGATTCGGCAAACCCAATCAAACTCTGGATGGTGGCTCTCCAGTCTTCCATCTTGTCTGCTGTCGGAGGGAAGTTCAGCAACATCTGGGCTCGTGCCATTACTTGGGGAGAAGAACGAAAAGTCGCTCTACTCCTGCCAGAGCCAGCAGGAGCGCCATCGTGATCTTGCCGCCGCAGCTCAAGAGCAAGGGTGGGTTGGCATGGCGGAAGAGGTGCCTAAGGACTCTGGACCTGATAAACAGGTGTCTTGTCGTGAGGGTACTGCTGCCTGTGACCAGCAGCACCACTCGGAGTCATGCCGCGCCAATCTCGTGATGATCGCAGTGTGTGTCTTGACGTTACATCCCATATTGCTGCAACAGGAGGATCTCGGCTTGCACCGGACTGGGCACTGTCGATCCGGTGGCTGCGGTCGTCGATGCGTCGAGGAGGTGGGTTCTGTGCGTCCGCACTGCCTGCGCCATTGTTCTTGTGCTCGTCGGAGGGTTGAGGAAGATGACCGCCTCCAGCACCTCCGCCTCCTACTCCCACCATGGTGGGCATTGCGACCATGCCGCCTGCGCCGTCCGTGCCAGCCGCGGCGTTCATGTCACCCGCATTGGCTGCGCTGCCTGTGTACACACGTGAAGGAGCTTTGGAAGTGGATGGATTGGCCATCGTGATGCCCTTCTTATTGGGCTCCATTGACGATAAAGATGGTGGTGATGCTTGATGAAACCAAATCGCAATCTACTGATCCAGGTTCGCGCCAGTGAACTCCCATACCTGGCACGCCAAAGATGTCAGGGGTGCGATCATCTATGGGGCCATCTAGCCCCTTTGTTATTCGGCTAGGTAGATGCACAAGCGCAAAGAGCAGGGTCAACAGAGAGTGTGGAAGGATTTTTACCCAGGTTCGGGCCACCCGGAGGTGTAAAACCCTACTCCTGCCTGATACATTGGATGTGTGTGTGAGCACAAGTACGAGGAGCGCTTCCCCGGCAAGGTGCGGAGGGAGAGTGGCTACACGTGTAAGTTGTGGAAGAGGTCGATCAGCTAACCCCTCTAAAAGTTGCCCTGGCCCTCCTTTATAGCTCAAGGGGTTACCACAGTGGCAAAATGCTACTTCTTGAGCTTGCGTTGTTTTTTCCCTTGAAGAGGAAACGGTGATGCAGCAAAGTAGAGATAAGTATTTCCCTCAGTTAAGAACCAAGGTATCAATCTAGTAGGAGGAACACACAAGTCTCCAATGATAGCACCTACACAATCAAACAAATACTTGCACCCAACGCAGAAACGGGGTTGTCAATCCCTTCACGGTTACTTGCAAGGATGAGATCGGATAGAGATTGATATAAAAGATAAATAAAAGTGCAAAATAAGATAAAATTAAATAAATTGCAGCAAGGTATTTTTGTGTTTTTGGTTTTACAGATCTGAAAATATTATGATAAAAGATAGACCCGGGGGCCATAGTTTTCACTAGAGCCTTCTCTCTTGAAAGAAAGCATACGGTGGGTAAACAAATTACTGTTAAGCAATTGATAGAAAAGCGAATAATTATGAAGATATCCAAGGTAATGATCATGTATATAGGCATCACGCCCGTAACAAGTAGACCGACTCCTGCCTGCATCTACTACTATTACTCCACACATCAACCACTATCCAGCATGCATCTAGTGTATTAAGTTAACAAGAACGGAGTAACGCCTTAAGAAAGATGACATGATGTAGAAAGATAGATCCAAGCAATATGAATAAAACCCATCTTTTTATCCTTAATGGCAACAATACAATTCCTGTCATGTCCCTTTCTGTCATCGCGATTGAGCACCGCAAGATTGAACCCATTACAAAGCACCTCTCCCATTACAAGAAAAATCAATCTAGTTGGCCAAACCAAATCAATAGATCTGAGAGAAATACAAAGCTATTTAGATCATGCATAAAAGACTTCAGAGAAGACTCAAATAATATTCATAGATAATCTGATCATAAACCCACAATTCATCGGATCTCAATAAACACACCGCAAAAGAAGATTACATCGAATAGATCTCCAAGAACATCGAGGAGTACATTGTATTGAAGATCAAAGAGAGAGAAGAAGCCATCTAGCTACTAGCTATGGACCCGTCGGTCTATGGTAAACTACTCACACATCATCGGAAGGCAGGATGGTTCATGTAGAAGCCCTACGTGATCGAATCCCCCTCCGGCGGAGTACCGAAAAAGGTCCCCAGATGGGATCTCACGAGAACAGAAGCTTGTGGCAGAGGAAAAGTATTTTTGGTGTGCCCTCTATTTTACGGGGAATATTTTGGTATTTATAGAAGAAGAATTAGGGTTAGAAGTGCCACGATGGACTCACAAGCTTGGGGGTGCACCCTGTGAGCTTGTGGCCCATCCGTGACCCTTCTGGCCTCCTCCCAAAGCTTCCAGGGTGTCCTGTGGTCCAAAAAAATCGTCAAAAAATTTCATTCCATTTGGACTCCATTTGATATTGATTCTATGTAAAGGCAAAACAAGGAAAAAACAGCAACTGGCACTGGGCACTAAGTTAATAGGTTAGTCCCAAAAATTGATATAAAATAGCATAATAATGCATATGAAACATCCAAGATGGATAATATAATAGCATGGAACAATAAAAAATTATAGATACATTGGAGACGTATGAAGCATCCCAAACCATAATTCCTGCTCGTCCTTGAGTAGGTAAATGATAAAAATAGAATTTTTTATCTGGAATGCTACCTAACATGTTTATCATGTAATATTTTCTCTATTTGGCATGAATATTCAGATTCGTAAGATTCGAAACAAAAGTTTAATATTGACATAAAAACAATAATACTTCAAGCATACTAAAAAGCAACCATGTCTTGTCAAAATATCATGGCTAAAGAAAGTTATCCCTACAAAATCATATAGTCTTGTCATGCTCTATCTTCTTAACACAAAGTATTTATCATGCACAACCCCGATGACAAGCCAAGCAATTGGTTCATACTTTTTAACGCGCTTCAGCTTTTTAAACTCTCACGCAATATATGAGCGTGAGCCATGGATATAGCACTATGGGTGGAATAGAATATGATGTTGGAGGTTGTGTGGAGAAGAGAAAAAAGAAGATAGTCTCACATTGAAGACGCTAATCAACGGGCTATGGAGATACCCATCAATTGATATCAATGCAAGGAGTAGGGATTGCCATGCAACGGATGCACTAGAGCTATAAGTGTATGAAAGCTCAAAAGGAAAACAAAGTGGGTGTGCATCCAACTTGCTTGCTCATGAAGACCTCGGGCATTTGAGGAAGCCCATCATTGGAATGTACAAGCCAAGTTCTATAATGAAAAATTCCCACTAGTAATATATGAAAGTGAAAAAAATAGGAGAATCTCTATCATGAAGAACATGGTGCTACTTTGAAGCACAAGTGTGGAAAAGGATAGTAACATTGTCCCTTCTCTCTTTTTCTCTCATTTTCCCCCTTTTTTTCTTTTTTTCTTTTTGTTGGGCACTTTTGCCTCTTTTTTTGCTTTTTTTTTCATTTTTTTCGTCCGGAGTCTCATCCCGACTTGTGGGGGAATCATAGTCTCCATCATCTTTTCCTCACCGAGACAATGTTCTAATAATGAATATGATCATCACACTTTTATTTACTTACAACTCAAAAAATTACAACTCGATACTAGAACAAAAATATGACTCTATATGAATGCCTTCCGCGGTGTACCGGGATGTGCAATGATCTAGCGTGACATGTATAAAAAAATGAACATGGCGGAGCCACAAATACTATGCCAACTATATGATCATGCAAAGCAATATGACAATGATGATATGTGTCATAATAAAATGGAGCGGTGGAAGTTGCATGGCAATATATCTCGGAATGGCTATGGAAATGCCATAATAGGTAGGTATGGTGGCTGTTTTGAGGAAGATA
Organism: Thinopyrum elongatum; assembly: GCA_011799875.1. Taxonomy (NCBI): domain Eukaryota; kingdom Viridiplantae; phylum Streptophyta; class Magnoliopsida; order Poales; family Poaceae; genus Thinopyrum; species Thinopyrum elongatum. The sequence goes on from CM022303.1 coordinate 135,641,561, forward strand.
TAAGGTGGCTTATGTGTGATAGAGCGTATCATATCACAGGATTTTGATGCACCGGCGAAGTTTGCACCACAACTCAAGGTGAGAAAGGGCAATTCATGGTACCGAAGAGGCTAGCAAAATGCAGAAAGGTGAGAGTGCATATAATCCATGGACTCAACATTAGTCATAAAGAACTCACATACTTATTGCAAAATTTTATTAGCCCTCAAAGCAAAGTACTACTACACATGCTCCTAGGGGGATAGATTGGTAGGAAAAGACCATCGCTCGTCCCTGACCGCCACGCATAAGGAAGACAATCAATAATAAAGCATGCTCCAATTTCATCGCATAACGAGAGACCATACGTGCATGCTTCGGGAATCACAAACCTTAACACAAATATTTTTACTAAACCACAATTACTATCTAGCATGACTCTAATATCACCATCTTTATATCTCAAAACAAATGCAAGGAATCAAACTTCTCATATATTCAATGATCTTCATGAAAGTTTTTATTATATCCCTCTTGAATACCCATCATATTAGGACTAAATTCATAACCCAAGCAAATTGCCATACTATTTACAAGACTCTCAAAATAATATAAGTGAAGCATGAGAGTTCATCAATTTCTTTAAAAATATAAACACCGCCATGCCCTAAAAGATATAAGTGAAGCACTAGAGCAACTGCCTAGCTCAAAAGATATAAGTGAAGCTCAAAGAGTATTAATAAATTCATGAATAATGTGTGTCCCTCTCACAAGGTGTGTCCAGCAAGGATGATTGTGGAAAACTAAAAAGCAAATAAAGAAAACACTCATATAATACACGATTCTCCAAGCAAAACTCATATCATGTAGTGAATAAAAATATAGCCTCAAGTAATTTACCGATGGATAGTAGACAAAAGAGGGGATGCCATCAGGGGCATCCCTAAGCTTAGACGGTTGGTTCTCCTTGAATATTACCTTGGGGTGGCTTGGGTATCCCCAAGCTTAGTCTCTTGCCACTCCTTATTCCTCAGTCCATCGAAACTTCACCCAAAACTTGAAAACTTCACAACACAAAACTCAACAGAAAACTCGTGAGATCCGTTAGTATAATAAAGCAAATCACTACTTTTAGGTACTGTTTTGAACTCATTACAATTTCATATTAGCATTATATCTACTGTATTCCAACTTCACCATGGTTCATACCCCTCGATATTACCCATAGATTCATCAAAAGAAGAGAACAACACATAGAAAACAAAATCTGTCAAAAACAAAACAGATTGTAGAGACCCGAATTAAGCTCATACTTCTGTAACTCTAAAAATTCTGAAAACTTGGGACGACGTGGGAAATTCGTATATCAATCTTGCATAAAATCTTTAGAGTTTTTCCATGTTCTAGAAATTTTTGATAATTCTACTACTGGACGCAAAAGTTTCTGATAATGCACATAATCAAATCAACTATCTTCCAAACCATCCCAAAGGTCTTACTTGGCACAAACACTAACTAAAACATAAAAAAACTCAATCATAACATAAGCATAATTGCATATTTATTTAAAACAGAAGAAAATCAAGAAAACCAAAAATAACATGGGGTTGCCTCCCAACAAGCGCTATTGTTTTATGCCCTTAGCTAGGCATAATGCATAGATCTAAGTATCATCATGTTTGGTATTAGATCCATAAGTGACCCTCATAATAGATTCATATGGTAACTTAATTTTCTTTCTTGGAAAGTGTTCCATGCCCTTCCTTAATGGAAATTGAAATCTAATGTTTCCTTCTTTCATACCAATAATTGCACCAATCGTTCTAAGGAAAGGTCTACCAAGAATTATAGGGCATGTAGGATTGCAATCTATATCAAGCACAATGAAATCTACGGGCACATAGTTCCTATTTGCAACAATAAGAACATCATTAATTCTTCCCATAGGTTTCTTAATAGTAGAATCTGTTAAGTGCAAATTGAAAGAACAATCATCAAGTTTATGGAAACCTAGCACATCACATAAAGGTTTTGGAATAATAGAAACGCTAGCACCGAAATCACATAAAGCATAGCACTCATAATATTTAATCTTAATTTAATAGTAGGTTCCCATTCATCATAAAGCTTTCTAGGGATTGAAACTTCCAACTCAAGTTTTTGTTCAAAAGATTTCATCATAGCATCAACGATATGTTTAGTAAAAGCCTTATTTTGATTGTAAGCATGAGATGAATTAAGCATGGATTGCAACAAGGAAATACACTCAATCAAAGAACAATTGTCATAATTAAATTCCTTGAAATCCAAAAGAGTGGGCTCATCACTAATTAAAGTTTTGACCTCGCCAAACCCACTTTTATCAATTTTTTCTTTAAGATCTTCACCCTCCAAATTATTGGGATGCCTTCTAGCTAAATTTGACTCTTCTCAAGTCCCTTATTTATCAAGCTTTATATTTGCAAAGAAATATTCAATAGGTGTCAATCACTTTAAGATCTTCATCATGATTATCGCAAAAACTAGAAGAGCATGCTTTTTCTAGCCAATCTCTCTTAGCTCGCATTCTAGCGATTATTTCCTTACTTTCATTAATAGAAATTTGAATAGATTTCAGAGACTCATTAGTATCAAGCTTGGGTGGCATAGATCTAATCTTAAGGGAATCAATCTCATGTGAAATTCTATCAATGTTTCTAGCCACATCATCAATCTTAAGCAATTTTTCTTCTACCATAGCATTGAAATTCTTTTGAGAGTTAATGAAATCTTTAATATTATTTTCAAGATCAAAGGGTATCTTATTATAATTTGCATAATAATTGTTGTAGGAATTACCATAATTATTAGAGGAATTACTAGGAAACGGCCTAGAATTAAAATTGACTCTATACGCGTTATTACCAAAATTGTTCCTGCCAACAAAATTCACATCCATAGATTCATTATTATTATAAATCAAAGTAGACAAAGGCATATCATTAGTATCAATAGGAGCACTCTTGCTAGCAATACATTTCATAAGTTCATCCATCTTTCCACTCAAAGTATTAATTTCTTCAATAGCATGCACTTTTTTACTAGTAGAAGATCTTTCGGTATGCCATTGAGAGTAATTTGACATAATATTATCTAGGAGTGTAGTAGCTTCTCCTAATATGATTTCCATAAAAGTACCACCCGTGGCGGAATCTAAAAGATTTCTAGATGCAAAATTCAATCCAGCATAATTTTTTTGTATGATCATCCATAAACTTAAACCATGAGTAGGGCAATTTCTTATCATTAATTTCATCCTTTCCCATGATTGTGCAACATGTTCATGATCAAGTTGCTTAAAATTCATTATGTCGTTCCTAGGAGAGATGATTTTAGTGAGAGGAAAATACTTGGAAAGAAAAGCATCCTTACACTTATTCCATGAATCAATACTATTTTTAGGCAAGGATGAAAACCAAGTTTTAGCGCGATCTCGTAGTGAGAATGGAAATAACTTCAATTTGACAATATCATTATCCTCATATTTTTTCTTTTGCATATCACACAATTCAATGAAAGTATTTAGATGGGATGCAGCATCTTCATTAGGACTACCAGAAAATTGTTCTTTCATAACAAGTTTCAACAAAGCGCCATTAATTTCATAAGATTCCACACTAGTGGTGGGAGCAATTGGAGTACTAATAAAACCATTATTATTAGTATTAGAAAAATCATACAACTTAGTATTTTCTTGAGACATCGTGACAAAGCAAGCAATCTAGCACACAAGCAAACAAAAAGAAAATGAAAAGGCAAACGAAAAGAAGGCGAATAAAAGGCAAATATTTTTGTATTTTTTTGAAAATGTTTTAGAAGTGGGGGAGAGGAAAACGAGAGGCAAATGGAAAATAATGTAAGTGAAATAGGTGAGAGTTTATGATAGGTACTTGGTAGGCTTGATGTAGATCCTCCCTGGCAACGGCGCTAGAAATCCTTCCCGCTACTTCTTGAGCTTGCGTTCGTTTTTCCCTTGAAGAGGAAAGGGTGATGCAGCAAAGTGAAGATAAGTATTTCCCTTAGTTAAGAACCAAGGTATCAATCCAGTAGGAGGAACACACAAGTCTCCAATGATAGTACCTACACAAACAAACAAATACTTGCACCCAACGCAGATTAGGGGTTGTCAATCCCTTCACGGTTACTTGCAAGGATGAGATCTGATAGAGATTGATATAAAAGATAAATAAAAGTGCAAAATAAGATAAAAGTAAATAAATTGCAGAAAGGTATTTTTGTGTTTTTGGTCTTATAGATCCAAAAATAATATGATAAAAGATAGACCCAGGGGCCATAGTTTTCACTAGAGGCTTCTCTCTTCAAAGAAAGCATATGGTGGGAAAACAAATTACTGTTGAGCAATTGATAGAAAAGCGAATAATTATGAAGATATCCAAGGAAATGATCATGTATATATTCATCACGTCCATAACAAGTAGACCGACTCCTGCCTGCATCTACTACTATTACTCCACACATCGACCGCTATCCAGCATGCATCTAGTGTATAAAGTTAACAAGAACGGAGTAACGCCTTAAGCAAGATGAAATGATGTAGATAGATAGATCCAAGCAATATGAATAAACCCCATATTTTAATCCTTAATGGCAACAATACAATACGTGTCATGTCCCTTTCTGTCACTCGGATTGAGCACCGCAAGATTGAACCCATTACAAAGCACCTCTCCCATTGCAAGAAAAATCAATCTAGTTGGCCAAATGAAATCAATATATCAGAGAGAAATACGAAGCTATTTAGATCATGCATGAAAGAGTTCAGAGAAGACTTAAATAATATTCATAGATAATCTGATCATAAACCCACAATTCATCGGATCTCAACAAACACACCACAAAAGAAGATTACATCGAATAGATCTCCAAGAACATCGAGGAGAACATTGTATTGAAGAGCAAAGAGAGAGAAGAAGCCATCTAGCTACTAGCTATGGACCCGTTGGTCTGTGGTAAACTACTCACACATCATCAGAAGGCAGCAAGGTTGATGTAGAAGCCCTCCGTGATCGAATCCCCCTCCGGCGGAGTACCAGAAAAGGTACCTAGATGGGATCTCGCGAGAACAGAAGCTTGCGGCGGCGGAAAAGTATTTTTGGTGTGCCCTCTGGTCTACGGAGATATTTGCGTATTTATAGAAGAAGAATTAGGGTTAGAAGTGCCATGGTGGGTCCACAAGCTTGGGGGGCGCGCCCCCCTAGGGCGCGCCCTGTGAGCTTGTGGCCCATCCGTGGCCCTTCTGGCCACCTCCCGAAGCTTCCAGGGTGTCTTGTGGTCCAAGAAAAATCGTCAAAATTTTTCATTCCATTTGGGCTCCGTTTGATATTGATTTTCTGTATAGACAAAAACAAGGAAAAACAGCAACTGACACTGGGCACTAAGTTAATATGTTAGTCCCAAAAATTGATATAAAATATCATAATAATGCATCTAAAAAAATCCATGATGGATAATATAATAGCAGTGAACAATAAAATATTATAGATACGTTGGAGACGTATAACAAAATAGTAATCATGTGTTGATTAGATAGCAAACAAAGCTATCATACCTAACTCTGCTGGAATAGGACAAAAGCATTTAATGCTGTGTTAGGTGTCATGTGTAGGAGGAATCCCGGCAAGGTTTCTACACCGCCTGCCCAGCTACCTCCTATTAGCTTGACACTTCATCTAGATGGGTGTCATTAAAGATAAATCTCCTTCCAGCATGCTGCCACGTGCCCGACAAGTCTCACCTAACTACCTGCGGGCTCGACACCTCATCGATTGGTGACTAGCTGCTCGATGAGGTAGAGCGCTAGTAGCTAGAGAGAGCTCGTCGGGCCTTCACCCTGCCGGATAGCCCTTGCCGGCAAGGGCCGCTTTTGGGTGTTTTGAACTTTTTGCTTCTCTTGATGCTTCTCCTCAATCAGCTTTGACGGTCGGGTCTTGAATATCAGTCTCTGCCTTGAGTCTTGAATCTCCGGCAAGCCTTCTTGCCGGGGAGCTACTACTGCCTGCGCATAAGTCAGGGGTACTAAGGGCCCAAATCTTAGTACACCGACACTCCAGTGTTGGGTGCTCCTGCCCAAGATGATCCCCAGTAGATCCCCTGTTAGTTGTAGTTGGCACCTTGTAACCCCTAGTCCAACCTGCTCCTGGGTGCTTCTGAAAGTTGTTGTGTACCATAAACTGATGAGAAAGAAGACATCCTATTTCATTAAGAAGCCTTCCTATGTCAAGAAAACATCTGCTTGCTCAGCTCCACAATCTGCATTTTTCACTGTCTGTCTGATCAAGGTTTCGCACGGATGGATGCTGATGTGAGATGCATTGTTTCATTATGATAGAACAAAATGTTGATTTCCTAAGTTGGAACGTCCATGGATTAACCTGTCTGGATAGGTGCTGTGACGCCCCCGATTCAATCATACACTAATCATACATGCAAATGTGTACGATCAAGATCAGGGACTCACGGGAAGATATCACAACACAACTCTAGACACAAATCAAAATAATACAAGCTTCATATTACAAGGCATGGGCCTCGAGGGCTCGAATACAAAAGCTCGAGACACAAGCGTCAGCTGAAGCAACAATATCTGAGTAGAGACATAAGTTAAACAAGGATGCCTTAAGAAGGCTAGCACAAAAGCAACAACGATCGAAAAGGCAAGGCCTCCTCCCTGGGACCTCCTAACTACTCCTGGTCGTTGGCGGTCTCCACGTAGTAGTAGGCACCCTCGGGGTAGTAGTAGTAGTCGACAGGGTTGGCATCTGGCTCCTGGGATCCACCATCTGGTCGCAGCAACCGAAAAGAAGGAAGAAGAAGGGTGAAAAGGGGTAGCAAAGTAACTGTTAGGGATATGACCCCACGATGTAACCCGCCCAGTACGGGCCAGGTTAGGTTGTTGGAGACTTAACAGTGAAGCCTTAGACATGCCCAAAAGACCAAGACATGGAAGCCTGGGAGACGACTTACAAGGTGGGCCGGACGGAGGCCCAGAGCCAGAAGATGGTGAGTGACCCGGAAGTGTAAGCCGCCCGATGACAACTTGCCAAAGAAGGCAAGGCGACTTAGAGACAGGATCAGTTACAAAGTATAACCCGACCCAGACTCTTGTAAGCCCAGGGCCTCGACTTGTATATATAAAGGTGAGTCCCTGCGGCGGGAAAGGTTAAGTTATGATCAATCGATAGCTAGGTCAAGCGAATTCGCTCCCTTGTAATCGATACTCAAGCAATACAACTCAAAGCAGGACGTAGGCTTTTACCTCGATCGTGAGGGACCGAACCTGGGTAAATTCGTGTCTCTTGTCCCGCTCAACCCCGACAAGTTAATCACCGTTGCGGTGGCTCTATGCTTAAGTCCTTTCACAAGGAAATCTGCCGTGACAAAACCACGATAGTTGCCGCCCACCGTGGGGCCAGCGCACGGTGGTTTCGAGTTCTTGGAGGGCTCTTTTCCAGGGATCGAGGGATACTCTGTAGGCAGGATGACCAAGAGTCGCCGCGGCAAGCTCTACATCGACGACGCTGGCTGGGGCCCCAAGGCCGACTCAATCGAGTACGGGTACCGGGTCGCCTTCGGCGGAATTCACGTCTTCATCGGAAAGATCGGCGGATCTAAGCCCGAGCCGGACACCTGCACTGACCTTGTCTAGTCGGCTCGGCGCATGCAACCCGCCCGGGTTCAACCGGCCGGAAGCGCGTTTTCATTGGTTTCGCGCAAGGCATGGAACTTGCAGAAGACTCTGCGTCTGGAGGAGAGACTCTCATCTACTCAGGTGATGAGTCCTCGGCCGGAGAGACAGAGTCAATTTACCAGCTTCAAGATGGCTGGCTTGGGGGCTATTCCGATGGTGATAGTATTCCGGACCCCCTATGAGCCGCCAAGCCGAGCCGCCATCTTCATGGCAGGCACGGTGCTAGCTCTCAACAGCATGGCGGCTGGAGCAACAACAGCTACTGACCCTTCAGGATCCGGGTCAGCCAGGCTGCCGGCTCAGGTTTTGTTGGAATTAATGAATGAGCTGACAACTTTGATGGGGACCAAGGTCACAGCTGAAAATCAAGCAGAGCGCAATGCGGAGATTGCAAGGCTTAAAGAACAAATGACCAAGGCCCAAGAGGATATCAATGCAGTACAGGCTTGGATGGATGCTGAGTTAGAGCATCTAAGGGCGGAGGCTTTTCGCTTAAGTTTGGATCAGAACGCCTCCAATCACTACAAAAAAAGATACATCCATGACATTTTGGGCCGAACGAATTTTTTTTCTGTCATGCTTATGACACTTCTATGACGATAATTGTGACAAAACCCGGTATCATCGTAGATGTGGTGGGCTCCTACTTCTATGACAAAAAATCATGACAGAAAATGGGCTTTTCGTCCAGGGCGGGCCGGAGACGCACCCGCATGACATTCTTTGGGCCGTCCATGACGGAAAAAATCATGGTAGAAGCGAGGGCGAGGAAAATTTCGGGGAGTTCCCGATTACGGTGGGTGGTCGGGGCCGAGCGATGCACAGAGGTTTGCGCGTTTCTCTCATACACATACACGCATGGGTGCGAGGCGTTGGGCTCTAACTGAACCCGAGCGAGGCGTTCGCCTACTAAACCCGAGCGATTGCACTGCAGGCTACGCGTTACTGAACCCGCGCGATCGATCGATCTGGCTGTTAACTGAACCCGATCGAGCGATTCCTTCGCTACTGCTGCTAACTGAAGCCGATCGAACCTGCTGCCTCTTGATGAATAGTGAGCATTGTTGGTGGTTGGATGAACAGTTCCTGGTGGGGGTTGGATGAACAAGACCCATGGTAGTAGAGGCCGTTGCCGCTGGGTGAACAGGACCCCGATCGAGCCGGTTGGGGGTGGATGAACAGGACCCCGTGGTGGGTTGGATGAACAGCAGTCGGTGGAGGGCTGGTTGAACAGTAGCCGGTGGAGGGCTGGATGAACAGTAGCCCGTGGAGGGGTGGTTGAACAGGACCCTGTGGAGAGGGCTGGTTGAACAGTAGCTGGTGGAAGCTAGATGAAGAGGAGCCCGTGGATGAACAGTAGTTGGTGGAGGCAGGAGGAAGACACCGTGGATGAACAGTCGCAGGTGGAGGCTGGAGGAGGTCGACGGTGGATGAACAGTATCCCGTGGAGGGCTGGAGCGAGGCAGTAGACGGTGGATGAACAGTAGCCCATGGAGTCCCGTTTTGCGTTACGCCACACCCCTCTCGATGAACAGGACCCCCGTTTCGACCGTAGGCGCTCCAACACAAGTCCGTTTCCTCTGTTTTGCGGTACGCCACACCCCTCCCGATCAACATCACCCCGTTTCGACCGTAGGAGCTCGAACACAAGTCTGTTTCCTTCGTTTTGCGGTACGCCAGACCCTTCCCGATGAACAGGACCCCATTTCGACCATACGAGGTCGAACACAAGGCCGTTTTCCTCCGTTTTACGGTACGCCAGACCCCATTCCGGCTATTCCGTCCAAGCCAGTTGGCTCCCATTGAACACGACCCATTTCGACCCAGTCTGTTGCCTTCCGATGAACAGGACGCGTTTCGACCCAGTCACTTGGCTCCCGGTGAACACGACGCTGTTTCCTCCGTTCCGACCTAGCCGGTTAGCTGAAGATGAACAGGACAATGTCGCTGCCGTTCGTTGCCTCTCCATGCACACAAGCCCTGGCCATCCGTATGCGTGAGTACGCATTTCGAGGCCCCAGTCGTATGTATGTACGTGGCCGTATTTTTTGGGGTGTGGCTATATGTACGTGTACACGGTTTAGACGGGACAGCCTGAACTGCTACGTGGGGGGCTCTACTATGACATGTGCCGCTACTTACTCGGCCACGGTTCATCGTTGCAGAGCGACCGATCGACCAGTATGTACGTACACGTTCGCGACAAGACAGACAACGCTACGTACGCTTCGACCGGGTGGGTCCGAGCTGTCAGGGAGGATAAGGACGCACTTCCTTGCGTGCGAACATATAGCTGCTGGGTCCCAGCTGTCAGGGGGGAATCATTTTTTTTGCCCGTAATAAGGACGCACTTTCTTGCGTGCGAAGATGTAGCTGGTGGGTCCCAGCTGTCAGGAGGAGAAAACATTAATTTTCAGGGTAAAAAGGATGCAGTTGCATGCATGCGTCCATGGGCGTGGTGCGTCCCCACTGTCAGCCTCTCACGTACAGTCATCTTTCGATGACTCTCGTTTGTTGACCATGTTGACCACACCGTGCCGAGCGCACCAAGGCCGGTGGACGATGGCGAGGCCCCTGACTGGAACGACCCAGAGATGGGGAAGACGCGGCAGTAGAGTCGCAGATGGAGAGGAGTGGGAAACTTGACTGGTTCGGGTGCGCGGCAGCACTGCCGCCCACAGGAGACAGGAGCAAGAACAGAGGTTGAAGAAGCAGCACGGCTGTTGGATTAACATCTAACGGTCCAGCTGCTAGAATCATTTGTTGATTAAGTTGACAAAGCCCTGCGTATGCGTCAGCTTAGTAGGCCCACAAGTCCGCCACCAAATCTGCCGGGTCCCAGCTGTCATCGGGAGGAATAGTTTTTTTCGCATAACAAGGAGGCACTTCCTTCCATGCGAAGATACAGCCGGTGGGTCCCAGCTGTCAGGGGGAGGAAACATTTTTTTCAGCTTAATAAGGAGGAACTTTCCTTGCGTGCGAACATGGACCTCGTGGGTCCTAACTGTCAGGCTCTCCACGTACAATCCTCTTCCGATGACTCTCTTTTGTTGATCACACCGCGCCGAGCGCAGCGAGGCGGTGGACGACGGCGAGGCCCCGGACGGGAACGACCAGGAGATGGGAAGAAGCGGCAGTGGAGTCACAGATTGAGAGGAGTACAAGGGTTATAACTGGTTCTGGTACGGCGTGGGGCTGCAGTCGGTGGAGAATAACAGGAGGTGTGGAGGGATGGGGAGGGATAGCCTGGCCGGTGGTGGCAGGGGCGGGCCCACCTCAATTCAAGGGTATTCAGTTGAATACCCATTATTTGTGGCAAAAAATTAGGTATATATGGTATTTATACTGTGTATATATAAAGAAAAGCGAAACTGATACACCAAAACATGCTAATCCAGCCTTTAAGCCCAAAAACAGAGGTTCACCACGACTTGGCCCAAATGGCTGTACCACAACGCACGCACAGTCGCACACGTTGTCCATCGTTGCCGAAAAAAAAGGTCCATCGATCGAATCGATCAGACATGGAGACGCACGATTGTTCTGCTGTTCGGTTGTTCCCTTGTTATCTTCACAGTCGCAGTTCGCACGCGAGCCGCCAGGCGTCCAGGGCTGTTGTCGTCGGCTGATCGTCGATCGCGCATGCGCACGGCAGCGCAGCTGGCGACAAGAATCCGTCCCTCGCTGTCTAGCTCACTGCCCCCCTTTTGTTCTGATCTTTGTAGTCGGCAGCCGCAGCAGGCCACATCGATTCAGTTTCACAGCCACAACTCACAGATTCAACTACTAAAGGTATAATTGCTAATTAGATGTATTGATCCTTCAATTTCTGAAATTAGGAGCTCTCCTTTCATGCAGTCATGCTGATTCTTAGCTGAAGTACAGTCATGCTAATTCAATTTCTGAATTCATCTATCACTGCATGGTGCAGGAAGGGGCACAGTGTTCTTCTCGCTTTCCAGCAGGCTACAGTACAGACTTACAAGATTAAGTAAGTCTATTTAATTATAGTGAAACTAGAGGCTTGTTTGCAGTCAATTATGAATTGTTTAGACATGAGAATTAGAATTTTTTCGTTTGAATTTGTAATGTGACAATGTTTATAAATTTTGAATTTTGTAACTATCAGTACTCTAAAAAATTGAGCAATTTTACTTTTCAGGTGTAAAACAAGAAGAGGAAGAATACCCGTACTATTGATTTGAGAGCTTTCTTCAATGATGGGGCAAAATTACTTGAATGATTGCTTGGTCACATTTATTGTAAGGGAATTCTTCTTGCAAGTTAAGGATGATGACATAAGAACTCATTTTCAGAGCATAAAGGGTCGCAAAGTTATCCTGTAATTTGTAAGGTTTCTTATCATTTGCTATTTTCTATCCTCTATATATCTTAAATTTTACCACAATATGTTGAGCAATTTTTACTGCTATATGTTGAACAGTACCAAGTTATGATCAATTTTTTATCAATATAATATATTATGCGATATCATTTATATAGTTTAGATCTAGTACAATATGTTGCTATAATCGGTTATACGCGCCAAAAGGAAAGCTATAGGCTTCAGATAAAAGCTTTCAAATTTTGAATACACAGCCCTCAATTCCTGGGCTCGCCCCTGGGCGGTGGGGTAGCGCTTCACAGCGATGCGTGCTAAGCAGAGCCGCTAGCCGCCGGAGGAAGCAGCAGGCGGTCCCGGCAATGCTGGAGGAAGAAGATGAGAGATTGAAGGTGCATGCCGGCCGTTGGATATAAATCCAATGGCTGTGGATGTCAGAATCATTTGTTGACTAAGTTTACAACGCCTTGCCTAGGCTTCGACCTATTGGCCCACACGTCAGCCTGCAAAAATGTGGCATATATTTAACCCATGTTTTCTAGAATTTACAGTCCATTTGCTGGGCTGTGTGAACAAATAATTTCGCGTTAATGCGGCCCATTTAATATTTTCTAAGAAATCCCAGCCCATTTGCACTTTCTTGAGATACACGAATTAGCTGGGCTTGTTCTATATATAATGTCAGGTTAGAAGAAGCAATTAATATCAAAAAATAAACCGGAGTGACACATTTTTTATATATATAATTAACAAATTAGCGAGTTATTGCTCAAAAGAAAAATGAGCGCGTTATTATTACATTGGTCCTTAAAATCTTCGCAAGCTTTTGTACGTAATCACCAGGATTTTCCTTGCCTGTGAGTCAAAAACAACCAGAATTTTCCTCGTCAACTTCTGTTAAACATTTACTTTTATAAGTTAATAAGAAGTGGGATGTTTATATAATGTATATATAAGTCTCTATTAAATATACGATAATAGTAATAATATAAATATATATAATGTGGTTAGAAAGGAAAACATAAATTGGACACAACATTATTATTCTTATATATAGATAAATAGAGCAGAGATCTGCGTTTTATTAAAAAAATACATTGGGTTGCCGATCTTTAAGAAAAAGTAAAACCTAGGCTGGGAGGCCCATAGGCCGGTACGTACATGATGGACCTCAATAAATAAGTTGAAATCACTGTCTTGGTATGTCGTGGGCTACGCATGTTAAAAAACAAAACCTAGGCCTAGCTGATACTTGTTCGCCCTCAGAAAAAAAAATGATACCAGCTAGATCCCTGATACCGCTTTCTCGCAACAACAACAACAAAAAAAAGATCCTCGATACCCCTGGAAAAAAAAGCTCCCTGATGACAGTCATCGTTGGAAATTTATTTCGTTTATTGACTAGGTTGACAAACCCGTGGGCCCCAACGTCAGTATACAATTAGGAGGAAGCTTTTTTTCCAATGAGACATTTGCTTGCGTACGGCTTGGACCTGGTGGGTCCCCACTGTCAGTCTCTCGACGTACAGTCCTCTCCGGATTCCTCTCGTTTGTTGAGCATGTTGACAACGGCATACGGCGCTACCACGGCGAGCGCACACGGACGGGAAAGAACCGGAGCCGGGGAAGATGCCCTCATTATTTTGAACATACCGCACTAGCCCGGTGGCTGCAGCCCTCTCACCCAAAAGCTGTACTACCCGGGTTCGATTCCAACTGGTGCAGTTGAAAAATATCTAACACTTGCCAAAATTTCGTCCCTAGTTTACCTAGTTTTTCGCACACTCAATTGTCTTGCCATTTTGAAAATATCATATCTTTTTGACTTTGCATCATATGAAGATGTGCTATACATGAATGTTGATCAGCATGATGTTAACTTGTTGTTAGTTCCATGTTTTTACCATGAATAAAATTTCCAACATTCTGTTATCCATGTTTGAAAAGTGCCTGTTGATTTAAATGCTCTGCCTCTGAAACATGCAGTTTCTTATCTAAAAATCACTTGGACAAGCAGCCATCACCGGTGTTGGATTCGATGCCGCGCTTCTTCAATCCCCCGGCAGCGCGAGGGGGAAATAAACTTCCGTCTCGTGTTGCCGGTTGGGGAATGGAGCGAACTGGATTAAAGAGGGAGCCGGCGGCGCGACTAAAGAAGCACATCAGACGTGATTTTTTTTTCAGTGGATGGCTCTTGATGGCCTTTTTTTTACTTGCCTCTGCACCATACAACTTGTATTTTTAGCCTCCCAGTCCGTGGTGGACCAGCAGCCCATTTGCTGGGCGGGCCAACCTACAGAAAAAGCAGCACTCGATTTTTCATCAAGCCCCAAAATCAACGAAGTACTATGTCTGTTTTGAGGCCGAAAACATTACGGTAGGGGTTGAGCGGGGGAGGGGGGAAGACAGAGCAAAAAGATAAAAAAGAGCTGATGCGTCGTTGCTACCCTAACAAGCAGGTGCAAATCTTCTCGGGAAGATGGTGTGCCGTTGACTCCCACACGTCACAAATCCCACAGTAGACATACTAACAAGTTCACACACAAGTACAACAGAAAAGGTAAACATTCGTATCAAACTCAGGTTCACAGGACACGTTCATATTCATAGCCAACATTCACAATCAACAACTCAAAAGATTCATATATACACAAGTTCAGCATGTCTATGCATCCAAATGATTGATAGATCACAAGACAATATGCATAGACAATTCACAAAAAGATTCAGATATACACATGTTCAGTATGTTTATGCATCCAAATGATTGAGATCACAGCCAATATCATCCATGGACAAACTTTAATTACCTAGGGTATAGACTGGTAAATGGTGTTCAGTCGGTGGTACTTCTTGCTAAAATTAATGCTTGTACGAGTAAACTTTCGAGTACATAAGAGGCAGCACAGACAATCTAAACTTTGCTTGTAGGTTTATCCTCGAGATAGTGGCCTCGATGCCGAGGGAGGTTTGAGCAACTTGGCCACTACTTTCATCCAACTAGTTTACTGGCTCATCTTGGTCCTGTAGCTTGCCAAAATTCTACATTGCAGACAAGAAAGGAGGCGGTCGATAAAATGAACCAACCAACTTGTCTGGAATCTTTATACTCCATGCCATATATTTCGCTACCATTTGTGCCGATAACCAAAAGGCACAAGTTGGGACCAAAGACTGGACTGCGTTTTTCTGGGCTATGCGCCAAGCAATATTTTTGGCGTTCACTCTCCTAATACTTGGAGTTTGACAACTGGTTGACACCGGTTGATACTCGAATGAATATAGGCACTTCTTCTTGTCAACATCGATGCTTGTCTGAGTGAACTTTGGAGTACATAGCAGCTGCATAAGTATCTGTCCATCTGATCTTTTTGTGCAGTTCTAATGAAATCGCCCAATGTAATGATTTGCCTGCGAGTTCAGGCTCCAAGTTACTCCTTTATGAAATCGGCAAACAGTAGCACAATACCAAATTACCAATACATATGACAAGCACAATAATCAGGATAAAGACCGGTACCAACCTGTGTGAGGTAGCATATCAATTACTATTTCCTTTGACTGGAAGCCGAGATAAGCGACTGACAGGAAAGGAAGGAAGCAAGCCGAGATAAGCGACTGACAGGAAAGGAAGGAAGCAGTCGAGGCAATGAAGCACCCAAAGTTTTTGTGCAGTTCCACCAAAATCGAGCATCCCTGTTGGCACATATATTGAGAGAGTGAGATTACTGTAATAGTGGGACTAGTTGATGAAACATACACTAACAAATAGAAGCACCCTCATTATCTTAATGGGTAAAGTTAGCAACATAGTAGTCTTGCTTAAAGAGAGGTATTAGTTTATTTAATCAGTGCCAATTAGCTCAACACTCAAAGCATAGCCATGTATCATAGGTTGCAAAACTTTAACGTGCAAAGATAAAGGAGTTTCTCATGATAGTAGCAACACAGTAGCACGATACAAATAGAGATGACAGCAAACTAATATGGATGAAGGCCTTAGGCCGGTACCAACCTGAGTAAAAAAGCTTATTCAAGTAGTCCCAGAAGAGATGATAAAGCACTCACTGGAATCACTCAATAGTATATATTTTTGTGCACTTCAAATGTATGGTTGAAATCACTCTTGTTTACCAGTGGTGAGATTATATCGAAAGATTATCAAGAACTTCTAGCAGAGTTAAAGCACTGGCTGGGATACAGTTCATTGTATTCTCTTGTGCAGTTCCACTAAAATGTACGATTGGCACAATATGATCCCTGTTTGCACAAGTAGGAACAAGGTGAAACCTTCATTAGCTTAGTGAGAAAGGATAGAAAGATATTAGCATATTACTTTAACAGTAGCATCAAATTCATGATGGACAATATGCAAAACATTGCCTCATTGAACCAATGGCAATAAATTGACACGCAAAACAATAGCATTATTATGTCATGACACTACCAAGATTCCCTCCCTGCTCCACCACATGATTCACCTCCACAGACACACATACACACGTACATGATTCAGCATAGGGTGCTACTAAAGATTTGTTTAACTCCGACAGGAAAATTAGGCAGCAATAAATTAGTGCTACTTAAGTAATCCTAATTAATTAAAAGTCACCTTGCAGGAGAGACAGCAGAAGTGGAAGGGCTCCCTGGAGGATCGTCTCACATGTAAGGGAGACATTGCCGGAGCCCTTGAATGGCCTCGACTGAGGCCTCGGCTTCAGCAAGATCACCTTGGCACTGTTGATTGTGTAGAGCTGGGTCACACATGCATCCCTCGTTCATCCTTTTCTCCCACAAGATAAACTACTCATACAAATGCATCTTGATGTTCCATGCAACGCATGGGCATCTTGCTAGTCTTCTCTTATCTCTTATATAAAAAACAGAGTTGGTGATGATGGTGTGCCTGCCATCCTGCAATATAGGCTGTCCGATTTATATCTGACGGATAGGAAGGAAACTATGGCAATTTTGCAAAAAGATACCCACACCCCTCTTCACATTTGCAAATAAGGCCTTCCCTCGTTCATCCTTTTCTCTCACAAGATAAACTACTCATACAAATGCATCTTGATGTTACGTGCAACGCACGGGCATGTTGCTAGTCTTCCAAGTAAATTAAGACTAGTAGCAACACAGCAATACAATACCACTAGCAAGATGTCAGGATAACATAGGACGGTACCATCGTGTGATCTTCTTCATTTCCTCCTTCTTCTTCTTCTTCTTTGTCTTCCTCTTCATGCTCTGTTTCTCTTTCTCCTCACCAGTTGGTGAAACCAAGTACATGATTGGCCTTCTATTTTAGAATTGGTTTTGTCAGTGAGGGAGTATAAGTGTACTACTAAACAATAGCATTATTTTGTCATGGCAGTCGCAAAATAGAGATGAACACATGCATTAAATATCATTCTTACCTAAAGGAAGGTTATGGTGCCAATATGGATGATGAAGATTGGAACACAGATCTCCCTTTGTGCAGTTCCACCGAAATGAACCAACGGTTCCATTCTGACATTCCAGTTAAACAGCACAAAAGTCACTTCTTTTAAGAAGTGTTTTGTGCAGTGCACCAAAAGGTCGCAATAGCACCGAGGTGAAATGGATATCCTTGTTTGCACAAAAAGCTACAGAGGAAACAGTCAGAGTCTCAAACAATTACTGGCAAAAAAATTTTGGCTAAACTTGTCATGGTTTATAATAGTGGCATGGCTTCATTTTACCAGGGGCATTAGATTAAGAATAGCTAAATATTTTCTATAAGGGCATGGGACAGTGGGTGCACCAGCAGTCCAGCACCATGTACCTAACGGGGCATAAAGTGGTGATTCAGAGTTTGTTGCCCCGAGAAACAAACATCCAAGAAACATATCTGGGTTGGTCCCATTTTTGTTCACTCTAGCCACCTACTCCTATGTGTGGATAGCAAATCTAGTCCTGGTCATACCACTGTGTACAGCGTTTCCCCTATATTTCCCTTTTCGACCAAGAGACCGGTTGGATGACCAGTCTGTACTACTTTCACCCCCTTTCCTTCCTGTTTGTACCAAGTCCGATGTACATACTAAATTTCCCCCCTTTATTTCTTGTTTGAACCAAGTACAAGATTCGACTCCATGAAGTAGCTTTAGCTCTAACAATAGAAAAAAAGGTGACGTTGGACCATCCTATCGAGAGGGGCTGAGAGGTAGAAAATGATGCACATGCAGCGACGTAGCGAGCTGGGGAAGTAGAGCTAGGCCAGTTTCGAAGGAGGATATACCTGAAGGTCGTCGGGATGTGGATAGGTGGGTGGCGGGAGGCCGGATCCGCCCACACTAGGGCAGCGACGAAGGGATCGGATGACGTCCCGCGCCGGCGCTCGGCCAGAACGCTGTCGACGACGGCCTAAACGCTGCCCCTCCTCCCCTTCACCGGCGGAGGGGGATACGTCCGGATCTGTAACCAGCGGTGAAGATAGAAAGATAGTGTTACCACCGCTATCTTGCTTAGATCTGGAGAGGATGAGAGTGTGTGAATAGAGCAACCCTAGCAAGCAAGCGCGGAGGCTCCGGCCTATATATATATACATATAGTGGGGTAGTTTTCTTTTTTCACTCCATCAAAACAATCGTTTAAAATTGTGTACGTGCTAGGTCGCCATTTTTTTATAGTTGCTGATTGTTTTTTGAGATAGCTACCCGCTTATTCCAAGTGGTGTTACGGTGTGCCAGGTCGCACTTTGTATCGTTCAAGTCTGGTACTAGACCCTCCATTAAGTGAACAACCACCGCCTCGTAAAATTTATGAACAAGCCCACAGCTAAAATTATCAGAAACATGGGCTGCCCCAACATGCATTATTATTTATATTTTCTATGTGAGAGTATCCTCAAAACAAAATGTGAGAGTACAATCTTTATTGGGCCCCTTTGTAATTTGGGCTAAATTTTGACAAAAGATTTAACTGACAAAATTTTAGTGCATGTTAACAAAAATTATATCCTTTGATTCATATTTGAACATAGTTTTCAATGATGTAATTTTTTGTGACATGCATGAACATTTGGTTAGTTAAATTTATAGTCAAAATTTGGCACAGATTATCATAGGGACCAATAAACCGGGACGGAGCTCCTTGCCTGTCGTCCAAACTACTACCGTATATGACTAGCCGCTCTATCTACATGCGGGACATCAAAGCATCCGGGCCCGCGTGCCATCCAGCAAATCACAGTGAGGTGCTACAGTCAAGACTCACCGGTCACCCCGGTGTGGCCGTCATGACCCGTCATATCACAAAACCCACACCTTTACCAACAATGGTAAAGTGGCCTCGAACTTGGACTGGACGAAGCAACCATCATTTCACTGGAACGCTCGTTGAAGCCCTTTTTCCCCTTGAAGAAAACCTCACTCCAGGCTACTCACTTCTGCCATTTTTCTTCTATACCGACGAAGGAAAGGTGGGCGAATCAGTGATGCTACTATATTTTCATTCCAAGAATTTTCTTTTTGCGAAGCACCAACCGATTCTCACAGCCTATTCTTTTCCCGTTTTCATTGCGATTGTGGTTTCCTTTCGATTGCTTTTTATTTGTCAGTTTATTGATGGATCCTGGAGCACTAGGCAAAGAGTTGCCGGCGGACAACCCACTCAAGACAGAGATCTCCAGGAAGTGAGCACTGACCAATGAGTTGGCCATGTTGGCGGGCCAACCCATGGAGACAAAGAACTCCAAGAAACAAGCATTGGCCAAAGAGTTGACGACGTTGGCGGACGAACTCCTCAAAGAAAGCTGGAAGAACAGCAAGGGCCCCACCGTGCCTACCCCAGAAACTCTAATGGCCACCTATGAGAGGCTCAAGGCCGAGTTTGAGGAGATAGTCGGCGTTGAGAAGCAGTATTTCCCTGGCAAGGTGATGGCCCCCGGAGGGATGGGATCCCCCGGTGAGCTGCACAAGGTAAAAAAATAGCTTACCATAGTTGTGGTTTTTGATTATTTGCAATGTGCTTGCTAATATGTTAGGGTTGTGCAGGCGCCGGTGGACGTCCTTGATGATTCCGATGTCGCGGTCCGTCCTGTGGACAACGCCCCAGAGATCATTTTCGATGTCGCGGTCCCTCCTGTGGACATCGCCCCGGAGATCGATTCCGATGTCGTGGTCCTTCCTGTGGACATCGCCCCAGAGATCGATTCCCATGCCACTGTCCGTGCTGTGGTCATTGCCCGAGAGATCGATGACAAGAAATAGTTGGTCGTGCTAATCCTTCAAGGTAGTTTGCATTGTGTTTAATTACCAGAACGATGCGTGTTATCAAACCATCCTAGGGCTAGTGCACTGTCTTGTGTGGGCGGTACTTGCTACTTTTGTTTGATAGTGAATCATGTGAACCCTCTCCGAGTTATGGAAACAGATGTATCCTCATCAGCTTTTGATGTAATATATGGCATGCTTAGATGTAAGTTTGAACTGTTTATCATATCAGCAGGGCTTGTTTGATGATTCTTGGTGTTAGTAGGCTAGTTACTGTGCGAGCTATAGTACTTGCAAAACACTCATTGAAGAGAAACATTGGGGCTGATGAGCTCGTGGTACACTTATAGGTATGATCCGTCGTCGATCGACCAATAGCCCAAGCTCCTAAAATTGTAGGCTTAGCGATCGATCAGACAATAGTCCACAATTATACATTAATTCACATCAAACTCAAAGAGTTGGTTCACGGATACATTCACATTAATAGCCAGCAAAATTGGCATGTACTTGTAACATGCGTGAATGTGTAATTTTTTTGTTGGAAGCGTGAATGTGTAGTGACGTCGTACTTTCGGAGTGGCTACAGAGAGTGTCTACAAGTGCTAGAGGGGTTGTGGGATGGAGAGAGATCTAGAGAGAGAGAAAGACCCTCCCATTTCTTTCTACTCCTAATCGTTAGATTGACAAAGGATATTTTTTGAGAACACAAAATCATAGCAGTACATAGACGTACAAATCCTAGGCGGGCTAGTTTGGCCTAGTGGGTTTCAGTTATATGACGTGCTACAGTGCCGTCCAGTCTTCGCGTGTGGTAGCAGTATTGCGGGTACAGTAAGTTTTCTTGAAGAAGCGGAATTCAACGAAGTCATGATGGTTCCTTCGTCCGACCAACTTACAGTGGGAAAGGTTGGGCCTGCGCTACAACCGGGGTGGACCAGGATAATTTTGTGCATGCCAGGTGGACCAGGATGGTCGACGTCCCACATGTCGGCGAATGAAAGTATTCTTTCCAATATCGAGGACGAGCAACGAGTATTCATTGTTTATTTTTTATGAAAGCTATTGTCTCCACTGTTATGACGGAGGAGTGTGAAACACGGCAGCCCAGTGAACTTGGCATGTGCACAACTCCCTCCTTCCTCATGTACCATAGTGTTGACTATAAGGTTGGCTATAAGGTTACAACTTTTTCTCACTTTCTCTCTATCTATTTCCTCTCAAATGTTTTTTACCTTCTTTTTTTAGACACAATTGTTTTTTTATACCTCTTTTTTTTAGAATTAGTTTTTTTATACCTAGGAGCACGTGTAGAGACGGGCTCTTGCAGAGCCCACTCCTTGACTTTGTCAATGCCTCTCTCTCCTCCACATAAGCGGGCTTATAGCCCAGTATTGTACTAGTACTACTTGCTATGAATGCGCGCAGCTGGCGTCTGAGGGGGGAGCACGCGCGGGAGGGGGGAGGGGTTTTCTGGTGGGCCAGGGCGATCAGAAGCGGGCTTGGAAGCAGTTCGGACTCCCGCATGGCCCACCTCACACTATCACCATATTTCTTGGAGTCCGTGCGTGGCGGGCGGGTGATCTCTTCTCCCTCCCTCGTCTCTCTCTTCTCAGCCGACGCCCGCCTAGCGATTAGATTTCGGCTATTGACGGGTATTCAATTGCAGTCCCACATGTCAGTGAAAATGCAAGACAACGTGTGTCCCCTCTGGTGAGCGGCGTGTGAGCCGGACTGTCGGGGGTGCGACGCGAACGCGATAGGCGTGCTTTAAGTGTGCCGCATTTTCCTTTTGAACTTGCAAAGCGTAACATTTTCGTGCGATCGATCGATAGGAATCCAGAACAAAATGACGAGGGCGGGGCTCTCCCGCGCGTTAGGCAGGCTAGTTTGAGTGATATGACGTGCTACAGTGCCATCCATTTGCTCCATTTTTATGTAAGCAAGCGTCTACACTCTTACGTGGGAGGAGTGCGAAACACGGCGGATCTGATTTTGATCGAGGGATAACTGCTCCCTGCGAAATAATGGAGCACTGTTAGCGATTATAGCATGATACTTAGGGCATCTCCAGCGCTGGCCCACAAATTTACACCGGCATCTGTCCGAGGACACTGATGCCAGAGGATGCCATCCAATGCTACCCGCATACCTTTCGATAACTATATGAACTAACCGAACAAAATTCATGCAAACAAAGCAAATTTCAAATTAACCGGATGAAATTCATTACATTTCGAAAACTTTTCCTATAAGCTGGATGAAATTCATTACATATTTCGCACAAACCGTACTAAAATCAACTGTAAACCTAATATAAATAATCGCCGGCGCCCGACCACCATATCCGGCCATGAGCCCCGAGAACTGACGCTCCGGCTATTGCCTTTGCCTCCTCCTCATCCGCCTCGGCTTTGTCCAGCTCCGCCTCGATAACCTCCCTCCTCCTCCGGAGCACAAGGTTCTGAAGATTTCCGCCTCCACATCGCCGTCAAGCGGCTAATCGGCCACCGATGTTTACCCGACCAAGCTTGGCGTCGACTGAGTGGAGGAGCGGTGGCCTTCCTTGGACCAGAGTGGCGGCGACCTACCATGTACTACTCTAACTCGCTGCCGGCTGCGCCCGCGCACGCGCGCCGGCTTCATGGTCCTGGCAGCGGAGGGCGGCCGGGGGGGGGGGAGCCGGCGATGTCCTTCGTCTGCTCCTGTGACAGTACGTCCAAGAGAGCTTTGGAGCGCGCCCGGAGCGGAGCCGCTGATGTCCTTCGTCTGCTCCTGCGATAGTACGTCCAAGAGAGCTTTGGAGCGCCAGGAGGCCATGGTTGGAGTGGTGCCGACAGAAGGAAGGGACCGGAGGAGATTGACTGTGGGTCTTTGGCTATGGCTGGGAACTGGGGCTGAAGTTAATATAGCGGGCGAATCGCAATGAGGCGCGGCAGACGGATGGACGGCTGGTGCTGGAGTAGGTTCGTCGGCAGCCGCGTGTCATTAATGTGGGCGGCGGATGGACAGATGGCCGTGGTGTCATTAACGCGGAGCAGTTGCTTGCACTGGGATGCCGCGCGGGTGGCGCTCTCTCGGCCGTCGCTCTACTGCAATGCCGGCGCCAGTGAGAGGTCGCGTCGGGCGTGAATGCGCCATTGACGTTCTAGAGCGACAGTGACCGTTTCAGGTGGGAAGCACGCGCTAGCGATGGAAGGGGTTTCGGTAGGCCAGGGCGGTCAGACGCTGGCGTGGTGGTAAAATGTGAACTCATGGATGACGAGCCTTTGAAGCGTATGCGGCACGTATAGACAACCAGGCGTCCATGCAACCGCTCCTGTCGCCAACTAGCCTTCGACGATCACCATTAGACACCACACAACCATGCATAACTTACGAATAATGGACGAATCGATCAAACACACACTCGTGTGTAGTGGCACTATGATCGGTCGCTCACGATACATATATAGGTACCATAGTACCCTCTCTAGCTAGGCTGTTTTATAGATTGTCGTTGTGATGGATGATATACATGAGCAAGGCGCCGAGTCACATCCTCGCGTCGTGTGCAGAGCCATGGCTAATGTCAAGCAGCTCGGCGCCCAAGCATGAGTATGACGTTGGTGTTGAGCCAGGTGAATACATGCTCGGTGTTCGCGGAGGCCGCCAGCAAATGTCTAAACAGTAATGTCAGGCACCGCCGGGGTGCGTAGGTGACGGGCTTGCCGTTTGCGTTGCGCCATGAGCAGGACTTTGATTGAGAGGGCGACATGCATGAATTAGCATGGTTTGACAGCGTGAGTGTGAGTGTCTGCATGCGTACATGCTACTTGCGTCTATGGACGGTGTGCACTAACGTGTGCATCACGTATAATATAAAAAAATCGGTTTGTGCATTTAACACAAAGTATTTCATTTTCATTTGGCTGACGAGTGTGTGTTGCAGCGACGAGTCCGTGGTTTGATTCCTCACATACGCATACTTTTGCAGTGACCAGTACTAGTTACTACTGTAGTTTTTAGAGCAAATTACCAGTACATTAGCCTAGACTCAATGGAAAAATTCCTATCCTATGCATCAAATGGCATCTCTTTCTCCATAGGAATTGAGATGCATGTCATCTCACTTCCTATGATTTTCATATTCCTATAAAATTCCTATCCTATGAACCAAAGGAGGCCTCTGCTGGAGTACAGTACTACTGTAGCTAGCAGTACTGCTGGTACAGTAGTTTTCTTCAAGAAGCGGAATTCAACGAAGTCATGATGGTTCCTTCGTCCGAGCAACTTCACAGTGGGAAAGGTTGGGCCTGTGATTTGACGGCTCATTAGTCATTATTACTGCGGCGCGACGACCGGGGTGACTCTCCCTTGGAGTTCTGCGTGCATGGCAAGTGGACCAGGATGGTCGACGTCCCACATGTCGGCGAACAGAAGTATTCTTTCCGATATCGAGGAGCAAGGAAACTGCGTGGTATAGTATCACTGCTGATTTATATTTATTTTTTATTTTTGATGAAAGCTAGCGTTTCAACTCTTACGACGAAGGAGTGCCAAACACGACACATGCTGGATGTCCCACACGTCAGCGAAAGGAGTGGGACATGAACAGCGTGGTAGAGCGTCTCCACTTCTTCCACTTCTAGGTCGGAGACCACACGTAGTACTAGTGGTATGAACGATACAAAGTGCAACCCGGAGAGAAAGACATGTCTAGTTGGAAGGTCTCGGGCCATACACGTAAACAAATATACAACCTAATATGTGCCTCCAATTAATATAGTAGTAGAGTACTTAGGCATATACATCATAACATCACCGTGCATTGCACGTACAACATTTAGTGGTAGTAAGAGACAAATGCCTATATGCCATGCATGTTCATACTATTAGTGCCTTTCTACTTCACTTACTGCGCTACATTACTCAGGTTCATACGTCCACTCCTGGGTACATGTCCGTCTCGTAGTTCCAGTCCCACGTGTTCTTCATAGATGGAACGATCCATAACGGTGGGCAACGGGAGTCCATATCATCGCAGCTTCTTAGTGTGGCTCCCCACGATGGAGACTCATCCAAACTATGGCCAGCCTCGACGCAGAGCAGTCGTGTGCACCGGGAAGCGGCGCTGTCTCAGCCGTCGCGCTGCTTCAAAGCCGGCGCCAGTGAGAGGTCGCCTCTACTCTAGCCGGGCATTAATGCGGCACTGACGCTCTGGGGCGACGCTGACCATTTCACGCGGGAAGCGCGCGCCGACAAGGGAGGGGGTTTGGGTCGGCCAGGGCGGTCAGACGTGGGCGTGGGCGTGGTGGTGGTATTGATTTTGAACCGTTTCAGGTGTAGTACTGGTAGTTTGCAAAACTACTCAATTATTGCACTCAGTTTCCTAAGAAATTGTGGTAAAAAACGTTACTTGCAATGCATGCATGCATGACCAATATAAATGACCAATAAAAAACTAGTACATGCACGCAACGATTTAATGGACATTGTAATCTCAACATGTAATGGGGAGCTCTAAATTTGAATTTGAAACTTATAAAATGAAAAAATTCAAAACAAATAAAATGGAAGACAGGGAGTATACCGTAGGATGTGTCCCATACCAAACAAGTCCCCTGGTTTGTCACCGCAAAGATGCGGTTAGAAAGGAGCATAGCGTCTTCGTACTCGTACGGCAACAAATCGGCCGCAGACAGCATGGTCCACCTTTGACCGCCATGTGCAGGGTTCGTGAAAGCAATCGCGATGTCGAACACCGCGATGAGAGTGTAATTTTGGTTGGCGGACGACCTTATCAGGGCTTCCGGGATTGCTATCTTCTTCAATCTCACCGTGGTTCCATCGTACCAATTCAGGCGATGGCCTGTTGCATGGCTGATCCCAATGTTGGACAAAGGTTCTACGGGAACGGTGTCACCGTTGTAAATGTTGTGCAAATTGATGTTGGTACCCTCCCGTACATATGCAAGCCAGTCTCCACTGGCACCAAGCCTAACCTGTGAAACAGTGGGCAGTGGGGGAGTTAGGAAATGGACACGGAAGTAGTCTTTAGAATGCATTTACTACGTGATCAAACTCATCACTTACCTGCTCATCGGACAAAATCCGAGTGCCCCTCAACGTCATCATCCCAAGGGGCGTCAACTTGCAAGTACGGCCACGCCACGCTGGAGAGACCCCCAAGGAAACATCCTCGTGTGTTGCACGTAACATCAAGATGCATTTGTATGAGTAGTTTATCTTGTGAGAGAAAAGGATGAACGAGGGAAGGCCTTATTGGCAAATGTGGAGAGGGGTGTGGGTATCTTTTTGCAAAATTGCCATAGTTTTCTTCCTATCCATCAGATATAAATCGGAC
Source organism: Thinopyrum elongatum (assembly GCA_011799875.1). Taxonomy (NCBI): domain Eukaryota; kingdom Viridiplantae; phylum Streptophyta; class Magnoliopsida; order Poales; family Poaceae; genus Thinopyrum; species Thinopyrum elongatum. Next base: position 135,668,212 of record CM022303.1, read on the forward strand.
GGCCTATATTGCTGGAAGGCAGGCACACCATCATCACCAGCTTTGTTTTTCTAAGAAAGTAGTAGAAGAGAGATAGAGATAGATAGATAGATTATTATTATTATAAGAGTAGAGATAAAGATTAGGGAGCTGGCGGGCGGTTCATTGTACGGCACGTTCGCGTCCAACCACTAGCCCGGAATTAAAGCACTCACGACATTTACAACGATTGGGATTAGTTGTTTTTCGGGCGCACGGACCAACGCGGACTAGCGGACCTGGTCGCCCTTTTTCGAGCACGCCTTCAACAAGTACGTGCGTGACATGCGTGCATGCAAATCTTGCGTGACCGAACCGTGCGAAGCAGAGCGATAGACTGTCGAACTGCAGCCTGCATGTTGCAGCCATATCATCCACACGCAACCTAATGGCCAATTCATACTCCGCTGGACTATACTATACAACTATGCATTGTTTGGCACGAACGTTCCTTGGAGCTCGTGCTGCAACTGGCGTACTCAACAGCGCGCTTCCCTTCTCCTTCCTCTTCCACCACCCGCGCACCGCCTGCGCATGTCCGTGGGAAGCGACCGGTCAACCCTTATATAGGAGTGCTAGCACAAAAAGATGCATGCATGACCACTAAAATTTCCTTTCTCTTATCTCTATGAAATAAATGTGGCGTGAAACTCAAAGCCCTTTAAGTCTGAGTATAATGGAAATCATCGTCCTCCTCCGGCTCCGCTTCGCCCGCGTTGTCGTCCTCCTGATCTGGCTCGCGTTGTCGTTCTCCTCCTCCGGCTCCGCGTGCTGCTCCGCCTCCAACGCCTCCTCGTCCGGCTCCGGCTAGTCCGGACTCCGGAGGCAGGGCGGCTGCGATCCGGGCTTCGCGCCGCCTCCAGATTAAAGCACCGCTCCTGCGGGAGTATGGCGTATGTCGTTACCTTCGGCCGGGCCATGGCTATCGGGCGACGGCGACCAGAGAAGAGGCGGCGGGAGGGAATGAATGCAGCTACTGTTTGGGTTCGCCGTCCGGCTTAAATAAATGCGCACCATCACATGTACCCGTGGCTGCACAAATTGTAACATACGGGTCTACTTAGGGGGCGTCACGTAACTAGTATGTGTGTGAGATTCTGAGAGACAGAGTGCGTGTGTGCGACTCTACTCTTCGGACATGTACTTAACCTTTTGCATCGGGATATAAGTATAATGGTATTACACTTTAGCTAGTGATTTACGTGGCCATGTTAACGTGGTTGTGTAAAAAAAATGTCACTTCCTGCTCGTGATTTGCGTTATATAATTATGAGAAGTTTGCTAACTACTAAAGTAAAGTGGAATTTGTCCATGTTATACAAGTAAATTAAGGTGATTGTTTATCGTACGGGTAAGGTTGGACGAAGGGTGGTAGGAACAAATGCTCCGCCTAGAGCATGTGTGTGTGAGATGGAGTCTTAGTGTGTGTGTGGGTGCGTGCGCACGCACACGTGTGTGTGTGTGGGTGCGTGCGTGTGTGTGTGTGTGTGTGTGTGAAGCGGAGTCTTCGATGGCGAAAATAATTTAAGTGTGTGTGTGTGGCTTCATCGTAGAGAGGTGATGTGTATGGCAGAGGCCACCAACGAGGGGGTGCGAGAGAGAAGAGGCCCGTAGAGAGGGAAGAGAAGGCGTGTGCGCGTGAGAGGAGTCGACATCGAGAGAACGTGTTTGTTCGAGAGACACCGAGGAAGACTACTATATATCGGTGGTGCATGTAGGCGGGAATTAAACGAAGGGATGGTCTTATTGGTTTCGGGGATATAGGGGAAGAGTGAGAGGGGGGTAGCTAGAAGGAGATTGTTAAGTGTGAGTGTGTGTTTTACCCATCCAGGCGGAAGTTATGTGCACACAAGAAGAGAATGATTCGATGTGGGGTTAGGGCTGAGGGTAATTAACTACGTATGGAGACATAGGCGACCTTGAACGTGCATGTGCGAGAGGTATACATGTATATGTGGGATGTGTGCGTGTGCGTGTGCACGCGCGCCTGATCGAGATAAAAGAAAGAAGACATAAGTCATAAGATCAACGACATGGGAGAGACGGATCGGTATGACAATATGCATGCATGTGAGAGTGGAGGGAAGAAGGCCCGATAATTGAGCATGTGTTTTTGTCTTTAAGAGATAGTGGCGTGGGCTGGAGCATGCATTTATGGGGAGCAGAGGGAGCGAGACACAACGATTGTGCAAAAGAGATCAACCTATAGATGCATGTATGGAGAGACAGATATAGTGTGCGTGATAGGAAGCAAGAGTGCATGTGAGAAAGAAATGTTGACGGAGAAACTACAGATAGATAGAGAGATAGAGATGCTAGCTAGAGGGACATCGGCTAGTTTGTGTGTTAGAGATGACCGCCGTGTGGTTCAGAGGGTGAAGGTATGTGTGTGTGAGAGAAAGATAAAAAGAGGGCGCATGACTGCATGTAGAGAGAAACATATATAGTGTGCGTGATAGGAAGCAAGAGTGAGGGCGAGAAAGAAGGTTGATGGAGAAACAGATAAATAGAAAGATAAAGATGCTAGCTAGTGTGTGTGTTAGAGATAAGAGTCGAGTGGATCAGAAGGCTGAGTTATGTGTGTGGGTGTGAGAGAGATAGAGAGAGGGTGCATATGTGAGTCACATACAAACAAATATCAGAGAGAAATGAGATCCCGAGAGACGGAGTTTTGTGTTTGCGAGAGAGAAAGATATTTCACAACAAGAGTGATAGCTAGAGAGACATATCAGGGAACGCGAGATATCTCTAGGGAGAGAGAGTGTGTGTGAGCGACATACAAGAGAATGGTGGAGAGATATGAGACCCTAGGAGACAGAGTTTGTGTTTGTGTGTGAGAAAGAGATATTTAAGAGTAAGAGTCATAGCTTCTCATACCTAAGGAGCGCAAGACATCTCTGTGTGAGAGGGGGTGTGCGAGTGGCACACAGGGGAATAGTAGAGAGAAATGAGACCCCGGGAGACGAAGTTTGTGTTCGTGTGAGAGAAAGAGATTTCACATGGAGAATCATAGTTAGAGACACATAGCAGGGAGCGAGATATACTTAGAGAGAGATAGAGTGAAGGTCGAGGGAGAGAGGACCGTCAGTGTGTTATGAAGATAAAAGATCATCGTCGACATACAAGTAGCACGAGAGATACCCGAGAGACGATGAAGGTGTATAGGTCTAGAGAGATATATAAGCATGAGTGATAGCTATATGAGACGAATATTTGGATTAAAGGGGATTCAAATATTTAAACTAGAGATCACGACATCGATAATATCATAACGAAAATTGGTCTATCAAACATGCATATTCATTTGAATTTGGAGACACGTGTAATGTTATATAGTTTATCAATATTAGTGATCCATAGATTCTTTAATTAGAGATAATGCATGGTTTATATGCAATTAATATATAAACGGGATTACACTATATGTTGCGTGTGTGAAACACATTATACATGTTTGAGAAGTATAAAGAAACCCGCATGAAACACACATTAATTGGAGACAGTTAGCGAGGAATGCATACATTGGATTTCAACATAAAGTGGTTTCAAATATTTGAAAATCCAAATTAAGATGGATCCAGCCTTATGAATCTGAGATCATGCCATTTGTAAACCATATTTATGTATAAAGGGTGTTGTGCTTTTGAAAGTATATATAAAAAAATGATGTATATAGAATTTTATTCCAATCGAAAATGGATCCTGCCCGAACAAAAATAGAATACAAACTGGATTCGAATTGAGTTGGCACGGTAAACGTGCACTCTTTCTCTGCAAAAATTTGAACGAAGCGGGGAAAATCGCAGTAACCGCCCGAAACCAAAATCTGCGAGATGGAAATTACTACCTATCCCCGACACGCAAAGCCTATCGGCTCGATTTCTATAGGTTTCGATAGGGGTAGGCTTGTAATTTCACTCAAACATGACATAACTGCCTCCGCCTCTCACCTCCCCGGATTCATACACGGTGGGCGCCAAAACACAGTTTCTCCTTGGCCGAAATCGCCTCTGGCCTCCCTCCCCGATTCATACACGGTGGGCACCAAAACAAACTCTCGTCGGCCGAAATCTCCGTCGGCAAATATTCGGTGTATGCGTGATTACCTTCCTATCCCCAACCGACTAATATTGCTGTGATGTAGGAAATTTTAAACGGGGGCTAAGTTTGTAAATTTCCTCGCATTTGAGACATGCGCGCCCTGAAGACATGGTTCCCCCTTCCTCTCTCCCTCCATTTCCCCATTCGTACTCTGTGGGCGCCAAAACACCCTCTCCACCCCAGCCTCCTCCGTCCGCCACCCCATCCACTGCCGTCCTCCTCCACCATGCCAGAGCTGATACCCCGACGCTGTCGTCCATTACAAGAGATCGACCTCTCTCATCCATGGCTTCGGACCAGGATCCTTGCATCCCATCCTCTCGCTTCATCCCCGCCGTCATCCACCTTGCCGGCGCCGCTCCTACGATCGTGTCGTCCACCGCACCAGGATATTTCCCCCACTGCCACTGTCTACCCTCCTAGATCTGCTTCCACGCCACCGACAGCCATCGCTACCGCATCACCGTCAAATTCTCAGCCGATGCATACACGGCGCCGCACCAGAGGCGGTACTCTTTCGTATCTGCTCAACTTATTTATCGCAGCAAGAAAATAGATCGCCACTGCTTTTGTCCGGTTGCCTTTGTCCGGTTTGCACCTTCAGATCCGCCATGGCACGCTCAACACTATACTCGCAATACTTATGGTTTTCCCCTTTTATATTCCACACTAGTTAAATGATAGTAGACTAAATTTCAAAATTGGGTCAGTTGATTTTTGAGAGCTCGCCGGAGTTCACCGGAGGGAAGGAAGGGGCTCGGGTGGGGACGGTGGTTGTGGGGGGCGGTGGCCTGGTTGTGTTGGGGCCTCGCCGAATGAAGAAAACTTGACACGGGTGGGGGCGAGGGTGGGGGGTGGGGGTGGCGGAGGAACACAGGCGGTGGGGGAAGGTTCAGGGGAGGGCGGGCGGGTCGGGGCCGGTGGTTCGACCGGCGGCCCGTGCGGTGTTCTGTAGGGGAAGAATCAGAGACGAGGAAGAAGAAGGGTTAGGAGACGTAGGATCTTCATCCAACCGCCTGAAATGGTCGACTGACCCAAATGACGAAAGTCACGCGACTTGCATGCAGACATTCCTTTATATTCAGTACCATCATCATAGCTGCTTAGCACTGCTCCTCAATCCATCAAGCTAAACAACGTGCCACTCATAATTCCAAACTTGTTGCTCAAATATGAATCTGATATGATGCTGATATTACTAAAACAGATAACGTTTAATTGGTCAGCTAATGTTCCTACTTTACTTTCGAAAAGCACGTGCACCACATATAGAGAGACATCAGGGAGTTGCATTCTTAATGCGCTCTGGTTCATCATGTGTGGGCACTGCGCAACGAACATTTTATTATCCAAAATCTTCTTGCTCTTCTTTAGCATGTTCCTCTTCTGTTCTTCTTTAATAAGTACTCTCTCTGTTCCTAAATACAAGTCTTTCTATAGATTCCACCATGGACTACATATGGAGCAAAATGAGTGAATCTACACTCTAAAATGTATCTGTATACATCTATATGTGATCCATAGTGGAAATCTCTACAAAGACTTATATTTTGGAACGGAGGGAGTTTGATAGTAGTACAGTATGTTCTTTGTAGTGAAGAGGAGCAGGGACATTTGCAGTGTAGAGGTCTATTCGGTCGGTTGTGATGGACACTTTCAACTCTTCGGGCCTCTTTGATTCGTAGGATTTCATAAACATAGGAATAGGAATTGTAGTGGCATGCCCACTTGAATCCTATAAGATTAGCAAGGAATTGCGGGGAGCTGTGTCGCCTTTGAGAGTTACACTGATATTAACAGTATCGCACCTTCAGTTGAAGAGAGCTGGTATCTGAAGCCTTTCTAGCCATACCGGCAATAGTAGCCCATATTTTCCAGCAAGTTCCACTTTCCTGATTTTACTTGTGATGCTTATGGTTTTCCCGTTATATCTACATTATGATTTGTGTAGATGCTTTGTGTCGCACTAGCAGCAGTCCACTCTTCAAGCTAAACAACACACCAATCATAAGTCCAAACCTTACTTCTTCAAATACGACTTGTGATATGATACTGATATTAGTTAACAGAAACACATTTAATTGGCCAGCTAATGCTCCCACTTGATTTTCCAAATGCATGTGGCCACATATAGAGAGACAGCATGGAATTGCATTTCTTTGGGCGATGTGATTCATCATGAGTGGGCAACCAAGATTGTATGCAAAGAAGCGGAACCTCAAGAATATGCTTCCTCTTCTGTTCTTTAACATGTTCCTCTTTTGTTATTCTATATTTAGTACGTACAGTATGTTCCATGTCAGGAAGGGGAGCAAGGACATCTGCAGTCAACAGCTGATAGAGCTGGCCTGTACGTGATTGATAGGCTTTCAATTAGTAGTGGCAATACAACACCGTATTTTCCAGCCAGTTCCACTTTCCTGATTTATATATGCTGGTTATGGTGTACCCCTTTTATGTACACTACGATCTGCCTAGTTGTTGTGTGCTCTTGTTATCATGGTTTGGCAATAAACTCTCTACAGTATATTATGAACCTATCATCTGCCAACTATCCTTACTTCTGAAGCCTATTTTTTGTGTACTTGTGCCAGATTATATTAATGCACGCACCATATTACAGCACACATGGGCTCTCTCATCAGAATCCAGTGATAGCACACAAGGGTTTATAGGGAGCCCCTATATTAGAATATCCTCTGCATTACAAAGATAATCTCACTACTATTTATGTTTTCATGCTTCTCAGATATTTTACGTAATCACAGTGAATATCAGAGTCCGCACATCAGAAGAATATTGTGGAACACTGCAACGACTAACAAAATTGGCACCAAGGCATTGAGTGCCATTCTGGATGCAATGAAACTCATACGCTCCCCACCTGCAGATTCTTGTTCAAAATATGATCCTAATGACTATTCTGAACACGAGGAGTCGAAGGCAGATGGCCTGTCCTGTTCACCCATCAAGGTGCCTATTCTAATTTGGCAAGGATTTATTGATTGCGCGTATCTTGCATAAGGTGGCTTGCATTTCTTCTACTTTGTTGCACCGCCATCTGCTTAATTTACTCATCATATATGTCAAGATGCCATGCCCATCCATTATCAATACATATTCCATCTGTCATCATACCATGTGTTTTCCACTCAAATGTTGTTATTGTGCATCAGACATCAAAAAGGAAGAGGTTGATTACCGAACCTGAAGGAGCACCAGCAAAGTCCTTGAAAAATGTGGTGGTGCCGGAGAAATCAGACAACACCCCACTTATATTGGCTCTACAACCAGTGACACAAAACGTAGGACCGACTCCAGTAGACTGTACCCGTACTTCACTGGCCACACCACTAGCCCCACCACACAGGACCTGCACTCCAGCAAAAGGTATGCCGATTTCAGTTGCCATAGCACCAGCCATACCATAGAAAAATCCCACTCCAGCAAAAAGTACAGCAAGTCCACCGGTCGAAGACCTATCCCAACTGCAGAGACGGCCAATTCCTGTAGATTGGAACCCCATTCCAGTTATTCCCAGTTTAAAAGACAATGCTTTCAATGTTGTTAGGGACTACGTGCTTATATTCCTATCATGGGAAGATTATAGTGAAGACAAACACCATTTTCACATCTTCCTGTCCCACTTACGTGTAAGTGCTATTATTCATGGTGATTAGTTTCTTGTTTTCTGCTGATTGAACACATCAATGATTTACATTACATTGTTGTAAGTAGGCGAGGGTCAATCTGGATAGTCATGACAAGCAAAGCTTGCTTGCGCTTTTCAAGGAAGCATTGCAGCAGTATCGGTGTTACCTGAGGAAATCACACTTTAATGCCAAGTCTATAAACGAATTTCCGGTGAAGTCCCCTGTGCTAAATTTAGAAGACATTGAATGGAAAAACCTTGTTATGCACTGGTCTCGTTCCCAGGATGAGGTACTGTCTATGATATCACATGACAATTTTAACTTCTACTTTTCCGCATGTGCCTTACGGATCTCTTTTGCAGGAAATCTGCTCGAAGAAGAATTCTGGTTTGAAAAGGACAATAGGATATCACAAATATGCTGCCCGCTGCTTTGCTCTTGTTAGTACCTGTTGTCCTGTATCACTGTACTTGCATTCATACCTGGTTCATTATGTGACAGCAGTATGCATGATAGCTTACTTATCAATTGTTCGCTGCAAATTATCTGATATGTATGAATGGTTACATTAGTGTAGAATATATCCAATGCCAATGAAAAAGTTTAGCTCTGCATTGTTCTTGTAAGTACCTGCTGTCCTTTATCAGTGTACTTATATTGACAGCTAGTTGTTCATGTACCATCACTCTGCAGCTTATTTTCCTTTGCCCTCCATTTTCTACACATCAGATCTATATTTACTCTTACCATAAGGTTGGATAACACCGATGGTACTGAAGAAGTTTAGCTCTGCATTGCTCTTGGTTGTACCTTTTGCCTGTATCGATGTACTTACATTTATAGCTACTTGGTTATGTAGCATCACTCTTCAACTTATCTTAAATATTCTCCATTTTTTCTTATATTATCACATCTATATTTACTCTTAACAAAATGTAGAATAAAGGCAATGCTTATGAAGAAGATTCTGTGGTAAACTTCTTGAATTGCCCCCCCCCCCCAATCTGCATGGACAAGGGCTTTATAGAGCCGGTCTTCACCACTAATGTAAGTTTGTCCTTCTCAAGCCTTCAAACTTTGTTGTGTATATTTGCTTAGGCATGACTGCAATAGCTGTTTATTTTTGTTGTTTGCATCAAATTGCATGTTTAAAGCTTATTATGTAGTTCATAAACAAAAGTTTGTCATTCTCAATTTAAGTTTTCAGTTGTACAACCAAGTTCCTTCTTCATACCATGTAAATTAAACTATACGGAGCAAGTGATCTTCTTTTGCACTGCATGTATGCTTCTATTCTTGATCCGTAATCCAGTGGTGTGGTGAACCTACCCACTACAGCACAATGTCATATTCTGGAATGTCTTAACTATGAACAATGTCATATCATTCTACTATTATTTAAACCGTCTTTTTATTTGCCAATCTGAAATGGGATAAATTGACAGCACACTAACCAATGATACTTATGAGTTCTTGATCTGTAATCTAGTGGTGTCGTGAAGCTGCCAACTCCTTCACAATGTCATTTCCTGCCATGTCTTAACCTGAACAATACCATATTGTGTTAATGCTATTTTAAACTATGTCAATTTATTCAAAAATAAGAAATGTGATGAATTGTCAGCACTGATACTTATATGTGCAAAACCTGTCATATGTCTGCTTGTTTCTCTTTCAGAGTGAGGAGGATATAAGCGTCAAACAAGCGCAGTCTCATCAGCTTGCTCAGCTGCTTGCGCTGCAGCTCCTGAGCAGGGCTAACCTTTCTTGAACTCTATTGAAGTGCTGTCGGTTTTGTATATTATTTTGTCGGCATGTTTATTTGCACTGGTGGCGATCTTTGATGCCCAGTGTATGTAATCTGTTGTCTGCTTGTGCTTTATTATCATAGTGGCAAACTTTGATGCCCAGTGGATGTAATATGCTGTAATTTCTTTATTGTATAGTCTAGGTTTTTTCTTATTCACGATACTGCAGTTATTTTACTGTATATATATCCTGTCTTCGCTCCATGAAAAGTAAACCTGCCAAACCGTAAAATTACGGTACATAATCGGGCCGTCATGCAAATCACTATGTATGGGCCGCATCATGGGCCCAGTCATCTTGGTCCGTTAACAGGCCTAAATGTAAACTGGCCCACTAGTAGTATTGGGCCTTTAATAGGCCGAGTAAACCGCCGGCCCTATTTTCGCAAGAAAATTCAATGGGCTTTTAGTAGGCTGAAAAGTAGGTTGGGCCTGAAATGTGCCGAACAGCTCACGGGCCGACAGCAGGCCGAAATAGACACCGGCCCATGATTGTGCCAATCACATTACGGGCCGTTAACATGCCAAAATTGTCTTGGTCCTTGTTTGGCCAAATCAGATTATCGGTTGTGAGTAGGCCGGATGCAAAGCGGGCCATAGTTAGGCCCAACTATATGACGGGTTTTAACAGGCCGAAATAAATATAGGGCCGAAATGTTAGACGGGCCTTTAACAGGCCAAAACTAATATCAGGCCGTATTACTAAATGGGCCTTTAGCAAACAGAAATCCTAACCGGGCCTCAAGTGGGCCCAAAGGCACAACGTCCAGTTGACGGGCCGAATCTGATATGCGCCATAATTTAGCCCAAAGGCTCCTAAAGGGCCGGATCTGATATGGGCCGTAATATGGCCCAGAAGGTGGTAGGCTATTAACGGGCCGGATCTCATATGGGCCCTTATTAGGCCCAGAACGTGGCAGGCCGTTAATGGATCGGATCAAATATGGGCCAGCAATTGGCCCAAAACATGGCAGCCTGTAAACAGGCCGGCCCACTAGTGTCTTCAAAATCTTGTGGGCCTTTAGCTGGGCCGGCCCATTATGGTCTGCAAAATCTTGTGGGCCTTTAGCTGGGCCGGCCCATTATGGTCTGCAAAATCTTGTGGGCCTTTAGTTGGGCCGGCCCATTTAATCTTTATGGGCCACTTTTCGGCCTGTCCACGTGTCAACATATCATAGGCGCATCTCGCCCATTGGATGAGTGACATCTGTGCCAACGCGGAGCTGACACGTGGTTCCTTTCGGCCAATGAAAATTTTACATGTGGAAAATCGCCATTGGTCGTGGCTGTTAGCGGGTTATCGGATCCAAAACTGGACCCGATAGCTTAACGGCGACCCGTTACGGTGGATGCCAAGTGTCGGTTACCCTTGATGAAAGCACTTCGATGACGCGCCATTTATCGTCATGGAAGTGGACACTTCCGTGATGATAATTTTGGTAATGTCATGGAACACTTCTACGATAGCACAGGTATGACTATCTTGATTCTGTCATAAAATCTTCATGGATGTACATGCATGACAGAAAACGTGACCTACTGTGACAAACACGTATCATCACGGAAGTGTATTTTTTTTGTAGTGAATGCAGTTCTTCGGAGGAGGCACCAAACCCGCATGCCTTTGCATTATGAGCCCATGAACCTTTTTAACACTCCGGGGGTAGGACCAAGTACTCCACCGGTCATAACCTGGGCTGCAGAGGCACCAGGGAATAGGGTGGCGGCTCAGCCTTGGCAGCCAGACCTGCCCCGTAGGGATCAGACCCCGCCTCAGCGATTTTCGACACCGTCCGGTCATTATTCTAACCTGGTGGATAACATGGTAGCAGCGGCCACCAGGCTCAATGCGCTCCCTCTTAATGATGAGACGCCCTTCGCAGTAGAGGCGTGGAATGCTATTGAACTCTTGCAAACAGAAGTGGCACAGCAGGAGAAATATTCATACAGTCGAAGTCATGTGCACTCAACCCCTCTCCCAAGCCGTAGTTACAGCCGGCGTATTGAGTCGCCCACAGTCTCCAGCAGTGAACGATGCCGCAACCCGCCCCGTGGTAATAACCCGCCCCTTACTGATGCTCAGGCGATTGTGGACGAGGCCAGAGCCCGCCATGAGGCGGCGGTGGCGGCTCACCAGGAGGCCTATCAGCAGCCCCAGTGACCCCTTCAACCTCGGTGGGAGCCGGAACAATCTCCAGGGCTGTTGGAGTGCCGTGTTTAGTGCCGGCTCTGCGTAATGAGCGTCTGCCCAAAGATTTTATGGGTCCACACAAGGTGCCCAATTACACAGTTGGTCTTCCTCATGAAGCTTGGATTGAAAGTTATGAGTTAGCCATGGAGATGTTGGATGTCAATGATGCTGTCTGTGCCAAGTATTTTACTATGATGTTGGAAGGACCGGCTCGTATGTGGTTAAAGGGCCTGCCTCCTAATTCTATCAATTCCTGGGCCGAGTTGAAAGCACGATTTATCAAGAACTTCCAATGGACATGCAAGCAGCCTCTGATGATTGTCGATTTGGATCATTGTGTGCAGCGTGAGGATGAGTCAACCCATCATTGGGTACGGCGGGTCTCCACTATCATCCATTCATCAGACAATATTACGGTGGCTCAGGCAGTTCTGATTTTGGAGAAAATTGTCACTTTGAACCTCTCAAGCAAAAGCTTGGGCGGCTCAAGCGTACTTGCCAGGACATGGGTGATCTCATGGCGGCTCTTACTAAATATGCAGAATCTAGCAGTACAAAGGACCCTGGTTTTGATGATGACAAATCTAATAAAGGCAAGAAGAATGGCAGTGGTAAGGGTCAGCAACAGAATGTAGCAGGGGGTAATAGCAATAACCAAGGCAATGGTGGTAAGAGGAGACACCCCAATGGCGGGTCAGATCTAGTGGCTAACACCAACTCTGGATATAAAAACTAGCGCCGCAATGGTAAGCCGCCTTTTGGTGGAGTAAAACCTTTCAATCTTGAGGCAATGCTTAACGACCCTTGCCCAAAGCATAGTTTTCCAAACAAGCCGTCTACTCATGCCTGGAAGGATTGTTACATTAGGCGGGAGTTCAGGAATCACAGCCTTAGCCAGCATCATGGTAATGGCAATGGACCACCTGGCGGGTCAGGACCTGGTTCTCAGGGGCCCGGCTTTGGTGGTGGCAGCTCAAATTCTGGTTATCAGGGCCAAGGTAACCATGTTGGTCATAATCAGCAGTCTGGTCAGGGTAACCAGCAGCACAACAACCAGTCAGGATATCAGAGTAATCCTAAGTAGCTCAATGGTGGCCAATATCATGTCTTCACTACGAACACATGCAAACGTGACCAGAAGGTTCATAAGCGAGTGGTCAATGTTGTTGAGCCGGCAGTCCCTCAATACTTACGATGGTCAGAGCATACAATTACATGGAGTCGGGAGGATCACCCGCCCCGAGTCGATGATCCGGGTCATCTGGCATTGGTGGTAGCCCCTCAAGTAGGTGGTTATAAGTTTACGAAAGTCCTTATGGATGGTGGTAGTAGTATCAACATATTATATTACAATACCTTTCGATGGATGAATCTGACAGATAAAGATCTCAAGCCATCCTCCACAGTCTTTCATGGTGTTGTGCCAGGCAAGTCAGCTTATCCTGTGGGGAGGATCTCATTGGAAGTCGCCTTTGGTGATGAATATAACTACAGAGCAGAGACATTATGGTTTGAGGTGGTCAAGATCAAGAGTCCTTATCAAGCTTTATTTGGACGACTGGCTTATGCTAAGTTCATGGCTCGCCCGTGTTATGTGTACTTACATCTCAAGATGCCAGGACAAAAGGGGACGATCACTGTTCATGGGAATCGCAAACTCGCCCTAGAGTGAGAGGAAGGAGATGTAGCTTATGCAGAGTCGGCTTGTGCTACTGAGGAGCTCAAGTTTTATAAGGACAATGTTAACCCGGCTGATATGACCCCTTTGAAAAATCCCACTACTGAGCAAGACCCTCTGTTGAAGTTTAAGTCGGCCGACGATACTAAGCAGGTGGATTTTCTCCCTGGCGACCTATCTCAACAGTTCACTGTGGGGGATAATATGGATCCCAAATAGGAAAGCGCGCTCATTGAGTTCATCCATGAGAATTGGGACATCTTTGCATGGAAACCTTCTGACATGCCAGGTGTACTGAGAGAATTCGCTGAGCACCACCTTTATGTCGATCCCAAAGTTAAGCCGGTCAAATAGTTCCTCCGTCATTTCAATGAGGAGCGACGTAAAGCTATTGGAGAAGAGGTAGCCCGACTCTTGGCGGCTGAGTTTATTGTGGAAGTTTTCACCCTGAGTGGTTGGCTAACCCTGTGCTTGTACTTAAGAGAAATGGTACATGGCGTATGTGTGTTGATTACACAGATCTCAACAAGGCTTGTCCGGCTAATCCATTTGCTCTCCCCCGTATCAACCAGATCATTGATGCAACGACGGGTTGTGAGAGTTTATGTTTCCTGGATGCTTATTCTGGTTATCATCAGATCAAGATGGCAGTTAAAGACCAAGAGAAGACATCTTTTATCACACCTTTTGGGGCTTTCTGCTATGTTTCTATGCCCTTTGGACTCAAAAGTGCTCAGGCGACTTATTAGCACTGTGTCCAGAATTGTTTTCATGATCAGATTGGGCGCAACGTTCATGCTTATGTGGATGATATTGTGGTCAAGTCAAGGAAGAAGGAGACTCTACTTGCTGATTTGAAAGAAAGCTTTGACAACCTCCGGGTCTACAAGATGATGCTTAACCCGGTGAAGTGTGTTTTTGGTGTGCCTACAGGTAAGCTGCTAGGGTTTCTGGTCTCAGAGCGGGGCATTGAGGCTAACCCGGAGAAGATAAAGGCAATTACTTTGCTTTCTAAGCCGGCGTGTGTCAATGATGTTCAGCGCATGGCGGGTCGCATTGCAGCTTTAAGTCGGTTCATAAGTCGCCTGGGAGAGAAGGCCATTCCTCTATATCAGATGATGAAGAAGACAGATCACTTCATTTGGAGTGATGCTGCCAATGAAGCGTTTGAGGCACTTAAGAAACAGTGAGCTGAGCCGCCCATCTTGGTTGCTCCCATAGACAAAGAGCCTTTGTTTTTGTATGTGGCGGCCAATAATAAAGCCGTCAGCGTGGCAGTCGTCGTGGAGCGCAAGGAGGTAGGTAAAGAATAACCAGTTCAGTGGTCGGCTTACTATGTCAGTGAGGTCTTGACTGAGTCTAAGCAAAGATATCCACATTGGCAAAAACTGGTGTTTGGGGTGTTCATGGCGAGTTGCAAGTTAAAGCATTATTTCCATGGGAATCCTATTACAGTGGTCAGCTCTGCTCCTTTAGGAAACATCATTCAAAACAGAGAGGCCACTGGCCGGGTTGCTAAGTGGGCAATTGAGCTTGGGCCACATCATCTGAAATATGTGCCTCGAACAGCTATCAAGTCTCAAGCCCTAGTGGATTTTATAAATGACTCGATAGAGTTACAAACACCTGAGGATAAGCCTGACAACACATATTGGACAATCCACTTTTATGGGTCCAGGCAGTTGGAAGGCTCGGGGGCTGGAGTTATTTTGACTTCCCCACGAGGTGATAAATTCTATTATGTTTTAAGGCTAATGTTTCCTTGTACTAACAATACAGCTGAATATGAAGCTTTGCTCCATGGGCTCTGTATGGCCAAGGAGATGAATTTAAGCCGGGTCAGATGTCTGGGCGACTTAGACCTCATGGCTCAGTAGGTTTCAGGCAAGTGGGACTCTAAAGACCCGCTTAAGGCGGCTTATCGTCAGGCGGTTGACAATATTGCTGGTCATTTCAAGGGTTATCAAGTGGATCACATTGATCGACGGAAAAATGAGGTGGCTGATGCATTGTCCCGGCTTGGGTCTCAACGTAAGCCGGTGGCCTCGAATGTGTTCCTCGATGTGTTACATAATCCTTTGATTAAGTTACCTTATGAGGAAGATCTTGCTATACCTGACCCGAAAGGCCAGTTGGTGGCAGCTCTTCATGTTGTTCCTGACTGGACGCTACCTTATTTGGCTTATATGACTCATAGCAAGTTACCCGAGGATGAAACTTTGGCGCGGCAGATCACGAGGTGATCTAAGTCTATGACCATCATCAATGGCGAGTTACATAGATGCAGTGTGACCGGCGTGTTCCAACATTGTGTTTCTCCCGAGGAGGGCGACGAGATCTTACAAGAGATACATGCAGGCGACTGTGGTCATCATGCCGGATCAAAGTCTTTGGTGGCTAAGGCTTTTCGTCATGGGTTTTTCTGGTTAACAGTTCATGCAGATGCAGAGGATATTGTTAGTAAGTGTGATGGGTGTCAGAAATTTGCAAGGCAAGCTCATGTGCCGGCTCAAGAGTTGCGGATGATTCCAATAACTTGGCCGTTTGCGGTATGGGGGCTGGATATGGTTGGCCCGTTTAAGAGATCCAAGGACAAGAAGACCCACCTTTTGGTGGCGGTTGACAAGTTTACCAAGTGGGTTGAGGCAGAGCCAGTTAGCAATTGTGAAGAAGCGACTGCAGTTCAGTTTGTTAAAAAGTTGATCTTCCGCTTTGGTTATCCTCACAGTATCATCACTGATAATGGCATAAATTTGTCTAAAGGTCCCATGAAGGAGTTCTGTCAAAGGGAGCACATCCGCCTTGATGTATCCTCAGTGGCTCATCCACAGTCTAATGGTCAAGCAGAACATGCTAATCAAGAAATTTTGTGAGGGATCAAGCCCTGGCTTATGGTTCCTTTGGAATGCACGCCGGGTTGTTGGGTTGAAGAGCTTCCTTCAGTCCTTTGGAGTATCAGAACCACCCCCAACAGATCAACAGGCTACACGCCTTTCTTCATGGTTTATGGTGCAGAGGCGGTTCTCCCAAGCGATATTCGTCATGACTAGCCCAGAGTGGCGGCTTACGTTGAAGCAGATAATGAGATAGCACGTCAGAATGCACTTGATGCCTTGGATGAAGAACGAGATCTCACAGCAGCACGATCAGCAATTTATCAACAAGACCTGCATCGCTATCAGAGGCGCAGAGTTAAAACCTGGACGTTCCAAGAGGGTGACTGCTACTTCTTCAGCTTGCGTTGGTTTGGAGAACCAGGTATCAATCCAGTAGGAGACAACACGCAAGTCACCGAATACCTGCACAAACAAACACCAAACTTGCACCCAACGCGATAAAGGGGTTGTCAATCCCTTCACGGTTACTCGCAAAAGTGAGATCTGATAGAGATAGATAAGCGGTAAAGTAAATATTTTTGGTATTTTTGTTTTATAGATTGGAAAGTAAAAGATTCAAAATAGTAGATCGGAAACTCATAGATTGGAAAGTAGAAGATTGTATGATGGAAAATAGACCTGGGGGCCATAGGTTTCACTAGAGGCTTCTCTCAAGATAGAAAATATTACGGTGGGTGAACAAATTACTGCCGAGCAATTGATAGAAAAGCGCAAAGTTATAACAATATCTAAGGCAATGATCATGAATATAGGCATCACGTCCTTGTCAAGTAGACCGAAATGATTCTGCATCTACTACTATTACTCCACACATCGACCGCTATCCAGCATGCATCTAGAGTATTAAGTTCATAAAGAATGGAGTAACGCATTAAGTAAGATGACATGATGTAGAGGAATTAACTCAAGCAATATGATGAAAACCCCATCTTTTTATCCTCGATGGCAACAATACAATACCTGCCTTGCTGCCCCTACTGTCACTGGGAAAGGACACCGCAAGATTGAACCCAAAGCTAAGCACTTCTCCCATTGCAAGAAAAACCAATCTAGTTGGCCAAACCAAATCGATAGTTCAAAGAGACTTGCAAAGATATCAAATCATGCATAAAAGAATTCAGAGAAGATTCAAATAATATTCATAAATAAGCTGATCATAAATCCACAATTCATCGGATCTCAGCAAACACACCGCAAAAAAGTATTACATCGAATAGATCTCCAAGAACATCGAGGAGAACGTGGTATTGAGAATCCAAGAGAGAGAAAAAGCCATCTAGCTACTAGCTATGGACCCGTAGGTCTGAGGTAAACTACTCACGCTTCATCGGAAGGGCAATGGTGTTGATGTAGAAGCCCTCCGTGATCGAATCCCCCTCCGGCAGGACGCCGGAAAAGGTGCCTAGATGGGATCTCACGGGTACAGAAGGTTGCGGCGGTGGAAAAGTCTTTTCGTGGATGCCTCTGGTGGTTTGGGCATATAAGAGTATATATAGGCGAAAGAATTAGGTCAGGAGATGCACGAGGGGCCCACAAGTGTGGGGGGCGCGCCCTCCGTCCTTGTGGCCGCCTCGTGGCTCCTCCGACTTCATCTCCAAGTCTCCTGGTTTCCTTCTGGTCCAAGAAAAATCATCATGAAAGTTTTATTCCGTTTGGACTCCATTTGGTATTCCTTTTCTGCGAAACTCAAAAACAAGGAAAAAACAGAAACTGGCACTGGGCTCTAGGTTAATAGGTTAGTCCCAAAAATAATATAAAAAAGCATATTAATGCATATAAAACATCCAAAACAGATAATATAATAGCATGGAACAATCAAAAATTATAGATACGTTTGAGACATATCAAGCATCCCCAAGCTTAATTCATGCTCGTCCTCGAGTAGGTAAATGACAAAAACAAAATTTTTGATGTGGAATGCTACCTAACATATTTATCCATGTAATTTCTTTATTGTGGCATGAATGTTCAGATCCGTATGATTCAAAACAAAAGTTTAATATTGACATAAAAACAATAATACTTCAAGCATACTAACAAGATAATTATGTCTTCTCAAAATAACATGGCCAAAGAAAGCTTATCCCTACAAAATCATATAGTCTGGCTATGCTCCATCTTCATCACACAAAAAATTTAAATCATGCACAACCCCGATGACAAGCCAAGCAATTGTTTCATACTTTTGACGTTCTCAAACTTTTTCAACTTTCACGCAATACATGAGCTTGAGCCATGGACATAGCACTATAGGTGAAATAGAAGGTGGTTGTGGAAAGACAAAAAGAGGGAGATAGTCTCACATCAACTAGGCATATCAACGGGCTATGGAGATGCCCATCAATAGGTATCAATGTGAGTGAGTAGGGATTGCCATGCAACGGATGCACTAGAGCTATAAGTTTATGAAAGCTCAAAAAGAAAACTAAGTGGGTGTGCATCCAGCTTGCTTGCTCATGAAGACCTAGGGCAATTTGAGGAAGCCCATCGTTGGAATATACAAGCCAAGTTCTATAATGAAAAATTCCCACTAGTATATGAAAGTGACAACACAGGAGACTCTCTATGATGAAGATCATGGTGCTACTTTGAAGCACAAGTATGGAAAAAAGGATAGTAACATTGCCCCTTCTCTCTTTTTCTCTCATTTTTCTTTTTTTTTCTTTCTCTTTTTCTTTCTTTCTTTTACTTTATTTCCTCACATGGGACAATGCTCTAATAATGAAAATCATCATACTTCTATTTACTTACAACTCAAAAATTACAACTCGATACTAGAACAAAATATGACTCTATATGAGTGCCTCCGGCGGTGTACCAGGATGCAATGATTCAAGAGTGACATGTATAAAAAATGATGAAAGGTGGCTTTGCCACAAATACGATGTCAACTACATGATCATGCAAAGCAATATGACAATGATGATGCGTGTCATAATAAACGGAACGGTGGAAAGTTGCACGGCAATATATCTCGGAATGGCTATGGAAATGCCATAATAGGTAGGTATGGTGGCTGTTTTGAGGAAGGTATATGGTGGGTTTATGGCACCGGCAAAAATTGCGCGGCACTAGATAGGCTAGCAAAGGTGGAAGGGTGAGAGTGCGTATAATCCATGGACTCAACATTAGTCATAAAGAACTCACATACTTATTGCAAAAACTATTAGTCATCGAAACAAAGTACTGCGCGCATGCTCCTAGGGGGATAGATTGGGAGGAAAAGACCATCACTCATCCCCGACCGCCACTCATAAGGAAGACATTCAAAAAATATCTCATGCTCCAACTTCGTTACATAACGGTTCACCATACGTGCATGCTACGGGACTCACAAAACTTAACACAAGTATTTCTCAAATTCACAACTACTCACTAGCATGACTCTAATATCACCATCTTTATATCTCAAAACAATCATAAGGAACCAAACTTCTCATAGTATTCAATGCACTTTATATGAAAGTTTTTATTATATCCCTCTTGGATGCCTATCATATTAGAACTAAATTTTTAACCAAAGAAAATTACCATGTTGTTTTAAAGACTCTCAAAATAATATAAGTGAAGCATGAGAGTTCATCAATTTCTATAAAATAAAACCACCGCCGTGCTCTAAAAAGATGTAAGTGAAGCACTAGAGAAAAATTGCCTAGCTCAAAAGATATAAGTGAAGCACAAAGAGTATTCTAATAAATCACGATTCATGCGTGCCTCTCTCAAAAGGTGTGTACAGAAAGGATGATTGTGGCAAACTAAAAAGCAAAGACTCAAATCATACAAGACGCTCCAAGCAAAACACATATCATGTGGTGAATAAAAATATAGCCTCAAGTAAAGTTACCGATAGATGAAGACGAAAGAGGGGATGCCTTCCAGGGCATCCCCAAGATTAGGCTCTTGGTTGTCCTTGAATATTAACTTGGGGTGCCTTGGGCATCCCCAAGCTTAGGCTCTTGCCACTCCTTATTCCATAGTCCATCAAATCCTTACCCAAAACTTGAAAACTTCACAACACAAAACTCAACAGAAAATCTCATAAGCTTTGTTAGTATAAGAAAATAAATCACGACTTTGGTACTGTTTGAAAAACAAAGAGCAATGAATCAGGTCCGACAACCATTAAGAAGATACTTAATTCGTTATACAATAGAGACGGGGAAAAAGATGATAAAAAACTCCACAATAATAAGAAATCCAAGAAAAAAGTGTGAACTCATTCTTTATTTATATTGGTGTAATATATAATGTATTCCAACTTTTCGATGGTTCATACCCCCCGATACTACACATAGATTCATCAAAATAAGCAAACAACACAAACAAAACAGAATCTGTCAAAAACAGAACAGTCTGCGAAGATCCAAATTGTTCTAATACTTCTGTAACTTACAAAATTCTGAAAAATTAGGAAAACAGAGAAAATTTGTATATCAATCTCGTATAAAAAACTTACTGTTTTTAAACTCTCCAGTGAATTATTAAAATTCTTAGAGTGGACACAAAAGTTTCTGTTTTTCAGCAAGATCAAATCGACTATCACCGTAAGCCATCCCAAAGGTCTTACTTGGCACAAACACTAATTAAGATATAAAACCACATCTAACAAGAGGCTAGATTAATTATTCAAAGGAAAACAGGAACAAAAAGCAAAAACAAAAATAAAATTGGGTTGCCTCCCAACAAGCGCTATTCTTTAAAGCCTTTTAGCTAGGCATTGAAATTTCGATGATGCTCACATGATAGACAAGAATTGAAGCACAAAGAGAGCATCATCAAGTACGTGAAAAACACATCTAAGTCTAACATACTTCCTATGCATAGGCATCTTATAGGCAAACAAATTATCAAGGCAAGCAAAAACTAGCATATGCAAGTAAGAAGAAAGAGACGATAGCAATCTCAACATGAAGAGAGGTAATTTTTTAACATGAAAATTTCTACAACCATATTTTCCTCTCTCATAATAATTACATGTAGGATCATAAGAAAATTCAACAATATAGCTATCACAAAACATATTCTCAACACGATCCACATGCATGCGAAGTTGACACTCTTCCAAAATAGTGGGATTAACATTAACTAAAGTCATGACCTCTCCGAACCCACTTTTATCAAAAATTTCATAAGATTGAATATTCTCCAAATATGTGGGATCTAAAGTTGACACTCTTCCAAACTCACTTTCAATATTATTGCAAACATTCTTATCAATCTCATATTCATCATAGGGCTTAAATAAAATTTCAAGATCATAAGAAGAATCACCCCAATCATGATCATTGCAACAAGTAGTAGACATAGCAAAATTAGCATCCCCAAGCTTAGGCTTTTGCATATTTTTAGCACAATTGACATTAATAGAATTTATAATAACATCATTGCAATCATGCTTTTCGTTCAAAGATCTATCGTGAATCACTTTAGAATTTCCTTCTTTCAACACTTCATCAAAATTTCCAGATTCACGAATTTCAAGCAAAACCTCATAAAGATAATCTAGTGCAATCAACTCACTAGCAATTGATTCATCATAATTGGATCCTTTAAAAATATTAGCAAGTGGATGAGGATCCATATCAATATATTTTTAGCAAGCGAAGATGCAAGAAAATAGAAGACACATGGTCACACAAGCAAACAAAAGAACAAACGAGAAAAAGGCAAACAAAAATAAGGGCGAATAAAAAGGAAAATCTTTTCGAAAATCGTTTTAGAAGTGGGGGAGAGGAAAACAAGAGGCAAATGGCGAATAATGTAATGCAAGAGATGAGAGTTTTATGATGGGTACTTGGTATGTCTTGACTTGGCGTAGATCTCCCCGGCAACGACGCCAGAAATTCTTCCTACTACTTCTTAAGCTTGCGTTGGTTTTTCCCTTGAAGAGGAAAGGGTGATGCAGCAAAGTAGAGTAAGTATTTCCCTTAGTTTGGAGAACCAAGGTATCAATCCAGTAGGAGACAACACGCAAGTCACTGAATACCTGCACAAACAAACACCAAACTTGCACCCAACGCGATAAAGGGGTTGTTAATCCCTTCATGGTTACACGCAAAAGTGAGATCTAATAGAGATAGATAAGCAGTAAAGTAAATATTTTTGGTATTTTTGTTTTATAGATTGGAAAGTAAAAGATTGCAAAATAGTAGATCGGAAACTCGTGGATTGGAAAGTAGAAGATTGTATGATGGAAAATAGACCCGGGGGCCATAGGTTTCACTAGAGGCTTCTCTCAAGATAGAAAATATTACGGTGCGTGAACAAATTAATGCCGAGCAATTGATAGAAAAGCGCAAAGTTATGACGATATCTAAGGCAATGATCATGAATATAGGCATCACGTCCGTGTCAAGTAGACCGAAACGATTCTGCATCTACTACTATTACTCCACACATCGACCGTTATCCAACATGCATCTAGAGTATTAAGTTCATAAAGAACGGAGTAACGCATTAAGTAAGATGATATGATGTAGAGGAATTAACTCAAGCAATATGATGAAAACCCCATCTTTTTATCCTCGATGGCAACAATATAATACGTGCCTTGCTACCCCTACTGTCACTGGGAAAGGACACCGCAAGATTGAACCCAAAGCTAAGCACTTCTCCCATTGCAAGAAAAACCAATCTAGTTGGCCAAACCAAATCGATAGTTCAAAGAGACTTGCAAAGATATCAAATCATTCATAAAAGAATTCAGAGAAGATTCAAATAATATTCATAAATAAGCTGATCATAAATCCACAATTCATCGGATCTCGGCCAACACACCGCAAAAAAGTATTACATCGAATAGATCTCCAAGAACATCGAGGAGAACATGGTGTTGAGAATCAAAGAGAGAGAAAAGGCCATCTAGCTACTAGCTATGGACCCGTAGGTCTTAGGTAAACTACTCACGCTTCATCGGAAGGGCAATGGTGTTGATGTAGAAGCCCTCCGTGATCGAATCCCCCTCCGGCAGGAAGCCGGAAAAGGCCCCTAGATGGGATCTCACGGGAACAGAAGGTTGCGGCGGTGGAAAAGTCTTTTCGTGGATGCCTCTGGTGGTTTGGGCATATAAGAGTATATATAGGCGAAAGAATTAGGTCAGGAGATGCACGAGGGGCCCACAAGGGTGGGGGGCGCGCCCTACCCCCCTGGGCGCGCCCTCCGTCCTTGTGGCCACCTCGTGGCTCCTCCGACTTCATCTCCAAGTCTCCTGGTTTCCTTCTGGTCCAAGAAAAATCATCGCGAAAGTTTTATTCCGTTTGGTATTCCGTTTCTGCGAAACTCAAAAACAAGGAAAAAACAAAAACTGGCACTGGGCTCTAGGTTAATAGGTTAGTCCCAAAAATAATATAAAATAGCATATTAATTCATATAAAACATCCAAAACAGATAATATAATAGCATGGAACAATAAAAAATTATAGATACGTTGGAGACGTATCAGTGACTTAGTGCTCCGTCTAATTCAAGATCAGTCAGGAATGCATAAGCTATCTCTGCCTTGGGAAGGACCCTCTGTGGTCAGCAAGAATCTCAACAATGGGTCACATTATCTCATTGATATACATGAGCGCAAAAAGTCACGTACTTCTGAGGAGAAGACCAACAGGCCGTGGAACATTGCTCATCTCCGGCTTTATTACACTTGAGTCATTGGCTCTTATCATTGTACATAACTTTGTGTAGGAACGAAGTATGTCTGCCAGAGGAGGGGGGGGTGAATGGGAGTTTTAATTTTCTTCAGAAAACTTACATCTCTCAGAACCCAGCAGCTGAATGAGTAACAAACAAGCTACAGTGAACTAAAACAGGGTACCAAAGGGAAACTAGAACAGGCATCAAAGTAAATCAACCGAATGAAAACGCATCGAAGGTAAACATGGGTGATAGAGATAACCGAAGATGCTCGAAGGCGACAAGGTATTTGTTCGACCAGTTCGTCCTTCTGCACAAGGACTACGTCTGGTTGGAGGGGCTGTGACTTAACACGGAAGATAAACTCTCTTCACCCTATTCTCCTCAACAATCGATTCGTCGACCGATGCCGATCACTCGTGGTAGATGCTTGAAGGCGATCTCCAAACCTTTACAGACTTCTTCTTCGAGAACCACAATCACTCTTGGTCTCTAAAGAAATTGACACCTAACCGTCTAGAGAGTTTGCAGCTCTCAAGAGTAATAGGCGGAGCGTACTAAACATAGATTCCAGTGATGCTGAACCACTATCTAATTCTTCGGCTCTAGGGTTTTTCTCTTGGTGGATTTTAAACTCAAATCACTCAGAGAGGGGGTTTCTCAACAATCTTCTCAGAATCACACGGAGCAGCCACAGGACAAAGCCAGTGCGGGGTGGCTATTTATAGCCGCAGCCTTCCCAGATGGGAAATGACCATTTTGAACACGAGGTCCAGCCAATGGCCAACCGACACGTTCTCAACGGTCGGATTTGGAGCAACGGTAACATTACTTGAGGAACAAGTAAGGCTAACTCCTCGGTCCGAGGCAAATCTCTTGCAGCGAAGAAGATCACAGTCTCTTGCTGGCAAGTATTTGCTCCGAGCACAAAGAGATTTCTCTCACAGCTTTCATAGGTTTGGGTTTAGCATCAGAGAATCAAAGCTTCGAAATGCTATACCCCTCTTAATAGTACGGTGGTCCTATGACTCAATGAAAGAAGAAGAATAATGAAATAAATGCTACGTCTTCACTTCGTCTTCATTCTTCCTCGAGCGCAGTCATTTGCTTCGAACAATCACCTAACCAATTGCTTAGACTTCAGCAATTTTTAGGGGTCACTCTTGTTAGCTTTATCTTCGGTGATAAACTTCGCGGCTACACAAGAAGATTATCTTCGTCATTTTCATCAAACTCCTCAATTATTTCAGGGACCTGTTACTCTGTGTGCACTCGCAAACATATAAGTCCCAAACTGTTTATGTCAACAAACTACAAAACATAAGGGGCCTTTCATTGCACCAACAATCTCCCCCTTTTTGGACGGTTGTTGACAAAACAGATAATCATCAAAGTGAAGATAGATAAGTAAATTGTAAATCAAACAAGAGTGAAATTGCGTTACTTGACTCGATGATGAAATATACTCCCCCTTGATGTATGATACGTCTCCAACGTATCTATAATTTATGATAGTTCCATGCTATTATATTATCTGTTTTGGAAGTTTTATATGCATTAATATGCTATTTTATATTATTTTTGGGATCTTTCCGATCTACTATTTTGCAATCTTTTATTTTCAGATCTAAATACCAAAAAAACCCAAAAATATTTTATCTTTTGTTTATCTATCTCTATCAGATCTTACTTTTGCAATTGACCGTGAAGGGATTGACAACACCTTTATCGCGTTGGGTGCAAATGTTTGATTGTTTGTGCAGGTGTATGTGATTTGTGCGTTCTTCTCCTACTGGATTGATACCTTTGTTCTTAACTGATGGAAATACTTACCTCTACTGTGCTGCATCACCCTTTCCTCTTCAAGGGAAAAACCAACGCAAGCTCAAGAAGTAGCAGGAAGAATTTCTGGTGTTGTTGCCGGGGAGATCTACACCAAGTCAAGACATACCAAGTACCCATCATAAACTCTCATCTCTTGCATTACATTATTTGCCATTTGCCTCTCGTTTTCCTCTCCCCCATTTCTAAAATGATTTTCGAAAAAATTTGCCTTTTTATTCGCCCTTCTTCCGTTCATCTTTTTCGTTTGCTTTTTGTTTGCTCGTGTGTTAGATTGCTTGCTTTGTCACGATGGCTCAAGAGAATACCAAATTGTGTGACTTTTCCAATACTAATAATAATGATTTTATTAGCACTCCGATTGCTCCCGCCACTAGTGCGGAATCTTATGAAATTAATGCCGCTTTGCTGAATCTTGTTATGAAAGATCAATTTTCCGGCCTTCCTAGTGAAGATGCCGCATCAGATCTAAATAATTCCGTTGAGTTGTGGGATATGCAAAAGAAGAAATATGTGGATAATGATATTGTTAAATTGAAGCTATTTCCGTTCTCACGACGAGATCGTGCTAAAACTTGGTTTTCATCTTTGCCTAAAAATAGTATTGATTCATGGAACAAGTGTAAAGATGCTTTTATTTCCAAGTATTTTCCTCCCGCTAAGATCATCTCCCTTAGGAACGATATTATGAATTTAAACAACTTGATCATGAACATGTTGCACAATCTTGGGAGAGGATGAAATTGATGATACGAAATTGCCCTACTCATGGTTTAAATTTGTGGATGATCATACAAAAAATTTATGCCGGATTGAATTTTGCTTCTAGAAATCTTTTAGATTCGGCCGCGGGAGGTACTTTTATGGAAATTACTTTAGGAGAAGCTACTAAACTCCTATATGATATTATGGTTAATTATTCGCAATGGCATACCGAAAGATCTTCTACTAATAAAAAAGTGCATGCGATTGAAGAGATTAATGTTTTGAGTGGAAAGATGGATGAACTTATGAAATTGTTTGCTAGTAGGAGTGATCCTATTGATCCTAATGATATTCCTTTGTCTACTTTGATTGAGAACAATAATGAATCTATGGATGTGAATTTTGTTGGTAGGAACAATTTTGGTAATAACGCGTATAGAGGTAATTTTAATCCTGGGCCATTTCCTAGTAATTCCTCTAATAATTATGGTAATTCCTACAACAATTCTTATGGAATTTATAATAAGTTGTCCTCTGATGTTGAGAATAGTATTAAAGAATTTATGAGTTCGCAAAAAAGTTTCAATGCTTTGATTGAAGAAAAATTGCTTAAAGTTGATGATTTGGCTAGGAACGTGGATAGAATTTCTCTTGAGATTGATTCTTTGAAAATTAGATCTATTCCACCCAAGCATGATATTAATGAGTCTTTAAAAGCTATGAGAATTTCTATTGATGAATGTAAGGAAAGAATCGCTAAGATTCATGCTAAGCGAGATTGGTTTGTGAAAGCGTGTTCTTCTAGTTCTTGTGAAAATAATGATGAAGATCTTAAAGTGATTGCTGTGACCTATTGAATCTTTGTTTTCTAAAATAAATCTTGATAAATATGGGACTGGAGATGAGTCAACTTTAGTTAGAAGGCGTCCCAATGATTCGCAGTTTATAGATCTTGATGCAAAAATTGATAAAAGTGGGATTGGAGAGGTCAAAACTTTAAGTAGCAATGAAACCACTCTTTTGGATTTCAAGGACTTTAATTATGATAATTGTTCTTTAATATATTGTATTTCCTTGTTGCAATCCATGTTGAATTATCCTCATGCTTATAATCAAAATAAAGCTTTTACTAAACATATTGTTGATGCTTTGATGAAATCTTTTGAAGAAAAGCTTGAAATGGAAGTTTCTATCCCTAGAAAACTTTATGATGAGTGGGAACATACTATTAAGATTAAAATAAAATATTATGAGTGCCATGCTTTGTGTGATTTGGGTGCTAGCGTTTCCACAATTTCAAAAACTTTATGTGATGTGTTAGGTTTCCGCGAATTGGATGATTGTTCTTTAAATTTGCATCTTGCGGATTCCACTATTAAGAAACCTATGGGAAGGATTAATGATGTTCTTATTGTTGCAAATAGGAATTATGTGCCCATAGATTTCATTGTTCTTGATATAGATTGCAATCCTACATGTCCTATTATTCTTGGTAGACCTTTCCTTAGAACGATTGGTGCAATTATTGATATGAAAGAAGGAAACATTAGATTACAATTTCCGTTAAGGAAGGGCATGGAACACATTAGATTATTCTTGGTAGACCTTTCGCAGACTGTTCTGTTTTTGACAGATTCTGTTTTCTTTGTGTTGTTTGCTTATTTTGATGAATCTATGGGTAATATCGGGGGGTATGAACCATGGAGAATTTGGAATACAGTAGATATTACACCAATATAAATAAAGAATAAGTACACAACAGTACCAAAAGTGGTGACTTTATTTTCTTGTACTAACGGATCTCACGAGTTTTCTATTGAGTTTTGTGTTCTGAAGTTTTCAAGTTTTGGGTAAAGATTTGATGGAATATGGAATAAGGAGTGGCAAGAGCCTAAGCTTGGGGATGACCAAGGCACCCCAGGGTAATATTCAAGGACAACCAAGAGCCTAAGCTTGGGGATGCCCCGGAAGGCATCCCCTCTTTCGTCTTTGTCTATCGGTAAATTTACTTGAGGCTATATTTTTATTCACCACAATCTTGTTTTGCTTGGAGCGTCTTGTATGATATGAGTCTTTGCTTGTTAGTTTGCTACAATCATCCTTGATGTACACACCTTTTGAGAGGGACACGCATGAATCGTGATTTATTAGAATACTCTATGTGCTTCACTTATATCTTTTGAGCTAGGCAATTTTGCTCTAGTGCTTCACTTATATCTTTTTAGAGCACGGCGGTGGTTTTTATTTTATAGAAACTATTGAACTCTCATGCTTCACTTATATTATTTTGAGAGTCTTTCTAAACAGCATGGTAATTTGCTTTGGTTATAAATTTAGTCCTAATATGACAGGCATCCAAGAGGGATATAATAAAAACTTTCATATAAAGTGCATTGAATACTATGTGAAGTTTGATTCCTTATGATTGTTTTGAGATATAAAGATGGTGATATTAGAGTCATGCTAGTGAGTAATTGTGGATTGGTAGAAATACTTGTGTTAAATTTATGATTCCCGTAGCATGCACGTATGGTGAACCGTTATGTGATGAAGTCGGAGCATGATTTATTTATTGATTGTCTTCCTTATGAGTGGCGGTCGGGGATGAGCGATGGTCTTTTCCTACCAATCTATGCCCCTAGGAGCATGCACGAAGTACTTTGTTTCGATGACTAATAGATTTTTGCAATAAGTATGTGAGTTCTTTATGACTAATGTTGAGTCCATGGATTATACGCACTCTCACCCTTCCACCTTTGCTAGCCTCTCTAGTACCGCGCAACTTTCGCCGGTTCCATACACCTTCCTTTTACCTTCCTCAAAACAGCCACCATACCTACCTATTATGGCATTTCCATAGTCATTCCGAGATATATTGCCATGCAACTTTCCACCGTTCCGTTTTATTATGACACATTCCATCATTGTCAAATTGCTTTGCATGATCATGTAGTTGACATAGTATTTGTGGCAAAGCCATCGTTCATAATTTTTATACATGTCACTCTTGAGTCCTTGCACATCCCGGTACACCGCCGGAGGCATTCATATAGAGTCATATTTTGTTCTAAGTATCGAGTTGTAATTCTTGAGTTGTAAGTAAATAAAAGTGTGATGATCTTCATTATTAGAGCATTGTCCCATGTGAGGAAAGGATGATGGAAGCTATGATTCCCTCACAAGTGGAGATGAGTCTCCGGACTTACAAAAAATAAAAGAGGCCAACGAAGCCCACAAATAAAATAAAAGAGGCCAAAGAAGCCCACCAAAAAAAATGAGAGAAAAGAGAGAAGGGGCAATGTTACTATCCTTTTTCCACACTTGTGCTTCAAAGTAGCACCATGATCTTCATGATAGAGAGTCTCCTATGTTGTCACTTTCATATACTAGTGGGAATTTTTCACTATAGAACTTGGCTTGTATATTCCAATGATGGGCTTCCACAAAATTGCCCTAGGTCTTCGCGAGCAAGCAAGTTGGATGCACACCCACTTAGTTTCTTTTCGAGCTTTCATAAACTTATAGCTCTAGTGCATCCGTTGCATGGCAATCCCTACTCACTCACATTGATATCTATTGATGGGCATCTCCATAGCCCGTTGATATGCCTAGTTGATGTGAGACTATCTCCTTCTTTTTGTCTTCTCCACAACCACCATATTCTATTCCACCTATAGTGCTATGTACATGGCTCACTCTCATGTATTGCGTGAAAGTTGAAAAGGTTTGAGAACATCAAAAGTATGAAACAATTGCTTGGCTTATCATCGGGGTTGTGCATGATTTGAATACTTTGTGTGATGAAGATGGAGCATAGCCAGACTATATGATTTTCTAGGGATAACTTTCTTTGGCCATGTTATTTTGAGAAGACATGATTGCTTTATTAGTATGCTTGAAGTATTATTGTTTTTATGTCAATATTAAACTTTTGTTTTGAATCTTATGGATCTGAACATTCATTCCACAATAAAGAAAATTACATGGATAAGTATGTTAGGTAGCATTCCACATCAAAAAATCTTTTTTTATCATTTACCTACTCAAGGACGAGCAGGAATTAAGCTTGGGGATGCTTGATACGTCTCCAACGTATCTATAATTTTTTATTGTTCCATGCTATTATATTATCTGTTTTGGATGTTTTATATGCATTAGTATGCTATTTTATATTATTTTTGGGACTAACCTATTAACCTAGAGCCCAGTGCCAGTTTCTGTTTTTCTCTTGTTTTTGAGCCTCGCAGAAAAGGAATACCAAACGGAGTCCAAACGGAATAAAACTTCACGATGTTTTTTCTTGGACCAGAAGACACCCAGGGGACTTGGAGTCCAAGTCAGAAGAGCCACAAGGCGGCGACAAGGGTGGAGGGCGCGCCCTGGGGGGGGGGCCTGCCTTGTGGGCCCCTCGGGACTCTCCTGACCTAGCTCTTCCTCCTATATATTCACAAATATTCCAGAACCACAAGAGGCATCCACGAAAACACTTTTCCACCTCCGCAACCTTCTGTTCCCGTGAGATCCCATCTTGGGGCCTTTTCCAGCATCCCGCCGGAGGGGGAATCAATCACGGAGGGCTTCTACATCAACTCCATTGCCCTTCTGATGATGCGTTAGTAGTTTACCTCAGACCTACGGGTCCATAGCTAGTAGCTAGATGGCTTCTTCTCTCTCTTTGATTCTCAATACAATGTTCTCCTTGATGTTCTTGGAGATCTATCCGATGTAATCTTCTTTTGCAGTGTTTTTGTCGAGATCCGCTGAATTGTGGATTTATGATTAGCTTATCTATGAATATTATTTGAATCTTCTCTGAATTCTTTTATGCATGATTTAATATCTTTGTATTTCTCTTCAAATTATCGGTTTGGTTTGGCCAACTAGATTGGTTTTTCTTGCAATGGGAGAGGTGGTTAGCTTTGGGTTCAATCTTGCGTGATTTCACCCAGTGACAAAGTAGGGGTAGCGAGACACGTATTGCATTGTTGCCATCGAGGATAAAAAGATGGGGTTTTCATCATATTGCTTGAGTTAATTCCTCTACATCATGTCATCTTACTTAAGGCGTTACTCCGTTCTTTATGAACTTAATACTCTAGATGCATGCTGGATAGCAGTCGATGTGTGGAGTAATAGTAGTAGATGCAGGCACGAGTCGGTCTACTTGACACGAACGTGATGCCTATATGCATAATCATTGCCTTGGATATCGTCATAACTTTGTGCTTTTCTATCAATTGCTCGACAGTAATTTGTTCACCCACCGTATTATTTGCCTTCATGAGAGAATCCACTAGTCAAAGCTATGGCCCCCGGGTCTATTTTCCATCATAATACTTTTCGATCTACTATTTTCCATCATATTACTTTCCGATCTACTATTTTGCAATCTTTTATTTTCAGATCTATATACCAAAATAACCCAAAAATATTTTATCTTTTGTTTATCTATCTCTATCAGATCTCACTTTTGCAATTGACCGTGAAGGGATTGACAACCCCTTTATCGCGTTGGGTGCAAGTGTTTGATTGTTTGTGCTGGTGTTGGTGATTTGTGCGTTCTGCTCCTACTGGATTGATACCTTGGTTCTTAACTGAGGGAAATACTTACCTCTACTGTGCTGCATCACCCTTTCCTCTTCAAGGGAAAAACCAACGCAAGCTCAAGAAGTAGCAATGTATGCAAGGTCAATAGATATATAAAGAAATTCCTTGCAATTCATTCAAGTGTGTGGAGGATTTTCAATCATACGAGATAATGATTCACACTGATGATAGATACTCCAATGAGAGTAAAGTGCAATCATTCATAACTTCTGTTAATAATTCCACCTGCAAAACAATAGGCTTCGAGAGAGAGAGAAGTGCAGCAGGCGGGGTTATTAATATTACAGCCCATAACAGAAGTTTTACATCAGAGCACAAGAGATGGCATAATTGTATCAAAAGATAGAGCGAGAAAACACAAACACCAAATCCAACAGAGCAAATCTATCAAACTCTCGATGTTATTCTCCCCCTTTTTGTCAACTAGTGTCAAAAAGGTGTTGAAAGACACGAGTGAGAAACTGTGAATATGATTCACTCTGAGGCATCGTCGGAGGAGCTGTCTGATGAAGTTTCTAATTCGGAGGTGTGAGGAATGTCTTCATCTTCAGTAGCAGCAGCAGCAGCTGATCCTTCTAAACTGACTTGGATCTTGGAAGAGGAAGGCACATTTGGATCAACTTCATGTGTCTTGCGAGACAGAGGATTTGCTTTAGCATGTTTTTTATTAGGCGATGTTGCTTCTGATTCGTCGAGTAATTTGCGTAGCTGAATTCGAAGTAAATTCATAGTAGGTTCACGAGCTGGAAAAGGTGGAGTGGTGTGATCTTGAAAATCTTCATCAGTGAACCCTTGGTCAATGTACTGATAGAGTTCTTGAAGGTGAGAATTGCTAAGTTGCTTCTTGGAGAAAAATTTCCGAAGCAATTTCCATAAGCGCTTCTTGTTTTCTGCTGTAATCATATGCACTACCTTTGTTCGGTTGTGAAGAGCATTAAGTTCGGCAGCCAGATGTTCTTTTTCTTGACAATCTTCGGCCATATGCTTCAATAGTAGTTGTTGGGTGCGCATGCTCACTTCAAGATGTGAAGGAGGTTGAGTGTTCAGCTAACGATCACGCTGAGGAAGCTTGGGTCCATAGAATTTAGTAAGATAATCAGGACTTTCAACAGGAGCTTTTTGTCAGGGTATTCTCGCAACAGATGCCAGGGGGTGGCTTATCATGGATGGGGACAGGAGGACGTCGTCGGGCCCTGGAAGCGGGAGTGAGCACGAGCTCGATCGCACACGAGACGTACCCAGGTTCGGGGCTCTCCGTGGAGATAACACCCCTAGTCCTGCTCTGCGGGGTCTCCGCATGATGACTATGATCAAATGGTAGTTACAAGCTTGCTCCTTGAGCTGGGTTGCTAGAGGAGGAAGAAGGTGTGACACCCTGGTTTTCGCTCCTGTTTTTTTTTCCTTTGCGGGATTTGACTCCCATCTTTTTTCTCGGTGTTATTGGATTTTCTCTAGCTCTTGGGTATATGAATATGGTCATCTAGCCTGCCTTCCCTATCCAACCAAAGATTCTCTTCAGTCCAACCTTGCCACCCAAGATATATTCTCAGGGTTTTGCCACCGAAACCCTACCTTCCGAGTTGCCGGAAGGGAAACCCTAACTTCTTCAGTTACAAAGGAACCCCAATTTCCTTTGATCTGCTGACTCCCAAACTTTTCCCAGTGATCATCCTCCATCTAGAAACCCTGGATATGCAAAAATATTGCCAAGTCATTTGCAATATTTTTCATTTATAATTAATTCCTTTTTCTGCCAGTTAAAGGAATTAAATCCAGTAAAATATCTATCCATCTCCAAAGTTCATGAAAACTTGTGGAGATATTCTTTGTGATCATATTGAGCTCCCATAAAAATATTGGCTATAATTAAATAAGGGAAATTGCATTTTCCTGTTTAAAGCCAATATTGCATTTTGGGCAGTTTCTAAAGGAACTACCATTTTGGTAGCCAGGAAAAATCTCAAATAAATTTTGGAGCTTATCCTATCCATATATTCACCATTTCCATCAAAACCCAAGTCCCATAGTTCAAAGTTTGAGCACAGCATCCATTTGCAAATTATGTTCAGATTTTCAGTTTGCAAAGGAAGTGCTTGAACCCTTGATCCATTTGAGCTGAAATTTTTCATGGTGATTAACATTGATAAATCACTCATGGAAACCAAAAACCATCTCAATACATCTATCCATTCATCCACCGCATTTTTCTCAAGTTTCTGTCCATTTGGAACCTCTGTGAAGCAAGTACCATTTTGGTGTACCCAAATGGTATTAAACTTTTACAATGGATTCATGTATCCAAATAACTCCCCTCCACCAAAATTCAACTCATTTCATCAAACCATTTTAGCACAGCTTTAAATTCCAGTTTCTGGACCAATTTTTGGTTTGTGAAGGAAGTGTATGCAAATGGGGTCCAAATGACTTCAAATTTTGCCAGCACCTAGTCCTTCCTACCACATCTCATTGTGACAAAAATCCAGCTCCTCTCCTTCACCCAGTTCTCCAGAAAGCCCCACCCAAGTTTGCTGTCAGAAACTGTTTTGGATTCCCTCGATCAACCTAGACTCTTCCTGGTTCACCTAGAGCCATATATTATCTGTTTGAGCAGTGAGCAACATGTTAGACAAGGTTCCAGGGCCATCCAGTGTCTTGGACGCGTGGATCCGGTGGTGACCACGACTTTAGTCGGCAGCCGGCGTGAACTGTGGCAACAGTCGCCATCCGGTCCTCTCTGGGTATCCCGAGCTCGCAGCCCAGCCTCCCTTGCTTGCCCACATCGCCTGATCCTCTGCCACGCCTCGTCTCCTAGCTCCTAGCCGCTTTTGCCGACCTCTGGTGCTCCACCGTATCTCCGCCACGATGACGAGCTTCTGGGAGCTCCGTCCGGCATCGGCTAGCCCTCCCCGCGGCTATATAAGGCAGCCCCGAGCTTCTCCGCAATCAACCGCTCCTCCCCTCGAGCTCCCGGAGCATCTCCATCTCTCTCTGGCCGCGGCCGTCCGCCATGGCCGCCGCCTTGCCTGCTTGGTTCCAGCGAGCCTAGCTCTTCCCTCCCCCTCCTAACCGCCCCACCAGCTCCACCCTACTCCGGCGCACCTCCCCATCCCCTCAGCGAGTCGCCGGAGCTGCTGTGGCCACCGTCCCCTTGTTCGGTCACCGCCGCCTGTGCTCTCTAGTGCCGCAAGCCACCGCCGACCCAGCCCCACCCCGGCGCGCGTGGGCCTCTGAACGGGCGCGGCACATCCTCCCGCACCCGCCGGTGCGCTCACCTTCGCCGGAGACGGCCGGAGGCACCGGGCCCCTCGCCGGCCGCTCCTCTGCCTCGCCCGTCCTCTACTTCCGTTGGGAGGAGGAAGAAGACCACGCGGGTCCCCCATGTAAGCAACCCGGCGAGGGGGTACAGTGGCTGACGACCGGGCCCATGGTGATTTAAGTGGAAGCGCACTTCCCCATAAGTACGCTTTTTTGCTTAAAGAAACGTCTTCGGCATGGTTTCTGAAGGAAAGACGTTTTCATTTAACTGAAGATGTAATTTTCCAAAAGGCGCTTTCGGTTCAGCCCCAAGGGCCTGTCTATGAATATTAATTTTACAGATTGGTCCTTGGACTTCAAATGGCTATATCTTTTTATCCACAACTCCGATTCAAGTGAAACCAACGCCCACGTCTTCAGTTCGTCGAGCCCAATCCGATGAGGTCATTTTTATAATGTTTTCACACTATGAAAATGACCATTTTGCCCTTGCCCTCTATCAGCCCCTCCGAGAGGGAATCCTTTCCGGTGAATTCCTCCGCGGCTTCACCGCACTTCTTCTTGTAGTAATCTTCGACCCCAGGCAAGCCGACCATCTGATATATGCCCTAAAGCATTGCTCTGTGTTATTCTTGCGTGTTTAATCAATAACTATGCCTATGATAGAAATGATTGAACTTCTGCTAGATTGCACTTACTGTTTACATTACTTGTCAATGCTCATTGTATTATCACACTAGTGACTCATATATGACAGTTGGGAGATAGGTTGTTATGTTTTCATCATGCATAGCTACTGCCATCTCCGGTTATTGTGATAAACAACTATGCTTGCTAAGTACTTGCTAAAACTAAACCTAGTCGGTTGATCCAGAGTCACCTGTCCTGACTTATCCGTGCAGCCACATTTGCCAGTATGGGACGGCCTTGACTTGGTCTAATTGCGTGCTCTTTTATCGGTACCACCAACTAGGGAAGGTTATGCGCGCGCGCTGCCCTGGCCCGGTAGGCAGCGATAACCTTGTGAGCCAAGTTGAGTTATTTGCCGGCGTCCCCGTTTGGGATAGTTTGTTTGGCCCCGACGGTGGCATGTGTCACGAGGTGACACAGGGGCCACCCAGGACATGACCCTGGGAGGGTATGATTGTCGGTGGTACGGTAGAGGAGTCACGGGTTAGGCAGGTTTCGTTGGAGCAACCCTGGTCCACCCGAATGGGATCACGAGGTCAGGTGCTCCATGGTGTGGGTAAAGTGCGCAATCTCTGCAGAGTGTAAAATCTATTCGAATAGCCGCGTCCACGGTATTGGACAGTCCGTCCAGACCTCTCTAGGTGGTCAACCAGAATAGTGATAATAATGATGGAAGAACTCGTCTTATGCCCTATAGTACTCAGTGGATCGTGAGTATTCTGAGGATTGTAAGACAACCCGGAAGAGAGTAAGTTTATCAGACTTACAAAAGAGATGCATAGACATCGGATGGTGTCAGGAATATGGTATGATAGCCATGGAATGGCTATGAAAGAGATGGTCAGATGACCGAAAGACTTGGATTGGATTTGGTTCAACGTCGGATTGGATCATGATTATGTTCGGAGTATAGATTATTTACTTGCCATGCTTTACTTTACTTTAGTGGTATCACATGGGATAATCCTATTATAACATAATGATTAATATTGCTAGATAGGAATGTTATGCCATGACAATTAATATTGCTCTAATAACTAGTGCATGCTTGAATGCCATGGATTGCTTTGCTTGGTGTATATGTTGGTTTGGTTTGCTTGCGAGTACATTCAAAAGTACTCAGCGGCCTTTAACGTGGCCAGGTTCACATAAGGATCCGTCGTCCGTCAACGAGGAACCGGAGCGTTCGCGGGCTAGGAGTGTAACCCAGTCAGATCCCTGTGGATTGGAGCCGCACCAGGACCATGCTGCCTTAGATAGAGCTTTTCCGCTGCCATCACCTCTTGTAACATATCATGTAAGACTTATATATCCATTAATAGAAATGCCTGTGTTCTTGATCCTTGTTGTAAACATGCATGCCAGAGTGATTTCCTGGGCCGGCGTGCGTGGCGACCATCTGGCTACAGTGGTAATCAGGCGGGGCGCCACAACGGATGGTATCAGAGCAGCCAGGCTGACTATAGGTTACCCTAGCCAGACTTCATTGTCTTGTGCTCAATAGAAAGCCCAGATGGATTTCAGCCATCTTTGCCAGACAGGCACGGCAACTATTGATCATAAGGCAACCCCATAGGTCTTTGGCTCCATCAGACCCCAACTCTTGTGGCCTTTGCCTCCGGTGTGAAATGTCCGCGCCAGGCAACGACCCGTGAGCCCTGAACCCTTAGGTAAACCAGATATCCCTACCTTGCTTGCTAACCATGGCATTTCTCTTCTTAACTCTAGTTTCGTTTTGGGAAACGCCTATAAATTCCATCTTTTCCCCAACAACCTTAGAATCGTGACTAAGCCACTCTGGCTATGGTCGTGCATCGAGTGTGATGTTCCCTAAGGAAGTAGTAGGAGCTCGACACCAGTGCTACCAGGAGCATTGTGTGGTTTTGCTTCTAAATCCTTAGAGGTGCATCGAGTGCGCTATACTAGCTATACTAGTGAATCTTTGGCCACGTGTGAAAGGTCCGCAAAATTTGAGCTTTCTTTGCTTTTTGGTTTCGCGGTTCTTGTTTCTTTTGTCTGTTCCGTCTCTTCTTTCCGACTGGATCCATCCACAAGTGCTGTCAAGAAGAGCAGCATACAGCTAGGATAATACCCAATAATCCCAATTCAGCAAGAGTCGTGCCAAGTCAACTGACTGATATTCAGAATGGCAACACCGGATCTGTCAGGAATGAAGAATGGGTCAGAAGAAGAATCTATGTGCAACAGACAAGGCCAGAATATACCTGAGAGAGTGTGCCTCAGAACAGATCATGCCTAAGAAGCAGTCAGATGAGTTATCAGGAATGAACACCAGTAAGGACAAATTATTCTGTCCGCGATACAAGGATTATTTCAGTCAGCGAGGCGAACCGAGTCTTTCCTCAATGGACTAAAGAATCATTTATTACCCACCAAAGACATATTTCAAGAATGTGAATGTGCCAAGAGCAGCAACAAAACTCCGGTACATTGGTACAAATTTCAAAGCAATCTTGAGGTTCACCGGGGTATATATAAAATTTTCTGGGCACTGTGAACAAGGTTTGCAAGGAATATGGATGAGCTCACGGTTGCCCAGAATCACTGAGCTTCCAAGCATCCAGAATCAAGGAGCACCTAACATGATTGGAAACTCAGCTGAACCGAATGGAATGATCCGTCAACTACTTATTATCGGCAACACTTGGTTTGAATGCAAAGGGTATTCTGAATTAATTAACAACATGGAGACTTGCATCAGTTCTGCAACCTTCACAATAGCAATGATCAGACTAGCAGAAGGACAAGCGGTGTGCATGACAACAGAAAATCTTCAGTCAAGGTATGGCCAATGCTAAGTTTTGGCTCCGTTATGAGTAAACTCCGGATACTTCGGAAGGAAGCCAGAATCGGCCATAGATCGGACTGCGGACATAGTGAAAGGCTTCTGGTATAAGGAACACAGCCTTCCTTTGCAATCTACCAGATTGCCAATCTTACTTGGTACGCCACTTGGTGAGAAAAATCTTCTGAGATACGGCACTCCCATCTTCCACAGCGTGCTACTGCGGAAAACTTCTGGCATAAGGCACTTGACCTTCCCCAGCAAGACACATGAGGGAAAGCTTCTGAGGTATGATACCCAGCCTTCTTCAGCACGCTACCCCGGCAGAAGCTTCGAACATAAGGAATTCAGCCTTCTTCAACACACCATTGTGCCCACGACAATCTTGTCAGGAGCACAAACTAGTCCAGACACACATGTCTGCCTCAGAACTCAGTAATTATAAAAGGATTTATCCTACCCCTGCATATGTTGTGAGCATGCAGTCCAGGGGACCAGTTCATGTGAGCCACTCATACATGGGAATGACTGTGTTCAGAGAAGCATTGGCCCACTCGAGGAAGAATATGAGCACAGTAATCCCTACGAGGTATGCAAGAGTAAGTTGTGAGAACAAGCCCGACAAACCGGAAAAAGAATCAAGGAGCCGTGTTCGCAGGTCATTACAGGTCCATCAAAGGAATCCTCAAGAACAAAGAAGTTGTGGATAAACAACCTCTGTGATGGTCAGCAAGATACAGTTTCACAGACCAGGTAGTATTACCAATCCTTATCAGACTCTTGCATATACGGCCACGGCAATGCAGCCAACATGCCGCACTCATCCTAAACATGGACCATCAACCAAGATAAAGAGGCTATGCTCTGAAAGATACATCGAATGATAGCGATATTATGTTTAGCTCAGTGGTCACAGCAAGGACTATAAAGGCTACATCATCTGCTAGGGGCCGGCCTCCCCTAAAGCCACCTTCTAGGAAAGCGCCGTCTTCTAGGAGCCGGCCACTAGGGCCCAGCCGGCCCAAGGAGCCGACTGTGCGTCTGGAAGGTGCGAGGGGCTTTGCTAGCCCCGATGTCTCGAGACGCTAAGGGGAGTGGATGAGGCTACTCGTGGTCAATCCCTCCGACAGTAGTCCCCGAAGCTGGTGAGGCGTCACGGCTCAAGCCGGGGTGCCTCAGCAGTTTCCTCCTCTGAGAGATCCTACGCCCTTGCTTAGTCCGACTGGTAGAAGCCATCTGACAGGAGCCGGCCGAGGCTGGGCCGGCCGCCTGATGAGTTTGAATCGTCATGGCGGGCGCCGGGCGGCGCGCCTGCCGCCCGTTGCTCGCTTGCCATGTGGCGCCAGCAGGCCAGGCCAGCCTGCCAGCCCACGCGCACGACGGGATATCGCCGCAGGTCTAGGCCCACCACTAGAGGGCCTCGGCACGCGCGCAGATCTGCTGCTGCCGAGGTGGGAGGTTACCCTTCCCAGGCGCAATGGTCGCGCGCCATTATGGTGCGGAATACACGGGGACGTGTGGGGCATGGGCGCAGTTAATCCCTACGCCCCCACGACGCGTCGCCTCGGCTCCGCCACCGCTGCCGTATAAGTAGGTGGGAGGGGGTGCGGCCGAACGCACGCGCCCCCCTCCGCTCTTCTTCTTCTCCTACCTCTCCTCTGCTCCTGCTGCGGCTGTGCTGCCGCTGCGCTGCCCGTCTCCGAGGCGCCACCGCAGCTCGCCATTGCTTAGCCTCGCCGCGCCGCCGCAGACTCGCCTCCACCCGACCTCGCCGCGCCGCCGCCAAGTCGCCATGAACCATGGCGCGAGGCGAGTGGGATGGCTCGAACGTCCACGACGGGCACGTTGAGTTCCTCCGCCTGACGCGATGGATGGCCAAAGAGGCGCAAGTGGGGGTGCGCCTTCTGAACGAGCGGGAGATCTCGCCGACGCCGCAAGCCGGCGAGTACGTCGTCTTCCGCAGCCATGTCCTCCGCGGCTTCGGCTTGCCGGCGAGCAGCTTCTTCCGCGAGTTCCTCGACTACTACCATCTGCAGCCTCACCACCTCACGCCCAACACCGTGGTGCTCCTCTCAGCCTTCGTCACCTTCTATGAAGGCTATCTCGGCGTCTTGCCCACACCCAATTTGTGGGGCAAGTTCTTCTACCTCAAGCTCGGCACCGCGGCCAAGGGCGAGCCGGCCCAGTGCGGCGCTTGCGTCATCGTGCGGCGCACCGGCTCCGGGACCCGGTTTCCCCCCCGTCGTCTTGCACGAGTCGGCGAAGTTGTGGTAGAAGTCATACTTCTACGTCCGCAATCTTCACTTGACGTACGACTACATCAACCTGCCGGCTTACGTAGCCGGCCCGCCGCCTGAGCCACGGAGCAACTGGGGCCAGCAACCTAGCAGGCCACAGCCGAGCGCCATCACCAACGCCCTCGAAAGTCTTCAGGAGATGACGGACTCGGAGAGTCTCCAGCCGGCGGACCTGCTGGCCGCCTTTGTCTACTGCCGAGTTTCGCCCCTCCAACTTCGGCCGCATCCAATCTGTGACATGAACGGCCGCCGGGACCCTTGCCGGATGTCGACGAAGGAGATGCCGACTGTTGAGATGGTCTGGCACGTGAACTACTTCTCCAATAGCCAGTTGAGCGAGACCGACTGGTGCTTCGGCAAGCCGCCGTACAGCCGCGCTTACCCACCGCCTGCGGATAGTATCTGGTCTCCTTTCTTTGTTCATGTTGTGCTCTTTACCCACCCTAACCATCGAACGCGGCACAGCGCTTCGTCGGCCAAGGAGGAGGTGGCGCGCCGGCTCCTAGCCACCGGTGGATGGAGGACCGGGAGATGAGCGACATGGGCGACCCCGAGCTGGGGGCGGCCGCGTTGGAGGAGGACGACGCCACCGGGGGTGCGGCGTCGGAGCAGGCGGAGCCGCAGGAGGCGGCGCAGGGGGTGACGTCCGGGACTGGCAGGATGACGATGAGGACGGCGACGGGCGACGCCACCCTGAAGGCGCCGACAGGACAGGTGCCGGCTCCTCGACGGCGTGGTCGACAGGCGGGGCACCGACTGGAGAACCCGGCGGGTCTAAGCGCCGCGCCGATGCTGGGATGTTCGACAGCCAGCCATCCAAGAAGACCAAGTCGACGACCGCCTCGACCAAGCGGCAAGAGGCCGCGAAGACAACAGCCATCCGGAGGGCCCCAAAGGACCGCCCCATGGTGTCTGGGTGAGTGCTTCGATTGCTTTTGTCTTAGTTGTTTCTCTCTGGCGAGTTTCTGATTTGCGCTTGCTTTTTCCTTGCAAACTTCTTATCTTTGCCAGCCTTGCCGCGAAGGGCTCCCCTTTCCATATCACAGGCTCCATCCGCCTCGGTGATCGGACCAGCGGGCGGCTCTGAGGAGACCCGCCGCGTGGACCCAGCCACCGCCCTCCGGGAGGCGACGGAGAGGAACGTGCGGGAGGCGTAGGAGGAGCGAGAGGCCGCGGCTCGGGCGAAGGCCGAGGCAGCAACTGCGGCGTAGGCGGAGGCCGATGCAGCGGCCAAGGCGCAGGCGGATGCGGCGACCAAGGCGCAAGCGGAGGCCAACGCCAAGGCTGCGGAGGACCCGGCCCGTAGCGCGGTTCCGGGGGCAACCAACTTGCAACAGCCGGAGCCGCCGGTGGTGGAGAACCGGGCGCCGACTGGAGCAGCCGGAGGTGGAAGTGGCGTCGCGCGTGCGGGATGCTGGCGAGCGGGGTGGTGGCCAGCCCGAGGGGCCGGAGGTGCCGCCATCCAGCACCGAGCTGGTGGCGAACCAGGCCATGGTGACCCGCGCTTCCGTGCGCAGGCGCCCAGCATGGGCGACTTCTGCGCCGAGGCCGGCAGGTGTCGAGGCAGTGAGCTCGCAGGTGGCCGACACCGAGGCCACGAGCTCCGCTCTGCCTGACTGGACGCAAGGAGCCGGCCTGGCCACCCTGAACATTGCGGTGCAGGATGTCCTCGACATGTTCAAAGCCCATAGTGCCACCCTCCTGCAAGTGAGGAACGAGATGGTGGCGATGCAGACAACCGTCCGGGTATGCACTTTAGTTATCTTTTTTGCTTTTGCGGTCTTCGGTGGGGGTGCGCCAGTGCACCCACTGGGTGTAGCCCCCGTGTTCCAAGCCGTTTGCTGAGCAGGCGGGTTGGAACTTCAAGGTGTGTTTCTGAATGTTGAAGTGTTGCTCTTGCTGCAGGACTATCAAAATCTGCGCACGGCCGCCTACAACTCCCAGAACCAGTAGCTTGTCAACTGGACTTCTGAGTTGAACAAGAGCCGCGGTACGTAGGCCATCTTCTAGTGGGGGCGCGCAAGCACACCCACTGGGTGTAGCCCCCGAGATTCGGGCCGACTGCTGAGTAGTCGGGCCGGATCTTCCCGGTGACTTCTTTTTGTCGATGCTGACAATTCTTTCTTGTTTTTGGAGTGGTTGCCGCCCATCTGAGGACGCGTGTGTGCGAGCTCAAGAGCCAACTCCAGGCCAAGGAGCTGGAATGCAGCCAAGCGGTCGCGGAGCGCAACCGGCTGGAGAAGGAGCTGGCGGACCAGGCGGCCCGGCATGCGGACCAGGTCAGAGCGCTGAGGGACGGAGAGGCGCTCCTCAAGGCCGAGTTCAAGGTTGAGTGCTCGGACTAGGCCGAGAAGGAGAAGCTGCTGTCGGACGGCTACGAGGTGGTCGAGGATATGCTCGAAGGTAGATCCTTTCTTCCTTCGTGGCTTAGTCGCCGGCCGCCGCAGGAGGCCGACTTCTAAATCTTTAGTCTTCTTTTTTGAACAGAGTATCTCCCCGGTCGCTCCGTTGCCATCTGCCAGGCAATCGAGGCGCAGCGCGGTTAGCGGAGGAGGTTGGGCGCGGATATTCCGCCGAACCAGCACCGGAATCTGGGTGACCAGCTCTTGGCCGTCCGGATGCGCCTTGATCCAGCGCACCGCCTGCTCCGCCGACTTCAGCGCGCCGGGTCGCAGGTCCTGGAGGGGGTCTGGCCGGGTGCGCAGGTGCCTCGAACTCCCAGTCGGACCGCCGACTGGTTGGAGGTGGCGACCGAGCGGCTCGAGGCCTGGAAGGGTGCCGCAGCATGGGCAGGCACCAGGGCGACGCTGGAGTTCGTCAAGGTGTGGTACCCTGGCATAAACTTGGACCAGCTGGCCACATTCCGCCAGGAGGCGGGGCCGAAGTTGGAGGCGGCACACGAGGAGATTGTCAAGCTCGCGGCCGACCTTGCCGACTATGCCGATGTCGGCATCTTCGTCCCATAGCGGGCGGAAGACATCACTGAGGTGCCACCCTCTTGGTTCGGGCTGAACCCATACAAGGGGGAGGACTCGGCGGAGGAGATTGCCTGCAGCAACGAAGGCACGGGGGAGAGCGAGGGCGAGGAAGGCGATGACGTCACACCAGATGGTCGAGCGACCAGCCGGACTCAGCCCGACCCGGCCTCAGTCAGCGAGCCGCGGGAGACTACGTCGGGCGCCGCCGACATCGACCTGGCCGAGATCCGTCAGCCGGAAGCCCCACCCGCCGGTGCCTCAGCCACGGCCAACCCGTCCGAGCAGCCCACGGTGCCTTCGGCCTAGGCGGTCTTTATCTTTTGAATTCTCTGTCTTGTACTTTGAAGAACAAGTTAATCATGCGCAGTTCCACCCACTGGGGTTGTATTAAACTCTTATGAATGCTGGCCTTGGGCCTTTGCAATGTAAATAATTTTGTTTCCCACATGCTTGTGTCTTTTGCCGGATTCTAGCTCAGTTTTGCCTTTGCACTATTTGGCTTTTCTTTTGCCGTCTTCCTATGGCTGCCGCCCTGCCAGCTGGACAGCCACGCTGCGGTCTATGGCCGGGTCAGGGACTTGGCCGTTTAGAATAGGCAAGTTAATTCGGCCGCCTAGAGCGTAGCTAGTCAAGTGAGAAACCTGCCGGCCGGCTGCTGGGCAGCTGGACGGGTAAGGCGAGGAGCCGGCTTGGCCTGCATTGGCGTTCTACCTTTGTCGTTTTTCGTGTGGACAGCGTTTCCGGCCTTTATC
Source organism: Thinopyrum elongatum (assembly GCA_011799875.1). Lineage (NCBI taxonomy): Eukaryota > Viridiplantae > Streptophyta > Magnoliopsida > Poales > Poaceae > Thinopyrum > Thinopyrum elongatum. The sequence goes on from CM022303.1 coordinate 135,713,122, forward strand.
TCTTGCCAGCTGGACAGTCACGCTGCGAGCTGTAGCTGAGGCGAAGAGAGGGCTTTGGCGTCGGCACACTACTTGACCGACTGCGGGTGGTGCCAACTTAGGTCAAGGCGGCAAGCCCCCGGGCCGGCTGACCGGACCCGTACAGGGCGAAAGAATGAAAGAACACATTCATAGGCGAAGCTTATCATATAGATAAAAAGGTAGCCCCCGAGTGCGTCTCGGGGGACCTGTTGTCTTTGCTAGAACAAAAGGTAGCGTGGTACATACACTGCATCAACTGTAAAATGGGCGGGGAAGATTCGCGTTCCACGGACGCTCCGTCTCTTGGCCGGCATTGTCCCTCTTGCGTGCCCTGGGCTTTTGTGCGTCGATGAGGTAGTTGGAGTCATTGCCCAGGGCTTTGCTGATGATGAAAGGCCCTTCCCAAGGAGCCGAGAGCTTGTGCTGGACGACTGTTCGCTGGATCAGCCGGAGCACAAGATCGCCCTCGTGGAAAGCATGTGGCTTGACCTTCTTGCTGTGGTAGCGGCGCAGGCTCTGCTGGTAGATGGCGGACCGGCTGAGTGCCAGCAGCCGGGTCTCTTCCAGCAGATTGACGCCGTCTTCTCACGCCTCCTTGGCTTCCGCCTCTGTGTACATGGTGACGCGAGGCGAGTCGAACTCAATGTCAGTTGGGATGACAGCCTCGGCCCTGTACACGAGGAAGAAGGGTGTGAAGCCGGTTGCTTTATTTGGCGTAGTCCGAAGACTCCAAAGGATGGCCGACAGCTCCTCGATCCAGCAGCCGGCCGAGCACTTCAGTGGCTCGACCAGCTGGTGGCTTGATGCCGGACAGGATGAGGCTGTTTGCTCGCTCCACCTGGCCGTTTGACTGCGGATGGGCAACGGATGCTAAGTCCAGTCGGATGCCCTGCATCGCACAGAAATGGGCCAAGGCGCCTTTGGCGAAGTTTGTGCCATTGTCGATGATGATGCTGTGCGGGATGCCGTACCGGACGGTGATATCTGCGATGAATGTGACAGCAGTCGGGCCATTCAGCTTCTTGATTGGCTTCGCCTTGATCCACTTTGTGAACTTGTCCACGGCGACCAGTAGATGGGTCATGCCGCCGCTTGCTGTCTTGAACGGGCCCACCATGTCCAATCCCCATACGGCAAACGGCCAGGTAAGGGGAATGGTCTTGAGTGCAGAGGCCGGCAGGTGCTGCTTGGAGCTGAAGCGCTGGCACCCCTTGCACTTGCGGACCAACTCCTTGGCGTCGTCCAAAGCAGTCAGCCAGAAGAAGCCATGGCGGAAAGCTTTGGCAACGAGGGATCTGGAGGCAGCATGGTGGCCACATTCACCTTGATGAATATCTCTGAGGATCTCTATGCCCTTCTCCGGCTCAACGCAGCGCTGGAAAACGCCAGTGACGCTGTGCCTAACGAGCTCTCTGTTGACAATCGTGTATGCGGCCGCCCGGCGTTGCACCTGCCGGGCCAAGATCTCGTCGGCTGGTAGCTCTCGGCTCACCAGAAAGTTGAGGATGGGCTGCGCCCAAGATGGAGCTTCTACCACTGTCATGACGGCAACTGGTACCAGGGTGGCCGGGTTGGGAGGCGGTGGGTCGGAGCTGGCCGCTGCTTGCTGCATCGTTGAAGTCCCCAGGCCGATTGCAGCAGTCCCCAGGCCGGGTGCGGGTGCTGCAGCCCCCGGGCCGCCTGCAGAAGTCCCCGGGCCGACTGCTGAAGTCCCCGAGCCGGATCCGACTACTCTGGGGATAGCCGGCACGAAGATGGATTCTGATTCCGGTGAAGGCTTGATAGACGGCTTGCGCAAGCACTCGAGGGAGACGCTAGTTGGTATGGCTTGCTGGGTGGAGCCGATCCGTGCCAGGGCGTCAACTTGCTCGTTGTCGGCCCATGGCACGTGAAGGAACTCGCATCCGTCGAAGTGTCCACTGATCTACTGGACGAGGAAGCGGTAGCTTGCCATGTTGGTGTCCTTGACGTCCCAGTCGTCGGAAGACTGCTGGACCACCAAGTCCGAGTCGCCATAGCACAGAATCCGGCGGATGCCAATTTCCTTGGCTAGCCGGAGCCCGTGGACGAGTGCCTCGTACTCGGCCACGTTGTTGGAGGCGGCAAAGTGAATCTGCAGCACGTACTTGAGCTTGTCGCCTTTGGGAGAGGTGAGGACGATGCCAGCTCCCAGACTGGTGCGCATCTTTGAGCCATGAAAGTGCATCCGCCAATGAGTGGAATCTGGTGCTGGTGGCAGGTACTGGGTCTCGGCCTAGTCGACGAGGAAGTCAGCCAGCGCTTGGGACTTGATGGCGGTGCGGGACTGGTAGAGGATGATGTGGGGAGCCAGCACAATGGCCCACTTGGCCACCCGGCCTGAGGCATCTCTGTTGCCCATGATCTCGGCAAGGGGGGCGATGCAGACAACCGTGATGGTGTGCTCCTGGAAATACTGCTTCAGTTTCTTGGCGGCAAAGTACACACCGTAGCTCATCTTCTGGTAGTGGGGGTAGTTCTGCTTGGAGGCGGACAGCACCTCGCTCAGGTAATAGACCGGCCTCTAGACCGGCTGGGCTTTGCCGTCTTCTGGGCGTTCGACCACGATCACGGTGCTGACAACCCGACTGGTAGCGGCGACGTAGAGAAACATGGGCTCTTTGGCAGCCAGAGCGGCCAGAACAGGCGGCATGGACAGCATCCGCTTGAGCTGGAGGAAGGCCTCATCCGCCTGGTCAGTCCACTCGAAGCAGGTGGTCCTCTTCATCAGCTGGTACAGTGGGAGGGCCTTCTCGCCCAGCCGACTGATGAACCGGCTGAGAGATCCTAAGCACCCGGTGAACTTCTGGAAGTCCCGCAGCCGGGTCGGCTTCTTCATCCGCTCGATGGCCTTGATCTTCACGGGGTTGCATTCGATCCCCCGCTCAGAAACAAGGAAACCAAGGAGCTGGCCGGCTGGTACTCTGAAGACACACTTCTCCGGGTTGAGCTTGATCTGGAAGCGGCGCAGGTTGGCGAAGGTCTCCTTGAAATCCTCCAAAAGGGTGCCGCACTTCTCTGTCTTTACCACAATGCCGTCCACATAGGCATGGGCGTTCCTGCCGAGTTGCTTCAGGAGGCACTTCTGCATGCAGCGCAGGTGGCGCCGGCATTCCTCAGGCCGAACGTCATGGTGATGTAGGAGAAGGCGCCGAAAGGGGTCATGAAGGAGGTCTTCAGTCGGTCGGCCGGGTCCAGCTTGATCTGGTGGTAGCCGGAGTAGCCCTCCAAGAAGGACAGCAGCTCGCAGCCGGCCGTGGAGTTGATCACTTGATATATCCGGGGCAAGGCAAAAGGGTCCTTGGGGCAGGCTTTGTTGAGGCTAGTGTAGTCGATACACATGCGCCACTTGTTATTTTTCTTCAAAACGAGGACTGGGTTGGCAAGCCAGTCCGGGTAGAACACTTCCACGATGAAGCCGGCTGCCAGAAGCCGGGCGATTTCTTCACCAATGATTTCTATTCTCCTCTGATAGGCGGCGGAGCGGTTGCTTGACCGGTTTTGCATCCGATCTCACATGTAGCTTGTGCTCGGTGAAATCCGTCGGAACACCCGGCATGTCCTTGGGGGACCATGCGAAGATATCCCGATTCTCACGGAGGAAGTCGACGAGCTCGCTTTCCTATTTGTTGTCAAGGGCGAACCCTATGACAGCAAACTTCTCCGGGTGCGCCGGGTCCAAGACGATCTTCTTGGTTTCCTTGGCCGGCTGGAAGGAGGCCCCGGCTTCTGCGTCGTTGGGGTTGGATGGTATGGCCGGCTGCTCGCTGGCCATAGCCACAGCCCGATCAAGGAGACGCTTCTCTTGGGCAATGACGAGGGACTCGGCCAGCTGGGAGCTGGCCGCGGCGCACGTGAGCGACTTCTGGTAGTCGCCGGCAATGGTGATGATGCCCTTGGGACCCGGCATCTTCATCTTCAGGTAGGCGTAATGTGGCACCGCCATGAATTTGGCCAGTGCAGGCCGGCCCAAGAGCGCGTGGTAGGGGCTGTCCAAGTCAACCACCTCGAACCATATTGGTTCGCGGCGGAAGTGGGTCTTGTCGCCGAACAGGACATCAATCTTGATCTTGCCGATTGGGGAGCAGGAAAAGCCCGGGGACGATGCCATGGAACACGGTCCGGCTGGGCAGGAGCTGCTTCTCCTTGATGCCTAGCTTTTCCATGGTGTCGCGGTAGAGGATGTTGATGCTGCTACCGCCGTCTATCAGGATCCGGGAGAAACGCCAGGCTCGCCTCTCCGATGAGAAGGTGGAGTCCAGCACCATTGCATAAGCACCCGGCGAGGGCATCACGGCCGGGTGGTCATCACGGGTCCAGGAGATGGGCCTCTTGGACCAGTGCATGAATTGGGGTACCTCTGCGGCGACAGCATTCACCTCGCGGAGGTGTTGGTGCCGGCTGTGCTTGCCGTCGGCTTCACTGGTGAAGACGACGTAGGTGGCGTTGGCGTCGGGGAACTCGTCTTGGAGCATGCCGACTGGGCGGGCCGCCGGCTGCTGAGGAGGCGGAGCCGCCGGGCCGGCTGGAGGAGGCGGCAAGCCCTCACCCTTGGCGATTCTAGCGAGCCAGTTGCATTGGCGGGTAGTGTGGTTAGACAGCTTCGCGCCGCTGTGGAACTTGCATGGAGCGTCGAGGGTCTGCTCAAAGGAGAAGGCCGGCAGCCAGGCCCCCTTGCCACCCCGCTGATGCTTGGGGCCGGGTTGGCATGCCAGCTGCTCGTCCGCGACGGTTGCCACCTGCCGGTTGCTAGTAGCCGGCTGCTGGGCCTTGTGCTTGTTGTCGTTCGGCTGTTGGCGCCGGTTGGGTTCACCAGCCGGCGCTTGGGGAGCCGGCGGGAGCACCTTCCTGGACGCGTCAACCCGGATCTCCGACTTCATGGAGGAGTCGGCGGTGGCGTACTTGTCCGCCACGACCAGGAGCTCGTCCAATGTAACCGGCTCGTCGCACAGAAGCTTGTGCTTGAGCAGGGTGCCCTCTCTGCACCAGGCGGTGAAGTACTCGATGGCCTGCACCTTGTGCACCCCTTCGCAGGAGTTGCGCAGCTCGGCCCAGCGCGTCAGGTATCGCGGGTGGACTCGGTCAGGCCCTGAACGCACATGGAGAGATGGCGTGGCTTGGGGGGGGGCGCTTGTAGGTGCTGGTGAAGTTGCGGACGAAGACGTCGATGAAGTCCAACCAGCTGTTGACGCTGTAGGGTTTGAGGTTGTTCAGCCATGTCCGGGCCGTGCCCTGGAGCATGAGCGGAACATACTTCACGGCAACGCGCTTGTTGCCATTTGCTATGCTGACTACCATAGCGTAGTCGGTCAGCCAATCCTCCGGCTTCACGGAGCCGGTGTACTTGGGAGTGTCTCAGGGAGGCGATAATCCTTTGGGGAAGGGCTCGTCGCGGATGCAGGGGCCGAAGCAGGCCGGGCCGACAGTGTCCTCCACCTCGACTGCCAAGGACCGAGCTAGCCTCTCGATCCGGTGGCAGGCATCATTCTCGCCGACACCTTCACGGGGGCCTAGCCAGCCCCCCAGAGTCGGGTGATCAACCGGCGCCGGAGAGGCCTGCCTCTCCCTGTGGGGAGGAGGCGGACGTTCGTCCTGCTAGTGCCGGCCATCCTCTCTTGGTGGATCTTGTCGGCTGTGGACAACCGTCAAGCGAGTGCGTCGGCTGCGGCTGGCAACCGGCTCCGGGTTCTGCTGACCATGGCCACCACTGCTCGGGGACCGGGAGGTCGCGCCATGCTCGCGGCGGGGTGGCTGGTTCTCGGCCTGCTTGCCGGCTTCCACCGCGTGGTTGCACGCGTCTTGCTGTGTGTTCGAAGCGTTGAGGAGCTCCTGGAGGCGCCCCATCTGGCTGCGCCGCTCGTCGCCCTCCAGGTGCTCCAGCTCTTCTGCTGCCACCTGGGCGGCGCGCAGGTTCTGCACGGGGGTGCCATAGATCGGGCATCCGACACCCAGCATGCTGGCGATAGCTGCTCCGCGTTGTCGAACGGCGCCGGCCCGGCTGGGCTCAGCCACAGCCGGCGTGCCGCCAGCTATGCGGCCAATCTCGCGCTGGCTGGCTTCAGCGCGGCACTTCATGGCCGCCATCTTGTTGGCGCTGTCGAGGAGCCTGACACGGAACTCCTCCAGAGTTGCTCCATCGGTGTTGGCAGCAACGGGAGTGGCCAGGCTCTGGATTGCTGCTCGCAACGGGTCCTAGGCAGCACCAGCGGAGTCCCCGCTGTGGCCAGTGACCATCACCTCCGCGACGATGCCGGCGTCGGCGTCGCTGGCTACAGGAGGGAGCGGATCATTGATGACCACCACGTCACCGGGGAAGGCATCGGTGGAGGCCGCATCGGAGAGAGAGAGCTTCTCGAAGAGCTCGATGAAGGAGTCGGCGGCTCGCGCATCGGAGGCGGGCTCATCGAAGAGGCTGAGCTCACCGAAGAGGTCGCTGAGGTGGCTCACGGGGAAGACAGCCCCCGCATCAGGCGGTGTGCTGGTGAATGCGCCAACGAGCGCATCGGGCTTGCTGATCAGGCCAGATGCGATGTGCTCGCCGGAGAAGAAGAGGGTTCCCGTCCAGAACGTGTCTCCGGCCGACGCTGCGCTTTGCCCCACGGTGGGCGCCAACTATCGGGGTATTCTCGCGACAGATGCCAGGGGGTGGCTTATCATGGATGGGGACAGGAGGACATCGTCGGGCCCTGGAAGCGGGAGTGAGCACGAGCTCGATCGCACACAAGACGTACCTAGGGTCGGGGCTCTCCGTGGAGATAATACCCCTAGTCCTGCTCTGCGGGGTCTTCGCATGATGACTATGATCAAATGGTAGTTACAAGCTTGCTCCTTGAGCTGGGTTGCTAGAGGAGGAAGAAGGGCAGAGCTGCTACCTTGCTCCTCCTAGATATGGTGGTGTGTGTGTGGGAATGAGGCTGAACCCTTTGCATGGGTGAGCCTGGGGGGTTTATATAGGCCTACCCCCCAGGTGTACAATGGTAATACGGCCGGGTGTAGGACCCGGACGTCAGTGTCTATGGTTGCCGGGTTCTCCGCCGGCTGCTGGGGCCCGCCGCCTGGTGGGCCCTGCCGGCTGTCAAGAATCCAGACGACAGGTAGGGCCAGCCGCCTGCGGGCCATGTTGGCTGCTCTTCTCTGTAGTCTTGTACTTGATGACGAAAGCCTCGTCAGGAGCTGCATGGCTACAGTCCCGCGCCGTGCGGGTAAACGGCCGCCTGGTCTGCGCACACTGTAGCCATACTCGGTCTCGTCGTGATGGGAGAGGGATGGGCCGCCTGCTGGAGGCCGACCCGCCCCTCAACACCGTCTTCTAGGGGAGCGCCATCTTCTGGTGGATCACGGACAGGTAGGGCCCGCCGCCTGCGGGCGGTACTGATTGCCTTTTGAAGTAGTGTGACCCTGGCTGACGAGGGCCACGCCGTGAGTCGCATGGCTACAGTTCTGCGCCTGGCAGGGGGTGTCCGCTCGGTCAGCCAGCACTATGGCACGCTCCTCCAGGATTAGGGGGGAGCAGGTGGCCCTGTAGCCACGCTCTGTCTTGTCGTAGTGGTTGAGTGCAGACTCCGAGGGGAGGATGGGCTGTCTGCTAGGGGCCAGCCTCCCCTGAAGCCGCCTTCTAGGAGAGCACCGTCTTCTAGGAGCCGGCCGCTTGGGCCCAGCCGGCCCAAGGAGCCGGCTGCGCGTCTGGAAGGTGCGAGGGGCTTTGCTAGCCCCGATGTCTCGAAACGCTAAGGGGAGTGGATGAGGCTACTCGTGGTCAATCCCTCTAACACTTTTCCCGAAGAGAAATCTTCCATTACTTTCAGCGTATCACACACAGGAGGAATAAAACTTTTATGGCTGACTTTGGCAAGATATTCAGTCTTCATTGCATAGTCAATCACCTTCTGAATCCAGGGGGCATACACCTTGATGGTTTTTGTGGACTGAGCTGAACCCATCAGTATGCGTAGAAACATGTCTTCGACATCGAAGATATACCCTTGTGAGATGGCATGGATGGTGTTCCGAAGAACATCAGATATAACATTATCCGTATTCATCCCAGCCAGTGGACAGAGGGTGTAAGTGAGAATTTGATACAATGTCTGATTGTCGAATGTCAGGAGGACCATGGTAGTCTCGAATTTTATCTTCATCCATTGTGCAACGGAAATCTTCATCAGTGATTGCATCAATGTTATGAACCCGAATCTCAGTTTTGCCATGTTCAAATCGAGGAAAATGAAAGTGAGATACGAAGTCCATAGCCGAGCATTTGATTCGCTTTTCTTCAGTCATCCATTCCATAGTCCATTTTGTGCTATCTGACTCATCTCCAGAGATATACAATGTTGCATAAAATTGAAGGATAATCTCTCTGTTCCATGGGTGCTGATAGCCTAGGGCATGCATGAGACCAAAGTCTTCGATGTCTTGCAGAATTTGATTGAAACAGCCAACGTTCTTCATAGCAGCAAAATCTGGGAACTCATGAGGAAAAATCTTTAGGTTGTCATAAAGTATACAGGAGTATGTCGTGGGAAACCACGGCCACCTATGGGGCCATCAGCCCCTTGTGGTTCGGCAGGGGGGATGAGCACATTGCACAAAGAGCGGAGAACGTAGCACATCACGACAGAGATCACACGGGCAGTTTTACCCAGGTTCGGGCCGCCGCGAGGCGTAAAACCCTACTCCTGCTTTGGTGGATTGATGGTGGATTGTGGTAGAAACGCAGCGCTCTTGCCTGGCAGGGTTGCCTCAGGGCGAGGGCAGCTAGGCGCGTACGAGTGTACAAAGGTCCAAATCCTCTCTATGGTTGCCATGGCCCTTCTTTTATAGATCAAGGGGTCACCACAATGGCAAATCAGTCATTGCATACTGATTAGATAGCGAACAGTGCTATCATACCTAACTCTGCAGACAGAGTAGAGCGCATTAAATGCGCCGCTTAGTGTCACATCATGGTGTGCCTGGCAAGCCTTGCCGGGCTGCTCGGCCACCTTCTCGTTTGTTTGCTTGACACGTCTCTGGACGGGTGTCATTTGGAGGTGATTTCCATAGGAAGTGGCTGCCACGTGCCAAAGAACAGCCACTTAGTCACTTGGGGGCTTGACACCGCACCGATTGATGACTTGCGTCGCTGTGAGGTGGAGCGGTGGAGCCTTGGCGGGGTAGTTTGCCTTTGTCGTGCCTGGCAGGCTTGCCGGGATGGTCTTGAGGCTTGTCTTCGGGGCCACCTCGACTTCGCCAGGCTCGCCTGCCCGGCAAGGGAGGCTTTCCCTTAGTGGTGTCTTGCCCATTTAACTTGTCTTGGTCTTCTTAATCTGCCCTTTGATTCCTCAAAGAGCTATCTCTTCAACTCGATCTCGCTTTGGATGTTGCAACCTTGCTCTTTTAGGCATGTGCACGGTCTGGGCAACAAACCCAAGGTTTGTTGCACCGACAGGAGCCCCCGGGCCTGGCCTGAACACACTGCCGGGCGTCGTCGGGGTAGGCCCTATCCAGTGCACAGGCAAGAGGGTAGCAGTTGCTTGTCCTTTGAGATCTTATTTGCTTCTTCATTAACCTGAGCCCAGGTCAGTTTCCGGTTCTCCCGCACGTCGCGTAACGCCGATTGTGGTGGGGCCATTCTTGTAATGTCCCGTGAATGACTTTAACGCACGGGTGAGTAACTGCCAATTCACTCTTCCCACCACGCCCTTATCCTTTGGCCACATATGCTGCATGCATTGAGTGGGGTAGGTAATGGAGGCGCGTGGTGTGGGAGAGCGTTAAGGCAGGGGCCCGGCCTTCCTGGATTGGTGGAGATAGACGGCGGTTACCGTTCGAGGGATCGGCTCCCAGCCCCCAGCCCGCCTATATAAAAGGGGAGCGAGGGGAAGCGGAAGTGCCCATCCACGCACCTTTTCTCCTCCTTTCCTTCTTTCTTCTTGCAATGTTGAGAGGGAGAGGCCGGGGCCAGGTCCCGGGCTCGAGCTTGGGGTTGATGACGCCGAAAGCTTGTATAGGTGCCTGGGGAGTAGAAGGGCGTGGTCACGCCTTTGCTAGGATAAGACCCCTCTCCCGTCTTTGCACAGGCCTCAGGGGGGCGCGCGGGCGGCGCGGTGGTAGCGCCGGAGGTAGAGACTCTGGTGCGTTCATCGCCAGGCCACCCGGGGCTTCAATTCCAGTGAGGGGCTATGTGAGCGACACCACGCCGGAGCCCGCAAAGTGTGGTAGTCAATCGTGGCCTATCCCCTTTTTTCCTGTGACACCGAAGGGAGACCGCGGGAGCGGTTCGCCATTGGTAACGGCAGATCTCTTCCTTCGGGGTACTGCCTGCCTTTCGTATGGGCGGGTTTCTTGTGCCTGTGTATGCTTCTTCAGGGGACGGCATCCTTCTATCCTCTGGTCGTTGGAGACGACCATGCTCTCTGTGGAGCCATCCGGAGCGCCTGGTGTCCGCCCTGGCCGCTATGGTGGGGGCTTAAGCGATAGCGGGCACGCCCCCTTGAGCGACAGTGGCGAGGGAGGTGGCGGCAACCCACGACGCATCAAGAGCGAGGACGACCGCTCCAACGAGGCGTGATTGCCGGCAGCACCATCATCACCGGCTGGGCTTTCGGCAGTGCCACCATTCGCACCTGCCCTCCAGTTTCTTCCTCCCAGCCCGGGAATGGCGCCATCCTGATCCTAGGGAGGCGCCAAATCCCAGCCAGGCCTTCCCTCCGTCTTCTTCGTCTCCCCCTGTAGTTCCAAGGAGGGGGGGAGAGAGCAAAGGCATCACGGGCATTTATCTTTTTTTCAATCTAAAATATGTAGGCATTTGCCAAACTTTAGTCTAAATTATGTAATCTTCTTAATCCATGTCTGTGTTTTGTAAGATTTGTAGTTGTTAATCAGCATATTAATGAAAAAGACAAGCCTTGCCCGGTACTTGTGCATGTAACATATCCATGCAGAGGTGAAATGCCTCTATAAATTAAAGTAAACAAGTTTTCCCCGGCAGGCTATCCTGTCGGTACCCTCAGTTCGTTGCCGCGGGGCCAGGCCTACCGGGCACAAACCATAGGGAGGGACCAGCCCCCCACCAGATCTTTTCCGCCAAAGGCCACTACAACCATCCTGACCGAAGCAACGTTTGAGTCAAGGGATGGGAGCACCTAGGTTTCAAAGGTGGTGAGGTTTTCATATGCACAAGTCTCTCTTTACAGAACACGTATGGATAAGAGATAAAACTTATCTGTTTGGCTTGCCAGGGATCGCGGCGTAGGCTTGTCTTCTCTTCTCTTCTCTTCTTCGGGACCAAGTCCACGGTAAGAGCCCTGCAACCTAGTGCAGATGAAAATGATGCCATGTGCGATCTGATCTACATGATCATGCTATGCTCATGATATGCTTATGCATGCATGCAAGTTTCGGGGACCCCCCAGCGCTTCATTTATTTCTCTGTTGCTCAGGGTCTGCACCTGGCTTTGTACAAGGGGTTACATGCAGCATCGACAAGGCCTGTACAAAAGGGTGGCTGCCAGGCAGGGCCCGACAGCCGCGCCTTACGGGCAGAACTTACGGAGATGCTCAATGTTCCAAGAGTTTTGCAATTGAATGCCATCTCCGGTCTCTAGACGGACTGCGCCAGGTCTGGTGACTCGTACTACCCGGTAAGGGCCTTCCCACTTTGGCGTCAACTTGTTTGTACCCTTGGCGGACTGAACGCGCCTAAGGACAAGGTCGCCTTCCTCAAAACTCCGGGCATGAACACTGTGGCTGTGATAGCGACGCAGGGCTTGTTGGTAGCGTGCAGCACGCGTAGCAGCCCGAAGACGGTTCTCCTCGAGTAGCACAGCATCGACATGCCGGTGCTGTTCTTGCGCCACTACATCGTAGGCAAGCACTCAAGGTGACCCGTAAATGAGTTATGTGGGGATAACTGCTTCTGCCCCATACACTAGGGAGAAGGGAGTCTGCCCGGTAGCTTGATTTGGTGTCGTTCTGAGGGACCAAAGAACCACCGGCAGCTCATCGATCCATCGCGTGCCGCACTTCAGCAGCTTATCAAATGTTCTTGTCTTGAGTCCTCTCAACACTTCAGTGTTCGCCCTCTCAGCTTGCCCGTTGCTCCTTGGATGAGCGACAGAGGCGAATGAGATTTTGCTTCCGAGGGCATGAACGTATTGCATGAAGGCGTGGCTCATGAATTGGGTGCCATTGTCGGTGATGATCCGGGCAGGGACCGCGAAGCGGCACACCAATCCTTTCAAGAACTTGATAGCTGACTGAGCAGTCACCTTTCTCACGGGCTCTACTTCCGGCCACTTTGTAAACTTGTCGATTGCAACGAACAAGAATTCAAAGCCCTCGGTAGCACAGGGGAAGGGGCCCAAGATGTCGAGCCCCCAGAACGAAAACGGCCATGACAAATGGATTGTTTGAAGAACTTGGGCAGGCAGATGGATATTCTTGGAATGGAACTGGCAGGCTTCACATTTGGTAACCAACTCAACTGCATCTTGGAGGGCCGTGGGCCAGTAAAATACTTGCCGGAAGGCTTTTCCAACCAGAGCCCTCGATCCAATGTGTGAGCCGCACATACCCTTGTGTATTTTCCTTTCCTTCCTCCCGGCAAATGCACTTCAATTTCACACCGTTGGGCCTTCTTCTGTACAGCGTGTCGTCAACAAACTGATACATACTGGCCCTCCGGGCTACTCTTTCAGTTTCTTCTTGCTCTTCGGGAAGTTCTCCTATTTGGAGGAAATGGACTATGTGCCGCACCCAAGTTGGAGCCTGGGGCTCGGCAACGAGGACTAGCGGCACCTCCTCATTCGTGGGAGCGCATTCCTCGACCGTAGGGACCGGTGGTCTGGCGGGAGGGCACAGCTCAGCGTTCGAAGGGGAGTTGTTCCCGCCAAGCCCTCTGCCGGGGGCCTCGGGAGGCTCTACCGGGAGAGGCTTGCCGGAGTCCAGTTTCCTCCTCTTTCTGGCCATTGTTGCCGGGGATACGGAGGGCTGAGTCAGATGGAGAACAAAAGTCCCTGGTTCCACAAGGAGTTTTTGCGCAGCGCACTTTGACAGAAGATCAGCGATGCTGTTTTCCGCACGGGGTATGTGCTCTGTTTGCAATCCGTCAAAGCGCTCCTCCAACTTCCTCACTTCCTCAACGTATGCCTCCATCAATGGACTTTGGTAATCCTTGTTCACTTGTCTCACCACAAGTTGCGAGTCTCCGCGGATGATCAGCTTCCTGATTCCTAGTTCTGTTGCAATCCTGAGCCCGGCAAGGAGCCCTTCATACTCTGCAGTATTGTTGGTAGCCTCCTCCCGGGGGAAATGCATCTGGACGACGTACTTCAAGTGTTCCCCAGTGGGGGCAACGATAAGTATGCCAGCTCCTGCACCTTGTAGGGAGAAGGCACCATCAAAATACATAATCCATTCTTGGGGCGCCTCCTTGCCGAGGATAACAGTCTCCAACACTTCTTCATCAAGGGTTGGCGTCCACTCTGCAATGAATTCCGTTAGTGCTCTGCTCTGAATGTTTGACGTGCTTTCAAACTTTAAAGCAAAACTGGACAACTCCAAAGCCCATTCCACAATCCTTCCAGTGGCCTCAGGGTTCCGGAGTATGCGTTGCAAGGGGAAGCGGGTGACAACCGTGATCTCGTGGGCTTAGAAGTAGTGGCGCAGTTTCCTTGAGGCCATGATGAGGCCAAAAACCAACTTTTGCATGCCAGAGTACCTTGACCTAGCCCCCTATAATAGGGAGCTGACAAAGTACACTCGGCGCTACACCACTTTCTTCTTTGTCGCGACCATAGAACTACTTCCGCTGCCCTGCCTTTCTTCGCTTTGGACTGACTCTAGTCTTGCCGGGACGGGTTCACTTCCTTCTCCAGAGGGGACGATAGTGGCTGCCACTTTGTCTACTTCCCGCTGCGCCACCAGTGCTGCACTAACCACTTGATTGGTTGCCGCTAAGTAGCTGCAATGGCTCTTGTGATTTGGGAGCGACCAAAGTGGGCATAGAGGAGAGATAGGCCTTCAAATCTTGTAGCGCGGCGTCTGCCTCCGGGGTCCACTCCATAGGCCCTGCCTTCTTCAAGATTTTGAAGAACGGCAAGGCGCGCTCGGCAGACTTGGAAATGAACCTGCTAAGTGCGGCAACACATCCAGTCAAACACCTCACGTCCTTAACTTTCTTGGGTGCTTGAATCTGCTAGATAGCCTTGATCTTGTCGGGGTTGGCCTCTATCCCCCGATGGGACACAAAGAAGCCAAGTAGCTTGCCGGAAGGGACGCCAAACACGCACTTCTCCGGGTTCAGCTTCAAGTTGATCTTACGCAGATTAGCAAAGGTTTCTTCCAAATCCTGGATGAGGGTTGATCTGTCCTTGGTCTTGACCACAATATCATCCATGTAAGCTTCAACATTTCTGTGCAGCTGGGACTCAAAGCCAATCTATACTGCTCTTGCAAAAGTGGATCCGGCGCTTTTCAACCCAAAGGGCATCCGTACGAAGCAGTACGTGCCACATGGGGTTATGAACGCGGTCTTCTCCTTGTCTTCCTTGGACATGAAAATCTGGTGGTATCCAGAGTATGCATCCAGAAAAGAGAGCAAGTCATATCCGGAGGTGGAATCCACAATCTGGTCGATGTGCAGCAAGGGAAATGGGTCCTTCAGGCATGCCTTGTTCAGGTCCGTAAAATCTATGCAAAGCCTCCATTTCCCATTAGCCTTGTGTACCACCACAGGATTTGCTAACCATGTTGGATGCAGTACTCCTCTGACCAGACCAGCTGCCTCAAGTTTCTTGATCTCCTCGGCAATGAATTGCTGCCGCTCCAAAGCTTGCTTCCGAACCTTCTACTTGACGGGTCGGGCATGTGGGCAAATAGCAAGGTGGTGCTCGATTACCTCCTTGGGAACACCGGGGATATTAGATGGTTGCCAGGTAAACACAACGATATTCGCTCGCAGGAAGGCAGCGAGCGCGCTTCCTATTTGTCATCAAGGGTGGCACTAATAGTGAAGGTACCATCAGCACCTGCCAGCCCTACCGGGACCTTTTTCACAGCGGGTGCAGCAGCCTTGGGTCGCTTGCTATTGGAACTCTCCGGCACGTCATCAACTTGCGCAACGTACTTCGAAGAGGCATGTTTCCTGGATTCCTTGCAGGCATCCTTGCTATCTCTCTTCTTCTTATTTTTTTTCCTTGGTGGGAACACTGGCTTCCGCAGCCTCTGCCGCGACTGCTTCCCGGTACATCTTGTCCACATAAATGACTGCATCCTTCTTGTCTGATGGAATGGAAATGACGCCTATCGGCCCTGGCATCTTCAAGGTATTGTAGGCATAGTGGGATGCCGCCATGAATTTGGCCAGGGCTGGGCGGCCAAGGATTCCATTGTATGGTAGGGGGAGGTCAACCACATCAAATACGATCTTCTCAGTCCGGTAGTTTAACTCCCCCCCCCCTGAACGTCACCGGTAGCGTGATCTTCCCCTTAGGATGGCTCCTGCCGGGGTTGATCCCTTGAAACGTGCTAGTAACCTTGAGCTCTTCCTCTGCAATCTGAAGTTTGCTGATGACCTTTGGAGAAATCAGATTCAATCCGGCCCCGCCGTCCACCAACATCTTTGTGACCTTGAGGTTGTGGTGGTGAGACCAACAACGGCAAGCACCCTACCGCAGTGGTGGGGTCAGGGTGATCCTCTTCGTCAAAGATGATGGGTGTGCAGGACCACTTGAGCGGCTTCTGAGAATCTGCCGCTGGCTCCACGGCATTGACTTCACGCGCCCACTGTTTAAGTTGGCGGTGAGAGGAGTGCAGAGATGCACCCCCGTCAATGCACAGGGCGTCAGTGGCTTTCTGGAACTCCTGCTCACTGGTTTCCTCTTCATCTCCTCCATCACTCTCATCATTGCAATCCTCCTTCTTACGGCCTCTGGTGGGTTTCCTTTGATTCTGAGGAGCCTTGCCAGGGTGGCTTGCTCCGCCGCCTCGTCCTTTCCCTCCAGCGCCATCTTGGCCTTTCTCCTTATCACGCTTCTCGTATTCAGCCCTCTGCTTCTTGATGAGCTGCTTGACTTGATGCCACTCCTGGAGATCGTGGCCCTCGGTCCGATGGATCTTGCAGTACGGCCCATCACCTTTCCCAGCCTTCTCGACAGCCGCAGCTTCCCGACAATGGGTGCACGTGGCAACTTCCTTGCCGGGAACTTCGGTCTTGGCCTTCTTGCCGGTACTAGGTGCGCCCGATCCCTCAACAGTCATCACTGCCTTATCCTTGTGCCTTTTGTTGCGCTTCTTGTTCTTCTTTTTCTGACTGGTGGCCTCGTCGTCATCCTCTGAGTCGATGTCGGTGCCATCCTCTTCACCGGGGAGCCTCCTCCCCTCCTCTACCCGAGCACACTTATCCACTAGAGTGTAAAGCTCCTTCACAGTCTTGGGCAGTCGAACGTTCATCTTGGAACGTATCCGACGATTGCGCACGTTGGACTGGAACGCAGCTATCATAGCTGCCGGGTGGATGTCTAGAATCTTCCTGTGTACTCGGCTGAACCTCTGCATGTACTTCCGCAGGGTCTCTCCTTCGTTCTGCGGGAGGAGCTGCAAGTTGCTGGGCCGCCCTGGTTCTTGATGGCCACCCGTGAAGGCGCCAACAAACTCATGGCACAAGTCAGCCCAGGTCGAAATGGAGTTCTCTGGCAGGTGCATTAGCCAAGACCTCACATTTGGCTTGAGTGCCAGAGGGAAGTAGTTGGCGAACTCCTTCTCGTCTCTTCCCCCGGCAGCTTGAACAGCGATGGTGTAGATGCTCAAGAACTCTGCCGGGTTTACTTTCCCGTCGTACTTCTCTTGTATTTCTGGCTTGAACGTGCGGGTAGATGGCCAACGGACTTGTCGCAACTCACGAGTGAAGGCGGGGCACCCAACCTCGAAAGGTAGGTACCCACCTTCACCGAGAGTGGGCTCGTCGACGTCAGAGCCATTGTGCCTATCGGACTGGTGGTGGGTGTCGCAGCGTCACTCGATGGTGACACGCGCGCCTTCCCTTTGCCTGTCCACCAGGACTCGCCGTTGGCCTTGATGAGCTCAAGGGTCGGACGAAGCCATCGAGACGTTGTCGGGTTCCTGATCGCGTGGCTCCGACCATGGCCTCTGCGTAGGCTGCCGCGGAGGGGACTGCACCGTGGGGGTGGCCCCTTCGGCACGGCCAGTAGCGCGGGCCGTCGTCGTCACCTGGGGAGGCCATGGCGGGCCAGCTCGCTGTGATCCTCCCGCCTCGGCGAAACCAATCAGGCTTGGAATGGTGGCTCTCCACTCATCCATTTGATCTGCTGTCGGCGGAAATCTCAACAGCAGCTGGGCCCACGCCATGGCCTCCGAAGCGGTGCTTGGGATGGATGACGACGTAGACCGTAGCGTTGCCTGGCTCCTTATGGTGCCGGTAGTAGCCGCGCCGTGTTCTCGTCGTCGTGAGCCCGTCGCCAGTGTGGCATGGTGACAGGGTGGAGGCGCTTGAGGGGCAGCGGCTCCGTTTGGCGCATTGGCTGGGTCAGCTCATTCCGGGAGTGGCGCACGCCCTACGGCCGCGCCCGCAGCGGGAGCGGCCGGAGAGTTGCGATTCGCCCTAGAGTGAGTGCCACCGCTGTGGTTGTGCCCTTCGGTCGGGTGGAGTGGTGCAGATGGAATGATTTCTCCACCCGTACCTCATGGAGTGTGGCCGCTGGGATGTTGTTGGTGCTGTCCTTCCCCGGTGCCTTCTGCCCTTGTTTCGGCCGCAGGGGAGGTGGTGACGACGCCGCCTGCGCCGGCCACATCCCCTGCAGCAGCCATGTCTCCGTGCATCCTCGTAGCCCCCGCGGTGTCGGCGGCCGCATGCAACAGGGCCTTCAAAGTGGACGGATGGGCCGCAGCACTGGGCTTCTTCTTGGGCGCCATGGACGATGGAGCTGTTGACGAAGAAGATGGTGAAGATGATGAAGATAATGACGCGCTGCGTTCGCTTCTTGGGTTCGCGCAAACGCTTCCCCCTACCTGGCGCGCCAAAGATGTCATGGGAAACCACGGCCACCTATGGGGCCATCATCCCCTTGTGGTTCGGTAGGGGGGATGAGCACATTGCACAAAGAGCGAAGAACGTAGCACAGCACGGCAGAGATCACACGGGCAGTTTTACCCAGGTTCCGGCCGCCGCGAGGCGTAAAACCCTACTCCTGTTTTGGTGGATTGATGGTGGATTGTGGTGGAAATGCAGCGCTCTTGCCCGGCAAGGTCGCCTCTGGGCGAGGGCAGCTACGCACGTACGAGTGTACAAGGGTCCGAATCCTCTCTATGGTTGCCATGGCCCTCCTTTTATAGATCAAGGGGTCACCACAATGGCAAATCAGTCATTGCGTACTGATTAGATAGCGAACAGTGCTATCATACCTAAGTCTGCAGACAGAGCAGAGCGCATTAAATGCGCTGCTTAGTGTCACATCGTGGTATGCCCGGCAAGCCTTGCCAGGCTGCTCGGCCACCTTCTCGTCTGTCTGCTTGACACGTCTCTGCAAGGGTGTCATTTGGAGGTGATTTCCATAGGAAGTGGCTGCCACGTGCCAAATAACAGCCACTTAGTCACTTGGGGGCTTGACACCGCACCGATCGATGACTTGCGTCGCTGTGAGGTGGAGCGATGGAGCCTTGGAGGGGTAGTTTGCCTTTGTCGGCCTGCCGGGACGGTCTTGAGGCTTGTCTTCGGGGCCACCTCGACCTCGCCAGGCTCGCCTGCCCAGCAAGGGAGGCTTTCCCTTAGTGGTGTCTTGCCCATTTAACTTGTCTTGGTCTTCTTGATCTGCCCTTTGATTCCTCAAAGAGCTATCTCTTCAACTCGATCTCGCTTTGGATGTTGCAACCTTGCTCTTTTAGGCATGTGCATGGTCTGGGCAACAGACCCAGGCTTTGTTGCACCAACAGAGTAGTATATAGCCCGTTCTTCAGCCAGAACTGAGGAGATTCAGATGGTCTGGGCTTGTTGTATGGACTTTCTCGACAGAAAATGGGGTGAGTATTTCTGTTGAACAAAGGCCCTTTGACTCCAATGCCGATGGAAAACAATGTTAGTCGCTCACGAGGATAAGGGTACTTGAGTTCATCTTAAACAGAAATCACTTCATCGGCATAGATGACGGAATCTGAATTATGAGCTGATGAGGACTTTGTTGCAGAAGGATCAGCATCAGAAGTTCTTCGAGCAGCACCAAGTGAAATCCTCAAGGGTGAGGGATTTGTCACTTGTGCAGGGGCAGAGTCAGGCATCGAATCTTTATCAGTCATTGGGGTTTGTTGAGGAATTGCTTCAGAGGTTGTGGAAGCAGAGGGAAGAACCGAATCTTTAGGTTCAATACGGGAAGGAGAAGCTTGTTGTATAGACGGAGGTATTTCACCTTCTTCGGACACTTGATGTTGAGGAGGATTTGCTTCATGAGCGGGAGAGGCCACAGACACTGCTTCAGTTGGCCTTGGTGAAGTTATTGCTCCTGTAGCTTTCTTATGAGCATGCGAAGGAATTGCTCGTTCAGGAGAGTTTTCTCTCGGTGTATCAGTATCAGGAGGAGGCGGAGCATTCTTCTTCGCAATATTTTTCTTCTTCTTCTGCTTCAACGGATCAATGTGCCCTTTGACCAGATCATTATAACTAGTTGCTTCGGCTTGGTGATCAAGGAAAATTTTACGAACGATTTGGTCCAGATCAGAATGAAATCCCAGCCTTCTGTGATGAAGAACTTTTAACTCCTTATTGATATCATTATAAGATTCTTCAAGCCGATTGATGACAAACTTAGACGTAGTAGCATTCATGCGATTGTCAAGCTCCTTGAGTTGACCAATGAGGTCATTTATCTCAACTGAATCATTTCTCAGATCTTCAATCAGAACATAAGCTTAAGATATAACATCAGAAGGAATTGGCAGAGATGCCACTTCTCCATCAAATAAATTTTCAACAAAATGGTCTAGCTGCTCCATGATGAACTGATGATCAAAAGAATGAGGTGCAGCAATGTCTTTATCAATTTGTGAAGACAGAGCAGAGGGAGCAGTTGGAGCAACATTTTGCTCGGTCGGAGGCATGGAAGCCAGAGGCTGAGTCATTTTCGAGGCAAATTGAGCAGCTTATCCTTTCACAACATCAGACTTGGGAATATTCTACTTGGCATCTGGCCCTTTGATTTGCTTTAATTTATCCTTCAGAAGCTTTTCTCCTGGTTTTGCTGTGCGAACAGGAGCTTTGACCACTAAATCTTGCAAGTCAATTGCATCAGGATGAGGTTCGGTGTTCACCTTGTCAACCATGGTGGCAATGGTCGGTGGATTTTTCTCTTCAAGGGGTTCTTCTTCGGAGGAGTGACTGGAGCGACATCCACACGAAGATCTGGTAGAACAGTGGATGTGGTGACATTTACTTGTTCGGAGAGAGTTGCATCAATTTCCTCTCGAGTGAGTGGCGGATCATCTTGATCAGAGGAATCACTTTCAAGTTCAACTGGCTTCGCAGGCCTTTTCCACAGGGCGCTCTTTTTCTTCAGAGCAGCAGATTTTGGATCATGCTTGTTCTTCGTTTGGCGTTCATCTTTTCCTTCAGCCTTCTTCTTTTCGACGTCTGATTTGATAAGACGACGATTTTTTTCTTCCTTTGCCTGATCTTTTGCGGCCTTCTTGGCACGCTTCTCAGCATTCTTGAGGCGCTTGGCCTTTTCTTCGGGATAGGAATCCGGAGTCTTGATGGAAGATTCGTGAGCATCAGGAGGTGGTGGAGGTCTTTGCTGAGGTTCACCTGCCCAAATGAGCCCAATCTCACGGCAGTCACCCCATGGTGGATTAAAAGCAAAGTTCTTGGCATATCGAGGATGAATCATCTTGTAGTGGAACCATTTTCTTACCCGGTGACGCCAAATCTTTTGCACATGACCTTTCCTCTAATTGGAATCTTCTCCTCGAACGGTGTTATACTCATCATGAGAGACCAGCTCAGCAGTGTTTTTGAGTGGTTACCTGCCACCTCTCCTCTTCTTCGGAGCATTTTCTTCTTGTTCATCTGCATTTGGTTCAGATCTTTTTCTTTTGCTGGTGGACGGGCCTACCATTGGGCCCTTGGCATTTGGAGCTTTAGATTCGTCGGCTGTGCCTATGAAAGCATCTTCGTCATCGGCCATACTATGTGGTTTAGCAGAATCTGCAACTGACTGCATTGACCTGTGAAAGAGAATAGATACGAAGAAAAATGGGGACAGGGTTACAAATGCTCACAGCGAAAGATTTTCTTGATCAAAAACATTTTGAGGAAGAACCAGACACAGATTTTGAGAAATGTTTTGGTAGAATGAAATATATAGATCGAGCTAGTAAGTCTGAAGAAAAATACTAGACAGTGAGCTAGACATTTCATTCGAGTGAAGCATAATCACAAACCCTAGATTTGACAGATTTGGATGCGAGGAAAAACTACAAACCACATCCGCACTAGAGAAGTAAAAACTTAGATCTAAGATAAGAGGTAAAATCGATCAAAATTAACCGCGGATGAACTCGAATCGGAAGGAAAGACGTTCAAGCACGAACTACACGTACCCTAACTTGGTGACGTGTAGAGACTACGGCGGCGCGAGGAGGAAGATGTCCTGCGGCGGCGTGGAATGACTCCGGTGACCTCTTTTTGGCAGCTCAGCGGTGAAGGGGTCGTCGGCGTCGAGCTCAAGGCGGAGCACTACGGCAAGGTTTTCGGTGGAGAGAGAGAGAGCGAGGTAAAATGAGGAAGAAGGGAGCGATGCGGTTTATATAGGCGAGGAAAATAACCGCACTCAGAGGATTTGATCGAACGGTCTCTAGGCAAGGATGATTGCAATTCAACGGATAGGATGGACTGGCAGTGGATGAGTTGCACGTGGCAACCGTCAAAAGATAGTGGTCCTGACTTGGGCGGGAATGCCCAAATTTTGGACAGCTTTCGCAAAGTCGATAAAAATTCGAACCGAATCTTAATCGTGGTCAAGGACACCAGTTAAGTTTCGTTTCAGGTAAAAATGAGCATTTGCAATGGAACAACATAGACTGGAAGAGATAGATAAAAGAGAAAACAGGGTCCTAGGCATTTCACTCAGCAGAGAACACAAGAAGGAGAGCAAATAGCTATGAGAGAAATGCATTCGGACAGAAATCAAATCCATCGAATCGAAAAGAAGCTCAACGAAGAGAAATTGTGGTGGCGTAACCCACCGTATAAGAACTGTATGACCCCGAGCGTCGCACAATTATCATGGCACCCGGTTAGTCTAGTTCTTCGTTAATGTGTTCACTCTTAGAGAGAGACTTTCACTTTGTCGAAAGTTTCAGATTATTCGAGTGTTATGCACCCATTCCTTCAAAGATGTGAAAGTGTTAGCACAGGTCTAGGATATTTAGCTCACACCATAATGCACAGAATCTTTTCTCGTCGAGAGGCTTGGTGAAAATATCAGCGAGATTATCTTCGGTCTTGACGTGATTGATGATAATATCCTCCCGAGCAACATGATCGCGAATAAAATGGTGTCTGATGGCAATGTGCTTCGTGCGAGAATATTGCATAGGATTATGTGCAATTTTGATAGCACCCTCATTCACAATATAGAGGGATATGCTTGACCTTGATGCCATAATCTTACAGTGTCTGCTTCATCCACAATAACTGAGTGCAACAGGCGCCAGCAGCGATATATTCGGCCTCAGCCATAGACAATGATACACAATTCTGCTTCCTTGAAGACCAACAGACCAAAGATCTACTGAGGAAATGACATGTCCCCGAGGTAGATTTCCTATCAACCAAGTCACCAGCCTAATCTGAGTCCGAATATCCAACAAGATCAAACTGTGCTCCCTTAGGATTCCATAAACCTAAGGTGGGGGTGTGAGCCAAGTATCTCAGAATGCGTTTGACCGCTTGATGATGCGATTCTTTCGGTGCAGCTTGATAGCGGGCACACATGCAAACACTCAACATGATGTCAGATCTAGATGCACATAGATAAAGCAGAGATCCAATCATCGAACGATAGGCTATTTGATCGTAGTCCTTACCATACACATCTGCATCTAGCTTACCATTCGTGGGCATAGGAGTTTTATAGCCCTTCATTTTGGAATCTTGCATTTTGAACTTCTTTAGGCACTCCTTCAGATATTTCTCCTGAGAAATGAAGATACCATTCGCTTGTTGACGTATTTGCAGTCCGAGAAAGAACTTGAGTTCACCCATCATGGACATTTGATATTTATCGGGCATCATTTTCCCGAATTCTAAGCTGCAAGCATTGTTAGTTCAGCCGAAGATAATATCATCCACATAGATTTGACAAATGAATAAATCATTGTCAACTGCATGAGTGAAAAGTGTGGGATATGTGGATCCTGGTTTGAACCCCTTGCCGAGCAAAAACTTCTTCAGGGTGTCATTGCAAGCTCGAGGAGCTTACTTTTGCCCATATAACGCTTTCTTCAACCTGAAAACTTTTTTAGGAAACTCAGGGTGTTCAAAGCCAGGTGGCTGTCTAACATAAACTTCCTCATCAATTTCACCATTGAGGAAAGCACTTTTCACATCCATTTGATAAAGCAGGATATCATTGTAGTTTGCATAAGCAAGAAGTATGCGAATTACCTCAAGGCGTGCAACAGGAGCATAAGTTTCACCGAAATCAAGACCTTCTGCCTGTGTGTACCCTTGAGCAACAAGTCGTGCTTTGTTTCTCACCACAATGCCATTTTCATCTTGCTTATTGCGAAAAATCCATTTTGTGCCGATGATATTGTGCTTCTTGGGATTCGGTTTGTCAACTAGTTCCCATACATCATTTAATTCAAATTGCACCAACTCCTCTTGCATGGCATTCATCCAGTCTGGATCATTCATGGCTTCTTCATACTTGGTAGGTTCTGCCAATGAAACAAAGGAGAAACTGCCACAGTAGTTAGCCAAATGAGTGCATGAACAAGTTGTGGGTCGATAACCTAGATTCTCAAGTTCATCGAGAATTAGTGATGGATCAACTCGATTTGCCACACGAGGATGAGCATTTTCTTCATGATGATCATTATCATCATCAACATTTGTGTCATCATTTCCTTCAGGATTGCCATTTTCATTGGCATTTTGATCTTGATTTTCATTTCCATTCAGAGGAGTATTTGCTTCGGTAGTGGCTTGACGAGTTCTGCTTCGAGTCATAGCAGCATCATCGTCAGATGACTCGGGTGCATTTCCTTCAACAGGCTTGACGCTCCCAATAGCCATTTCCCGAATAGCATCCGAAATCAACGGTTCATCTATCACATTTGGCAGGTGCTCCTTTTGAGAGCCGTTAGATTCATCAAACCGCACATTTACCATTTCCATAACTTTCATGTGATGAGAGTTATAGACTCTATAAGTATGCGAGTTTAAGCCATAACCAAGAAGAAATCCTTCATGTGCCTTAGGTGCAAACTTGGAAGAGTGATTCATATCAAGAATGTAACAAGGTGCACCAAAAACACTTAGATAAGAAACATTCGGTTTCTTGCTAGTGATAAGCTCATATGAAGTTTTCTTAAGGAAATTGTGAAGATAAACACGATTGATAACATGACATGCAGTGTTGATAGCATCATCCCAGAAACGAATTGGAGTTTTATACACACTGAGCATTGTCCTTGCCATTTCAATGAGAGTTCTATTCTTTCGTTCAACGACACCATTCTGTTGGGGAGTGTATGCAGCAGAGAACTCATGAGTGATACCATGATCATCGAGAAATTCATCGATATGAGTATTTTTGAACTTGGTTCCATTGTCACTTCTGACATGCTTAATTCGCACATCATATTCATTCTGGGCCTTCTTAGCGAAGCTTTTGAAGATATCATAAGTATATGTTTTGTCTTCGAGAAAGAATACCTAGGTGTATTGAAAGAAATCATCAACAATCACCAGACCATAGTGACTACCATCGATGCTTGCATAATGTTGAGGACCGAATAAATCCATATGAAGAATTTGTCGGCGTTCTGGGAACGGGGGTACCCAGACTTGCCTGCATGCGGCCCATGGCGTGGCTCCATCGACGGCCTGGTACGGCCCAGCTTCAGCGACAACAACTCAAGACCCTCGCGAGGGGCCAAGCCTCGCGAGGCGGGCGGCACCAAGACCTCCACGAGGAGCGGCCTCCTCAAGCTGGCTCCCGAGGAGCGGAGATCTCTATTCAAGCCTCACCTCATGAGGCCCGAATGACATGAGCCATGACGACCAAGGCCAGGCGGGCGCCAGTGGGCGCAGTGTACCAGTTTCCTCTTCGGTGCTAAAGAGGCGAGCGCAGGCGCAGAGTCCCGAGGAATCAGCCAAAGGTTTCCATTACCGTGCAACAAGACAAAGACCGCTAGGACGGCAGGACGGAGGTCATCACCGAGCCCACCACGGCGTCACGACCAGAGGCTTTTGCAGGCGAAGACTACTTTTGTCAGGATAGCATGTACTAGCTGTCTCCCTTCGAATTTGGCCGTTGTGGGATCCCTTCCCACCTTTCATTTGGGAAGAGGACCAAGGCCACTATAATTAGGACTTAGCCACCACCGTAGGAGGGGATCGGATCGACGGATCATCCATATCACTCACACACTCACCAGCTCACCCGAGCCCAAGAACACCTCTCCTCCTGAGGCTGTTCGCCACTGTATTAGTTCATCCTCAGCCCCCCGAGGCCAATCCACCACAAAGCAAGAGTAGGGTTTTACACCGCAAGGTGGCCCGAACCTGGGTAAACTGATGTGTCTCTTTTCCTTACAGTTTGACAAGCTAGGTTGTGAGATTAGAGAGTAGGCAGACTGGGGAGGACGAGTTCTTCGCACACACCCCAGAGTTCGAACCTCTCAAGGGTTTGCGGAACCCGAAATCCGACAGAATTTCCAGTGGTCTTGTTGTAGTCATGACTGTCTTTGATGAATGATGCTTCTTAGCCAATTTACCAGCTTCACATGCAGCACAGAGACGATTCTTGTCGAATTTTACTTCAGGAATGCCACGGAGATGATTTTTCTTCACCAGAGTCTGCAAGTTTCTCATACCTGCATGACCAAGTCTACGGTGCCATAGCCATCCTTCGGCTGCTTTTGCAAGCAAACAAGTTTGGACTGAGGGACCCTTAGAGAAATCCACAATATAAAGATCACCCTTTCTAATTCCCTCAAAGACGAAGGAATGGTCAGAGGCCATGAAGACAATGCATTTGGTGATAGAAAATAAGACTAGCATGCCCAAATCACATAGCTTGCCAATAGACATGAGATTGAATCCGAGGGATTGAACAAGCAACACATCATCAATAGACTTATCCTTGGAGATAGCAATTTTACCTAGCCCAATTACCTTTCCTTTAATGTTGTCGCTAAAAGTGATATACTTTAGAGGTGAATCAGTTAAGTTGGGGTCGACAAACAACGACTTGTCTCTGGTCATATGACTAGTGCATCCACTATCCATAATCCATTCAGTGCACCCGGAGACATAGTCCTGCAGAAGAATTAGGCTTTCTTAACCACCCACATCTTTGCAGGTTGCTTCGAAACAAGTGACCGAGCAGGATATGATTTCATTCGATAAGCATAGTTGTTACTCGATGAGGAATGAGCATAATTGAAAGAGTAAGCATTAAAATTCTTTCCAGATGCATGAGCATAGTGATTGTATCCAGTATGCACATATTCATTTTGTCGAATTCTTTGTGCCTGCATGGTTAGTTGAGCAGAAACCGGCAACACATCATCAGTTTTCTTTGGCACCCAAATAGCTTTCTTTGGGGAGCCATTTCTATTGTTTGGTCCAACATAACGAGCAATAACCTCACCATGCTGATTTTTGAACAACTTATAGTTGCTCAGAGAATCATCATTAGGACATTCTGGGATAGGAGAGTCATATCCCGAAAGTAATGCTGGATCAAGCATTTTGCTCTTTGCAGGAACCCACACTGTCTGAGGATATTGATGTGGTTCCCAGTAAGAACCATCTTCATTCAGTTTCCTTTCGAAACCAATACCTTCCTTTCTGGGTTTTTTGTGAAGGATGGATTTCTTCAAAACATCACAAAGGGTTTGGTGTCCTTTGAGAGATTTGAACATTCCTGTCTGAAGAAGATCCTTTAACCTAGCATTTTCATCAGAAATAGAACCATTTTCCTCGATCGAGGGGTTAGCATTCACAGATGATTCACCATTTGCTTCAGCATTGGTTCGTTCAAGGCATTTTAAACACGGTGTCTCAAACACCTCAGGTTTCTCTTTAAGTTGTTGGGTGAGAAGAGAATTTTCTCTCATCAAATCTTCATGAGCCTCTCTCAGCGCCTCGAGTTCCTATTTCCTTTTCAGATAATCATAGGTCAATCTTTCGTGGTCTGCTAAGAGAAAATCATGACGATTTGAGAGTTCATCCATTCGTGACTTGAGAGTGGAGTACTCTTTGGTCAGCG
This sequence comes from Thinopyrum elongatum, assembly GCA_011799875.1. Classification (NCBI taxonomy): domain Eukaryota; kingdom Viridiplantae; phylum Streptophyta; class Magnoliopsida; order Poales; family Poaceae; genus Thinopyrum; species Thinopyrum elongatum. Next base: position 135,740,652 of record CM022303.1, read on the forward strand.
ACTGGTTTTTCTCCATCTCCTCAACCAACAACCCTTCAGATTTCTTGAGGGATTTCTCAATTTTCTCAAGAGAATTTTATTGAATATTGGCAATTTTGATCAACTTAGAATGGTCATCCTCATCAGAAGAATATTGATCACTGGAGTGAACCTTATGATGTTCGAGGATACCTTTTTTTCGAGGCCTTAGCCATGAAGTAGTATGCAGGAGATTCGTCGTCACTTGAAGGATTCCTGAAGAAGTTTGTCATAGTAGAGGAGGCACATGCTATGCCACCCATGCCGGCGTCAGAATCTTCATCGGATTCTTCTTCTTCTTCGGAACCTCACGATTCTTCTTCTTCAGAATCCATTTCATTGCCGATGTAAGCCTTGGCCTTGCGAGAAGTATTCTTGTGGTTGGAGGAGGACTTGGAAGGATTCTTTGAGGAAGATCTTGACGATGATTTTGAGGTGGAGTTGTCCTTCTTCTTGAAGAACTTCTCTATTTTCTTCTCATCATCTGAATCATAGTTCTTGCTCTTACCTTTGCTTTGATGGTTGCTCGAATCATATCTCCCACTTGCATGAATTTTAGCTTCCCAGAGAGGACAGTCCGAAATAAAGTGTCCAGGCTTTTTGCACTTGAAACATGTGTATTCTCCAGCAGGTTTTGAAGATTTTGAACCCCCAAAGTTGCTTGAACTTCTTTTCTGGTACTGGCTCTTCCTGTGGAAACGTTGGAATCATTTCATGATCAGTGCGAGATCTTTGCTAAGACGTTCTGGATCATCTAAATCTTCTTCGGCATTTCCTTCTGAGGAGGAATAAGCCACAGCTTTGAGAGCATGATTTTTGCGTTGAGTTGAGCCATACAGATCTCTCTTCTCTTCTTCTTGCTCTTCATGAGTGTTTAGCCTTTCCATGATATCAGCAGAGTTGAGGCTTTTAAAATCAGGATGCTCGCGAATCATCATAACAAGTGTGTCAAATGAAGTGTCAAGAGATCGAAGTAGTTTCTTCACAACTTCATGGTCAGTGATATCCTTGGCGCCGAGTCCTTGAAGTTCATTTTCGATGTCACTGAGGCAGTCGAAGGTTTGCTAACAGCTCTCATTTCCAATGCGCTTGAAACGATTGAACTTTGCCTTAAGAGTATCAATTCGAGCTTCTTTCTGAGTTGAAACTCCTTCATTGATCTTTTCAAGGACATCCCATAGCTCCTTTGTCGTTTCACACTGGCGATATCAAAGGAATTGTGCTCGAGAGAGATACCACCAATTTAATCTTTGGCTTGAGCATCCAGCTGAATAAGCTTCTTTTCTTCATCGGTAGGAGCTTGAGGAATACCGATTGTGAACCGATGTGCACAACGTTCCACATATCATCATCAATAGCTCAAAGACGGATCTTCATCTTCACTTTCCAGAAGGGACAGTCTGTCCCATTGAATATGGGAATCTTGAGATGCGACTTGTAGTTCACTAAAGACATACTTAAACTCCAAAGTCGTTAGACTAAAATGAGCAGAGTCAAGGAGAACCTGGCTCTGATACCAATTGTAGGAACGAAGTATGTCTACCAGAGGGGGGTGAATGGGAGTTTTAAATTTTCTTCAAAAAACTTAAATCTCTCAGAACCCAGCAGCAGAATGAGTAACAAACAAGCTACAGTGAACTAAAACAGGGTACCGAAGGGAAACTAGAATAGGCATCAAAGTAAATCAACCGAATGAAAACGCATCGAAGGTAAACATGGGTGATAGAGATAACCGAAGATGCTCGAATGCGACAAGGTATTTGTTCGACCAGTTCATCCTTCTGCACAAGGACTACGTCTAGTTGGAAGGGCTATGACTTAACACGAAAGATAAACTCTCTTCACCCTATTCTCCTCGACAATCGATTCGTCAACCAATACCGATCACTCGTGGTAGATGCTTGAAGGCGATCTCCAAACCTATACAGACTTCTTCTTCGAGAACCACAATCACAATTGGTCTCTGAAGAAATTGACACCTAACCGTCTAGAGAGTTTGCAGCTCTCAAGAGTAATAGGCAGAGCGTACTAAACTTAGATTCCAGTGATGCTGAAGCACTATCTAATTCTTCGGCTCTAGGGTTTTTCTCTCGGTGGATTTTAAACTTGCTCAACAATCTTCTCAGAATCACACGGAGCAGCCACCGGACAAAGCCGGTGCGGGGTGGCTATTTATAGCTGCAGCCTTCCCAGATGGGAAATGACCATTTTGGACATGATTTCCAGCCAATGGCCAACCGACACATTCTCAACGGTCGGATTTGGAGCAACGGTAACATTACTTGAGGAACAAGTAAGGCTAACTCCTCGGTCCGAGGCAAATCTCTCGCAGCGAAGAAGATCACAGTCTCTTGCTGGCAAGTATTTGCTCCGAGCACAAAGAGATTTCTCTCAGAGCTTTCATAGGTTTGGGTTTAGCATTAGAGAATCAAATCTTCGAAACGCTATACCCCTCTTAATAGTACGGTGGTCCTATGACTCAATGAAAGAAGAAGAATAATGAAATAAATGCTACGTCTTCATTTCATCTTCATTCTTCCTCGAGCGCAGTCATTTTCTTCGAACAATCACCGAACCAATTGCTTAGACTTCAGCAATTTTTAGGGGTCACACTTGTTAGCTTTTATCTTCGGTGATAAACTTCGCTGCTACACAGGAAGATTATCTTCGTCGTTTTCATCAAACTCCTCGATTACTCCAGGGACCTGTTACTCTATGTGCACTAGCAAACACATAAGTCCCAAACTGTTTATGTTAACAAACTCCAAAACATAAGGGACTTTTCATTGCACCAACACTTTGTCAATGTATATATCTTTATGGTCAATTTAATAAAGCTGGCATGCCCAAATTCGGGGCCTTTGTCGTTTCATCTCATATTTTCTATGCATGAGTCTTTATTGGTTGATCATAAGGTCACTTGGGGGCTTCCAACTCACTGAGTTTAGCTTTCATACCCTCTTGACCGGCTTTATATGACATATATGGGTTAAACCTGCCTGTTTGCAACTTGCTACTCCACCACGTGACCCGCCGTACTCTTGACAGTCAATCTTTTAACTAAGACCCTAAACTTGTCAAGGTTAAAACGGCGGTTTTTGCCACGTGAGAGCCGGCTTACAGAGAGCTAGGATAAACTCACCTGTCTGGTTGTTGCTACTCCGCTATGTGGCCCATCGTACTCTTAACAGTCAATCTTTTAACTAAGACACTGAACTAGTTAAGGTTAAAATGACGGATTTATGTCACGAGAGAGCCACCTTATGGGATGAAAGGCTTTCATGCCAAGCTTCTTTGAAGCATAACTTGAGTTTTTTCAAAAAAAGAAAATAAGAGTTGGTCTCTTTTGGTCGTGCCTTCAAAGCCGACTTATAAATATTTGAGATATACATGTATATATTCTCTGTTTTCTTGTTTTTACAGGAATTTATCATCATATGACGGCTATAAGTCTTTGGATCATACAAGGTCCGGGTTAGCATTGCTCATAGCTTGAGTTTATAGCAGTCATGACCCGCCAAGGGGATTGTTCAACATTTTAAGACCATGAGTCATTGGGTTATTTAACTCGCCCTGGATTTTGACTATAAGTCACCAGTACAGGGATTGATGGATCTTGGATAGATTATATATCAAGACCTCAGGATATTTCAGCGATATTGCAAGACCAGATATGCATATATATGACAAGATCACAGAGGTTAAGCCGCTGGAGCACAAGTTGATAAAAACAAGAATGAAAGCATGGCAGGGCAGTTAACAGTTAACAGTTTTTAACTAAGCTATTACAAGGCTACAGCTGAGCCCAAAAGTTTTTTCAATCAAGTTTTTCAGGAGTTACATCGCTCCTTGAGACGGACTCGGCGCCGTCCGGGTTGTGACCCGTCGGGTTAGTTTCTTCATCGCGCCTTGCAGCTAAGGTTTCCGGGTCATCCTGTGCCGGCTCTGCGTCGCTTGCAATCTGGAGATTGTCCGACGTCCAGTCGATGCCAGTTAACGCCTCAAAGGTTGCTTCATCGTTAAGGATAAGAGAAGGGTCAATGTCAGGGGCAAAAATATGCTTACGCCTTTGAGGAGTTAAGTCCACAATTTCATGTGACGACGGCTTGATACGAGCATTATTGCTATCATAAGCCGGCTGATACTTTGTCAGATCCAGCTCTTGCGCAATTTGACATGCTAGAGGCCTTATCTCTTTGACGCATCTGGCAAAGTCTGCTTCATTGAAGATGGTTCCATCATCGTTAAATTCTGGACACCCGCTAGCCATCTTTGTTGGGTCTAGCTCTGATTGCCAAGCTTTCGCCCAACTTAGTGCAGTAATGGCAACTAAGCAGGTGGCTGATAGTTTTATCTCCTCAATCTGTGATGGCACTATTGGTAGATGATCCAGCACAGTCTTGATGAGAGTTGGAGGTTTTTTGCTGCTTTCTATGGCTACAAGTGTTCGCAGGCTTCCAGCATATAGCTTCTCTGTTAAAGAGTAAACAACTTTAAGCTTCAACAACATCTCTTGGCCAAGGTTGGTGTCGCTGCAACAAACCTTCATGTATGTTGCCCAGACTGTACACAAGCACGATGGCAAGGAAGCAAACTTCACCAAGTATCCAAGTCAAAACTAAGCCTGATAAACAGATCTTTGAGGGATCAAAGGGTGGATCAAGAAGACCAAGACAAGCCAAAGCAATAAGATATCACTAAGGGAAAGCCTCCCTTACCGGGCAGGCGAGCCTGGTCAGGTCGAGGCCGCCCGGAGGACGAATCCAATGTTTCCCCGGCAGGCTTGCCGGGGCCGCTGAAGGTGAACCTCCCCGCCAAGACTCCACCAGTCCACCGCATCGCAATGCAAGTCATCTATCAGTGTGGTGTCGAGCCCCAGATGATTAAGTGGCTGTCATTTGGCACGTGGCAGCAATTTGGAAGGAAGATTACCTTTATATGACACCCGTCCAGAGGTGTGTCAAGCAGACAGGTAGAAGATGACTAAGCGGCACGGCAGGCTTGCCGGGCTGCATCCTCAGCGTGACACCTAGCAGTGCATTTAATGCACTTTATCCTAACTGCCAGAGTTAGGTATGATAGCATTGTTAGCTATCTAATCACTAGATAATAACTGTTTTGCCACTTTGGTTACCCCTTAGCCTATAAAAGGAGGGCCATGGCAACCTAAAAAAAGGATTTGACCTTTATGTACTGATATGTGCCTAGCTGCTCTCCCCGAGGCGACCTTGCCGGGCTTGAGCGCTGCATGTTCATCGCTGTCCTTCCCTCAATCCACCAAAGCAGGAGTAGGGTTTTACACTTCACAGCAGCCCGAACCTGGGTAAAAATGACCAACGTCACCTCTGTCGTGCTGTTCCATGGCCTCTGCTCTTTGTGCAACGTGACCTCCCCCTTGTCAAACCACAAGGGGCTGATGGCCCCATAGGTGATCGTGTTCCACCGCGACATCTTTGGCGCGCCAGGTAGGGGGAGCGCATGCGTGAACCTAAGGTTGTGAACAACACGTCAATCTTCATCATCGTCTTCTTCATCATTGGCTTCATCATCCATGGCGCCCAAGAAGAAGCCTGGTGCAACAGCTCATCCTTCCACCTCGAAGGCCCTCTCGCATGCAGCCGCTGATACTATGGGTGCAGCGGCAGCGTTGGGGGACACGGGTGCTTTAGGGAACATGACCGGCGCAGGCGGTGCCGTCGTCATTTCCCCCATGGCCGAACCGGGAGCAGAAGATGTCGGGGAAGGGCGGCATCAACAACATCCTGACGGCCGTGTTCCACAGGGCGCGGGCGGGGAGAATGTTCAGTCTCCACCTTCCCACCACACTGGTGGGCGCAGCCGTAGCGACGACGCCCGCTCTGGTGCAAGTCGCGACCCCCTAGCTGCCCCTGTTATAGGCGCAGCTGCAGGGCACACGCCTTGCCCAGGACAGGGTAACCAAGGCGAAGCGTCGAACGGGGTCATCAACCCCCAGGCGCACCCCTCTCACCACCGTACTGCAGTGGCGACTGGCTCGCAGCGACGAGAACGTGGCGCCGCCACTACTGGTACTATCAGGAGTCGAGCGATGTCACGGTCTGCCTCGTCATCTATTCCAAGCACTGCTTCGGAAACCATGGCGTGAGCCCAACTCCTGCTGAGATTCCCGCCAGCGGCCGATCAAATGGACGAGTGGAGAGCCACCATCTAGAGTTTGATCGGTTTTGCTGAAGCGGAAGGATCACAACAGGTGGGCCCGCCGCGGCGCCCGCAAACAACGACAATGGCCCGGGCTGCTCACCGTGTGGAGGGGGCCACTCCCATGGTGCAATCCCCTCCACGACGGCCACCGCAAAGGCTGCAACCAGAACCACGCGACCAGGAGCCCGACGAGGTGTCAATGGCTTCATCTGATCCTCGGGCCCGTCGAGATCAGCGGCAGGTCCTGGAAGATCGGCGGAGGGAAGACGCGCGTGTCACTATAGAGCGGCGCCGCAAAACCCGCCGCCAATCTGACAGGCGCAATGGCCCAGACATCGACGAACCCGCGCCCAGTGAAGGCGGATACTTGCCTTTCGAGTTTTTTGGGTGCCCTGCCTTCACTCGCGAGCTGCGCCAAGTCTGTTGGCCATCTGCCCACATTTTCAAACTAGAAATACCAGAAAAGTATGATGGAAGGCTGAACCCGGCAGAGTTCTTGAGCATCTACACAATTGTTGTTCAAGCCGCCGGAGGAAGGGATGAGAAGGTGTTCGCCAACTACTTCCCTTTGGCACTTAAGCCAAACGTGAGGTCATGGCTGATGCACCTGCCAGAGAATTCCATTTCGTCCTGGGCTGACCTGTGCAATGAGTTTGTTGGTGCCTTCACGGGCGGCCACCAAGAACCAGGACGGCCCAGTGACTTGCAACTCCTTCCACAGAAGGAAGGGGAAAGTTTGTGGAAGTACATGCAGAGGTTTAGCCGGGTGCACATGAACATTCTAGATATCCACCCGGCAGCTGTAATTGTCGCATTCCAGTCAAACATGCGCAACAGGAGGATACGTTCCAAAATGAATGTCTGGTTGCCCAAGACTGTGAATGAGCTATACACCTTGGCAGATAAGTGCACCCATACGGAGGAAGGGAGGCGACTCCCCGGAGAAGAGGACGGCATCGAGGTTGACTCAGAAGAAGACGACGATGCCATTAACCTGAAGAGGAAGAATAAAAAGCACAGCAAGAAGCGTAAAGAGAAGGCGGTACTGGCTATTGAGGGTTCTCCGAAGCCCCGGGCAAGGAAGTTGCCGCGTGCACTGATTGCCGGGAGGCGGCGGCGACCGAAAAAGCCGGGAAGACAGACGGGCTGTACTGCAAGATCCACCGAACTAAGGGCCATGATCTCCAAGAGTGTCACCAGGTTGACCAACTCGTCAAAAAGTAGAAAGCTGAGTAGGAGAAGCGCGACAAGGAGAGAGACCAAGAAGGTGCTAGCGGGAAGGGCCGAGGCGGCAGAGGAGGCCGCCGCGGCAAGACTCCCCAGCAACATGAAAAGCCTTCTAGAGGCCGAGAAAAAAAGGAAGCTGATAATGAAACTGATGAAGGGGATGATGAGGAAACCAGTGAGCAAGAGTTCCAAAAGGCAACTGAGGCCTTGTGCATTGACGGAGGCGCATCTTTGCACTCCTCTCACTGCCAGCTCAAACAGTGGGCGCGTGAGGTCAATGCCGTAGAGCCAGCACCAGATTCCCGGAAGCCGCTCAAGTGGTCCCGCACGCCTATCATCTTTGATGAAGACGATCACCCTGACTGCACCACTGCGGTAGGGTGCTTGCCATTGTTGGTTTCGCCAACAATCCACAACCTCAAGGTCACAAAGATGTTAGTTCATGGTGGGGCGGGGTTGAATCTGATTTCCCCCAAGGTGATTAGCAAACTTCAGATATCAGATGAAGAGCACAAGATTACTGGCACGTTTCAAGGAATCAACCCCGGCAGGAGTCGTCCTAAGGGGAAGATTATGCTGTCGGTGACATTTGGTGGAGAACTAAACTACCGAACCGAGAGAGTTGTGTTTGATGTGGTCGAGCTCACCTTGCCGTACAATGGGATTCTTGGTCGTCCAGCCCTGGCAATATTCATGGCGGCATCTCACTATGCCTACAACACACTGAAAATGCCAGGGCCAATGGGCGTCATTTCCATCCCGTCAGACAAGAAAGATGCAATCATATGCATGGATAAGATGTACCAGGATGCGGTCGCTGCCGAGGCTACAAAAGCTGCAGCTCCCGCCAAGGAAAACAAGAAAGGAAAGAAGGCTAGCAGGGATGCCGGCAAGGAATCCGGGAAGCGCGCTTCTCCGGAGTGCGCTGCACCTGTCGATGATTTGCCAGAGAGTTCCACTAGCAATAGGTCCAAAGTTGCCTCGCCTGCTGTAAAGAAGGTCCCAGCAAGGATGGATGGCGCTAATGGTACGTTCACCATCAGTTCCACCCTTGACGACAAATAGAAAAGCGCGCTCATTGCCTTCGTGCGGGCGAATGTAGATGTGTTTGCTTGGCAACCATCTGACATCCCCGGCGTTCCCAGGGAGGTAATCGAGCACCACCTTGTTGTCTGCCCTCATGCTCAGCCCGTCAAGTAGAAAGTCAGGAAGCAAGCTTTAGAGCGGCAACAATTCATTGCCGAGGAGATCAAGAAACTTGAAGCGGCTAGTTTGGTCAGAGGAGTGTTACACCCGACGTGGTTGGCGAACTCAGTGGTGGTGCGCAAGGCGAATGGGCAATGGAGGATTTGCATAGACTTCACAGATCTAAATAAGGCATGCCCAAAGGACCCATTCCCCTTGCCGCGCATCGACCAGATTGTGGATTCCACTTCCGGGTGTGATATACTTTCCTTCTTGGATGCATACTCCGGATACCATCAGATATTCATGTCCAAGGAGGACGAGGAGAAGACCGTGTTCATAACCCCATGTGGCACGTACTGCTTTGTGCAGATGCCCTTCGGGTTAAAGAGCATTGGATCCACTTTTGCAAGAGCAGTGCGAATTGGGTTTGAGCCCCAGTTGCACAGGAATATTGAAGCTTACATGGATGATATAGTGGTCAAAACCAAGGATAAATCAACACTCATTCAGGACTTGGAAGAGACCTTTGCAAATCTGCGCAAGATCAACTTGAAGTTGAACCCTGAGAAGTGTGTGTTTGGTGTTCCCTCCGGCAAGCTACTTGGCTTCTTTGTATCTCACTGGGGGATAGAGGCCAACCCCAACAAGATCAGAGCAATCAAGCAGATTCAAGCACCCAAGATAGTCAAGGACGTGAGGCGTTTAACTGGATGTGTTGCAGCGCTGAGTAGGTTCATTTCCAAGTCTGTCGAGCGCGCCCTGCCATTCTTTAAAATTCTGAAGAAGGCAAGGCCAATGAAGTGGACCCCGGAAGCAGAAGCAGCGCTGCGAGACTTGAAAGCCTATCTTTCCTCTACTCCCACCTTGGTTGCTCCTAAACCACAAGAGCCGTTGCTGCTATACTTAGCAGCAACCAACCAAGTGGTTAGTGCGGCACTGGTGGAGCAGCGGGAAGTAGATGAAGGAGCAGCCGCAGCTACTGTCTTCCCCAGAGAAGGAAGTGAACCAGTCGCAGCAAGGTTAGGTACAGATTAGGAGAAAGAAGAGCAGGATAACGAAGGCGATCCCAAGACCACGGCAAACAAAAAGGTAGTGCAGTGGCCGGTGTACTTTGTTAGCTCCCTATAGCAGGGGGCTAGGTCAAGGTACTCTGGAGTGCAAAAGTTGATCTTCGGCCTCATCATAGCCTCAAGGAAACTGCGCCACTACTTCCAAGCCCACGAGATTATAGTTGTCACTCGTTTCCCTTTGCAATGCATACTGAGGAACCCTGAGGCCACCGGCAGAATAGTTGAATGGGCATTAGAGTTGTCAAGCTTTGGTCTGAAGTATGAGAGTACCTCAACCATTCAGAGTAGGGCACTAGCGGAGTTCATTGCAGAATGGACACCTACTCCAGATGAAGAGATACCAGAAACAGTTATCCCCGGCAAGGAGGCGCCCCAAGAATGGATCATGTATTTTGATGGTGCCTTCTCACTACAAGGTGCAGGGGTTGGCGTGCTCCTTGTTGCACCCACTGGAGAACACCTCAAATATGTGATCCAAATGCATTTTCCCTGGGAGAAGACCACCAACAACACTGGGGAATATGAAGGGCTCCTTGCCGGGCTCCGAATTGCAGCGGAATTGGGAATTAAGAAGTTGATCATTCGTGGAGACTCGCAGCTCGTAGTGAGACAAGTAAACAAGGATTACCAGAGCCCGTTAATGGAGGCATATGTAGAGGAAGTGAGGAAGTTGGAGGAGCATTTTGATGTATCGCAAACAGAGCACGTGCCGCGTGCGGAAACAGCATCGCTGATCATCTGTCAAAATGCGCCGCACAAAAGCTCCCTGTGGAACCAGGGACTTTTGTTCTTCACCTGACTCAACCCTCAGTATCCCCGACAGCGATGGCCAGAAAAAGGAGGAAATTGGACTCCGGCAAGCATCTCCCGGCAGGGCTCCCCGAAGTCCCCGATAGAGAGGCTGCTGGGAATAACTCCACTTCGCCTGGTGAGCAGCACCCTCCCGCCAAACTACGAGTTCTTGCGGTTGAGATATGCGCTCCCACGAACGAGGAGATGCTGTTTGTCCTTGTTGCCGATCCTCAGGCCCCAACTTGGGCACGACACATAGTCCACTACCTCCAAATAGGAGAACTTCCCGAGGAGCAAGAAGAAGCCGAAAGAGTAGCCCGAAGGGCCAGTATGTATCAATTTTTCGATGACAAGTTGTACAGAAGAAGGCCCAACGGTGTGAAATTGAAGTGCATTTGCCAGGAAGAGGGGAGGGAACTGTTGGCAGAAATACACAAAGGCATCTGCGGCTCCCATATTGGATCAAGAGCCTTGGTTGGAAAAGCTTTCCGGCAAGGTTTCTACTGGACCATGGCCCTCCAAGATGCAATTGAGCTAGTCACCAGATGTGAAGCCTGCCAGTTCCACTCCAAGAATATCCATCAACCTGCTCAAGCTATCTAGACGATCCCTTTGTCATGGCCATTTTCAGTCTGGGGGTTCGACATCCTGGGGCCCTTCCCCCGTGTTACCGGGGCTTTGAATTCTTGTACGTTGCAATCGACAAGTTTACAAAGTGGCCAGAAGTGGAGCCTGTGAGGAAGGTAACTGCACAATCAGCTATCAAGTTCTTGAAAGGATTGGTGTGCCGTTTCGGAGTACCTGACAGAGTTATCACTGACAACGGCACCCAGTTCACAAGCCCCGCCTTCATGCAATACGTTCAAACCCTCGGAAGCAAGGTTTCATTCGCCTCTGTTGCTCATCCCAGGAGCAATGGACAGGCTGAGAGGATGAACACTTAAGTGCTGCGTGGGCTGAAGACAAGGACTTTTGATAAGCTGCAAAAGTGCGGCAGACGCTGGATCGACGAGCTGCCGGTGGTTCTTTGGTCCCTCCGTACGACACAAATCGAGCTACCGGCCAGACTCCCTTCTCCCTAGTCTATGGGGAAGAAGCAGTGCTCCCCACGGAACTCATATACGGGTCACCTCGAGTATTTGCCTATGATGAGATAGAGCAAGAGCAGCACCGGCATGACGATGCCGTGCTCCTTGAGGAGAACCGTCTCCGGGCTGCTATATGTGCTGCATGCTACCAGCAAGCCCTGTGCCGCTATCACAGCCACAGGGTTCATGCCCGGAGCCTTGAGGAAGGTGACCTTGTCCTTAGGCGTGTTCAGTTCACCAAGGGTACCAACAAGTTGATGCCGAAGTGGGAAGGCCCTTACCGGGTAGTACAAGCCACCAGACCTGGCGCAGTCCGTCTGGAGACCGAAGATGGCATCCAAATGCAAAACTCATGGAATATTGAGCATCTACATAAGTTCTACCCATAAGGCGCGGCTGCCGGGCCTAGCCCCGGCAGCCACTCTTTTGTACAAGCCTTGCCGATGCGCATATAACCCTTTGTACAAAGCCAGGTGTAGACCCTGAGCACAGATAATAAAACAAAGCGTTGGCGCCCTAAAAACTTGCATGCATAATTAGATTAGCATGAATTTGCCATGATCATTTAGATGAGATCATATGTTTCTATGTTTTCCCTCTGCACTAACTGCAGGGCTCTTGCCGCGGGCTTGATCCCAAAAAGAAGAGACAGAAACAAGCCTACATATCAATCCCCGACAAGCCAAACAGATAAGTTTCTTTCTATCCATAAACATGTCTCCGTAAGAAGAAAACTTGTGCATAGAAAAACCTCGTCACCTTCAAAACATTTGTGCTCCCATCCCTTTATTCAAACATTATTTCGGTCAAGATGGTTGTAGTGGCATTTGACAGAGAAGGTTCGACGAGGGACTGGTTCCCTTCCATAGTTTTGAGTCCGGCAGGCCAAGCCCCGCGGCAACAACGGAAGGCGCCGGCAAGATAGCTTGCCGGAAAAACTTGTTTACTTGACAGTATAGAGGCGTTCCTCCTCTGCATGGATGTAGTACATGCACAAGTACCCGGAAAGCTTTTCTTTTTTCATTAATATGCAGATAAACAAGTACAAATCTTATAGAGTACAAACATGGACAGAAGAAATTACATATTTGAGACTAAAATTTGGCAAGCGCCTACATCTTTTGAAACATAAAAAGGGCATATGCCTCGTAATGCCTTTGTTTCCCTCCTTCTCCTAGGATTCATCTCAAGTGTGAGAAGGGCAGAAGGAGCACCTAGGCGTGGTGCGCGCGGCAGAAAGCACCAAGAGAGCATCCCCCGGCAACCATCCGAAAGAGGCTGGTGACGATGGTGCCGGGGACGGAGGGGAAGAGCCGAAAGACGGAGCAGCAAGCAGGTGTTGCGAGACGAAGGCGTCGGTGCCATCGTACTCCGACTTGATGGCCTACAACCCATGCCTTCCTCGTCTTCGCCAGTTTCTTCCTCGTCACTGTCACTCCGGGAGGACGCTGGGCTCCTGGCCCGTCACCTCCCCTGAAGAAGCGGCTGACGGTGGTGGCGGTGCCCAAGGGGCGCGGGGAGCGCCTCTTCCCACCTTATCGGGCAGGAGGGCACCACCATCTTCAGCGTCATCCCCAGCCTTGCCGAAGAGGGCAGCGCTAGGATTACTAAAGATCCCGAGCTCGGCGCCGCAAGCGGGCGCCAAAAGACCTGAAGACTCCACCAGCGGGTTATCGAACCCCAACATCTTGCGGCAGGGACGGCACCCCTACCCCGGACGACTAGCTCGCATGGAAGGAGCGAACACTCTGCCGTTATGGAGAAGCGTGGTGCCTTCCATACCTACATCAGTGTGGCAATCATTGGTGCACTGCCGCAAACTGTGACCGCCCCGACCACGACCACCGCGTCTCCCGCGGCCTCGGACCAGACTCACTCCCTGAGTGCCAACACAAGCCTTCGGAATCGCCACTCCCGAGCAGAGACCCGAGGCCAGCCCCCGGTCTCTTTCCCTCCGCATGGTGAAGAAGAAGGCAAGGAAGAAGAGGGAGGAGGTGCGCGGATGAATGCCTCCGTCCCCTCTTGCATCCCCTTTTATAGACGAGTTGGGGCCGGGGGCTGATTCTCCACCCCCCCCCCCTCCCCCAAGGGCTCCTTCAAATTCGACCCGTTTAAGCCACCGATGGCGGCTGGGCTCATCAAACGCCCTCTTGCACCAATCCGGGATGTTTGGGTTTCTGCCATAGCGCTCCTTCCTGCACCATACGCATCCGTTACCTACCCCACGCGATGCATTCGATGTACATGGCGAAAAGGACGGGCGTAGTGGGATGAGTGAAATGGCAGTTACCTCCCCGTGAAACAAAGTCATTCACGGGCCATTACAGAGATGGCCCGACCACGTTTGGCATCGCACAACGCACGAGAAAACCTGAAACTGACTCAAGCCCAGGTTAATGAAGAAGCAAGGGAAATATCAAGAAAGAGGAGGCTATCATCACAAGTGCCCTGCCTGTGTACCTGATAGGGCCTACCCCAATGATGCTTAGCAGCACGTTTGGACCAGGCCCGGGGGCTCCTGTCGGTGCAACAAACCTTCACTTATGTTGCACAGACTATACACAGGCACGATGGCAAGGAAGCAAACTTCACCAAGTATCCAAGTCAAAACCAAGCCAGATAAAAAGCTCTTTGAGGGATCAAAGGGCGGATCAAGAAGACCACGACAAGCCAAAGCAGTAAGATATCACTAAGGGAAAGCCTCCCTTACCAGGCAGGCGAGCCTGGTCAGGTCGAGGCCGCCCCGAGTACGAATCCAATGTTTCCCAGGCAGGCTTGCCGGGGCCGCTGAAGGCGAACCTCCCCGCCAAGACTCCACCGCTCCACCGCATCACAACGCAAGTCATCTATCAGTGCGGTGTCGAGCCCCCAGATGATTAAGTGGCTGTCATTTGGCACGTGGCAGCCGTTTGGAAGGAAGATTACCTCTATATGACACCCGTCCAGAGGCGTGTCAAGCAGATAGGTAGAAGATGACTAAGCGGCGTGGCAGGCTTGCCGGGCTGCATCCTCAGCGTGACACCTAGCAGTGCATTTAATGCACTTTGTCCTAACTGCCAGAGTTAGGTATGATAGCATTGTTGGCTATCTAATCACTAGATAATGACTGTTTTGCCACTTTGCTTACCCCTTAGCCTATAAAAGGAGGGCCATGGCAACCTAAAAAAGGATTCAGACCTTTGTGTACTGATACACGCGTAGCTGCTCTCCCCAAGGCGACCTTGCCGGGCTTGAGCATTGCGTGTTCATCGCGGTCCTTCCCTCAATCCACCAAAGCAGGAGTAGGGTTTTATGCTTCACCGTGGCCCGAACCTGGGTAAAAACCACCAGTGTCACCTCTGTCGTGTTGTTCCATGGCCTCTGCTCTTTGTGCAACGTGACCTCCCCCTTGCCGAACCACAAGGGGCTGATGTCCCCATAGGTGATCATGTTCCACCGCGATAGTTGGCACTCCTGGCACCTATCATACAGTTAAGGAACAAGTCAGGCGGGTTAAAACTCAAGTATTTTGAGTCGCCAGGTGAGTTAAGACACCTTCACAGGTTTATAAGTTGCTTCAATTGAGTACAAGTTTACCCTTACCAAAGATGGCAACTGTCATTTGAGATATGTGTTGTTTTAAGCCGGCGAACTCTTCAGTGATAGGTTTAAGCTGCTTTTCAGTGTCTTCTGCACGCTTCAGTAAGGCAACCTTTTCAGATTCTAGCGTAGCTCTTTCAGCATCAAAGTTAGATTTCAGTTTCTCTAAATCCTCCAAAGTAGACTTCAGTTTTAAGTCGGCCTTGATGCTCTCAGCCTGTTGAAATTCTACAGTTGTCTTTAAGTTGCCAAGATGCGACTCCTTCAGGCTTAAAGCTTCCTGAAAAAAGGATTTGAAACCATGGTTGCATATCAGTATGGAGCAGATTTGTTATGATAAGACTACTCAAGTCCCAAGCACATTGCAAGCAATATACTTGGCACATGGGGGCTAATGTAGGTCATTTCAATTTATATTATGACCCGGCTCAAAGATAAGCCAGCCCTTGGGGGCTACATATTTTCTTTTTGCAACAAGTGATTATAAGACCCGACTTATCTCTTGAAGATAACCCGGCCCTTGGGGGCTACATGATGATTTCTTCTACAAAGTATAAATTCAAAAGAAATGGCTTATCATTTGCATGATCACCCGGCCCTTGGGGGCTACGCTTTGGATCTTTCATATGGTTCTACAAAGTCTTAAACATACTCAAAGGATTTTTCCTATGCTCAAGACTTGGGGCCTATATGAGTATACATGTACAAAGCTAAGAGGGAACAAGTTCAATCATACCTCATATTTTTGCTTCACCATATTCACTAAGCCGGCTTCCATGTCACGGCTTGTATGAAGGTGGCTTAGATAGCCCGGGTGCAACTTGCCTGCGCTAAACTCTGCATAGCTTTCAAGATCAAGCTTTGTCTTGCCCTTCTCCAGTGAGGGTGTTTCTTCCTTAGCAAAATGCTTACTTAACGCAGTGGAGACCTCCGGAGCCTTGTAACTCGCCCCAATGATAGTAACATCTTCAGTGGTCTTCTCAGGAGGAATTTCTTCAACCGGCTTAATAGGATTTGAGGATGGAATAAGACTTGATGGATCATGGCTATCTGCCGGGTTAGCGTCAGTATCCATGGCCTCAGAAGGTGCAGCATCAGTCTGTGGGGGCGGATCAGTTTGCTGGTCGACATGGTCTTCAGTATTTTGGATTGGGACCTCAGGGGTTTCCAGCACCTGCTTCTCTGATTCAGAGGCCTCGGGGGCTTTGGAAGAGCCGCCCACCTTTTGCTTTTTACCAGTTTTTGCTTTGGCCCTATGACAAGGATATAAGTGCTTATGAGTATATGATAACAAGTCTATTGTTAATAAATGCAAATATTTACCCTGGGGCGACAATGAAGGTAGGCAGTTGTGTTCCAGTTGAGTCGCCAGGGGATGGAGGTGTTCCCTGATAGTTGGAGTCAGAAGAGTTAAGAGGTTGCCGCACGAGACCAGCTCGTGGAAGAGATAGATTCGGGATATGAGGCACCTCATTGTGACTTGTGTTGGATAAACCGGTCATAAGATCTTCAGCGCCGCCGCTCTAGGTCTAATGCCTAGACTCGTGTTGCTGCTTCTTCAAAAGAAAGTTGGGGTCCAAATAAGCAAGAGGGTGAGAAAATCTTACTTTCCGGATGACCCGTCGTGTCTTCTTTCTTGGCAAGGGTTTTGATTCGGAGGAGACAGTAATTACCTATGCTTTGTTGGCATGGCTTGTCTCCACTTCGTCCTGAGAGGAATCAGCATCAATAAGTTGCATGAAAAGAAGACCAAGGGAATCAAGTTCTACCTCCGACTCATCTAGCTTGAGTAGTTCTTCTGTTGTCTGTTTCTTAGGATGACCGAACCACGAGACTTCGTTGCTTTAGTCTTCTTAGTTGGCGGGTTGTTGTTATTTTCTTCTTCCAGAAGGGAGAATTGGCCTATATACATACATACATTGGCAGTAATTTAAAAGGATATGAAGCACAAAAGATAGATAAGCAAGATGAAAATTTACTCAAAGTACTTACAACAGGAGCCGGGTTAAGAATGCACAAAGGATTCAACCCCGCTTTATTGCAGGCTTCTTGAGGCTCCCCAAGCAGTGACTTAACCATTTCATTGATCTCTTTATCAGTCAGAGGCTTTTGGTTATAGCGTTGTGGGTCCTTCACATCACCAGTATATTGGCACATTAAGCCGCTGCGCCGGCTTAGTGGTAAAATCCTCCATGAGACCCAGTAGTGGGTCAGATCAACTCCGGTTAAGCTGTTGGCTATTAAAGCTCTTATCTTTGAAAATGTGCATGCATACTAAGCATGTTCTGCGGCGGTTAATCGACCAGGAAGCTCGCTGCTTGTACTGAGCTGGTAGGGGCAATAACCTGGCAAGGGATTTTCTTTAGCTGAAGCAGTATCCCTGCAATAGAACCAAGTGCAGTTCCAGTTCTTGGGATGGCTGGGCAGTGCAGCTGAGGGAAATGTTACATCTCTCCGCCTCTGGATGGAAACACCTCCAAGCTCTAGACTGGGCCCATCCATCATTTTAGTTTGGCGATTGATATAAAAGAAATCTTTGAAGATATCAGCTGTGGGCTCTTCTTGCAGATACACTTCACAGAATACTTGAAAGTGGCACAGATTGGAGACGGAGTTGGGACCGATATCTTGAGGATGAAGATTGTAAAAATGTAGAGCGTCATGGAAATTTTTTGACCCGGTGGTGAAAAGCCACGGAGGAGGTGATCCGTAAAAATTACAACTTCACCCTCTTTGGGTTGAGGAGTAGTTTCAGGACCGGGAACCCGCCAGTGGATAACTTCTTTAGCCGGCAAAACCCCCATGTCCACATACTCATTGAGCATGAGCTCTGAGACTTTGGAGGCTACCCAGTCGCAAGAAGTGGGAGTCTTAGTCATGATTGGCCCGGTTAAAAGCTGCGGATAAGAGTATGGCGGGTTAAAATTGTAATGGTAAGCCGCCTAAGTGATTACATGATATCTCAGCAGTAATGAGCCAGTTATGGTTAAAAGACTACTTATTACGGTGAACCATTGAGAAATTATGAGCCGCCCTAACTATGGGAGTGAGGTGAATATCAGGCCATAAGATACGGCGGGTTAAATTGTGAAAGTATGAGCCGGCAGCATGCTGGCGGGTCATCAAAGCAGAGGCTTATTGAAGATATTGCTAAGTGTGGGCAAACAAGTTTCGCAAGTTATAGCTATATCCACGGATCTATAGGCAGAGGAAAAAAGGAAATAATTGCTAAACCTAAAAGGCAGTAGTGGAAGAACTAGCAGACTATATACTGATTCTGAAGAAGAAAACAATCTAACTCATATGCAAGATGGATGCTAAACTAGTTACCGCAGTGTTTCTATGGCGTTTTGGATTGGGTACAGGCTCTGTTCAAGATGTTGGACGAACTAGGTTGAACACCGACAAACTATACGAACTCGAGTGACCTAATGCAGATATGAAAAGACAGAAAAATGGTACCTGACGGCAATGGAGATGAGCGGGCGCGTGCCGCTGAGTTCTGGTAACAACAGGGTGATGCAGCGGCCTCGACGGGAGTGGACGGCGTGGTTCGACTGGTACGGCGGAGCTCCAGTCACGGCGGGCATCGCGAGGAAGAAGAAGTGGAGGCAACGGGGGTGAAAAGTGAAAAAGGCAGGCCCCTCGTGCCTATTTATAAGGAAAAAAGGGTGGAACAATAACGGGCACGTGCGAAAATTGAGGAGATGTAATAACTACTGCGACAAAGGGAGCACCTCGATTCTCGGAATGGTCGATAATGCAAAAGATCCGCTATGACATCAGGAGGTTTTTTCTGAATTTATTAAAGATGATGTCATCCCTTCATATGGCAGGTTATGAAGGTCTGTTCAAGATTAAAAGTTGGAAGAATCAAAGAAGACTCGCCAACTAGAGGAATTGAAG
The DNA here is from genome assembly GCA_011799875.1 of Thinopyrum elongatum. Lineage (NCBI taxonomy): Eukaryota > Viridiplantae > Streptophyta > Magnoliopsida > Poales > Poaceae > Thinopyrum > Thinopyrum elongatum. Next base: position 135,759,700 of record CM022303.1, read on the forward strand.
ATTGACATGAACAAGTTCAAATCAATCTGGGGCCTAAAGTTGGGGATATGACCCCATGATGTAACCTGCCTAGGAGGGGCCGGGTTAGGCTGTTGGCGACTTAGCAGTGAAGCCTTAGACAGGCCGAAAAGACCAAGACTGAACCTGGGAAAATGCGTGTCTCTCGTCCCGCTCAACCCCGACAAGTTAATCACCATTGCGATGGCTCTACGCTTAAGTCCTTTCACAAGGACATCTGCCGTGACAAAACCAAGACAGCAACCGTGAGTACTCATCCAAAGTACTCGCAAGCATCAAATCTATACTAAGTATGCATTGGTATCAAATGGAAGGGTTGTATCTGTGGACTGTACTGCCGAATGCCAGAATAGAGGAAAGGCCTAGCTTATCGAAGACTAGCATCTTCAAGCATCTTGCAGCATTCAGAAGAGTACAATAGCATTTTATAATTAACAAGCATGTTATAGTATTAATGCCCAGAGATCCTTCCTCGACTCCCTGCGAGAAAGCAATCCCGGAGCCATCATATCCAACTCATGTCTCAAGTATCCATTTATAGTTGTAATAGATCGGGATACAACTCTGAGCGTCCATTACCGTGGACACAGCTATTCGAATAGATAAACTTCCCTGCAGGGGTGCATCACATTACCCAACACGCTTGATTACTCTAGCCAGACACACTTTCCTGGGTCCATACCCGGCCTCAGAAGATCAACACGTCGTAGTCCTACCTAGGCTCAGGAGAGAGGTCCCCGCCGATCTACATCCTAAGCACTCCGGGGTCTTGGGCCATCGCCCTTTGCACTCCGGGTCGTTGTGCGACGAGTTAGGAAGAGCACCACCTCATCCTGGATGGCACTGGCTCGACAGGCCCATAATGCTGAACTGGGCGTCTGACAAAGCTTTTGGCTGATAGCACGACACCGAGTGCCCATAACTGTTCCCGTGTGGTGGTTAGTGCGTATAGGCCAGTGGCCAACTCAGATCAAATACCCAAACCCTTAGTGTACTGGGAGCTCGCGGTGACGAGCAGTACTCCTAACACCCCGTCTCGAGGAAGTACGGCAAGGGCTTGCCCAGCCCACTCGGGGGCGGTCTGCCTGCCCGACCGTGCCTCGTAATTATCTCGCGGGTGCTCTCCGGGCCCGCTCGACTTTCCAGAGAATGTCGGGAACTCTGGTCCACCTCAACCGGGATGGTACCGCCTGTCCCTTCAGTCCCGCAGTAACAATAACTCTCGCGGGTACCCCCACGGTCAACCCGACTTCACATATCTCACGGGTAGCCGTCGGGGCCAACCCAACTTCAACAATGGTCTCAAGTATAGTCCAGGTAACTGTGTGTCCATAACAACAAGGGGGAATCTGAGGAATCACCCTCGATGGAATCCACTTGATGTAATCATCAAGGTGAACTTAGGAGGAATCACCCTCATGGTTCACACTTGAGGTGTTGCATGACAGAGTCGTATTAGGAGTGGTGAAGGAGGAATCACCCTCGATGACCACGACCGAATAGCTACACTATAGAGTTATCATCAGGAGTGCGTTATGAGGTATCACCCTCGGCACTCGACAGTAGCTCTGCAGATTCGTACAACTAGGGGGTGTGAGGTGAGGTGTCGGGCTCTGGACGTCGATCACGTTGATCGAGTCATCAGTCATCAAGCCAAGGCAACTGGGACATGGTGAGGGGTCACTGATGGATCACTAACCAACCTATACTAAGCAGTTTAGGATAAGCAGGTAGGTAACAATATCAGGTTACAAAAGCAGGCTATGCATCAGAATAGGAGCAATCAATTACGGTAGCAAAATCTAATGCAAGCATGAGAGAGAAGGAACTGGGCGATATCGGAATGATCAAGGGGGGTTTGCTTGCCTGGAAGCTCTGCTGAAAGGGAAGGAGGGCCATCGGTGACGTAGTCGATCACAATGGCATCAGCAGTGGTCTCGGGGTCTACCAGAGAGAAGAGGGGGAAGAAATAGTAAATACAAGCAAACAGATGCATGACATGACTACAGGCAGAGCTAGGGTGACCTAACACAGTATTACACGATACCGGCGAAGGGGGGAAACATCCGGGATTGTTTTCCCAAGTTTGGCATTTTTGGACACATGAAACGGAGCGGGACGGTTCCATGTTCGCTATGCTAGGTACATGTGACAGACAAACGGAAGGCGTATCCGGATTCGTCATATTTTTCTGAGCAACTTTCATGTATAAAACTTTTTCATCCGAGTTACTGATTATTTTAAATGATTTTTCAAAGTTTTAATAATATTCTGAAATTAATATCAAATCTAAAATGGAGTTATTGCATCAGCATGACGTCATCATGACATCAGCAGTCAACTAAGTTGACCAGTGTCAACCCTGACGTGTGGGGCCGTTCTATCAAAGACTTAGCTAATTAGACTAATTATGTAATTAGGTTAATTAAACAAAGTGAATTAAGTTAATTAATTACCTATTTAATTAATTAATATTATTTATTTTATTTATTATTCTTTTTTTAATTTCCAATTTTCTAAAAAAGGGGGCGGGTCCCATCTTTCATAGGCCCACCCGGGAGCGGGTTAACGGGCGCGCGCACATTGGCGAATGGAGTCCCGGGGGCGCCGGACCTGGGCGGCGCCGTAGGGCAGCGGTTGGACGGTGGGGAGCGACATGAGCAAGCGGGCGCGTGGCCGGCGAGGGCGGCAGCGGTGCGCGGGCAGCGGCAGTGGGCGGCGCGTGCGGGCAGGAGGTAGAGGGGGTGGCGGCCCTTGGCGACGCAGGCGGCGACAGCGGCCGGCTGGAGCCGCGTAGAGCAGGCGGCGCAGGGGCCAGGGCGGGCGCGCGGGAAGTGGCCGGGGTAGCCGGCGCGTGACGAGCAGCAGTAGCAATGGGGTGGAGGCGAGCCACAGCGGGGCAAACTGGGCCACGCGACGGGGTGGCCGGGCGGCGGCATGGGCGCGAACGCGGCTGCGGGGCGAGCGGAGCGAGGTGCGGATCGGCGCGAGAGTCAAGGCATGGGTGGTGCGGCGGGGTGCAGGGGCTCGTGGTGAGGCGGAAGCAGCAGCGGCAAGTCGAGCGGGGTGCAGCGGTTGCTGGCGCGGGCGCACCCCGAGCCGCAGCCGGCGCGGGTGGCTGTGGCTAGGGAGGACGCGACGGGTGGCCGGGGAGGTCAAGGCGGGCGCAGGGTGATACGTCTCCAACGTATCTATAATTTTTTATTGTTCCATGCTATTATATTATCTATTTTGGATGTTTTATATGCATTAATATGCTATTTTATATTATTTTTGGGACTAACCTATTAACCTAGAGCCTAGTGTCAGTTTCTGTTTTTCCTTATTTTTGAGTTTTACAGAAAAGGAATATCAAACGGAGTCCAAACGGAATAAAACTTTCGCGATGATTTTTCTTGGACCAGAAGACACCTACTAGACTTGGAGATGAAGTCAGAAGACCCACGAGGCGACGACAAGCCATAGGGCCGCGCCCTAGGGGGGCGCGCCCCTAGGCTTGTGGCCTCCTTGGAGGTCTCCTAACCTTAATCCTTGGCCTATATATTCCCAAACCATCAGAGGCTTCCACGAAAATACTTTTCCGCCGCCACAAGCCTCTGTTCCCATGAGATCGCATCTTGGGGCCTTTTCCGGTGATCTGCCGGAGGGGGATTCAATCACGGAGGGCATCTACATCAACCCTATTGCCCTTTCGATGAAGCGTGAGTAGTTTACCATAGACCTACGGGTCCATAGCTAGTAGCTAGATGGCTTCTTCTCTCTCTTTGATCCTCAATACCATGTTCTCCTCGATATTCTTGGAGATCTATCCGATGTAATTTTCTTTTGAGGTGTGTTTGTCGAGATCCAATGAATTGTGGATTTATGATCAGATTATCTGTGAATATTATTTGAATATTCTCTGAATTCTTATATGCATGATTTGATATCTTTGTATTTCTCTTCAAATTATCGGTTTGGTTTGGCCAACTAGATTCGTATTTCTTGCAATGGGAGAGGTGCTTAGTTTTGGGTTCAATCTTGCGGTGTCCTCACCCTGTGACATAGTAGGGGTAGCGAGGCACGTATTGTATTGTTGCCATCAAGGATAAAAAGATGGGGTTTTCATCATATTGCTTGAGTCTATCCCTCTACATCATGTCATCTTACTTCAGGTGTTACTCTGTTCTTTTGAACTTAATACTCTAGATGCATGCTGGATAGCGGTCGATGTGTGGAGTAATAGTAGTAGATGTAGGCAGGAGTCGGTCTACTTGACACAGACATGATGCCTACATGCATAATCATTGCCTTGGATATCGTCATAACTTTGCGCTTTTCTATCAATTGCTCGACAGTAATTTGTTCACCCACCGTATGTTTTCTTTCAAGAGAGAAGCCTCTAGTGAAACCTATGGCCCCCGGGTCTATTTTCCATCATATATTTTCAGATCTAGAAACCAAAAAATTTCAAGTTTTGGGTAAAGATTTGATGGACTATGGAATAAGGAGTGGCAAGAGCCTAAGCTTGGGGATGCCAAGGCACCCCAAGGTAATATTCAAGGACAACCAAGAGTCTAAGCTTGGGGATGCCCCAGAAGGCATCCCCTCTTTCGTCTTCAATCCATCGGTAAATTTACTTGAGGCTATATTTTTATTCACCACATGATATGTGTTTTGCTTGGATCATCTTGTATGATATGAGTCTTTGCTTTTTAGTTTGCCACAATCATCCTTTCTGTACACACCTTTTGAGAGGGGCACGCATTTATCGTGAATTTATTAGAATACTCTATGTGCTTTACTTATATCTTTTGAGCTAGGCAATATGCTCTAGTGCTTCACTTATATCTTTTTAGAGCACGGCGGTGGCTTTATTTTATAGAAATTGTTGAACTCTCATGCTTCACTTATATTATTTTGAGAGTCTCTAAACAGCATGGTAATTTGCTTAGGTTATGAATTTAGTCCTAATATGATGGGCATCCAAGAGGGATATAATAAAAACTTTCATATAAAGAGCATTGAATACTATGAGAAGTTTGATTCCTTGCATATCATTTTGAGATATAAAGATGGTGATATTAGAGACATGCTAGTGAGTAATTGTGGATTGCTAGAAATTCTTGTGTTAAAGTTTGTGATTCCCGTAGCATGCACGTATGGTGAACCGTTATGTGATGAAGTCGGAGCATGATTTATTTATTGATTGTCTTCCTTATGAGCGGCGGTCGGGGACGAGCGATGGTATTTTCCTACCAATCTATCCCCCTAGGAGCATGCCTATAGTACTTTGTTTCGATAGCTAATAGACTTTTGCAATAAGTATGTGAGTTCTTTATCTCTAATGTTGAGTCCATGGATTATACGCACTCTCACCCTTCCACCTTTGCTAGCCTCTCTAGTACCGCGCAATTCTCGCCGGTGCATTACACCCACCATATACCTTCCTCAGAACAGCCACCATACTTACCTATTATGGCATTTCCATAGCCATTCCGAGATATATTTCCATGCAACTTCCACCATTCCGTTTATTATGACACGCTTCATCATTGTCATATTGCTTTGCATGATCATGTAGTTGACATCGTATTTGTGGCAAAGCCACCATTCATATTTTTTTATACATGTCACTCTTGAGTCGTTGCACATCCCGGTACACCGCCGGAGGCATTCATATAGAGTCATATACACTACAAGAAATATGTCAACTTGCGACCATCACTATTGGTTGCTGAATGGTCATTGTTTTTCATTTGCGACCTTTTTGTGACCAAAAACAGATGGTCAAAAGCTGACCGTCTTTAATGGAAATTAACGACCTTCTTTGTGATAAGGTCGTTGAAGGCAACGACCAAAACAAAAGGTCGTTGATCCTATGACCTTCTGTTTTGGTCGTTGGTTGTCTGCCCAGGCCACGTCGGATCCGACGTGGCAAGCTGACGTGGCAAAATTACGACCAAATGAAAAGGTCGTTGATTAGAATTAGCCCGGTCCAATTTGATGTTTACATGGGCTGAGCCCAACATTTCAGCTTATTTGTGTTTTTTTTTCTCATATTAATTTTGGTCAGGTAGATGGGCCAAGCCCAACAATTAAGCCTTCTCATTTTTGGGCCGTGGCCCTTTTGCGGACCATTTCATTAAAATCCTTTTTGTTTAGGTTTTCCCGAAATGCACAATGTTCCAGTCCACTATTATTTGGGCTGTAGCCTTTGTAGAGCCCATATATTATTTGGTCCAATAGAACATTTGGTCTTTTTATTCACTAATTTCCAGTTTACACCTTTGAACAGCAAACACTCAATAATTCTCTCGATTAAATGATTAAATTCAGAAAACATTCAGCCAAATACACACAACAGCGCATACAAGTTTGCACGTCCAACATCAACTAAAACAAGCAAAAACAGATACACAAGCACGATACACAAGCACATACAAGTGTGCTTACAAGCAAAAATAGATACACAAGCACCAAAACATGGTGCAACATCAACTAAAACTGTAGTGCGCATCTCCATGCCTCTTCTGATCTTCCGTCACAGCAGCAGCAGCCTAAACAACATTAGATCCTGATCTAGATCACCAAAAAGAAACATTATTAAATGTTTAGAGAGAATGCCATCAACATGAGGCAGTAATCCAACTTAACACTTTGTCAACATATTTTACATATGCAAAGGTATAGAGACAATGCCATCAACAAGACAATGCATCTTGTAACTGTTGTACGCAGCTCTATATGTACCATGTACTGAACACTAAGGAAGTAACAACTACAGTTTCAGTAAAACTACGTTGATCAAAGGGACCAGGATAAACAAATAGTTGAGGGCCTCTTTCTTTTTGTTTGAGCAGTCACGGGCTCGCAGAGAAGGTATAGCTATAGAAGTAGAATATGACCAGTTAATATATTGCAGAGAAGGTTTTTGTGCATCAGCACTGAATCAAGAACATATTCTCAATAATTTAGACATATCGTTTCAAGTTGTTGCAACATCATCTTGAGTCTGCTTGTCTATCCTCATTCTGCTGGTTGATAATCATTTATAAATTTGTAGTGAACTAGATATACAAGATACATCCTTCGCACACAAAAAAGATATACGAGATACATCATGTTCCTATTTGCAAAGCCTGCCAAGAACAGATCCTAGAACTAAGACATACTAGTTCTTACAAGACTTTGCTCCTAATGGTAGCAACAAAATTCTTAGCAATTGAACGGCAGTAAGCACCACATATTCACTTCATCAAGAGATAACCACCAAAAATCATCCTCAACAAAGAACTAATTTGCTGGAAAACACATGTCTTACTTACTGAACTTCCAGATGAACCACATCCCCATGAGCCTCCAAATGTCTGGCTCGCTGGAGGGAAAGACGAGGTTGAAGGAAAGGGCGCCGCCGGCAAGCATGGAGGCGTACGCCTAGACCTCAAAGATGGTGTATAGATGGACCAAACTACAGTTTCAGTAAAACTATAAGAACACAAAGTAAAACTACAAACACTACAGTTTCAGTAAAACTATATGTACCATGTACGCATAGATTCAAGTATGATACTAAGTGAGCAGGTAGAATCATCCAAGCATGGAGGCAAGTGTCTCACCTGCGGCAACTGACCAGGAGCGAAGTTGAGCATGGCCGGGGCAGGAGCAGCTGGAGTAGCACGGTCGGCCTTGAGGTCTGGGGCATCCACAGCCTGCCTGGCATCGGTGCCCGGACCGAGGGGAGCATCGGGGCGTGCCTGCATGAGGAAGGAAAGCAGCATCAGAGAGTTGAAGGGAAGAAATCAAAGATGAGGGTACCTTGAGGAGCAGAGCAGAGCAGAAGTACTATAAGTTGACGGGACAATGGTCATTGTTATCCTGGTGGCATTGACAGGCTGCAAAATTGCCTCTACAGTTTATTATTTAGCTATGATAAATAAGTTGGTATAAGAATGATTGTGGCAACAGTAGATACATTAAGAATGCAAGGTACATTCAGTGAGAATTGTATTCTTATAAGCTACCAGCAGAGAAGCAGAAAACTGCCGAACAGCCTGGCACTAACATATAGCACTGAGGCACTGACTGCAATACAGAAAGCACTCCAAATTCAGATCTGCTGGACCAATTCAGAACTTCAGATCAGCTCAGAACTGTTTCCCTGATCAGTTCATCCATTGCTAACAAATCTATACAGAAAGTAATAAATTGTACCCCCTAATAGAGACCAGGAATTGGGCCAAACAGCTCGTGTCAACTAGCTACCATTCGAATTATAATTGTACCATGGCATAGAAAAAATTCAGTAACCTCACTTCTACAAATTAACCTGGTGCTGTTGTACTCCTACACCATTTAAGCTCATGGTCGGGATAAACAATACTAATAACCCATAGATAGCATGGTACAGAAGCAAGCAACCAGTTAATACTAGCTATCTGAAGGAACAGCAAACAGTGACAATCGACAGCAGCTGAAGAAAAATACGATCCTACTGCTACTCTCATCCATTAAACTGACATCATATAATACTAGCTATCTCAAGGAAGGAGAGAAGGGAATATGGGGTTGGCGTCGGTGAGGAGGTGTATGATCTCCATGGTGTGCTTGATGATGCGGGCCGGCATGATATTCTTCCTGTTCTGCTTGGCCTAGTAGCGCCCCGCCAGGACAAAATCAAATCAGTAACTGATGAGTCAAAGACCAATCAATCTTAATATGTCGACTGACACTTCTGAATTTACTTTAAGAAATGTACCAGTATTCTCACTTACAGATTTTCTCCATCAAGTACAGGGACGAAGCTGCCGTAAACGGCCTTGACGAGAACGTTCGCCTTCAATGACCTGACAAACATGATTTGAGATGGCAAGTAGTTTCTCAGCAAGGTAAGATAGATAGATGCCACTCCCTCCATCCCACAAGAAAAGATGTTATTACATCAAAAATACTAAAACAACATGGCATAGTACGCTGTAATTAGAAGCGCGTGCAGATTTAAGATCGATGTGTGCATACCTGAAGGCATCTTGGCAGAAGTGAGTGCTGAGCTTCCCGTCCGCACCCTTGACCAGGTAGAATTAGACGGCGGTCTGCTCCGACAGGCCGTCGTCGACCAGCACGAGCAGCCCAAACGGGCCGAGCAAGCCCCGCCCCACCGAGTCGGCGCTCGCGCTGAAAAAGAGAGGATCAATGAAACTGAGAAACTTGTCCGAGTAGAACTAGATAGAACAACACTATTTGTCTATCTAGGATAAATATATATCACAACCATTTGAGCTGCATTTTAAGAACTGAGAAAGCTAAGAGCTAAGAAAGCACAACCATGTAAGCTGCAGTTTGAGAGCTAAAGAAAAAACATGTGGCTGTACTTAAGAAAAAGAAAGGTGCTCAGCTACAACACCAACTGTTGTACTATGTGAGCTACAATTTTCAAATCAAAGAACAAAAGTCTATAGGAGTGATCCGACTACTCATCACAGGAATCTCATATTATACTGAAAAATGGCAACTCTTGTTTGGATAGGAAAGTTCTAAGCAATTCAGTTCAGACAACCACCCCTAAAAAAAATCATGTGTTTTTTGAAAATTCTAGTGCAAAGAAACATGACTGAGTGCGCCACACCAACGTAAGCAACTTACTACAGTACCAACTAATCTGCCACTTTGCCCCTAAAAAAGAAACAATCTGCCACTTTGGCCCCTATTTTTGTAGGATTTCAGTAATAGAAATTGCAACTTTAATTGCTAAAACATGTCGCTAGTACATTGAAAACTGGTTTATACACAGGCAGTAACCATGGTGAATGTGCACTTGGAGCTATACCGGGATGTAAAAGGTTCTTACCAGTAACCGCAGTCAGTAACCAAGCCATGCATGAAGGTTCAAGCATCTACAATGAGCAAACAGGGCAACAAATGAGCCAACGAAACCATAGTTATGCACAGCTAGCTGTACACTATAGCTGGAAGAACAAATGTCGTATCTGGTCAGCAACGGAAAATTTTAATTCCAGAACCTACTTGGTGAGGGAGGATATGGACCAGTTTACAATCTGATTACAGGGGAAGCTGCTCTGTGGTTACCTGAACTTTGAGCTTACTGTACAGCTTAGCCAAATGATATATGCGTAAATTGATTGTTTTCGAGTGTATTCATCAGTAGCAAGGATCATGTAATCAGGGGAAGTTACATCATGGAAGAGAGGTGGCAGTGAAGCAGAGATTTGGACCATCCATTCAGTCAGGGAGATTTCAATCTACTGCGGAAATACAGTAAAAGAAATTCCGGATCAGGGGGCTTACATTGCAGGATACTTGGCTCGTTGCCATGGTGGTGGTGGTGGTGGCGTCCTCTCCGGCGACCGGCAACCGGCGTCACGGAGTCGGCAGACCGGTGGTGGCGGTGTCCTCTCTGGCAACCGGCGTTGCAGCGGGGTGGTGCCCTCCCTTATGCTTCTCCGGAGTCGCGGGGCGGGCCGGGGTGGGAGCACCAGGAGAACTCGACAGATCCGACTACACTTGGAAGCCGACCCCATGGAGGAGACGGAACTCCAAGTCCAGACCCATGGCGGACCTGTCAGCCGCAGCCGTCGCCGCTGCCATGGGGATGGAGCTCCAGGTCCAAGCCCTTGCGGATCTGGGAGCCACCGCCGCCGCCTGACTTGCTCGCGCGCACGATCTCACTCTTCTCTTCCGATGAGGTGAGGGGAGGTGAGGGAGGGGGAGAGGGGGAGCGTCGGCGGCGAGGTCGGAGGGAGACGCGGCAGCCAGGATTTGGCGCTGGAGGTGGCGGCGGCAAGGGAGGAGTGCAGCGCTAGGGTTAGCGCGAGAGAGAGGAGGGCTTGCTGCCGTGGGTGGGGTTCGCGAGAGAGAAGGGTTGGGTGGGGTTCGCGAGAGAGAGGGGGGGTTTGCTGCCGTTGGATGGGATGGATCGATGGACGGATGGATGGACTGATGTTTGCCAGGTCAGCGATCCAAGCCACTAGTGATTCCACCAATCAGAATTAAGCTTAGGTAGTTTTGTTTTTTTCTTTTGTTTCTCTTATAATTTTCACCCTCTAATTCAGGGTAAACATTCAACATATTAACCACTTATAGTTTGCTAAAATGAACCAATAGTGTGCACATGTGTGTATCTTGGGATGACAAACAATGTTGGGGGGGTTTTCACTTTCATTGCACAAAAGAGCCATTTTCCATTTTTTGAGTGACCAAAATAAGTTTTTTGTGAAGAATCTACCATATATTTGTTGCAAAATTGGACCAAATCATTTTTCTAAAATATTAGGCCATATTTAATGTATAATTGACCAAATGGTTGGGTGTTAAAAGCTTTGATCCACCTCTTGTGAAAAAGATAAATTTTCGCCGATTCATCTGAAAGCGGGTCAAATTTGAACTGCAACTACCTTATAGTTTGCTCTTTATTTTTTCCAAAAATCATTTCTAGGTAGATAAGTATCTATTTCATTCGAGATATGACAAAAGTTTTGCAAGATTCAACCCCTAGCTATGAACGGTCATGCCCGCTGTTTTGACCGCATTTTGAAACAGGCATGAAAAATTCAAAAAAAAACAAAAAATTAGAAAACCTTCGCATCGTGTCATTATATGTGACCAAGTTACCAGAAAAATAATAAACTTGTAATACGGTAATTATTTTAAAAAATGTGTTCTCAGAGATGAGCTACCATGTGTGAAGATTCATGGCTTTCAAGCCAAATGATCAATCTTATGGCCACATTCATGACATAGTTTGTTCAAATGATCTCATATCGTGCACAAGGGTGCATCTTGGAATGACAAACAATGTTGGCTAAGGAAGTTTTCATTTTCTTTGGACGAAAAATTCATTTTCCATTTTTTGAGTGCCCAAAATGAGTTTTTTTGTGAAAGACCTACAATATATTTGTTGCAAAATTGGACCAAATCAATTTTATAAAATACTAGGACATATTTAATGCACAATTAACCAAATGGTTGGGTGTCAAAAGTTTTGATACACCTCTCGTGAAAAAGACAAATTTCCGCCCATTCAGGAGGAAGCGGGTCAAATTTGAACTGTAGCTGCCTCATAGTTTGCTCTTTATTTTTTCCAAAAATCATTTCTAGGTACATAAGTATCTATTTAATCATATAAATACCAATAAAACTCTAAGATTCAAGCACTAGCTAGGAACGGTCATGCCCGCCATTTTGACCGCATTTTGAAACGGGCATAAAAAATTCAAAAAAAACAAAAAATTGGAAAACCTTCGCATTGTGTCATTACATGTGACCAAGTTATCAGAAAAAATAATAAACTTGTAATACGGTAATTATTTTAAAAAAGTGTTCTCAGAAATTAGCTATCATGTATGAAGATTCATGGCTTTCAAGCCAAATGGTCAATCTTATGGCCACATTCATGGCATAGTTTGTTCAAATGATCTCATATTGTGTACAAAGGTGCATCTTGGAAAGACAAACAATGTTGGCTAAGGAAGTTTTTATTTTCTTTGGACGAAAAATTCATTTTCCATTTTTTGAATGCCCAAAATGAGTTTTTTTGTGAAGGAGCTACCATATATTTGTTGCAAAATTGGACCAAATCATTTTTCTAAAATATTAGGCCATATTTAATGCATAATTGACAAAATGGTTGGGTTTCAAAAGTTTTGATCCACCTCTTGTGAAAAAGACAAATTTCTGTCGATTCAGTAGGAAGCGGGTCAAATTTGAACTACATCTGCCTTATAGTTTGCTCTTTATTTTTTCCAAAAATCATTTCTAGGTATATAAGTATCTATTTAATCAGAAATACATGGTTTGGTGGCGATACATCGAGGTTTGGACGGTGGACGAGGGCCCCAACTCCAGAGCGCGTAAACTCGCATGCCCGCCGCGTGGTCACCGCGTCACTGTGGCATTGCCATGCGTTCTGGGCGGCCTAGGCATGTCTAATGGGTTGGTCACTCCTCTGGTAGGTGTCAGGAAGAAGAAGGTAATAGAAGAATCTCACGAGTAGACTGAACTGAGCTCAGACATGAATTAGCAGTCAAGTGTTTGATTAGTGGTGTGGAAAATGCACATGGCCAATTCGCCTGAGTTTTGGCCGAGGATGATCATCTACTAAGGACACTGTCTTGGAAAATTTGCAGCTCAAATGGAGGAGCCTAGGTGTCACTTGCTTTGCAAAGTACCACACTGGACAGAAATATGAATGTTGAAGCTGGACTCAAATGAATGAATGGATTGATCTGAAATTTGGAGGAGGATTATAATCTGGGCATATGAAGGAACTGTAAAAATTTCATACCATTTGGATAAATAAAAATGGTACTTCCTTCACGGTGCTCTCCACCGAACAGAAAGTTGGGAAAAACGCTCAGGGAAATTGCCTACATTAAATGAGCTAAAATTTGGTGGAGGGAGATTCTATGGGAAGGGTCATGTCTTGGTAAATTTTCAGCAATTATAAATTAACATAAAATATAGTTGCTTCACATACTGAAAATATTACCGAAAAAAAAGATTGGATGGTGAGCTCACATGGATTGTTAGATGGGGATCAAATTTTGTGGAGAGTTATGATTTGGGAATATAGAAGATGTGGCAAAAATTCAGCTCATTAGGATATGCCTAGCTAGTACTTCCTTCACAATGGTTCTAGCTGAACAGAAATTTTGGAAATTTGCCGAGAATGATTTACCAGACAAATGGAGCTGAATATTGTCACGAGGCAATGATTTGGATAGTAAAGAATGCCCAATTTTTTTGGGAATTCTGGGAATAACAAAAATATAGGCTGCTTCACAACCTAGGGCAAAAATTGACACATAGACATGACACATAGGAAAAACTGATGAGGTGGCGCCTAGTCATAGCAATGCACCAGAATTTACAAGGCTATGACCATCTATATTGGTCGTTATCAGCTAGAAATAAGGCAGCGGACTAGTGCTGTTTGCTTTACGACCTTTTCGTGTAAGGAAATTACGACCTTTCTGACCAAAATGGTCGTTATGGTTTAGGGTTTGGAGCCCTCCGAACAGCTTTTGACCAATTGGTCTCAAATGGTCGTAGATTTATGACCAATTCTTCCAGGGTCACTGACAGAAGGTCACAAGTTGACATATTTCTTGTAGTGATATTTGTTCTAGTATCGAGTTGTAATTCTTGAGTTGTAAAGTAAATAAAAGTGTGATGATCATCATTATTAGAGCATTGTCCCATGTGAGGAAAGGATGATGGAGACTATGATTCCCCCACAAGTCGGGATGAGACTCCGGACAAAAAATTAAAAAAAGAGAAAAAAAAGAGGCCAAAGAGCCCAAAATAAAAAAATGACAGAAAAGAGAGAAGGGGCAATGCTACTATCCTTTTTCCACACTTGTGCTTCAAAGTAGCACCATGATCTTCATGATAAAGAGTCTCCTATTTTGTCACTTTCATATAGTAGTGGGAATTTTTCATTATAGAACTTGGCTTGTATGTTCCAATGATGGGCTTCCTCAAATTGCCCTAGGTCTTCGTGAGCAAGCGAGTTGGATGCACACCCACTTAGTTTCTTTTTGAGCTTTCATACACTTATAGCTCTAGTGCATCCGTTGCATGGCAATCCCTACTCACTCACATTGATATCTATTGATGGGCATCTCCATAGCCCGTTGATACGCCTAGTTGATGTGAGACTATCTCCTTCTTTTTGTCTTCTACACAACCACCATATTCTAGTCCACCTATAGTGCTATATCCATGGCTCACGCTCATGTATTGCGTGAAAGTTGAAAAATTTTGAGAACATCAAAAGTATGAAACAATTGCTTGGCTTGTCATCGGGGTTGTGCATGATTTAATACTTTGTGTCATGAAGATGGAGCATAGCCAGACTATATGATTTTGTAGGGATAACTTTCTTTGGCCATGTTATTTTGAGAAGACATGATTGCTTTGTTAGTATGCTTGAAGTATTATTGTTTTTATGTCAATATTAAACTTTTGTTTTGAATCTTATGGATCTGAATATTCATGCCACAATAAAGAAAATTACATGGATAAATATGTTAGGTATCATTCCACATCAAAAATTCTGTTTTTATCATTTACCTACTCGAGGACGAGCAGGAATTAAGCTTGGGGATGCTTGATACGTCTCCAACGTATCTATAATTTTTGATTGTTCCATGCTATTATATTATCTGTTTTGGATGTTTTATATGCATTAATATGCTATTTTATATTATTTTTGGGACTAACCTATTAACCTAGAGCCAAGTGCCAGTTTCTGTTTTTTCCTTGTTTTTGAGTTTTACAGAAAAGGAATATCAAACGGAGTCCAAACAGAATAAAACTTTCATGATGATTTTTCTTGGACCAGAAGACACCTACGAGACTTGGAGATGAAGTCAGAAGACCCATGAGGCAACGACAAGCCGTAGGGGCGCCCCCAACCCTAATCCTTGGCCTATATATTCCCAAACTATCAGAGGCATCCACGAAAATACTTTTCCGCCGCCGCAAGCCTCTGTTCCCGTGAGATCCCATCTTGGGGCCTTTTCCGGCGATCTGCCGGAGGGGGATTCGATCACGGAGGGCATCTACACCTATTGCCCTTCCGATGAAGCGTGAGTAGTTTACCACAGACCTACGGGTCCATAGCTAGTAGCTAGATGGCTTCTTCTCTCTCTTTGATCCTCAATACCATGTTCTCCTCGATGTTCTTGGAGATCTATCCGATGTAATCTTCTTTTGCGGTGTGTTTGTCGATATCCGATGAATTGTGGATTTACGATCAGATTATCTATGAATATTATTTGAATCTTCTCTGAATTATTATATGCATGATTTGATATCTTTGTATTTCTCTTCGAATTATCGGTTTGGTTTGGCCAACTAGATTGGTATTTCTTGCAATGGGAGAGGTGCTTAGTTTTGGGTTCAATCTTGCGGTGTCATCACCAAGTGACATAGTAGGGGTAGCGAGGCACGTATTGTATTGTTGCCATCAAGGATAAAAAGATGGGGTTTTCATCATATTGCTTGAGTTTATCCCTCTACATCATGTCATCTTACTTAAAGCGTTACTCTGTTCTTTTGAACTTAATACTCTAGATGCATGCTGGATAGCGGTCGATGTGTGGAGTAATAGTAGTAGATGCAGGCAGGAGTCGGTCTACTTGACACGGACGTGATGCCTATATGCATAATCATTGCCTTGGATATCGTCATAACATTGCGCTTTTCTATCAATTGCTCGATAGTAATTTGTTCACCCACCCTATGTTTTCTTTCAAGAGAGAAGCCTCTAGTGAAACCTATGGCCCCGGGGTCTATTTTCCATCATATATTTTCAAATCTATAAACCAAAAAACCCAAAAATACCTTGCTGCAATTTATTTGTTTTTATTTTGTTTTACGTTTTAGTAATCTTTTATATCTATCTCTATCAGATCTCACCATTGCAATTGACCGTGAAGGGATTGACAACCCCTTTATCGCGTTGGGTGCAAGTGTTTGATTGTTTGTGCAGGTGCATAGATTGGAGACTTGCTTGTACCTCCTGCTGGATTGATACCTTGGTTGTCTAACTGAGGGAAATACTTATCTCTACTTTGCTGCATCACCCTTTCCTCTTCAAGGGAAAAACCAACGCAAGCTCAAGAAGTAGCACGGGGCCGTGCGGAGGCCGCGGGTGAGCGCGTGTGTAATGACCAAACCTCGAAGGATTTGAGTCTCTGTACTTACCGTGCTAGTCCCTGGATCGACTCGCTAGCACACACAGTATAGATGAATACCAGAATAGCAAGTGCATCATTTATTACAACGTATGATCCAGAATGTATAAAATAAAACAATCTGCATAGCACATGGCCAGCTTTATTCAATCAAACAGCGGAAAAGTAGCAGAAAATAACGATGAGTCAGATCATAGCCACTGGCGATGCTGAGTGCAGACTCGCGACCCTAACAACACCTTACTCTTCGTCTGAATATCCTGCAACATGTGACCTTGTAGCCATATAGGTCAATACTTTGAATGTATTGGCAAGTTACACAGGAGTAATAATAAAGCAGACCTACATGTATATGCATAGTATAAGAAAAGGAAGGCTTGAGGGTTATTTTTGCAGAAAGCTGATTTTGTCCTCATAACTACCTAATAGTCAAATTTTTATTTAATTTATTTGTTACTACAATTATATACACAAGGCTGAGTTGGCAAATTCAACTCCAACCTACCCTTTATTAAGTTTTCCCACAAATATTATTAAGTGTCACATTTGTCAAGATCATCCAACAACTGTAATGGCATAGTCGCTCAAATTTGTCCATAACCGGGGACACGGCTAATCATGATTAGTTTTTAATACTCTGCAGAGTTTAGTATGCTTTACCCACTGGACCCAATCCGAAGATTGAGACGATGTCTTTCAGAAGAGGTTCCCTTAACCACCTGATGGCCACATCCCACCTATATATGCTACATCTGTCGACACTGTCTGGGCAAGGGTTCCAACAACTGATTAACTAACCAGAGCCCATATAGCCAGTGGCCGCACATGGAAGCTACTAGTCACTAAGTCTGTCTGATCTTTTTGAACCTGGGCGGCATTCCACTTAGGGTGCACTCTCATGGGCTCATGGCCTTAGAAAAGGTGCAAGACCCCATGATGCCTTCCCTCAACACCAAGCAATACCATTTCCGCCCAGAGGTGAATTAAATCCATAGTTACTACTCATTTAGTTATATGTATAATCCTCACATGAGCTCAATGTATACACGAACCAACCCCGTCTACTAGCATATCAAAGTTACAACTACCATGACCTGCAATATAAGGCCATACTAAGCAAAATCTCAATAGCAATAACATGCTACCATAATATTCCTACACATGCATAATATTGTAGTGTGATATAGAACTACATGCATAAAAAAATAGGATGAAGGATGATCAAGGTGTAACTTGCCTGGTACGGTCGCGGTGGCACTGTCGTGCGGGGATAGAAGTTCGACTGGAGGTAGGAGATAACCGCGGGCCAGCAGTGTCAGCGGGTGCGAGGGTGGTGTGCAGCTGACGAGTGGCTCCCAGGGTGACGCCGGGATGACGCGGGCACATGGCAGGGGCCTATGGCTGCGCTAATGGGCTGGGCCGGCAGCTGCCGCAGTAGTTTTGCTCAGCCGGCTATGCTGCGCTGGGTGAGATTTAGGGATGGGTCGCGCAGTCTGCTGGATAGGATTTGATTTAGAATAGTTTTAGGGATTTCCTTTAAATGAATATAAATAGAAATGAATTTGGCTGCATAAATGATCCAAATCATTTTATAAAAATACCAGGACATCCACAAAAACAAATATAATTACATGCAGCATAGTGAACATTTTTCCAGTCCAAAATACTTATATAAAATACATATAATATTTTCATAAACTTTAATTTGACACTTATAAAATGTTCCACGAAATATTTTTGAACTCCTGAGAAAATGCAAATAATATTTAAACCATTTCCAACTCTTTTATTATTGAAGGAGTCATATTACCTTCTCTCGTTATATTTTATTTTTTAGCTAGAATTGTTTTAAATGTTCAAAATCCAAATGGGAGAATATTAAAATTTCCACCAATATTATTCTTTGAGGAAGTCATGTCATCCCCTCTCATGTTTGAATTGGAAATATTATGAATATTCTCAAACCCAGAATAACATCCAATGAACAATAGGGAAAGCCCTTTTATTCCCTCTCAATTTAATATTCATTTAAACTCCAAAAGTTTCAAATCCTAGTCAAAATTAACGCATGCGCTCGATGAGCACGGCGAGGCGAGCTCGGGGCGGCCGAGGTGCGGTAGTGAGGCAGAGCAGCGCCGGGTGATGCAGGGACGCGAGCGAGACGCGGTCTACGACGGGGGACAAAGGTGGGAAGAGGGGGAGACGGCCGGGGCTCACAGCGAACTCGATGATGTGCTCGGGGAAGCCGGAGGAGGCCGGGAGGTGTGGATCAAGGTCGTGGCCGTGGCGTATGCGGTCAATGGCGATGATGATGGCGACGGTTGTGGCATTCCTCAGCTCCTATCCAATGCCGAGGAAGGAGCGCTCGCCTGCGCGGCTCCTGGGCGCCTTGGTTCGCTGAGAGGGGGACGGTGGCCGCGAGGACTACCGGAGAGTGGCCATTGTGGGTTCGGTCGAGGTGGGCGGAGGAAACGAGGGAGAGAGAGGAGGGGGAGATCTCAGGGAGCTGACGAGGAGGGGGGCTCGATCTTATCCCCACGGTGGCGTGGGTCGGCAGGCCAGCTGGGCCAGCTGGCCCAATGGGGGAAGGGGGGTTTTCTATACCTCTTTTTTTTTAAAATTTCTTTTCTCTTTAAAACATATGTTTTCCCTTTTAGTTATATTTTATTTCTAGTTTTATAAAATATAACACTAGCCCCTAAATCAACATTTTTAACTTTCCACTGCCACAAACAGTTAGGCACTTTAAACAAATGTGTTTATATTTGTTTATTATTTATTTAAAAGCATTTAATAATTGTTTTAAGCCCCTTTTTTATTTAGTTTAGGGCATTAAACCACTTTATAAACATGTTGGTCCACCACCATAATTAGTTATGGAATATTGGCCACACTTTGAACACTTTAGTTTGCATGTTTGAGAAATTTGAATTTTGGACTTTAATTTGAATTTGAATTTGAATTAGGCCTTGGATCAAATGAGGATTAGCAATGGTAAAAGTGATGACATGGCATCATTAGTAGAGTTTTACTGTAGCTTAATTATTCAGGCGTTACAGGAGCACCACGCTCCATGAGACGATCGCCTCCTCCTCCTGCCACATTGTTTGTCTCCAGGAGACAAAAATGGCAGTAATCGACAGCTTTGTCGTAGCCTACCTTGGCGGGAACCGGCTAACGAGGTTTGCCCAGCAGCCGGCGATGGGTACCCGAGGGGGACTGCTCATGCTTTGGGATGATAGTGTTCGCCCAAGATACTGACATTCAAACTACAGAATTCTACCTATCTGTGATGGTCTCCATCATACACTCCGACACTTCTTTCAAGACCACAAGTATTTATGGGCCAACCACGTACAACAGGAAAGATGATTTCTTCATCGAATTAATTTTGCAAAAAAACAGCGCTAGGAACTAAATGGATTGTCATGGGAGATTTCAATCAAATTCATTGGGCTCGTGATAAAAGCAATAGGAAGGTCAACCGAAGCCGCTTAAACTACTTCCACATTGCCCTCCAATCATGTGAACTCCAAGAGATTCATCTTCAGGACCGGTGTTTCACCTGGAGCAATGTGTGGGCCAACCCCACAATTTCTAAGCTTGATTCTGTTTTCTGTAATGCGGACTGAGATTTGCACTTCGACTTCCATGTGCCTCACACTCTGTCCTCTTCGCTCTCTGACCACTGCCCCTTCTCCTCGCCGATGAGAGGGGGCCAAAAAAGCCAAGGTGCTTCAGATTTGAGAACTTTTGGACTTGCCTTCCCAGCTTCCTTGACATTGTCTAGAAGGCATGGGATGAGACTTGTGTGCACGTCGAGCCTTGCCAGCGGCTATTCCATAAGCTCAAATTGGTTGGGAGGCACCTAATGAAATGGACCATAGGGTTATTCTCAAAGGCGAAGGTGCATCTTCATGCGGCTCTTCTTGTCATCCTACGGCTTGATATCGCCCAGGAGTCCAGGACCCTCTCCGCAGAAGAACGTGACCTTCGTAACCATCTCAAATGTCGTGTTGTTAGTCTTGTCGCGATTGAGAGGTCTAGGAAGAAGCAGTTCGCCCGTATTGCCAACATAAAAGAGGGAGACACAAACACCAATTTTTTCCATCTTCGGGTCAACGCGAGACGTAGAAAAAACCACATCCACTGGCTCAAGATAAACAATGGTTGGGTAACGGACCACAAGATCAAGTAGGATACCATTCACGACCACTTCGCGAACACCCTGGGATGAGGACTGATACGTCTCCAATGTATCAATAATTTTTGCTTGTTCCATGCTGTTATATTATCATTCTTGGATGTTTTACAATCATTTTATAGCAACTTTATATCATTTTTTGGGACTAACCTATTGACATAGTGCCCAGTGCCAGTTGCTATTTTTTGCTTGTTTTTTACTTCGCAGAATATCAGTACCAAACGGAGTCCAAACGCAGTGAAACTTTTTGGAGATTTTTTTTTGGACCACAAGACATCCAGTGGGCCAAAGAAGTACCAGAGGAGAGGCTCGAGGGGAGCACAACCCACCAGGGCGCGCCAGGAGGCCCAGGCGCACCCAGGTGGCTTGTGCCCACCTTGGTGACCTCCCGCACCACCTCTTCACCCTATAAATACCAAAATATTCCAGAAACCCTAGGGGAGTCGACGAAAAACAGTTCCAGCCGCCGCAAGTTCCAGAACCATGAGATCCAATCTAGACACCATCACGGAGGGGTTAATCATCCTCATTGGTGCCTCTCCGATGATGCGTGAGTAGTTCATCATAGACCTACGGGTCCGTAGGCAGTAGCTAGATGGCTTCTTCTCTCTTTTTGATTCTCAATACAATGGTCTCTTGGAGATCTATTTGATGTAACTCTTTTTGCGGTGTGTTTGTTAGGATCTGATGAAATTTGAGTTTATGATCAGATCTATATCCATGAAAGTTATTTGAGTTTTCTTTGATCTCTTATATGCATGATTACTTATAGCCTCGTATTTCTTCTTCGAATCTTTGGTTTAGTTAGGCCAACTAGATCGATTTTTCTTGCCATGGGAAGAGGTGCTTTGTGATGGGTTCAATCGTGCGGTGTTCTTTCCCAGCGACAGAAGGGGCAGCAAGACACGCATGTATCATTGCTATTAAGGATAACAAGATGGGGGCTATTCCTACATTAATAGATCTCGTCTACATCATGTCATCGTTCTTATTGCATTACTCCATTTCTCCATGAACTTAATACACTAGATGCATGCTGGATAGCGGTCGATGTGTGGAGTAATAGTAGTAGATGCAGGCAGGAGTCCGTCTACTAATCTTGGACGTGATGCCTATATAATGATCATTGCCTAGATATCGTCATAATTATTCGATCTTCTATCAATTGCCCAACAGTAATTTGTTTACCCACCGTGTGCTATTTTCTCGAGAGAAGCCACTAGTGAAATCTACGGCCCCCGGGTCTATTCTTTAGCATATTTGCTTTGAGATCTATTTTTATTTTCTTTTGTTTTCAGATCTATTATTCCAAAAATCCAAAAATACCTTGCTGCACTTTTTTATTACTTATTTTATTTCGCGTTTTATCGAGATCTATTTTATCCAATCTACACAAATTTTATCCCGTCAACTTGACAATTTCTGGCGCCGTTACCCGTAGAGGGATTGATAACCCCTCATAAGCGTCGGGTTGCAAATATTTGTTCTTTCTGGGCAGGTACCATTTACATAGTGTTGCTTGGTTCTCCTACTGGATTGATACCTTGGTTTCATAACTGAGGGAAATACCTACTGTAGCTATGATGCATCATCCCTTCCTCTTTGGGGAAATACCGACGTAGTTCAAGTGACATCAAAAGGAATTTCTGGCGCCGTTGCCGGGGAGACATCATCAACATCTATCAGGTTCCTAATCACAAATCTCATCTCCTTGCAATTTACATTATTTGCCTCTCGTTTTCATCTCCCCCACTTCACAAAAATTTACCGTTTTATTCGCCTTCTTTTTCATTCGCCTTTTTCTCGTCAGATCTCTTATTTGCTTGAACTAGTCATCATGAGTGATTTTGGTATGGCAGAAACAGATGATGGCCTAACTCCTAAAATTGGACGATCTGGCAATCTGGATGCTAAAACTTTTGTTTTGGGGCAAGGGAATGTTATGGGAAAAGAACATATCCAAGAATTTTTTAATTGTGTTAGAAATTTTACTCTTGATGATGCTTCTATACTTAAAAGAACTAAATCTTATGCGGAAGCTATCTCAGCACTAGTTCTGAAACTTGAAAATAGATTTATCCATACTCATCCTACCTTGCAAAGATTGTTTTATGAGCTTCCCGTTATAAAAGACCCAAAAGTTAAAAAGATAGCTACCCATGTTCTTATGAGTGAATTTGATTACATAATACGGGAAGCTAGGGAAACCGTGAAGCTCATAACTTCTGGTTGCTGAATGGTTATAAAATTTATCCGTACTCATCCTACCATTTTATGAGTTTCCCTGCCATTTTTGAATTTTATGGTATGAGCCGTGAAAAACCACTACAAGAAATATGCTAACTTGCGACCATCACTATTGCTCACTCAATGGTCATTTTTTTCATTTGCGACCTTTTTATGACCAAAAACAATTGGTCAAAAGCTGACTGTCTTTAATGAAACTTAACGACCTTCTCTGTGATATGGTCGTAGAAGATAACGACCAAAACAAAAGGTCGTTGGTCCTACGACCAATTGTTTTGGTCACTGGCAGTCTACCCAGGCCACATCGGATCCGACGTGGCAAGCTGACGTGGCAAAATTGCGACCAAATGAAAAGGTCGTTGATTAGAATCAGCCCGGTCCAATTCGACCATTTATATGGGCCAAGCCCAAAAATTCAGCCCATTTAATGTTATTTTTTTTAATTCTAGTCAGCTACATGGACCACCACAAGGGCCAAGCCCAACAATTCAGCCTTTTTTATTTCATGGGCCATGGCCTTTTTGTGATCCATTTCTTTTTTGAGCCTCGGTTTTTTTACACTCTGATTTCTATTTCTTTTTAATTTTCGGCCTATGTTCCTACCAGTATATTTTGGGCCATAGCTTTTTCAAAGCCCAAATAGATTTGGTCCAATAGACATTTCGGCCACTTCTTGATTTGGCCCATACATGTATTTATCAAATAATATTTATATCATAGACATACAAACAACCCAGATTCAATGCCAATATATTTTCCAGTCAAGAAATGCATTTCAGGTAAACAGTATTATTCTAAGAATATGTGCATAACTCCCAGCATTTGAATAACAAGTTAGCAAGCACATATACATCAAATTCTCAGGAAAATCAGCAGTACATCCAAATTCCAAGGAAATTCAACATTACAACAAAGTCCTGCATCTCCCTAGGTGCAGAAGTAGAGATACAAGAGTGTGCATGCATGCCTAGATCCTGCATGCCTTGCTTCTTTCGACTTCTTCGTCCTAGAGCTCGCGATGAAACATGAATGACGGACATCATCTGAATGTTATAAAATAGAATGGTTAGAAACAAAATAAAAGCACATCTAACATCATGTTAAGTTGTAGGCAGTCTGTCCATTAATTGCAATCACTTAGTAGTTATCCGCCTAAGCAAACACAAAAGTACAATGCTTGAGATACATGTATGCAGCAAGAAAAATAGGCAATGTGATGACAGTATGAGCGACCAATAACTCTGGAAGTAAAAAGAACATAAATAATACAACAATCTCTAGAACACCTAGGTAGTAACTAGAATGATTGCTTGTTGTTCATGAGTGTCAATCATCAGCATGCGTGTACATCAAAAAGAAAACAATAGGATTCATCTTGCCCATATACAGCAAGCAGCAAACATCTAACATCATTACATTACCGCAAAAGAAAAGTCCAGAATTCCCAAAAGATTGCATTCTAACAAAATTGACAACAAATTCCATGTACATAAATAGTATGACTAACACTAACCAGTATGTGTTCATGGAGTGACAAAAAAATTCTCACTAGCTAGGAGTTATTGGTATATAGTGTTCTGACATGTGCAACTCTAACTAAACTGATCATAGAAATGGAAAGACCTACAAGAACAAGTTCAATCAGAATCCAGGCACATAAAATTTTAAGCACCAGCATAACAGATCTACAAAAACACACCATGATCATCATGCATCAGGATTTACGATTCTAGAAAAACAACAAAGAGATAAGAGAAAAGATATATGCTGGGAGTACATCAAAAATCCCAGAAATCCATGTCTCCCTAGGAGCAGAAGTAGGGATAAGAGAGCATGCATGCATGCCTAGATCCTGCATGCCTTGCTTCTTCCAACTTCGTCCTAGAGCTCGCGTCAAAACATGAATGAAGGCAATCAACTGCATGTTATAAAACAAAATGGTTATGAACAAAATAAAAGCACATCTAACAACATGTTAACTTGTAGGCACTCTTTGCATAAATAACATTAGAACAACCAAATCGAGAAATTATTATCAATGAATACCAGTAAATACTATATTAGTGAGAAAAAAACTGCATCATAAAGATAACAGTGGGGATGCCACAATTGAAAGGAGCAAGCTATTTTGTATTTGAGAAACTGAAAAATGCACGATTTTTTTTTCAGAAGGTAACTGAACTTCTATGCATGCATTTAGATAGGAAAACAAGGGCTTGTAGTATACACATTAATTAGAACAGGATCACAAGACACAAATATAAGCTAGAATTGACAAGTACACATTAATTTTAACATAGCATCACTAGCTCTATTGTTGTCTGCATATTACACCATATGGAAAATGCTCAGGTCATTATTAAACCTTTGTCATGAAAACAATACATAGAGGCTACAACTTTTCATCGAGGCATGATAGACAGCTACAAATGGACATTCTATATGAGAACAAAACAGCATTGATCAAACAGATGTTACGAGGACAGATATGCGACTACTACAGATGAGTGAATTATCGAAAAAAAAGAATCACTAATATAGTACAGAATGTATCACTATAACTTCGGGAAATAGTTAGTCTGGTGGGTATCCAGTTTACTTGCATATGACCAACACTAACCAGTATGAGTTCGTTCAATAACTAAAAAGTACTCAGTAGCTGACAATGTATAGTTTACACGTATAAACCGAAGATTCATCAAAGGCATGTTGATTAAACAGTGAAAACAATGGTATCTGGTATACCGCCATGCATGAGCACTTCTTAATATTTATATTCATCATCACAGCAAACTATAACCACCTATGCTCATTGTTACAAATATGCATAGTTTAAAAAATTAAACCTATCTATTTGAAACCAGAATAGATTTCTCACTCAAATCTTAATTCATTGGTTTCTCCTACAAACTATTGAAATCTCAGGCCTCAAACAATAAATCTTAATTCGCTAGTTTCTTAGGCAACAAATATCATTGCAAATTTTGATGAAATGCATAGGTCCAGCCGATGACTACACAGCAGCAACTACTTCAGACTTTGGCTGGAATCATTTTTTTTCTTTGTAAAAAGAAATTTTGAGTTAAGCAGTAGCAATGGTTACTGACTACACATGTACCACCAGAATTACCAAACAAGATTATAAAAAACCCAGAAGAAAAAAGAGGAGACTAAAAAAATTGCTCGAACAAGCTTGTTATCTAACACAACTGTGAAAGTGTAAGTTGGCAACAGACAAACACTCACTCACTCATACACTACAGGTGCTTGTTTCATCATGTTACAAAGGAGCAGCACAAACCACAACTTTACTCGACACACACACACACACACACATGAATATTAAGCTCTAGTTCCAGCAACTATATTAGGGTTTAACAGAGCATGTAAGATGAATGGGAGTTCAATTTTACAGCCAGCCTCAGCATCATCAAACCGCCATGCTTATGATTATAATCTAAGCATGTCATCAAACAAAACCTACACAGATAAAGATCACGCCACATCAAACCACAGGCGCACTAGCGCTAGCATGCGATTCAACGCAACAGCGATGGGGCTACCACAACAGCATCGAAAACCTAGGCAATCACGGTCTCGCACAGGCACCACATACCAGAACCAAGCACCACATCTAGCCAAGCCAACTAGGTCGAAGGACCGGAATAGCATGCAAAGATAGGGGAAGGGGATCTGGCAGTGGGACTTACACTTGTGGATGCGGGCGGTGGGGTAGCCGCACGAGGAGCAGGTGCTCTTCTGCAGGTGGAAGCTGCGGCGGCCGCAGTGGATGCACAGCGTGTGGGTCTTGTTCTGGCACTTGCCAAAGCTGCCTGTTCCCTTTGTCTGCGCAAGAAGAGCAAAGGAACAGTCAGAACCCTGGATCTATCTAGACGAGAAGGAGCGCAGCGGAGGGAGAAGGGTTCCGTCGCAGCCGCTCACCATTTCGCCTTCGCCTGTAACCACTGCGTCGCCTGCCACTTGTCAGAGCACAACACCACAATCAAAACAAAAAAAAATAGTAACAAAAAAATATTCCCATGATCATGTGCAGGCTCCAAATGTGCCTCACATTTGCAGCCCACCTGTATACAGACACTGTTATAAAGCATTAACAGGAAATGGATGTTTGGAAGTACAAGTAGTGCGACTTCTATAGATCTTACACTAACAAACCAGATGCTAATTTGTAAACAAAGCCAATTCAAGCATAACCCTTTTTTAGATGCCCGGCGTAACACTTTTAACAGATATATAAATGAAAACATCCTTTTGTTAGAAGGAAAAAAGAAGCGATGCAGTGAGCTATTCCCTTATCAGGCAGAACCAGACTCGAGGATAAGCTAGTTCTTGAATCGGATTCACCCTGACATGGATGCCTCTGTGAGCACCAGCATTGGGGCAAAAGGAGCACTCAACTGCTAAACACATTTACTCCAGAAGCCATTACTGTCCAGAAGTCAGTGACTTCATAAGCTGTGGCCGACACACTAATCCTTGCATCCACAAAGATGGCAGAGCCACACAGATGACAGATCACTGGCAATTACGGTTCCTACCAAGTCACTTGCTTGCACGACGAATTACACTGTGAAGTTCCAACCATATGAAGGCACAACTTTCACTGCCAGTAAACATTCGTCAACTACAAAGGACTGAAGCACTGGCATTAAGATCTAGAGAGAACACTCCTCAGTGCAGAAGCCAATCCCAACCCCAACTAAGATGAGTATACGCTAGCCCCGATCCGGGACGCACAGATCGGCCGGGAAGTGTGCGGAAATGGTTAGAGAGGGTAAAGACGTGAGAGAGGGGAGCAGCACCTTGGCGCCGGTCTTGGTGTTGAGCGCGAGGAGGGAGTCCTTGATGGAGCGCACGAGGTCCTACTGCGATGAACGCGGCCGCGACGCCGCGCGGAAGAAGAAGGACATCTCACTGCTGGGATCCGGTGCGGGCGGCAGGGCGGCAGGGGCCTCGGCCTGCTGGGCGCGCTGCGGGGGAGGGGCGGCGGGCCGGCGGCGGCGAGGAACCAACCGCGATCATTTGGGAGGGAGGCAGATCTCTCTCTGGTCTAGACGTTGGGGAGAGAGGCGGATAGGGAGACGACCGACCGCGGCCTCCGGGGACGACGAGGCCACCATCGTCGCCGCGGATGCAGCCACCCGCGAGGGCGGCCAGTAGGCGACGCAGTGGGCACCACTGCGGGACGCGTCGCAGAAGGAGGCCGGGGACGGGGAGGAAGTGGCGTTGGCGTGGAGCTGAGGGAGGAGGAGTGCGGGTGCGGGTTAGGGTTTGGGTAGTTGGGCTGCGGGTGGGGTTTCCTTTTTTTCTTTTTTCTTCATTTTTGTAGATAGATGGATGGATGGATGTGGGATGGAGAGGTGGAGAGTTGGACGGATGAATGGGCGCCATGTCATCGATCCATGTGACAACTAATTTCACCAATGAGAATAGAGCATATATAACTGTGTTTTTCTTTTGTTTTTCTTCTAATTTTTCGCATGAAAAATCAAAAAAAAATGATCTCATATTGTGCACAAAGGTGGATCTTGGAATGTCAAACAATGTTGCCTAAAAAAGTTTTCATTTTCTTTGGACGAAAAATTCATTTTCCATTTTTCGAGTGCACAAAATGAGTTTTTTTTGTGAAGGACCTACCATATATTTGTTGCAAAATTGGACAAAATCAATTTTATAAAATATTAGGCCATATTTAATGTATAATTGACCAAATAGTTTGGTGTCAAAAGCTTTGATCCACCTCTCATGAAAAAGACAAATTTCCGCCGATTCAATAGGAAGTAGGTCAAATTTGAACTGCAGCTGGCTCATAGTTTGCCCTTTGTTTTTTCCAAAAATCATTTTTAGGTACATAAGTATCTATTTAATAAGAGAAACATCAAAAAATTTTCAATATTCAACCACTAGCTAGGAACGGTCATGCCCGCCGTTTTGACCGATTTCGAAATGCGCATGAAAAATTCAAAAAAAAATCAAAAAATTGGAAACCTTCGCATTGTGCCATTATATGTGACCAAGTTATCAGGAAAAATAATAAACTTGTAATACGGCAATTATTTTTAAAAATTGTTCTCAGAAATGAGCTATTATGTGTGAAGATTCATGGCTTTCAAGCCAAATGATCAATCTTATGGCCACAATCATGGCATAATTTATTCAAATGGTCTAATATTGTGCACAAGGGTGCACCTTTGAATGGCAAACAATGTTGCCTAAGAAAGTTTTCATTTTCTTTGGACGAAAAAATCATTTTCAATTTTTCGAGTGTCCAAAATGAGTTTTTTTGTGAAGGACCTACCATATATTTGTTGCAAAATCGGATGAAATCAATTTTCTAAAATATTAGGCCATATTTAATGTACAATTGACCAGATGGTTGGGTGTCAAAAGTTTTGATCCGCCTCTCATGAAAAAGACAAATTTCCACCGATTCAGTTAGAAGCGGGTCAAATTTGAACTGCAGTTGCCTTTTAGTTTGCTCTTTATTTTTTCCAAAAATCATTTTTAAGGACATAAGTATCTATTTAATCAGAGAAACACCAAAATATTTCCAAGATTCAACCACTACCTAGGAACTGACATGCCCGCAGTTTTGACCGCATTTTGAAACGGGCATGAAAAATTCAAAAAAAATCAAAAATTTGGAAAACCTTGGCATTGTGTCATTATATGTGACCAAGTTACCAGGAAAAATAATAAACTTGAAATACGACAATTATTTTAAAAAAGTGTTCTCAGAAATGAGCTATCCTGTGTGAAGATTCATGGCTTTCAAGCCAAACGATCAATCTTATGGCCGCATGCATGGCATAGTTTGTTCAAATGATTTAATATTGTGCACAAGGGTGCATCTTGGAATGGCAAACAATGTTGCCTAAGGAAGTTTTCATTTTCTTTGGACGAAAAAATCATTTTTCATTTTTCGAGTGCCAAAATGAGTTTTTTTGTGAAGGACCTACCATGTATTTGTAGCAAAATCGTACCAAATCAATTTTATAAAATATTAGGACATATTTAATGTACAATTGATCAAATGTTTGGGTGTCAAAAGCTTTGATCCACCTCTCGTGAAAAAGACAAATTTCCGCCGATTCATTTGGAAGCAGGTCAAATTTGAACTGCAGCTGCCTTATAGTTTGCTCTTTATTTTTTTCTAAAAATCATTTTTAGGTACATAAGTATCTATTTAATCAAAGAAACACCAAAAAATTTCCAAGATTCAACCACTAGCTAGGAACGGTCATGCCCGCCATTTTGACCGCATTTTGAAGCGGGCATGAAAAATTTTAAAAATTAAAAAATTGGAAATCCTTGGCATTGTGTCATTATATGTGACCAAGTTACCAGGAAAAATAATAAACTTGTAATACGACGATTCGCTAAAAAAAGTGTTCGTAGAAATGAGCTATCATGTCTGAAGATTCATGGCTTTCAAGCAAAATAATCAATCTTATGGCCACATTCATGGCATAGTTTGTTCAAATGAACTCATATCGTGCAAAAGGGTGCATCTTGGAATGGCAAACAATGTTGCCTAAGGAAGTTTTCATTTTCTTTGGATGAAAAATTCATTTTCCATTTTTCGAGTGCCCCAAATGAGTTTTTTTGTGAAGGACCTACCATATATTTGTTGCAAAATTGGACAAAATCATTTTTCTAAAATATTAGGCCATATTTAATGCACAATTGACCAAATGGTTGGGTGTCAAAACTTTTGATCCATCTCTCGTGAAAAAGACAAATTTCCGCCGATTCACTTGGAAGCGGGTCAAATTTGAACTACAGCTGACTTATAGTTTGCTCTTTATTTTTTCTAAAAATCATTTCTAGGTACATAAGTATCTATTTAATCAGATATACATGGTGTGGTGGCGATACGTCAAGGTTTGGACGGTGGCCGAGGGCCGAGGGCCCCAACTCCAGAGCGCGTAAACTGGCATGCCCACTGTGTGGTCACCGCGTGACCGTGGCGTTGCCTCGCGTTTTGGGCGGCCTAGGCATGTCTGGTGGGTTGGGCACTCCCCTGGTAGGTGTTAGGAAGAAGAAGGCAATAGAAGAATCTCACGAGGAGACTGAACTAAGCTCAAACATGAATTAACAGCCATGTGTTTGATTAGTGGTGGGGAAAATGCACATGACCAATAGGCCTGAGTTTTGGCCGAGGATAACCATCTACTAACGAGACTTTCTTAGAAAATTTGCAGCTCAAATGGAGGATCCTAGGTGTCACTAGCTTTGCAAAGTACCACACTGGATAGAAATATGAATGTTGAAGCTGGGCTCAAATGAATGAATGGGCTGA
Organism: Thinopyrum elongatum; assembly: GCA_011799875.1. Taxonomy (NCBI): domain Eukaryota; kingdom Viridiplantae; phylum Streptophyta; class Magnoliopsida; order Poales; family Poaceae; genus Thinopyrum; species Thinopyrum elongatum. The sequence continues at coordinate 135,791,189 of CM022303.1, forward strand.
AATTTGGAAGATGATGATAATTTGAGCATATAAAGGCACTGTAAAAATTTCATACCATTTGGATAAATAAAAATGGTACTTCCTTCACAGTGCTCTCCACTGAACAGAAAATTGGGAAAAATATTGAGGGAAATTTGCTAAATTAAATGAGCTAAAATTTGGTGGAGGAAGGTTCTATGGGCAGGGTTATGTCCTGGTAAATTTTCAGGAATTATAAATGAATATAAAATATAGTTGCTTCACAAACTAAAAATATTACCAGATACAAAGATTGGATGGTGAGCTCACACGGATTGTTAGATGGGGCTCAAATTTTGTGGAGAGCTATGATTTGGGCATATAGAAGATGTGGCAAAAATTCAACTCATTAGGATATGCCTAGCTAGTACTTCCTTCACAACTTTTCTAGTTGAACAGAAACTTTGGAAATTTTCTGAGGAAGATTTACGAGGCAAATGGAGCTGAATTTTGTCATGAGGCAATGATTTGGATAGTAGAGAGTGCCCAATTTTTTTGGGAACTTTGGGAATGACAGAAATATAGGCTCATTCACAACCTACGGCAAAAATTGACACATGGACATGACACATAGGCAAAAGAGGTGGCGCCTAGTCATAGCAATGCACCACAATTTATAAGGCTATGACCATCTATATTGGTCGTGATCAGCTCGAAATAAGGCAGCAGACCAGTGTTGTTTGCTTTACGACCATTTCGTGTAAGGAAATTACGACCTTTCTGACCAAAATGGTCGTTATGGTTTAGGGTTTGGAGCCCCTCGAACAGGTTATGACCAATTGGTCTCAAATGATCGCAGATTTACGACCAATTCTTCTAGGGTCACTGACAGAAGGTCACAAGTTGACATATTTCTTGTAGTGAATCAGTGATAGATGAGATCCTTTATAATAGCGATTATATGTTGACACATCTGCTTGGAAATAATCAAAAAAATTATGAGAATCTTAAAAAGGAAATCCCTGTTTTAGATATAATCCAACAAGTTTTCAATGATTAATCAACAATATTCTTGGATCGTAGCCGGAAATCAAAGGGGTTACATAGATGGACAACTTGATAATGCTAAAATTTCTATGGAAAATATGTTCCAAGTTATATTTGCAAAACCTCCTGAAAAAAACACATCTATGGAAAATAAGAAGAAATATGACAACACTTGAATCTATGCACTATGCTTAGCTAGGGGCATAAAACGATAGCACTTCTTGGGAGGCAACCCAATGAATAATTTTTTTTTGCCTTTTTCTTTCTGTTCTTGAGTGTTTGCACAATTATGCTACTGTTATGATTGTGTTTTTATGTTTTAATTAGTGTTTGTGCCAAGTAAAGCCTTTGGGATCACGTTGGGTGATAGTTGATTTGATCTTGTTGGAAAACAGAAACTTTTGCGTCCAGTAGCAGAATTTTGAAAATTTACAAAAGCGAAAAAAAACACTAAAGTTTTTACACAAGATTGATATACAAATTACTTATGTTTTCCTAATTTTTCAGAATTTTTGGAGTTACAGAAGTATGAGATCAATTCGTGTCTTTATAGACTGTTCTATTTTTGACAAATTCTGTTTTCGTTGCATTGTGTGCTTATTTTGATGAATCTATGCATTGTATCGGGGGGTATAAGCCATGGCAAAGTTAGAATACAGTATGTATAATGCAATAATAAAATATGAGTGGTTTTACAACAGTACTTAAAGTGAAGATTGGTTTTCTTATACTAACGGATCTCACGAAGGTTTTGTTAAGTTTTGTGCGATTGAAGTTTTCAAGTTTTGGGTGAGATCACGATGGATGAAGGAATAAGGAGTAAAAAGAGCCTAAGCTTAGGGATGCCCCATGGCACCTCAAGTTAATATTCAAGGAGAACCAAGCAACTAAGCTTGGGGATGCCCCGGAAGGCATCCCCTCTTTCTTCTAACGACCATCGGTATTTTACTTGGAGCTATATTTTTATTCGTCACATATCATGAGTTTTGCTTGGAGCATCTTGTATTATATGAGTCTTTGCTTGTTTTGCTTTTTAGTTTGTCACAAGTATCCTTGCTGGACACACCTATTTGAGAGAGCCAAAATTATGATATGATTTGTTAGAATTGTTCTTTATGCTTCACTTAAATTTTTTGAGCTATGGAATTGCTCTAGTGCTTCACTTATATCTTTTTGAGCACGGTGTGCTTTAATATGCTTGAAGATATACTCTCATGCTTCACTTAGATTTATTTGAGAGTTAGTAATTTGGAAGAAATTCTCTCATGCTTCACTTATATTATTTTGAGAGATGAAACTTTTTTATGCTCATGTTATTCACTTAAATTTATTTGAGCTTGTCAAAAGCAATGACAATATATGAAACTAGTCCCAAAGTGATAGATATTCAAGAGGGATATAATAAAAACTTTCATGAAGATCATTGGACAAAATAAACTTGATTCCTTGTAATAGTTTTGAGATATGATGATAGTAATATGTGAGTCATGTTGGTGAGTAATTATGCTTTAGTAAGAATATTGGTGTTAAGGTTGGTGATTCCCTATGCAAGCATGAAAGCCAATAGTTATGCAATGAAATTACATCCTACTTGTGGTGCATTATTCGGTGCTAGTTATGCTTAATGCTAGCTTATGTGATTTTTCGTTTCTTGGTTGGTTGCTTCTCAATCTTTTTGCTAGCCTCCACTTGTACTAAGTAGAAATACAACTTGTGCATCCAAAATCTTTAAACCCAGTTTTGCCACATGAGTCCACCATACCTACCTATATGCAGTATTCCCGTGTCGTTCTAAGCAAATTTGTATGTGCCAACTCTAATTTTCAAAAGAATTTTCCTTTTTGTGTGCTCGTACCGCTCATGAAGCGGCAGGGGGTAGCCAATATTTTCCATGCTAGATGTGTTATTCCCAACATGAGTGTTTATTCACTTGTCATTGCACGAGAGTACGGCGGTAATAGGGATGCCCAGTCCTGAAATGAAAAAGAAATTTACTTTATGTTGTCAAATAATAAATTCCTTGGAAAGTGTTGGTATGGACGGTACTCATGGATACGGCTAGCCGTGGAGTGTGAAAGAATGGTGGAAAAAGGAATAAACTTTATTTTCTATTTGAGAACAGCCTATGATATATCTAGCATGGAAAGTGTTGGGAATTACTCGGTCGTTTTTGTTGATGGGAAAAGTATGCCTCTCAAAAAATTTATCTCTCAATTTAAGCTTTGAGCTCTAGCACCTCTACAAATCCCTACTTCCCTCTGCGAAGGGCCTACCTATTTACTTTATGCAAACTTTATTTTCATTTTGAGTCTCCATCTTCTCTTATAAAGCACCAACTAAGGGGCACTATGATCATACTTGAGCATTGGATGTAGCTAATATGCGAGTGTGTTTCATGAATGGATCAATGATTGAGCATGATGGGCTAGGGATAACTTTCTTTAGTATTGATATTTTGAAAGACATGGTTGCTTGTTGATATGCTTGAGTATTGAAATCTTCATGTCAAAACTAGACTATTGCTTTGAACCATATAAAACTCCAAATGTCCATGCTACAAAAGAAAAGAATATGTGATGAACATGTTAGGCAGCATTCCACGTGAAAAATTCTGTTTTATCATTTACCTACTCGAGGACGAGTAGGAATTAAGCTTGGGGATGCTGATACGTTTCCAACGTATCTATAATTTTTGCTTGTTCCATGTTGTTATATTATCATTCTTGGATGTTTTACAATCATTTTATAGCAACTTTACATCATTTTTTGGGACTAACCTATTGACATAGTGCCTAGTGCGAGTTGTTGTTTTTTGCTTGTTTTTTACTTCGCAGAATATCAGTACCAAACGGAGTCCAAACGCAGCGAAACTTTTTGGAGGTTTTTTTGGACCAGAAGACATCCAGTGGGCAAAAGAAGTACCAGAGGAGAGGCTCGAGGGGAGCACAACCCACCAGGGCGCGCCGGGAGGCCCATGCGCACCCAGGTGGGTTGTCCCCACCTCGATGACCTCCCGCACAGCCTCTTCGCCCTATAAATACCCCAATATTCCAGAAACCCTAGGGGAGTCGACGAAAAACAATTCCAGCCGCCGCAAGTTCCAGAACCACGAGATCCAATCTAGACACCATCACGGAGGTGTTCATCATCCTCATTGGTGCCTCTCCGATGATGTGTGAATAGTTCATCATAGACCTACGGGTCCGTAGGCAGTAGCTAGATGGCTTCTTCTCTCTTTTTGATTCTCAATACAACGGTCTCTTGGAGATCTATTTGATGTAACTCTTTTTGCGGTGTGTTTGTTGGGATCCGATGAAGTTTGAGTTTATGATCAGATCTATATCCATGAAAGTTATTTGAGTTTTCTTTGATCTCTTATATGCATGATTACTTATAGCCTCGTATTTCTTATTCGAATCTTTGGTTTAGTTAGGCCAACTAGATCGGTTTTTCTTGCCATGGGAAGAGGTGCTTTGTGATGGGTTCGATCGTGCGGTGTTCTTTCCCAGCGACAGAAGGGGCAACAAGACATGCATGTATCATTGCTATTAAGGATAACAAGATGGGGGCTATTCCTACATTAATAGATCTCGTCTACATCATGTCATTGTTTTTATTGCATTACTCCGTTTCTCCATGAACTTAATACACTAGATGCATGCTGGATAGCGGTCGATGTGTGGAGTAATAGTAGTAGATGCAGGCAGGAGTTGGTCTACTAACCTTGGACGTGATGCCTATATAATGATCACTGCCTGGATATCATCATAATTATTCGATCTTCTATCAATTGCCCAACAGTAATTTGTTTACCCACCGTGTGCTATTTTCTCAAGAGAAGCCACTAGTGAAATCTACGGCCCCCGGGTCTATTCTTTATCACATTTGCTTTGAGATCTATTTTTATTTGCTTTTGTTTTCAGATCTATTATTCCAAAAACCCAAAAATACCTTGCTGCACTTTTTTATTACTTATTTTATTTTGCATTTTATCGAGATCTATTTTATCCAATCTACACAAATTTTATCCCGTCAACTTGACAATTTCTGGCGCCGTTACCCATAGAGGGATTGGCAACCCCTCATAAGCATCGGGTTGCAAGTATTTGTTCTTTCTGTGCAGGTATCGTTTACATAGTGTTGCTTGGTTCTCCTACTGGATTGATACCTTGGTTTCATAACTGAGGGAAATACCTGCCGTAGCTGTGCTGCATAATCCCCGACGTAGTTCAAGCGACATCATGGACCCCCTAGGCCGAGGGATCCTAACTGGGAGAATCTGAACTTCAAGGTTGTTGATTTCAATGGCCTTTATTACAACATCACCGAGGAGGAGGTAAAGGCCGCTATTGACGACACTCATGGGGACAAGGCGCCAGACAGGACGGCTTCACCGGAAGCTTATTCAAGAAATGTTGGTACATAATTAAAGGCGATGTCATGATAGTGATCCACCATTTCAGCAGCCTCCGAACCTCTCATCTACACTGTCTCAACTTGGCGAACATTGTTCTGCTTCCAAAGAAGGATGGAGCGGAGGAGATTGGAGACTATCACCCAATTAGTCTCATTTTTGCCATTGCCAAGATCATTGCCAAGGTATTGGCTTCCCGCTTGGGTCCCCTCATGAACAAACTAGTCTCCAATGCCCAAAGCACATTTATCAAGAAGCGAAGCATCCACGACAACTTCATGTATGTCAGAAATCTCACACGAGAGCTGCACAGAAACAGGACGCCCTCCCTTCTATTCAAGCTGGACATCCGCAAGGCTTTCAATTTCGTGCGATGGGACTACATTCTTGACCTCCTTCGACGTTTCAGTTTTCCGGATCGAATCCGGAACTAGGTGGCTGCCTTACTTTGCACCTCCTCCTCTCGTGTACTTCTCAATGGCATTGTCGGGCCACCCATATTCCATGGCCAAGGGCTGAGGCAGGGAGACCCTCTATCCCTCCTGCTCTTCATCCTCGCCATGGACACCTTGCAGCAGATCCTTGATGTGGCCACAAACAAGGGCATCCTACACAAGATCCGCGGAAGAGGCTCCAGTGTGCACACCTCCCTCTATGCCGACGATGCGGCTATTTTCATCACTCCCACGACGCATGATGTTGACCACCTTGCTGCCATCCTTCACTCTTTGCCGAGGTCACCGGCCTCTCCACCAATTTCAAGAAGAGTTCTGTTGTTCCAGTTCGATGTGGCCATCTAGACCTTGACGATATCCTTCTGAGCATCCATGCCATACGAACATCCTTCCCGCTGAAGTACCTCGGTCTGCCGCTCTCCATTTGGCAGCTGAAGAGGATCGACTTCCAACACCTTGAGGACAAAGTTGCAGCTAAGTTGCCGCCTTGGCAGGGGAGGAACATCACAACGGTGGGCAGGGCGGCCTTAGTGAAGTCAGTTCTCACTTCACAGATTGTGTACCACATGACCTCGCTTGTGGTGCCCCCTGGTGTGTTGCAAAGTGTTAGCAAAATCGAGCATGCCTTCCTTTGGACAAGGCAGAGAACTACCACTGGAGCAAAATGCAAGGTCAACTGAAATATTGTCTGCCGCCCCACCCATCTTGGAGGGCTTGGGATTCTCCACTTGGTTAAATTCACAAGAGCTCTTCATCTCAAATGGCCTTGGTTGGAGTGGAAGGATCCGACAAAACTTCGGGTTGGGATGGGGAACCCTTGCAATGACATGGATATGGCCCTTTTCTACGCCTCCACTGTTATCACCATTGGAAACGGAGGGAAGACGCCCTTCTGGGATGCGCCATGGTTGCTTCGAGAAAAGCCGAGAGACATCGCCCCTCTCATTTTTGCAGCCTCCAAGCGCAAATTTTGGTTCGTGCGTGATGCTTTGCGAGATAATGCTTGGGTACAAAAGATTGATCCCTCCGCCCATCTCAAGGTAGACCATGTCATTCCGTTTGTGGACCTCTGGATCGATTGGAGCACTTCTGGCTCCGTGCGGACGTCGACGATGACATCTTTTGGAAGTTTGAGGCAAATGGAGAGTACTCGGCGACTTCGGCCTACAGGATCCAATTCCACGGGTCCACGTCCACCATCATGAACAAAACCATTTGGAAAGTGTGGGGTCCTCCAAAGGTCAAGTTCTTCTCATGGCTTGCGCTCCAAGGTAGGATATGGACGGCGGATAGGCTGCAAAAGAGAGGATGGGAGAATTGTGGCCTTTGCACTCTTTGCAAGAGGGCCAATGAGACTGCGCCACATCTATTCTATAAATGCCGGTTCACGTTGCACGTCTGGAGAATGGTCAAGGATTGGCTTGGATAGGGAACCCTTGAGATGCACACGTGGGGGGGCAGCACGAAACGTCAAGGGATGGTGGACGGCCATGTCCAGACCGAATACTGCGAATAGAAAGGCGATCGCTTCACTTACAATGCTCGTAGGTTGGACCATATGGAATGAGAGGAATGCCAGAGTTTTCAGGAAAAAATCGAGGCCGCCTTTCTACATCCTAAAATTAATCCAAGAAGAGGCTAAACTATGGGTCATTGCAGGAGCGAAGCACTTGAGTAGGATCATATCGCGAGAGTAATAATCTTATGTAATTTTCTTTGATGGGCTATGTTGTTCAGCCGCTGAGATGTACTGTGAATTTGGACTCCTTCTCTATAAATGAATGAGGCAAATCTTTTGCCTCTGTTTCAAAAATATATATCAGAAAAGCAACACCAACCAGGGGAACTGCTCTCCCTCTGCATCTGAAACAGTTAGTGAGATGGGTGTGTTGTTGTTGCTGTATGATGCATCCCGCAAGTGCAATTCGGCCTCTTGAAACTATAGATGTAGTAGTAGTACTTGGTATCTTCTTGCCATCGTTTGTGTAGGATTAGTGTCAAGTAGATTAGATATATCTTGTAATGCTACTCTTGGGCGGTCAGAAGTGGCCCATGTATGCGTGCTTGGCACGTACGCCGCAGCTAGTCTGAATCTGGTTTCAACTTGTAAAAGCGAATGGACGAATCGATTCTCAAGTATATATACATCTGGAAGAGGATACGGGTTACAATTGTGTTTGTGTGTGCGAGAGAGAGAAAGAGAGAGAGATGGAAAGGACACGTCCGTAATGAGGGGCACGCCTGTCGGGTGTTAGACAGTCGCTAATGATGGAAGGCCACGTGCCTAAATAAACTCTAACACAACTCTCCACCGCTAGAGATGGCCATATTAAGCGTTCCCAACCGGCTTGACCAAGAGGCAGTGGCGGATCTAGGAATGAAGCAAATCCAGGGCCCAAATTTTTCCAACAACATTGGAAAAACTTTGCCACTTAAAACTACCTCATACCATTACTAAAAAAGTACATGATGCGAAAGCATACAAAATAAAGTTCAATTTATCAATAAATCTACAATTTAAACTTGATGCTCAATGATTCAAGAAAATAGATCAAACATAATAAAAGCATAAATAGTAATATGGGAATCTAATAAAATTACCGAATCAATTGATTACTTCTCAGTGCATCCATAACTCGATCAACGGTAGAAGAACCAACAACTTCAAGGCATTGAAAAAAAAATTCATAAAAAAACATAAACATCAAGAGAAACAATTAGCATTGATACAAAAAGCATAAACATCTTCTCTTTCTACAATATGAAATGAAATTGGCAATTACATCAATTTGAGTTCAACAATACCCTAGATATATGACTGGATACACACACACACACACAAACATTATTTCAATTAAATTTTAGTTCAGTGTAGTTTATACACTGATACACAGTAACACAGAGGTCACATACTCACAGTCACATTGACATTGTAGAACTGGTACAATCGTACAAGTGGAAAACATCAGGGGAAAGTATGAAAGAAAAATACCAAGGTCCTGGTCACTAGGTCAGGTAGCGGCAGTCAAGCAACCAGTAGGGGTTGGCGTGCGGCGTAGGCGAATGTTGCACAAGAGAGCGGTGGCCGGGAGCGGGGGGAAGTGTGTTTGTGTGCGTGGGCGGGTGGGTGGGGGAGTAGCCTGGGAGTCGGTCGGTGGACGAAGACCAGTAAAGGCGGCGGCGCGAGAGTTGGAGACTCCGAGCCGAGCGTCTCATGTGCGGTTTTGTGTACATGCGAGTTAGGTCGTGGGGGGCGTGCCTCGTGCGTGTGTGGACCGTGGAGAGTGGGTTGGTGGTGTGGCGAGGTGAGCCAGCCCATCAGGCTTTGGGCCTCCTTCTTTTGAATGGGTTGCACCCCCGGTCTGTTACATTTTTCCACGCCCCAGGCCTGGGCCCTGGGTGCCTGAGGCCCAACTCCGCTCCTTCCAAGAGGTGCTTTAAATTCTATGGTCTGTAGGTCAAACAATGAATGCAGGACACCGAACACCCGAATTTCGTACCGCATGGGTCTAGTTGGGCCTCATGCAAACAACCAAAGGCGCCCGACGCAATGAGGCCTTGAAAGTAGATTTTATACAACATCCAGTAGGATATGTAAGTCTAACAGGTAGTTGTATATTTTAAGAACATTAAAGCTAGGATGGCATGACAGCGCAAGTTATATATATTTTTATTTACAAACTTTGTCCAAGTTTATAAAATTTGGTATTTACAAAAAATCGATACGAACTGCATTATATTATAGTACTAGTAGAACGTCCGTGCGTTGCTACGGCCTACAGTGCATATAAATGAATCAAACAAGTGATTAAGATCGTGTCTACGATCAAAGCTCATTTCTCACTCGTACGCCCGGGCGTGCTCAGACAATCAAAAGTCAACAATCTCCCAGAATTCAGTCATCTGGACAATCCGGGCTATCCCAAATTCCAAATGATATGTGTGGGAGGAAAGGTCGTTATCTGCACTATCCGCCGTGTTATCTCCAACACGCAGGCCCAATAGAAAAAAACCACCACACGATGCATCCTTCCCTTTTCCCGCCGAACCCTCCCCTCCCGCTCGTTTTTCGCCATAGCAGAACATTTCTTGTTGGAGCCCCCTTCTTTTAAAACCGGATGATGCCCCCCTCACCTTTGTAATGGCGCCCTCTCTCCATCACATTGTACTACCCCCATGGACCGCCAAGGAGGAGTCCCCCGCCAATCTCTTCCATGATTCCTCCCCCCATGTTCATGCCGATGTGCATCGCCATTAAGGGGTAAGAGGCGCATGTTGCCCGTGACGCCCCCAAGCCAAGAAGGCAAATCCGATGTCTCCTGAGCCATTGACATGTTGTAACATCCAGTATCCCTTGCATTACCATGAAACAAAAATATGATGTCCGTTGTTGGGCGTGCAAGTAACTGATGTATCATAGTTCTCTGAGCAATTGGATATAACTTTAAGACATTAATCTCAATTTTGTAAATTATTTATGCGTCTAAAAATCATTTCATCTCAATGCACACATGAAGTATTTGGTTCATAGTCCTTTCATGTTTATGCCCGATCACACTTTCATACACAGATCCACCGTGAGCTGTAAGAAGGCAAGTAGCAAGTTAACAAATAGACAAAAAGTGATTTTTTTTCATATATTCTAACAATAAAAAATCAGGAACTGTGATTGCATTAATGATATTGATACAATAAGACAGGGAAGTCAATTACGGCATCTCTTCATAGCGAGAAAAATCAAGATTTCACCTTGTTTTTTTAGGGAAATATGTGCTAGGAATTTATGGTTTTGATTTCTTCAAGTAAACAGAGGACAAGCTAATAATAAAGTGTACAATGCCAGCTGTTGCTTTTTCATGATCATCATGCAAAATTAGATCATCATCATTACAAATAAGCATTACAATGTTCACATTTCCGAAGCATAACAAATGAGGTTTCGTGATTGTCACAAGAACATCAAAATAATAGCAGTGCATATATTTTCATGTGGTAGAATAATACTAATCTACACCAGACATATAAATTAAGTAAGGATGAGACAAATATCTCAATCTAGCGTTGCATATTATAATTAAACGTCCATGGTTGCATCTAATCAAGATATACAGAGGAAGACACCATCTAGTATATATCATGAGGGCGTCACATATGACACAAGTATGCATATAGTTAAGGCATCTAGGAAATCAGTTGCATTTTGAGATCAACAAAATTCATCTCAGTTTACTAATCAATAGTTCAAAATTAGCTAGAGATCATTTGGTATAACAGATAAGTGGAAGTCGAGGAAGCTAAATCACAAAAATATGAGAAAAATGAAAACCATAGCCTTTCTATTCCTAGCAATTGATCATCTTATATAGGAAGGTCTAGTGCATATACCATTAGTAAATAATCTAGGCATACTAAATAACAAAAACATGAAGGAAAAAATTTCAAAATCATAACCTTTCTATTCCTGGCAATTGATCATCCTATACATGAAGGTCTAGTGCAAATACCATTAGTAAATATTTTTTTTATACAGGTACAGAAGAGCCACAAGCCTCATTGGAGCTTCATCAACCAGTTACTTATAGTCAAGAACAGAGTTGCAAAATTGCATCAAGAACAGGATCTAACACCTACATTATGGTGCCTTTTTCACTGTATATCTGACACGCACACACTATATGCATTTTGCAAATAGGTGACTTACCGAGAGGGTAGGTCAAGAAATTACCTAGAGCTGCCAGCAAATGGAAATCAAATAAGGGTGAAGAAAGAAATAAGTCGATATTGTTATTCTGCTCCCAGATGTGCAGTAATTTTTTTAAAAAAAAATAGGAAACAATTTCAATAAAAAATCTGACTTTTGTGACAAACATTATAGAATGTTTTACCAACATGCAAAGTTTCATCTTGAAAAAACATTGATGGAGGTATGGGCAATAAAACAAAATAGATGTTCCAAAGTGCTTTAAAAATTTGTTCTTTTTGGAACATTGTTTTTGTGTTTTTTTGCCCTTACCTTCATGAATGTTTATTCACCACAAAATTTTCCAAATATGGTAAAATATTCAAGAATTATCGCAAAAAATCAGATTTTTTTAGTCCCCCCTCCCAATTACATTATTTCTCAGCCATTTGATCCGGTGGCAGAGCACCGAACCAATTAGGACCCTCAGATTTACTAAAGTCTAAGATTTTGCTACACTGATAATACAGCGCGGACAGCGCATAGAGGGCGGCGGCTGCGATGGGGAGGGAGGCGCCACAACCAACAGATGTGGGGTGAGAGGGGACACTCGTTGTGGGTGTGGGGACATAGTCACCGGAGCTAGGGCCGGGCGGCGGCGCTTTGCGAAGACAGATCATGGTGTCCTCTCGAGGGGCAGCACACCAGGACGACGCTTTGCGAAGACAGATCGTGGGGTCCTCGCGAGGGGCAGCACACCATGACGTGGGATGGGGCAGAACTCGTGTGTGGGATTGATATTGCGGAACATTGAATCTCAGCCATTTGATGCGATGGCAGGCCACCGAACCAATTAGGACCCTCAGATTTAGTAAAGTGAATTAGATCGTAAGGTGCTGGTTGTTTTGGGTATAGTACACAAAGTTTGCTGGCTTTAGAAGAATTTAAGTTTGCTCTTTCAATAGTAATAATGGAGATTACTCCTCTATTCTTTTAACATCAAGGATATAACTAAATGCAGAATATGCAGGGTAATAGGTTCCAGTCTTCAAGAACTACATGCAGAAATATATGCTATATACACAATCTCTTTTGTATAGACAGAATCCAAGACTATCAAGAGATGGACTGTACAGAAGTATCGCTAGCACCACTTCCATAACGAAAGCATAAATCGAAAGGATCCCATACTAACCATAATTGATGAAAAGTAATAGAAGAAATATACGTCAACTGGGGCCTAGAATAGCTAAATCTCTAAAGTGTTGTATTACAGTAATCTGCAAATAAGAATCATGTTGTTTACCTGATTTGAGTTAATATTCTATACCCTCATATCTGTAAAGAAAGTAGTAACAACATGGAGAAAAGAATTCAATACATATTCTTTATAATAGTAAAGTAAGCATAAGATCTTTCCATAACACAAAGATCTGCTTAAGATATAACAAGATAAACATAAATCCATGTTGTTTATCTAATTCCAGCAAATCTTTCTATTGTACTTCTGCAGGAACAACATGTACAGAAGATATGATACATTTAGTACAGAAGATATGTAAGCAGCTCAATTGTTGGGGCCTGAGTAGAATATGTAGCCGACTAATTATGCGATGAACGATTGTATTCTGATATGCTTACAAGCTAACATGTGTACTTCTGGCATACTTCCTTCTCTAGCCCGTCATCAAGTTCAGCTTCCTGCAAAAAGTAGTTGGGTTAGGAAAAGTAGTGATAAATTTAATCTGAACAAAAAGAAGATCAACGAAAGCTACAAAAATGGATAAATCAATTCGATAGATTGGAGGGAGCAGAAGGAGGGGTCTCACATCCTCGCCAAAATCATTGTTGAACCCATCAACAGCATCACGCGCTCTTCCCCCTTGTTATCACCATCTCCCTGAGATAAAGATATCACATGTACACAGCTTGAGCATCCAGCCATCTGAGCCATGGGGGCATGCAACAACATCACGGTGTGCGTGACGCTGGCATCTGCGCCGTCCCCTCCGTCGCCTCGGTGATCTGGTTCGCGTACGCGTGGACCAGGGGGAGTTCGCGCTGGCCCGTGTCCATCCTGGGCGGGCTTCGTCGGAGCCTACTGGAGCCGCCACCGCCTCCTTGCTTTTTACATCTTCACCATGGAAGTGTGATGCTCATCACGCTCCTCGTCTTCGCCTTAGCCGTCACCAGCGGATCCAGAGGTGAGGCCCGAGGCTGCCGAGGGATTGGCCGGTAGAGGGGAGGCCGTGATGGAGAACCGCCGCGCTGTTGCGCCCAATCTCCTGGTGCGCTAAAGCTACTGCCAAAGACCTAGGGATCCCACCATTAGAGAAAGTATTGCGGCCATGGAGCTGGGATCCACTGCTGGTGAGGGAGGGAGAGAGAGAGAGAGAGAGAGAGAGCGCAGGAGATGGTTGCTCACGCCGACCTGCTGCTGCCGTCGCCGCCGCCTTCAATCCGTTGCCGCATCTTGCCCTCGCTCTGTCACTGCCGCTCCGGCTTTCGCCTGGCGGGGGCGTGGACTCGGTAGCGTGAGGATAGGCGAGAGAAATTTATGTAAATTAGGTCTTTAGAAATTGATTAAAGATTGATCATGATTTATTTATTTCCATATAAAAGTTACCAAATACTACCGAAAATTGATCTTATTGACAGATAAAATCGGTTTAAATAGATCATGGGTAAAATCCGATTTAAATGGGTTGGTGGGATAATAAAACGGTGGAGAAGGATTAACCGGAGTGAGGCGAGACTATCAACTCAGACATTAGGAGTAGAGATTATAGAGCAAAACACGTATTAAATAGTGGCCTCAACGGACCCACATTTTATTTTGACAGAAACCACACGTTCTCTCTCTCATCCTTTTGCCTGTAATTTTCCAGGCCATGGCCAGGACCATGACCATGATGAGGAAGAGCACTAGGCTAGCTCGGCCATGCCCTCACCGAAATTTCTTTTCTCATGATAGGATCGGAGGAGGTTGCTCTCATGCTTTCCCCATTATTTTCCTTTTTCCGGCCTTTCTCTTACTTTTACCGGAGAGGAAGCGGGTTCCTGGGCAAGCAGCACCTTTAGCCTAGCTGGACAATGTGGTCCGAGGAGAGCTTGTAGCCGGCCGTTGGTAGGTGGTTGCGACTTTGGGGTTCCCAAGCTCGTGCGTCCTGTACAGGACCCTGAGAGCGTCTACAACCCGAACCTCCACTTTCTTTCTAAACGTCCGGCTGGATAGCCGGACAGGGTCCGGATAAAAATATGTCACCTAATCAGACACTTTAAACCCAACCCAAACATCTAGGTTGTCCGACATCCCTTTATATCCAGCCCATATGTAGCCATGTCGGACTGACGGGCGAGACCCACGCGTAAACAGATTGGTCCGACGGGCTCCTCCTCCGATTTGCCGAGGACGCATTCATGTAGCCGCTCTGACTCGCCACCCAAGGGACAAAATCCGCCTATTTAAGTCGGATGGCGAGGGTAAACCCTAACCGCCTCCACTTTTGTCATTTCCCTTTCGTCCGCCACCACCGCTTCCCCTGCCCACTTTCCCTTCCTCCTTGACCTCGTCGTCCGTCATGGTCTGGCAGAAGATCACATATTATAAAATTGCTCATGCATGTGCGTCAGGCAGAGATCGCGCGGGAGGTGTGCGCCGCCGAGATACGTTGCGCCCAACGCCTTGCGAAGGACGAGGATGATGAGGAGGCAGCCATGGAGAAGGCGGAGGAGGAAACACCGGGGATGGAGCCTGACGGATTTGGCATGGAGAAAGCGGAGGTGGAGTTCCACCTCGCCCAAGCCGCGGTGGCGGAGTCGAAGCACCTTGTGGTGGAGCAACGGTTGGAGGTGGAGCAAGCTGGCGTTGCTGCATTCGTGACACTCGCCGTCGATCCTGTCCTCATGTCCGAAAACCAGGCCATCTTAGAGTCACTCTAGTCCAAATGAAGGTGATGGTGAACCCTACCGTATCCACCTCGCGGACATGAGGCCGGAGCAGTTATCCGTGGACGAGAACGACGATGATGAGGGGGCGGAGCTTCACCTCGCCACAAATGACCATGAGGTCGATGGCTCCGACAAGGGTGTCATCTACATATTCGACGATGATTAGGAGAAGTAGGGCAGTTTCATTCAAATGTTGCTTGTTTTATTTATGTATGATGAACTACGTATGATGAGCATATATGAAAATATTGGTTTGCAAATAAGGGTGTGCTTGCAATCGCGAACAAATGAGGGATAACCGGCTCCTGTCCGCAGTCCCATCCGGACGCGTCCGCCGACAAATAGGAGGTCAAATTTGCACATTTCGGTTATAGATGCTTCGACGTGTGAATGTATCCTTGCAGTTTGGTGGTGATTTCAAACCTAATTTAGATGCGTGCTCTACCCTGTTTGTCACTGATTTAGTCCGATTTTCTTTCTTTAATTAACCAAAAGGTTTTGTGTACCTTCTTTTTCTATCTATTTAATAAATATAAGGCAGCTCTCCTCCTACCGTAAAAAAAAGTGGGCCACCTATACGTCAGGTGCCTGAAAATATATGCTGCATTAGTCACTTTCATCAAGGGACATTAGATCTTCATCCAACGATTGAAAAATAGATCAGAGCACTGTTCATCTCCAACCTCCAGCTTCGTCTTCCTCGTGTACCCGCCGGCCAACCCCGCCTTAACCGCCTGATTTTTTTTTATTTTTTTTGAGAATCACACAAACTGATCAAACAGTCTGTTTACAGTCTTTCCTCAAAACCTCGCTCAGCTCATCTGGCACGCCGGCCAATTTGAACAGATCGCCCATCCTAGAAGCAAGAGCTAGCTGCTAGGCCATGTGCAAGTTTGTTCTTGTCCCTCTGCACCCACTCGATCAGATATGACTGAAAAGTGCTCAATGCTAGCTTGATGTCAGCTATGATCGGGAATAGCCGCGACTGGTTTGCTGCGTCTGGGCTGATCGCCTTCACCAGTCAAGCTCCACATGAATTGGTCCATTATGATAATTTGCCAGAGTCTTCAGTCGATGCAGCAATGCGAGGCTCTCTGCTTCTTCCACAGACACACATTGTCCCAGTCTACACCCCATCGAAAAGAACGGGACCTAAGAACAAGTATAATAAGGTGATATAAGCAGGTTGTAAGTACTAGAATATTATATTTTTACTTAGTTGGAGGAGAGAGAAGAGAAGCGGGCTCTTGGTGAGTAGCCGGCTCTAGCACGAGACCCAAGACACTTTGTGAGGTTGTAAGGTGGGCCAACTACTAATGAAGTAGTACACATATAAAACTTACTATTGTACATGCCAGCTACAAGGTTGGCTATAGATGACATGTCTAACCATGCTCTGAATGTTTCAAGCGACTGCACCGCCCGCGCTCTCGCCCGTTGCGGCATCAAAAGACGCGTTTGTATTTAATTTAGCCACGCCGGCGGCAGGGGGGCACCATTGCTTTCCGACAGTCCTGGAGTGATCTGGGGACTGCTCAAACAGATTCTTGCAGAAAATAACCCTCTCAGCCTTTGATTTCCCTTGTGCCATCCTGACTTCTTCCTCATACTTAAGCAAGAATCCTACTGACCCCGAGATGGTCACTTTTCCATCACTGTGGATTATATTATCTCGCAGAAACCACCGCCTGATTCTATACCTCGTGCTTGGCGGCTATCGTTGCCCCGCCCTCCCATCGCCCCCCTCCCCCCGCCGCATGCCGCCGCCCTTGCCATCACTCTAAGCCCGACACCGGTGAACAACTCTGGCGATCACCCTTCACCCCCGCACTCCTAAGATAGATACCAGGGCTACTGCTTCATGGCGAACCTGCACCCCCACATTCCTAAGATAGATAGTGAGCCTGCTTCTTATCCGGCGAGTCCAGCCTCCCCGTCTCGTGCGCTCGGGAAGAAGAAAAAAGTGACTCACGCCAAGAAAATTTTAAGGCACTGGAGGTGATTTCTAGTTCGATTCAATTTTATTTTATTTTGCCAGGAGAAATATCTACTGTGCAATCCAGTCGGCAGAATTTTTTCCTTTCAAAGGGTCCGCAGAAGAATTGATTCACTCTCTGGGCAAACGCACGTGGACCTCATCGCACATGTGCAAAGATACTTCTGTGTGGGACTACTGACAAGTCCCGTTAAACGATGAGGGTCCTCGCGCGCGCGGGTAGCTCTAGGAGTAATGTCGCGCTTTTACTCGTCTCGAGGTTTGTAGCTGAGGGCCGACGCAGACCATTGACGCTGCAAGCCGGCCGAGGGAGAGGGGAGGGCGATGGGTTCCGACGCGGCGGCGGTGAGCACCGTGCGGGAGGCCGCACACATGGCGTGGGACGAGTCCAAGCGCCTCTGGGGCATCGGCACGCCCATCGCCATCGCCACGCTCAGCATGTACGCCGTCAGCTCCGTCACCACCATCTTCGTCGGCCACCTCGGCAACCTGCCCCTCGCCGCCGCCTCCATCGGCCTCTCCGTCTTCGCCACCTTCTCCCTCGGATTCTTGGTACTAATTTGTACTAGTATATATGCTTTGCTCGGTCGCTCGCACACCATTCTTACTGATGCTAATGCGCGCGCGCGTGCAGCTCGGCATGGGGAGCGCTCTGGAGACGATGTGCGGGCAGGCGTTCGGCGCCGGCCAGGTGGCTATGCTCGGCGTCTACCTGCAGCGCTCCTGGATCGTCCTCATCGCCGCCACGCTCCTCATAGTGCCCTTCTACGTCTTTGCCGAGCCGCTCCTCCTCGCCGTCGGCCAGGAACCCGTTCTCGCGCGCGAGGCCGCCCGCTTCGCGCTCTACATCCTCCCCGGCGCCTTCTCCTTCGCCGTCAACTTCCCAACCGCCAAGTTTTTGCAGGCGCAGAGCAAGGTCCTGGTGCTCGCCTGGATCGGCGTCGCCGGCCTCTGCTTCCACGTCGCGCTCACCTACCTCCTCGTCACCGTCCTCGGGTGGGGCACCCCGGGCGCCGCCGCCGCCTACGACCTCTCGCTCTGGGCCATCGCGCTGGGACAGTCGGCCTACATCATCGGTTGGTGCAAGGACGGCTGGAGGGGCTGGTCCATGGCGGCTTTCAACGACATGTGGGCGTTCGTCAAGCTCTCACTTGAGTCCGCCGTCATGCTCTGCCTTGAAATTTGGTACCTCGGCATGATCACCGTCCTCACCGGCAACCTCCAGGATGCGCAGATTGCCGTCGACTCGCTTGGCGTCTGGTACTCGTTACCTTTTTTTCCGAACGTTCTCTACTAACTGAAGATATATGCTTCAGAATACTGATCATACATATAGCTAAGCTGACAGAATACTTACGCTTAATTTTTCAGCATGAATATAAACGGTTGGGAGTGTATGATCTTCATTGGCCTCAATGCTGCCATCAGGTCAGGTTAACTGAAACTGTGTATACACGCAAAAAAAATAAAAAAATGTGTAACTAAACAATCGGTTCTTGTTCACCAACCCATCGCTCCACAGCCGTCAAATTTCAGTTCCTAAATAAACTGCTGCCACCTACCTGTTTACCCTTTCAGTGTCCGAGTCTCCAACGAGCTGGGCTCTGGCCGTCCAAGGGCAGCGATGCACGCCGTCGTCGTCGTCATCGCTGAGTCGCTGCTCATCGGGCTGCTATGCATGGCACTCGTGTTGATCTTCCGAGATAACTTCGCCATCATCTATACTAGCGATTTGGAGCTCCAGCATGCCGTCTCCAAGATTGCAGGACTGCTTGGCTTGACCATGGTGCTCAACAGCGTGCAGCCTGTGGTTTCAGGTATGATTAGTTCTTCCTCTCACATCACAGTCACAGCATGCATGGTGATTTTAATTTGTTCATGTCACCTCAACCTCGTCGATCCCCTGGAGTTGATGACATTGATCTGATTGGTCCAGGGGTTGCTATTGGAGGAGGATGGCAAGGCCTTGTTGCATACATCAACCTAGTCTGCTACTACGTTTTCGGATTGCCCTTGGGCTATCTTCTCGGCTACAAGTTCAACTATGGAGTTGGGGTAATTCATTATATACTATATATGTTATTTGAACTACTCCTACAAATTGCAAAACAAGTAAAAAATATTTATGGTCTCTAATTCCAGGGGATTTGGGCTGGCATGCTTTCCGGGGTTGCACTTCAGACACTGATCTTACTCTTCATCGTGTGGAGAACAGATTGGAATGCAGAGGCATGATTTTCCATCGCCCTTCCGGTCTTCACCAATTTAACAAATGTGGATATAGAATAACATGTCATAAAACCTTTCCAAGCTTCAGTAACCACACATATCATATGACTTATGGCTTCTTTCTTTATTTGTATTGATTGATTTCAGCCATATTGTATGTAACTTTTTCTGTTATTTTTATGGAAATGCCAAGCTTTCCAACTTGCTCATCTCATAGTGTACAACTGCAGGCTGCGCTAGCATCAAGCCGTGTGCGAAAGTGGGGTGGCATCGATGGAACCAAACCTCTGCTGGAAGATAACTAGATCACCTAAGCATTTTTATCCCTTCTTAATAAACATTGTTTGCCTTGGTATTGATGATATCATATATCATTGTGAATTTTTTAGTATCAATAGGGTACGGAAATCAGGTTGAACTAGTCGAAGTACTATATAATTACGAGTCTAAATGGTTGTGCACATTTTTGTATGCGGAGGCGGGAAGTTGTTTCTATCATCTGAGAAAAATTATCATCAGCATGAACCGAGCTTTTGTCTGTTGACATGTACCGACGCACTGTGAGTTGCATACTTGTGTTTCTTCAGTGATTAAGAAAAGGACAACAACACTCCTCGGTTGTAAGAAATATTATGTAAAAGAAAATTATGGGTTAACAATAGTCCTATTATTTTTTTTAGGGGGAATGCCTATTTGGCGCACTTTATTACGAAGCCATGAATCAAAAAAGATAGTCCTATTCGTTAGAAGAAGTTGAGTGAATTGAGGAGTGCTCATTGCGTTGTAAACAGTCATGTTTGGACCAAATAACTGGCTCAATCATCAAGTGAAGTAAAAAACAGAGCCTTTCCGTTCACTGCAAATAACTAGCTCATATTCCTCAGAATGTTTTGCTTACCATTTCAAAATTTCTGGAATAAACAGAATAAAAGGTCAAAATCCACCCCCGACCAAACAACACAAACATTTATTTAATCATATTTCACACTTTGGAATACAAATCAATTTTGAGCTTTGGATGTAGCAACGTGGACCAAGTCTGTATTTTTGCAGAAATGATAAATCCCGGACGTTCGGGATTTGACCATGGCAAATCAAACATTTTTTATGGCAATTTTATTGACACAGGGATCACAAGTTTGACACACATGACAATTTTCTGGGAAAATATATACTGAGCATAGAGTTGTCATGCTTGTCAACTAAAATTGTCATCCTCGCGTCACTAAAATTGTAGTCGGAAACATTCGATTTGCCATGGTCAAATCTCGAACGTCTGGGCGTTATAGGAGTCCTTTTTTTCCATTTGGGAACAATTTTTCCGGAATTTAAGGTGTTGTACTTAGAAGCATGCGAGGTACATTTCCTAACTAGCATTTTCATTTATTTTTTCTATGCTTGGAACTCCAGAATAAAAAATAAAATAAAACAAGAGACATATATTTTTCGAAGCCAAACTCGTAAGCAGGTGTGCCCAAAGTTCATGACGTCGTTAGAAAGAACACTACTCCACCAAACTCCATAGCACCGACACGTGGGCAACAAAAGGCTTATATTTATTTGTATTGATGGTTGTGTGTTATGCTTTCATTTCGATATTTTCTTTTCCTGAATGAATTTTCTGTCTGTCCGTGTTTAGCTTATGCCCTTCAGTTACCCACTTGTTTTCTTCCGGAGTAAAAGACATTGGTGTCTGATGAGTGCACCTTAGTCATCCAACTTATAAACTGAAAACCCGGCACACAACTTTGAAGTTTTAATAGAAAAGAAAATATAGAGTAAATAGGCCGGCCCAGCGTGGACGGGGGTGTGCGCTGGTTGGCAAAATATCCTATAACCAAGCGTGGAATAGGATCGGGGTGAAGCTACTGTGTGAACAAAGAGGCTGCTCGCGTTTGTTAGCGTGCTTGTTGCTGCGTCGGCGGTGGAGGTGCTGGTTCTTGCCCCGGTTCAATGGCAAAATTGGTGCTGGTCGTCTCCTTCCTCGTCGGCTTCATGTGGCGTTCGGTGTCATCTCTGGATGAGGTGCTTGTTGCGGATGGCTTCCGTTGCCGTTGCCGATGTTCGTTCATCGATTTGAGATCCCGCCTGACGTTGGGCGGCTCTTGCGGCTTCAAAAACTTCATGGTGGAGGTCCTCAGCGTCCTCTGGACGGCAGGTTGGCTTGGCGTAGTCTTCGGCGAGGTCTTCGTCTTCGAGTTGGCAGTGCGTGCCTATGTGGATGCCGGCGTTGGCTGGGATGGTGACCAGTTCTTGCTTTTGCTCTTTGCTGGGGGATGTGTTGTAATGTTGTCTGTTTATCTATAAAGCATCTCCTTTTTCTCAAAAAAAAAAAAAGGAGCCGATTAGGAGGATTTGAGAGGAGACCACTAGCTCTGCGATATGTTTTTTTATCACTAGATAATTGCATGTGCGTTGCAACGGGATATAAATAGTTTACTCCCTCTGTTCCACAATGTAGTGCGTATAAATCTTTTGGGACGTCAAACTTTATAGCCTTTGACCAACTTTGTAGTGTAAAACATATACATCTAGAATATCAAATATATATCCTTAGATACATCACAAGACGTACTTTCATATTGTATATATTTGATATTGTAGATATAAATAGTTTTCTCTACAAACTTGGTCAAAGTTTGTAAAGTTTGAATTTTCAGAAAATCTATATGCACTAAATTATGGAACGAAGGGAGTAATACGTTACCCCATAATTTATCTGCCCGTGTTGATGTGATTGTGTAAATAAATATTCACAGATATACCTATCTAAATATATTTTAGGATTTTATTTTGCAATCACTTATTGGCTTCCAAAAAATATAAGTTTATTTGGCAAGTCGATTAAATATGAGACAACTAAGATGATTTTCATGCAATCATGCTCAGAAAAAGGATGGATTGCTGGACGAAGCACTCCGCCTGGCAGGAAAAGGAAAACTATTCTCTTTTGAAGTAGTAGAGATAGAGAAGAAGTAGAGAATATAGCTGAGGCTTGGCCCAGCATAAAATCGTGCACCAATCGCTGCTTCAGTGAATGCGGCCCATCAAACCACCTTCTTTTTCTGTCCCTAGAAAAAAATCAAACCGCTTTTTTTTTTCCGTTGCTGCAGGGAGTTCCCTTGTGAACGTATGTTCTTTGAGGAGGTCACTGCACTACGTACCTGCACCATTTAATCTCAATCTCATGGCTTAGTTACCTCTTTGTATGTATATCTTGCTAACTTGCAGAACACAGAATGAATGGCTGATTAGTAATTACTCGTATTGCTAGCCTTTTTCTGGTAGGGAAATGCCAGTGCTTTCGAGCTTCTCAGATCGTTGTGACTGACCGAGCAGCAGTCTAGACACAGTCCTTTTGAGTGCCACAGTGAACGAAACCACCAAAGCACACTTCAGTGGCATTGCATAGTTGAGTAAGATGAATCTTAAACATCACAGTAACAATGCAGGGTGACTTACTGAGTGGCAGTTCAGCATCCTCATTGTGTGGCAGCAGAGCAGGAACTTCACATGAATCCACGACAGACCCATGAATGATCTCACGAAGCGCAATGTTGCATATGCTTTGGTCCTGACAGAGCACAACACCACTAAGTTGCTATTCGGTTTACAGAACTGGCCAACAGGGTAGCAGGTACAGCGCTACGCTGAGCTTGCAAAGGACACATGGATTCAGTTACTGTGAAGTATGAACCCATGTTGATGCAGTTATATAACTGATGAAATGGAACAGTCGGACAACCAACGCTAAATCAGCTGCCAGTACGCTGTGTCAAGTCAGGTATCAACAAAACTTAAGCATCTACAAGTGCAGTGCACAATCGAAACCCATCAGGAAATGGTTTTGCCCAGGGCAAACCGCGAGAGAGTTTACCTTGGCTTCGAAGACCGGTACCAAATGGATATAGCATCTTTAAAGGTAAACTTGTTGCCCGGCGAGAACCATTAGCACACTGTCGTCAGAGCATGTACGATCTGACTGAACAAACATGACCCTTGTACGGCCGTGGACTCCGGACGCTGTCGGGCGTGTCTACTTTAAGCCCTCGTTTTGCTCGTGCCTGTAGTCGTGACCACTTAAATTATTCGCTCACATGTATATGATTGGTGGGGATGAAGGGAGAGATTTTTTTTTAAATAATCTCAGCCTAACGTAACGGACTGACTGGACACGCCCAATGACCTCATATCCCTTCACATATGGGCTGGATTTGGGTGATCCTCGCTCAATTTCTCTTGACCAGGTTGTCCGCCCAGATATACAGGAAGTGGGAGGGGGGAGGGGGTTGCTCTGGTTATAGATTCTCTTGAGCCAACGACACCTAGGGAGGCACAGGGTGCCCAACCCAGCGTCTAGTGCCTAGGCATTTGGAGTGGGCGCCTGGGCACTCGAACTTCATTGAGTCCCATCTTTTCTGGATGGCTTAAAACCCTCGTCCTATTTATCGATTATTTATTTACCGTCGCCATTTCGCGTTTTGAGGCGATCTCATCTTCAACCATGTATTGGTACTCTACTGAAGGGCAAATTCACTGTGGCAATGTGAGTTATTCCTTTCTATTCAAATTGCACTGATGTTTTTATTCGGTTTATATGATGTAGCACAGACTAGCGAGATGCTAAATTGTGCGAGTCTTGGTCCGATCTTTCACGGTATTTGTGAGACAGCAATGAACGACAGCAGCAACAGTCGAAGAAAAACGAACAAACGTAGAAGGAGAATCTTCGGATCAAACGAGATGTAAGAAGCCAAAGAAAAATATTTGCACCAGAACTAATACGAGATCAGGCGCATGCACAGCAGCATCGAATCCCTAGGATTCGCAGAAACGCATCTTGGTGCCTCCCGATGTAGGCGATTTCTGGTATTTTCTTATTCAACTAAACTTCGGCAAAAAAACTAACTCCCGTACATCGGCCGTAGCTAGCCCCTTTTATAGGCGACGCAGACCTGACCAAACCGACTCCAGCTAACAAAACAGATACGGACTCTATCTCTTCTACGTATTCAAACTAATTAAGGCGTTTATACTAATTAAATATCCGGCAACGTTGATCGCTAGAAGCCAAAACTCAACTACAAATACCAACTAGTACGGGCGTCCTGCTTCTCGGATCGATCTTCATCTCCTGAGCTTGGACACTTTATTATCAAAGGGACTCGTTATTCATAATTCAACGAGGAGGGATCCAACAAAGATATGTTGCGGAGGTGTTCTAAAATTGGGATTGACCTCATCTGGTTTTGGTTTAGAAGCGGACGCACCTTCCTTGCTTTTAGCTCCCCAATAATCTGAACACACAATATTAGAAGATGATGATGGCGCAGAACCTAGCAACCCTCTGCCATTTTTCCTTGCTCTTGCCCTCATGTCTGGGTTAAGCTTGAGACAGGGTTGGATCCTCCACGTGGTCTGGTTCGATACATCTCTGACATTTTGTATAGAACTCACGAGTAGTGTATCAACGGTCTCATCATCCCCTCCCTCTTGAACTGAAACCGTCCTCGGTTTCGAGGTAGTCTTTGTAACAACTTTGTTTAATAAAACACAAACATCCACCTTAATTGTGTCGGCAAACATTGGTCGAAACACACGTCTCTTCCCAGCATCCCAAAATGAATATGTGTTGGTCCGACCTTCATGTGTAGTATTATGATCGTACTGCCAAGGTCTTCCGAGTAACAAATGACATGCATCCATTGGCATGACATCACAGATAACCACATCACTATAATCGCCAACAGAAAAATTAACACGGACCTTATGAGTAACCTTCAGCTTTCCTGTATGATACATCCACTCAACACGGTGTGGCTGAGGGTGCTTCCATGTAGGTAAGCCCAAAGCTTCCACCAATCCCTTGCTGACCGCGTTGGTGTAGCTTCCTCCATCTATAATCAACTTACAATTGGTGTTATTGACTTTGCACTGAGTCTGAAAAATATTCCAACGTTGTCCCTTATTCTCAATGCGATCCTCTTGCACTCGCTGCACCATTAGTGAAGGATATGACTCAGCAGCTTCAAAACTCGCAACCACATTTTCAGCATCCTTAGATTTTTCACTAGAAGTGTCAGAAACTGCCTCTTCATCACTAGCGGATGCATAGGCATCTCTCGTGAGCAACACTCTTTTCTCGTTAGGACATTCACGCTTCATATGTCCCCTTCCTCCACACTTGAAACACTCTATGTCACTAGTGCGTCCGGTCGACTGTGCACTAGAATCAACCATCGACAGTCCTGATTTTGAAGCATCCTTTTGCATGGAACCATGAGAGCGATTTGATGATGTCGCCCTGGAGCTAGGACCGACATCCTCATTCTTATGCTGCGAGCGTCGCCATGTGTTCAAAGTGGTACTGGGAACTATGTTGACTTGGCGTCGCTTAATCTGTTGTTCCGCACGCACAGCTTAGTGCACAAGATCTTGTATGTTGTAGTAGACCACCATCTCAACACGATCCTGCACCTCGATATTTAGCCCGTTAAAGAAACGTGCCATGGTCGCCTCTGGATCCTCCGTTGTCCCTGTACGTATCATAAGCAATTCCATCTCCTTGTAATATTCATCAACACTCATATTACCTTGAGAGAGCCGCTGCAACTTGTTGTACATATCTCTTTTATAGTGCTCAGGAAGAAAACGTCGCCTCATGAATTCTTTCATACCTCGCCAAGTCGTCGGGCGATGTCTTGAACGACAAATTTGATTCCACCAAATTAGCGCGTAACCGATGAACTCAATTCCAGCAAGTTGAACTTTCTTCTCCTCGCTATAATGATGGGCATCAAAAATTTGATCAACACGCATCTCCCACTCCAAATAGCCTTCTGGTTCACACTTGCCGGAGAACGAAGGGATTGTAATTTTTATGCGCCCAATTCCATCGTCCAAAGGCACACGCATAGCTTGACCAACTCGGTCATGCACTCCACCACGAACGGATGTTTCAGGACGAAGCTCATAGTGTCGTGGTCGTGGAGCGTACCCCGCTGCCTGGTCAACGGCGTCCTCAAGACCATCATCTCCAACATGAGGTGCCGCCAAACGGCGATCATGCACGCCGGCATGTCCGTCGCGAGCCGGTGGTGCATAACGCAGTGGAGCAGCCGGAGCAGTCTGTGGTGGTGCAGAATTCGTTGTCGGCATATTGATGATGTCTGCCAAACCATCGAACCGAGTGATCAGGACATCTATCCTTTTGCCGAGCGCATCATGACATTGCTTGATGTAGTTGCATGTGTGGTCAAAACCATCCCGAATATTTTGCGGAATATCATCCGCATACACTGGACGTACTATTTCCTCAGAATCAGCAGCAACCTCATCACCCTTGTTGACCGAGGTTGACATCTTGATCAACATAGTACCGTGAACAACCTTAGCTCTGAATATCACTTGATGTAGCACAGACTAGCGAGATGCTAAATTGTGCGAGTCACGGTCCGATCTTTCACGGTATTTGTGAGACAGCAATGAACGACAGCAGCAACAGTCGAAGAAAAACAAACAAACGTAGAAGGAGAATCTTCGAATCAAACGAGATGTAAGAAGCCAAAGAAAAATACTTGCACCAGAACTAATACGAGATCAGGCGCATGCACAGCAGCATCGAATCCCTAGGATTCGCAGAAACGCATCTTGGTGCCTCCCGATGTAGGCGATTTCTGGTATTTTCTTATTCAACTAAACTTCGGCAAAAAACTAACTCCCGTACATCGGCCGTAGCCAGCCCCTTTTATAGGCGACGCAGACCTGACCAAACCGACTCCAGCTAACACTCTATCTCTTCTACGTATTCAAACTAATTAAGGCGTTTATACTAATTAAATATCCGGCAACGTTGATCGCTAGAAGCCAAAACTCAACTATAAATACCAACTAGTACGGGCGTCCTGCTTCTCGGATCGATCTTCATCTCCTGAGCTTGGACACTTTATTATCAAAGGGACTCGTTATTCATAATTCAACGAGGAGGGATCCAACAAAGATATGTTGCGGAGGTGTTCTAAAATTGGGATTGACCTCATCTGGTTTTGGTTCAGAAGCGGACGCACCTTCCTTGCTTTTAGCTCCCCAATAATCTGAACACACAATATTAGAAGCTGATGATGGCGCAGAACCTAGCAACCCTCTGCCATTTTTCCTTGCTCTTGCCCTCATGTCTGGGTTAAGCTTGAGACAGGGTTGGATCCTCCACGTGGTCTGGTTCGATACATCTCTGACATTTTGTATAGAACTCACAAGTAGTGTATCAACGGTCTCATCATTATATATGAATATTTTTCATCAGCTATTTATCTTCTTTTGGTCAGTTTAGATGGGTAATTAGTAGAGGGAAAGGTGTGTACTAGCTGGGTGTAATCTTGCAAGTAATCTAACATAGTGACAGAAAATGAAAAAGCTTTTGCATTGTATTATTGCCACTAAAATAATGAGATAATAAAATTGTTTGTCTCGATGATGAGTCGGAGGCTTAGGGGGGTATTATTCAACTGTGTGTCATTGCTCAAACATCTTTGTTTTATTACTTAGTACTTGGATGATGCAGAGGGATCTCGATCAAAGAGTAGAGTATTAGACATAGATGCAGGAGGAGTCATGGTCTATAAATTTATGGATGTACTATCCATATAATATCAACACGTTTTACATAATCTAGCATTAGCACAAGATATTTCATCCTTCACATGTCTATGCTATGTTGATCGCACTTTTATCTACTGAAGAGTTATTATTGGCGAAACGATGAACTCCGGTCTACCTTTTATTATAAGAAAACACTTCCATCAACGTTTAATTGTATTTTTATTTTCAATTATTATCTATTTCAAAAAAATATCACCTATCATATTATCTTTTAATCCCTTGTACAACTAGCAAAGCTAGTAAGGTTGAAATCCTTACTGATGTTGTTGGGGCACAAATGAAGTTTTATTTGTGTTGCATAGCTTATCATTGGTATAGGAAACATGTACCTTTACAGATTGATACTTTGGTTCTCCCCGAGGAAAGCTTACTGTTTGCTGCAAAATCGTGTACTTAGGAGCTCGGCTACCTTGACTGGTCATACTGGCAGCAAGTATCAGCGGCACACTTCGCCACGGCCATGAGATGCACGGTGTGGTTGCTAGGTCGTACTCCTAGCGTCATGTTGGGATGAAGGAGGAGCACCAGAGCAGATATTTGTGGAGCAATGAGGCGAGCAGTGGTGGTGCCACATCGCTAAGGGGTGGGCGGTGCAGGCAACAGTCAGGGCTCCCACCATGATATTTTTTTTATTTTGAAAATACCCCTAGATCATTAGCTCAAATGCCCTAAATTTGTATGTTTGCCTCCCTTCAACGTTTTACCTCTTCCATTGGCCCCGTATAAGATTCCTGGCTTCACCCCAGAGGACAAAGCTTCATGAGCGGCGGTGGTTTGGAGCTGCTTGGAAGGACGGGCAGGCGGCATGAATTTGTTGGCAACAGCAGTGGCGGAGCCAGGATTGCCCAGAAATTGATATTGGGAAGGGGGTGCAAGGGGAGAAATAAAAAAAATCTTACTATTCATACACATAATACAAAGAAAACCATGATCATTGGGGGGGGGGGGGGGGGGGGGGGGAGGCACCCCTGCCTCCGCCACTGGGCAGCAGCATGGCTGAAGGAAGAACGAGGTGTTGTGGAAGGGATTTTTTCACATAAGGAAACGGACGCCCAAATAGAGGTGGAGTAAGAGATATAACACCAAAGTAAGGTTTGTAAGGCAAAGAGAAAAAAAGGCACTAGACTTTTTAGGAATCTATTATGGCTCTCCATTGGAGCTTATTGTTGTCATTGTGGCTGAAATCCTTAAAGAACACATTGACCTACCAAAAATGGTCTAAATCATGAACCTAAGTACTCTCTCCGTTTTCTTTTTACTCTGCATATAAGATTTGTTCAAAGTCAAATTTTGTAAGTTTGACCAACTTTGTAAAAAAAAATCAACATCTACAATACTAAAACTATATGGTATGAAAATTAATTTTATGGTGCATCTAACAATATTGATTTCATATTGTGAATCTTGGTATGTTTTTCTATAAATTTAGTTAAAGTTACCGAAGTTTGACTTTGACCAAATCTTATATGCAGACTAAAAAGAAACGAAGCGAGTAGATTCAATTATTGACCTCTCCGCATCATATAGAATCGATGATAAAATAACTCATACGCTTTGTATACAAAGAGTTGTCAATAAACTCAATGGTGTACACCACATGGGCACATGCGGTAAGTAATTCGAGCTATTTAAAAAAAATCAATGGTGTACAAAGGTGATGAAGTCAACTCTTTGCTAAGCGCCAATCAGAATCCCTTATCCTCTCTCGCCCCAATTCAATAACGATGCACTAGTTCTTCGCAAAAATAAAAATAAAAATGATGTACCAGTACAGACAAGTTGTCAAGTTGGCTTAACTGTAGTTTAGACCCAAAAAGCAGATCTCTGATTTGAAACGTAAACTCACCTTAGTCACCTACAAGTCGAGGAAATGTGTAATTTTTGGACCCAAAATGAACAATCTCTTTGCTGGGATACCCACTGCCCGCCACTCGCTCTCCCCCTTCCCGCTGAATCGACCCAACCCGCCGGAAGAAAAAGCCGCCCCCATCGACCCCCCCCCCCCCCCCCCCCCCCCCCACCCATCCGCACGGTGAATCCACCTACGGCCGCCCACCGTAACGAACCAACCAACCAACGCAGCCGGCTGGGGTTCGGCCAACCTCCACCCCACTCCCATCGTCACCAGGGGCCAACACATGGATCGATTCCTCATTCCTCGCCGTCGTCATCATGACGGCGGCGGCGACACATTCGTCGCGGTGCCGGCGCCAGTGCGCATACGCGCCGAGTGCGACCCACTGCCGCTTCCACTCCCACTCCGTTCCCACTCGCGCCTGCCCTTTCCCCACTCGCGCCAGCCAGCCATCGCCCGCTTGCTTCCCCGACTTGTCTACTCCCACCACCATCCGCGGCACTTCCCTCTCTGACTCGATCCTCCTCCTCTATCCCTCCCTCTCCCCTCGCTTTCGCCTTTGTGCCGGCGTGCGCACTTATCTGCTGGCGGGGTTCGGACGGCGACGGGGGTGCGAGTCGGGGCGTCCAGCCAAAGCCAGCTCCCGAGCAGGAACCGGTCGTGTCGCTGGCTTGCTGTGGTTGGTGGGTCGCCGGGCAGCCGGCGCCAGAAGCGCTTCCAGTTCTTGACCTCGCCGCCCCGACTTGACGGGCCACGGAAATTGGTGGGTCCATGCCTCCTCCTCCTCCTCCTTCTCCGCGGCACCGGCAGGAACGCCGCGGGTGCGGCTGCTGGGCCGTGCTCGCGCGGGGCCTGCGGGGCTCCTGCTTCCGCCCGGCGGCGGCCGCGGCCGCCGCCCCGGCCGGGGCCGCGGTCAAAGGCGGCCATGTCTACGACGCAGGTAGCTGACTAAATCCTTGCTCTTTATCCGGAAGTTTTGTCCTTTTTTCCCTGGTTGGTGGGATCTCTTTGTCTGGTTCGGGGAGCGATCAGCTGCTTTGTTCTCTAGCGATTACATACCGCCATGATGTGATAGCTATGGTACTTGATACGCTGTTCTTCTGTTCGTCGAGCAAAGATATACTAGTAAGAAAGGCGAGGGTCAGATGAATTTTGCTTGGTATTCCCATTCTTTCATGAAGGATCCTGTGTCCTTGCAAGCAGTGTAGGAGTAATTGCCAGCTCTCACAAGATTGTGCAGCACGGAACTTCTGCATCGAATTGGGCTTTCTTTCTTGGTTCCTGGTTGAGAGTTGACCATCAATTATAAGGAACCTATTCAATTTAACCTTGCTTATTTCACCGAGGCGTCCTAATCTTAAACAGCTAGTGCCATGGCAGCATATATATGAGCTTGGGCTTGTGTCTTTAACTCTTTTTATTTATGGGTGGGTAAGCAAAAGGTGTGTTTTGTTCTGTTGAGAGATAATAACCCCCCTTTAAACCAATGATTGTTGTTGATCATCTTTTGTTGCAAGTTGTGTTATGCAATTCATTATAGTAATTCTGACTAGCAGCAGCAGGAGAAATTTTTCTGACCATGACATAACTGAAGAAACACATGTGGTAAATACATAGAGGTGTGAATCAAGCCTTTGTTCCTTCAGTTCGAGGAGCAAAATACATCTAATTCTGTTGCTTTCTGCCATGACGCCGATCATTGACACTGTGCCTATGGCTAACCTGGATAGTATAAGAAATATATTCATGATACCTCAATTCAACTGGTAGGATTCTTTTTTCCTTAATAAAAGCCGAGGATAAGTATGCCGAGTATATAATACTCTTGGTCTTGGGTAGTTAGGTATATGTCTATCTACCTGGTTAACTACTTTGTTGTCCAGGACCTAATAAATATAAGCCTCGGCAAAAAAAATTATCCTAGCTTACACATTTGAGCGTAATCTGAGTACAGCATATTGCATTTCAGAGTGTACTAGTATAACCATGCCATCTACTACTTGGTAGTCTCCATTAGTAAATTTTCAGTTTGGGGTGAAATGCTCAACCATTTCCCCCCTTCCATGGCAGCGGAGACGAGATGCCTAAACTCTAGCAATCGAGATCTTGCAGATCATTTTCAGAGGAAGCTTGATGACGAAAATGGTGTTGACGCATCAATTGAGAAGAAAATATCACCCAAGCTACTTGAATTCACTTTCCAAGAGCTGAAATCTGCCACTGTTAACTTCAGACCAGACAGTATTCTCGGAGAAGGTGGATTCGGGTATGTGTTCAAGGGGTGGATTGAGCCAAACAGTACAGCTCCTGCAAAACCCGGCACTGGTCTAACTGTAGCTGTCAAAAGTCTGAAGGAAAATGCTCTTCAAGGTCATAGAGAGTGGGTGGTAAGTACTGCATGCCTCTTAAGTCCTAAATTTCTTTCTTTAGGTGGAGTTATAACTTCCAGAGATATCAATTTGCAGGCGGAAGTTGACTTTCTGGGACAGCTGCATCACAAACATCTTGTTAAGCTGATTGGATACTGTATTGAGGATGACCAAAGGCTGCTTGTGTATGAATTCATGGCAAGGGGAAGTCTAGAAAATCATCTTTTCAGAAGTGAGCAATCAACTACAAATATTACTGCTGAGTGTTGGTGTTTTTATGTTTAGTATTCCTACATTGAGTTC
The DNA here is from genome assembly GCA_011799875.1 of Thinopyrum elongatum. Taxonomy (NCBI): domain Eukaryota; kingdom Viridiplantae; phylum Streptophyta; class Magnoliopsida; order Poales; family Poaceae; genus Thinopyrum; species Thinopyrum elongatum. The sequence continues at coordinate 135,824,104 of CM022303.1, forward strand.
TGAAACTTGGAAGGCTTTATTTGAGCCAATGTACTGACGTAATATTTTATTCCTATCTGGAGGAACTGTTTTCTGAAAGGAAACACATAGTGACATCTGAACGTTAGGATAAATATCGCATCTTGAGGAACTATTTTCTGAAATTCAACCTATCTAATACTCCTATCTGAAAGGAAAATCAATAGTTTTTTGCAAAGAGACAAACATAATCTAAAGGTGACCAGTTGCTTGTTATCTTTTTATTCCAAGGTGGTATGCATGCCTTACTATCTCTAGCTTGTTTTTTTTTTGCAGTTCAAACTTCAGAACAATCGTAACATTTTTGTTCAAACTGTTATTTAAAACTCCAACTTCTGGTACAAATCCTTGCAGGAACAATGGTCCTATGTGGGTTTTCTTCTAGCTTACTTATTGCTTTTCGTCCCTGCCTAGCTACATTTGCTTCTTTTTTTACTATGTGATGTCTATTGATTAGTAGTAATATCTTATATTGTTTTGTCCCTTTTTATTCTCCTGTTATCTTACTTTGTTTAATCTTGAAGGGACTCTTCCCCTACCTTGGCCGTGCAGGATGAAGGTTGTTCTTGGTGCTGCTAAAGGTCTAGCCTTCCTACATGTTGGTCCCAAACCAGTTATTTACAGGGATTTTAAGACATCAAATATTCTTATCGATGCGGTAATTCTCTTGTCAGTTTGTTTGTTCCCATCCTTGACTGTAGTATGCTGTTTTAACTGTGAAAGTTCTGCTTTTACAGGAGTACAATTCAAAACTATCAGATTTTGGGTTAGCAAAAGCTGGTCCCCAAGGTGATAAAACCCATGTCTCTACTCGGGTTCTTGGCACCTATGGCTACGCTGCGCCTGAGTATGTAATGACAGGTATTGAACGGAAACTTATTTATTTCAAAGTAGCCACATTATATCCATCAGGAATTTTCAGTGTGCAGTTACTAGTTGGTACTTTACAGTGTTTTTTCCCCCTAGTTTCTTGGATGTGATAATATTCAAGAGAACAAAAACTCAGTTAACGATTATTTGTATTTACAATAGACATGCCAAGTTTCATCTCTCATTTTAAGCACACTGTTCAGGCCACTTAACAACCAAGAGCGACGTATATAGCTTCGGAGTCGTGTTACTCGAGGTGCTGACTGGCAGGAGATCAGTGGACAAGAAGCGCCCCCCAGGGGAGCAGAACCTAGTTGCGTGGGCGAGGCCGTATCTGAGCGACCGGCGAAGGCTCTATCAGCTCGTAGACCCTCGCCTGGGGCTGAACTATTCTATCAGAGGGGTTCAGAAGGTTGCTCAGATCTGCCACCACTGCCTAAACCGTGACAGCAAGTCGCGCCCGATGATGGATGAGGTCGTCAAGCATCTGACGCCGCTGCAGGACTTGAACGACATGGCTGCTGCGTCGTATAGGCCCCGGTCATCACCCCGCGGTGAGTGGTATCTCTGAATCCACCCTAATTTTTCTTCTGACAAGAGTGAGAGTGAAGCTAACTGGGAATGTGCTCTCTTCTTCATGACAGGAAAGGCGCGGCGGTGATTGCCGGTCTGATGCGACAGAAACGGCATTTCTATGATTTCTTGGCATTGTCGGATGCTGGTCTTGTTTTAACTGTACAGAAAAAAAGATTGGGCTCCATGTCCATCACCAAAAATTGGAGCTCTGACACCCATGTCTCGCTTAGATCAATCACACTGTTTTTGCTCGTTGCCTAAGCGAATCGACGACATTGTCTGATTGTGATATGTTGTAATAATAACGAGTTAATATCTGATTTGTGTATGGGAATGGTTTCGCCTGGTGGCGGTGTATGCCAGTGCCATCCCAGTGGTGATGGTTGCTGCTGTGGTTTCTGAACCTGCTTTGTGTTTGGTGCTTAGGTTGGGGGTGACAGTAGTGGAGAGGCTGCAGATCAGGAGATGCATACATGTTCTTCTAGCTGGATGGCTGCTTCGATGGTGTACGTGTTGATGTTTGTTTGTCTCGTGGAAATTCCACATGAATTTTACGTTATATAGCTTACCTTTTTATTTTATGAAGTGCGCTTTTGTTGACTCATAAAGTAGCATCAAGTGGATACAATGCAAACTGAGTGTACACTAATTCTCTCATGGCTAAGATGCACACGGCCAACATGAATCAACGTATGAAATGAAATAAAAAATAGACATATTGGCAACAGATACAAATAAAACCAAGCCAAATATTGCATATGTTCATTTATTAACGGCACAAATACAATGATTTTTTAACTGTTCATATGGACAGAAGTTTATAATTAGTTTTGTAGAGGTTCACCATGTTCTCAGAGTGCACCATCGAATGTGTGCCATGCAAATTTAATTTTCTATAATATAAGAATAATATTTATCTATTTTCATTGGGTATCATTGTGTTTTAGTGCATTATAATGTTTTTTTTTTATGATTTGAGGATTGCTCGGCACGCCTGCCGCACGGTAGTGCATTATAATGTTTCATTTTGTGTCCGCGTGCTACCTTAATTGGGTGTGCACCACAGCATGTTGTTGTTTTTTGGTGTCTCAACCAATTTTGTTGGATCTTGTGGTGTTTTTGGGCGCACTATAATGTTTCAGTTTGTGTTTTTGTGTTTGTTTTTTACCTTGTTCAGGTATGCACCACAACGTTTTGTTGTGGTGTGCTTCAAGCACACCATAATGTTCTGCTTTCACGTGCTTGACACCAATTTTATTGGATTTCATTGTGTTTTGGAGTGCATTATAATGTTTTATTTTGTGTTAGTGTGTTACCTTGTTCCGGTGCGCACCACAATATTCCATGTAGATCATGTGATTCAAACCATTTCATACAAGTTTCCACTGTGTTTCCGAATTTTAACATCGAAGTATATTAAAAACTGGGCTTGTTTTGAATATACCGTTGAAAGAAAGACCAGAGTTCAAACGAAATATTTATCCAATACTTATTTAACAGATATGGTTGTTCTAAGTTTAAGATTGAAAACAAAATCCATGTACTGGTCGGTGGAAGAAGAACTCATTGTGTGTCCGATATAGTTTAATGTGAGAGGAAAAGGACAAAGGGGGGGTCGCGGGAATCATGGGACAAGGTTGTCATGCATAACAGGAAAAGTTTTCAAGTGGAAGGGACACTAATAAATGATCAGACAAAATGTAAATATTTATAAATATTAGATGCATGTGATTATATTGGTGAGGGTGCGAACCTCCAACATATTGGACGGCTGATACATACACGGATGTACATCATGCAAGTAGAAGGAAAATACACAGGAGCTCCTGGGTGCTCCACCCCCTATATAAATATTAAATATTAAAAATACGAGGAAAATTAAAAATAGTGGATTTTGGGGATATCAAATTTGGATGTTCAATCTACTCCCGTGTGAAGTTTCGTGAAAAATACCAGCGAAGGAAATATAGACCGACCTATGACCCATCCAAACAGTTTTTTTTTCTACACATGTAAACTTTTTGTCTTTTTATTGAGAATATGTTTCCTGGCATTTTTCACAAAATTTCACATGGGAGTAGATCAGGCACCCTGGTTTGATAACCCAAAATTCTAGGTTTTTTTTTAATAATTTTCATGGTTTGCCTTTTGAATTTAATACTCATAAGGGGTGGAGCACCCGAGTGCTCCAAATCCTCTTTTATATTGAATCTCATTTCCCTACTGCATGTCATTTTCAATATAATATATCAGAGTAGTCCGTTGCATGTGCAAATTTTTCGACAAAGGGTAAATTTATTGGCTCAAAATGGATACACACAGCCAACACCAACACACGCACACAAGAACACGCCAACAAATAGCAAAGTCATATAAGACCAAAGCTATGCGTAGGTGAGAGAAAAAAAACCTAAAGCGATCAAATCCATAATCGGCAAACTACATCAATGACCTTATCTGCACCAACCATCTTATTACACCAAACGAATGACGAGATTCTTCAACAGCAACGCCTTCAGGAAGGGAGCGACGCTCAACAGCCGCCGTCACCGGATCCAACCACCTAAGGTCAGAATCTAGGTTTTCACCCTGAAGAACTAGTCCAAGCATATCCGAGCAATGCCTTCAATAAGGTAACGGCGTAAAAACATCGCCATTGCTAGGCATAACCAACTCAGGTCACCTAGGCTTTCACCCCGGAGCTCGAGACCGGGTGCCTAGTAGTACCACCATCAAGTCACTCAAGTGTTGTCGCCACCACTTTTCCACGAGCCCAGCAGTCGCCACCGCTGCACCACCATCCCTCTGCGTCAAGTCGTTGTCCATAATTTGCATCTCACCGTGATGTCAACCACCGAATCTAGAGGGAGAAACCCTCATGAAGATCTTTCGGTGGCCACCGCGATCCACATCGAGGCTGCCGCCGGGCGAGATGGCCCAACCGTGAGCGGAGCCCAACAGGCAGCGACGCATCAAATCTAGGCGTAGCAGCCACACCGACAGCCGCTGCCTCAAGCGCGGAGTCATACGAGCTGCAAGGCTTCTCCGTCGCAGTCGATGAGAGCGTACGTGCTAGGCTCAAGAAAGCACATCTGATTGATTCCTTGACTAGCGACGCATGCATGTGCAAATGGACGAGTTGCACAAGGTTAGAGAGTGTTAGTAGGAAACGCATAAATAAACCTACACTATCTATTCAAGATCTCATTCCTTCCTTGATGCTAGGCTTAGCTCTCACCATTGTCATGTGGAAGGTGCTTATGAAGTCTTATCTTGCAAGAATTGATTGAACATTGTATGCCTTCAAATATCATGTCATTTCTTTGGTTCCATATGCTCCGGCATCCAGTAATTAGAATTTCCATCGTGAATTCCAGATTGTATCTGCGCTTGGCATCAATGATCATATTATGAATATTTTCATCAGTGTTCCATTCCATTCCAATGCTCCATCAGAAACTTTGACTGAATGAACAACCAAAAAATAAGTGCATCATGTCCTCCATGTTGTAGTCCTCACATAATGTGCATTGGGTGCTGTCAAGGTGGAATTTCTTCCTGGTTAATAAATCACAGGTATTAACTCTGTCGTGTAGCATGAGCCAACAGAAAAATCTATGTCTTGGAAGACATCAAGACTTCCAGATCCATGTGATGAGTGGTGGGGGGTTTGAAGGTCCCATAAGGGCATTATAGACCTTTTTAGTGCTATATGATGTATCTCCCCAATGGAATTTCCAATGGTCATTTTCATGGTTGTCTTGATCTTGTCCAATGAGTTGCTGAGCTGCATAAATTGTTGGTGAGCAATAACACAAAGTGGCAGCTGAAACATGGAGTAGTAGTTATTCAATCTTTTGGCACTGAGCATGGAGGTATTTTCATTGGTTGCAAATGAGTGTAACTCAGAGAACCTGTCAATCAATGGTTGACCACTCCATTTGTCTTTCCATAACAGGATGGTGTCACCTTTGTTTGCAGTACAGGTGGTGAGGTTTCTGTATATGTCAAACAGATTCATGTTGTCTCTCCACCAGAATGAACCTTTGTTTGAGCATGCATGTGGTGTATCATTATCTGTATAATGAGCTTATTATACATATGCAGACATGTGGGGTCAATAAAAGGCTGGACTAGCGCAAACTCTTCTCTTCGGGCTTTGCTGGCTAGCTTGTGTATCCACCTCCTCTCTGTGGCAGGGAGGGGAATCTCGATGCCTCCGTTTTGGCTAGTAATTTTCTAACCCTCGCAGGTGCGGTGCTCGGGCGGATGACGACGCTTCTTTCTTGAGTTTGTCTTCCGGTCTCTAATCCACTTCGAGTTCGTCCATCTAGACATAGTCGACAGAGTTTCGGCCTAGATTTCTACCGTCTCCTTGGGGCGGCAAGGTTAGGGCTCTCGTCGTGGGCGCTTGATGTCAAGATTTGGTGTCAGGAGCTTCGGGTCTATTCGGCGACGACTACAGCTTCATGGCGTTGGTCCTTAGGGATATGTGCATGAAGACTTCCACCGTCATCGACAAGATCAAGCCAACTCTGGTAGGGGAGCGGTGACGAAGATGCGTCGGCGACGACAAGTCGTTCGGTGGTCTACAAACCTTAATGTAATTTTTATTATGCTTAAGGTGTTTTATACTACTGATGAACTTTTACAACTGATTTGGATCCCTTTTCCTAAAAAAAAGGTTGGACTTTGATCTTTATGTACTGTATGCTTATTTATTTTTGAACGGTCACCTACTGTATGCTTCCCGCAAAACAAAAACTACTGTATGCTTAGAAATGTGAGAGAATTCTAAGAAGAAAAGGTACTGGTTGGTCTAGAGAGAATCCAACGCGAAGAGTCCAGCCATAGAGTAGAGTCAGCGAAGGCGCCAAAACCCTGACAGTTCACGGGCGCTCGAGTCTCGTCTGAGAGGACAAATCCTCAGTCAGCCTCACATTCCACTCTCATGCTCCTTCTCTCAGCTGGCGCGTCACGCACTCGCTGGCGGCATGCGCGCATCGGGCGCATGGAGTACAACTAGAAGCGACGCCTCTGTATGCATGCAGTGCGCGCCCGTGACCGTGAGCCCCGCGCCGCCCGTGGCCTCTTGCGCGCCGCGCGCGCCATCGGTCGCCAGGTGGGCTCCCGTCGAACACCTGGCGCGCGGCATGGCGCGGGCGTCTGGCATATCCCCTCTATAAAACGCGCCCTCGGGCGCGTCTCACGGCACTGCATTGGCATTGGGATCGCGCACTGACCGGCCACCCCGGCGCCATGGCCAGCCTTGCCAGAGTGTGTTCCCTCCTTCTCGTTGGTGTCGCCGTCGTCCTGCTCCTGCCGGGCACGTACGGGTCGTACAGCAACTGCCCGCCGGGACATGGCGGTGGTGGTGGTGGTGGTGATCCCGGACACCACCACCCGCCCCACCACGGCAAGCCGCCCAAGCACCACCACGGCCCACCGTCGGGCCACAAATGCCCGCCGTGCCACCCGCCGCCGACGCCGCGCCCACCGCTGACTCCGCCGTACGGGCCTCCTACGCCACTGCCACCGCCGTACGTGCCGCCGACGCCGCGCCCACCGCCCTACACCCCGCCGACGCCACCGTACATTCCACCAAGTCCACCGTACGTGCCACCAACGCCACTGCCTCCGCCGTACGTGCCACCATACATCCCGCCGACGCCTCCATACACTCCGCCCTACGTGCCACCGACACCGCCATACACGCCGTCGCCACCCTACGCGCCGCCGACACCGCCATACACGCCGCCCTACGTGCCGCCGACACCGCCCTACGTGCCGCCGTCGCCGGGTCCGGGGAGGAAGACGTGCCCGATCGACGCGTTGAAGCTGAACGCGTGCGTGGACGTGCTGAGCGGGCTGGTGCACCTGGTGATCGGGCGGGAGGCGCGGTCCAAGTGCTGCCCGCTGGTGCAGGGGGTGGCGGACCTGGACGCGGCGCTGTGCCTCTGCACCACCATCCGGGCGCGGGTCCTCAACATCAACATCTACCTCCCCGTGGCGCTCCGGCTGCTCATCACCTGCGGCAAGCACCCGCCCAACGGCTTCCAGTGCCCCACCGTCCTCGACGCCTAGCCTGCATAGCCGCTCGGCTCACCATAGCTTACTATACTAGTGTGTGTGTGTGTGGCGTGGATGCTTCAGTACTTGCTTGCTCCATTGCTGTGCGTGCCCACGATTTGTGTCCGTCCTTCTCTGCCCATCGATCGGTTTTCTTCTTCCGTGTAGTAGTATGTGCGAGTGTAGCAACTCCGTGTGCTTTCCGACAAGTGTTGTTTAATAATCGATTAATTAGTTCACATGTGCTGTTTACTGCCCCCTGGTTTTTATTGATGGGGAAGATCCGTCGCCGTGTTCCTCTTCTTTGCAACAAATCTCTTGTTGCGGAAACATTTGTATTAGAAATTGTGTTGTGGGTTTTTTTTTGGCAGCATAGGTTGGGTTGAAGGAATTGTTTTTTGCAACATAGGTCGTTGCAGAATTTTTTTTGTCTTCACTTTTTTTGCAACAGAGTTATTGTTGCAAAAAAAATTGCAGCCAAGGTGGTGTTGCAAAAAAATTTCTCTTTGTCTCCGCCACTATATGGTGTTACAGAAGAAAGTTTTGGAACACGTTTGATGCTGCAGAAATCTTTCTTGCAACAGATTGGATGTTGCGAAACAAAACACCGTCGTCGTTCGCCGCTAGCCCGTTGGACGGTGGTGAGGGAGGAGCGGTGCCGCCCGTCCCCACCATGGCACTACCGCCGGCGAGGGCCGGACCTCTGACCATGCCGCCTCATCGGCAAGGTGGAGCACCGCGCACGGCCGACCGTCATGATGGAGGCGGGCGACAACGGCGACGACCGTGCGAGACCCCATCTTCAACGGCGCACCAAGGTCACCCAGCGCCATTGAGCAGGAGGAGCGGACTGGCGAACGCCATGGTGGATCGCTGCTGGAGGATGGGAGTTGGGGACGGTGTTGGGTCTGCTTGAACGAAGCCTGTTGTGAGGATAAGGCAGAGAAGATATTGCAACGTCCATGGCCCACGAGAGGCGGCGGACAAAACTGCGAGATCGGCCAGATGAACAGAATGATTTCATCTTCTTCTTTTTTCTTTTTGAGCGAAAGAGTAATTTTGCGTGTGAGCGAGCGCGTTTTTTTTTTTTTTGAGGTAATTCACGGGCTTGATTTTTTTTAGGTGATTCACGGGCTTGATGCTCGATCCACGGATACAACGGGTATATGGGCTTGTTGGGCTTTTCGGGATTGTATGGGCCGGTACCATGGCGGACCGGAGCTGCTGCTTTGCTGTGCTGAGGCCCAGTTTAGTTCACATGATTGATTTCTGCAAAACCTCAAAGGGAAAAAAAAGATGATTTCTGCATCGACTCGAAAAAAGGGAGATTGATTTCTGCAGGATTTTTCGTATAAACGCTGTTCCTAAAAAAATACTACTGGACTACTCCGTAGTGAACAACTGAGACACAACAACACCCTCAGCTTATTATTTGGGAAGAAGACCGAGGTGCACGCTCGCCGACTGTGTGTGTGGATAGGGGGACGGTGAGATGCAAAAGAATATCATACGGAAATCAATATTCAATGAAAACTTCATGAAAACCATATTTTAAAGTTTCAAACAAATCTGAAAAAAATACGGGATGTTAAGAAGGTGATGTTTTATTGTCACGCAAAATTTCAAGTTCAAACACATTATAAGATGTGAGCTATGAAAAAGATAAATTCAGCCCTAAATAGTGACATTACTGTTTGGCACTATTCAATGCTGATTTTGTCTTTTTCACAGCTCACATCTCGTAATGTGTTTCAACTTGAATTTTTGTGTGGCAATAAAACATCATCCTGTATTTTTTTCAGATTTTTTTGAAACTTCAAAACATCTGCTTCTTGTGGTTTTCACCGGTTTTCATCGAATATTTGTTTCCGTATGATATTCTCCCGCAAATGAAAATATCCATCAATGTGGAATAGGGATACACTCCTACACGTGATCTGAGGAAGCGACAGACAAAAGCAATCGCTGCGCTGTGCAGTTTTTATTTAGTACTACATAAAAAGATACTCAAACAAGACAAATATATCTGCATGGGACGGTAAGATAAGGGGCGTGTTTGGCGGCCGTAGCTGGCGGCCCTGACTTAGCTCAGCCTGGCTCAATGAAGCCTAACTGAGGAAATGCATGCTCTAATGTAACATCTGCATGTTATTGGTTGTCCGCATCTAGTACTCTCGCATTAGGGGATAGCTTAATGCATGGTGTTTGATTGCCTGCATTGTTTGAATTCACACATAAACACAGTGTTTGGTTGCACACACGGTGCGAGGTGTGCTAACTGTGTATCCTATGTGATGAGGTTACCTTATACATGATCACATCTAGCACACCAATGCCAAAACACTGCAATGGCGACGAACTGCACAATGATGATGAAGTTCTTCACTGCAAGGCGTAGCGCTGGCTTGGCAACTGCAACGTTATCAACTTCAACCACGCCAGCTCTGTGCTTTCGCACATAGTTGGCGTAAGCTTCTTCCGCTGTCTGCCTTGTCTTAAACCCTCTACGGCTGCTGCTGTCGTAAGATGCCACTTGTTCATTGCAAACTTCCCATGAACTGTAAACCCCTGGTGCCCTTCCGACGAACATCGCATATCATTTCTCCTAGCAGTGCACAAGAGCAACAATTGAAGCAGCAAGCAAAAGAACAATCAAGAAGCAAGCAATGAAGCAGGAGTAGTAAGCATGCATGATCATATGCATAGCAAGTTCTAACCTAGCACTACTATGGTGTCATCCTACCACCACCACATCCAAAAGAGGGTGTCATCCTACCACCGCAAGTTCGTGATCACCCTGAGGATCACCGTGAGGGGTTAGTATATACCACCTCACCAAAATATACAGACCATCAGATTGCTTTCAAGCCCTAGCTACACAAAATATACGCCATCATTGTCATCGTCGTCCTTGTCGCCATCGCCATCGCCGTCGAGGATCATGCACGCGGTAACCAGCAGCAAGCTCTAGTAGTAGTGCTTGCCCAGCCAGCTCCTCAGCCACAGCACCTTGTGGGCGTCTGCCATGGCAACAAACCCAACACCCTGGGCCTTGTTGTCCAGCAGGTGGCTGAGAGCTGCCATGAGAGCCTCATCGTTGAAGCCACCTTGCTCCATGACGGCGTTGTACAGGCCAGGGTGGACGTCGACGGCCTTGCTCTCCCTAATGGCGGTTGCCACCTCCTTCACTGCCTCAGTCATGCTGCTGAAGACACTGATCTCCTCCTCCATCAGGCCGCCCCTCTTCTTCTTCCTATCGAGCACGGGGACATGCTCAAATGGCTTGTCAGGGCCATCAAGGACTGCCTCTGCGTCCGGGGTGCCTGGGAACTCCGGCATGGGAGAATCGAGAGGCCAACCGGAGCCCATGGCATGCTTGCCGGTTGTCAGGCCGAAGGAGAAGATGTGTTGCATCTGATTGTAGTTCTGGATGGGTGTGTTGAGGAACTCAACATCCTTGGGGTGGTCCTAAGATAGAAGCAGAAGGGTTGTTAGTTGCTACAAGGCAATGACAGTGTGCAAAACAAGAGGACAGTGAGCTAACCGCGACATGGCCGGTGTAGTGCTCTGCCTCCAGAACGATAGAGCAAGTGCTTTGATCCCAGGAGGCGCCGCTAAGGTCTCTGAGCTTGGACACTTGGATCCATCGAGCTCTCCACTTCCTCAGGTGGTTATACACCTGGGTGGCAGTCACCTCCTGGCCACAGAACTCGAACACCTATTTCGCAACAGTGTTCAAGTGCACCTCCTTGAAGCCCTTGTCAGTCCTAACCCCACTAGAGATGAGCTCGCACATCTTGTTCAGCAAGAACATGGACATGAACGGCTGCCACTTCATGTTGTTCCCCCTACCATCCTTCTTGGCCTTCAGTGCAGCGGCAGCAGAATTGGCAGTTGGCTCAACGAGCACAACAAGCACAAAGCAAGAAGGTGAAACCTCGAACACCTTTGAATCAGCATTCATGTTCTGATCGACAAGGAGCTATGAGTCCTCGACATAGGAGGCCGCAAAATGGTTGTCCGATAGGACAAGGTCCTGACTAAGATCTTGCGCCTGCGTAGTCATGTCCTACAATCGTATCACGCATACACAGTAAGCATAACACACACAGTACCACAACATAGCAACAGGACGATCTATGAAAGTAAGAGCATACATTCCAACTAGATATGAATCCATCACCAATAGCTACCACAACATCAGAACTAGCTATGAATCCATTGTGTTCATCATAAATAGCTACTCTAGCATGCTACAAATCCTACACAACTAGCTATGAATTCATAGTCTTCATCCATAGTGTTCATCATTATCATACTACTCAATCTACACAGATCCAGCACAAATAGATACCACTATATCAAAATCTAGCATCTACTCAAAGATCAATGCACGAATCAACCCTACCACATGCTTGCACATCTAACCCTATGAACACGTCCTCTCAGATCTAGCTTGAACGAACACAGAGAAAGAGGTCATTGAACTCACAGAGGCCATGGTTGCAGCTCAAGGGGCGTGGGAATGGTCGAAGCAGTTGAGGACAGGAGTCGCCAACGCCGTCGACCGCCGGCCGGTGAAGGAGCTCCGCTTACCTGGTCGTCGGTGCCAGTGCGCGCCGACGGGAAAGATCGAAAGGGGGGAGAAGGGTGGCGGGGCTTTGGGCGGTGAGAGGATGGGGACTAAATAGGGCGGCTGAATTGGCGGGAGGTGAGCCAAAATCCTCCCGCCGATTTTTCAAAGACGCGCGTGTAACACCCCTGTGTAATAAGCACTGTGATCATCTGCTAATAATGCCAAGTCATCCTCATTTGCAATGCCTAATCACAGTGGTTAACTCTTGCAACTCAAAATTCTCTTTGAAACTCAATTCAAATTCAACTGAAAAATAAAGTTGTTCAAAAGTTGCCGCAAAAATGTTCATCTGCTAGCAAATATTCCATAACATTTATTTGTTAAGGAATACAACATCACTCTTATGCAAATATGAACAATAGCAATTAAAACAGAACAATTCCTGCATATTTAAATGCCAAATCATTTTCGAATAATTCCAAATGAACTTCACAGTTTCCCAAACTTTTTATGGCAGTGCATAATATTGCATTGTTATTATGTGGCTAAGTCACATATTCTACAAAAGTCAATTTGAGGCCAAACGATTTACAAAACAAAGACAAAACAAAAAAATAAAAAAAAACAGAGAAAGAAATAGAAAAGGGAAAGAGAGAAAGGCCACTGTGACCTCGGCCCAGTGCTACCGGCGAGGCCAGCCCGCCAGAACCCCTTTCTCCCTCCTCTGTCTCGCTGTCGCCACCGCACGCGCCCGCACCGGCGATCTCCACGCGCCGCCTATCCGTCGTCGCTCGCGCGTAGATAAGAGCCCCGAGTCCCCCCTCGTTGAACCCTAATCCCCAGTTCCTCCTCCCCCTCTCTTCCTCGCTCGCCCATCTTCCCCTTCCTCGTCAGAGCGCCGCCGTCGCCGAAGTCGCCTCACCGCCGCGGTCACCGGTGCCCCCAACTGCCGAAGCTGTGTCCAGGAGGTTAGCCGAGCTCCGCCGCATCGCCTGCGTCTTCGAATCGGAGCCGGGAGCCGGTCCACCCTTGCCTACGTCTTCTTCCTCTTCCTCGGGACGACGAGATCGCCGTTGCCGTTCCTCTTCGCTCCTGCGCTACTAAGCACCCACAGGGCAACCGTGAGCCTGCAAGGTGAGCTGCGCTCCTTCCCTCACAGTCCGCCTCTTTTTTCTGCGCTCGTAGTCGTTTCCGCCATGGCCGCCCGAAGCTTTCGCCGCCGCCGTCAGTTGCCGTCGTAGCTAGGGCCTCTGTCATGCATACCCGAGCCCCGCAGCGAACTCCTGGTGCTCCCAGGAGTTGTTTGCGCGCACGCACGCGCCTTCCCAAGTCCCGTAGCCGCGAATCCGTAGACGTCCGAACGCCGGCGCCGCCGTCGATGAAGCCCTGCTCAACTCCGACCACCCCCGCTCGTGAAAACGCCAGGAGTGGATGCGGCACGCTCTCCTCTTTCTAACGCCCTATCGTACGCGACGGGAGATGCTCTGGGGGCGATTCCCGACGTCGGCCGCCGCGCACCGCCGCGTTTGAGGCCAGCCGGAGCTCCTCCGGCGCCGACCGCTGACCTGGCCTGACCGGTGGGCCACCCTGAGTCACTGGCAGCTGGGTCCCGCGGGCCCAGTTGACCAGGTCAACAAGCTGACGTGGCGCTCACTGCCACTGACGTGTGGGTCCCCCGTGTTAGCATTTTAGTTAGCGGCTAATTGCACTTAATTAAGTTAAACCACTAATTAGCTAAGACACTGACAGATGGGCCCCACCTAGTTAATTAACTATGTTAGTTTAAATTAACTCACTGATATACCCACAGAGGCTGACAGGTGGGCCCCACCTGTCAGTTTGACCACTCAACAGCTCAGTTGACTGGCTGACGTAGTGCTGATGCCAGGATGACATCATAATTCAATTTCTGACGAATTTAGAAATTAAAACAATTTCAGAATATTGATTAAACTTTGAAATTCAATAGAAAATAAATCGTACCTCGGAGCGAAAAACTTTGTACATGAAAGTTGATCAGAACGACGAGACAAAGCTGACCGTGCCGTCCGTTTCCGTGTCGAGACCCTCTACGAAGGTGAACCCGCAACTTCGAGGCCGTATCCGGTAGATGAATAGTGCATATACATCAGTTAATAAATCCAACTTAAATCCTAAAATAACTAATATGACCTAGACATGCTTTAGGCACCCCTGCACCGCACGTTAGCATAGCCTGCTATGTGTTGCTTTGTCTGCCATGTATTTACCTGTTTCCTCCCCCTCTTCTCTCTCGATAGAGCCCGGTACCGACGTAGCCTCCGAGATCGACGCAACTCCGGTGACTGGCTACACTACGGACGACCTTGCCCTTGCCGCCGAGCAACCAGGCAAGCCCCCCCCCCCTTTGATCATCCCGATATCGTCCATTCCATTTTATCATGCTTGCATTAGATTTTGCTATTGTAAATGATTGCTCCTATTCTGCTGCATAGCCTGTTTATTGTAACCTGCTGTTGATACCTTCCTGTTCATCCTAAACTGTTTAGAATAGACTGGGTAGAGCCCCATCAGTGACCCCCACTTATCCCGACTGCCCCGCTGGAGTATCAGAAGACCCGATCAACGGGATCGAAGACCAGGACCCGGCACCGCACCTCACTTCCCCCTTAGTTGCTCGACACTACTGGGTTACTATCGAGTGCCGAGGGTGATACCTCGTCAGAACTTCTGATGATAACCTTGTAGGTTAGTTATTCGGTCGTGGTCAGCGAGGGTGATTCCTCCTACACCACCCCCGATAACGACGAAGTCGTGCAACACCTCAAGTGTGGGCCTCGAGGGTGATTCCTCCTACGTCCACCTTGATATTACATCAGGTGGGAGTCCAATGAGGGTGATGCCTCGGATTCCCCCTTGATATGGTAGCCACACGGATGCCTCACATAACTGATGATACTGCTACTTGGTAAGGCGGGTCGACCCTGAGGGGTACCCGCGAATGATGGATAGTTACCCGTGAGTTATTTTACGAGGCGCGGCCGGGCATTCTTAGCCCTTGCAGCAAGTCCTCGAGACGGGGCGACGGGGTCACATCGATCGTGAGTCTCTGCTCGTTACCGCAAGCCCCTAGACCTCTAACGATTTGGATATTTGATCCGAGCCGGCCTATGGTCGGATAGCACTAACCATCACGTGGGAAGAGTTATGGGCACTCTGCATCGTAGCATCAGCCGAAAGCTCTATCAGACGTCCAGTTCAGCATCGCGGCACGGCTGGGCCGGCGCCATCCTGAGGGGTGGTACCTGGATCCGCGTGTGCGCAATGACCCGGAGGGCGAGGGGCGATGGCCCAAGACCCCCTTGCGCTTCGGAGGTAGACCGGCGGGGACCTCTCTGCTGAGCTGTAGGTAGGGTTGCGGTGTATCGTTTGGCTGAGGCCGGGCATGACCCAGGAAAGTGTGTTCGGTCGGAGTTAAGCGAGCGTGGTGGGTAAGTTGGTGCACCCCTGCAGGGAAGAACACATCTATCGATAGCTGGTCCTACGGTAAAGGACACTCGGAGTTGTATCCCGATCGGTACAACTAGAACTTGAGATGATAACTGGATATGATGGCTCCGGGATCACTTTCTCGCCGGGAGTCGAGAAAGGATCTCTGGGCGAGACTATTACTTGATACTACTACTACTATACATTATGATAATCTACACTCTTCTAATGCTGCAAGACCGAGGAAGATGCTGAAGATGCTAGTCTTCGATAGGACTAGGCCTTCTCTCTATTCTGGCATTTCTGCAGCCCAGTCCACGTATACAGCCTCCCTTGATAATGTTGCATATATAGTGTAGATCCTTGCTTGCTGAGTACTTCAGAGTACTCATGGTTGCTTTGCTTTTTTTTTCTCCCCATATCAGTTTGTCGTGACCAGAGGACGGAGCATCTGAGACAGTTGTTCTCGCTGTCGTCTACTACTACTACCCCGATAATGGCTACTACTTCGAGATGGCCGACGACCAGGAGTAGGTTCGGAGGGTCCTAGGCAGGAGGCCTGCGCCTTTCGATCGTAGCTTTTGTTTTGCCCCGCCTTCTTAAGGCTTCTCTGTCTTTCTTTTTATATCTGTACTCAGATATCTGATGCTTCCGCTGATGCTTGTATGCCATCGAGCTATGTATTCGAGCCCTCGAGGCCCCTGGCTTGTAATATAAAGCTTGTATGATTTTATTTATTGTTTTAGAGTTGTGTTGTGATATCTTCAAGTGAGTCCTTAGGTTTGATCGTGTGCATTTGCGTGTATGGTTAGTGCACGATTAAGCCGGGGGCGTCACAGGTTGGTATCAGAGCCGACTGCCTCTAGGAACCCCCTTTCCAACTCCTTGGCCGAAGTTGAGTCTAGAAAACCAAAACTGTTTTACTAACTTGGCTGTGTGGCTTACGGGCCCACGACGCCGAATGGGTGGTATTAGGATCTTTTACTCCTCGACCCTTACTCTGGGTCTCTGCTCTCTCTTCTATTTGGGTTAAAAATTTACTAACTTCAACCTTAGGTTCTCGTGATCACATCCACCCGGAGATCTGAATTTATTCCTCCTTGCTTCAAGATTGTGGGCCAGGTTCTTCTTTCAGGATCCTTTTATCGAGGGCACCTTGTGTTGTCACTTGCAGATTCCTCGCTCCAGCAGTTTTCTCCGACATGATGTAGCCTTTGCTATGTCACGTTGTGTACTTCCTTACCGCGTGCCTGTGCGCCTCCTAGTTGTCTAGCCTTCCCCTTTCAGCTGTCGTAATGCTGGATTGTAACCGAGGCTATGTGTGGATTTGAATGTCTGGTGCGAATATGATGAAGTATCTATTGCACTTCCTTCTGTTGTGCGTGTTACTTCATGAATCATTCCATACACCTGCAGTTTTTCTTGCTAAACTGCCCCTGTTAATTTGGCAGGATGGCTGATGATCCTCCACCTCCATCTTATATTGCTGAAATGAGGCAGCAGTTTGAACTCAACCGTCAGTTTATGACCGGAGTATTGGCTCAGTTCCCAACTCAAAATGCTCAGCAACAGACTGCTCCAATAACTCTGCCAGAATTTGTGCGCCTCAACCCGTCTATTTTCCGCAGCTCCACCAATCCTATGGATGCTGATGATTGGCTTTGTGATATCATGTTTGAAATGAAGTCAGCTAGTGTGACCCCTGACAGTTACGTCGCCTTTGCGACATTTCACTTGAAGGGTCCCACTGCTCAATGGTGGGAAAGCCACAAGAGTATGTTGCCTGCTGAATCTTTAATCACTTGGCAGGAATTTCAGTCAGCTTTTCGTGCACGGTACATTCCTCAAGGTCTGATCGACCAGAAGAAGCAGGAGTTTCGTAAACTCTCACAGGGCACAATGACTGTGGATGAATATCAGAGGAAATTTCTCGAATTATCCCGCTATGCTAAAGATGATGTCGACACTTACGCTCGTAAACAGGAGAAATTCCGTGAAGGACTGCGTTCCGATATACAGCTCGCACTTCTTGTCCTTGATTGTGAGGATTTTGCGACGCTTGTCAGTCAAGCCTACCGAGTTGAAACTGGTCTGGCTAAGTATCAGTAGTCGCTCAAGCGCACCCGTGATGTTGGCTCATCTTCGGGTCAGCCTGTTCAGAAACGTCGAGTCTAGATCCCGCACAATGTTATTCACCGACCTGCTCCAACACCAAGGCCGTCGTATGTTGCACCTCATCTGCCTCCGCCCCTGAGACAGCTAACGACTCAGGGTGGACAGTCCAATGTTGTAGCTCTGCCCCATAATGATGGTTTATGCCGCAAGTGTGGACAACCAGGGCATCGTGCTTTCAACTGTCCTCAGGGTCAGTCACAGAATCCATCACGTCATCCTGTTGACCGTAGGAAGGGCCGTCGAAACCATCCTAGCAGAAATCATAAGGCCAGAACACCTGCTAGTCAGCTTGTTCATGTCAACCATGTCAAGATTGAAGAAGCTCGACAGGACACCAACATTGTGATGGGCACCCTTCTAGTGAATTCAATCCCAGCTTCTATGCTCTTTGATTCTAGAGCGTCGCACTCCTTCATGTCCGAAAGTTTTGCGCGAAGCCATGATATACCTTTCGAGGAGATGTCCACCCCATTAGTAATCCAGTCACCCGGGGCTAATTGGCAAACTGCCATGGTAAGCCACGGTAACCACATTGTGATTGGAGGATTGATGTTCCCAGTTGCTCTCATTGCTCTCAAGACCCCCAACATAGACATTATTCTGGGTATGGACTGGTTGAAGCCTCATAAAGCTTTGATTGACTGTGCCACTGAAACAGTCCACATCACTCATCCTTCCGGCCAGATAGTCAGATACTCAGCTCGGACAGTTCAGAATGCCGAGGATCAGTTATATGTTCTGAATGCATTGAATGCTTCACCTCTTGAAGGCATCGAGAACGTTCCAGTTGTTCGTGATTTTCAAGATGTCTTTCTAGAAGAACTTCTAGGAATACCACCTGCTAGAGCTGTAGAGTTTGTCATCGACTTGAAGCCTGGCACTACCCCTATTGCGAAGCGACCTTATAAGATGTCTCCGCACCACCTTCTCGAGCTTAAGGAAGAAATCGACAAGTCACTTAAGAAGGGTTTCATCCGCCCCAGTTCCTCTGCTTGGGGAGCACCTTCACTCTTTGTCAAGAAGAAGGATGGCACGAATCGGTTGGTTCAAGATTACCGACCTATCAACCAAGCAACAATTCAGAACAAGTATCCGCTTCCCAGAATCAATGATCTGTATGATCAACTTGCTGGTTCCTCAGTATTCTCTAAGCTTGATTTGAGATTGGGATACCACCATATCTGAGTTTGTGAAGAGGATATTCCGAAGACAGCATTCGTTACTCGCTAAGGTTCTTATGAGTACACTATCATGTCTTTCGGCTTGACTAATGCTCCAGCTACCTTCTCCCGGTTAATGAATTACATCTTCATGGATTATCTCGACAAATTCGTCGTGGTATATCTGGATGATATTCTGGTATATTCGAAGAATGAAGAAGAACATGCCGAACATCTTCGGCTTGTATTGGAAAAGTTGCGTGAACATCAACTGTATGCCAAGTATTCCAAATGCGAGTTCTGGTTATCTGAAGTGACATATCTCGGCCATGTGATTTCCAAAGATGGCATTGCCGTTAACCCAGAACAAGTTCAGGCTATTCTTGAATGGACTCCGCCGAAGAATGTCAAGCAAGGCAGAAGTTTTCTCGGCCTTGCAAGCTATTGCCGTCGCTTTGTCGAGAATTTTTCAAAGATTGCTAAGCCTCTGACTGATCTGCTTCACAAAGGCGTTAAGTTTGAGTGGACAAAAAAATGTCAGGAAAGTTTTCAAACACTCAAAGACAAGTTGACATCTGCCCCAGTACTTGCTCCTCCAGATTCTCGCAAAGACTTCGTGATTTATTGCGACGCATCCCGTGAAGGATTAGGCTGTGTCCTAATGCAAGAGCGTAAAGTGATTGCTTATGGCTCTCGACAGTTGCGCCCGCATGAAGAGAATTATCCGGTACATGATCTAGAACTAGCTGCTGTCATCTATGCACTGTAGTTGTGGCGACATTACCTCCTCGGTAATCGTTGCGAGATATACACGGATCATAAAAGTCTGAAGTACTTGTTCACTCAGCCATCTCTAAACCTCCGTCAGCAAAGATGGATGGAGACCATTGCGGACTACGATTTGGGTATTTCCTATACCCCTGGCAAGGCTAATGTAATGGCTGATGCGTTGAGTCGTAAATCCTACTGCAGTGAACTTGAAGTCCAGTTACAGCAACCACTTCTGTATGAAGAGCTTCGAAAGCTAAATATCAAGATAGTTCCTCAAGGATACTTAAAGACCTTGGTTGTTGAACCAGACCTTGAGAAGGTCGTTAAGAGTGCACAAGCTAAAGATGCTGAAGTTGATCCGATGAAGAAGGATCTTCACCTGGAAAAGTACAGGGATTTCTCGCTGACTGAAGATGGAACCTTGTACTTCAGAGACCGCATTGTGGTACCTCACTTCGAGCTAATGACTGACAAGGTCATGAAGGAGGCACATGATACACCGCTGTCTATTCATCCGGGTAGCACCAAGATGTATCGTGATCTCCGTCAAAGGTACTGGTGGTCTAGAATGAAGCAGGACATTGCTTGATATGTTGCTGAATGTGATGTGTGTCGTCGCGTTAAAGCAGAACATCAGAAACCTGCTGGAATTCTGCAACCACTTCCTATTCCTTTATGGAAATGGGATAAGGTTCAGATGGATTTCATTATTGGCCTTCCCAAGTCACAGAAGGGTCACGATGCTATTCTTGTCATCGTCGACCAACTTTCTAAAGTTGCACACTTTCTGCCTGTCAAGGAGACTATCACTGCTAGTCAGTTAGCAGAGTTGTATATCTCCAAAATTGTTTCACTCCACGGCATTCCGAAGGAGATTAGTTTGGACCGTGGCGGTCTTTTCACCTCCAAGTTCTGGGAAAGTTTCCAAGAAGCTATGGGAACTCATATCACCTGGAGTTCAGCATATCACCCCCAGTCCCAAGGCCAAGTCGAACGAGTAAATCAAGGGCTTGAAGACATGCTGCGAGCTTGTGTTATTTCTTTCGGCAAGAAGTGGGAAGAATCTCTCCCGTATGCCGAGTTCTCTTATAAGAACAGCCATCAAGCCAGCTTGAAAATGGCTCCATTCGAAGTACTTTATGGACGTAAGTGTCGAACCCCTCTGAATTGGTCAGAAACTGGGGAACGACCGCTCGTGGGTCCAGATATTATTTAACACGCCGAAGAGCAAGTTCGTATTGTCCGAGAAAATCTCAAGGCGGCTCAGGACCGCCAGAAGAGCAACTATGATCACATACGATGGGGTTTGACTTATCAACCTGGTGATCAAGCTTATCAGCGTGTCACTCCTATGAAGGGCACTCACCGTTTTGGAATCAAGGGCAAGCTAGCTCCACGCTACATTGGTCCTTTCCGCATTGTTGCCAGACGTGGTCAGGTGGCATATAAATTGGAGTTGCCACCGCAATTCTCTCATATCCACGACGTATTCCATGTGTCGCAACTTCGTAAATGCTTTAAGGAATCTTCGCACCGCGCAGTGGATCACGAGATGCTCGAATTGCAAGATGACCTATCTTATAAGGAGCATCCGATCCGCATTCTCGACGAAGCTGAACGTCGCACTCGTCAGAAGGTTACCAAGATCCTGAAAGTGCAGTGGTCTAATCATACTGAAGATGAAGCCACTTGGGAACGCGAGGATCATCTTCGCAAGGAATACCCCGACCTATTTCCTTCTACCTCCTGAATTCTCGGGACGAGAATTTCTTTTAGAGGAGGAGATTTGTAACACCCCTGTGTAATAAGCACTATGATCATCTGCTAATAATGCCAAGTCATCCTCATTTGCAATGCCTAATCACAGTGGTTAACTCTTGCAACTCAAAATTCTCTTTGAAACTCAATTCAAATTCAACTGAAAAATAAAATTGTTCAAAAGTTGCCGCAAAAATGTTCATCTGCTAGCAAATATTCCATAACATTTATTTGTTAAGGAATACAACATCACTCTTATGCAAATATGAACAATAGCAATTAAAACAGAACAATTCCTGCATATTTAAATGCCAAATCATTTTCGAATAATTCCAAATGAACTTCACAATTTCCCAAACTTTTTATGGCAGTGCATAATATTGCATTGTTATTATGTGGCTAAGTCACATATTCTACAAAAGTCAATTTGAGGCCAAACGATTTACAAAACAAAGACAAAAAAAATAGAGAAAGAAATAGAAAAGGGAAAGAGAGAAAGGCCACTGTGACCTCGGCCCAGTGCTACAGGCGAGGCCAGCCCGCCAGAACCCCTTTCTCCCTCCTCTGTCTCGCTGTCGCCACCGCACGCGCCCGCACCGGCGATCTCCACGCGCCGCCCATTCGTCGCCGCTCGCGCGTAGATAAGAGCCCCGAGTCCCCCCTCGTTGAACCCTAATCCCCAGTTCCTCCTCCCCCTCTCTTCCTCGCTCGCCCATCTTCCCCTTCCTCGTCAGAGCGCCACCGTCGCCGAAGTCGCCTCACCGCCACGGTCACCGGCGCCCCCAACTGCCGAAGCTGTGTCCAGGAGGTTCGCCGAGCTCTGCCGCGTCACCTGCGTCTTCGAATCGGAGCCGGGAGCCGGTCCACCCTCGCCTACGTCTTCTTCCTCTTCCTCGGGACGACGAGATCGCCGTCGCCGTTCCTCCTCGCTCCTGCGCTACTAAGCACCCACAGGGCCACCGTGAGCATGCAAGGTGAGCTGCGCTCCTTCCCTCACAGTCCGCCTCTCTTTTCTGCGCTCATAGTCGTTTTTGCCATGCCCGCCCGAAGCTTTCGCCGCCGCCATCAGTTGCCGTCGTAGCTAGGGCCTCTGTCACGCATACCCGAGCCCCGCAGCGAACTCCTGGTGCTCCCACGAGTCGTTTGCGCGCACGCACGCGCCTTCCCAAGTCCCGTAGCCGCGAATCCGTAGACGTCCGAACGCCGGTGCCGCCGTCGATGAAGCCCTACTCGACTCCGACCGCCCCGCTCGTGAAAACGCCAGGAGTGGACACGGCACGCTCTCCTCTTTCTAATGCCCTATCGTACGCGACGGGAGATGCTCTGGGGGCGATTCCCGACGTCGGCCGCCGCGCACCGCCGCGTTTGAGGCCAGCCGGAGCTCCTCTGGCGCCGACCGCTGACCTGGCCTGACCGGTGGGCCACCCCGAGTCACTGGCAGCTGGGTCCCGCGGGCCCAGTTGACCAATTGACCAGGTCAACAAGCTGACGTGGCGCTCACTGCCACTGACGTGTGGGTCCCCCGTGTTAGCATTTTAGTTAGCGGCTAATTGCACTTAATTAAGTTAAACCACTAATTAGCTAAGACACTGACAGATGGGCCCCACCTAGTTAATTAACTATGTTAGTTTAAATTAACTCACTAATATACCCACAGAGGCTGACAGGTGGGCCCCACCTGTCAGTTTGACCACTCAACAGCTCAGTTGACTGGCTGACGCAGTGCTGACGCCAGGATGACATCATAATTCAATTTCTGATGAATTTAGTAATTAAAACAACTTCAGAATATTGATTGAACTTTGAAATTCAATAGAAAATACACCGTAGCTCGGATCGAAAAACTTTGTACATGAAAGTTGATCAGAACGACGAGACGAAGCTAACCGTGCCGTCCGTTTCCGTGTCGGGACCCTCTACGGAGGTGAACCCACAACTTCGAGGCCGTATCCGGTAGATGAATAGTGCATATACACCGGTTAATAAATCCAACTTAAATCCTAAAATAACTAATATGACCTAGACATGCTTTAGGCACCCCTGCACCGCACGTTAGCGTAGCCTGCTATGTGTTGCTTTGTCTGCCATGTATTTACGTGTTTCCTCTCCCTCTTCTCTCTTGATAGAGCCCGGTACCGACGTAGCCTCCGAGATCGACGCAACTCCGGTGACTGGCTACACTACGGACGACCTTGCCCTTGCCGCTGAGCAACCAGGCAAGCCCCCGCCTTTTGATCATCCCGATATCGTCCACTCCATTTTCTCATGCTTGCATTAGATTTTGCTATTTTAAATGATTGCTCCTATTCTGCTGCATAGCCTGTTTATTGTAACCTACTGTTGATACCTTCCTGTTCATCCTAAACTGTTTAGAATAGACTGGGTAGAGCCCCATCAGTGACCCCCATGTAACACCCCCTGTATTAAGCTACAGTGATCACCCTTTTGATGAGGCCATGTCATCATGATTAATAGTGCATAATCATCATTAGCATCATATTGCATTTCAACTCCTAAGCCAAATTCAAATTTAAATGAAAGTGGAATATAAAAGTTGTCCAACATAGAAACTAAAATGTCAGATAAGTAACAAATATTCCAGAGGCTATTCTAAAATTGAAACCAACATCATTGGAATTGGATAAGTGACTCGAACAA
Organism: Thinopyrum elongatum; assembly: GCA_011799875.1. Lineage (NCBI taxonomy): Eukaryota > Viridiplantae > Streptophyta > Magnoliopsida > Poales > Poaceae > Thinopyrum > Thinopyrum elongatum. Next base: position 135,848,203 of record CM022303.1, read on the forward strand.
CCTCAAACAGTGGGTAAAGATAATATTTAATAACCATTTATTAAATCTGAAATAAATATGGAATTATGTTTTGTCCAAACTAATTTTAGGTGTTAGGGAATAATGCACTGGTATTTATGAAATAGGTCACACTTTTTACAAAAACCATTTTGAGGTCTAGCTATTTACTAGATTGAGAAAAGAGAATAAAGAAAAGGAAAAAGAAACAGAAAAAGAAACAAAAAAAAAAAAGAGCAACACCCCCCCCCCCCCGGCCCAACTGGGCCGAAGCCCAGCCGGCCGGCCCACCTGCGCCCCCCTCTCTATATGGCCTCCCCAGGAGACCCGAACCCTAGCCGCTCCCCACCCCCCCCCCCCACCCCGGTGACCGCCGATCCGGGGCGATGGCACGGTCGTTCCCGCGATCCGATCCCGATCTGGATCGGGGAGGTGGGGGCTGACGAGGGGGAGGCGGCGACGGGCGGCGTCGGCGAGCGGCGTCGGCGAGGCGCGGGGCAGCGCGGGATCGGCCGGCGCCCGATCTGGATCG